>OX457125.1:14116766-15399266 GCA_949752895.1 Dendrolimus pini | reverse complement strand
CGTGGCGAAAACGTCACTAATGACGTCATCATTTTCGATCACACAACGCCCGCAACAACCCATGTCAAAAGGTGGGTCGAAGTGGGCGTTGACCACAGAGCATTAATTCTCTCTTGCCAATACGTTGACAAAGGCGCGAATTTTGAAACAAAGATGGCGAATGGAAAAATATCTTTCTTTATTAATTTTGTAAAATTATTTTAATGTATTTTGAACGGCTATCATTTTCCTTTATTTGTTATTAGCAATTATTTACATAATTTATTTCTAATCAGTTTTCATTATCGTTGACTTGAATATAATTATGTAATTAATGAGAAATTCATTGTTTGTAGACACATAGCTTTTGCTGCAGAATTATACGAAAGAGATATAACTCAGAATTCAGAATAATAGATAGATAGATAATTCAATGTATTTCTTGAAAGGCTTTTAAATTCTTCATCAGAATAACGATCGACTATATTTTTATATTGTGTAATACGTGGCCTGAGATCACGTTTTTTAGTATTACGTTTTATAAACTTAACGTCCACTCTTCATCTGAGCTAGAAGAATTTGCTTTCTTCTGAATTATTACCGCGATGAAGTAGTTAAGACATTTTGTATTGTATTGTAATGACATTTTGTATAATTAGCTATATTTCTTTTAACATAAATTAGTCAAACCTACACATTGAAAACGGCGCGATTTTCATATCAACCAATGACATTTGCGTATGACATTAATGACATCAACGCTCCATAACCCGTTCCACTAGCTTTTATGATCATAACGTCCGGAGGCAAGTGGAACGGGAAAAATCGCGGTCGTGAACGTGGTCGTTGTGAGTCCCTAATGGAACGCCCTGTATGTAGTTCGTTGTTGTTTCGTTAATGTTGACGTTCTATACCTACATTACGTTATCAAGTACAAAGGTTAGCCAAAACTTTTCAATTAGGAATTCGTATAATGTTGAAAGTGAGTAAGATATTTTTTGTTTTATACATTGAGAGGATTAACGTTTTATTTTACTTATTGCACGCAATCAAATTTTGATCAGTTGTATGTTGTTTTGTGTTACTTTACTATGTTATAATAACTATAATAAAATCTTTGGTAAGCTCTAATTTAGGCAAATAATAAACAATACAATTAACTCAAATATACACGCAGTGCTTACTTTGCTAATATTATTATTAACGTAACCCAACACTTGTAATTTTGAGCACAAACACTTATTAAATAAAAGCATTCAATATCTCTAGTCAATTTTAAAGCAATACTAATTAAGTTAAGTTCATGTTTGTATTGGTGTACAATAAAGAGTTATCTATCTATCTATCTAATTTGTCAAAAAAGTACCAAGAAAAGGTCAATAATACACAAAATGTTAGTTATTCATTCAAATTTATTTTATCACCTTCAAAGTATGCTTCTTGAGAAACGCTACATATTTGCCAACTAATAATCCAATCGCGACTTGCGTAGACACGTTGGCCGCATCCCATTGACCAAACCAACGTTTATGCCATTTGCTATTGAGATACTTAGACCATGGGAATCTGACGCCATGAGCTTCTACTAAAATTTATCAAGACAACTCATTGACTCTTGAGGTGATTAGAAGGCTGGTACTTACCTCACCCAATGGATCAGTACGGTGATCCAGCGAGGAAGCAGCCAGCCTTCTGGGCACCTTACCCATAGAAGATGGTGATGTAGGCTCAGTATTCTACTTATAATCTTGATCTATGGGTAGAATACAATACAAAAAAGTTAAGTTATCTTTTATTGTATTTTATTATATGTAATTTTAACTGTTTTGTAAAAAAAAATACTACCATCAAAACATTTTTTAAACACTTTTTCCAGAATTGAGTTTACTTCTCATTGCGAATTCTCTTTTATGTGTTCTACCGAATGAAAACATATGTCCCGAAGTGGTAAATTAAGTAGGAAAAGAAAAAAGTCAGCTAGTGCTGTCTGGTAAATAAGGTGGTTACTAGATGGTATTTCATGAGTTTTTGCTGACAAATTCATTAACAATTATGGCCTTGTGCGAAGGCGCATTATTGAGGTGCTAAATCCAGGAACAAATCAGGCTTTTAAAGTCAAATTTGTGAATATATATAATATTATCTATGGATTTTATGCAATGATGTATAAATTATTATTTTTGTTATGTCATATATGTTACATTTGCCGACTAATCCAGATATTAAATAAGTATATAATTGTGTTTTATTATTAATAGTGTATTATGACACTAAAATTGATCATTATTTCCATTGATATGATGCATATATTAATTTTATTATATGTCTATTAAGTATAATTCTTACTTATATAATATTTTATATACTTATATGTTTATAAATGAGTGAAATATATGTAAGTAACTGCATATCCTCTAATATTTATGTATACCACCACCTTTGACCAATATAATATGTTTTATTTCTGCCACGGGTTGTCTGGAAGTGATTGCTTCTTAGCAATAAGACTGCCTATTTTGCACATTTAGTATATTCATTGTCCTACATATATGTTCTACATTACAAATGTTAAACCCAATGAAATTGTTGATGACTGTTAACAGGGACTTGTTGGATTAGTGACGGGAGGAGCTTCGGGGCTCGGTCGAGCCACTGCAGAACAGCTGGTGAAGCAGGGAGGCAGGGTTGTAATTTGCGATCTGCCTTCCAGTCCTGGTCAGGAAACAAGTAAAGCTCTTGGGGGAAATGCAGCTTTTGTTCCAGTTGATGTGAGTTTTTAAAGGTGGTTTTTGACCAGACCTAAATTTTACTATTCTTACCCTGCCATTGATTGAATTTTGAAAGTACATGTATAGAGCTAATGTAACATTTTAACCAATAGTAAGACAAATAGTTGTGGTATAGGCTGGTATTTGGATTGATGAAAGGACCGATATCATTTGGATTTTAGGCAACATCAATGTTGCCTAAAATCCAAATGATATCGGCTCAGATTTATGCAGAGAGGATTGTTTCAGACGTGATCGTCCCTTTGCGAAACCGGTTGGATTATTCGTTTTGATTATTGAGATTTGATTGTTCGTCTGCCAATTATTTTAATATAACTTTTTTTTAGGTGACTTCCGAACAAGATGTGAAAAATGCACTACAAACAACACTTGATAAATTTGGACGTCTGGATGTAACTATCAATTGTGCTGGTGTAGCTTCTGCAGCTAGAATTTACAATTTTAAAAAGGATCAGCCTTTTGATCTAAAACTATTCCAAAAGACTATCGAGGTAAAAAAAATCTATATGTACATGTTAGATCCATTTAGACAGATGTTTGTATATTTAAGAGATTGTTAAATTCCAACAATGTTTGACTAAGTATTTTGATTGAGAGCTGATTCCAGCACAGTTTCCACTAGAACAATAGCTTACATACTTTTTTAAATGCTCTGATATTTTTTGTACCAGGAATCCTGCGGGAATTTGTACCATACTCACGCGGGGTATGGTACAAATTAGTTAGATTGCATAAATATAGGCTGATTTCGATACGATCTCACTAGAACGATAGCTTAAGTCCTTTTTAAAGTGATGCGACAGTTTATATTCTGAAAATCCCAGGTAGTTTTCCCGGTAGTGTTTTAAAGTGGGTATTATACATAAAAATGAGATTTTTCGGATTCGATTCATACAAAAACATTATAATCCGGGACTTTTTATATTCCCTGGGATTTCCTAATTTCGAAACCACGTAATATTAAGACTTGCTTGATATGTCAGATTCTGTATTTATTAGACATCTTTAATAAATTTAGATATTCCTTTCCCGGATTTATACGGGAATCTTTGGAATTCATGGATTTTCATATTAAAACGTCCCTCTTCCTGTTGGAAATACCCTTTTGATTTTATATAGGTACTAGCAAAATAACTACTGTACGTTACCCGTCAAACGTGGACGTAGTCGCGGGTAAATCCTATTTTAATACATAAATATGAAAGTAAATTTGCATGTTTATTTGCTTATTTCTCAAGTTCTTGAGATTGAATCAATTACTGTAAATTTTTGTATTTCTTGTCACTGTTGTTGTAGACTAAGATAGATATAGAATATTTTTAGTTTGGAAAATAGTATTGTTTTGGTATTTGACATGAATCAGAAGTAAGTTTTATGTGAGCTTATAAAACAATCTTCATTGCATGTTGTGTTAACTTCGTGTTACAGGTCAACTTGATTGGGACTTTCAATGTTATTCGTCTATCAGCTGGTATGATAGGAAAGAATGCTCCAGATGCTGATGGGCAAAGAGGCGTTATTATCAACACAGCAAGTGTGGCTGCCTTTGATGGTCAGGTAAATTTATGTTCACAATTCTGTATGCTTGTGTTTACATACAAGCAATGGTGTTTTTATGTATAACGTCGTCACCGCGTCATCCGAGCGTTAAATCCTAGTTGCGTTCAGAGTATTTGCTTATGTGGCATCCAGTTTTCAGTGAAAAAATCCATTTCCACTTATCTTCAGAATTGTATTTTGAGGTAATGATACGCATGCCATCCTTTAAGACGTAGCCAGCGTTTCTTAGACTTACCTCGTCTAGCGGAGACAGCATGGCTTAACAGATGTCTGTTTAGTAATGCTGCCAAAGGACTAATTATGTGGGGAACGAATGTTCATTCCCCACATAATTAGTCCTTCTCCATAAAATGTGACCCTACTGTTACGAGCTACACAGGACTCGAATTAAAAATGCCGTTGGAATGACTATAGAGTTTATTAGAACTGTACAAACACGTATTAAACATGTACCAATCCTTTTAACATAACCGTCATTTTGGGCTCGCAAATGGGCACCTATCATTTCATGCCAGTTGGTCCAAGAAAGGAGTTTTTATGTGTAGATAAGCTCATGATCGTTCTACTTTTGTGCATGTCCCTATTTCAGATGAACATTGAGTTACCTGCTACACATGTCTCAGGCAAATTGGCAGATTACACGTATAGATTCTAACACGATGTAGTTTTCTAACAATGCTTTCGTCTTTAATATCATTAGAACATCTTTGACACGTGGCTCAAGCATGTGTCACATTCCAATGCAACGTAGTGACAGTGTGTTGGGGGCTAAGAAGGCTTGATCAAAGAATACGAGAGATGTTCGTTGTTACAAGATATATTTTCAAGTGTTACTTCATCGGTGGCAGAAACAACTCAAAAGTCAACCACTCATTCCAATATTATATTCAAATTTAACATATACAAAAACTTTGTATATCCATCACAGTGAAGTAAACATATTGAGGAATCCAATACGCTGAGGTCAGTTAATAATATTTATAATGGCTAATACGCTAAGAGAGGGTCTCGCTAGGCTATTGGGTGAAGAGCCAGATACAGAAGCGGCATGAGTTAATAGCACTGAATAAAAATAACGTTAATGCACTCATGTCCCAAAACTCAAATGACGCGGGTTCGAACCCAATCCCGAAAAAATATGCACGTCTTAGGCAGTTTTCTAACCTAATGTGATTATTGTCACAATTACCACGTACTAACCAAAAACGCAATGAACATTCTAAATTGCAATAACCGATGTTTCTAACCCGCCAGGCCACCGTAGATAAGTTCTGTTCCCCTAAGAAATGGGAGGTCCGAGCTCAGCAGCGGCACTTGCTAGGCTGTTATTATTATTCTTTCTTTCCTTTTGTTTTACCTTTTGCCAGTTTTTTGGGGTCGGTTCAGTCAGTCTTTTCTTTCCACATATATGTGACATGTGTCCTGTGTCACATCACACAAACCATCATTATCATCCTTCACACAATCCATCCATCTTTACCCATTATTATTACTATATAGAATTGTTACAAAACCAATTTCATTCTTTGTTCAGATTGGTCAAGCTGCCTATTCTGCATCCAAGGCTGGCGTCGTAGGTATGACTCTACCAATTGCGAGGGACCTGGCTAAACAAGGCATCAGAGTGGTCACAATAGCACCAGGTTAGAATTTATTTTAACTTCATGCATCATCTTCAGTTTGAAACATGTTTAATTTACTTTTCAAGTTATAATTGAAAATATTGTTATGTGCGAGCGGGAGTACGCACTTAGGATTGGGAGAAAACACCAGTGTTTAACTAAAAGCTTTAATTGAATAACACAGCCGTACGTAATTCCTCTCTGCAGGGCTTCCCTACATGCACAACTAATGACGCACTGTCCCGACTATAGGGTGTCTCACTCACAATACCGTCACCGATATTGTAGACCACCTCGTGCTACTGCAGGGCGCATCTCCGAATTTACCGCGTGTAGCTCGCTTCCGGATCTTCTCTCGAACTACGCTACATTCCTCCTTTACTGAACTGTCCACTAAACTTTTCACTAAATTCACCACTAAACTCGTTACAATCTTCTATTAAACTTCTCTTCCAACTCTTTCGTATCGCACTTGTCGCTTCGCTGTTTGAACTGAACTCAATTCTAAACAACTGCCCGGTAGGCGCGCCTTACGCTGCTTATATACCCGGAAGAATCTTCTGAAATCCATAATTTCGATCTTCTGTTCGTTATTTTTTATTCACTATGTTTCCCTTTCGAAACATCTATCTATTTGTGTCTTCTTCTTCCCAAACCTTCTATGCCAGAACTTTTATTTATCATCTATCCCTTTCTAACATCTATCTATCTCCGTCTTTTCCTTCCCGAACTTTCGTTCATCATCTATCCCTTTCTAAAATGTATCCGTCCTTGTCTTTTCCTTCCAGAATCTTCCAACTATTTCTAAGTAAAAGTCTTGAGACCGGCTTACGCTGTCGGAAAGTTCTACCCTCGGTCGCCCTTTATGAGCTGAAAACTTAAAGTTTTCTGCTGATTTTAATGAAATTTCTGTTAAGTGATGGCGGAACGTAGTGCCGAATTGAGAATCTCCTTTTTTATGATGTCAGTTAAGATATGTAATATTAATTGTGTTTGTATTACAGGTTTATTCCGAACACCGATGATGGAAATGCTGCCTGAGCCAGCGATTAAGAGTCTTGAAGCCTCAGTGCCTTTTCCTTCGCGCCTTGGTCACCCTCAAGAGTTTGCGTTACTCGTCCAGAGTATCATACAGAATCCCATGCTTAATGGAGAAACTATACGTCTCGATGGCTCCCTTAGGATGCAGCCCTGATTTATGGGCGCCGTAAGTGAATTACTACTTTGTAGTTAGATTTAAAATTAAATTGGTGAATAAAATTGTATTTAGTAACTTTTGAGTAGTTTCTTTTTGTATGTATGTATACCATAGCTTTAGTTTACAAGAAGTAGTTTATGTAATAAAATTATTTTTGGTTGTAAATTTACTTTATTTTATTTATTTATTATTCGTGCTATTCCACTTCAGATATCCACAGTATTTAAAATTATATTGTATGCAAAACTTGCGCAATTATTGCTAGCATGACAGTGGCCTAAAGATGTATGCGAAATGTAATAATTAATGTACGTACAGAAAACTGGTTTCAATATGAAGTTCTTGTAAGTATGAAAGATTGAAATAAAAAAAACAATGATTTAAACGAAAATATCATTTATTTCTAGAATAACGGGCTAGGCGACGAGGGCGGGGGGCGACAAGCCCGCGCCTCCGACGCATCCGTGAGTCTCACCACATTCATTGATCACCTTGAAAATAAATACACAGTGTGATGCACGGGCGACATCTCAAACCGCTATTACATGTATCTGTTGCCGTATGAACATAGATCCTTGCGTTTACAGTTTTAAACTTAATGACACCTCTAAACAATATATGACAATAAAAATAAATTTAAAGATTTAGCGACAACAATAACTATTACTTTATTATAAATGTAAATGACGTTATGTGAGGTAATGACACGGTACTTATGTGGGTGCGTAAAAAGGCCGGCTGAACCGCTGCAACTTGCTACCCGCGAGACAGTACACTATAAACACGTCGGGCTAAGTACGCCAAAATTTTGTACGTGCATTCCGTGTAACGAAAGCAGTTACACGATTTAAATCGTACGTAAGAATCCAAACCGTGTAACAATGGCAGGTCTATTAGAGAAGATAACAATATCTACTTAAAAAAGTGTAGGTGATGTCAGGCAGTGATGTGACGTTTACGGCTACGAATTATTTCGTTCAGAATATATATTGGGTGCAATTACAAGTAGAACAGCCAGGCAAGGAGCGTTCATGGACCTAAATAACGGGTGAATCAAATATAAACAATCACTGGACTAAATGTGCGAGGGATTTGTTCCTCACGTGGCGAGGGAACCGCTCACGCGTCACTCCTCGGCACATACACGCGAAACAATAGAATCAAACTGTGCTTGCAATGAAAGCAATCACCTTTACAATGCACGTTCCGAGTCGTGACCTCATTATCGTCTTAATATGTAACATATAAATAGCCATAGATCAATGGTTTCTCTTAAAAGATTTATTACATTTATTAACAGCAAATGCGACATTGCATTGGTATTTGCCAGAGCCCCACATTTCAATATTCAACAATAACCATTTAAGATTGATTGACAACTTTGTATACCTCGCCCTATCTATATGTACAATTGATAAAATAGAACTAACACGGCTCGCGAAAATACAGTTAGGTGCAACAGAAGTAATCGCTTAGGTACTTAAGATATTACAGCTAGTATGAACCCTTCAGGCTGAGGCCTGTCGATTCGCTCAAATTCACATTCTCAGACAAACTTAACCAAGAGAATACTATACACAGACTAAGTTAAACAACATCGACTGAAATTATATCTAGCTTACCGTTAATGAACAACAAAGTGGTTAACTAATTGAACGCTCTCGTCGACGCGCGTCACGTAGCATTACGATTAGCGTTATTTTGGAATGTTTGCGACGCGTTGGTAAATCGTGTTCCTCGCCCCCAGCCGTGGGCCGACATTTCGCCGTCGGCCGCCGTCCATTGATTGCACTGTAACTCTAGGTGCCCTGTTCGGTTGTTTGGCGCAGAGTAGTAGAGTTACGAGAGAGAGAGAGAGAGCTTACGGCTGGGGCCGGGGCCGGGCCGCGGCCCTGCGTTGGGCGAATATTTGCATATCGTTATACTGCGCGAGCGAATCTGAGCGAAATAACAGCGCCCGAATCCGGTCAGCCGATGCACTTCGGTCGCGCGACGCGCATCGCTTGACTCTGCGCAGTTAGTTATAACTGCCTAATACTTATTATCTAATTGAACTCAAAATGTACATTTACATAGAACACTTATAGCGTAACCTAAATTTAGAAATACTTATATGTTTAATTCATAAATATAGAAATTACTTACAAACACTAAAATATAACATTACGCTGTATATTATACAACCTAACTAGCTAACGTAAATAGTAGTTTTAGATTATTAAGAAATATTGAACTGAATTAATTATTCAATAAATGAAAGTCATAAAAAATAATAGACAAGGCGATAATTATAAGAACGTGCGTTAACAGACTAAAGGGATTTACAAATTAAGAACACTTGCACCCTATATGAACCCTTTGTTTTATTTTTTGTAATTGGTCGCAATCGTATGTACATACATACATACATAACTTCACGCCAGGTCCCTTGCGGGGTAGGCACGAACAACAGAGCGCCATTTAGGCTTATTCTTACACACCTCACTTGCTTCTTTGACATCGTATGTATAGATATCAAGTTGCCACTGTAGTATTGTTTACGCGGGAGCTGAGACGAAGTGGCTTAATGTACGCCCTTTTGGTCTAGATCTAATGATTCGTAGACGCCCGCCCTAGTTGGGGTTAATAGCGCTGGACTGCTGTAAGCATGTTCGGATCTAACAATTAAATAACCTCGGTCTTCTATCACCTCGCTATGCCTGGACCTCAAGAACTGAGGACGCTGCCGTCTGCTCTTAACTGCGTTGGGTTCGTTGAGCCCCATCTCTAACAAACGGGATTATTAACACAACACTTTTGGTCTCACCGTTTAACGCTGTTGTCAGAGCGGTAGGACTTGGTAGATGTTCTTCCTTGTATTCCGTTATTTGCGGCGATTAGCATTGAGCAAGCTATATCTTTCCATTTAACCGTGCTCTTTTAACATTATCACATCGTAGAAGTTTTGAGCTGCCTTCCATGACGCGTCGCTTACAATTGAAGAGCGAACAATTAAGCAGTGATAAGTCGCTCTCCGTTGTGTTCTAAAGCTCTGTAAGGTCTCAATGGTCTGCCCAAGCAGGGTATTATTTCGTTCCAACTAACAGTGGTGAAGCCTCTTCAGACTTCTCCACTAACTCCTCTTCCAATCTTATACAGTTTTTCAAAATAAACAGACCTCAAAACATTCTGCATAAAATTTACTCTAAACAACCGCCGCCACAGTTCAACCAAACATTGATAAAATTCTTATCTTACAGGCTGAGACCCTTTCAACACTGGCTTCTGCCTTCGTCAAATTGCATCCTTATATCAGCAATATAACGACATAAGGTTCCTTCTTTTAAATCACAATTTGGGAATCTTACGAGCGCGCAGACCGCAGAGCTTTTCAGAAAACGCTGTTTTATTTTGGGCAGCGGGCGCACTGGAGAACTAGACAACGCGTCATGGAGCTCTTTGCCTCACTATGATCTTAATGTTAATATTGAGCGATGACCGGGCCAACATTTTGAAGCAATGACGTCAAAGTTCTCAAAGGTTGCCATTAGGTCTCGAAGACAGGTGCTTATTATTTAACTATACCTACGCTTAAGTCAACTCAACAATTTGTCACTTTCCAAGGTCTATGAAACTTGTCGTAATAAGCAAATGCACTACCAAATAGTCCTTATTTTAAGGCTGTCACTGATGTGTCATCAGCGTAGCAGGTAACTGCAATGTCCTGAGAATATCAACAAGATTTAACCTCGTGGAACGTCGTAAGATGTTCGATATCGAATACGCCTGACGAGTTTTTCACTACACAAATCCTTCCGTTAGGTAAGATTACTCTACGCCTAGCCCGTCCTAACCTGCATCGTACCCCTATATACTTGACTAAGATTTGCCCGCGACATCGTCCACGCTTGACAGGTAACGTAGATAGCAGTTATTTTGCTAGTATTTAATTTGAAAGGGTATTTTCAGAAGGGTAACGAATTTTTTAATATGAAAAGACATGAATTCCGACGATTCCCGTATAAACTCGGCATATTATTAAGGCATATCTAAATCTACTAAAGATGTATAATAACCATAGAAACTGTCATGTCAAGCATATCACGTGGTTTCGAAGTTAGAAAATCCAAGGGAATATAAAAATCCCGGATTATATTGTTTTAGTATCAATCGGATCTGAATTAGATAATTTTTACATATAATCCCACTTTAAAACACTCCTGGGAAAATTCACGCGGGGTTTTCGGGATAAAAAGACATACATTTTATTATATTTTTGCTCCTGATCAGTGATTGGAATTAGATTTTTTTTAATCTGGCCATTTTAAATCATTATTATTATTTAAAATGGCCATAATAATTCCTGGGACAAAAAGTAGCGCAGATACTCTAAGAATTATCTGTCGATCAGCGAAAACCGCATCGAAATCGGCCCAGTAGTTGTTACGGGAATCCCGAACAGACTAGAAATCTAAAAAAAAATGCATCGTGTTCTCTATTGTTTATATAGACTATTTACAGTAGCATTTTTTAATAACTTCAATGTACAGATGCGGCATGTTTATAATATTATAATTAATCGCTAATTGAAGGACGCTATCGCGTTATGATATGTTTCAGTAATGTTGGGCCCATATTCTACTCATACGTCAAACCGTTAAAAATAAAAATATATTTTCAAAACAACAGAGTATTTAAGAGGCTTTTGATTTTGTTTATTTTCTCTTAAAATGTTGAATATGACCAAAATGTTCTTTTTAAATTCGAGTCTTAGATGGTAAGTAGTTCTTCAAGGTTTTATGTATTTTATAATTTACTCTAGTTATTAATTTTAAAGTACTTCACTATCATAACTCGATGACGTCCTTAATTGCCCATACGACTGAATTTAATTGAACGATGTAACATTCGGGTAAAGTGCAATTACAATACGCACATACATATAATAATAGATATCATATAAATTACATTTAAAAAATAATATGAATCGTAACATAGTGTCCAAGGCAATAAAATTAATTTAATTCAATAGCTCTCTTGAAAAACTCTTAAATAAATATTAAATCGAAATGTAGGTATTTATTATACTTCCTGCGCATAATTTTACACAATAAAATTATTTACAAGAAATTCCTGGTTTGAATATAAAAAAGTACTGTTAGAAAATATTTTGCATGTACAGGCATGTTATACTATATATGAGTGCATAATTATAAATATCTATTTTATAAAAATATACATAAATATTATGTTGGACCATACGAAATTAGTAGATAAAGTAATCAATCATTCTAGATAATTTAACTGATTTCCTCATATTAGATGTGATAAAGATGGCATATTCTGTTGTTGGTTTGTATTAATACTGTTAACTTTATTAAAAATATCTTGTAATATAACATTATTAATGAAAATGGTAACATTTGGTAAATGATAATCACGTAACTATTAAAGGAGTCTGGATAGTGCTAGTATGTATGCTTATTCGTTAGAAGAATAATCATTCATTTAAGTATGGTAAGTACAACTGAATTTCATTTCTACCTTTTTACACAAATTTTGGAAAAACAAGTGATTACAAAAAATTGGTCTCGACTTACATGTGTGCTCTCTATATTATGGACAAAAAATACAACCCACACAGCCTAATGTAACCTACCTATGTCATACCATCACAGATCAGCTTTGCCCTCGATAAAGCGTCTAAACTTGTGAAGCTAACGATAACTTTAAATTCGAAAAATTATATTTAGTAGCAGAACAGAACAAGTCGCGATGCGACTTTTAACCCTACCTGTACCATTCATTGACAATCTTGGTGCTTTTTCAAGAACACATATATGGTATGATGTTAGAATGATTATTCAAACTATGTGAACTGTTTATCACTTATACACCATTACCATTTTAAAAGGAACCTCTGGTAATATCAAGCATCACATTACTATTTTATTAGTGAAAAGAGCGAGTATAAAACAACACACACGTACATGGTGCAGTTTCTAAACAATTGTTACTGGAGCTAGACATATAAAGGTTATACATATATATATATAGAATGTTTTTTATCGTGCCATTAACATTTATAAGACAATATGTAGAGACAAATTATGATACTATCTTTTATTTATATTCTCATCTGAGTACCTCACACATCTGTGACGGCTCTGTATAATATAAATTTACCACAACAACATTACGAGGAACTTTGTAAAATTTAAATATTTTGATAATTTTAGAACATGCAACTTTATAAACACCTATAATAGATATTATTTTATAGCCTGTATTCTTATACAATATAGTTAATCATGTTACATCGCGCATCATCAATCCAATGTGAAAATCATAAATAAAAAGTTTAATTCATTATAATTATATTTTTATATTTCATGACAATAAATAACTGTGTGTTCACTGGACGGTATATTGTAGAATAAGATGGTGCAATTTTTTGTACACATACGAGCTCAGTCAAAATCAGCTAAGCCAAATTAATCAAAAACTAGTCACTCGTAATTATTATATATATATATACTAATCGTTGATGAAGTCTACTATGATACATTCGCACTTGGTGCAGTGAAATTATGATAAAAAAATAATTTTAATAGCATTTGTAAAAACATTCACATTAAACACAAATTTTCAATCACATTTTGTATTACAACTAAAATATGAACGGTCACGTACCGTGGTCGTAGCCGCTACGCCAGTGCGGCTGTGGGCCGCGCCTAGGGGCGATAACGGCTCGCGGCGCACGCCCCCGCGGCCATTGACAATCGCCCCAACGAGCCTCTGTCGAGCCAATCCATTATATATTTCCCTTTCATTAAAAAATTAAACGTTCTCAAATTAGATTTGTAACGTTGCTATGTAGTAATCTACATACAATGATAACATTAATGTCAGTATAATGTGTATAATAATGACCACTTTTAAAGCAGATTATTATACTCTTTTATGCACGCTACTACATTTAATTGTTAGAAAAATACGAAATCATGTACTTTCAGTTAACATATTATATATGTTAATAAAGAACAATATGTTTTATATAAAAATACATCATCTTCGTCGGCCGTCAGAGCCGGTACACGCTAGTACCCATATTCTTTAAAATTCTATGATTTTTAAGGCTTCTTGCTCGTATGTTGAAAAATATTTTACATAATTACAATATAAGTAGAATAAACCACTGTAAATGTTCCCCTACTATGTTATTTACAAGGATTACAATTGGAATTTGTACTGGTATGGCCAATAAAAATTAATAAGTTCATTTCATATAACATTCAGATAAATATTTTTAAAATTGTATAATTTTTAAACATGATTCACATTGCAAATAATTTCATTACATCTTAAAATATAAATACATTTTAATGTCCAAATATCAACTCTTGATAAAATTTACAAACGTCACATGAAGCGCACAAATGCGTATCCGCGCAGTGCGGACGCGCGAGCGCGCGTGCTGGCATCTGACGCGTCCGCACGCGTGCCCATACAAGCCACGGAACGCAAGACGCGTATAACGCGGTCATATATTTATAAGTCAGTGAAGAAAAATAGTAAGAAGTTCCATTTCAAGGTGCTTTTATATTTTAACAACGAAGATGTACCGTACATTTAATAAGTAACATCGAATTGTAACGCGGACGGCGCCAATTGCGGCGCGCGCCCGCCCACGACCACATATTAATAATGCGATAAAACTAACAATAACGTTATATACTATACATAATGTTCATCACGACTAATTTTAAAAACGGTTTTCATCAAATTTCTTCTTTTATAATCACAGACGCTTTCCTAAAATATGTAATATTTCCCTTCGCTTTCGCACCGGAGTTAGAGAACCTAGTTTATATATTTATGTACTTATTCAATTTTGAAGTAACACGTTATAGACTGCTAAATAAATTAACCGTAGCTACACAAGACTGGTGTATAATATTTGTATATTATTTTACAGATAGAAGGTAGATAAATATATGTTTCATCTGTATTGGGACTAGGCACGCGCGGCACCGCCGGCCGGCGCTCGGCGCAATAACTTATTAAATTTAATCACACACCAAGTTATAAACTAAATTTAATTAATAAGTAATATTTTTTGTTTAATATTCTATTTGTTGTGGTGTCGGGAGCGCTTGGCGCATATGCGGTCATCACATTAGTCTTCACTGGTACTTCAAGATCTGTGAACAGAAATGGTACATCATATCTTATGTGTTGCTATCCAATAAAGTATTATATTAAAATTTTAGAATTTATTTATATATTATTCAAATATTGTAATATTAGGAGTAAAAAAACAACAAATTAAAGATGCTTATATACCTAATATACAATATAGCTTGCATGCAAATTGTAATTTTGAACAATAATCTAGATTGGACATGCGAACATAATATAAATATAAAAAAAATACATGTAAGTGAATACAAGCAACGCGAACTATTTTTAACCGACTTCCAAAAGGAGGAGGTTCTCAACTTGGCCGGTGTTTTTTTTTAATGTATGTACACCGATTAATCTGTGATTTGATTTACGTGATTCTTTTTTAGTTCGACGCGGAATAGTTGCCATTTGGTCCCTTAATAAATTAACATAGTTTGACCCAGTAGTTTTCATTTTATAATTTTTTTTCCGTTCCCGTTTCTTTGGATCTATATTTTTAAGGCGCGCGGCATCTTTCGTAGCCCTACCCATAGCTAGTCACTAAAAAGTAACAAATAAAAAAAACATCGTTTAAAAAACCCGACTTCAAAAACTAAAAAGTATAAAATAACTTATTTCTAAAGCTATTTTTAATATATATTATCTAAAACATCTTGAAGTCGGTGCAAAATAAAACATAAAAATTTCTATATTTTGAAAATTACTAAGCACCGACTTTAAGATGTTTTAGATAATATATATTAAAAATAAGATATAATTAAAAATAGCTTTAGAAATAAGTTATTTTATACTTTTTAGTTTTTGAAGTTGGTTTTTTTAAACGAAGTTTTTTTGAAAAGTATAAAATCATTATATAATGTTACTTGTATTTTTCAGATTAATTAAATATTCATGTAAATATAATTAAATTATCGATTTTTTGTTGTTAATATGAACTATGTAGATAATCGCATTATAAAATCCAGGTAACAGATTAGGATTTCAAATTTAATTTAAGAAAAACTACAGTAGGTATGTGTTACTTTTTTAAGGTCAGTTCTCTTAACGAAATCAATGCGGATTTTTTGAAATTATTTCTTCTAAATATTGTCCTTTGCTTCATTTTACCTGGAATCTGTCGAACCTATTCCGTGCAAACCCGAAAGCCGAAAGAACCCGAAAGACATTTTTGTTCAGTTCAGATATTTTTTCCATTCAATACATAAACTTTTGCTCTTGTAATATACCCACGGAAAAAAGTCCATTGAGATGAAATCTCGCCATCTTGGTGGTCAGGACATATATCTGAAAATTTTGTTTGGAAAAAATACACAGGAGAATCAAAGTTTCTTCAACAGTGTGAGGCGTGGTATCATTTTGCTGAAACCATGTGTGTGACGTAAAGGAACGAAGTCTTCTACGTCTTGGAAGAAAATAGCCAATCATCATGCGTCGAAAAAGAGACACCGTCCACAGTAACGGGCTTTCTGGAATTGCTAAAATGTAAGGTCCATATATGTCATGGACTGATAACATAATTATACCAAACGGTTTCTTTCGGACCTCTACATTGCTGCTGATATCTCAAACGCGGGGTCCGTCCTTTAGGTGATAAATAAAAAAGGGTTCAACAGCAAAGCTACGTTGCATATTCGTTTACTGTGACATTATGCCAAGCAAATCCACATAAATGACGAATCTAACATGACCTTCCACGTGTCCGTCCGAGGAATAGTATTACAATAAATTGAAATTCAAATCCTAATTCTGCCACTGGACAGCTACATTAATATCTATAAGCCTGCTTACATTAACTTCTTGTTGTTAACTAGCTTTTAATCACGAATGCCTAAATGTTGATTTATTTACACCAGATCACTGACAAAGTAAACTGTATAGTTCTAGAGGATCGCCTTTGTACTGAGAGGTGCTAATAATGAATTGAGCACCTGAGATAATTCGTTTTTCCCTTAATTCCGCGTAGGCGTGTGCACCGATATAATCGCGATCCTTTCCGGGTACTAAATTAGACGAACAAAAACATCGTCAGTAGTTTAATTTAAAGATACCACGAATATTCGGCGGCTATTCGGCCACTCTTCTAACTATTCGGTATACGGCTGAATACCGAATCATGAAAGAAACAGCATTGCTAATAGTTAAATTATGTGTTATCAGTGTTAAATGCATTTTAATAAAAAAAGTTTTTAATAAGTCAGAACCAAATAAAAATCCCTCAAAATCGCCTTAAAATATAGTTTTAATTATGTGTACCTATCATTCGCGAGAACATATGAAAATACTTCACAAATTATTGTTTCATTACTAACCTGCGACGCGTGAATTGGACATATCTTTACGCCGAAAATTCGGCGTTTCGGCTGAGAGCGTGGCCGAATATTCGGTATACGGTATTCAGGCAAACCACTATTCGTGGCATCCCTAGTTTAATTACAAATAGCAAACGCGTTCTGTGTACTATTTTAATATTCGCAGAAATGCTATGTTTGAGACTTAAGGTGAAGATACGTTATATACGGTATATGTGCGTATTTAGATAGAATATTTTACAACTTACAGCTCTGAATAAGCTGCGATCGATATGAATATTGTATGTTTTTGCGCTGTCAACAATCAGAAGGAACAATGGATACTCTTATTTGGCAAAAAAATCTTTATGTTTAAAGGCGTAGTTAAATCTCAATGTTGCTTGGGCATCGTGCAGGTCGAATTATATTCTTCCCCTCATACTACTGGACGTCCATTTATTACTTTTAGTGTTTAATCCGTTATTATTAATCGGGAGAGCAACATACACGGGTTGTACTTTTAATGCTAATTGTTGAATATTGCTACTACTTTTGTGGTGAATGATTAAAAATTAGGGGTTTCTGTATGCATGCTATCTTAGTGTATGAAATGGACCAAAATAGCACCATTACCCTAGCTTTAACGCGATATGACCGAGAGTGCCCTCTCTACGACCAAACAAAGGGTCTGTTGAAAGCATTTCAATTTGTAAAACAATAATGATATTTTTAGAAAACTATTAAGTGTACTTTGTCCATTGGGTGTTGGAAACTTTGAAAGTTTTGTACTATATATACCTAATATGACTGTAAAATGATAGATGGAAAAGGAAAAGTGTTACAATACAGTTAGTCAGTTATTACAGTTAAGTGGTCGGTTTGAAACTAGATATTTTTACATAAAATATGTTACTATCATATACCGGTCATTTGTAATATATATATATATATATATATATATATATATATATATATATATATATATATAACTCTTTATTGTACACCAATACAAACATGAACTTAAGACTAAAATTATATCTAGTTATGTACAAAGGGCGGTCTTATCGCCAAAAAGCGATCTCTTCCAGACAACCCCATATATATATATATGGCTGTCAACCGGAGAGTGGAAGAGTGGGCATCCAAGCATATGCTCCGGGTGCAACCAGAATTTAATGGTGAGAATGTCTTTAAAATGAGAGACAACGGTATTATAACTAGTTCACTGTCTGTGTTTCTTGTGCGATGCTGCAGTTTTTAGATAACGTTGTACAGTTGTCCTGTAACATCCGGTAACTACTTAGTTTAAAGTACGTTGTTATTGCCCCACTCACGATCAGATAATAGACAATTAACGTTAAATACCGATGAATTTCTTGTTTTAACGTTATAGCAAATTAATCAAAAGTACAATTTACTAATTTAAAAAATAAAAAGTACAATTTACTAATTAAAAAAATAAAAAGTACAACTTACTAATGTCTCTAATACAAATATAAAAATTGTTTTTAAGATAATTCTCCCTGAATATTGCAGTTATATGCGGTATAAGTGTATCAACTATTCATCTTAGGTTGATAACTTTTTGTTGTAAATTAACCTTATATAATCAGTCAATCGCGCGGTAGTACCCCGACACGTACTTTTATTTGCCTGGCTTTATCACTAGTGTTAATTCCCAGTTGCGTTCCGAACCAGAGGCTTTGCTACTTGCTTGCCCCGCTGCGCACCGAATTTAGTGTCCCTTATCGTAAGAGTTTTGGCGCGGCTATATGTATGTACTTCAGCTAGCATTTCTTTAGCCTATCTTTTTACTAGGACCTGGCGGAAGGAGACGCTTGATCCCCACCATAACTAGCCGCTTTCCGTAATTTTATTCATGACATTGCAGACGATTTATCCACTGGACTGTATGCGCATATTTGACGGGAAATGGCGTACGTAGACAAAATATTCATTATAAATATTGTAATATTGCTTCGTGTTTTCAGTGCAGTTGAATCGATTTATCATACTGTAATAGCCAGTTTTAATGCATTAACTTTCCGAGGCTGAAGATTATTAGTATGCAATGACGCCATCACACACTGAAAATATCCGTAACCAGAAATACTGAATACAGTTTGTGATATAAAAAAATATTAACCATTTTAGTTATTTATATAAATAAATCTACGCCACGTGTCAAATTCTAGGCAGTAACCTTACTTTACTTAAAGTACTACTACTTAAATAAAGTAAAAAAACGTTTTTTACATATAATAATAACAAAAAAAAAACTAAGTTAATATCGTCAACACAACTGCCCAGCAAAAATAGAGGAGATTCGCAGCCCACCTGATTTGAAGTAATGCAATGAATACATGTTGTTTGTGACAAGGCAGGTATTTGTTAGAGAATTAAAAAACGCGATTGCAGTGCCATCTATTCCGTCTAAAGGAATGACGTAATTTATCTGGATAAAATCTATTTTAAATGTTAGCTCGGGTTATAAGCCAGTATTATGTCGAGGAGTCTCATTCAAATACGTTCAGTCGTTTCCAAAAAAGATGCAATCATAGCGCAGCACCATCTTTCGCTATTTTCGTCTATCCCACGGAAACGTTACTTATTGGGATAAAAAGTATACTAAGTTACGCCCTGGGATATAAGATAGCTCTATGTCTAGTTTTATTTAAATCGGTTCAGTAGTTTTCACGTGATGCTCTAATAGACAGACAAAAATCTAACAATGTTATTTTTCGAATCTGCCGATCCGAATTAGCCTCATGATTTTCAAATTTTTAAACGCATTATACAAACTCGAACCAAAGATATTTATTATAGTATAGATGAACAACAATTCTATGTGCTCAGGTGTAAGGTATTTACATACAGCTATAACTTTATTGAATAAGATTTAAAAAAAATATATTTGACTGTTTTACAATGTACCAACAACATTGTTATAAAACAAATTGCAAAACTTAAAAAAAACCTCAAAAAGCAAGTTATTAAACCATAGATATAAGAACATACAGGATATCTATAATATAACTAGCTGACCCGGCGAACTTCGTACCGCCATATTTTTTGAATTCCTAAAAGACTATGTTTCATGACACAAAAACAAAATCACCAAAGTCGCTCCAGGTGATAAGGAGGATTCTAGAACCCGATCTCAGCGCCACCTACCAACGGGATAAAAAGTATCCTATGTCTGTCTCCTGGTTCCCCGCCAATTTTCAGCCAAATTGGTACACGCGTTCTTAAGTTATAAATAGTGTAACTAACACGACTTTCTTTTATATATATAGATATAGCTGTCCCGGCAGACGTCGTCCTGCCCGGTAAAAAATAGGGGTTGATCGTAGAAGGTTGAAAATTTAGGGTTGTATGTATTTTTAAAGCTATCATAAAAAAATAAAAATATCAAAAAATTAAAAAAAAATATTTAGGGATGGACTACCCTTAACATTTAGGGGGATGAAAAATAGATGTCTGATTCTCAAACCTACCCAATATGCACACAAAATTTCATAAGAATCGTTCAAATTAAAATCTAATTCAACCCAGTAGAAAATTATAAAAATACTAATATCGCTATTAAAAAATAGGGGTTGATCGTAGAGGGTTGAAAATTTAGGGTTGTATGTATTTTTGTATGTTGTATCATAAAAAAATAGAAATTAAAAATTTTGTCAAAAAATAAATAAAAAAATTTAGGGGTGGACTACCCCTAACATTTAGGGGGATGAAAAATAGATGTTGGCCGATTCTCATAGATACCGGATAAGCACAAAAAATTTCATCAAAATCGGTCAAGCCGTTTCGGAGGAGTATGGCAACGAAAACTGTGACACGAGAATTTTATATATTAGATAAATCTGTAAATGGTTCGAGTTTGTACATTGCGTTTATAAAATCAGGGGGGCTGATTCAGACCAGCATATTCAAAAAATGCAACTTATGGAATTTTTGTCTGTCTGTCTGTTCGAGCATCACGTAATGACTGCTGAACGGATTCAAATGAAACTCGAAACAGAGCTAACTTATATCACGGGACGTAACTGAGAATACTTTTATGTCAATAAATAAAGTTGTTTCCGTGCAATAGACAGATTAGTAAAAAAAAAGCAACAAAAAAAAAATGATCCCGACGAATTGAGAACCTCCTCCTTTTTTCGAAGTCGGTTAAAAAAGATGACGTTGCAATCGCGATGTAGACAACCACAGCTGTAATCCAGTAAAAAATACGTCAAGTTGCCTAAATGTCATTCATTACGTAGGAAGGTACTTCAAATCAGATTGACTGCGACTTTTCATTGTGTTTTGATGTGCAGCTGTCTACACTATATTGTCTTAGCTTTTTTGTACTTGTAGTGAATAGAACAAGAAACTATGAAGTTTTAGGTCTAAAAAATTAAAGAATATAACCTCCTTTTACCAAAAAACTTACTTATCGGAACGGAACGGAAGGACACACACACTTTTCCAGTATAGCATGAAAACGGTACACTCACGCCGGTGTGTATGCGCAGTATCAAAAATTTACTATAGGAAACACTCATGCTTTATGGTTTGGGGCTCAAAGTCATGGTTTATTTCTTACACCACAATTTTATAAATATACTCAAGAGTCTTGTTTCTAACCAGAACTTTTAGTCATCTTAATTTACTCAGGGTATTCGTGCTTCTTTATCTTCTTTACATATTATAAAACGAAGTCGCTTCCCACATAAGCTGTTTGTATATCTGCTAAGTCCTCTTATACCACGAAACGCATTTTTAAGCGATTTTCACCATCAATTAGATATTTTTTCACTAACGGTTTATATATATAAAAAAACAAACTAACTTTTTAAGTAAGTAAAATAAATATACTGCTTAGGGTTAAACGCTAGTATATAATAATATTATGAACAATACAAAGTTCAATCACGTAAGGAGCGTTCCATTTGCTCCTGCACTGCAAGTTATATTCTAGTTTATTTCCATTACGATATTTACACCGCATTACGTTTAATTACGTATGAACGTTATTTACAAAAAAGTACGTTTAGAACTAATATTGTAGTAAGTGCCAATTAAAGTGTTGCAATTTATAAAGAAATACTATCAGTGCTGGTGAGGCGTGCTAATATCTCCATTATCTTATTATAATGCTTACTCTATATTGGAGAATGAGGTTCAATGGTGTCGCTAGGCAGGAAACCGCACCTGACACACAAAGAGCAATCTCTTGTTAACCACTTAGAATCCATCGCCGTCATCCTAAGCTCTAATTGCATATTTGTACATTGCAACTATGGTTGATGACATATTTTTTGCTTTATTAATTACTTACAACTTGTACTAGTCATGTGTATTTAACACATGGCTAGTGCACGTTGTAAGGATTTAACACAAATGTTTTCGTTTACCTATGAATGTTTTCGGTATTGTTGTTACATGGGCTAGTTTTGTTTACCTATTAAATAAAATGTTTCGTTGGTTAATAGTAATATTCAAATTAAGTACGGTTTTTAATTGATATATATTTTTATTTGAACGTTTTTAATACTATTAAATATCAATCAGATAAAGCTGATAAAAAATTAGGTCACTAGAAAAATACGATAAGTGTTTTCTGATACCTAAAGATAATATTCTATTTTGTAAACACCAGACATGAAAAATAAAACAGAGAAAAACACTTGTTTACTTTAGAGAAAAAGAGATATCGGTTGACATTGCCAGAAATGAAAATAATGTTGTATTATTTAATCATACACGAAATAATGAAATTTTGCAGGTTCTTGGGGTTCCGCAGCAATTTCGGCACAAACAGAACCTTTATAAAAATCGTCATGTCCGTCCGTCCGTTTAAGCATTTTACAAATGTTTTCTTGACTAACTAAAGTACTAGACTATGGATTAAAATTGGTAGGAAGGTCTCTACTATATTATATGCTGCTACATACCGCTATAGAGAAAACGCGACAAAACTACATTTTGGGATGGCTGCTGTACATGTGACTCGGGGATGAATTTTTGTTTATAATTTCACATAGGCATATGGGGTATCGTTCAAAAGGTATTAAAAATTATAACAATGTGTTTAATTTCATTTTAAATCAATGTGTGACGAAATATTTACTTCAAAATTGGGCAATTCTGAAAAATGTGAAGGTGATATGTATAATATACGTAATTTGAGTTAATGGATACATTCAATTGAATATGAAAATGAATGTATTTATTTATTACATATTGTAAGGCGTGAGTCTACCACCGCTTCCAAAGCAATTTTAGTTACTGTTAAAGAAAAAGAAGCGGCGCAAAAAACTCCCCAGCAACATATGTCTTTATTTTATCATTATTATTATTCGTTTTTTAAATGTAGTTTATATTAATACAAGGTTTAACAGAGTAATTTGTATGAATGATTACTAAAGAAACTTGGAAGCGATGGCAACCGGTGCGGTTGGGTAAAAAAAAATCTTTCATCGTATAATAAGCCTTCGGGCACAAACGTTACATATTATATTTTTTTAAAATTGTTTATTGAGTTAATTTTTTTTATAGTTTCTTTACTTGCTCATTGATTTTTGTCACTATCACTGAATTTTGTTTTAGGGTTCTTTAGTTGCTCATTAATTTTGGTCATTATCACTGAATTTTGTTTTAGGGTTCTTTAGTTGCTCATTTATTTTGGTCATTATCACTGAATATTATTTTTAGGTTTCTTTAGTTGCTCATTAATTTTGGTAATTATCACTGAATTTTGTTGTTAGGCTTCTTTAGTTGATCACTGTCACGGAATCTTTTGTTGTGCATAGACAGCCACTTGAGTGATTTGTTAGAATTAACTTTCCCACGAGTTATTTTAAAGTCAGTTGTGAATGTAGATCTTTCTTTGAAACTATGTCCATATATACCTTGATTTTAGATTTCCTGCATATGGATTAGTAGTAAAGGAAATTGCATGTAGCTAAAATTCCTTTTCAATATTAGTAAACTGCCCTGTTAAATAGTATTTATACTGTGATCGCAGAGGAACTTGTCTATCTGGCTGGAATTTGATAGGATTAGGAGTATATTCTATATGGCACTATACAGTCGTGGTGGAAATATCGCAGTAACTAAAAATTAACGGTAGCTCCCTTGTATCTAATAAATTGGCCTAAGTCATAAATCATTTTTATTAAGGACTTTTTATTTAAGTCAATAGATAGAGAGATATTCGCTTCACTTTTAAACTACGAGGTGGAAAATTCTGAACAAATTAAGTTGGTAGTAGTAGTAAAAAATGACAACAAAGGTTAGTAGGATTAATTAAAGGAATGACGAAGTCTCACTATAAATAGCAGGATTATTCAAGGATAAGATTCTGTTTAAATTAGAAATCACATAGACACTGTTTCAAGCAAGAAGATAAGTAGGTAGTACAAAAGTTGTTGCGGACCAACTGGTAACATTCATTTTTGAAAACTAACGAAATTATTTGAAAGGGTATCTATTAGGTAGGTATGTATAAAATATACTATAATAATAGGAATAAATAACTATATTTCCTAAATGAAACGCTGTTTAAAAAACATTATGATGCATTACAATCACCGCAGATAACGACGGGTTATTGTTTTTTTTTAATTAAAATTAAGGTTTTCTTAAAAAAAAATTTTTTTATTCATTCTTCATACATAGAAAGAGTCTATGTAAACTGTATAATAGGTCGTTTACATATTATGATTTGATATTATACCGGTGGTGTATTTTGTTTGAAATTTGTTTTGTACTCAATTCAATTACTGCGCTAATAATGAATGAATGAAAGGCAACGAAATATGAGGGCTACCAATGAAATATAATATTATCAACATAACAAAACTGACACAAAATGTGATATTTATTCAGTTAGATAGTTGCATTCCAATGACTTTGAATATTATGTAGCTAAGGAGTATGGCATGCGTCGTTTGGACATATTTTTTCTGGTCTAATAAAAATTAGCACGTCCTTAATGGTGAAGGATAACATTGTGGAAAAACGTTTGGAACCTGCCTTAGATAAGTGTGGCGGTTATGTCGTCCGATCCCCTAAGAATTAGGATTTTCGAGCCCAGTAGTTAATTTAGCTTTTACATTAAATTATTATCAAAAAGTTTTTGGTTCAGAACTACCATATTAATAAAAACTTTCAGTTCCTGCAAAGTATAAATAGTAAGCTTTTTATATTACGATCAAGATTTGTGTTTAATCGTATATTAAACCATTAAATTAAAACCATCTATGGCAAGCGTGTGAACCGTGATATAAGTAATATATATATATTGTACAGCGTGAGATTATGAAACCAGTGCAGTATGTATTGATGGAAGAGCTACCAGACATTAAATATATTTTAATATTTTTCTTACATTTTATATATTTTAAGCAATATTACAGTGTACCCTGTAAGGAAATTCATTGCATTAAATTTATTCTTGTAGTACTTTATATTAAAAGACCGAAATATAAAACAATATCTGGTAACACTCGCAAGGAAGAGAAATAAATACCAGGCAACTCAGAAAGTATTGCGAAAATAAGTTTTTATCTATGAGAGACTGGCCAGTTATAATCTATTTTATCAAAATTTCCCTCCACATGTTTGCGGCTAATTTAAATTATCGTGTCTCATTGAAAAATAGATTTGCACCGGGAACATTTTCACGCTATGATTTTCTACGATTTCAAGTCGCATAAAACCGGAAAAACCGTACGATAGACTCCAAATGGATAAAGGCCCTTCTAAGGCAACCGTGTATCGTTGGTTCAACGAATTTAAGCACGGTTGTGCTGCACAACCTCAACGATGCTCAGAAGCAGGCCCGAGTGGAATGGTGCCGTGATATGATACACAAAATTCAAACAGGCTCATCTCGACATGTTTACGATATCATTACAGGTAATGGTGTCCTGGATTTATCAATACGATCCAGAAACGAAGCGCCAGTCGACGGTTTGGGTGTGTCACCAAAGTGAATCGATCTAGAAGTGAGGGGAAGATTTTGATCGCGAGTTTCTTCCATTGGATTGGCTACTTCATGTCAATGTCTTTACGAAAACAAAGAAGCATCAACGCTGAATGGTATACTACCAAATGCTTGGCAGAAGTTTTCTCTGTTGTGAGCAACAAGAGACAAACACAGGGCTCCGCGGGGTACTGCTCCACCACGACAACGCGCCCGCCCATACCGCGCTCAAAACGAGGGACTATCTAGACAGCACGCCGGTCTTACTCCTGGGTCACCCCTCTTTACAGCCCTGAGACCTGGCATCGTCTGACTTTTTTTTTATTCCCGAATATAAAAAACAGCTCAAGGGGATACAATTTTCGTCGCCGGATGATGCGCTGTCAGCGTTCGAGCAAGCTGTAAACGAGGTGTCTGCGGCGGGCTGGAAAAAATGTTTCGAAAACTGGTTCAGACGCATGAAACTTTGTAAAGCGGCTGGGCTACTTTGAAAAGATTTAATGTAAAAAAAAATTACCTATAGAACATTATTTTATTTTCGCAAAATTTTCTAAGTATACCACCTACAAGGACTAATGGATAAATATGAAACTGTAGTGTGCTGCATTAAAAAGACGCATAAATAAATAAATAAAGAATAGAAATAAAAAATAGCATCATATGATATGTATAGGATAACATACAATCGGTCTAGAGTCGACGTGTGCTCGCCACTCCGGTTAACCATATCGCCTCCATTCGGCCTAGAACGAGACAAGTATTCTCATCTACTGAATGTTCGAGCATTTTCTTTGTATAATTGACTATAATAAAAATTAACATTTAACTATATTGTGATTGTTACAATCAACCATAAGAAAAATAACATAATAAGCTGTTCGAGATATTGCACCTTATTATTAAATTATATCATCAGAATCATGTCCACTGAAGGGTCGATCTTCAGCTGGTTACAAGTATTCTCTACAGACCGTAGGTTGTCACATCATCTAGCCGAATGGCTCTTTAAGTTGTTTCTTACATGACTCATTAAGTTCAACGGTTGTTGGTGTTTAGGCAGATATGGCTAGACATTACCATTTCAGCCTGCTGATGTAGTAAGCACGTCAGTGAATAAATTTATTTGACAGGCATTACACATAATGAATTCAATTTCTTAGGGAAACTCAGAGGGTAGCTCTCTTGACAGCTCGCTGAGTGATTCAAAATTCATGAAATAAGCCTACTTCAACGTCACACTTCGTGGAATCCTTGTGACTTGCCTCTGAACAATTCTCCTTAAAGCCAGAATATTCCTTATAAATTACAAGATGTATTATGCCAATCATTAATGATTGGCCGCGTAGATTTGTTAATTATATTTTTATTTTGAGTAAGGTCATGCCATATAATTTGTTCTGGTGATACAGGTAAGCTGGCCAGATCCCACTGTAGGTGTTGCTATGAGTTCGTGATACAATGTTGGGATTTGGTCTTTTATATTCTTGTAGATTATTACAGACTTTCGTTTCATTTGAGAGCATGAAGATTCGCGGTTTATTAATCTAATCCGCGATACTAACAACAAAGTAAGCCTTAACATTTATGGTCAAAAGGGGGTCTTATTTTGACATGCATTATGTGAGAGCATGCTTGTCAACATGCTTAGTAATATGTTGATAACAAATACTTACTTGCGTTTAGCGTGTAACATTTCCATGAGGAGGGTCTGTGTTGGGGCCTGGCCTGCACAGTGTCGCTGATACAGGTGTTCTTCTCCCCGCGCCGCTAATGCGTGGATCTCTGGCACTACCATCACCAGTTTACCGAATTTATCCTGGAATAGTGGTTTCAGTAATTAACAGAGGGCTATCCTAATGCTGACTTTTTAACTTTAATAATTATATTAATATAACTGGATGACTAAAAACAATCAGTGATATTAAAGATATAAAACAATATCATGTAAATTGCTTCACAAAAATTTGACAACGTTTGATATTAATCTATTTTTTTTCATATTGTAAGTTAGAAGTGAATGTATGTATGTAGTGAGTAAAATTATTAGTCACGGATTTGAGTGCCTCGCGTATTGGCGTTATATAGGACAGGTCTGAGACAACCTGTCCTTGTAACTTTAAAATCAATTTTAACTGTGTTAATTTACATTTTAATTTATTTTATATTTATTATGTTTCAATTTTTACGGTATATAAATTTAGTACTAATTAGATATGTGATTTAAATTATTCGAGTAGATTTCACTTTAAACCTAATAATACCTTAATAACATAATACCTTATTGGTCCCATGTGACGTTTCAATAAAGGGATGTGATTAGGATATCGCGCCACTTGGTTTAGCAAACAATTTCCCGCCATGTGAATTGCTTCTATATCGTATCTTATAACGTTCTATAATAAGTTAAAACAAAAGTATGATTGGATACCTGTATCGTGGGATAACACGTGAGAGTGTAGTCAAGAAGCGCTGCCTGTACTGTTTGATAACCATCTCGGACGCATTTTACATTTACTATGCCGCGCACATCTGCAATTTGAAATATAATCTTCTAAATAAATAAAATGATATATTACTTTTTGAGGCATTAAACAATACATATATAAAATTCTTAATATATTGGTAAACATTCGCTTGGTTGCTATACATGAAAGAGACAACTTTTAAATAATAAATAAGATCAACTATGAATAAAATTGTAAAATATATCGGATAATGAAGCTGAATGTTAATAAATTATACTAACCAGGATTGAGCAGGAGCAAGAACTTGACACATATGTAGTCAGGAACATCAAATTTCAAATCGGCTAGTTTATTCTGCAGCTCATTGAAGTGGTCCGCGAGTGAGGGCACGCCTAAAAGACCTAAGCAGAGCAGGTCAAACTTCTGTCCATTGTGAAGGGTGGTCTCATCAGGCAAACCATTGTGCATCCTCTGATGCAGGTGGTCTAAAACCAACATGTCTGACCACGAGTTTTGAAGTAGCTTCATTTGATCATCCACCTACAAACGAAAACGAAAACCACATTGCTATTCGCTACATATTTTTAATCGTCTCCCATATATGTAGGGATGACACAAATGTATCCTTTCAAACCTTTGTATTGATTTTGGGGTGTGATAGTGTACTTCTGCGATCTGCCAAACCACAATTCATATAATATAGCACATCCATCTCATCTCATCTCATCTCAGAATGAGTGAGTACGAAGCAGTAAAATACTGTTATTTTTACATTAAACGGGTTCTTGCTGAAAATCATTTTTTTTCTATAATGACGAGCCTTAATCAACTATGATAAATATATTTATGTACACGTTAAATTTTTCAGCAGTGTGGGGTTTTATGATAACTATTTTACTGCTTGTTACTTTTCCCATTTATGAAAATTCATACCAATTATATTTTGCCGACATAGAAATAATTCAAACAACGAAACAGTTGTTTTAGAATAAAATAAACACTTCGCTGATAGCATTATGCAGGGACTAAATTAGTAATGTTAAAACTGTTACGTTGTATCCTTTTATTATATGCTACTAAATGTGCTATAACAACTAAATCTATGAATAATTTAAATGGCGGCAAAATAATGATTGTTAATATTGTGCTGTGTTCGTAATGGGGTCGCATGACGCTTTTTCCGATCAAGTCGTATAAAATAAATGTTTTTAAAACTAATTTACACAGAATAGTTACACAACGCGTTTGAGATAGTGCACGTGTAACAACAGAATAATTGCGCTTTGTAACTTGCTATAGAAGCGGACTGTGTTGTGTTATCGGACAAGTCGCAGCCGACGTCGTTCCGTGGCCCACAATTTATTGAGTTGCATTAGAAAACTCTGGGCGGAGCGCGAGCGCGTTAAATTTGCTGTTTACGAAATCTCACAACTGAATTTTAGAGCTCGAAGGTATTGCCACACTGCATGATGGTTGCTTAACGCGATTGATTCTGACTGATTTGATGAAATCGTACTATCTGTCAGACTGATCGCTTGTAACTCAATTTTATCCACATGTTTGCGACTGCTCCGCCTCTTAGCGTTTTCTTGACTATACGTAGAATTCCGATCTGATATTTAATGTATTAAAGTTTATTTAGGTTGTATTCTTTATTGTATTAAATTATACTTTATGATCTAGTTAATAGATGCATTGTCTTTTATATTGAATTTTAAGTATATACAATAATGATTACTGAATTAGATTCTAAATCCCAAATATATAAATTGACATTGGATTTTTATCATCCTTAACAAGTTATTCGTAGAAGTGTAATGTCAATAGGTTTCATTCTTGGTTTTATTAATTATATACGTTTTTTTCATGAAAATTATACAAATACATAATCTCTTTATGAACTATAAATATCGTTCGTTCTTATTATGTTGATGATTGAGAGTGTATGTAGGTAAAAAATGTATTATAGAAACATCGTAATTTTGAAGTATCTTTTATTTATTGAGTTAAAAACGAAAATTATTACGTCGATTTACTTTAAGTAATAGTTAATATCTCACTTCGAAAGCAGCACGACTACTTAGTTCAAGTTCAGACGTCTTTACATTAAATATTGGAATATGTAGAGCGTAAATGCTTGTGTTTGTAGATTGGGCTCAGGTGATTGGTCCCCGTTATCGGCAGTGTCGAAAGTAACGCTTTGCTTAATGTCTAGACCAAAGGAGAACGAAAAGCAATGATGAAAGTGAAAGGCAAATGCCAAAAATATTTTTTTCGCAATCGTCCCATTTATGCAATGGATTTGCACTAGTGTGCATTCCCACTTAATTAACTACGGAGTTTTGATACCTTGGAAGTTAATGCTGCTTTATAGTTAAACAAAACGTTTTTTATCATAATGATTAATCGCATATTCCTGTTTAAACAGTCTTTTGTTCGTCAGGTTCACTTATTTCCCGATTATCTTCATGATAAAATTAAGCAATCGCGTGAATAAACGTATATTAATATTTAAAGAGTCATCGATATACGCTGACGTAAGGAATTCATTCAAAAATTATATAATTTTATAGAAAACAATAACAGAAACGCGGAATTACATGTGTGATGCAAAATCAAAACAAAGCGTCATCGACCGCTCAAGTTCATCGTGGTGTTATGTGACTAATCGTAATTGGTGAGATATTACGCAAGAGAAAGCAAAGAAAGGCCACACAACTCGTTGCGACCTCGTTGCCGGCTGTTACGCGGCGCGGCAAAGAGTGCTTTCTGGCGGCAACTCGGCCACGGGCAGTGTGTCAAGTGCGTCGACGAAAGTGCAGCGTTGCCGCCCCGCGTGGCCGCAACATTACATCACATCCGTCTGGAGAAAGCTCCGGTCATCAACATCTCACGAGCGAACCACCACACGCTAATACTTTACGGTGTGTCGCGGCGGCCACAACCAAAACGAATATTTTATATTTCAACCATGCGTAGCCCGTACGTTTCGATTTTACAATCTTCTTAAATTTGGACCTTAGCAGCTGTACCGAGTGTTTGGCTTTATTCAATCGACTAATAGAACTGTAAGACTGCTTAATGCCCTAGACCTTATTTTTTGTTGAAATTTGTAAGATACTATCATCTTATAAGATTCATTTAAACTCGTCGCCGTCCTAATACTGAGAACGGATCGTAAATAAGCACAGTCATTTTAGCACAGACAAAAATTGTGGTTGGTTAAGTCTATTTGCAGGAATGGGACAAAACTATATGCGCTGAACGGCAACGTCGCGTGACCACGTGACCGACTGCGGCTCTTGCGTAAGCGTGCGACGACCACGGTGCGGTCCCCGCCGCTGCTGATCCCACTCCTCGTTGATTGATTCCGGCGGTTTGATAGGTATCAGCGTTTTATTCTTAACTCATTAATCCGAATCAACTTCTTAAAAATATTACTATTATTTGGAAGATTTCAGGAGAGTGAGCATTTACTTATAACGTTATTAAATATTTGAACAGCCAATATAAGAAGTAGATATACGTGTGGTGTACGCCTACATGTGTTGCTAAATTTTAAATTTGTGTTAATACTGAATACATAATTTTTAGAGCAAACGAATCGAAGCATCAGCCGACAGGCCGGCACGCTTGTCGTGGGAACTTGACCCAGTTGGTGCGGCGCGGCCGCGGCGCGGGCGGCATGGCGTATCGATTGCGAGAGGCACAGAGTCGCCCGCTGCGTCATACGCGCCCCTTACTCACACAGTCACATATCAATTAGGTATTTATCTGTTGGACGAATGTATCTATAACAATTCGCAAGGCATTCAATTCTGTACAATAATAAACATCGCATATTTGCGCATTGCGATAAACGCGAGCAATTTTGGTGTACACCAGGATAGGTTTTAAGGATCTTGGGTAGGATACCATACTTATCTGATAATCACCTTTAAATACTTAAAGAACACGGTGTTTCTCGCCCAGTCCACTTGTGAAAACAAGTTTTGGTCCAGCACTTTGCACATTAATTCGAAGAGATCAACCTCACATTGATTGTGAGTTTGGCTCTGCAAGAGTCCGAATAGAGAATTCTGCCACTCGCGGTCGTCGATAGTTTGAACGAATTCGCGAATCATGGGGGAGACTCGAAGAGTTTCAGTGCTGGTTGCTTCGCCTGTGCTGGAGGGTGTCGCAGCAGCGTTGGTAGTCGTGTCAAAGGCGAACGCATCCGGTGAGGCCGAGTGCGGCGAATGTGCTTCCCACTTGTCGTATGACGGTGGTGGAGGAGGCTGCGGCGGCTGTGGTTGCGCGGCTAGTATGGCCGGCCCAGGTGATGATTCTGGAGAAGATGTTAATGATGACACTTGTGGGATTTGTATTTCCTGTTTCACGGGAACCGCTGCATACGGTGAACCGAATCCAAGAACCAGCCCACCATCACCGAGTGAGCCTCGTAGAGTTTGAACTGCAATTTGTCTTTGCCGCATCATTTGAAGTTTGCGGGCACGGTCTCTTTTGTACATGGGGCCGAATTTATTTCGACCTCCACGCATGCGATCTGCCCGAACGGCTGAAATGTAAACAAATATTTGGAAATTAAAAAATATTTATCCTTCAACATTATGTAACAAAAATACTAGCAAAAAGAATTCTTGTTATGATTTATTGGATACATCGGGAATTACACCCACCATAAACGTTCATAAACTCCTCGTGTAAGTAAAATACATAAATATTTAAATTAATAAACATTATACAAAAGTCGGTACATAATTCAATAACTCTATAAATGACCATTTTAAATGCGAGGAAATTGATTTGTTTTATTTAAAATTTTAGATATCTATAAAAGATGAGCTTTTGTAGTCCAACTCTGTCCCTGTTAAATTACTCTATTACCAAGTATATGAAATCATAATTATGTTACACTATGTTCTAATAAGTGTATTCGAAATGCTCCTGTAACGTTGTTAAATGTAGCTTAATATGTAGTTTGTATGGTAGTCTGGAGAAGACTATGGACTAGGACCACTGTACTTTTCTCAATATTTACAGAATGTAATAAATGAGTAAAGGTTAGGTCCTACAGAATCGTTCTAAATAATCATTATATATATATATATATATATATATATATATATATATATATATATATATATATATATATATATATATATATATATATATATATATATATATATATGTGTGTGTGTGTGTGTGTGTATTTTATGCATGCTAAAAATAATCTACTTATTTATATTAAACATTAAGGGTTAATTACATAACATGTCTAAATTGCCCTAGCAGTAGTCGAGAGAACATTGCTTTATATTTCAGGCCGCTTTCTGATTTATCGGTGCAGCAGCTATGTGAAATCGGTATACTCAGTATATGCGGTTATGGTACCGCGTAAACTGAGCTTACCGCGCGTCTATATGTTTATGAGCGTTTCCTGGTTCGCTTAGTATCGGTACGGAAGCGGCACATAGTGAGCGAATCTGGAAAAACTCATAGGCGTTAGTCGGATGATCCAACCGAGCGCGTCATATGCGGCAACCAGGTTTTCTTCAAAATATTATAGCTTTAAAAAAAAATATCAATTGCTTTGTTAATAACAATAATGAGCGCTTATCAGTTTATTGTAGTCGAACATAAATGAACTAGTTAAAAAAAAACTGGTTGCGGTCAATGATTCGCGTTGAACAATCACTCGCCAACAGGCAAAATTACTTAGGCGCCCTGTAGCCTGTATGCTTTTGGTACCGCATGTACCGACCATAGCGTTTCCGCGCTGCTGCTGCACTGACAAATCAGAAAGCCGCTTTCTTAATGTTAGCTTCGGTATTGATTTTAATTCAAAAACAAAATATAGCTACGTTCCCAATTCTGTTTAGAAACCAGTCGTTACCTTATTTTAGTTTTTATTATAAATGACCTACAGGACCGAGACACGACATGATTGCTGAAAAATTTCCAAGGCGCTTAGCGAGTTATACTTGGAGTTTCACTTGTGGATAAAATACGAAATGAGGAAATCCGCAAGGAAACATGGTAGCCGACAAAGTTCGCAAAATTAGAAGTTAGTGGCAAGGACGGTAACGTCGCAGAAACGATGGCTGATATAGCATAGCAGCCCTGGAGTGGAGACCACGTCGCGATAAGCGTTTTGTAGTACATCCTTTTTGGCCAATAGATCAAAGACCTGCGTAAAGTTGCTGGTAGGAGCTGTATGAGGAAATCAGAAGCCCAGGGTATGTGGGACAAACTTGAGAAAGCCTATGTCTATCAGTGGACTTTCATTGCTGACGAGATTATACTATTATTTGAAATCTAGGTAATACTAGTAAATTGTTATTGAACATGACAAACGAGTTGTGTTACAATTTCATTTTGAAAATTGGTTTTACGGTTCTGTAGATCAAAGGCAAAACAAAATCCTTTGTCTGTGTATTTCTGTCCCTTTATCTGGGCATGTAGCAGTCATTGTACTTGGAGTTTATGAGCACTATATACACATATTACGGTAAGGGAAATCTTCACTCTATTCTAGCGTGCTATGTGTGCACGGAGGGTCTAAGATTTAGCAGTATATTTTAGTATAAGTATATAGACAAAAAGTACAGTAAAGATATTTATAATTATAAAAAAAACACTGCACAGCATATACACAGTTAGAATGGGATAGAAAGACGAAACTAATCACGGAGGTCACAATAGAGAACACGAAGGGCTATAGGCGTTAGTAGGTACAATATTAGGCGACATAAAAGAGACGATGCGGATAAAAAAAAATTGATGCGTATCATCAACGTAAACAATCACATGAGGCGATTTATTAATATTGCTTTTAATATAACAACAAACGAGAATGTAAAATGGTTTTCGAGATTTTGCTATTTAATTTAGATGGAATCCATTTATTTGGATGTATCGTGTTTACTGTTACATAATTATAGAGATTTAGAGAACTATATTCCTTAAAGACCTTTTTATTTAAATGAACAGATATGAGGGATTGGTTTTTGCTATCAAATTCGTAAAAATGGTGTAACTTTACCTAAGGAACTAGGACATTCTTTATAGATATTGTATGATGCGATTGAAAAATGCTTTAAAGATTATTCTTTGAGTAGTTTTGGATATATCAGGTACTTACGATTTTACACACTTGCCCGACTTTTACTAAAATACAAAATACTACGTGACATAAATATAAAGTTTATAATTTATTTAATAAAATACTTTATTTGCATTCGACCGATATATGAACACTGAACACATATTATTATCAATTATTTAATAATATTACAAGAGGCCTGAAATTCAGGACAGCGGCCTCATAATGTATACGGACCCAGCCGCTATTTATGACCCTGGCGGTATTCCAAATTTCAGTACAGTATTTGTGATAGCAGCAATCCATGCGTGTTTTGATTCTTTAGCTTATTAGAGGGGCTTTGAAATTAACTTACCACGCTTAAACTATGCGAGCGATATTTACTCGCCGCAATTCGGGCATGTAATACGTAAATGACAACGAGGACGTAATTATCTTTACAATTAACGTTTAACGGTGCAATTGTTATTTCAAATATACTGACATCCATAATTTCATGTAATTCTATTATGACTTTTATATTAATTATAATATTATTAACTATTCCGAAGAAACGAAACCTCAACTAGACCTCATCAGTTTATACCTCATGAGTATATTCTGTACTAGGATATGCCCGCAACTTCGTCCACGCTTGACTTGATCCCACGGGAGTCCCGGGACACAAAGTACTGCAGCATTTAAAAAAGAATGCATTTAAAGTATCGTTTTAGTCAAAACTGTATCGGGGTAAGGTAAGTTTGTGGACCCGAACAACTACAAAACGCTACTGGGAAAATTCTCGCGGGGTTCCCGGGATAAAAAATATCACACATTTTTAACCGACTTCCTAAAAGGAGGAGGTTCTCAATTTGGCCGGTATGTTTTTTTAAAATATTATATAAATTCACTATCAATCGGTGAAAACCGTATTGAAATTGGCCCTGTAGTTTTTACGTGAATCCCGATCCAAAATAATTTTAAAAAAATGGTGTGTTCTCCATCGTTTATATAGTCTACTTCACTTGTTTTTTTTAATATCTTCGATGTACAGGTATTATTAAATTCTAACATGCCGTTTATACATTGAAGCTATTTAAAAAAAAACAACTGGAATAGGAATATTATTCGCTTAGGATAAAATGTCGGCAAAGGCTTAATATAAACGACGAAGAAAGCTATGCAATTTTTTTCTTAGATTTCGTATCTGTCGTTTTGTCCGCTTGTCTGTTTGTTCCGGATTCACGTAAAAACTACGGACCGATTTCAATGCGGTTTTTGCTGATCGACAGTAATTTTTTAAACTTAACTTAACGCTACTTTTTATCCTGTGAAACCCGCGGGAATTTTCTGGAAATGATTATTAAAAAAAATCGAATACCAATGTGTTTTTTTTATTGATCGATAGCAAATTTAATGTAATAAATGTGTGATTATTTTTTCGGGAAATTCCGCGGCACTTTTACCGGGAGCGGTCTGAAGTTATCGGAGTCGGATGCTAAAAAAATATCTTATCCCGACAGAGTTTCAACTATAACGATAGCTTACATTCTTTTAAATTTTATGCTGCGATACTTTGTGTCCAGGGAATTCCGCGGGAATTTGAAGTCAAGCGGGGACGAAGCCGCGGACATATCCTAGTATTTTAAATACAATTCCTTAAATCTGTAAATAGGATACTGAGTCTTGGTCAGCTTTCGACAGGCAGGCTACGTTACCTCCTTAGAACGCCATACTGATCCGTTAGAAGGAGCCTAATATTCTCCGAAATAGTAAACCTCGTAGCCTAGGCCAACATAATTGGAGAGATAAAGACTGAACGTCAGGCGTGGTTGCATAGAATGGATGGAGGAGGGTCGGAGTGCCAAGAAAGTATATTCAGGGCAACTAGTCTGTCGGCGACCGATTGTCCGACTACAATATCGCTGGAGAGATAGTGTGAAAGATGACCAGAACGAACTTGAACCGTACAATTGGTGAGAAACTGCGTAGGACAAAGAAAAGTGGCGTGTTCTCATTTCGGAGGCCAAGATTCATTTTGGGTCCCTCAGTCAACGGAGTCAAAAGTAAATTGTCAAGACTGGCTATTTATATCTGTAATTTTACTCAAAAACTATTTAGTTTATATGGATGAAATTGGGCATAAAAGGGTTGGCACATTATATGTATATGAGGCTACCCAATGGTATTAAAATAAAAATTTAACGTGGCTGCGTTGTATGACGTTAGAATGAAAAAATATTTTTCAGTATTATTCATATATAGTTCGTATCGTATAGGTATCGTTTTGATAAATACATGAAAAATCATAACTATGTTTTTGATGACTTTTTTACTTAAATCAACAGGTTACGGGATATACGCTTTCAAAGCGGTAGACAGTAAGCACACACACCAAAAAAGTCAAGCAACATGTATGTTTTTGGTCGATTTTTAAAGTTGATTTTTCTCTTTACCATGCATTTTTTGGCGCATTAGTGACTAAGCCAAAGATTTTTATTTTATTTTATTAAATTACAATAATTAACAATATGTGTGCGTATTGTTATCCTACGTATCATACGTAATACGAAATAAAGTTACTTAAAACGAATTTGAAGTCTCACGTTTAACAAAATTAAATTATGACCATTTTTTAAATTATTTGATTGATTCTCTTGTTTTTACAAAACTTGTCGGCGACGATTATTTATTGAAATTTAATTGTTTATCTAATTCTGCGGCAATCGCTTCCAATTAAATTTTGATATTTTAACAAGTTTCAGTTATTGGCTTGTCGACACTTCATCCAGATTTTGTAGAACAGTTCTCTGGGGCATGTACCTACATGTCCCAGAAGAGTGTGTGCTCAATGGAATTGAGATCTGGTGATTTTGTGTTTCCCATTGCCAAGTACTCTCTCGTCCTCCGAGCTGCATTGGAACGAGCATTATCATCCATTAGCGTGATATCTGACCTAAGACTTTGTGCAAATGAGATATAAGGCCTAAGAACATTTTCAACGAACTTTCAGTGTTCATGTTGCCATCTTCAAAAACGAGCTTAGTTTGTCTGTTCTTCATAATACTCACTCAAACCATCATTATCAACCCGCTGTAAGGGTGCACTTTCTGGACGCAGTTCAGCCGTTCAGGATTTCTGGGACAACGATACACTTTTATTCTTCTTGTATCAGGTCTAAATGCAAACCGGGACTCATCGCAAGATAAAATTTTATTCCATTGCTCCTAGGTCCATGTCACGCGTATCACTATTTGTTTCAACGAGCGCGATTCGTTCCCGCGGGATTTCCGGGACGCAAAGTATTACAGCATTTAAAAAATAATGACAGCTATCATTTTAGTGAAAAATGTGCCGGAAGAAGAAAAAATTTTATGCACTCGAACAACTACAAACCTCTCTCGGGACAATTCCCGCGGGATTACTGGGATTAAAAATATCACATATTTTATTACATAAAATTTGCTATTTATCAGTAAAAAAAACGTATTGGAATTCGAATTGTTGATTTAAGTCTGAGAAAACCGCATCGAAATCGGCCCAGTAGTTTTTACGTGAATCCCGAACAAACAGACAAAATCTAAAAAAATTGCATCGTGTTCTCCATCGTTTATAATAAATAAAAACTGGAACACTATATTATAGTGTTCCAGTTTTTATTTTTTAAATAGCTTCTTACATTAAAGACACGGCATGTTTAGGATATTATAATATTATAGATTATTCTGTTCGTGTTTATGTCACTGAACTTTTCCTGTGTGTGTGTGTTCATGTGGGTCCCGGGTGGTTTAGATTCACAAGTGGACCCGGTAGATTGCGCTGCAATCGGTTTCCACTCAATTGAACCAGGTAGGTGGCGCTGTTATCGGGTGCTAGGATTTTGGTGAAATTATAATTGTGTGTATCAGTGGGTCTTATAATGGGTTAGATAGATAATGGTCTTTGTAATCGTATATAAATTCTTCTATACATATGTATGGCACTGAACTGCTCCTAAATCGCTCCACCGATTTTGATGATTTTTGTGTGTGTTTGAGCGTGTCCCGGGATGGCTTAGCTTAGACTCACAGTTGTACTGCGGTATATCGCTGCAAACGGATTCTAGATTTTTATTGGCAGGGCAGCGTCTGCCGGGTACAGCTAGTTGTATATGAATACTAAAAGATATTGTTACGAGCTACAGGACTCGAATTAAAAAAATGCCGTTGGAATTACTATAGAGTTTATTAGAACTGTACAAACACGTATAAAACAGGCACAAATATAACTAGACGCAATAAGTCCCAATGTAATGCACAATTCAATAATACGCGCAAAGTCCGTCACTATATTCGAATGTACTACGCACGTATTGCTAGTATCGTAATCGTCGCTTGACTGCCCCACCCCTCCGTTCGGGCATTGTTTTATACTAAACTGTACCGAGAAAGAGCCGCGTTCACTGAGTTAATCCGCACATCTGGCAAGCTTCGACGCAATTCAATAACAACTAGGATTAGTTCGACACTAATGACGGCCATAAAACAAGTACGACAACAATATGATGTTTTTCTGGGTCGTCAGCTATTTTTTAAATTGGCGTCTACAATCGTACATATAAAATACGTATATGTTTCAGATTTTACTTTATATAAATGTATTGATTTTTTAGTGTTCTATTTACAACCCGAACCAAGAAACTTAAAAATTGATCTTTAGATCTGTCCTTTTGTATAGTAGTGAAGCCTGGTCTGTGCTTGAGTGGCACAAACAGGAATTGCGTACCAAGGAGATGTGGCACCAATATACTGTGGAAAATATATGGATTTATGTGATAGGACCGAGTTACGATCTCCTGGATCCATGGCAGGCTTCAAGTACGTTAATAGCAGACCATATTATTATGCGACGGTGGTACGAGCTTATTGTACGAATACCGACAAGTTATGGTGGAAACAAATTTATAACCATGCCGCTTTCACCTAGCTCCGTTAAAAAGTAGGTAACAAAGAAACCCTGGGTTGACGCCGGAGGTGTTATGGGTTATTGGGAATGTGTAATGCTGTGCGAAAAGGAGGAAAAAAGTAGGTAAGCGAACCCCGAGCACAGAAGCGGGTGTTACAGACGTAACAAGGATAATAATAATAGAAAAAAATAGTTTATAATAATAATTAAACCGCAAACATCCCTCTGCTGGGCTTGATCCTTCCCATTTTTAGGAGAGTCGATGGTATACCTGTCTGCGGGAATACACATTGGTTATCTTGCGGTATATATTTCATCACGATGTTTTCCTTCAATGTCAGCAATAGCCCGTTATTTCGAAAAAAATAGCCTAACCGGTCCATGCTTCCCGACCAGGATTCGACCCTCAACTATTAAAATGAGGCACCGGCACGTTTGCCACTAAGTTAATAAGTAATACATTTATCCCTGCCAAGAGTTGCCTGGAAGAGATCGCTTTTTAGCGATAAGGCCGCCCCGTTGTACTATCTCTTGTATTTTTACATTTCTGTTTATCTATGTTTTGGTGTACAATAAAGTAGACAAAACTTTCTGTCTATCTAAGTTACCGCGGTTTACACTATGTTTATTACGATAAAGACTTGGATATATATATGTATCGTGTTATAGTATTCCTTCCCTTCTCTGAGGCTAGAGCTCATCAGCTGAAGTACACGTCGCTGTGAAATCCATAAAATAAAAAGTATGAGCACAGAAATACATCGCGTAAGCCCAAATTATTGCGACGTAAGAACCCTCACCAAAATAGTAAGAAAGGCTATGAATAGCTTTGATTATTCTTTTACATTTTATATTTTGACGATGTTTTTACGTTATTTGATAAATATCAAATAGAAATAGAATTAGATATTTATTTACTATGCTGTATTCTGGGGTGTCGATACTTGAATAATAAACACTTTTCTGCTAAACTTTATACATATAGAATTAATAGATCCAGTGTACATACTTTATGAGAAAAAAGACTGAATGAGTACACAGACAAAGGAATGGAAAGGTGGACACGATGATTAAGGATAATAAGGATACAGGAAGTACATTTTAAATTCCTAGTTAAATATCGTATTTATTCAATTAAATGTCGCATTAGTTGACTAGAAAATGGTTTAACACGCAAACATGATATTTATCAGATTTGGATATTGTTTTTTAACAATCCGGAATTTGCTCTTATATTCAAATCTACTAGATTGATTACGGCGTGGTTTTCTCGGATCATTAGGTGACATTCTCACTTATGTGACATAATGCATTTCGGATAGATGTAGGAATATAAATAAGAAAAAAAATATTTAAGATCCAAAATAAGATTTTTACGGCAATTCAGGAATTACATTTAATAATGTTCGAAAGCTCTTTAAAACTATGACATGCATGTTATATTTGATTGTGTATATGGTTAGTCTGAACGACTTTGATCTTTACTATTCGTGAAACTCAGATAAAATCGTAGACAAATAATAGTGTCTTTATAAACTCTTTCTTTGTTGAGATTAAGTACATTGGACATTTTGATTTTTGAAGTTGAATTGTTGTTATTACAATAAACTGAACCTGGAACGGTCGGGGGCTTTTCAGTGTGTTGCCGGCTCGCCCAGACCGCGAGTTAAAAATAACAACCAGTTTTTATTGTAGGCAACGCGCTTCTGTGAGATAAGGACGGACTTACAGGGCTCGGTAAAGGGCTAAGCGAGACAGTGAGCATAACGGATTTAAGAATTGCTTTGTGCAATTCCATCAGTTTCGTATTGCGGCGAGACCGAGACTGCTTCACAAATAGTTTTGTTCTATATGCAAAATATGCATATTGCATTATTACGATTAATAATTTGAAATTATTCAGTTAATCTTTGTAGTATTTTTATTATGTATGAACAGATGAACATTAAATAAAGTGACGAGTAAATGAAACTTATATTATACAATATATTGAATATTGGGAGGTTATCAAAAACGTTAAATTTGCAAGATACCCAAGCCGATTCATATTCTTAGGGTTGCATAGTTATATTAGTTAAAGGAGGAGGGACGAAACTCGCATGACAGAAATAATGTTAAACTGGAAGATTGGTGTGGAATGTGGGTTCAAATGCAAAAGTGGACCAAAAAAGATTGACGGATTGTGTGAAGAGTTACATGATGATTTTTGGTGTGACAGGAATATGGAAGGAAAAGACATATTGTGAAGACATCAAATAATTGGAATATGGTGAAAGAAAAGAAAGTTATATTCGTTAAAACTGGACCCTTTTAAAATTCTCATATTTTATCTGTCCGTCTGTTCATCTATGTACGTCCACTTTACTCAAGATTTCTTAGGTCTCTGTATTTGAAATATGATAAAAAGATTATTTTATATACCGCTGTAGAATAACGATTTACTGAAATCGCTATTTTTTTTTAAGTTATGTAACCCCATTGTAATCCTTATACAAGTACTAAACGCTGGTGTTTTCTCAAGGTGTTTCCCTTATTCGTTGATATCGTTAGACAGCTTTGCAAAATTAATAAGAATTATTTATATTTGCTAATAATTTATTCAGCGAAATCAAGTTTTTAGTTAGGTGGGATTATTCACTTCCAAACTCGTAAAAAGCGCCCAGCCCCTTCTAATTAGAGTTGAAAATTTTGAAAGAAAATCCAGTTTTTTTTTTTAACGGAACTCTTCATTGTGGGTGGATTCGACGTGCACTTGGCAGATTTTAAATTGAACCGCAATTTGGCAATCTATGTAGTTGTTTCCTTATTTTTTCCGCGAGGATTATCAAATTAAAAATTCTATATTAATAAAATTGAAGTGTCTGCCGAAATTTAAGTGAAAACTGCTATTTATAAGATTACTCTGAAAGTTTCTTTTTTGTTTGTATTCTTCGAATAGGCTCCGAGACCACTCAACGGATTTCAATGAAAGTTTAGAGATTATAGGTAACAAGAATGTTATATTAATTTTTATTGTATCTTTAAGTTCGATATCTTGCATGATTGAGGAGGAATGAAGTGGCGGGCATAGCTAGTATTAGTATGCTTACATATTAGGTTATTTATATTTTTATATTGGCAAACAATCATTATTCGTTTCTTAATTAAGCAAATTGTAACTTGAAGAATACCACTGATAATTCGGGGGCCGATCCTAGTGACTACCCACCCGTATCAGGAGGATATAGCGGAAAGGTCGTTTACGAAAGTTATCTGCCGTGAAACAAACCCTTAAATTCTGCATTCTACTTCAAGCAATAGGCACGCCAATACTTAGATCACACACATAGGCCGTCATCTACGTTTCTATCATCATCGTAGTGATAAAACGTCCGAATTATTCGCTATCGGGGTACTTATTCTACTTTTTGATCTCGATTATGTATGTACGGTTTTCGGCATTTTTCATTTTGAAGCTATATTTCTCAAGATAGTTTCTGACATACTTAGCACGTATGACTCTAAAATTGCTTAAATCAAAATTAAGTTTTTAGGGTTCCGATAACTAAATCAGCATCGGTGTGACATAAGAAAAAACCTTATTGATCTTACTCCCATGTCTGTGTGTGTCTCAAGAACTACTAACGCTGGAGACAAAATTTGGCACACCTAGAAGTCTCCTGTGTATACAAAAATGTAATGTCAATTTCGAGAAAAAAAAAGATAATGAAGAAAACTACTACTTTTACTCTACTACTTTTTGAACTTCTCACTACTTAGTGGCAGATAGTGAGGTAACGTGGTATTCGCAGTGGCAGTATCTTGCATACACGCTAAAACCACAACTACGTTGCCTGAATCATCCCAAGCCAGGGTCGTCAAACAACTGCTTGACCAGTCCCACGGTCCTAGTAGGTGCGTTTTCGCAGTCGAAGGCCTTTCATATAGCTCGATGGGATCACCCTACTGGCGAGTTCCGTCCGACTTATAGACTAAGAAGGGCGCGTAGGAAACACCTGCTTTCCTGCGCCCCCAGTAGGTATATGACGGTGTCTACTAAATTCGAGCGAAATTATTCAAACCAGACGAAGGTGTTTTATACAGCTATAGAGTAACAACGACTTTAGTATTTTATTTAGTATTTTTAGTTTTTATTTGGTATTATATATAGAAATAATAAAATACTCAAATTCATTATAATTGCATGTCTCTGCAGACCACGGGTCATAAAGATGGCCTGATTTTTTGAGGTCTTACATGGGGCCCTGGGAAGGCCAACACGTAGAGGTCCCTTGACAAATATAATCTAAATGTGGCGAGACACTGACCGGCGATTGTCCCTGTATACACCATATAAAAATAAACCCACCTATTAGACATACCTAATTATGTGTTTTCGATAATGGAGATGAAAGTAAGTCACTTTCCATTGCGGAGAATGGGACAGTTGGCTTAGTATAGGGAAACGAAGTTCATTCGAACGAAGACACGCCTTAATCTGTCTAAATAAAACAATAACTATTTTTAGATACCAGAAACTTAAGTTCACTAAATAGGTATTACAAATGGACGAGCTAAAATACTTTTAAATCGTATATTTATTGTAATTTACGTGAAATAAAATATGTTCAATTAATAATTTGAATTAATTTTATTACACATATTGTAAGTTCACACGGTAATTCGAAGCGAGAACTTAGCACTGCAGTAGTGATATACCTATTCTCATATTGTCTGGTGTAATTAATCAATTCTATATTTATTTGATAACATTTGCCACATAGTAATGTTTTGTGATTTATTCGTTTTTGTGTAACTGTTTACAACGATGTCGTTTTGTATTATCAATATTACATTGTACATATTTTACAATAGTTTATATATCGCAAGGCGACCGAGAAAGTAATGAGTAGCGAATGGACTCACAAATAAAATATATAGAGTTTGTTTTATTATAATTATAATGTCACGTTTGGCCGCGCTCGCGAATACATGTTAATCTAAAAAAATACCTGTTCACACCAGACTTGAAAACACCCGAATTATAAACTTCGGGGCACACGGATTCTTGTAGTGTTCCTTAGCTGTATTGTACGCCGAAGGAACGTATTAGCAAAATATTTTGTTAACACCAGTAGTGTTTCCACCGTGAAACAGCGACCTGAACTAAAGTAAGTACTTGAAGTCGGAAGTCAAATGCTAGCAAAATAGCCTGGATATTAGTTAGTGGACATTCGTCAGCTTTTCGGGACCAGTCCATAGTACTTAGCCGATTTTTGTTGGTTCCGAGTTGGAAATACTGTATGCATATCCCACTCCCACCGATCAGGGAGGTAGGAGCCCTCAGGTAAGCCTCTTCCACGTTATCATTAAAACTACCTCCACCGAGCTTCATTTGATTTATAAAATGGTGCCAGAGTAATGTACAATTCTGTACCCCCATCTTTAACCTAAGCAGATTTTGATTTTATGAATCAGAACACTGAATACCCGCCAGAGTTTAACTGTTATATGAAAAGCAATAAAGCTTCGAAATACTTACGAAATGACCACTGTTTCGTGAATACTCTAGTATCTATAATATTAAAAAAATCTAAACATGCCGTGCCTGTCTATTGAAGCTATTAAAAAATAATTGAATAGACTATATAAACGATGGAGAACACGACGTATTGTTTTTAGATTTCTTGTTGGTTTGTCTGTTTGTTCGGGATGCACGTAAAACTATTGTGCCGATTTCGATGCGGTTTTTGCTGTTCGACAGCAAATTCTTAGACTTAAAATTTGCGCTCCTTTTTATCCCGGGCATCCTGCGGGAAGTTTCCCGGAAGCGGTTTGAAGTTGTTTGGTTCGGTTCGACACAATTTTCATTAAAAAGGTTGTTTAAATTCTTTTTAAATGTTGCGATACTTTGTGCCTGAGATCCCTGCGACAATTTTTCCGGCCGTGGTACAACTTAGATTACATAAATATTTGCTCATTTCGATACGATTTTATTAGAACGACGGCAGTCTTTTTTAAGGGATGCGATACTTTATATTCTGGCTATCCCGTGGGAATTTTCCCGGGAGTGTTTTAAAGTGGATATTACACAAAAAAATTAGCATATTCGGATCCGACTGATACTAAAACAATATTATCCGGGACTTTTACATTGCCCGGATATACTAACATCGAAACCAAGTGATATTAGGACTTGTTTGATATTACAGTTTTCTATGCTTATTGACATCTTTAATAGAGAAGAGTTAGCTATGTATGCGTTTGGTAACATTATTTATACCGGGTTTTTACGGGAATCTTCGGAATTCATGTATTTTCATACATGTTTTAGTATGCTGAAAATGCATTTTGATTTTAAATACCAGCAAAATAACTAATCTACGTTGCCCGTCAAGCGTGGACGAAGTAGCGGGAAAATCCTAGTAATGAAACACGAAACCCGATATCGGCTATACGGGTAAATTATGGTATTTGTATAATCACAACCGAAAAGTTCGTTTTGTCGGTCTGGAATCAACATTGGTTCATTGAAATTGCATTTTCTGATGAGATTGTTTATACCTGCGTTTCTTAGGGTTAATAGTAGAAATGGAATCCTTATTATTTCGTCAAATCTTTCGTCTATATACGTCGCAGTCATGTTACTTGGACACATTTTTGTTGGCACTATTAAACTATAGGTATAGATTAAATTTATAAGGGAGGTTTTGCATTAGTGAAGATAAACTACTACAAAGCAAGGGTGGCACTATGCACAGTATGTCAATGTGACACGAAATCAATTTAGCATATAGACGCCTGAGAGATTCAAAATCTCATTTCGCCAGACTTAAGAGACAAACAGAGCAGAGACAAAAGTTGGTGTTCCTTGCGCTTCCTTTCACAAAACTGAGAACAAAAAACCAAATAGATAACTCCCCAGCTGGAAATGACACTGGTCCATTCTGGGGTGTCTGAAAGTAACCGCACAATCCGTATAATGGGTGCCAAAAGTAGACCAGGATGTTTAGCGTATATACCGCGTTAGTTGGGGAGCTGAACATTACTGCATTTACCTTTGAAATATAGGACCGTCAGATTAGCTCTGACGTTAAGTAGACATTGTTTTTATGAAAGCTTAGATACTTTTATTGATGAGTTGCATGCGTGATGTGTACGAAAGATGACTTTATGTTAAGTTGAGAACCAATCGTTGCAGCAAGTAACACGTAAAGGTGCATTAAATTTTTAATGACTAACAGTAGGACAGTATTAGAAATTCGTATTCCCTAATATTGCCAGACACTTATCGTCCGTTTTTATTAAAATATCGAATTTCCATGCCATAGTTCAAAAGTTAGAACTTTATACGCCATTGCTACCTGCGCCCAGTCAAAGCCTGAAAGATCATCGTTGTCAAGTGTTCTTGTGTTATGGTGTACATGCGTAGAATTTTTTAGCCTTCAACTATGACATAAGTTTTACATATTGTACGTCTTTATCCATGGTCTAATAAAAATCAACAAATAATAATGTCATCTGTATTATGGTCATCTTATTCAGGCGACTACTACTTAGTGATATTTTTTAAATGGCCAGATCGATCCCAAATGTGTAATATTCCTCTCGGACACAATGAAGTCCTCTGCTATTGCGACAATGGAAGCATTATGTGCGAGTTATAACATCAAATAAGTTGACGTTAATTTAACAATAATGAGTTTTTGATATAATAGAATATACCAGATCGTTTCCGATTGTTTCCGGACTCGTAATAGAAAAAGTAGGGCACGTCTGTCGCTACTATGGAATCCTTCACTGTGTATGGACCCGATAGGCATTCAACCTCGTTTTATAGATTTAAACTATTATTATTTCAATAATGAATACGTCATTTTATAAGTATTCTTTATAAATAGGGTCTAATATGCATGATTATCATATGAAAGAATGTTTTCGAGCAAATATCCATTATCACGCTGGCCAATTCCGTATAGCCCATACATTGTGGTCTCTACTCTCTGTAATCGGCAAGCAAATTCTTATTCACATCTTTGTTTATTCATGTTGGGTTAGAAACAATACTGAAATTGTTGACGGAATTACAGTAACACCGCTTTATATTGCTGCGATAAATTAACAACAACATATAGTAGAGACTATCTGTAGTAAATATTGATTGATTTATTAGTTCCATATTGTTACAATTGAGCAAGGATTCTTGTAACTTCAAATTGTTTTTATATATTTTAATGTAAAGGAAATAAAATATTCTCAGCATTCAACCTAAGTGTACCTAAGTGAAACATCGATCGTAAACTTTACAATTGCCATAGATGAATTGTGGATAACAATTTTGAAAAGATAAAGCGAAGTAGTTATTTTTTTTAGGTCGGTCCTTTAAATACTTTTTAGGTCGATTTTTAATAACAGCTCATTTATTGTTGTAGCTTATTGTGCTTAATTTTGTAACTGTTCCGTATTCCTTTCTCATTGATAAGCTGGCTGGAGTTGTAGTGAGATTATCTTTACTAATTTGTTCTTTATGAGTAATGATAGTTCAAGGTATAATAAAATAATTCACAATTCTTAGTTTGTATTATATTATACGATATTGCCGGGAGTGCATTGAGTCTGAGCATGTCAAAGGTTGTACAATTTATCTTCTCAAATCAAAATTATTAAATGCATATCGAAACGTATCTAGTAGTTATTTATCATTAACTCTCTTTAATATGTGATGATATTTTATGACCTATTGCCACAAAGTATTAATTTTTATTTAATAATAATAAAACTTCTTTGCATAGACTGAATGGAAGGTTGTAAAATTAGAAAAAGAAATGATCATTTATATTGTTTATGATGTATTGACAAATGCTAAACATAACATGCGCACTGCTTATAGTGGCCGATAGTGCGGTAAACGAGGTCAACCGTTTATTACACGACTAAACTAGATCAAGGTCAAGGTCATTTTTACAAATCAAAAACATATGTCTCTGTGACAAACACTCAATGTGCAGAAATAGACACAAACGCACGAGTTCACCTCGCATTCTGATGTTATTTGTAGCTGTGGCCCATTTGTCAGAGATGGGTCAAGGTCGACCTTGAGTATGAGGTTACGGAGGCATAAGTGCGTAATGATACCTACTATCACCTGATAGTTGGGCACACTTGAATATAACAAACCACTGAATGGCTGTTGTTTCACTGAAATTTGTCTATGCCCGTAATCAAATCCAACATATGACCTTGGCATACGCGTCAGGGCCGTTAAATGAAGTAATCGTGTCAACGAGATAAAAAAATAGTATGTATCGAAAGGACGGGAAGAGGTGGGGATCGCTCCTTGTACCGACGACGAGGAGTCGGTGAAACTTGGTCAAGGCTGGCAGTGCCCCGCGTCGCCTTCCCCCTCGGGCCGAACGCGACCGGAGCCGCTCGACGGCTGCCGAACACCAACACGCACTCGATCGCACGCCCAGATAGCGGCAGCGGCGATCATTACACAACAGAGATAAATCATCACCCGCGCGCGGTGAGCCACTAACTGTGTCAAGATCTCACCTATAAGACTCTAACAAGAAATTACAGAATAAATGTTAAATTAGTTTTATATTGTATCTAGCTCAGTTTCTGGTGTCTCTGCCACTTATATCATTTGCCAACTAAAGATATAGCGCTTTTTGACCCGTCTTAAAAAAATCTGCAGCATTCTGAGCACTGTACAGTAAAAGCCTACTAAGATGGCGGCGTTCGTAACTGTCGTAATAATATGACAGGTAATGCCTAAAAAATAGAAAGGCCCGGTGTGCGAGGCCACTCTGTCGAAACTCGAAACACTCGATTCGGGTCAAGGCAGCGCGCCGAAATAGTCGGGTGGCGCGTGTGTTTTTATTGTGATCTAACATCTGTATGAGCACGAAGCCGCGCAGGCGCCTCACACTTTTTGTCTTCTATCCTATACCACCGTCATACTTATGCAAATTAAATACTAACTGTTTTACAATTGATTTTAAATTCGAACTAGTAGAAACAAATTCTTACGCGGACATGTATTATGTAAAAGATTCCAATACGAAATTATAATTTACTCCAATTTAACGAGATCTACTTAAAATTAATTCAAGTTACTCATATAAATATAATTTTGAAGAAATACAACAATTGCTTTATGTATCGTTTATGGTGTTAGGTACATTATACAAATAATTTAGTGTAATGTAACATTATATCACGCAGAACGATGCAAGTACCGTGATGGCGTTAGGTTACGTAAAGCTGTGTGCACACTGGAAGCAGCGATCCGTGTAACAATCATCATTACTCGTTGTTGATCGCAGTCCACAGCGACTGTGCTAGAGCCGCCGCGCGCTCTACCACAGGGCAACAAATTAGTACAGCTTTACGACGCCATATAGTAAGTACGAGATTGAAGGTCACGTTTTGAGCAAATCCGATACTATAAATTTAATCACTGTAATATAAAAGCTCATAGCTTTATCCCAGTTAACGAAAGCAGCAATGTAAATATTACAATTTAATTATACCAAAAATGTTCTGACAAGCACTAAGTAAGTTAGGTATTGCCATCAAAAAAAAAACTATAAACATGTAGTTTGGTATTCATTTTAACTGATAAAAGCAGTCGTACAGTATTGAATATATTATAGTTTTTAAGGAAATTAATTAAGAATTATATTAATATTCCCCCTATTATTTAAAGCCACCAGATTTAAGATATATAATGAGAAAATAATTATATATACAATAAGCAGCATGTAGTCAACGTATTTCGGCCTGAAATTTTATGGTAGTTCCTTACAACCTTAATTTCTCTATATAAGCAATTAAGAGACCGTTAATTACGATCTATTAGCATAATACTTATGTACATTTATTAGGAATAGAGTGTTAATTAATACCGATTAATGTCATTATAAATATACAATGTTATTTAATTTAAACGTCATTGTTACGTAATTTTTGGTTTTTAAATTTTCGAGTTGAGCCTGTGTACTTTATATTCCTTCTCTGCTTTTATGCTTCTGTATATTAATTTCCTAACAGTGCTTACTCGGCACAGTTGAGCCTAAGTGTCAGGACGACTGTTTTCATCGGATTTGGCATGCTTCACGGATAAGTAAGGTGATACGTGTTCAGGTCACATTTGGGTAGTCCGTTGCGACAGGTCGACCGAACGTCTTGTGAAACAGCGCTTGCGCAGCCCACCCCACCAACTGCGGTCGATTGTGACGAAACGCACGATACAGTCGTCAGAGCATGCCCGATTCACAACCCCTAGTTAAAATAATTTCATTAATTCCGTTATAGAGGTCCACTATTGGATAATTACAAAAAAGTTTAAGATTTTAGTAGAATTGTGTCATAATGGGCACCTTAACTGCCAGTAACAGCATTTTGTGCCGAGGTTTTAAACCTCACTAACCATTAATTTGCCTTACTACTGATTAAAATTAAACATAAACTATATGCGAATGACATAAATTTGCTACTAATGGTAAACCAGTAATGAAAGATAAAAAGAAATACAGTACAGTACAATTTAGAATTATTAAAACGAGAATTTAAAGAAGTAATTGTAATAGAAGGATATAGAATAGGATGTAGAAATCCAGCATTAGAAATTTTTTGTGTTACTCCGAAATAGGATACCATGATATAGAAATGCTACAAATAATCTACCAAAATAATGTCCACGATTTTCAGTATAGGGTTAACTAACCATCAATGTATGGCTCTCTGAACTCCGTAATATAGGCGTATTTATGATTTGGTAGGACCTTCACGATGGGTATGTAAAAAAATTTATGTGTAATTCGTATTATTTTACTATATAAAGCCTCTATGAATACATAGACATGAACTATGTTTTTAAAACATGCTGTAAGCTATTGGTAAATGACATCGCCTGGTTCAACATAAGCGGTTACGTAACGTGGGTAATTTCGCGTAGATAATGCTAAGCAATCAGCCAGTGACGTGAGTTACAATCCTATATAAACCCACAACTATTAAATCAATTTTATGATTATGTATTTTATTGAATTACAATGCTGATGGTAAAGGAAAATATGGAATGCAAATTTTGATATAAAGCATGTTAAAATCTTAACGTGTGAAATACACTACCAACATATTGTTACTTATACAGAATCCTTCATTGTGCGTGAACTCAGTTGGACGATTGTTTATTTTATTTTAACACGCTATCAAAGCGACACTGAAACACAAATTGAATCCTAAATTAGGGTAGATTAGACAAAGAACTAGAAGTGGAAAAAGAAAGAGAAGAAGGGAGCATACTTTTACTTTAGATGTACTATTGTATTTTATGAACTAGACTATCTTGGATTTCTCAATATATTCTGTAATTTTTAAGAAAAATATCAAAGATATTAAGTGGAATTTTTAAAAGAAGTTGTTATACCTGTTATCGAGCTATGGAGTCAGTGCTTCGTGGCATTGCACAAGGCTTACTGCAGGTCGGGTGGTCGGTGCGAGGCTCTCGCAACCGCCGCTATTCGGGTCACTCGGCGATTTGTTTGAATTGTGTCATCTGACACATGCTTACGATTAAGTCCGCTGGTTGTTTCCGTACTGTTTAAGTAGTTGGTCATGAAGAAGAGATCTTAAGATGCCACTTTATCTAATTGTGTTGATATTTAAGAATCTAAATATTTAAACGTATAATAGCTACGTGTTTATTATTTAGTCAAAAGAAACTTCAACTGTTAATCTTAAATTACTTAAACGTAAACAACACGATTTCTGAAATGTTCTCGTTTTTTTCACTATTAAAATGTTGAATTACCTCGTAATTAAATACAGTACTTCATTGAAATTCCATAGCTTTTGATAGTAATTTGTCAAGTATCTCAAGGCTTTTAGGAATATTTTAGTTATAAATAACAAGTTATTAATTCTGCATTTAACCTTTTTAATGTAGAGGCGTTAAGTGAATGCATTATCACCATCCCTTTTTATTGCACGTGAGAGTAGCTATTGCTGTCACGTTAAACTTTTGCCATCAGTGACAATGTGTGCGTGGAGTGCATAAGTTGAAGTTTTAAACACTTTGCTAACTTTATGCATATCTAGATAATTTATTTCATTTGTAAAATTCATTTGACTTGGGTGTATGAATATAGTGGTCGATTTTGTATACTTCACGATGTAGGAGCTCACACATACAACAGAATGAGAGTAACGTGGTCAAAGCCTAATATCTTATTTTCGTGTACGTACATATAATTGTAAATAACTAGTTAACCAGTGTCCAGTTCACTGCGCGCTACTCGGCATAAGCCAACATGTAATTACCTATGGGGAAAACACTCCTTTCTCAAGTCAATGCCCACCAGAGACAATGTTTGACCCAGGGACTTATTTACTGTTTAGTCAGGGCATGCCGTTAAAATAAAGACATCAGCCCGTTTTTACCCATTAAAAAAATTAAAAAGTATTATTTCTCACAATCAAATATAGCCATGTCACTAAGAATAATGTAGCTTTTTAACGGTGAAAGAATTCTCAAAATCGGTTCAGTAGTTCAAGAGACTATTCCTACAAACAAACTTTACATATTTATTAGTATAGGTGGTAAAAGGATCCCTATACCTACCTACGGATTCGTAGGGAATACACTTCAGGACTACCTTTGATAATTACAAATATTAAGCCCCTTTTTTCTAAACATGCCTTATAACTTAGTTACATTGGTATCCAACATTTTTTTAAATGTTTCAGGTTTACTTTTAAACGGAATTAAATTTGACTTTGTACATGGATTAGGTAACTGGTATCGACTTAATTTAACATTAGGTAGGCATGTAGAATATACTTTCATATCAAATTTTATACCTATAGACATTGGTTTGTGGAGACAAATTGCTGTGGCTTAAACATGAAGATGGGGGGGATAAGAATAAATAGATGGGAATAGACAGATATGCCCAATTCATATTTTATTTTGACAAAATGGCTACCAAAAAATCAACATGTATCGATAACGTCACACTGTTTGGCATTTGAAATTTAAATATTAGAATTTATAGATCCGTATCAGTTGAATATACTATATTATACTATACAAGTAATAAACATATTTCTTTTGCAAAGGAAAGGACAAGAGCCAGTTTGCTAATGATTTTTCACTTCTTTGATGGTTCTATTTAGATTTTTTGTTGTAATACTAGGTCTGTATGTACTCGCCAATAATATTTTGAAAATTTTGAGTAATAATCGCACATTAAACAATTTTTGTGCCTGGATAAAAATAACTTTGAATAATTTTGAGAAAAGGCGTAAGAAGAATATAGCTAGGATGGACAAATACGGCAAGTGACGTGAATCTTTCTAGTCACCCATGTCGTAATAACTGTAGATGAAGGTTTATAATCAGTGCGTTCTAACGTTATGACATGTGGAACCAAAACGTGGAAAAATTGTACAAATGTTCCATCAATTTTTTAACCGTGCTGGAACGAAGAAAGAATACAATTTCCTGCCCGTCTGGATGGCTACCACCTCTGGTCTAGATGCCGCCATATAAACTTTGAGTTGTGTTCCGGCATTAGTGGCCGGGAACTCCGTTTAGAGAGCTGCAGCAAACCGTTAGCACCTTCGCTTTTACAAAATGTTTTCTGTCTGCTGAACTCGTGCATATAAAAAAAACTCGTTCAGCGAATAAAGGGAGTGATGCTCGCGGTTTCGCTAAAGGTTGTGGATGGAATTGATACGTCTGGCGGGGTCGATATCTATCCAACAGAACTTCAATAGGCAAATTATGATGAATCAGTGCATGCCACAGTACAATCAACTTGGAGACCCTTTTGCGTTTGTAGTTATGATGTGACTTATAAGTGATTGATGCGAGACTGCAAGGCATGTGATAACTACCGCAAGCTGGTTTTTATTCAGGTTTTAGGCAATGTGTGTACTAGAACTAGAACAAATGCAAAAACGTCTCCAAGCTCATTTATGTCGAATGCAAGTATAAAAATGCCTAACTAGCTATTATCCGTTAGGTACTAAGTTTACTTTTCACATTAAAAGTGCATTTTAAGAATTTCTCTTGTTTTTATTTCCCACTATACTCCTTTCGGATTTTACAAACGCTGAAGCATGTTCGGTATTTTTTACTAAAAGCCTAAATACTAATGTTTAGTTATACCCTTAACTTGAGAAAATTACTATTACCTATTTACTTTGATTCAATTTACCCTCTTTAAAATTGGTAATGAGCCAGAAAGTAGTCTTTTTGTTATTCCGTAACAGTTTATCTTCTTGCTAAATTTCATTATGACCCGTTCAACGATTTAATTGCATAAATTTAACAGGATTACTTATGCACTACAATAGTATGGATCGTGGTCATCTACATAACAGCTATAACTAACAACCTAGGAAAGAAGCATAACAAAAATCATTGCGATAAGCAATTTTTAAATTTTATTTAGCCATAAGATAATTTCTTACTATTTCTATATTAATGAATTATGATCGTACAGCGTAAATACTTATATATATGTATATCAAGCATAAAACCAATTAATAAATTTTTAAAGTCGCAGACTTATTTTTTCTTTTTAGTGTTGGATAAGTTTTGCACATAGTCAACAAGGCATGCAAGGCATAATCCAAAATCTACCGTGGGCCTCTGTATTCAAATAACTGAGTTTGTACTAGATGTTGCAAACATCGCAGCATCTGGCGAAACGCGGAATGGCGAGTGGCTCACACACACAACAGCGTCTGCTCGTAGTCTACATGCACACATAGGCAAGCAGCGCCCGCGCCGCATCGCGGCCCCGCTTGCAAGTAGGTCAGGGCGTTCTGCGGCCGCGCGCGTTTTAAATTTAGAACGATCCGCACTTCAAGCTCCGCCCCACGCGATCACCTAACTACAAGTTATTGTATGTTCACAACAAAACGCACCCCCGAATTTGCCGGCGGTCCAATAATTAGATTACTGTTGGGACCCACTGGCTTAAATAAGTCTATTTTTAGCCTGAACAGTACTGTCGTGTCCCAATTTGCTTTCAGCAGCAGTTAAAGGGCAGGAACTAATGTCTGTAGCTTCAGTGTGTTATAAATGTATAAAAAGCGTTCAAATGATATTATGTTTAACTGTGATGAAATTATACTATATCAGCAACGCAACCAAAGCATTAATAATTATGAATCTCAATCGAAACACGTTATAAATATAACTTTATAATGCTGTGACTCCATCCGTATTAGATATTTACGTTCTTATTCATAATGAGTTAGAGTAAGTTTGTAAGCTTCCTCAATGTTCTTAAAGAAACCTACAAATTTACTCAAACTCAATATGAAGCATAATACTGTGGCCAAATGCGTCTTATTTAGGGCGATAGAACATAACGTCGTTTACGCATAACCACAATTGTGTATATACATAGGTTATCTGTCAATATTTAACGTAATTAACAATGTCGCATTACACCCATCGCCACATCTGCGTGAAATGGCCTATTCTTTTGAGATGAAGCAGTACTATAAACCTAATGATTATATGTCAATCCAAAAATTGTCTTTATGTAACCGGGAATATTGTGTTTTGAGACTTCTGACCTGAGTTTATATTTATATCAATAAATCTCACCTTGATTATAATGAGCCGTCACTAAAGTTACGCCCATTATTTTCCGTATTATGACACGTTAAAAAGATCACAACTCAATGTCGTACTTTATTGACAGGAGCGCACGAATAGTGATGTCAGTGGGTAAGATATACCGATCGATTTTTCAAATAAAATGAAAAATCTTTCTAATTCAAAATCGGTATTTCATTATTATTGAGTAATAAATAAATAAATAAGGGGCACCTTTATTTTAAGTAATAGGAGGAGTGGTGGAGGAGAATTAAGGAGGCATACTTACCCCTTCTGCAACCCCTATGTTAAGAAAATGTATAGTTCTTGCGATATTAATGTCTGCGCAGCCGTCAGCGAGTGTCACTAGCAATTTGTAACCATCATTCAAATAGTTATTAATTAATAAATGGTGAATAGTCTGTTCTGGCACTTGCCGGCCGCTGCCGAGGCACGCTCGCTTGGCTCGTGCGTTTCGGTCTAAAGACTAACATAACTTAACCGAATTTACTGTTCTAGTCACTTCTTATCACGTCTTGTGCCAGAACCGACTGGTCACCATTTATTCGTTAATAACTATTTAAAAGATGGTTACAAATCGGTTGTGAAACTCGCTGACTTGAGGTTACATTTACAAAAACATTTATATCTTAAGAACTATACATTTTCTTGACCCTAGGGGTTGCAGTAGGGGTAAGTATTCCTCCATACCCCCCACTTCCATCCCCCTCCGTCCCTTTCATTACTTAAATAAAGTTGCCCGATATCTATAATACCCCACCCAGTAAATCAAAGAACTTTTTATTTTAAGAGATAATTATCTACTAAGTCTACAGAGGACAGAAAAAGACTGTTTTACAAAACTGTCTTTTGGCTAATCAAGTTTATTTAGGAAACTAATAATTGAAAAGATTAGTATAAAATGTTATTTTTGGCAAGGAAGAATAGGTTAGGTGGTTTTTTTGTCGTAAAATAATTCTCATTATTCGACATCCATTTTGATAGGTATCGATTTGTTCTATGCCAGCACTAGTACCATTAGTTTGACAACCGTCATTCTAATTATGCTGAACTTTAAGAAGTATTTATATAATAAAAATAATCCATTACAGTAATATAATAGTAGTTATTTGAATAACAATCTTGAATCACTACTATTATATATATATATATATATATATATATATATATATATATATATATATATATAAGTTTGAATAAAAATATACTTATAGGTCATGAAATCAAGTTACGTTTTATATACGATAACTTGAACTAAATATTCATATATATTGTGTTTAATAATTTCTATTATTAATCAAATTAATGTTTGTTTTGAACTTCTCATTATGAACTGCTGAATTTGTAAAGGGAAGTATTTCTTTCTTTTTTATTAAGCGAAATATTTTATTAAGGATAAATCCATGACTAGTTAAGAATAAAACGAAAGAATGTGTTTAAAGTATTCATCATGCAGTGGATATAGGCAGCCAGCCGCACCTCTGTGCCGTGTGGGTGGCGCTACATTGACAGCGATAGCGGACGCGGACCGCCAGCGACGACGCGAAGCGCGGCTGACGGCCATGCGCTGCGCTGCGGCAAAGTAGGTGAAGGTCGACGAGGAATCACAGCTGCTTATGTTCGCATGTTTGTGCATACTGTCAGCAGGCATCGATACCATCGTTTCAATAATATGCACACCTATTTTGTGTAGAGTACAATTATGCTAAAGTACATAGTAATATACCGATTTCATTATTATTGAAGATATTACCAATAAATCATATGACAAGAATCCTTTAGTTTTAATACAATCTATCACCTACAAATTAATGACAAAGACATAAACAGTAAATAATATAACGAATTAGGGCCACTCACCTTCAAGTTTCATGCCAACTTCAAGACACTTTTGGAAGCGGCAAAAAGGGCAGCGCTTCCGCTGCGTTTTGTCTATATGACAAGCTCGTTCTGCAACGCATGTATACACCTTCTTATTTTGTACGGTTCGCTTGAAAAATCCTTTGCACGATTCGCACGTGAGCAAACCGTAGTGGTAGCCGCTCACTTTATCCCCGCAAACAGGACACAACTCCTCAATAACATCCTTTGTGTCAGTCTGATCACATACAGTGCCTGCTGCGGGCAAATAGGCACCAGGTTCACCTCCAGCGCCTGTTGGAAATAGATATGAGGCATCCAGATTAGCATAACCAAAGGATTGCTGCTCAGGTGGGCACTGATAAGCAGCGCCTTGTGGCACGTATTGCGAAGCGCCTGATGGTCCACCGCCTGATCCCGATCCTTCGGGGCCAGGACTCAAATCAAACGGGGACATGTTGAGAGACATGAGGCTTGTCTGCTGGTCCATCGTCATACTCAACCGCACTAGGCGGTTCTTTATTATAAAAATCCCTACTGCGGCGTTCAACCGCAACAACGTTCACACAGTCACCGAGTTCACTAGCGGTCTGGCCGCAACACTAGCTGCCGCTTACGGGCTGCACCTGTTCAAGCACTATTGTAGGCACATAAATCCAGCACATTTTGTCCTAAACGATCAATGTAATGCGCATAGAGGCGCCGGGCGCCTTTATTCGTCGTAACTAAATAGATGAGTGACCACAACTGTTTCAAACAAGAGTTGATTGCGCGCGATATATTACGATCGCGTAGTTGGTAACAAGTGCGGTAGCGCGCGAACCGCTTAGTAGACGTTCCGCGATCGACTGGCGGCCGGCCGGCGACAACGGCGCGCGTGCTGGCGCCTCCCGCATGCGCGCCCCGCCGCTACCCGCGAGCCTCCGCCCGCTCGCACAATGGAAAACGATTAGGAGCCCATGTAATAAGTGAAAGTGAGTCGGTGACCCACTTTCCCGCGATCCAGGTCTATGTTAGTGCGCGTTCGCGCGGTTGCGCCACCGCGCGGGTGCAGGGCGGCGCGGGGGGGCGGCCCACTGACCCAGTTGCGCGCGGTGCCGCACCAGGGCAGGGTTGCCGCGCCGCGAACACACAGCCCATGTTTATGTTTTCAGAATTCGCACGACATTCGCCTACATTTATTGCTCACTCCCATGTACCCGTTCCTGCGACGTTAAAACTCCGAGATATTAGCTAACAAATTTTCTTTGAATACTGCTGGGTTTAGTCTATCTAGCAAGTCGTAGTAACGTGGTGGCTTACACACCCGAATCTTATTTTATAATGATATGGGTTCGAATCAAGGTCAGGAAAAGTACCGATACATGAAACCCGCTAATCCGCCTTAGACAAACTTGCCGGACATATAACAAGGTTTCCTTAAACGGACAGGTTCGAGCCCAGCATTGAGACTTTTATGGACTGATATTATGTTTATAGTCTATGTCGGATACAGGTTGTATAAAATATTATAGGTACCGGAATTTGACAAAATGCACTAAGAACTTATTAGGTTGTAACGGATTAGGAATTTAAAAGTACCGCGAGTACCCACAATGCTTGCAAGTAACGACCATGTTTATGGCCATAAACAATACAAGAACAAAAGAACAACAAAAAAGACGGCTCTTTTAACCGCTTAAGCTTTCTTTGAAGTTATAACGCTTTTAAAACTAAATACAGTTAGAGTACAATCAAATTCACAATTATTACCTACGAGTCGCTAAGGTTTGATAAACCTTTTCGCCGTCGGCTCCCTGTAATAAAGCTCAAAATTTTCCAAAGCAAGGGACACGGCTCAGTTGTACCTGACTTAATACTGCGTCCAGTGAGTCTTAACTTATGCGTTTGTGTTGTATAAATATATTTTTATTCTCCTGTTGCTTTTTTTAAACTTTATTATGACGTTGCTATAATCAACACCGAATACGGTGAAGCCATTATATGCAAAAATAGTAGAGTAATAATAAATAAATCGGCAGACAAACACGCATTGTGTATATCCAAGTTAAGTTACGGTTGTAGTATCGGTAATATATATATTACGGATACCATTGAGGCCCATCTCAGATACCTAGAACGACGGAGTAAACAACAGAGAGTTATTTTAAGAAGTTTGCAATACCAGGATTAGAACCTGGGCCCTACCCGTTCACTGATAGATAACTCTTTATTGTACACGAACAGAAAAATAAACTTAGGCACAGCCCGAAACTTTATATAATTAGGCACAAAGACGGTCTTATCGCTTAAATGCGATATCTTGCATGCAACCCCATGTGCCAGATTGTTAGATCACTGAAACAGAAGCAGTTGATAGAAACAGTGCTTCAGATTGCTGCAAATTTAACGCTAAATATTCTTGAAAATGTAGAATAAAAAGTAATATGAAAACACGACTAAAAAATGACAGAAATACAGTATGTATACTATTATGTGCCTCGACAATGGCTCGTCTTGGCCTAGGTCACTTGATGGCAGAGGCGGAGCGTACGATACCCAACTGAGTAAATTTTGTAAACGTACTTTCCGTTATAGCTCTGCTCTGCATGTATGGGATCGGGCGCAGAGAAGTTGGTTATGTATTAAGTATCCAAAACAAGCAAAATAAAGCCTAATTTGCTTGGCATGGAAATGTATAAAATAAAAGTAAAAAAACACAGTCTCATTGCCTTTTATTTGTAAAAAAGGAAAGAGTAAGTATATAAATCTCATAGAGACCTAAATAAAAAACTTCACCCGTCATGAGCTGAATTTGCATTAAGTAAATTAACTTTTTATAGTTTTTGTTTCCCAAAAGTTCTAGACTCAAAGGAATAAATTAGGTAAGTGACTTTTTTTGTCGTTTTTGACTGTATACAGACCAACAGGCAGATAGACATGGCGACTATAAGAGGGTTACGTTTTTGCCAATGTCTACGGAACCGTAAATGGTAAATGGGGAAACTGTAAACAAATAATTCCTAAAATTATCACAAGACTGTATTACAATGACGGCAACGAGCACGTTATAAATATGTATCAAGAAAACCGTACTTTTTGTAAGATATTGTGTCCTGAAACCCAAGCGACGGCGACGTCTTGAATTTTTTTTAACTACGAGTATATCACTCAAATTGTGACTTAAATATGCTTACTGTATAACTATTAACTTTATAACTCTATCCTATGACCCATTTCCCGTACCACGTGAATATTTGTCCAATATGAATTCATACATACATTACAACCAAAAATAGACGTGTTTCGAGTTGTAAAGTGAACCATTCAATATCAAAAGCGTAATAAAGATCTTGACCTGGTTTTTATTAAAATCATTCAACGGGTCACGAACGAGTGACTGTCTGTCACAGCCTTCTACGCGCAATGTAGAATTATTGGACTTGTTCTAAAGCGCTAATAACAAACAAACCTTAGGTAAGTGCGCTTGCATGTCGCAAAATGTGTAGAGCACAAGTTTTTTTTACAAGTCGTGGTCGCCCAACGGCCTAACTTCAAAGATTTAAGTTCCAATCCTGCCTGAGGAACCAACGTTTAGGCAAAATTTTAATTTAATGTGGATATTGCTACAATTACCAATTACTGTCAAGAAAACAAAACGTCGTTAGGGACCCTATACATCGAGATGTCGGTACATGAAACCCGCCGAATTGCCTTGGATAATCGTGGGCAACAAGTATATTGCCGCACAGTAGTGCGTCCCTTAAAATGGCAAGGATCGAACCCAGCTGTGGGACGTTTATTAGTTATTAAATTCATTTTTCCCTCGCCCCTTATGAACAAAATTACAAGACGCTCACTCCTCAATGCCGAGGCCTGTGCAAAATATAACTAAAAGCTAATTAATTTAATACATCTTTTGTTTTTGAGGTGTTAAAACGCAAGAATTCTAGATATTTACCTTTTATACATATGTAATGTAGTTTTTTGTTTCACATTCAACATTAGTTCATAATTTATTTCATGTTATTTAGATTTAATAGTAAATATATTACTTCAAAATTGTGTAGTGTTTATTTGTATTAGTAGTTTTTATATTGCAAGGTTGGCTATATAGTCTCGTATTAGACTTGTTGTAAAAAACCCTATGTGTCAGCCTTAAATAGAGGTAAAAAATTATTATAGTCGTCTGTATTTACAGGAAAGAATGCTAAATAAGTTTCATTCTAAACTTCATTCTAAAGTTAAGAGTTTTATATGTAATTTTGAAAGAGCAAGTTATTTATAAATAGGCATGTATTTTATATATTGATATTCAGCTGTTATGCGTACCGCTGCTGGACGGTATATCTACCACGCTTGTCCAAAGTGAACTGGTAAGTTTCAAACAGTATTTATTTCTTCATTGTTAGCACGTGGTTATTTTAACAATAATATATTTAGTTCAACAAAACTACCTAAGCCTTGCATGCTTTTCGACCTAATCCGACGTCATTTGAAACGCAAGTTTGAGACGTGCCACCAGCTTACCGTAAATATGAATATTATAATAAAAATTGAAGACAGATTTTGCATTATAACATCTCAATAACGTGTAAGGTAAAAAGGTTGATGTAAAACACATCGTCACATGCGGGTCTGTGTGAAAGAAATCGCATACCGTGCATAATAAAAGGCAATGACTCAATAGTTCCGATTTCATAATCAAGACCTGAATACCGGATGAAAAAGCGACAGTACTGTGGGTATACCCGTTTTCGCTATCGTGCAGACGTCGCGGCCTCTGACGAAAGCAAGAGTGACTGCAGCGTCGCACGCGCAGTGCTTTCTTCGCGTGTGTGCAAACTACGTCATACTTTCTCCACGACCGGTGACGCGCGTTGATGTAACAATGTGTAATCGCATAGTAATAGGCGAGCGCGGTCGCACACTATTATATTAGCATATGCCACTCTATTCATTACTTTTAACTCAGTTGCGATGTGAATGCTTTGTGATCAGATAAAAATGATACCTGTAAAGCAATTGGAATATGAATAACGCAGACATAGTCTAGAATATTAAATCTACTTATCTCAATAAAGATATAGATGAACTACTTCAAAAATTCAGTACACAATATTTCTTTCAATTTGATAACTATAATATAATAAAGCCATACAGGGTTACGGTTTGTACAATACGTTTACATATATGAACAACAAACATCCTGGGGGCTAATTCGAATCGCAAGATTTTCGATATAATCTTACTTTTGGAATAATTGTAAAACATCACGTGAGAATTACTTAATGGAATTAATGAAAATCGACACAGCGCTAACTTATCTCGGGCAACCGTTAGGATACTTTTTATCTCGATGAATGATGTCGTTTCCGTGGGATAGACGAATATAGCACAAAAGGTGGCGCAGTAATCATATTTTTAGGCGCTCCCGTGGAAACACGAATGAGGTTTCGCTGGCACATGCTAGTATTAGATAACATTGAATTATAAATTCAATTAATAACTACCTACTACTACCTACTAAGTTTCAGATATGTTAATGTGTTACTGTTTTAAGTTGGTGTAGTATAAAGAGTTGTGTTATTGTAATAAAACTTACAAAATCAAAAAATAATGACGTAGGATTTAAGAGCTATAATAGGCGATAGACATTTCTAGTATTTCTGCTTCCATACTTGATAGGTAAAATAAATTAAATATAGGTTACATATTTGCAGCTTTTGGGGTCGAGACCCTGAGACCATGCAAACTTTATCGAGACAAAGCGAAACGCCTGGTAGACTTCTCACGTGACCAAAAGACTGGTCTATACCTTGGACAACGCATTAGTGTTGCCATTGTTTGGGCACGTTTCCAACTGACAGCGGTCTGGCACTAGATTTTATAAATTCTCGTGTCGCGTAGTTAGTAGTGTAGTTAAACTCATCCACGGCTTGACCAATTCTCATAAAATTTTGTGCGCATATTGGGTAGGTCTGAGAATCGGACATCTGTTTTTCATCCCCCTAAATGTTAAGGGTAGTCCACCCCTATTTTTTTTTAATTTTTAGATTTTTTTAAGATACAGCATTAAAAAATACATACAACCCTAAATTTTCAACCCTCTACGATCAACCCCTATTTTTTCGGGCAAGACGACGTCTGCCGTGATAGCTAGTTTGTATATATAATTTTATTTAGTTTAATTCATAAATTAATTTATACCTTTTAACAATATTGGTATGCAGCCTGCAAGCGTTTAAATTTTAAATATGCCAAATCTGATTCTTCAGACGCAATACGCTTTAAAAAGGATCTGAAGATTTCCCTTTTCGTAATATATATATATATATATATATATATATAGATTGACGCAACTCCCACAGATTTGCATCTTGACCTGCTAGAATAACGTGATTCCTCGTGAAAAATAGGCTTTTTCAGCTTTCATATCCATTTTAGCACAATTATGGTGATTTTATAAGTGTCTTCTAAAAAAAACATGTCCATCCGTTTATCTTTGTATGACATTTTTGTTTCTCAGAATCATAAAAATTGTGGTGAATTACTTCCATTATTTTTATTTAAGTCATCATCAGTCAATTCAAAACATTTGCTTCTTAAGTTGTAAAAGTGTACCCTACTCCTACTTTATTTTACATAGTCAAATAATGAAAACCTCTCATGTTGATGTTATTTGGCTATGATGAAATCACGTCTTTACTACGAAACCCTTCGTTATGCGGACCTGCAAGCCCTTATATCTGTGCAGGAACGGAGAAAGAATACAATTTCCTGCGGCCGGGCGGCCTGTCGTAAGAGGCGACTAAACAACCCACAGCCAGGTGGTAGGGCATTTGCCCGACTGGATGGCTACCACCCCTGGACTAAAGTATGTCGCCACAACAACCTTGAGTTGTGTTCCGGCATTAGTGACCAGGTTCCAGTCTCCCTTGAGAGCAGCAACGCATTTGTAGTACCTTTGGTGTTGCAAATGTCCATAGGCGATGGTAACCGCTTTCCATCAAGTGGGCCGTTTGCCTGTCTGCTGAACTCCTGCAATAAAAAAAAATGTAATATGAATGTGAAAAATAAATTTAGTACGATTTTTTGCTTAACTGAATGTTGTTGCGTTTGCTTTCTATATGACTAAGATGTTTTGAAATCAGAATAGAACAAAATAAGGCCAAATACTAAATCAACAATTAAAATTCCATGAACAATATTTTAATATTGCTGAAACCTTTTTATTGAATATAGTGACTATACAAAAAAAAATTACTCTGATTTAAATACAAACGTAAATGCTGTATAACAGTTTTTAAATCTGACCTAGTTTCTCAACATTTAAAACCGCACTGAAGCAACTGAACAAGCAAAAACAGACGAATGCCACTGTAAATTGTGTCATAAAAATAATGTGGCTATTTCATATCTGCGAATGTTAGAAATACAGTATATATAGTGTCTTTTTTTATACCATTAATTAAACGAAGTATTGATGACCTACGAATGGTGCCGCGCTTCTTAAAAAATACAGGTCCCAAGAACCGGGAACAAAAAAATGATCGTAAAATGAAAACTACTGGGCCAAACTATGTCAAATTTTTAGGGGACCAATTGGAAGCTATTCCGCGTCGAACAAAAAAAGAATCACGTAAATCGGATCATAAATGACGGAGTAATAGGCGAACATACATAAAAAAAGCAACAACAAAAAAAAAGATCCCGACGAATTGAGAACCTCCTCCTTTTTTCGAAGTCAGTTAAAAAGGTGGCACGCGCCTTAAAAAATATAGGTCCCAAGAAACGGGAACAAAAAAATGATCGTAAAATGAATACTACTGGGCCAAACTATGATACATTTTTAGGGGACCAAATGGCAACTATTCCGTATCAAACTAAAAAAGAATCACGTAAATCGGATCATAAATCGCAGAGTAATCGGTGGACATACATAAAAAAAATACCGGCCAAGAGAACCTCCTCCTTTTGGAAGTCGGTTAAAAAGAGGGTCTTGTCGGCACCAGCGCTATCTTACAGACCACTTTCACTATAACTAGAACTGAGTTTCTATTATATATTAAAAATAACTGAACAGTGGCATAATTATGATTTTGGGATCTGTTGCCAATTGGGTCAGAGAGCATCTTTTCCGAGTTTCATCTTTTATGGGCTTCGTATTAACCAAGTCTTATAAGAGCTATATAGAGAGTTTCACTGGCATAACAGAACATTTCGCAGTATTAAATATTAACATTCAAGGCTATATGTACTTGTATGATGGTCACCATCATACAAGTATATGCACCGACGGAACCAGCTAGCTAGTAAATATGAAATTGATGAATTTTACAAAACAATAGACAAATCCTTGGAAACCACACACAAACATACTATACTAATGGGAGACTTTAATGCAAAGGTCGGTGTTCCTAAAAAAGAAGAACACTTGTTTATGAAACAATATGGATACGCCCAGAGAAACGATAGAGGATAGAGACTTGTGGATTTCGCACTGGAACACAAACGAACAATATTAAACACATGTTTCAAAAAGAAACAAAGAAGAAGATGGACATGGAGATCACCAAATGATGAAATCAAATACGAGATTGACTATATTTTATCCAACCAACCAAGAATATTCCATAACGTTGACACTTTATACCTAAATTACCCTTCGGATCACAGGTTGCTTAGAGCGTCAATAAAATTAACCAGACAAAAATAGTTAAATCACAAATAAACAATGACTTACTCAACCAAACAGCGAAGAAGAAATATTAAACTTCATAGAAAATCTTTCATTGTTGCTATCTGATATATACTCCATTGAAATGTTACATGAGCTTTTTTTAGAGGACGCAATTTTATTTTTGGGACATTTGTCAATAGAAGCTTAATCTCAAGTTTGTGGGGTCGCCACCCTTGTCCCCCGGCCGCCATCTTGGAAAAAGGGGCGAAAACACTTTTTTCGCGATATCTCGGAAACTATGCATCTTACAAAAAAATTGTAAAGTCATAATTTGTAGCAAATTGTTTTGCCTACAAATATGTTTATATAACTTTTTTCCCTAAATTAAAAGTTAAAGAAGTTATAAGCAAAAAAGTCAGAAATTATTTTTTAATTCCTATGTCTTTTCTTTACCATAGAACTTACCAAATTTAACTTATCGAATGTTAAGCAAGTAGAAAAGGTCCCCCGTTTTCCCCGCCACCTATGGGGTGGGGTCCGTAGACGCGTTTTTTTTACGTGGTATCCCCAGTAGACCTACTCCACGGACATCTTGCTTAAAAGGTAATCCTCGACATCATAATATTTTTAATCACTTATTAGCTAGCTACTCTAATCGACTTTTCTTCGATGGTCAAGGCTGTGGCTCAGAATCTAAATCAACGTCAAATGTGAAAGTTTGAGGAATGACTGGAGTTAAAATTGGAGTCATAGTTGGAAGTTCATCTTCAAATTCATTTTCTTCCATTAACTTTGATATCTCCATAATGTTGTTGCATGTTTCGCCAGAACATACATAAAATACGCGCCTACGGACTCTACCTCATAGGTGGCGGTGAAAACGGGGCACCTTTTCTACCTGCTTAACATTCGATAAGTTAAATTTGGTAAGTCCATAGAACTTACCAAATTTAACTTATCGAATGTTAAGCAGTTGATAATAAACACCATAAAATATTATCTGTACGAACAATAACTTTATTATAAAGAAGAAAACAACAACAAAACAAAAACAAAATCAGGATCCATAACGAATGAACTCGCCGCATTTTATAAGTTAGTAAATACATATATAAAAAACTATAAATTTATAAAAAGTATAAACAAGACATCACAGAAAGGCACCTACTACTCACTGGAAGCTCTAAAAAGGCTTGCAAAGAGATCAGAACAAATAAAACTTGAATAGAAGGATTAAAAAACACAGACAAAAATATGAACAAAAGAACTGATATTACTACTACAGCAACGTATTTGTATAAAAAGCTATACAGTGATATAAGTAAATCAGCTATAAAACAAAACAATATTATAAATGGCAACGAAACGAACATTGAAAGAATGAATTAAATTTAAATTATAGAAGCAATGAAAGATTAAAACAAGAAAAATCTCCCGGATCAGACAATATCGCAAATAATGAAGTATTGAAGATATCCACAATCTTGACCTCCCCACTAAAGGAATTATTTAATTTGATAATACAAAAATTGGAATCCTTTTTGTGTACAATTGACCATATACACACCCTGGAGTTAATTATAGAAAAAAATCAAGACAATCACAGACCACTCTATATCGCATTTATTGACTATCTGAGAGCCTTTGATAGGGTGACTCACGCAAGTTTATGGGAAAGTTTGAAAGAAAGAGGAGTTAATTAAGTGTATATAAAGGTTGCTTCGTATGTGGCAACACTAAATTGTCATTTCTGTTTAATATTTGGCAACACTGAATTGTCATTTCCTTTTCCGTTTTTGCTTTATATACTACAATATGTTCTAAAACTAATCTTTATATATCCAGTGTAATAACACATTCAACTTGTATCAAAACCAGAAATACAACTCAATATGTGCAAATAAAGATGTTGGACAAATAATTCTCTTTCAATAACAAAGGTCATCAAAGGCATATATAAAAATAACACGGGCAGAATAAAACAGAAACCTTGGGCCCTAGTTTACGCATAGAAAGGGGTTTAAGACAGGGCGACCCGCTATCTCCAAAAATATTTATAGCTATTCTTGAAAACATCATTAGCAAACTATACTGGAGCAAACTAGGAACCTACATACAAGGCGCCTTTCTTAGCTATTTAAGATTCGCAGATGATGTTACGATACTATCAAAGAAAAGCTCACAGCGGCAATACATGATCGAACCCTTACAAGTAGCTAGCTCAGAGGTAGGACTGGTAATCAATCTCACTTAGACTATGACAATGACAAATAGTAATAAAATACCAATTACTTTAAATGGAAATCTGCTAGTATATACCGATAAATACAGATACAGTTTGGACAGAAAAAGCAAAGACATAGAAATAGAAAGAAGAGTACAAAAAAACCTTACTTACGTCTTCGACTCCCGATTTCACGATTGGACCTACCAATTAAAGTACCCCAGTTTACATCTCGTCACCGTATGACAGTACCTCAGGAAGGAAAGTACATTCAACGACCCTGGCGGTGCGGCTGGGCCTATCTTGCTGTAAAGAAGCTCAAAAAACGTTACATTTTCTACTATAATTCACTATGATAAATATATACAAAAGGTATCATCAGTGTTGTATGCACTATTCGTTAATTTTCTAGTAACTTTTAATTTTAAGAATATATTGGAATGAGATCCCGTTCTACGGCTGCCCTATTTTGCTTACTGTTGTTTACCAGGTGGTTCCTTTGTTCAGGGTTTAGTGGTTTTCGCCCTTCCTTCTATCTTATGGTATATCCGATAGAGTAGATATCTCATTTTCTTGTCTGTTTTGAAAGTGCATGTACACTAATTTCATAATAATCGATTAATTCAGTTATGCTAGCCTAAATGATTGGTGACCTGTTAAAATGTGTAAACAAGACAGACGCCTCCTATGAATCGTCTGGTAATCTTTACATAGTATAAAACAAAGTCGCTTTCCACGTCTGTCGGTAAATCTGCTAACCCTTAAACCACCTAACGGACTTTTAAGCAGTTTTCACCATTAGTTGGATAAATTTTCACTAGATTTATCTACATAAAAAACCTAATTAAATTTTTAAGTAAAATAGTTACTTACGTAGTCGCGGGGAAATTTCAGAAGTCAAATAAAAATCACTCTTAAGAATCCAATGAAAATTACCTTAAATAGATTTTTTGTTATAAAAAAGTATCGCGTAGGAAGAATATTTTGTAGATATCATCAAGATCTTTTTTAAGTAGTCTGAAGAGCGCTCCAAAAATATTTATGCTGGGGTGTTTCTAGAACGTACATCTTAATTGCTATATTTATATATTTTTAAAGTTAAAAAGTCAAGTTGTATTTTCGCAACTAATATTAATCGCATTAAAGCTATTAACTTCCCTGCCTACGCTTGCTACGATATTCGCTACGAAAGCTACGCCCGCCCACCTTATAAAATGAGAGTATATACTTGGGATCTAGGGGCGTAACAAATAGCAAATATAATAAAACTACTTTTTAGTAGTTTTAAGCGCGGTAGCTTAATTTGATTTTTATTATTTCTACACTTCGACCAGTTTTCTGTAGCCATAATATAAATAGATATCATCCAAATTTATCTTTTAAATGTTTGTAAAATTTACGCAAGTTATATTCTATACAACGGCCTTGCGGCTTAGTGGGTGACGGTCGGGGGTGTTTTACTTAGGGGCGAAATTGGGGTTTCGAAGCCAAGTGCAATGGGTCACTGGGTCACTAATAACTTTCTTGTTTATGGGCCTACACTGACATGCCGTAATACGTCACTTCTACTCACATTGGTGTACTTTGATTAAGTCAACGTAAAGAGAGACTAAAGTTTTTACTACGTAATATGGAATAATTTCAGCTCGATAAAAGTTTATTGATCGATGCTGATTGAAACTATTGTCATGACTAATTATAACAGCCCATAAGCTTCCCATTTCTGGCTCAGGCCCTCCCAATTTATAGTGGGCAGTATTCCCGCCAGACTTGTCCAGGGTGGCTGGCGGGTTTGACACATCGGTTATCACAATGTGCAGATTTCAGAACGTGGTAATTGTAATAATATGCACATTAGCTCAGAAAACTGCCTAAGACGTGTAGCCGGTAAGCATACCGGCAAGGCTTCGAGCCTGCGTTGCCACTGCTTATTGGGGGAAGATGTAACCGGAAGGCGCGTGTGGGAATCACAACGGTCGATCCTCACCGCTGTCTTACAAAGGGAAGAAGTCGCGAGGAATTGACCGCCAAACTATCCGTTAAACGTACACCAGCGCCACAAATGTGCTCTTTTACAATACATTGTACCAAATGCAAACATAAGGATTATTGGTAACTATCTGCCTACGTTATCCTGTGCAAAATTCAATGAATTTATATGTTATCGATTTCTAAATTTAGAAAGGCTCAATGATGAAAATGTAAACATATCTATATATCAGGGCTGATTTGATATTTTCTTTTTCATGTTTTATTTATACGATATTACCTTCACAGCTCTTAAATAGAATACTTTTGAAATTATTATTTTCAAATAATAGTTGCTACTTAATTGCTAATTGACGTCAATACTCAAATTGAGACGTCCTTTAACTACCTACTTAAAAGTCTATAATGGACTCTCGATATTTTGTAAACGAAATTGTTCTAAGAAATCTTTATTTGGTAGATATATTTATGTAGGTAGTGCTAAGGGGCGTCATTTTTACGACTTTAGAAGGGCATAACTTAACACGTACTTATCAAAAAAGAATTATTAGGACATCGAAATTATATATAATATAATACTTTTGTTATTTTATAAGTATATATTTATAGCAAAGAATACTAGCTCCAAATACAGTTGATTCTAGTTTTAGAGCTAGTAGAAACACAAATAAGAATTTAGTTTTTAATACCGCAAAGACGTTTGGGTAACTGGAGACCCGATTGATCAGCCGTTTCAATGCAGGCTTGTACCAAGGCTGGACCCCTGGAGGTGATACACGAGGAAAATGATCCTACTGCGAAAGGAAGGACAACAAGCAGACTCACCATCTACCTTTCAGCTCACTGTGCTACTGGACGTGACGGGTAAACTCTTTGAAAAAGTTATTGCAGTTCATCGATTGGCGAATAATTATAAATAGTAGACTAGGTGATAGTTAAAGACAGTTTAATTTGCCCTAAGGGTAAAACTCCATTTTTGAAACTCCGTTTTCGATGCCGAGAATGAACATAGGATACTTTTTATCCGAAAAATGGTATAGTTTCCGGGATAAAAATATATTTATCTTTTTGTTTGTTATCCTTTTATGGAAAGACCATTGGACCGGTTTGGCTGAAACTCGGTATATATATATATATATATATATATATATATATATGTCGGAGGGAAGCTTTAATTGGACGTATCGTTGACTGGATGTATAACGCACAATATCATTTGTTTACATTTTAATTACTTCTAAAATTCTTAATGTAATTTAATTTGATTTGTTGAATGTTTCTATAACATAAAGATCGTTCTAACCTAATAAAAGTTATGAATATTGTAATTTAATAAACGACCAATCAGAGCAGAGCATATGGCGGAGCGGGGTCAGCGCCCTCTATACTTTGAGTAATATCTACTTGGGTAGACTGAGGAGTTTTTGTGACACATTTGGTTGGTGGCAACAGGTCGAGTTGGACCTTTGAGAGTTTTAAAGAAAGTATTGAAGCTGAAAGTATGAGCGGGTGCCCTGAACCCGCTGCTCAGTCTAAACTATGTCATAATGTTGATCAAATCTAAATTAAAAGTGTATAAACCGTGGCTATTGTGTTTTATGCTCGCATTTTATCCTGATGACGCCCACTAAACCTGCAATAACTAAAGATGATGTCGTGAGAACGAGGCCGTTCTGCGACATATATATAATTTTAATACCGAGAGTGGCCAAGGGATACTTTTTATCCCGGATAATGGGACAGATTTTGGGATAGATTTAAGTAAAGGTTATCCCAAAAAGTAGAATAGATTTTTGTCATTTTGGTAATTTTGGACCTCTTGATCCTCTTGATGCTCTTTGTCCTCTTGGTTCTCTTCGTCCTCTTGGTGCTCTTGGTCCTCTCGGTGCTCTTGGCGCTCTTGGTCCTCTTGGCGCTCCTGGCCCTCTTGGCGCTCCTGGACCTCTTGGTCCTCTTGGCGCTCCTGGCACTCTTGACGCACCTGGCCCTCTTGGCGCTCTTGGTCCTCTTGGCGCTCCTGGCCCTCTTTGTCATTTTGGTCATTTATGTGTCATTTTGGTATTATGTAGTTTTCATAGACGGGGGGGGGAATAGATAAAAAAACTAAGACGGTTTGAAATAAAGGATGAAAGTGTGGATGAGACCAATCACTTTTCAAGTTTATAGATATAAAAATTCGTCGTCTATAAAAAATGCGATAGTAACTCAATATTTATTTATGTTAAGCTTTCACAGAAACTACTAGGAATACTAGATCGGCTTTGCTGTAATTGTTTGAATGTAGTTTTAATACCGAAAATGGACATAAATACTTTTCATGCCGGGAGATGGGATAGTTTGCGATATTAAATTAAATTAATCTTCCGGGTGCAAATAGCACTAACATAGAAATTTAGTACAATTTAACCTGTATAAACCCCTGCTCGATAAACAATAAGCGCGCACTAGAGGTTAACCCGCGGTACAGCCAAACTACTGCGGTTATATGGATAAGATTTGGTAGGAATACGTAATCTTATATCTCACTGCAAAATATGTTAGTGAAGTCCCGAAAAAGTAAAGACGTAGGGGTGGCTACTATTCACGTGAATGACGGTTGATACTTTTTGTTCAGTTTACATAATCTTTACGGATTTTCAGATTTTACAAAATCATAATGATGTTTCTCAATAACTTTTCTAATAAATCCATAAGTAGCGAGATATATGCTCGCAATGTCATGAACTTTGTGTCTAACGTCCTCTACTCCTCTAATATTTTTCATGAGTTCAATAGTTTGTGCACGGCCACGCATTTGTGAAATTTATTCGCATTTCCTCTAAGCCACTGTATAGCATAATAATAAGCAGTTCATAGAAGATACTTTATTTGAAAATTACATTTATATTTACATATAGTGCCAATAGTGTCCCAGTAACATCATCGTGACATAAGAAGTCACCCTGAAATGAAAATACTCTACGGGTTCACCCTTTCATTTCACTGCAGAACTGAGCGGACAGTCCAATCAATTGAAATACTTTTTATAAACTTATAGAACGTCACAGCCCCATTTTGTATGTGTGTTCCTACTTATGACGTCATATGTAGGTATTAGTAAATGGAATCAAATGTCTCATTAATTATTGCTTGAAAGTAATTAAAATTATTAATATTGTTACAACCTAGGCGCCGACAAAAACAAAATCCACCTGCATATCTGAAACAAAGCACATTTATTACCCGTCGGCATTTGAACTAATAACATTGAAATTCTATTATGGTCGTCTTCTTTTGTTTACTTATTGACATACGGCCTATTGTTGTATTGTAATAATTAGCCAGGTGTTACGGATTTTAAAGTAAAAGCTGATTCTAGGAAATTCGGTCCACGTTGCCGGGTGGACATATTGCATTTGTGCAGTATGAAACAAGGACCTGATGGAGATGGAGGCAGTCGAGCGAGAACCACGATCAAAGTGAGACTTGTGTACTACAATCGGATTCCATAGTGACGGACTTTGCGCGTTTTATTGAATTACGACCTTCTACATCACGTTTGAATTTGTTGGGTTCGGTTATATTTGTACCTGTGTTATACGTGTTTGTATAGCTCTATTAAACTATATAATAATTCCAACGGCATTTTTATTTGAGTCCCGCAATTCGTAACAAGATGAAGATTTTTTTCGGTAATCAATTTATAAGATGTTATAGTTTATTGTAATATGTGCCCGTATCCCTGTTGCAATAGAGTCCAGTTTGCACTTTAACTAGATCATAAAGAAATTGTTTTGCTATGCCTTAAAGTTGAATTTTCCTTAAATAGTTTGTTCACTGAATATAGATCTCATACCTTGCACCAAAGGAGCGGTGAATGGAATTCACAGACAGCGTTTACCGTAACTATACGGTAATTTTAATTCTAGTGGTTAAAGCGTTAGCCTACCTAGTTCGCTAGAACAAAGATATTGCTGATTCGATTCCCGGCAGAGTAAAATTTAGCATAAAAAACTACCCGCCTTTATTTAATCTGAACTGAGATAGGCCCCAAAGTTGTCAGTTTCGTATTCTCCAAAACATAAATGTAACTCGTCTGACTTGTACTATATGCATGTATATTAGTTACTATTTCTATTATATGTTGGATAAAATCCCAATAATATTTTATATAATAATAATTTCAGCAAAAGTATAATTCATGTAAACACCAATGTCATCATGTATTTGTAACGGTTTTTATTGCGTAGATTGCGATTTTTTAGTCACGTTGTATTTAAATTATATCTTAACATTAACTAGGTTAACAGCTTTCGTATGAGAATAATAATGCGTTGTTGTTTTTAGTTCAGGTTCCTGTACAATTTCAAACAACAGTGTTACAATGTTATAATATAAATAAAACGAAATTAATTACCAAAAAACTCACGAACGACTCGAGTACATCGAAAATGTTGAAAAACATTAACGGGCCTATTAAATGAACATGAAAAACGGATACGTGAGGGATTAACAATGAATGCGAATTGCGAATGTTTAGGGAGCATTTCTTGTTGTTGGTGAAATCTAGTTGCATTGCTCTATGAATGTATATGTAGACAGAATAATTCCGGTAATATTTGGGAGCAAACGTACCACTTATTTTGTAAGGGTAACAAGTGCAGTGGAGCGCACGTTAGATGCATAGGTGGTACATACAGGATACAGGCCTTGTTTCACCACTTCTTTTTTGGGGGCACGCTAATTCTCGAAAGTTGTAAATCTATATTATATATATATATATATATATATATATATATATATATATATATTTTTTTTTTTGTAGCTCCACTGTAAAAAACCTGTGAAAAATTTTTTTTTGGAAAGATTACCAAAATTGTTTTTTTTTGTCGTTTTACAGTTTATATGGGAATTATTCGAAATTTCCTTTAAGGGCACTAAGTGCCCCCGCGTGCCCACAAGAAAAGCCCTGGGTACATAAATCATAAAGTCTCATAGATACATCAAACAAAGAAATTTAAAATTACCCCTTTTCCAAGCATTTATTGTACTCTTGACAGCAAGGTGACGGATCAGTTAGTAATGTCAGTCCTATGCGTTACCCACCTGATTGGTTATGAAAATCGATTTCAGTTATAAATAAGTCTTAATCAATTTAACTTACCTTATATAATTTTCTTCTAAAGTACTAATGCTGGTGTGCCCCGACATTTAATCATCGGTTAAAATAAAATAATCGCTGTTTATGCATACAATTTTATCGATTATTTTATTTTAACCACCGGTAAGATGTCGGTGCACACCAGCCTTAATCGTGTAATAAATATACCCACATTACAATGAACATATTTTACATATATAAAATTAGCTATTTTTTCTAATAAAAAAAAGGAATAAAGTAGAACATATTTAATTTTCTAATAAATTACTTTCAATTTCTATATTTACTTATAGTGTCGATGGTTTAATAGTCTGTGCGTTACATTAATCACAGAAAATCACGTCACCCACAACACTAAAGTACGACAATTATGTCAATTGTTTCAGGAGTTTTTGGCGGTAACTGAAAGGAGATGTTATTATGCTGTGCAGTTCAATTTTCTAAAAACATGTAAAATTACTCTAAAATGAACAGTAGTTGATATATTGATCGTTTTTGAGTAGTAATTACTAAATAAGTAATTTTTTGAGGAATGTAAACTAGTTACTTTATATTTTTCAAAAAAAACCCACATAAAACGTGTCACAAGAACTCCTTTGAATGGCGTCAGTTGATAACCTACAGTTTAGCTGAGATATACATACGCTTAATAAAATGAATAAACTATATTGTAATCTAAGATCTGGCTTAAAAGCCTAGCTGCCAAGCCATAAACCTAAATAAAATAAATAATCATTTCTTCATGTGGGCTTTACTGTCAGGAAATATGTAACCTGATAGATGTGCAAACGTCAAAAGCAAAATAAACGCTTGGAAATGGTATAAACGGTGTATTTTTGATTTGTTCAAAATGTAGTCAACTTATAAGTCTATTGGTTGCCAGACGCCTGTTTTGGTAGGTAAATGATTTGCTCCATAATACTGTTGTTTGGAATAACAAAACAGTTTTCCCAACAAAAATACAATTGTTGTAAAATTCTCGTGCAGTTCATTCTATGTCATACATTTATTTGTTTACCTAACTTAAGATTATATTATAATAGTTTCAAAATATTACTATCGCCTATCGATGCATGATTTTATTAAATGCATTTATTTTTATCTCTAAACTAGGGCATTATAAATAGAAACAGAACCGTAAGAACACGGCGTTAATGGCAATTGCAAACGTGTTAAAATTAATTAACTCCCCGTAATAAAGTCACCTGGAGTGGCAGAGTGGGGCTTAATAAAGTACGTAAACGAGAAAAACGGGCTTGCCCTAATTCCCCCTGTATGACCTATTTGCCAAGCTTCGAGCCAAACTCGGCTAGGTACAAGAGTCTTGACACGGCGATTCTTATGCACGTCGGTAGGTCTCGAGTGTACGCCCCAATGACGTAAGTATATCGTCGTATATACCTACCTACATATTGTGCGTTTTCGTTGTAAATCTGTAATATTACAAAATTCTAAACATGCCGTGAAACCGGGATAGACTACATGAACGATGGAGAACACGACTTCTTTAGAGTATGTATATTATGATTATATAATCAATACATATTATCATAATGATTGATTATTTACATCTTGACAAAAACGGAAAACCGCAGTATATATGTAGTAAGAGAGTAAGCCAAGAACGCATATACAGTCTAGTCCAATAAAATATTTATTTTCTAAATGAAAACCATTTAAACTTTGTAAGCACTAAGCCGGTATTATATTTATAGTTGTTTATTGATGGTATTAACGTTACTAGTGATTTATTTTACAAAGAGTATTCGTCTTTCTTTTGTATTGCAATTATAAAAAAGGAATGAAAATGTTAAGAAAACAATACAGCAAGAATGAAAAGAATGAGTTATCTTTTATTATTTTACAAGTGCTTTAAGATTATGAAATGTTTCATTAAAGGTTTAAACGACGGTACAATGCGTGTAGTCCATTTTATTATTTTACAATCGAATTCAAAGCCAGCTATTTAAAGATAGAGAAGGATTAAGTATTGAATATAATATACTATACGACCTAATACAGATCTAACAAAGGCATTATGTTAATCATCAAGCTGAATAACTAAATGGATTTAATATTTTTATAACCTATGCTGTAGTCGTGTCTGATTTTATATTTTTTGTTACTTTTGTGTATTAAGATTCTGATGTCTAACATTTAGGGTCTCACTTTGATCTCTGCCTGTGTGCGTGTCACAGCTTACCACTTCAGGAAATATTAATGCAAGAGATGAAATTTGGCACGTGTGTAAGTCTTTGTGTTTGTAAAATGTAAAGTTAAATTGGCAGAGATATGTTTTGTAAATTTATAACTTACGATTTGTAATAGAAAAAGAAAATTTGAAAATTGAGCAATATTGGCTTGGTATCAAATAAAATGTTGCTATTAGCATGTTTCAACATGCAATAAATAGTTTGTGCGGAATACGAGATGGAGGAAAACGTGGTTGAAATCGCATGGAAAGAATGAAAAATCTCAAATTATATTACTGAGGCTGGTCTCAAAGGAATCAAACTCGACGTCGATAAGAAAAGTGTTTTAACACTAGCATTGGTGAAAAGTTTTTTTTATACATTTGCAAAGTGTTATTTTTGAAGTAATAAACATAATTTTTGAAAATGATCACACGATATTCGAAGTAAAGATCTTTCGCGATTCGTATTGTTAGGAATAATACATCCGTGAAAAATATAAAATTAATTTTATTAAATTCTTATAAATTTAAAACTTTTAACACTTTCTAAGGAGACTAATTTTGAAGATGTAATTGTAAATATTTCTATATCAGTTCACATATTTTCTAACTTATTGCACGTGTATACGTTATACATATTATATAAGTACATATGTATATATGTTTTGCATATATCACATTACTTCAATAAATTTTCGTACGTAAAAAAAGCCAGCTACGTATGTTCTTTCAAAGTTAATACGACCATCTTTTCGCTCTCCTGTAAAGTAGCTATTTTGCAGATATCTCTTTTTATTTTGCACCCGTCGATATATTGCTATAAATGTCGATTGCAGATGAAGCCTGATTCAGACAAATCTTTTAAAGTATAAGATAATTTATTATTTATCTATTCAAATGATATTCCCATTGCAATTGACGCCAGACTAAACCTGTTGAACCACGTGTTATTTGAAATAGAACATTCTCAAACGTTATATTAATTTAAAAAAAAAATGCATTTATTCACCTAAATATTTATGATTATGTCACGCTTTTTAGGGTACAATAACTGAATGTCAAAAACTAAACTATTAACAAATTACCGTGTTCTTTCTTTCGTTATATGTTTTGTATGTTACAGTCATTTAGCTGGGACATTATTAATAATAATTTAACTTGAGGTCCATCGGCAAAGGGTGTCTTCAAAGAATTTGTAAGAAACTCTTTGAACCCACCCGTGATCAGAAGGCTGGTTCGTATTTGGCGCAACGAATCAGCATTGCCATACAGCGTGGCAATCCAGCCAGTTTTCTGGACACGCTTCCCTCTTGCAGCGATTTGTTACATACTTTATATTAATTTAGTTTATTTTTAAGTATTTAGAACAATTTAATAACCAATTTACTTTAGTCGAAATAATTTTAGAGACAAAAACAAGCATTTTATATTTCCAAGCTAAGAAAGTTACGTATGCGTTATGGGTAACATCCATCCAAATAGAAAGTACAGAATTGGAATATCATTTACGAAATTATCCTGTCCATTGTTTAATCTGGAACCTCTCAGTAGTAATGAACAAAGAAGGTAATCACCCCCCTATTGACCACAAAGGCTACAATAGTACATAAACCTCATCTCACCATCACCGCAAGCATTCACCTGTAATGTAACATTACAGATCCGAGCATTACATCGGTGAAGGAGGAGAACCGAGCATTAGTACGCAACCTGTAATGATACAGATTCCAGCATTACATCGGTGAGGGAGGAGAATCAAGCAAACACCTTGAAGGTGATCCCTCACTGTCAGCATGCGCCTGTAATGTAACATTTATGATTCGATTTCGAGCATTACGTCACAATATTGCTTCCCTGACTGACCAGCATTTGCCTACAACGAAACATTTACAGTTTGCGGACTGTAATGCTTGGTTCTCTTTCCTCACCGACGTAATAATGCTCGGATCTGTAACGTTACATTACAGGCGAATGCTCGCGGTTATGAGCATCTTAATGTAGCGGAAAGAATAGTTTCAGACGTAAAACAACGATATATAAAATTATAAATAATTATGAACGTTGTATCGATATTGGTTCGATGTTTCAGAAAACATTGAATAACTGAATTTATATTTTATGTATTGAATTTAAAAACAACATTGTTGATAACATGAATCCAATAAACGGATCAAATTTTACGTAAGTCCTCGATTATACTATGCCCACTTCTATTGTAGCAAGAAAAGTCGCGAAGAAGGTGGGCAGCGCGATTATATAAACGCAACTTATTTAAACATATGCTTACTGCCGTGGAATTGGGCAGGAGTCATGGTGTTAAGAAGGGGTTATAGTATAGAACAACGGCTTACTGGGTACCATAGTTTCCACAGTTAACAAGTATTTCAGTTTCTCTAAATGATATTACTCAGTAACTGAAACATAGCGCCATTTTAAGATACATAGATAATTAAATATCGAGCACGAAGACTGTGCATATCGAAGTTTATCAATATACACATTTTTTAAATTTCGATTTAGTTTTAGTAGCATCGTTTTTATTCCTACCGTGTCAAGAACTACCGCATCCGGGACAGTATTCATGTCCGTGACATTGCAGACAAACTGCAAGAGTGTCGCTTACGATGGTACCGGCCACGTTTTACGGAGACTGGCCCCTAATTATGTCGAGAACAAATGTTTAACCATGCCGCCTTCGCCAGGGCCCCGTTGACGGGAAAGACCCGAGAAATGCTGGCTTGACGTTGTGAAGGATGACATGCGTACCAATGGTCTCAAAACGGGGGATGCTGAAGACCGCGCGGAATGGAGTAGAAATAGTAGGAAAGCGTACCCTAGGCGTCTGAGCCTAGCCCCGAATGCAACCTGGATTTAAGGCTCGGATGATGATGATGATCGTTTGTATACTACGTGCAATTGAAAGATGAGTCATTATACTTTTCTCAACAAACCCGAGTTTGATGCCTTCGAGACCAATGTCAACATTATATTTTGAATTTATTATTCTTATTAAAAGCTTGTGTACCTTACACAAGCTTCTCGTAATTACAATTTCCTAGGATAATTTTGGAATTCCTTATATATTAGAAATCGAGAATAGGTAAACATTGTGTTTATTGCATAACATGCAATAGTTCCCACGGGACACAAGTAAGAAAAACACGAGTGAAATCGCTAGGAAAGCGAATCTGGTATATAATGTATTTACATTTAAAAGTAATGTTCTTGACTGATCGTCTTATCGGCGGATCCATTTTGGGGTTGCGATATCGTGTGTACGTGGTTACGCAGTTTGCTGCGTTCCCCCTTCTAGTCGCCCACGTAGCTCTCGCGCGTATTTATACTGTAGCATAGATTTTATAATAGTGGCGTCATACTGTGTGGTTTGAATACAAAACTTTAGTTCCAGCACTAGTCAAGCCTGGTGTTATAATGTCAAAATAGTCATATGACACTGAAAGTAAATAAGATTACTGATTTTGCATTACTTCTAAATTTCTTTTTATCTATTAAAATTAAATCTTATGCCACCGCTAATGGTCTAAGAACCGAGTAAGATATTTTTTTACAGTCAGCTTTATACCTACTATTGATGACGGCATCCGTTTTATGTGCTCAAAGTATTTCTCAATCAAGTACGTAATTCGTACATCCGATGCTATGTTTTGGGAGAGTTGTTTAACTGCTGATGTCGATGTATCGTTTGTATATGAATAAAAAATATCTTGTAATTTCTAGTTCTGTTTGCTATCAAATCGTGTTTTATAGTTCTTTTTTATTTTTCTGCGGCGTGAGAAGCGTCGCGTTGTCGAATTGTAAGAGGTCGCGATCTTTTGAGCGCTTATTGTGCAATTTTTCAAGAAAATTGGTCAGGAAAATAGCTGTTTTTCTCTCATCATTTGAGATTCATTGTTTTTCAAGAAGCCCAGTGCTGACATGACCTGATTTTTGATACTAAAAACTCGCTATCATATTTTTAAATGATCTTGTTGGCTGGTCGCAATTTCTTTTGCTAGTTAATATTTGAAGATATAAAGAGGAATTGTGTTTTTTTCCGATGTATAACTTGCTTCATCTCCTATGATGTCATAAATGTTTAAAATCAGGAACATTTCTAAGCACCAATGAACTCGCTTTTATTGGTCCGAAGCCTATTTAGCAAACACGGAAACATCATGAAACCCACCCATGTTCAACTGTCCGTGTATGTCAGTCATGTTTCACAGAAACTACTGGGTCAATCTCAATTAAATTTAACAGGAAGATGTAGTTTATTTAGCGCTACAGGGTTATACAGTGAAATCGCGAAAAAAGTATACCTTGTTTTTCTTACAAGAATTTTTTTGGATAAACTTTTAGTTAAAATGTGTCTTTAGATGATTACCATAAAACATTTTCTGTTGTAGTATCTAACTTTAGATGTATATTATGTGTAACTTTAGATGTGACCTAAGTTGTCTAAGGCTGGTGTGCATAGACAATTGATCGATGTTTAGCCATATAGTTTAAGCGTTTATTTTATTTTAACCATCGGTTAAAATAAAATAAACGCAAAATATCTATGCACACCAGCCTAAGATATTTAAACATGAATTAAATAATGTATCTAATTCATTGCAAAAAATGATAACGCATTAGTCAGACGGCTCATACTGTCAAAAAAGTATCAAAAATGGATGATTGTTTATGGTACCAAATTCAATTTTTGTTTTTTTTGTTGTTAGATTGGCACAATTGTTTTTCTTTTTGGCGTGGAGGTTGAGATACATCGGTCAGTTAGATTAAATACTGTGCTGTTTTTAGTTAGATCATATCTAGTGTGTATTGCGAATTTCACGATGGACATAAACATCGAACAAAGAGTTTGTCTTAAATTTGCATCACCAATGGAATTTCGTGTTCGGAGACACTGAAAATGTTACAGAAGGCTTACGGTAAATCTACTTTATCAAAAACACGTTGAGACGTAGTATAATTATTACCGAATACCGAAAACTAATACCGAAGTTTGCCATCGGTTTTACCGCGTGCAATATAATGAAGAATTTTGCTGAAAGCTGAGCGTTTCTTTTAGATTTTTTGTCAATAACGCGTAATTCTGGCTAAACTTTCATAATTTAGCTCGAGAGGTTTTAAACAAACTACGCAGTTAGGTTTATTTTTAGATTTGTTTTAAAAGGGTAGTTTATAATTATTATTCAGTTCACTACATTATACTATTTATGTTTGTTATAATTACACGTTCAACAAACGTGGTTTAAACTAAAATAACGCACATTGTATTACAAATAATTTAATTAAATATGCCTTACAGCCGAAATCAAACCTGCCAAGATTCCGTGTCGGTGAGTGTATTTTTTTAAACGTGGGACGTTTCAAGGTCTGCAGGCTGTGCATAAGAAACAACTCTCTCTACACTTTTTGTAGTCTAGTCGAGAAGTTTATTTTCTGCGAATAATAGTTACCAGTCTCTTAAAAATATGGTTGATGGCTCATTCGATCCGGAATAGCATCTAGAAAAAGTAGTTTTTTGGATTTTTACTCCCAATAAATATTACAATTGTTATTAACAAAAAAGCGAAAAAAAATAGCCGTTCAGCTTTTTGGGAAAATCTCAAAAAGTATGAGAGATATCTAAAATATTATAAAAGTTTCTGAAAGAGCAGGAAATTTTAATAAAAAACTTTTCGACTCCCGAAATCGTAGCACCAATATTTATAATTTTTATCTAACGTTGAAAATCGGGTTCCGCGCGACAGTTTCGACATGCGCGCGCCGCTACTTTAATGAACGCAAGTTTTAAATATTGTTTTTTTGCAATTAAATATTAATTGAAAATTTTGAAAAAATTCAGGTATTATCTTAAAACTTCAAAGAAAATGATCCCGCGAGAGTAAAAGTTTTATGGTCATTATTTATAAATTTATTGAATTGTTAATTAACCATTTTTTCGTAGGTCTCTGTTGTTATAAAAAGTAATATAAAAGTTGACAAAAAATTTCAATAAATTTTTCCTCTCGTGGAGCCCTTCTTATCAACTTACTCGACAAGATTGCGTGAGAAAAATTTTAGAAATTTGTTTATATCATTTATTATTAATTTTTAAATGAACAAAATAATTACAAACTTGAATAACACTTGATTTTTTTTAAAATTTTAACCAATTGCTGCTTTCATCTCGATGTTAGGCATCATATAATTTTCATTTTAATTTTTTCATGCCATTTGTTTATAAACAAATGGCTTAATTAAATATTTTTACAAAATTATTTTGTTCATTTAATTTTTTTTTTTTTTATCACGTAAAGGTTCGCGTTTGACCATTATCTCGCTCGATTTGAGCGGAGATATGGTCTAAGATCGAGCACGCTTACCTAGAAGGTACCTATTCACACGAGACTTGAAGACACCCAGGTTGTAGGTTTCGGGAAAAACAGACTCCGGCAGTGTATTCCACTCCTTTGCGGTGCGTATAATGAAGGTGGACTCAAAGCGTTTAGTTAATTAATGAAATAAACAAATGTCTAAAAATTTTCTCACGCAATCTTGTAGAGTAAGTTGATAAGAAGGGCTCTACGAGAGGAAAAATTTATTGAATTTTTTTGTCAACTTTTATATTGCCTTTTATAACAACAGAGACCCACGAAAAAATCGTTAATTAACAATTTAATAAATTTATAAATAATGATGATAAAACATTTACTCTCGCGGGATCATTTTCTTTGAAGTTTTAAGATAATACCTGAATTTATTCAATTTTTTCATTTAATATTAAATTGCAAAAAAATATATATTTAAAACTTGCGTTCATTAAAGTAGCGGCGCGCGCATGTCAAAACTGCCGCGCGGAACCCGATTTTCAACGTTAGATAAAAATTATAAATATTGGTGCTACGATTTCGAGAGTCGAAAAGTTTTTACTAAAATTTCCTGCTCTTTCAGAAACTTTTATAATATTTTAGATATCTCTCATACTTTTTGAGATTTTCCCAAAAAGCTGAACGTCTATTTTTTTTCACTTTTTTGTTAATAACAATTGTAATATTTATTGGGAGTAAAAATCCAAAAAACTACTTTTTCTAGATGCTATTCCGGATCGAATGAGCCATCAACCATATTTTTAAGAGACTGGTAACTATTATTCGCAGAAAATAAACTTCTCGACTAGACTATTGTATTTATTTACGTTCTTGTACAAACCACAAGATACCTAATTGCAGCTTTAAAACTCGAAACCATACCCTATATAATAGCCCTACAACACTTTTCTATATATACCTCAACCATAATAGAATGAATTATTTCGAAATAAATAAATATTTGAAAGGTTCCGTGCGTTTCTGAGAAGATCGATGACAACAAGAACTTGTTTTAATATTCTAATTGGCTTATTTATTTATTTTATTTAACAGCATATCTATTTGTAGTTTCGGTGGATATAATACCAAAATCTGACGGATAAAACTTTCCATTGAATGACAGCTCGATACATGACCCCACCGAGCGAGACCTAATTTTATGAAGCAACCCTTTAACCCACTTTCGAATATTGCGTTTTAACCATTGCACACGTTCTTTTGTTTAACATATTTCAGCTTCATGTAGAATACTAGTATTTGTCTGTGATTTTATCAATGTAATGTGTGCGGAAAGCGTATTATAATAGTAGAGTGCAAGAAAATCGCCAACGCCGGTACGGTCATATTTTCATAAATCAATCTTATTTCCATTCCCGTTCAGAATATACTTGTTTCTATCATCGCATACACATATGTATACGTACACACACATACATACCTTACCTTAAAATCGTTCATTCATCGTAATTCGCGTAAATTTTGGATCTCACCCCGCGGAAGATATTTCGCTTTCGCGATATAAACTATGGATAGGTATACAGCATATAAACCAGTAAGTCTATTTGAATTAAAATTAAATAATATTGATTTAATAGAACAGTATTAATAGCAGTCACTTATTTTGGTGTGCTGTGCGCATCGCTTCGGTCGCGCAGGACATCGGATACTAAAGCTGGTGCATATATACATATAACTGATGGTTAAAATAAAATAATAATTAGGCTGGTGTGCATAGACATTTAACCGATGGTTAAAATAAAATAATCACCAAAACTATATGAATAAAGAGCGGTTATTTTATTAACCGTCGGGTAAATGTCTATAAACGCAAGCCTTTTTAGGCTTGCGTTTATAGACATGAACCTATTGAAATGAAACATAAACGATTTAAGATATTTTATCCTAAACCGTTTATGTTCTCTAATCGTTCCTGTGTTAGTTCCTAAAATTTTCATTGGAATTAAGCTGATGCAAAAGCTTTTCTAGACAAAGTTTCAAAGAGATCGATAGAACAAATTTATGCTTAGGCATCGTATAAATAACAATATTCGCTTAATTTTGGCATTATTTTAAAATAACAAACAGATAATTCAATTTTATTGAACCAAAAGACGACTAGAACCTGAATTCTCATCATTTACTAACTGGAACCCGATATTAATTTTCTTTTATGATAAAGATTTTGCATTCAAAGCTTTAACGATTGTTTATTATAAAATTGATGATTTTATATTATATATTGTTACGCATTTTAAATTATAATCTCTAATATTATCAACGTCTTTTCCCAGAAGGGTCCGTTTTATACGCTTACTATCTAGCAAGATTAGCCATTCGCCACAACACGTTGCAAACATACTATGTTTATCATAGTATCGCATATGAGCCCATGAGTGGTGGGACAAAACGGACCAGTGTCAATTTTGCATTTTATCCTTATTTGCAAGTGCAATATTTAATTTTGTAACGGTTTACAGAAATATTATTCAACATTTAGCCCCTTTAAAATATTCAATGTCTGCCATACATCGCATTGAAAATTGTGAGTGTTGAATACAATGTTGTTATTAAATCATTGGAACACAATTGTACAAGAGCATGCATTATAATAAATCCATCAGAAGCGATTCGCATAACTTGGCACAACGTTAAGTATAATTAGGCAGTGACCTACTTTTTTATCAAAGTCGGCGTCGATACGCGGCGTTGCTCGGTACTACTATTCGGCACACACCCACTGCACCATGGCAGCGCACGCGCACCCATCGATAAACAACTGCTTATATTAACAAGTATTGTATTTAATCGGCATAACAATACATTTAGACTGTGTATTGTATTATAAATTAAACATTAGTTTGTTACACCACGTATAATACACCCTAATATTACAGTGTTAGAATTAGAAATACTTTTGCTATTAATATAATTTTTTACGTGATCCACTGCAATGGTATTACCATTGATTGATTCAACCGGTAATCTGCTAATCTGCGACCGTTTTAGGTATTGATTCTGTTTCACTGCTTATTTTATGTTTTACGATGTTATTCATATTGAGTTAGACTGAGTTAGTTGGCTTCTTTAAGGTCGTTAAAGAAGCCTCCTACTGTTACCCAATATGAATAAGACCCGCGAAGAGAAGAACAAATAAAAAAACAGTGCTTAAGTTCCGAACGCAATCGAGATTTAACGTCAAGATGTTGATGAGTTTAGTTCTATTAATATGTTCTATGTAAAATTAATACAATTCAAACTTCATGACCTCTCATGATTAGAGGCAAAACAATTAGTTTTGATTAGTTGCAATAGTGATTTTGTATAAAAAATTATCCATTATGGAGCCATATTTTACGTTATTAAGATTGCCACGAAATTTGGCTTAGACTATTATTACCACTGTAGACTGTAGAGGCAAATAGTGCTTTATTAACGAACAAATTAAGTTAAAGGTAGATGTTCTTTCAACGTGTAAAGTGTAAACAAGTGACCGTCGAGATACAAGGCTCTAATAAGCTCATGTTGTATCCTTCAAGTTGCGCTTCGAACTAGAGGGATGTTCACGTAAATTAACCCCAAGTTATTTATGGTTGGCGTTTAATTCTCGAACTTTCAATAAATCCATGTTATTGGTCGTGGTGACACGAAATGAAAACTAACTGATCTAGTTTAGTAGAAACTTTTCGACGACAAAATTCAGATTAAATACAGATTCAAATACTAATACTACAAAAACTTAAGAAATATTTTGAAATTGTTTTCTGTTATTCGACGATCGTGCATGTTTGGCATAATATTTGTTTTTGACTTAGTTTACATTGAAAAAGGTCTTTTAATAAAATCGCATTAAGAATGCAATTATGAAAAACACATTTATAACTTCTTCTTAACGAATATGTAAACCTCGTATAATTATTGTGAATAAGTTGATAAGTAATTTCGTTATGGTTTTAAATGTCCACTTTAATATCCACCTTTACTAATATACCTCTACCTAAGTACCGTTATCTAACTAATAATATAAGTATTTCATTATAATAGAGACTCCGCGGACTTAATTCTACGCAAATAATAAGAAGGAATGTTATGTTTCAATAAAGTGCAGACTACCTCTGCTTCCAGGGTAATAAACTTTCAGTTAAAATGTTGCTCTGACATTTGACCGATTCGATGGTCGTCTCGTTGCTTGAGTGCGTGTGAACGAACTGAACAGTATCTTCAGGGTAAGCCCTGTTAAAATGATCAAAGTAGACTCGGACCGGGTGCACTTGTACGATAACTTTAAACAAGTGCAAACGAATTGTGGTTTATATATTCATCAGAGCATATTGATATTAATCAGATAAAAGATGTCCGACCAGTCTATGTCAGTCTATTAAAGACCAGTTGACGCCTTTGTTACCATTGTCCAAACACCTCCGATTTTGAAGCAACCACGATACCAATAGTATCCGAGTTCGCTCGGGCCCCTGTGTTCTCTGATCGTGCAAACGCGCTATCAATGTTTCGTCTAAACTAGCATTTCTTAGCAAGGCCAGGATGATTGGATAGACGAAGACGACGCGCTATCTATGAAATCTCATAAGTGGTCAAGAAAATTTTCGTCCAAATTAGCGAATCGACCAAAACCATGGCGATGTAGCACTGTTGCAGAAAGATTTCACGACCGCCTTTGAAGAGCTAGAAAATCGTTAAATCATGTCTATCTTTCTATTCTTGAAATTAAATATCTTCTCTTCGTTTTAAAAATTGGGTATTTGAAACATATTACAACAAACTCTTCAAATGTATTCATATAATAGAGCAGGCGTTAAAATATCTTGTTATCATCTTAACTTACAACAGTTTTATTATAGAAATAATTTTAATTGAAGTCTAAACATTTTTTAAGAATATATTTAACTCCTTAAAATTGCGTCGTCATAAGGCGGTATTTTTATAGAACATCAAGGTGACAATAACGTTTTGTGCAATGATAAAGTGTCTCAGTTGATTATACTGTCAAGTACCCAATTGTGAGAACATTGATTTATTATTTGTAAACTATTAAAATATAATATGTATGAATAGCAATGATTTTTGTTTTTGATATCAAGTTTGACGCATAAAAATATCGATTTGACTATACGAATTTGTATGTGTAGTGAGAATGCTATTTCTCACGTACATGTAAATAAGCGGAGCCTTGGCCTGGTTACCACGTTTTAGCGGTATTACAAAATATTCGAGTGATGCGGCGTGCGGGCATTGGAGTGGGGTCTGTGCGCGTCGATGCCATTTTTCAAACGAATTAATGAAACTACATATTTACAAAACAAATTTTGATAAACAAAATGTTTATAGTACGTATATACGCACTATAAATTTTTATATTAATGTAGGGGATGGATATCCCTTTCCTTTAGAAGGTTCATAAATAAGAGTAGTTATTACAGAATATTAAATTTTGTCATTTACCTTCGTCCAATTATTTAGGGTCAGTAAAATATATTTTTTCTTTCATCATCATCATCATCCTATCCTTCACACAATCCTTCCATCTCTTTTCTAGGTTACCTTTACATTTAAAATTTGTACATACATTAAAAAATATTAAAAATGTTTTTTAAAGAGTCGAGAAATTGCTGTAAAGCTTTCACCACATCACATATGTATATTAAGTAAGTAAGTATTTTTAATGGCATATATTTTAAAGTAATGAACGAAAACTGGTCTAAGCTCCGCGAATTAAGTATGTTCTAATTTGTTCATTGGTAAGTTTGAAATAATTTTTCTGGCAATCTTAGTTGATACACTTTACAGTTTTATCTTACGGCCAGTTCCTACATTTAAGCGACCATTCATTTGCCTTAATATGCGTTAAAATTTGTCATTAGCTTCATACAAGTAATGTTGAAATTAAACCGATAGTAAAGCAAGTGATTGAATAGTAAGATATAGGCACCGGCCATTAATAAACTAACGATTGAAATAATGAACATAATAGGTCAATTCGTTACAAAATCTGATTCCTTATAATATTGTTTCTTTGTAGACGATTGACATTGTTTTATCATATCCTATTAATTTAGCGTTTGCGATGTTATTTCTGAAAGAGGTCGATATACACATAGAAGTGGTACAAGGTTATAGGCAAAAACGTCGGCAAAAACTCTGAAGAGACGGATAATGGTGATTACCTGAAAGTAGTCAGTCCAATTTGGATATAATCAAATATTTGTCACTGGGGGGCCCAATTGGTCGTATACATTTATGCGTTGTATTTCGCTTTTATTTTTATAAAAATATCTTTTGATGATCAGGCCTTGTCAGAGATATAGTTAGCTTTTTCTTTTTTATCCTTGTTTCTTTTCTATATTGTCCATATTACCAATATAAAAAGTCTTTCACATTTCTTGATATTTCGGTTCTCTCTACATATTATTATAATTACGTAAAACCTGAACTGTTTTGCTGCCACTTTGTACTAAGTTTATTTTTTTCGACACAGCACGGCGCGCGTATCTGTTGGCCGCAGCTAAGAGTCGTGTGTAGTGTTGCCTAACTTTGCAAGGTCACGCGAAGTGATTGGGTAATGAGTGCCAGCCTCAGAATAATGTTTATAATCTAACATAATGTAGATTGTTTAATTAAAGAATTGTTATTATAAAGCATTTTTCTGATTGTGCAAGTTAAAGATTGTAAGAAGCAAGGATATTACATTGTATAAATGAGGTTAATTACACGTTCGGTGGCAGAAATTATTATTTTTTGAACAAGCCAAATAATAAGTATCTTGGCTTTTGAAAATCGAACAGTTTCTAGGTAAACTAACAGCATTTTTATTATACTGAAATCAATCAGTTTAATGGTCCTGTAACTATTTTGATAAAAACGGACCCTTTATAAATTCGCCATATATATACCTACGTCTGCCTAAGTAAGTCACAGTCATGTTTCTGGAATTCTATTGAGTCTCCATATGAATAAAATTTGTCAAGAAATTTTAAAACTAATTATGTATAGTGAAATAATCGAAGCTGGCCAACATACACGTATTAAGAGATAAAATTATGCATTACATTCAGTATAAATGGGCGTATGGGTAGGCAGGTCCTCCAAACACAATTATGTTTTTTGGGGCCTTAGGGGCTTATTTATTTAAAGTCATAACTGAAGTATGTCTTTCTATTGTTTTAATTATTAGGTGGCTAATTCAGAAAAAAAAAGTAATATCTCTCTACCAAATCTTGCAACATTAGTGAATACGCAGGCATTCCACTAATTTTTCGGTTTTTATCGAAGAAATTAGACAAGTGTTGTGATGAACTTTTAATATCAATCAAGCAAGCTTTCATTTTAGACATTTGCTTTTTGTGAATAACATCCTCCAATAAGTACCATTGCTGAGCTCAGGTCTGGCAAGTTGGAGGAACCGATGGGACACCTATCATACATGTCTAAAGTAGATTGGCAAGTTTAATTCACCGCTTGCACGTCGTACATTGTAACAATACGCACATTGGGTTAGAAAATCTATATTAGCGGTGCATACACCTCTGCCGGGATTCGAGCTCATATCATTAGAATGAATGGCAGGTGCTCTAGCTACTAAGCTATAACGACATATAATGGCGTTAGGCGTTTTGTAACATTTCTTCTTGGTAATTTTCAAAGAATATGATATTATTATATAATATATAACGAATTAACTAACTCCGTTGGCTCAGCGGTCCAAAGGGAGTCTTGGCCTCCGAAATGAGAGAACGCCACTGTCTTCTGTCCTGCGCAGTGTCTTGTCAATTGTGGGCTTGTAGTTCGGCCAAGTCAACTTCCACTCTATCCTTCCAGCGATACTTTGGACGACCCACCGGTCGCCGACCGACTGGTCGCTCCAAGTATGCTGTCTTCACTCCCCGATCCTCCTCCATCCGCTCTGCAAGAGCCAGCGGAGACGGTGACATTTTTCCTCCCCAATTATGTTGGACTCGGCCATGAGGTCTTCTTTTACGGAGTTGGTTCGGACTTATATTATATATACCATGGCAATATTAACTTTAAAATTAAGAATAATTTCCAATTACAAATCAATCACTATTATCACCTATGATTGATAGGTCTGGAGTGTTAATTACATTTATAGCCAACATGTTTCAAATAAAAGGTTATCGTACAACGTCCATATTTGACGTCAATATTAATAACTATTGGCTAAAAATAATATTGTTGAACAATTACCAATTAAAACTTTTGTAAATAAATTACTTGTGTTGAGTTGCATAACAAAGGATTTTATTCACATTTAACAGCGTGATGTCTCCGCGAAACACATTCATTGGTTTGGGTATTGCAACACGCACGAGTGCCGTGTCCTACTTACCAAGATAAATTGAAATTCAATTTCGCCAAAGGGCAGACGTATGTGCAAAGGCAGAATACGAAATAAGCAATACGAAGATTTTAATAATTCTAGAAGGGACTTTACGATACATTTAGCACATTTAACATGCAACATTGAACAATGCCCTTAATTACACAAATCGAGGCAAAAGTATTATTTTAATTTATGAAATAGTTGAATAAGCTATGATGAAATTGTCGACCAATTGCAACGCTGCTCTACTATATTGTAGCGTGGTAATTGGTTACCGATGAACTACTTTATGACAATAATAACAACTATGGGCTCTGGATAAATTATTGATAATATCAGCGCATTTTGATCGATATATGAATTTTAATACTCACATACGTTTCAGGGACAAAGAAACTTCATTACATATGTATTACTCAACAACATTTTGGTTGCCAAGTAAATTCTGAAGTAGGTACATACATAATGGAGAGTGGCAGATACATAAATATGAAATTGAAATTAGTTTTAACATAATCCTTTGTTCTTTCGTATAATTTGGTTGCACATCCGACTTATTAGTTGCACAAGCGGGGTAGCCTTCGAAATGGAAAAGAAACGTGCGCGCAACCTACGCAAATCGCCATAATGGATATTAAAAATTATGATTGTGTTCTCTCAAAAACAAGAATAAAATATGTTTCTGTCAATGTGATTATATATAAGCTTTTACTATAAGTTTGTTTTATCACAGTATATGATTTGAATGAGTGCGCACCGAGAAAATTGTTATGGTGGGTATAACTAGATTATACTGGAATTTTGAACATTGAAACTTAACAAGAATATAGACTAACTGCCAGACCTCAACACACTATGAGCTCTTTCTGCGTGCAAGACCAACTGACTGATAATTTATTTTCATTAATTTTTTCTTCCACCTATTTTAATATTATACAAAAAATTTAGAGCTAGGCATGTTTGCTGAAGAGTTTCTTGCGCCGCTTCTTCTCTTTAAGCAATAATAACCATAAATATAATTAAAACTAAATAATTAAAATGAACTAGTTGGCAGTAGGCTAAATAAAACTTTAACTAACTTTAATACTCGTTGACACTTGTTATCTTTGTCTTCCGTGATCACGGCCACTGAAAAGTGGATGAAACGTCGGAATAACCAAAATCAAATAAATTACCGCGCTTAAAAACGTAGTTTTATTAAGAATACAGATATAACAGTTAGTATTACCCTCTAGGGTAATAAAAACTAGTATCTCAAAAACTAAAACAAGTGTCTTTTAAATTTTAAATCGATAATTAGGTAAATAATGAGACAGTGACTGTGACCCTCGTAGGCTGCCATTACAATATGGACCGCGCAGGTATATGTACATTACAGAAACTACACGCGCCGGAAAACAAGTGCAGTTCCATGTATTTATCATTTTATATTTTTTTATTAAAATTCCATGAATATCCATTTTCATTTAAAGGTTTTTATAAACACGCCTACAGACTCTACCTCATAGGTGGCGGGGAAAACGGGGGACCTTTTCTACCTGCTTAACATTCGATAAGTTAAATTTGGTAAGTTCTATGGTAAAGAAAAGAGATGGGAATTAATAAAAAAGTTCTCAATTTTTTGCTTATAACTTCTTTAATTTTTAATTTAGGACAAAAATCTATATAAACATATTTGTAGGCAAAACAATTTGCTACAAATTATGACTTTACAAATTTTTTGTAAGACGCATAGTTTCCGAGATATCGCGAAAAAAGTGTTTACACCCCTTTTTCCAAGATGGCGGCCGGGGGACAAGGGTGGCGACACCACAAACTTGAGGTTAAGCTTCGATTGACACATGTCCCAAAAATAAAATTGCGTCCTCTAACAAATGCAATATTCGGCCCTTAAATTGTAAGATTTCAATGGATTAGCATTCAAATCTTCGGATCTGAATTCATCATTCGGTAACAATCAAAATACGCAAACGAATGACTATGAGAGACTGGATAAAAAAGTAAAAAGATTTGTGCCGTGTTTTTATATCTTTACTATCCATTACTTTACCACCTCATTCGAAGAATATTAGCGTTACTTGTATGGATTGTATTTGTTAGTTATCAGAATGAGGCAAATTAACGTTTAGTAAGATATAGAAACCTAACTAAAGAGTAAAGAATAATTAATGGGAAAACATGAAAAGTAGAATTGTATAACGACTAATTATAAAGTCAAAATCTACTGTGTGAGTCAAGCATGGATCGATATCGTGTTGGACTTGCCTGCAGTAAAGTTAGTTTTCTCATTTTAAATAAATTATGACCAGCGAGCATTTTCTACGATACAGTTGTTTACACTTCGCTTTGTATACACTAGTGTGGCATCAGATAACATTATTTGTATTAACGTGTCCCTCACAGTACCACGGTCTACGTTAAACAATAATTTTAAAGTGCCATATCTTTTCTTATTATAATATTATCTGCTATTAAAGTAATATATACACATATATATATATATATATATATTAGTTCTACTGTAAAATTGAAACGCTACACGGCTGCGCTAATGTCCGCATCCGCTTGCCTTGTATTAATCACGCATCAGGATATTGTGTTGGAAGAAAATACTTGGCATTATGTGTATATTGAAAGGCTCTATGTATATATTTTTGGTCACCACACTCAATAAGACAAAGGCTTTTTGTTGTTTACAGTCCCCTTAGCCTTTGATTGTTTTTAGGGTTCTGTAGCAATTTTGGAAAACGGGTCGTTATACCATTGTCATGTCTGTCCGTCCGTCTGTCTATAGTAGAATTATTTTGTCCGTGCAGTTTGGGTCATAAATCATAGCTCGGCCTCGTCCGTCTGTCTATAGTAGAATTATTTTGTCCGTGCAGTTTGGGTCATAAATCATAGCTCGGCCTCAGCCCGGCTAAGGTGGTGAGCATGTTGCACGGGCGCAACACCATTATCGATAAAAACTCATTCTTATCAAAGAAAGATTATCATTCTTATAAAAATCATTATAATCTTTTTTGCTGATAATTTTAAACTTGAGATATAAGTATTTATATTTATTTTTAATATAACTTGTTACATTCTAAACTTTTGTACTTATATTTTTTTAATACATAGATACCTAATTAATAATTTATTATAAATCATTATTAATCTTATTTTAATAAATACGTTGTTTTATCTATTTTTTCTTTCATTTTTATCACTAACCCTCAAAATGACAAAACTAAATACATTATCGACATCAATAATGCGCATTACTATGCTCGCCCATAAGGCCCGTGAGTGGAAGAGAGAGCGAAATACTCTCTTCACCGCTCCGATTATTTATGACCCAAACTGCACGGAAAAAATAATTCTACTATAGTAGGATCGCAAAAAAGAATGGAGGTGACCGTCATACAAGGAACTGAATAAAAAAATATATGTACCTACCTAGCCGTACGAGCTATCTTTAGGTAAGTCTCATAAAACATAACGATGATCCTCAACGACATTTTTTACTCTATATTTTTTACTCTATAGATATTGGCTTGTAAAGTCGTACAAGTGTATGTAATAATCCCTCTCCCTTCAACTTGTAAACTATGAATGTATTATATATACAGTTTAAACCGCCAGTGAAGGAATTGTGCAATTTATGGCGTAATAAAGAGCTGTCGTTAAATGGAGAGAAGACTGTTATTTTGTCTGATGTCCTTTGCGCACCAGTAATTTTGTTGTATTTTTTTTACTTATTTTATTCATATCTTGCGATATTGAGCCACCTTGGTGATATAGGAAGTACTTAGAAATTCGTCTTCTTCGAAATTTCGGTATGTATGATGCCGACATTCGAATTTATTACGGGCTAGGATAATAAAGCGACAAAAGAACGTATGCAGCTGCGCAGATTTTATTCATTTTGGCCTCTTAAAATATACTTTTTATTACTTAATTGTTGTCGTTATTGAGAGTGGGTGTATTGCTATATAGAGTGTATTATTGTATGGAAGTAGAGGTTTTTTTTTTGAGGCGAGGGAATATGCTTAACCGATTTACGCACTCTCTGGGCCGTCACTAGGAAACGGCACGCATCGATCGGGGGCGATAACACTAGCAATAGTATGCTTTGTTTGTGCTCCGTCCGCGATCGCTTATACAGAGGAGTGTGGAAGACTCCGAGCGATGCTGCACGGCCGAGCAACCTCAATACCCACTAAAAACCCCCTCCTCCCTGTCGACCCTGCGCTTTTGTTTGTGATGGAAAGACTGAGATATAGAACATAGTTACGCAACAGTCGATCCAGCGCAATAAAGTGCCTGGAGTGTGCCCTGAGAGAACACACCCCACTTCGAAACGGGGGCAGATGAATCCCTTGCTTTACCTAGTAGCTAAGGGCCCCCCGTACCGGAACCTAACTCAGGGAGGGAAGTAATGCGCGTACCTGCCTCTCCGGGTGCCAGCTGAAGGCCGGCGACCTCGAGTAGAGACGTTAGCACGCGCTGCAGGACTTCGCTCCCTGTCCCTTTCTGCGGCCTCTTTGAGAGACATTACTGCCTCACAAAAAGTAACCGCAGCTTCCCAGCGGTCGTCACTCTGCAACATGGCCGTTACCAAGTCGCCAAGCGATCCAACGGCTCCTACGTGCGCCTCGAGATCGAAACGCTGCGGTGTCCATGCAGCGCACTCGACCAGCGTGTGAAACGCCGTGTCGGGTGGGCCGCACTGGCGGCAGTCCGGAGAAGGCAAGCAGCCCACAATGCGAAACAGATACTGGTCGAAACAACCGTGTCCGGTCAGTATCTGTGTCGTCCTGAAGGTCAGGGTTCCGCTGGTGCGGGTGACCCATCTCTCCAGCTGTGGCCTGATTGCATCCACCGTAAAGCCGCCGGCCGCATGGAAGTAGAGCTAAACCAACCAAAGCCAAGTGATTTCGACGTTTAAAGGAGTTTACGTTACATGTAGTTTACACTGTATATGTATTTATATTGTATTATATATATATGTATAATTGTATATATATTGTATATGAGGCGGAAAATTGTGAAACTTTTGAAATGATTTTTTTCAGTGTACATAACATTGTGACAAGATGATGAGATGAATTAGAATATCTCTCTTCCTCTCTCTTTTCTTTCACCTTCTCCCAATTATTTGGGGGCGGCACAATATTCATTTTCCTTCGATACTCCTCTATTCCAGCATCTATCACACCACAAATTATCATGTCATATTTCACACAATCCATCCACCTCTTATTTAGTCTACCTTTACATTTTTACCCATGAATCTTACAGATCAACATTCTTTTTGTCACGTGTTTAACGAGAAAAAATATGATGATATTTATTCATGACTTTTTAATTTAATAGATACGGAGACATTAGCTTCCATATTCGTAAAGAGTATGGCTCCTTTCTAACTTTCAACTAAAAGTTTTCAATCTTTTGAATGATGAGGCGGAAAAGTCGATGTAATAGAATATAAAAAAATAATTTCTAACATGATCTTTTGAGTAGTTTTTGAAGTATGGATTATACAAAATAATAATAACAGCCAATAAACATCCTACTGTTGGGCTCGGACCTCCCACTATACGGGAATGGATAGCATACTCACTACGCATGTCAAAGGTGGCTCGACAGTTTTGACACATCGGTTTTCTCGATGTGCATGCAGGTTTCATCACGATGTTTTCCTTCACCGTTGTTAGCACGTGGTAATTGTAATAATATGCATATTAGGTCAGAAAACTCAAAACTGCCTAAGTAGTCCTTGCGTTCCGGGCAGGATTCGAACCCGCGCCCTGTTAGAAGACGCGTGTGACTTTATTACACTGCCACGACTTATGCCTCAACGTATGGATAATCATATTGAAATTAAAGCTTTTTTAGGATTACCCAGTTAGATTACGAAAATCTAGTCACCTATACGAAACTATTATGGCGCGTGGATTACAACTTTTTCAGTGGTAGATATAATATTATATTATACATTAATCCATCCTGTATACACATTATAACGGCATAATAATTAAATATGGTGTACGTATGTATATATCAATTAACTAAAATGTTATACATACCAATTGTTAGAGGACATGCATTTTATTATTTATTTATTATAAGGAATACAAACATATGTGATTTTATTTGAAAATACGTATGTCTTTGTTACTTCGTCATGGTTTCTACAATCATTATACGTAATAAATAATGAAGGCAACGTGGTTATTGATCGAATCATAGCACTTGAATAGTAAATTAATAATAGAATGTTTATAAATAAAATCGATAGTCCTGAACAATTAATTAATTATTAGTCTATTTAACCCTTGAATGGGTAAAACCCTTATTTGGAAAACATTGGCTTAACAGCTGCAGTCTCTCAGGACCTTGGTGTGGTTGGAGAGGGGGGACTGCGGCGGGTGGCGGTTGCGGAGGGGGGGCATGGTCGCGGATGACGCTCGCCCTACTGGCACACTGACACACTTACCCACTGACAGTGGTACTGCTTTTGGCCCGAGGTCACCACGATGAGTCCCACCTATGTTTAAGATAATGCCAGTGGAATGTTTAGATGTGTTAATTATTATACCGAAGTGGGTTTGTCCATGAATAAGTCACAGATAATATTAAACGACTAATGTTACAATCAAGTACAATAATCATTTAAAACATATTATGATACGTGACGTCCAACACGATAGATTTTGAAAACAAAAGAATGCAATTTCTACAAAGGAGTTTTTCTTGGTTACAATTTAAGTAACTTGCGTCAAAATATATGTACGCTCTTAGTAAACAACAAATCGTGACTGCGTAATACACGCTTTTTCATATAAAATCAGGTATTGCGCAGACTTCTGCAGCTAATCTAGATAATCATAGTATAAATCTTCAGATTATATTAATATTTATTCATGTTAGATTAAATATTTAGCATGTTTCGAACATGGCGTTAATAATAAAAGTCTCAATTTCTTTTAATTGTCGAAACAATTCTGTGTCAAGGTTCTATGTATTGCAGTGTTGAAAGGTAAAATCTACATACTTATTTCAACCTTGCTGAATATGTATTTAGCAATTAATTTTAAATAAATAAATCATTAGGCAGTGAGCCTGGCTGCTGTTAAATGGTAATATATTGCTGGAAACAGGGACGATCTGGTTATAATGTATCACTATTACAACATTTTTTAAATAAATTAATTAGCAAATATTTTGCAAACATTGCAACTTCATATCATTATGAGACGTTCAACCAAAATATTTTTTAAGTCCATCTATGAAAAAATATGTATGTATAAAAGTGAACGTGATTTTGTCTTTATATTTCAAATTCAAATTCAAAAGTTTTTATTCAAAATAAGTTCCACTGGAGAACACTTTTTGAAGGTACATACATACATATAGGTTAAAATTCAATTTTACTTCCTAGTCTATGTACACCGCTTCGCAACGTGTTATTGCTGTTAAGGAGAAGAAGCGGCAATAATCTCCCCAGCAACACGTCTAGCTAAAAATTGTTTTTCTTTATATTTCACTTATTCTATTTATATCTCATGTTCTTTTTTTTATAAGTTTTATACAGAGGTATGTTACAGAATGACTTTTGAAGAATTAATGGAAGAATTATTTACTGCTCCTCTTTCAAGGCTATGAGAATAAATCGATATTCATGAGATTTTATACGATGAAGTTTCGATATTAAAGATGAATGATGATATGGTGTAGTCTTTATCCTGTAGAACTAGACAGTTTTAACGGAATACGAAATTAAAGTTTACCTGCGCAAACAAGACCGCGTAAAAGGCTCACAATAAATACAAGTAGTCTCACGTAATACTCACTTCTTATTAAGTATGCAGAAATCATAGTTCTTCAATAATAATGATATATTAGATGCTTCAATGGAGATAAATGTTACAAATTTTACATAAATAAAATTGTACCGAAATAATTGCAGTGCGCATACATGGTCTTAAAGTGAATTATGTAAATATGAGTGCACTCTAAGACCAATTTAAAAGCACACTTCATATACATATTACCGTATGTCATTTTTTGTTATCGTGCGGCATGAGTGTATTAGTATAAACATTCTTATATCTTACAATTAGTATCTTTGTAATTTTTGTACGTACGCTCTTACAAAATCCATGACATCATGACTTTGACGTCATAAGAATATATAAGTAAAAGGGGTCAAACAGCGTAATAATTATCGTTTAAATAGTAATTAAAATTTGTTCTTTCATGACAATTATTTCAAAAGTATCTCATATTAATGCCTGTTCTTTAATCTAAATCAGTGTTTTCAATATGTGGGTCGCGACCCCTACGGGGGTCGCCGGCAAAAGGGAAAAGGCAATTTAAATTTCTACCTCGTACTTTCTAAGCTCAGCAGCTTTTTGCAGAGTATAAGGCCCTGATCTCAGAATACAGTATATTTCTGTATTCTGAGGCCCTGTTAATGAATATGAGTAACAAAATAGTTAAAAACATATTATATTGTAGTATTTTAAATTACAAAATTTGTGTCTGTCTAAGGGGGTCACCAACATTTTTCAACCAGTAAAGGGGTCGCTTATTCAAAAAGATTGAAAAGCACTGATCTAAATAACGTTAGAGTTTATTATATGTGTTGTGATGCCAATTGTACCTAGCTATGATTGAAAGTAATAAAAATAGGCAGATTGTCGAGGGGCATCGAAGAGCTATCTCTATTTAATTTTCTTATTATGTACCGTTAGAACTTCCGCGTAACTAATCAGCTATACAATATGGGAAATAATTAATTGATTATTTCCACAATCCCTCGGGCAAACCCTTCATTGGTTAGCCTTGGCATACGAAGCGGGAAGCTTAGGGAAATAGTACATTAAACGTCTATTAGGTTTCTATGTAGGTACTTTCAGTACATTTATTTTTATACTAGCTTCTGCCCGCAACTTCGTCCGCATGGATTTTTTTTCATAAAAAGTATCCTATGTTACTTACTTATGTCTAATACCTCCAAGAATATGTGTACAAAGTTTCATGATGATCGGTTGAGTAGTTTTCGCGTGAAAGCGTAACAAACAAACTTACATTCACATTTATAATATTAGTAGGGATGCCTAGAAATAACACAAAATTAATATTTAAGTATTTCTAAACATTAATAAAAAATACTATGTTTAACGTTGTAGAAAATATTATTTTTTGCTTTTTAGTTACTTTTCAAGACTGTTTTGTTTATTGTTAATATTTCTATTGAAATCTATATGGCATCTAGTTTTCCGTAGGGAAACATCAGAAACAGAAAGTTCGGCATCTCTACGGAACCCTTCATTTCACATGGACTAGCACATTTTTCCGATTTATATTCTTTACTATTAGCCTTGCAACAAAACTATAAATTAGAAACCGTCAGAGGAGGAAAAATATGCAATTAGTTCTTGTTAATACAAATAAATACATTCACTTTTACTACTGCTACATTTTATATATAGAATCAGTATAAAAGTTAAGTTCTGAAGTTTTAAAGATATTTGGCAAATCCAATGATTGACATAATTATGATCATAGCGAGTTTGCGTAGTTCGATATACTATGATTCATTACGGGAGCTACGTAGAGTAGACAACGGATGCTCTTCAATACACACTTGGGACTATTTAGACCGAATATACATTTCTTATTGCTGCAGGACCTGCTGCTCTCTTAAGGGAGACTGGAACCTGGTCAATAATGCCGGAACACAACTCAAGGTTATTATGGCGGCATACTCTAGACCAGGGGTGGTAGCCTTCCAGTCGGGCAAACGCCCTACCACCTGGCTGTGGGTTGTTTTGTCGCCTCTTACGACAGGCCGCTCGGCCGCAAGAAATTCTATTCTTTCTCCGTTGATGCACGGATAATTTTGTTCCTTGAGTTGTGTTCCGGCATTAGTGACCAGGTTCCAGTCTCCCTTAAGAGAGAGCAGAAGCGCATTTGTAGCACATCTGGTGTTGCAAATGTCCATAGTCGATGGTAACCGCTTTCTATCAAGTGGGTCGTCTGCCTGTCTGCTGAACTCCTGCAAGAAAAAAAAACCTCGGGCAGATTATCGTCCCAGCTGATGGAAAGGGAGTTATATCGCCTATGCACATTTGCAACATCAGTGTTACCAACGTATTGACGGCATCGAAGAATTTTAATAACACCTTATTAATAAATCATCCTATATCATACTGCTCACGGAAACCTTAGCTGGGAGCTTGTTCCAAATAACACCGCATAAATGTTGCTTTATTAACAAAGTTGTTTACTAAAACAATTTATATAAGTCTTCGTTTTAAAAACATTAAGCTCCTTTCCTTATTTAAGAAAATAAACAATTCTTAGGCTCAAATTTATAAATAAGAGTTTATTGAGCATTGATTCGTTGAGCTTCCTCGCCGTTCTTTTTTCAACCGTGTCAAGGATTTTTCTAAGCCTTCTGCGATACAAATAAATAGACTCAATCTTAAGTGCCTATTTAATTTTACTATTGTTCCTGAGTTGACCTTCCCGAGTAAGGTTGAATAGATTTTGTCATTGTTTGACTGAAAAGAATACGTATTTTAACCTCGTTTCTTGTAGTTATCCACGTTCAGTCTGTTGATCTGTAGTTTTATGAGAATTTTTTACCGATCTCTATAATTTAGATTAAAACCGTTCGGTGGTGCTTTGCACCAACATTTGGGTGAAATGTAAAACTATCTAAGGGTTGGTAAGAAACTAATTTGCAACTTAACAACGCGAGGTCTCATACAATTTGGCAATATGTATGAAAATATTAGAGGCTAGTTAAGAAACGATGAAGTACCTCCATTCTTATCACCCAACAAAACAAAAACTAAATCAACTTCAAACTAAAAAGCAAAATACATATATTTAGTCTACTTTTTTCTACAGCATCTTAAAATCGGTACCAAGTAAAACATAAAAAACAACAACAAATGGGAATTGAGATTCTTCTCCTTTTTAAAATCGGTTAAAAGTCAACAATATATTTATTATACGCATTAAAAATTATATTATAGATTACGCAAAGTTGGGGCTAAAAGAAATTCAAAGTTCTACAAGCGTGGGATCATGAAGGTACTAGGAAAATTGCAAAAGGTCATCCGAGTAGAAATAAAATTGTTTTTATATCACAATAAGAACCTAAATTACTTTCTTGCTTGGCTATTACGATGTATAGTGTTATTATAATATAACATAGCTTACTCTGGGATTACCCATGTAATGACAGAGTTCAGCAGGAATATAGGCCAAGTTTGTTCGAGTAAATGGGTCAGGGGGCTTTAAATGGCTGGGAGTTACAACGATCAAATCTTTAAGGTCCTGACGGCATAGTAAGTAGAAATGGGGTCCTGATTGTTTTTTTAATGTTCTATTTTATGTCAATTACTTTGACGACATTTTATGAACGTATATTTGACAAAATTCACAAGAGATACAGGTTGAAATTTTTATCTATCCACGTAATGTTGGATGGCAAGCCTGATTCGCTATGCGAAATATTATAGTACTGCATATACAAAGTAAATTATATAGGTATAACATTTTAGAGTTAAATCCTAAACCCTAGCTTCGGAGACCAGGCATTATTAGTTTGCCAATCTACGGACAATAACGAGAATTCGGCTGTCAAGTATAACTTTTTGTGCATACCCTTTGACCTACCCCGCCAAGGCTCCCCCTATAAAAATATGTTTTTTTCCTTTTTTTCCTCAGGGGAAATTTAGTTGAGAACAAACAGCCGAGGGGGAAGCGCGGTAGGGCGTGTGGGATTCACCTCGTCGTGGTGGCACTAGCAGCCCTGCAAGAATACTATTGCCACGCCGCGGTTGTGGAAAGCCATTAAAATCCCTGGCTGATCGTATTTGCTTCCCGTGTCCGGGCTGTGGGCTCGCTCACGCATTCACCTCTAACCCAAAAGGACGGTGGGCGGCCCGTGTACACAGGCTGGGTCTCATCACGAAGTGACAAGGGACAGGGTCGGTGCGCGTCCCTTCTCTCCAGCCCTTATATACGAGAGATCCGGTTCCCCATAAGCCGCCCTCGCCCGCATGGCCGTAGCCTACGGCGGTTCGAGGTCGTCATTCACGACCCTCTGTCACCGCTGCCGGCTTTGGCGGGAGGGGAGAGTGCTGGCATACTCCCTTTCCCCCTCCGCCGCGCCTTTTTGGCAAACATTACGGTCTCGCAGAAGGAGACAATCATGTCCTTGACCACCGCTGGAAGCGACAGGTCGGCTCGACAAGATCACAACGGTGCTCGTCCCAAGTTGGACACACCTAGACGGTGTGCAGCACCGTGTCTCCGTCGCCACCAACGCAGTGATGGCACCCCGACGTCGTATGCTGCTATAAAATAGCGGAATGTGAATTTTTTAAAATAATTATTGATGCATATATGAGGACCCACTTATAATAGAATAGAAATGAAATACTTAGTAAGCACTTTATTGTTCGCCACATACACATTAAATCAACAATTTTAACTTTAAACAAAACTTTTTAAATTTAAACAAAAAATTTGATATATTGAACGCAAAACCTTTAGCTTTTAAAACAATTATAATTTCTATGCTGAAAGATCACACCTCTTCACTTGTTTAGTGATTTGTTTAATGCTTTCGTTTTCTTATAAGGTAATCACTAAAAGTTATGTCCTAGCTTAAATTATTTATTGAATCATTATTACTGACACTTGGATTTTAATAATGTACGTACAAACTATATTCTATAAATGAATAATTACTGATTGTTATCTGTTGTTTTGTCCAAATAAGTAAATAAATTTACAGTAGTCACATTAAATAGTAAATGCAGCAATAAAGGGCGGATCTTAGTAAATTTTGACAAGCAGATTGTAACCTGGGTTTACATTTAGTTTCAAAAAACCATAAAGGAGGCTTAAAGGAGGTATATGAATAAGAGGTAACATTTTCTATGGGAAACTTCCTTTTTTTTAAATGTTTGAATATTAAAATTAATAATAGATACAAAACATCATATTTAGGCTTTTGGTAAGATTTTTTATTTTATTTTTATAATTATAGACCATTTTTACTTTAGTTACACATAAACCGCGGGCAAAGCCGCGAGTAACGGCCAGTAAAAGTTAAAACAAAATGCGGTTTGCAAATGTATATAATCCCTATTAATATTATAAAGGCGAAAGTAATTCTGTCTGTGTGTGTCTTTTATTGCGCTTTCACAAAAAAAAATCTGGACGTTCGATGCCGAGGATGAAGATAGGATACTTTTTATCCCGGGCAATGGTGTATGGATAGTTTCAGAGATAAAAATGTATTGGTATCTCTGTTTGTTATGTTTTTACGGAAAAACTACTGGACCGATTTGGATGAAATTCGGTATATATGTAGGTAATTTTAATACTGAGGGTGTACAAGGGATACTTTTCATACTGGATAATGAATGGGATAGATTTATATAAAGGTTATCCCATAAAGTAGAATAGATTTTGTTTTATTTTATGACTTATCATTTTCGTCATTTTGGTAGTTTATCTAGATAGTTTTGGTCACTATGGTCATCTTCGTCATTTTTGTAGTTTACAGATGATAGACGAGACTGGACACAGGCTACTCTGTTTTTATCGTAAAAATAAAAGTAGAACGGCTTGAAATAGGGGATGATAGTTTGTATGGGGGACAATAATTTCTCCAATGTACTTTGAAAAAAACGCGTTAGGAACTCCGCCTGTCTATGTTGTTAAGCTTTCACGGAAAACTACTGGATTACCGAATCGATTTTGCTATAATTTTGTTCATAAATGTAGTTTTAATACCGAAAACGGATAGAGATACTTTACATTACGGGAGATGGGATAGTTTGCGATATAAAATGAAGTCAATCTTTCGGGAGTAAATAGCACAAACTTAAACATTTGATTAAATATAACCTGTATCAATGCTTGCTCTTTAAACTGGAGGCACGCACTAGGGTTTGACCCGCGACGCAGCCGCGGGGAAAACTCTAGTTTAAAACATGTATAACAACGAGTGACATTTTAACTTTATCATTTCAATAAAGTTCATCAATATGTGCACTGATCCCAACGTTTGAAAGGATCAAATCAATACGAAATGCATGATCATTAATAAATAGGTCAAGATCTCGCGTGAAAATGGGTCAGAGGAAATTACGTTCACGGCACGCAGGATGTGATGCGCAGCGGGGGTTAGGGGGATGCGTATTGGGTTGTTTCTTACACAAGCTCTCCTCATCAATTTTGACATCGAATCCATAAGTCGTGATCTCAATACAAATGCGAGTACAATGCAGTGTCGCAATAATGCATACGTTTCTGTTCTACTAACATAAATAATTGCTTTGGGAAATGAACAAACTGTTTACTACGTATGTCAACGTGTCTATAATGTGCTAACAATGTATTTTTTTCCTAATATCTATATAGAGGCACAACGTTAGCAGCGGAATTACATTAAAACATGCAATGCAGTCGTACCTTGATGTAACCGTGAATGCGTCGTGAATGCACTAGAACTCGCGCAGCATACGCATAATCATGTTTCCACTACTTAATAGTAACTTCATGTACACTGTTTATGTATAATTTACACATCCATATATTGCAGCAAGTGGGTCAAGTTTATAATAACCAGGACAGAGGATAACATAAATGCAGTTGACACTCTAAAAGTAGGTCATGTGAATAATATGTTTATATGTCGTATGATTTATCGTATTACGTTATTTGATGTATTATATTACGTTATTAATACCTGTGATATTGATGCAGCAAATCTTAAGGTAAAAGCCTGTGGCAATAATACTAATTAATGTGACAATAATACGCGCATACTAAATGGACCCGTGAGCAATTAAAGTTTATTAACAAGTGCCCGTTTTATTTCAAACATCAGGCATATTCCTTTTGTTTTTTGAGGATGGATTGGTTGCAAGGGAACTTGTAATATACCCTCCTAACACACGAGGACTTATTATTGCCTTGAGCTTTGTTTATGAAGTATTAATGCATTCCTGATAAAATTTTATTTCTTAGAAATGCTTAATTAACGAATTGGATAGTCTCAATCTTTTAAGGATCCATCTAACGACCCGTTAGCATGATTGTGTACTATCAAGAAAAAGCTGTTGATAGTTACATTGTTAATTTCTTAAGAACTGAAGGACTTCGATGCCTAGGCTAAATAAATCTGATCAATTTACACAAAGCTATTATTGTGTATATTTGAGTAAACTTCTCCCTATGAAATTGCACCCTTGCTTATGTAAAAAATGCATAATATCCACAGAGCTTTACGTGGTATAATGCATAAATATCATAAAATTTAATAATAACATTTCCTTATACAAGAATTGGTATATATAGGAGATATCAACTTACACCAAAGTGGATTGATGAAACAAACTTCGAGATGTAGAGTATTTGGAAACCATCAACTTTTTCCTTATTGTTTCCTCATATGGATTATTATTATTCATACTAAATAATTTGGTTCGAGTTATAATGGAAGCATTCTCATTTTGAGGCATTACACACTATTCATAAAACTTGCAATTTATTTTATAAATGAAAAATGAAATTACTGAATTTCAGACATATTTAGCACACACTAATAAACAGCGGATTGTTTTTGGGACATGATGACATACAAGCGGCCATGACAACAATTGCAAACTGCAAGTGTTTTGATAAGAATAATAAAAACCAATTTAAGTTCAAAAATACATCCCTTAAATAACAGATTATGTATTAAAAACTTTATATTTCAAAGAAAAGGAAAATTCAATAAATAATCATTTTAATGTTAAGTTCTTAAGTAAATCATTATTAATGATTGGCTTGTTTCATTGTGGCGACTGTATTAGAGCACGAGTAAGGCTTCTCCGCAAATAGGACAAGCTGAATATTTATCTAATAATATTGACCTAGAGTCGGGACACATGTAAATAAATAAATATTTTTTAACTGTTTGTCATCTGTGGAGGTTTATGAATAGCTGTTCTTTAGCTATCTCTGTAACGTTCGTTTGTAAAATTTTAGTTTGTAAGACTACACAGCTGTTAACCCTCCAAATAAAATAAAATAAATAACATGTCGCCAAGTGCAATTAACGCGCAATGAAGGGCACCGTAGATTTGATGAACATACACTGTTTATATTACTTGTGTACAAAACTCCAAAAAAAGTATTTAATAGAAAATACCTGTGACTCAAAAAACGAATTGATGTTTGATTGTTAATACCAATTTGCGTTAAAAGTATATTTTTTTGGTATACTATCTTCATTTTCCATTCCACCAATGTTGAAAATTCAGAAGGTGCACAAGGAATAAGAAAAACCTTCATTCAGTACTTAAATTTTTGTCATAGTGACTATACTAACTTTAAAAATTAGTTTTCAGTTTTGACATATGTGGTTATGAGCGCCGATTCTATAATTTGTATAAAAAAGCAAACATTAGATAACATCTACTACTATTGAACATTTTTGGAGAGTATTTAAAAACGAACGAAAGAGATAGGTAAATGTTTTGAATAGATTCGCCGTGTGGCTCGATTCGAACGAACAGATAAGTAGGCGAAGGTCAGACGCCATTGTAGTCGACGCGAACAGCGAAGTTACACCTCGAGACTAAAGATAAGCTATAGTGTAGTTGCTGCGTGAAGAAGTTGACGCCATTTAGTGTTGTAAAGGCACCTCACATAAAGGATTCATTGACGTTATAAATACACTGTTCATAAAGGACATTTTTCTTTTACCTACAATGTTACATCTAACAGTAGGTAACCATATTATTCATTTTCTTGAAAGGTACTCCGAAGAAAATACGCGAGATATTTCTAATGCAGGGACCATATATCTTTTTTACTTAAGGCATTCATAATTGTTGAAATAATGTCAAAGCATCTTTTTATTATTTGACAAGGTATGGCTTCATCTGGGGTAACGATAAAGATTTAGACCGTTTCACGCAGATATGGCAATGGGCTTAAGGCGTTATTTGAGATGCGACATAGCTAATGATGTTAAATATTGACAGAGAACGTATGTCTATACACTAATGAGGTTTTGCGTTAACGGCATTATCTTTGAACGCTATAATTATAAAGTAAGACGCATTTGGTCGCAGTCCATAACTATAACATTATCGCGGGTGAAATAGTGACTCGTTTCGAATGCTAGATTAGAAGAAACGAGTCACTCTTTTCTTCAATTGGCTACATAGCCCAAAAACACATCGTATCGTTAATACCTCATATTTTAAAAACTACGGATCTAGTACAAACCAATTTTCTTTGAAATTATTTTGAAATTTTAGGTACTACCATGATTTTTCATACAAAATCTATGAATATCTGCCTACGTACGTATTCATTTGAATAAAGATGTTATTAAGAAACGGATACAGCATAATGATTTTTAAAACTGGTCTAACGATACCTAGCGCATTTATGAAATACTGAAAGAAATTTTTCATACCTCAGTTATATTTATGGCCTAGCCAAATTTTTAGTTTTTCGCAATTTCCTTTCACTATTATCTAGTTGCGTATAGAATACACTTTGCCAAATTACATCCAGATACCGAATAGTTTTTGTTTAATATCATAACGATTTATTAAGGTTTCCGTTTAGATGATCTCATGCCACCCGTGATCAGAAGGCTGATTCGTACGAGGGTGACACTGAAAGTTCTTAGAAAATCAAAAACTGAGCAAACTAGCAAGTTATTACTTTTAATAATATCTTTTCAAAATAGTTTCCATTCACATCAATACATTGCTGCATTCGATAGAACCACCGAGAAAAGCACTTTGCCCACTCGTCCTTAGGGGTCTCTTCGATGGTATTCTGGAACGCAGCCACTGCTTCCTTGGCGTTCATAAAATGTTTTCCTCGAAGTTTTTCTTTTATTTTCGGGAATAAATAAAAATCGCAAGGTGCGAGGTCGGGGCTATGTGGCGGGTGACCCAGCAATTCCACGTCTGACGACGCCAAATAGTCGATTGTTCGCCCGGCGATGTGCGAGGAGGCGTTGTCGTGGTGAAGGAGGATCCTACTGCGAGGTCGTTTCTCTCGAACTTTTTCCAGACAAGTGGCAAACATTTGTTAGTATACCACTCCGCAGTAACTGACTTTTGATCTTCTAAAACAATTGTCGCATAATGACCGGTCCTTCCGAAGAATGAGGCCTCCATCTTTTTTCCTACACTTCGATCTCTCTTCAATTTAGTTGGCAACTCCTCGGAAAGAAACAGCCACTGAGCAAATTGTCTTTTGGTTTCCGGATCATAGCACTAAATCCAGCTTTCGTCACCTGTAAGTAAATCGAACACAGCTTTTGAGTCACCTCCGTTAAATCTTTGTATCATTTCATCGTTTTTGGGCCTCGGTCAAATAATGAGGTATCCATCGGGCACAAAGCTTCGTAACGGCTAAAATGTTTGTGGAGGATTTTGTGCAATACCGATGCGTAAGCTTGTCCGAATCTGCTGATAGGTTACTCTTGGATCAGTCTCTATCATACACCGCACAACACTGATGTTATCTTCAGTCGTCGCCGTAGAAGGCCGTCCCTCACGCAGAGCATCGTTGAGATTGGTGCGACCACGTTTAAACTCATTAAACCAGTTATTAGGTTGGGGAAAAAGTTTCTTCGCATTTTATAAAAAAAAACAACGGTTTTTTTATAGTTTATTTACATTTGACTAAAGTATGTAGGTGCCATTTTGTGGGATAACTTTTTGCCATCTTGTAGGTAGGGACGTGATCCCATTGCTATAAAAATTTTGGGGCTTCTGATAAAAAACTGCGATAAGTGGTTTTGGCAGTCCTCTCGTGATGTTAACCTTACACTTTCTAAGGAATTCTGCAGAGACCGAAACAGGTGAAAATCGGAAGGTGCAAGGTCAGGACTATACGGCGGATGCATTAACACCTCCCAGCCAAACTCTCGTAATTTTTGCTGTGTGGCTAAAGTTGTGTGAGGTTTAGCGTTATCGTGGTGAAAAACCACACCCCTTCTGTTGATTAATTCCGGCCGCTTTCTCTCAACTTTTTGCTTTAATCTCATCAGTTGTTCGCAGTACAGTTCAGAATCGATGGTCCTGTCTGGCGGTAACAGCTCATAATGAATAATGCCCTTCCAATCCCACCACACACACAGCATCACCTTGTTGCGAGTCAACACGGGTTTCGCCACAGTCTGTGAAGCCTGACCGGCCTTTGACCACGATCTTTTTCGCACGTTCTTGTCGTACGTGATCGACTTTTCATCACCAGTTATCAGCTTCTTCAAAAACGGTTCGGTTTCATTACGTCTAATAAAAAATCACAAATGAGTACACGGTTCATTAGGTTCTTACAGTGAGCTCATGAGGCACCCAAATATCGAGCTTTTTTGTGTACCCAGCTTTTTCAAATGCGCCAAAACCGTTTTGTGGTCAATTCCCAGTTCTCCAGCTACATCGTAACTACTAATATGCCGATCTTGCTCTTCTTTTTCAAAAATGGCATCAATTTTGTTCGTAACAGGGCGACCAGAACGACGTGCATCTTTGATATCAACTCGCTACTCTCACAGATACTGCATTAGGTCCATAAATATCACACATTTTTTTCGCGGCTTGTGTTGCATTTTTACCTTTTTTGTAGTAAAATTTTAAAATGTATCGAATTTCTTCATTAGATTCACTCATTTTAACAATAAGAAAAACAAATGAAAATCACACATTTTCCTATGAATTTGGAATTGTCTTCTTTAAAATTAAAACTTTTTAATGATACCAAAACCCGCCAGATACAAATGGTATAGCCAAAGAGATCTTATTACAAGTTCATACATACTATATGCGAAAAGACTTTCCCCCCAACCTATTATAAACAGTGGCCTGAGAAGGGGCTTCATCGTGTAAGGGCAATCGAAGTCTGTCATAACATTCCTGTGGTCTTAAATGACACCGAAAGTCATAAAAAATCATAGTACGAAAATTTTCTCGCGTTAAATTCATACTGACGTGACACAGACAAATTTCAATTTACCGCCAAATCGTAAAACAAATGACAAATGAATGAAATTAGTCCTCAATATTAGCAAAATTTAAACCTATTGAAGTGAAACTTCTATACCGGCGTTGGGAAAAAATTTACCGTCACATTTTTCGGTTACGCGTCACATTTTTCCGTTACGCGCCATCCTTTTTCTTGCCTCGTCGCGGTCGAATCGACCGTGGTAGGGACTTTATTTATTTAACCAATTTCTGTAAAGTTGCATATAGTAGATCATTTTTCGAAAAATAAGGTCATAAAGAAGTTTCACTTCTTACGTGTGTACACCAAGTACACGCACACATTTTTTATACATATATTTACATTCTTTAACAGTGGCCAGTTCTAAAAACTATCAGTGTCGCCCTCTTATTTCGACTGGCGAATTAATTAAGCATTGCCATATAGCGTGGCAATGCAGGCAGTCTTTGGGAGGCACTTCTCTCTGGCAGGGATTTTTATGAGAAGAGATCCTTCTGCGGACTACACGCTGCACAGGAACTAGCAACGACGACAGTGTAGGACTCGCTGGGTACACACTAGGTGCAACACCGAGGAATACCGAGAAGTTCTAAAGGGTACTCTAGAACTCCTCGGTGTCCTTCCTATCGTCCTATGTTGGGCCACCAGACTTTAGGCGTCTGCCGGCGCTGCGGTCCTGTTGGCGTGGGTCTGCCCCTCTTTGCTGGCCTCTCCTGTCACCCTGTAAACAGTGACTGAGAGGGGCGCCCGTCTTCGCGCATCTCAATATTTAAAGTAATACAATGAATGACATGTTGTTTATGACTACGTAGGTCAGTCATTTGTCATTCATTCATCAGGTCATTTGTCAGTGAAATGAAAAAAACACGTTTGCATCGCCATCTAGTTTGCTAATCCATCTATTCCATGAAAACGACGTTATTTATCATGATATATATATATATAAAAGTATCATAAGTTAGGTCGGAATATATGTCGCCTCTGTGACGAGTTTCATTCGTACATGTTCAGTAGTTTCCAAAAAATATGCAATCGCAGTGCCATCTTTTTTGCTATTTTCGGCTATCCCGCGGTAACAACGGATAAAAAAATATCCTAAGCTACAACCCGGGACATAAGCTCGCTTCGTTTCGAGTTTCATTTAAATCCGTTCAGTAGTTTTCACGTGATGCTCTAACAGAGAGCCAAATTTTTTAAAAATTGTACTTTCGAAATCTGGTGGTCCGAATTAGCCCCCCTGATTTTTCACATTTACCGATTTACTATAATATATGGATTTACGTGATAATAACATATTTTATTTAAATGCTTGAGAAATGACCGTTGTAGCCTACGTGCATCTGAATGTGGCCAAATGACACCTAACGCAGGCCTCGGTTAGGATAGTAATTATGCAGCTCAGGGCCATACAAGAACACTTACACAATGAGCCCATATAAATACTCTTACTATTGAATGCTAATCAAACAAATTGTCACCTCTTTCAATTTAAAATTCCGTTTAAGTAACCACGGTAGAGTATTCTTTCACAACACACGTCTTTGTAAAAAAATAAAAACAATATAATAAGATTTGAATATTTTATAGAACATAAAATAAAAATTAGTCTTTTTATCTTCAAGCTCCAAGCTTAAAATTTTAAATATAAACAAGAGAATTAGGAATTCATTAATATGAATATGTAATTAAAATTTAATGGATATGAAAAAACTGAGGATACGGTACAGTATAGTAGTACATACATACATACATACATAACTTCACGCCAGGTCCCTTGCGGGGTAGGCACGAACAACAGAGCGCCATACAGGCTTATTCTTACACACCTCACTTGCTTCTTTGACATATATAGCTCTTGTCATGCACGCTCGTCTGTTCTTAAGGCTCCTGACATCACCTTCTGCTAATAGTATAGTAGTGTTCATCATTAAGTAGTTTTTACATTGCTCTGTTAAACCTTAGTTGTAAGCCAATTATTGTACTTGAACTTATGTAAAAAAATGTTTGTTAGTGATCCTCAAATAAATAAATTTCATTCATCTCGCTGAATCTTAGCCTGTATCAAAAAGAATGAACACAAACTAAAGTTACGAAATTTTCAAGATGATTAAGTTTTTCTGGTGTGTTATTTTCGGGTACCTTGAACAGTAAGGTCATTCACGCAAACAACGAAATGTGAACAAATACAATTTAGTTGTATATATGTACGGCTGACCACACAACTTGCCGGTACCATAAGTAACTTGGCTGTTAAACTTACGCGTCTACCTGAGAATGTTTTTATACATTTCTGTTTTTTTATATGTATATCAACACAGTGAGCGTAATGCAACCAACAATGTACGCGCCGCTAATTTGTATTCGTCTAGTTGATCATGTTATGACACTGACATCGTAGTTGTTCTCCTCGACCTAGTCTGCTGCTGAGCCATCTAAGGATAGCTATCGAGAGCAGGGCCACCTAGCTCTTAAGAGTGTTGGTTGTTATTTATTTTTAAATATCTTTAGAAAAACAACCAAATACTGCTCAAACACCACATATAATAAGATAATATAACCTTAAACATATGTAATATCTGTAGTTTACCAGTAACAAATAGTTTTTTCAACTAACTTTATCATCATTCTAGTTTAGTTGTTTGCAATTGGTAGACATTACATAAAAATCACTTGGGATCCATACTATGTTATATAAATGCCGGTTAGCTAAATGGACAGGTTTAGAAATCATTTGTATAGCAGTGAGGCATAGCCTGTTTCAGAGACAAACAGGAGCTCCGTGTCACGGAGATGAATATGCTACAGTAGACATGTGAAGTCATTCGGGCAGGACGCGTTAGGAACTTCCGCCCAACAGCAAGTTTCGTGTCCGTGACATAGCAGACAAATTGCAAGAGAGTCGCCTAACGTAGGCGACTCTCTTGCACGCCCCCATGGAAAGCGGCCAGTTATGCGAGGAAAAACTACCTACACATACTACCTCCGCCAGGTACGACAATGGTGGCAAGATAGAAATTCCAAAGAGCGTGCTATATGGATAAAAAGTGTGAAAGTAAACTGATGCCAAAGCACCGTGCGTGCCTGGGAATTAACTCTAGGATGATAATGACTATATAACTACAGATTCTTTCTTCATCATAATTTGGGAAATTAATTAATTGGCTTAAGAACTTTCGATAATGGGTATGAATGAATAAAGGATACTTTTTATTTGGAAAATGGAATGGAGTTTCCGTGGAAAAACGATTAAAACTTTTCCCGAGCGAACCCACTTAAATAACTCTTAAAAGGTAATAACGTAAACGTAGAGCTGGTAACCGTTGAATTATGCTTACTACCCGTGCGAAAAAGGTTTGCCGATAGCCTCATGATGTCACGCGTCGATGGTCAGTAGGGTTGACAAAAAAGGTTACAAAAATAGTTGTTGCAATAAATTTACTATTTTAATTTATTCTTTTATATCCTTTGCATAAGTATATACAATAATAGTAATTAATACCATAATAGTAAGTAATACAATAATAGTAAGTAATACAATAATAGTAAGCAATCATCGGCAAACCTGCGGGCGGCTTATATTTTATTCTGTTTATAAACTATATTCAAAATAGAAGGTGCATTGCGATAGAATTTTCCATGATCAACAGGTTATTTTCGAATTGGAACGTAATAGCATTTGTCATCTGAGTCAGGTTCAATTTCTTATGTATAAAATCAAACATTGCATAAATATTTTTGGTACATTGAAACTTCATAGTTTTTAAACTCAACTGTAACTGAAGTTACCTTGTGGACTAAAATTTTTGGATTAAATAATTAAATGATATCGAAAGTCAATGGTCAAATTGCTAAGAAATTTTAAGAAAGTATTAAAGTTTGAATTAACTTATGGTTAAAAAAGTTTGATATTCCGTGTCGTGGTTTAGGAGTTACCGGACATTCTACAGACAGACAGCTGCAGAAAACGAATTTGTTTTATACTATGTAGAGATAATTCCTTGAAAATTCAATCAATGTATGTGTTGCTTATTTATTATATATAAACATACTGTAATATTATACATACTGAATATCGATGTTTTAATTCTTTTTCCAGGTTGCATGAATTGGCTTTCGTTTGTTTTTGTAATGTTTTGGCTTTTATAAACTACCACACTTTAATAAATCATTAAGGGTTAATACTATACGCAGCCTCAATAAATTTTTGCAGTTGAGTAATAAGTAGTAATAATAATAAAAAATCGGCTAAGTAGATGTCACTCTAAATGACAATAAGGATATATTCGCAAGTTAACTAATGCAAATGCAAACTAAGGCTTAAGTGAGTTTTCGATAAAATACAAGTGAAAATTTAGTGTACGCGAACGAATCCACGAGCAAAGTAGTATAGTATACATAAAATAACGATGATGTAGACATTGAACTTATGTATGATTGTTGGTAGCACCAACATAAAATTTTATATATTTTTATAACTTGCAACATTGTAATTGCATTTTTGTCCTTCTTCCGATTGGATTGTAGCCGAAAGCAGACGCCTTCGTATATAAGTGATTTTATTACAAGTTTTCACCCCATAACAGTGTTTTAACTTCCACCACTACATCGACCTGGGTATCCTAGGCCCACCACATCAGCGTGCAAACAATATTTATTATATGTTCGACGAGCTGCGCACAAAGATTACTTATTATTATGCAATTACTTACGGTCTTATTCATAGAAAGTTAGTGTAAGTTTGAACGCTTATTTAAGAACCGTAAAGATGCGTTCAAACTTACTCTAACACTCTATGAACAAGACCGTTAGTACATAACATGTCCTTAGCTGAGCTATGGAATAATTGGAAATGATGTGACTGTTCATGGCTTCACATCTGGAGATTCGTTAAAAGCACCCGTACACGAAAGCTAGGTTCTTACACTAATCTTGATGTCCCCTGATAAGAAAATGATTACGTTACCATGCCATAGTTAGTAATAATATAGATCAGTTTATCGTCTGAAAGGCCCACTTGACCCTCCGCTTATCTTATCTTCCCTATTCGATCAAAATTCAAAAAGTTTTTATTCAAAATCAAAAGTTTCACTGGAGAACACATTTTGAACGTCATACATGTGTCAATATTTAAATTTGCATCCAGTTCTAAGAACAGCACTTCGCAACGTGTTATTGCTGTTTAAAGGAGAATAAGCAGCAGGAAATTCTCCAGCAACACATCTAGCTAAAAAAAATCATCATATTTATTGATCTATCTGAGGTGTGTTGGACTGGTGTTGCAAAGGTGTTTAAGCGACGGTGGACATTGTCCATTAGATAGGCCGCCTGCTTATTTGCCAGTTTCACAATAGATAATAATCATAAAAATGAGTTCTTTAGACATAAGGATAAACCAAGATGCTATTTTAAATTTCTAATACAATTGGGAGATCTGTTTGTGGCAGTTAGGCACTGTTAAATACCTAGTATTTCACGTCGATCCTTAGTAATAACTCTTGAAATGCACGAAAACTACAAGTATCGCTTATTGCGACACTCTGAATCGAATTAATTACCTCGCAACCGGGCGTAGTATTAAAAAAAACGGTTTGCGCAAGAGTCGATCCACACCTTGACACAGATAGCGCTTAAATTGTCGTTTTGAATACACAAAAACCGGACGCAGCCTCCACTATTTTAAAGTTACCTACTCGTATTTAATTTTGTTTAAGTACCTTTAAAACGGTATGTTGAAAATTCAAAGCTAATTCATTTTTTAACTTTTATTTTATATCTATAACGCTTTTAATATAGTGATCTCATCTCTCTAAGTCCCAAAAAAAAACTTTATTTTTAGTAGGTATTTCCTTATAGGTACAGGTGAATTCTTCAAGTGGCCCTTCAAGACCAAATCCTCAACCATACGAAATCACCGCAAAACACTCAAAGTAGTCTCGAGGTTGCTTTGATGAAAACTAAAGCAACTATCATTAGATTCATGAAAAATTAATTACGCTAAACAGAGATTCGAATCTTATGATTAAAAAAAACCACGCTGTATTATCATACCAACCGAGTGTAGCTTGTAAGTGTTGTCCAACGTCCAACTAAAGAAAAGGATAGATTTTTAACTAAATGTTCAATTATTTTCCTTGCATTAAGTAAAGATTAACTTGCACCAGTCATTTGATCACACCTAATTTTATCTGACTGAAGTGATTTTAATGACCTTTTTGGGCCAGTTCGAATTTTTCCCTAATTTAAAGAAAGGTGGACAAAAATGTGCAGGTATTGCTCGCACACCAGTCCTCACCGCGGTCGCCTGCACGTGCTGCTTAGACGCTTTACACCCCGCAACCCTGTTAGTGACAATGGCAACGGACAACGCGTGAGTACCATTTTGCTCTCCTAATTTTTAGATCGTGGACAAATGCGAGTGGCTACACTCTTTAATCATACTGCATCTAAACGTGACAAAATAACCAATTTTTAATCCATTGTTTTGAAATTTATCAGTTCCTATCATCATCCATGTCCTAAATTTTCCGTACATATTAATATGTGCATTAAAAAAAAACCGTGTTAACAAATTGGGCATCGCTTCCAAAAATTTGATAAGTTTAGCTACGGGATAAGAAAACATGAGATGATTTACTTAAAAAAATCAACCCTTTTCCTTAGTTAGACGTTTGATATTCCTTTACAAAAATTAATCCTTACATGATATAATAAGTAATAATACAACATATTTTTTTCATCATCCAACTCGATTCTAGGATAACTGATTTTTCAAAAATCTAATGATGTCGTCTTAGTTCTCAATGAAATCGGCCCGAGAATTCTTTGAGTCTTTTTCGCTAGTTCGCATAGTTAATCATTTGACCTTGGCTGCCTACTCATAAAATTCATCTCTGTATGCACATTTCCATCACCGCTCGCTTGTGAGTGATAATAAATATTTATAACAATATGCTCGCTAGGCTTATCTATGTCCATTTTCGCTGTTCAGATAGACAGATCCAGTTACTGTCGCATTTTTTATGGATTATGAATTTTTACAATACATACAAACTTTTATCTTCTATTTGAACCCGTTCTAGTTTTATTTATATATTCCCCGTCTACATCTATGTAAAGTGCATAAACGGCCAAAACTACAAAAGCTACAACAAACTACCAAAATTCCCAAACCTACCAAAATAACCAAAACCACTAAAACTACCACAAATACTAACCAAAGCTACCACAACTGCCAAAACGCCCAAAATAAACAAAATGACGAAAACGGCAAACATAACCTTTCCATCCCTTTTCTGGCATAACCTTTACACAAATCTATCCTATAATCCGGGATGAAAAGTATCCCTCTCGTTTTCTATTAGTTTTTCCGTAAAAGCGTAATAAAAAGAAATGCAATTATATTTTTATCCCGGAAACTATCCACCATTTTTCGGGATAAAAGGTATCCTATGTTCATTCTCGGCATCGAAAGTATACACACACACACACACACACACACATATATATATATATTGAGTATCAGCCAAATCGGTCCAGTAGTTTATCCGTGAAAACGGAAACAGTATGAGTTACTTTCGCGTTTATAATATTAATAGGGATAGGGATGTATGAAGTTCTGAAATAACGGCATGAATGGCAAATAAAATATTTGACATTTATTTATATTTTTTAAATGAAGGCAATATATATTTATTGCAAGTTTATTAAATAGTGTACCTGGCCTGGGTCGCAGTATTTAATAATAATTAAATAAAATAAGTAAGTGAATAACAAAGTGTCTAAACTTGCATTTCCTATTAATATATCATAATGCTGTCTAAAGTACTCCGCTAGGGTCGGATCGATCACATTTAAGAACTCACTCAATGCATAAAAAACATACATTCACAACAATTACTAAAATTGAATGCAACAACATTATTCAATTTCCACGTATACTAAAGAGATATCACTAGTGCCGATTCAAATTGCTTTTAAAACTGCTTTAAAGTAATTAAAAAATTATATTAGCATTATTTATCATTTAACGAAGAAGTTGTTGAGTAGAACAAATGGATTTTAATTACACAACGCAAAATATGTGCTAAAGCTGAACGCTGTGTAGAAATTGCAATATGTATGGACACAGGTTCAAAATCGTGTAGGACGATGATAACGATGAAGTTATTTGAGATTTCTAATTAGAGTACTCGTTATATTATTTGTTTGTTGTTGTGTTCTAAAATGTTATTACCTATATATATATATATATATATATATATATATATATATATATATATATATATATATATATATATAATATTCGTGAAGTATTCTGGATTTACTATTTATGCAACCATTGCGCTTCTGTGTACGTGTCGAGAATTATCGGTGGTGACTGTCAGAAGACTTAAAATATACATTTTTCAAAATTTCATTTTTTCTTGATATCAATTTTTCGTTAAACAATTTTTAAGGTTCTGAAGACAAATGCCGAAAACCGCTCTTATAAATCGGATATGTTTTTTGGTCTACTGTTTATGTATGTCACATTATTAACCTTTTTGCTTTTTAATGTATATGAAACCTTCACGAAAATCTTTACAGATAGATAGTTGTATTCAATACAGTCGTCACGACTAGATATCACTACAACATTAAATCTGGGTGCCTTCATTCATAATTGATGTTCAATTCTTATTGAAACAGCACCACTAAAAGTAAATAAGTACTTACCCCAAACACCTTTGTATACTAAATATATTTAATTTCTCAGTTACATGCATGATGACACTCCCTAATTTCAAGTATTTCCCCGATTTCACCACACCAATGTTTAGCGGCATACAAATACACTTTTCTGATTGTAACAACATTACGTTAAAATCAATACACGATACACGTGGTAGTTTCTAAGAAAAATGATAGACATACGAGAAGATGGAAAATTAAGGTGTGGGCTTATTTTTGCAAAAATGAATACGGTGCCATAAAATGCCTTTTTATAATACAATTGTCTTTTTTCTTAGATACATTTCTTATGAAATAAAGTCGATATTTACATGAAATTAATAAAACGAGTTTAGTACTCGTAAATATGTTATTAGTACATAAAGATTTTAATTACAATGGGAAACCATATAAACAGTTTCATGTTGAGCCTTTGATCATGAAATTACACACACATATTCGTGCGAGTACTTTTACACTATATAGGTATTAAAGTTACACCTTATGTACTGTGTTGGGAAGCCGGACTGGACTTTATTAGTTTATATAATGGCGTTTAATCCCATATACACTCTGTACATAAGTACATATAACGTGAAAGTAATTAAAATAGTATCCGAAACCAATATTTTCATCTATCTGTACATGAAAGGATTATGTGAATCAGGGCATGAAGATTTGTAATGTGACAGAGGAATTATGCCAAAATGCATGAAAAGAAAATGTGGTGCCAATCCCAAATGTTTTGGGAAAAGGAGGACAGTTGTACAGCAAGTTTTATCGACGTAAATATATCTAATTATATATTATTTCAGGTGCCGGAAAACGGCGGCTTTTGGAGAATATCATTATGAAGTGAATTATCTCTAAATAAATTCATTTTTTTTTGTTAAAACAAGTTCCAGAGAACAGTTTTGGAAAGCCATACATATAAGTTACAATTTAAATTTACTTTCTATTATAGAATATAGTACACTGCTTCACAACTTGGGCGAAGAAGCGGCAAGAAACTCGCGAGCAAAACGTATTCTGGTAGGTGTAAGACATTGCATGAGGTTACAACGTTATTTTCACACTTGTCATATTCATAACACGAATCTGCGAACGTGGCTATTTTAACCCATTTTAACACACTCTGTGCTATAAAAAATAATCTAAACGCGATTCCACTTTCAAAATCTTTATCCCATTAAAAAAAACTGACTTCAAAAACTAAAATGTATAAAATTACTTATTTCTAAAGCTATTATTATTAATATATATTATCTAAAACATCTTAAAGTCGGTGCTTAGTAATTTGCAAAATATAGTAATTTTTATTATGTTTTACTTTGCACCGACTTCAAGATGTTTTAGATAATATATATTAATAATAATAGCTTTAGAAATAAGTTATTTTATACATTTTAGTTTTTGAAGTCGGTTTTTTTAAACGAAGTTTTTATTTTTTATTTGTTACTTTTTAGTGTCTAGCTATGTATGGGTGGACTTACGAATGGTGCCGCGCTTCTTATTAAAAAATAAAGGTCCCAAAAAACGAGAACAAAAAAATGTTCGTAAAATGAAAACTACTGGGCCAAACTGTGTCAAATTTTTAGGGGACCACATGGCAGCTATTCCGCATCGAACAAAAAAGAATCACGTAAATCGGATCATATATCACGGAGTAATCGGCGAACATACATAAAAAAAAGCAAAAAAAAAAAAGATCCCGACGAATTGAGAACCTCCTCCTTTTTTCGAAGTCGGTTAATAAAAAACAACATATTTTATGAATAATACTAATTTTATGTTCATATAGAAAATTTGCTTATTTAAAGTCAGTATAAGAAACTGCGATGGTGTAATTATATACTAATATGTATACTAACTAATAAGAGGGTGTCCTCCGTAAATCCACCTATATAAGTCATTAACGCCTTATGTATTATTATTGTTTAATTCAAACACTTGTATTTTTAGGTATTTAATCCTATATGATACTTTTTCCCTTATTATTAACGAGATGTTCCAGGCAAAGTGTAATTTTACGATTGAAATCTATCAATCGAAGAAACTATTTTTTAATTTATTTCAATCGATCAATTACCTAATAACAATTCTCTTTATTTCGATTCTATAAACAACATGCAAGTTATTCAATCGAATTTTAAAATGAACGAACGCATACTTCTACCATATTGACCTTTATGGTTATGTATCTTGAAAATTATACATGTAAAAAAATAAAAACTTCGTTTAAAAAACCGACTTCAAAAACTAAAAAACTAAAATGTATAAAATAACTTATTTCTAAAGCTATTAAATATTAATATATATTATCTAAAACATCTTAAATTCGGTGCTTAGTAATTTTCAAAATATAGTAATTTTTATGTTTTGCTTTGCACCGACTTCAAGATGTTTTAGATAATATATATTAATATTTAATAGCTTTAGAAATAAGTTATTTTATACATTTTAGTTTTTTAGTTTTTGAAGTCGGTTTTTTTAAACGAAGTTTTTATTTTTTATTTGTTACTTTTTAGTGTCTAGCTATGTATGGGTGGACATACGAATGGTGCCGCGCTTCTTAAAAAATATAGGTCCCAAGAACCGGGAACAAAAAAATGATCGTAAAATGAAAACTACTGGGCCAAACTATGTCAAATTTATAGGGGACCACATGGCAGCTATTCCGCGTCGAACAAAAAAAGAATCACGTAAATCGAATCATAAATCTCAGAGTAATCGGTGTACATATGGAACGGAGTGAAAATTATTTTCATGAAAATTGTTCATAAAATGAAAACTACTGGGCCAAACTATGTAAATTTTTTAGGGGACCAATTGGAAGCTATTCCGCGTCGAACAAAAAAAGAATCACGTAAATCGGATCATAAATGACGGAGTCATCGGCGAACATACATAAAAAAAGCAACAAAAAAAAAAAAAAGATCCCGACGAATTGAGAACCTCCTCCTTTTTTCGAAGTCGGTTAATTAATATACCTCTACATGTGCTGGCTCAAAGTAAACAATATATTTCATTTATATACGTGGGACGCTCAGAAAGAGTTGCGAAAATAGAAAAGTAATTCTATAGGTAATTTTTTTAATTAAATCTTTTAAAAGTCCTCTCCACCGGCCTCTATTCAAAGTTTCATGCGTCTGAACCAGTTTTCTGAAACACTTTTCCAGTCCACCGCAAACACCTCATTTACAGCTTATTCGAACTCTGACAGCATATCTTTCGGCAACGAAAATTGTATCCCTTTGAGCTGATTTTTTATTTTCGGGAGTAAAAAGAAGTCGCACGGTGCTAGGTTAGGGTTGTAAGGAGGGTGACCCAGGAGTTAGACCTGCGTGCTGTCCAGGAAGTCCCTCGTTATGAGCGCGGGGTATAGGGCGGCCAAACGCATTGTCGTGGTGGAGCAGTAGCCCGCGGAGCCCTGTGTTTGGTTGCTTGTTGCTCACAACAAAAAAACTTCTGCCAAGCTATTTGGTAGTATACCATTCGGCGTTGTGGCTTCTTTGGTTCCGTAAAGGAATTGACACTAAGTAGTCAGTCAAATTGAAAAAACTCGCAATCAAAATCTTCCCCCCCGCTTCTAGATGGCTTCACTTTGGTAGGCGTTGATTCGTTTTTAATTAGCCAAACCGTCGACTGGCGTTTCTGGATCGTATTGATAAATCCAGGATTCATTACCTGTAATGATGTCGTAAACACGCCGAGACGCGCTTGCTTCTGAGCATCGGTGAGGTTGTGCGGCACCCAGCGTGAAACTATCCTCCTCACTCGAAGATGCACGTGTAGTATCTTGTGAAGGTTTCCCAATCCAATCTGCAGTATGTGCTGAATTTCTTGATACGTAGCTTACCTATTGTCTTAGATTAAATTTTTCACTGCTAGCACGTTTTCTTCTGTAACACCCGTCAAAGGCCGACCACTTCTTTCTTCAGTCCCCAAAGTTAGTCGACCGCGCTTGAATTCGTTATACCAACGATACACGGTTGCCTTAGAAGGGCCTTCATCCATGGTTGCCATTGGAAGTCTATCGTACGATCCGTCCAGTTTCGGACGATATTTGAAATCGTAAAAAGTAATAGCACGAATATGTTCCCAGCGCAGATCCATTTTTCAATAAGACACGATAATTTAAATTAGCGCGCAAACAATGTGGAGAGAAATTCTGAAATTGGAACATACCTATTTTTAGTTATAAATAATCATATTTTCAAAATAGATTATAACTGGCCAGTCTCTCATAAAAACTTTTTTCGCAATACTTTCTGAGTGGCCTGGTATTTTATTTATAACTTGCGTTTCAACTAACCTGGGCTTGAATTGCTATGAAGCATCACTTGATACTTTTCTGGCATAAGCTACATATTGTCAATTACCACGTGCGAGCAGTGAAGGAAAACGGTGATGAAACCCACGCATCCAGATAACCATACTATGGAACCCGCCTTGTACAAGCGTGGTGCGTATACTGTTAGTTTCCCTTATGGAACAGCAAAGCAGCAGCAGGGAGCAGGAAGGAGGCAAGCGCAAGTATCAAATATTCGAATAATAGCCGGTTCCTATATCTGACTATACATTCACTTGCCTTACGTTCGGTTAAATTTTCACATTTGGCGGGTTCCTATATCTTAGTATTCGTTCACTTGCCCTACCATCGGGTAAATTTTGACATTACTTTTGTTGAGCTAATGTCAAATTTTAATCAATAGTAAGGTAGCTGAATGGTCGATAAGATACAGGAATATGTATTACCTTAAGCAATAGTAAGGTAAATGAAAGGTCGGTAAGATCTGGGAACCGACCATAAGTTACGTTTACTTACTTGCCTATCCATTTCCTTCATCACTTTATTGGTTTCTACCGTGGAAGTGTATACAATGTAAAAGTAAGTTAATAAGTTACCTAGGTGTGTTATATGTATATAGGTTGATTGATTTTGTTAGTGGCGTTTGAAGTATTTCCTTCCATTTCAATAACAGGTACACAAAGGACCCCCCAAAAGCCATAGAAATAATGAAACTGCGATAAGTCTGCTTTTGGGTTTGTGTAGCTTTGTTCCTCAAAAACATACCTATCTCAATTATATATACATATTGTCGTCTATTTCTCGCTTAGCAGCTAACACTCCTGCGTCTAATTCAAATGAAGTGGGGTTACATCCTGTCCGGGAATCATGGTTCGTTTAGACAGTTTTTCTGACCTAATGTGTATATTGTTACAAATACCACTTGTTGACGGTGAAGGAAAATATCGCCAGGAAACCTGCAAGACGACTTAACCTAACTACCAATCCGCCTCAGAGAAGCATGATTGGTATATCGACTGTCCCCTAAAATAGGAAAGTCCGAGATTAGTAAGAGAAAGTTTAAGATTTGATATTGTAAGGATCTTCGGTCTCCATTTAAAGCGACTGTGGAATATTTCTGAATCTTTGCGCTTGGTCTACACGCACGACTATTTGAAATACTTTTTACGGCAATTTAAAGGTTACCATAAATACGCTGCGCAAGGCATAGCGATACCAAAGCTCCATCCATGCCATGGTAGGGCAATAATCTTCCATATAACGTATACATAGTAGTTATTTAGCTATCCTTGTTTTCTCCGATTACTTTTGTCTATTCTCTTGGCTTATCCATAACAAAAGTTTTACAATAAAATTCTGTTTCATGAGTTTCTTAATCCTTTTAATTACATTTTTTATAATTACATGGGTTTTTAATATAAAATAAACACAATAAAAACTGGAGTGATAGATAGATTAATTGAGTTGCTATGAGTTTCTGTTCGTAGGTATATGATTTGTAACTTCGCCAATTTTATAATCAATACTCCTACAGCCAAATATTGAATGCCAATGAAGAATTTAGACAGGTATTTTGAAACATATCTAAATACAGTTTGTACAATAGTTTTCAAATGTTTGTCAGTATTAATGAGCTGTCTAGATTGGCTGCGCAGAGTTGTCGGCCTTGAGCAAATTTTATAACGCTCTTCTTCAATGACCCCATATAGTAGCGCTGAGAGAAAACTGTGGCGGGTAGTTCCCTCCAAGTGGTTATTGTAATGTCTCAACTCTTCCGTAGTTAAGCGTGGTAGCTCAAGCAAATGAGGGTGAACATCCCGCCAATGGTGAGCATTATACTCGGTACTGAAAGCTTACTGAACGCTTATATTATTTCTAGAAGAGCGTTTCCTGATTTGCCTGGTGTGTGCCGTACCCGCATATAAACACACCAACACACATAACATTAAAGAGTTCTGCAGTCAAAGATATGACAAAAACCTTGAATGTGTGTTTACCCAAAGTGGAAATTTTATACAATATCTACATATAAAATTTATTGAAGTGAAACTTCTTTAGAATCTTTGCGATTTGAAACTAGATGAAACGAAAAAGCGATACAAAAAAAAGATGAACACAGAAATCTATAAGAGTAATCCTCCGAGAGAATGTGATAGAATACATACATAATATAACGATATAATATATGAACGTGAAACGTGGACTTAAATATGTGACGTCATGAAATTTCTTTATATTTCTAATTTCTTATTCCATCAATTCATGAAGATTTTGTGTGATTATCGTCCAAATTTTATTATTTCATCATGCCCAACATATTTGGAGAGATAAAGGCTCATCGCCGCCACTGGCTCGGCAGTGTAGAACGAATGAAGAAGGATTGGAATGTGACGATATAGGGCTTCTAGTCGGTGGGCGAACAGTTAGCCGTCTTAAATATTGCTGGAAAGATGGAGTGAAAGATGACCTGAACGAGTTTTAAGTCTGAAATTGGTAAACAGATTGCTCAGAACAGGGAAAGGTTCCGTTTCGGAGGCCATTACTCACTTTAGATCGCTGAATAGACGGAGCTAGTTTTGGATAGTTTTAGTTGAAACGTCGACCAACGAGCCCGTAAAATTTATTCATTTAAGAAAATGTTGTTTCGAATTTTCTTAATTTAAAAAAAAAAGTATGTCGCACTTGTTGGCGCCAACTGATGTGTGTCAGGTCACGGGGCTGGGCGTCATTGGAATTATTTTTATTGGCCCATCGTCCCACGATACTATATTTAAAATAAAAATTATTGTGGTACAAAATAAATTCTAGCAATATATATTCATTAAATATAATGTATCTTTGGAGCTAAATTTAAACGTAAGGATGTCTTTGTCTTCTCTTTTTGTTAAAGAGCACATAAATCTCTTTAAATTTGGCAGATATGTCCTTAATTATCTTAATATATATAACTGTGACCTTTGTCCATAGAAATCAGACTTGTATACTAGGTTGGATTGGAGACGCCTATAATATTTGCGCTGTAGCATGGTGCGGGTGACGGGGTGACATTAGGCGAATTGTTTCTTTTACTTTTGAAAGTTACAGTAATTTACAATCATGATTTAACATTTTAGATGCGTCCCAAATTTCACGGTTGTAAAATAGGGGATCATTAACCTTAATAAATTAAATAAATTTATCAGAATGTAATGAAACTACGTCTTAACGGTTGTAAACCCTAAAATTTATTTGATTTTTATTATTCCGATGTTTCGGCCACTTTTCAGTAGCCGTGATCACGGAAGACAAATATGGCAACTGTCAATGAGTATTGTTAAAGCTTTATTTAGCCTACTACCAACTTGTTCATTTTAATTATTTATTTTAATTTTGTTTATGGTTATTATTTACTCTATGGGAGCCGAATCTAATTTACTACCGCTTCGCAACATAGGTATTTTAGCTTGAAGAGAAGCGGCGCAAGAAACTCCTCAGCAAACATGCCTACCTCTAATTTTATATAAAATTAAAATGGGTGGGAGGTAAAATAATAATAAAATTTCAGTCAAGTTGGTTTGTATTCCGGTACACGCAGAAAGAGCTCAAAGTCTTGATTTTTGCTGGGTTTGGTTCTTAATAGTTTTGATAATCGGATCCCCAACAGGTGGTACTAACTAAAAGCATACTCCAATACTGGTTTCACGGAAAAAGTATTGGACCGATTTGGCTGATATTAGATATATATGTAAGTTTAACATCTAGGATGGATATAGGATACTAATAATGCCGAAAAAGGTATAGATTTATATGTGATTTGTCTATTTTGTCATTTATATAGTTTACAGCTTAATAGACCGCCCGTATAAAGCCTAGTTTTTAATAAAAATGGAATTACATAATGTCACTAGCCTGCAATTGTCTAGTAGCTGTCACTCGCAAAATGTTACAGCGCAAATAGAGTAGTTAAACAAAATACAGAGTTTCGTAGAGAAGCGAATAAAAAAGTAGAATGCCAGACATAACGAAAAAAAGGCCCGCCCCTTCTGTTTGATCGGACATTCTGGGCTAAACTACATAATATAAACATTTATAAGCCAAGTGCAAGTAAGGTTGTGTACTTGGATATTAGACTTTAATGTAGACAGTACATAGCAGTCGCTGTAGGCACAGCAAGTTTCGACAATATTATGAATATAAGAATATGATTCTGTTATAGTACAAATGCCAATTCTCGCTTGATACCGAACTAAACTAAATCTCACACGAGTGAAACTCCTGAAAGACTATTTTTATCACTAATATCTGACAACTTTTTTGTACTAAGTATAACACTACGTCCAAGCGTTAGCTCGCTTATTTCACTCTATCGCTGAGAAGCCGGGTCCAATTTTCGACAAGGTATATCTCGTAGTCGATCATCCGTCATTAACTCGGGTTAAGGCGTCTGGGATGGGCCTCAGAGATATCTGTGGTAAATATTGTTGGTACGCTGACAATAACAACCTTCATAAAAAAATACACTTATAGTATGCAAGTTTGCATATTTTAATGGTTGTATTTTTCTAAAATAGATAGTTTAAAATTCAGAAATATATAGAATATAATTTTATCCTAAAAATACGCTTTTCTATAGTATAGAAAGGGAGCATGGTGGAAAGCCGCAGTTAATACTAAATATCATCGGAGTTGGTATAACTGAAGTAGGATTCAATGAATCGTTATAAACACTGTGTTATACGAATAACTATCATAAAGGAGTGTGTTATCTAAGCTAGCTAGTAATATAGCAGTGACAGTCATAGATTACAGGTAATTAAAATGTAATGCGGCACATTATGTCTTGCGTGTTTCATTAGATGTCCGTAGCGTATGCGCGCATGTTAACTGGAAAATAACTACCTACGCTTGTGGACGGCACAAGCAATTGGTACTGTGGCGCGTAACTGGGTCACTAGGTCACAGACGAGGTCCACTGATAGCAAAGAGCGTTGTTTTCAGAACAATTTTTAAAATGCAGAACCATTTATACTGGGAAACAATAAGTATGTCACGTTATTACCATAAACATGTTGTGATCAATATTCAACTCCTTCGTATATAGGGGTTTTATTCATAAAACCAATTAGTGTATAACTGTCGTGGATTCACCCTAATTTAGGCAAAATAATGTTTTCGCGAATATTATGTTGGAAAATGTTGAGAATAATATTTATTTGCAACTCAAAGCATGACAGCTTTAATACTGACGCTTTTATGCCATTTTAAATGTCATGACAGTAAAATGTAAGCACGTTTCAACGTACATGTTAAATTCATTGTATTATTTGTAGTACACTGATCCTACCTAGTGACAATGAGCATAGAGAATAAAATTTACTAAAGCAGTTAACCCGAGCACTGTATACATTGAAGTGTGCGTGCCTCAAGTTATTTGTTCTATTTTAATGTTAGTCGAACGCACCAACCTTGCTCTACATTCAAGATTACAATTAAATAAAAAAGCGGTTAAGAGCTAATTGAATTGAATTTTTAATTAAATTTTTTGAACTATGGTATGAGTGTGTTATGTATTCAATTGGCATCTGTATATGGATGTTTTGAAAAATTTCTAATCATCATAGAAGTATAAGCTGAGAGATATAATGACATGTTTATTTTGTTAACAATGAGCCAAATCAACAACACGTAAAAGTTTAATAATTTGACTAAATAAACCTTAATAAATATTTAATAATAAGGGTTGATATAGGAATATTAAGGTGGTTTGTGTATGTAGAGTCAATGGATGTAAAGAAACTAAGGACACGTATAAGAGTTGATATGCTTGGTAGAATTAGGTGTCAGTGGCGGATTGTCTGTCTTGATCATATTGGGCGGCAAGGTGCGAAAATCAACCTGTGCTCCCATGTCAGTAAAAGCTAATTAACAATGATCCAGCTACTGACTTCAGGAGCGGACTGATTTCAAAATATACAATTGGGTATATTGAAGTCAGCACTGACTATGGCTGTATTGACTTTAAATCAATTTACACGATGCCTGTAGGAAGTCAGCACTCGCTTCCTTCGAATTTGAAGTCGTTTAAAACGACAATTTTTTTTCAATGATCAAGTAGCGAAGGATATTAAGTTATTTTCAAAAGTAGCAGACTATATGTATATATTATTAATTTGTAGATACTACGTACAAAATAAGCGATTGGCACTTCCTACGTCACTGCGCCCGGTTTGCCACGGACCGCTACACCCCCCGAGTAAAGACGGCCCGCATTTATGTCTGGTACAAAGGACTAAAACGACGACCTATGAATAAATTCATAGTAAAGAAAGCGAAAGATGTATGTCAAGATTGCAGCAAATACAAACGCATTTTAGGTAGAATCTTACCGATATAAAAATTGAAATTATGATAATATAATAACATTACACATCTAACTAAAATTTAACCCATTGTTGGCATTGATAACTAAATTTAAAACACAATGTTTATATATTCCGATTTTGTTGGGTTTTTTTTGGGTTATAAGGCCAGGACATGACAGAGTCACTTTTAATATATATTTTTTTCATACCCAGTACATAATAATCAATATATGTTCATGGCAATAAATTAATAAGACAACCATAGTCTAACCCGGTACCAAAAGTAATCCCATTTTTAAATGTCTGATAAGAATGCTTGCGAAGCATTGTTCGTTAAAGAACACTGACCTAAAAACCTAATGCTCTATATATCAATCGATCTTGTTATGCAATAATGCAACATCGACGGAATTTAATAATAATCGGAATAATCTATACCACTTTAGTAAACATTTTTATTGTTTACGATGCATGGTGTCAGTTTCACCTGTCTCTTGTAATTCGATCAAGTCATTCACCTGTCTGTACGATTTGTTTGAAACTAATATAGGGTACATTGATTTTCATTTATTCTCACAATAAAACTAATGCAGTCAGCAAAAAAATATATTAAGTAATCCTCTGCTTTTGTTGTCCTTGGATGGTATAGGTTTGGGCGAGATGATAGTACACGAACACGAGTCCAAAATGTGTGATGCGTCACAAATTCTTAGTTTTAACATCTTCCATTGGTGACACTGATTGTTTAAATTTGTTCATCCTGGTGACGCAAGGCAGTAAGTACAATGTTTTTAATGGATAGAATAGAATCTATTTATTGAATTCAATAGTCCGACATGTAAATTTCAAAAACTTGACATAAATGCATAATTGAATAGTGAGAAATACAGTGCCGTGAGATTCTTGAATCAAATTAGACTACTTCCCAGAATATGTGATCATGTATTTAGGACAAGTTGAAGTTTCTATACGGTCATTCTCTTATGATTTCTCGACTATAGGTTGCCGATCAATACTCGGTTGGATTTATTAACCTTTAGGGAAGTTATTTCATATGGTGTAAGACTGGCCACGCTGCGGCACACCCGGAGCGGAGCTCTACCAGACCGCAGTCGAGCAAACGTGCCCTACTGACACCGAATCAAATCAAAATACGTCGCCGTGCCTCCCACTGAATACAAAACGAACAACGTCAGTGTCTGACAGCACTCATGTTCACTCATTCACCACAATGTAGAAGCTAATTATACGATCAAACTATTCTCGAAACACGTTTTGTGAGCCCCTTCTATTCAGTTGAAAAACTCTGTTTCACACAGTTAACTCTATCGCAGGATAGCGCGAAAAAACCCAATGCGGCGTTGCCACACCGTGCGACCGAGCGTACGAGCAGGTAGCCTCTATAATGCATATAGCATTATGTATCTGATGACTGATCTATGTATGTTATTATACAACACTAAGAATATTTAATTATGACATCCATCATAAGATTCAGCTCAAGCCTCTTGTCTCCAACAAGTCCAAGTGGACTCCAATATGAAAATCCTCTGTAAAAATAGTATCCAACTAGTCTACGGTGCTAATCAATCTTATTTAATTAAAATTAACTACAATAATTTAATTGCGTTGTTAAGTATAAGTGAAGCTATATAACATGAAATTTCTACTCTGAAACAAAGCCATTGGCCTAAAACTACTAACAGAGGTCTGGTTGTAATAGATTTGTGAGCATCTACATTATAATTTCTGCATTTTAATAAACAAGTTTAAAATTATACCATATCTTGCTCAATACTTACCGGCCGTTGGGTCCACATATGCGATTTTTAGCTCCATATGTAGTGTTTCTGTTGTTTTGGGATCGGTGGAACTCAAATCATATTCGACGGGAACTTCCGAGACGATTTCACTCTTCGCCTGGCTCGTAGAGGCGGCCAGACTTTGCGCCACACTCATTTTTGGAGAGTCTTCGTGCATTATACACAAATTATCAAGCTGGGCGACACTGTCCCGGTCCCCAATGATTGAGTATTTGATCACAGATGCCTTGTGGTAACAAATTTGTCTCAAAAATGAGCCATATAAAGTTATTTAAACGATTTAAAAACAAAATGTAGGTCTCTAGGCCACTTCACTTACGCTTTGATATTCCGACCGACATAACTCAGATTCAATGGAGTTACCATACTCATGACTGACATTGAAATAAATCGGTAAAGGGCAGATAGAAATTAACCTAATTCCTAATAAAAGTGTGTCATGACCTATTATTATTATCAATCAACATTAATGTGTTTATTATTCCTTAAATTGATTTTAGTGTCAAATTCAAGATGTACTCAGTACCATTTGATAGTAAAAAAATTGAAAGTACTTTAAAAATTTAATTATAATGAGTACTTGCTAGCATACAAAAATGTTGTAAATGATGCAAAATGACTGTCTTTGCTTATGAATACGCTGAATTGTGTAATAAATGACCGTTTCTATTGCACAATCCTTTCACAAGGGCTTTGAATGTAGGTCAATCTTTATATGATTGCAAAGTAGTTTTATTTATGTAGCAATTGGCAGACACAAAAGTAACTGAAACTTTTACGTTTTTGTTTCAAATTTTTAATATTAGAACATAGAATTTTACTAAATATTTAAAAGGTAAGTTAAACAATAATATCCGGTGAAACGATATTCTGAAGTATACTCTATGCCATTTACGTGGCTCTTAGTTGAACAAGATAATTATATAAGAAAAGTATAGATGGCGGTAGACTTACTAAAAATTATACTGAGAGCGATCATATTTCAAATAAAACTAGCATTGTAAATTAACTAGTCCCTAATAACATAAATTTAAGATCTTTATATATCTATATATACATATATTTATTTATTAATACATATAATTTATATTCCAATAATTTAACAGGATCAAGAAGAGAAAAGAAAGGCCAGAACGTCAGTCATTTTCGAAACGAGTAAACGTGTAACGCCATCTGTAATAGTATGATTACATTTATTAAGTAAGATTGTAGTTTAGGTCAAGAAGAGGAACCGTAAATGTATTATAGAGGCAGCACTTTTGCTGAAGCGAGCGCGCTCTGGTGTTAAATTTATGTATTAAACTGCAAAAAGTATATCTTTTACAATTGCTTTTAGGCAAACTGGAAACTTTCAACTTGTGGCCGGTTGCTTCACTTGCCGTACCGTCGGTTGAATTTTGACATTACTTGTCCATATAAGTAAGTTTAAGTTGCTGTCGTAAGGCAAATTAACAAGCGATAACATATAGGAACCGGCCATCAGTGGTAGCTTAAGGCTGCCGATACATTGAGACTAAATATCTGTTTAGGCCCTTTTTTAAACAGTTCCATATTTCAGCGCTCTGGGAAAACCGCGGGAGGGAGTACAATCACAGCTTGCACTTGCCATGAAGGATCCACTGTATGCGACACATGCAGTGGATGTTTTCCAAATGTCTAGGAATTGTGGTTTAACTCTTAATCACCGGCGAGTGGTACGATGATAAATTGGCGACCTAGGCAACAAATCAAATAGTCATAATAGCACTCCGCTTTGTATTGACGGGGAGCGCAAATGGAATACTTTATACTTAATACAAAAATAGAAAAATTGGAATTAAATATGGTTTTGAATCGATAATCATTAAAATTAGTGCTCCAAATGGGTCAAAACCACAGAAATAATATCTACTAGATAACTAGATTTATTTCTGTGGTCAAAACCAATTTTTAAAATTAAATTAGAGTTTGTATTGATCACTTTCACGTTCGTTGTTTCTTTAAATAATAATTTAAAATATATTTAATTATACATAAAAAAGAGGTTACATAGTAGTAGGTACTTAGGTTTATATAATTCTATTAGTTAACATTAAATTATAAATTAGTACAACGGAGAAAACTTGGTACAACTACTACTACCTATAATCCTTTTAAGACTATAAGTAGAATAGAGCCCAGATCATTGGAGTCAATGGGTAAGTTTCCCAGAAGACAGGATACATTACCTGGATGACATACTGATCCATTATTGTTTACTTAATTTATTGTACATATATAATTAAGGAATATTATGTATAATTTACTCCTTTTTATCCAAGCTGCTGAGTGTGGTTTTGACATCGCAAATGATGTCTTCGCACGCTTAAAGTATAGATCCCAAATAGATAAATAATTGGTCCGTGCACTCGATAGTATCTTTGACTGATGTGGGGTCTGTATGTTGGCAAAGTTCTCCTACTTTCACTGATTTAATTTCAGATTGCTGTTCTTAATCGAATCTTTACACGCATTCACACGTCGTACCAGAAGAATCATCAGCATACACAAGTAACAAGTATCCGTGGTGGTAATACATGTGCATCTCTCATGCTGCTCCACACTTTCCCCAATATGACGCTAAACATAAACGAACTAAGGCTTTTGTTAGTCCGTTTTGCTTGTAGTGTACTGCATCCTTGGCTTTGAGACGCACTCAATCTCAATTCACTAAACAAATTTTCATATATGTAGTAGGCGGTTATAAAGGTCAGTTATATAATGTCTACATAAAAAGACCCATCGTTTCCAAAGCTTCGATAAGAACTTCATTGACTCCATTCCGATTCGTCGGATTAATCTGGCGACAAGCCATACGAACATCTTAAAACCATATTATAGTCACAGTAGGCACCTCCGTACATCTCTCGTTAATTCCGTGTTTGAATAACTACGACGACGACAAGTCGGTCATTAAAGCTAAGACAGCATTTAACTATATATTCGAATTGTAGTTGGTGCTAAATTCCGTTTAAAAAAAGGTAAAAAACAAGAGGTGTACGAACTTACCCCGCTGCCGAACTTCCCCACCTTGACTATGTATCATTTAAACTTTAATACAATGTGTATTTTAATCTATTGAAGCCAACGTACCTATTACAAAATGAAATATTAATATTTAACATTTTATTTCAAAAACAGTAAGGGTTATCTAGGTTTCTTTTGTTTGATTAGAGCTGGCACTCTGTTGATACATATTTTTTTAACATTTCTTACATTTCCTAGTTTCGACTGCAATTTAAATTTGACCAAACATGGTCCCAAGTCGTCTGTCAAACTGAACTATTTAGCAGCGTCGCGCGCGGCAAATGTAGTCCATTAGCTAGTTGCCCGGATGCAATCAATCCCCTGGCACCCAAATAGGCGCACGGGTGCCCCGCACCGCGTATTTAGATTGTTGAAGCAGAACCGATGTGATCACAACAGCACAATGTTTTTAAACATCTAGCCCACTGTACTGCTGTAGCTGTTTATATTTTTGAGCTAAATTACATTAGAATACATAGTGCAGTCCAGATCACCTCGAATCTGATTGATCAATGTTTTTGAAATACTTCGGTAAAACTGGCAGTGTTGTTTATGGTTTGCAGAGTAGAATGTAAATAAGGGTAGTATTTTATCTTATTATTATTTTTGTTGACTTATTAATGGGTAAAAATTCGCTTCTGAAGTCTCTTTTTGTCCGCCCCACCAGTTTTCTACCTTAAAACTGAAAATTCTGAAAAAAATAAGGTGGTAGAGACCTAAAAATTTTTTTACGAAAATTGATTCATGAATTTTAGAAATCTCACCACCCTCCTGTTTACCAATATGAAATGTTGTAATTTTTAGGGAAGCTCAATCATTTGGGGTCACTACAATGCCTTCTTCCATACTCTACTTTGGCACAAGTCCTCTGTCAAATCACTAATCATCATCACACATCCTTCAACACTATCGATTTATCTCAATATTATTCAAAATAGGTTCCATTGGGAAACATTTTATTAAAGTCATACATCATCGTCACAAACAATTTAGTTAAAAGTTTAAGCCTACTTCATATTGTATGGAAACCGTGTTAGTGCTGTTTAAGGAGGTAAGCGACAAAAACTTCGTAGTAACATGTTTAGCTAAAAATTCTTTTAGGTACTTTTATACTTATCTAGTTCAGGTTCTTTTTTTAATAAGTACAAAAGTATACAATTACTTTACCAAGAATTAACAGAATTATAGTAAACAGTGCACAATAAGAGAAAAATAATACATATTACTGTCGTAATAATAAGACGTACCAAAAATTAAGATTCTCGTTTTCAGTCTGCATTACCCTTATAATATCAGTTATTTTTCAGTTAAAGAATCTATTTGTCACCATTTTCATTCCTGCTCATTATATGTCCATACATCACCAATCTTCCTTCCTCTGAATTGTTCAGTCACGGATGCAAGTTGCAAACTTACTTATGTTCTCATTTTTCGCCTTATCCATTTTTATACTAAACAACCATCTAAACTTCCACAGCTCGGCGGAAAGGTATTTATTTGATCTATCACTTTATTTGTAGTAGCCCAGAACATGACCGGTCATATGAGAACCGTGTTGTTTTCATACTAAGTATATCATGAGTTAGCTAAGGACGTAGAAACAATAAAAAAAAATCAGTCTAGAAGTTTATTCCCATATAAATACTATATATAGTACAGATGGTATTTAAAAGTATACATATTATAAGTGTAAGACTTTCATATAAAAATAGTACATTAATAGAACCGGCACCTGATAAAACATCTTAAAACTATTATTTAAAAAATTGAGGCAATCACGTGCATATTAATGGTTTCTCTAGAATATCTTTTATTTAGAAGTTTATCAGTTCACAGAAATGTCTGGACCCAGAAGATTTTAAAATTACTCCACTTTTATACCCTGTGTTAGTCAATAGATAGACTTATGCCGCGTTATATCGTGCTAGTCATTATTTTATATCATCATAGGCAAAACTTCACCATTAAAAGCATCCATTACGACCTGGATGTTGATCCATTTTAGAGGTTTTACTCTCTAAACATTATTCTTCGTTCATTTTGGTCAAATTCTTCAAGTGAATTCGGCGAAAACGAACGACGAAAAGCGTTTGAGAATAAGCACTCAGATCCAATAATAATTCGTTCTGGACAATCAGTCGGTGGACTGTTTTCAGATCATACCTTGAGCGATGCTCTTTACATCTGATTTTCATCATTTCGTCCACTTCCGAGTAGAAAGCATGGGTGGTACTGTCCTATGATAATCTCCAGTTCCATGAACAGCATTTCCATCAGAGAAGAGCGCAGAACAAAACAAAACCTCCAATGAAACCCTGAACGCAACCTTTTTGTTAGTCCTTTGTATGCGTCTTTTCGGTGAAATTGGCAGTACCTTCTAATTCCGTAAATAGTTGACTGGTAACAGGCGCAAGCAGTAAGGGCTTTTTCTTTAATAATCACCAGTACTTATTATTACGTTAATTGATTAGCGATTTTGTGCTTTCTTTATCTGTGGCAGCTACTTAGATTTTCACCTATGATTCTATGTAGCTGCTCTTTACCTGCAATATTGCTGGAGAAAACGTCCCGCACTTGCTTAGGTGTTGTTATGGCATAACGCGGTAGAAGAACAACCTGTGGCATCCTTTAAAAATGTAGGTATGTCAATGGGCGATTGTTATTCCTAGGATCTTATTCTATGACAAAACTAGATTATTTCGATATAGATACTAACACGTATGAGATGCTTGCTACCTCTTGTGTGATTAACACAAAGCATATAAATGATGAATGTTTAAAAGAAGTTTGAGAAACGATAGTAAACTTTGGGTAAAATAATATATATCTACTTTGTATCTTCTGCAAGTACGTAATAAACACCAGATTTATGAACATTATTTAAATATTAAACTGAAAAAGGTTGCCAACAACAGTAACGCGACATAGTTTAATATGAAATTATATAGCCTGGCCTCAATGTTGCATGATCAACGATAAATATTTTACATTTAAATTTTTTTATTGATTATATTTCGATTCGCACATTGGAGCTTTTCTAGAATACGGTAGTGCAAATTGTTAAATTTTTAACTAGGCATTTGTTTCCTTGGCAGATGTTAGAATTTCTCTGGAAATAATGAGTCTCTGGATCTGTGAGGTGCCTTCGTAGATTTGATAGATCTTTGCATCTCTCATCAGTTTCTCCACGGGGTAATCAGTGTTGAATCCATTGCCACCGAATACTTGAACAGCATCAGTCGCCGCCTTATTCGCAATTTCAGAGGCGTGGCATTTTGCTACAGATGCGAGTACTGTGTTCCTTTGACCTGAAATTAATATTAAACATATGTTTATGTATGAAAATTTGGATCTGTATTTATCATTATAATTAGTCAAAATTAAAAAGTATTTTTAACACACAAGAAGTCATAAGACCTAGTGAAATACTTTTACTTTTTTTTAAATTAATGATTTCAAGTTATACTATGATTTAGTACAATAATACATGTGTGTTAATTTTTCAAAATCAGCCCATGCGATTCATGGCAAAGGTAATTGATTGTTCAAAAATCTACACAAAGTCATATCACTTTAATTTTGATCAAAATCAGCCTCAAGACTCCTTCGTCCTTCCTTCCTCCTCCTGAACGTACACTTGAAAAATTCACATGTATACATAATATAATTCGACACTTGTTTTATTTTCAAATATTATGATTAAATGAATAGTATTACAAATATAATAATTATAAAACGACTATATGCGTACCATGATCGACCATCCAAGCTGCCTTTTGCCAAGCCAAGCGGGCTGTTTCCACACCTATTGCCATATCGGCGAGCATGAATGCTACGGCCTGGTGCTTAGCAATCGGTACACCGAATGTTTTTCGCTCAAGGGAGTACTTGGTAGCTTCAAACAGAGCCCTGTTCGCCAAACCAGTTGCACCAGCGGCAACCTGGATAGAAAATGTTATGGGGTAGTTTAATGTTGTGTGGTGCGTCGATGATGGTTACCTCGTTGGATAGGGTGACGCACCACTGACGAGAGACCATGGCTCAATCGCCGTAAGGAGAGTACAAAATAAGACGACGAGCAGTTAGAATATAATAGAATATATATTTATTGCGTAATGCATGTACAAAGATGTTACAGTTTTTATAGTATCAATAAATTCAATGCATTCGGCCTATAATTGGGCGTGCAAAATTAAGATTACAGGATTTTATATATCAATGATTACAATATTAAATTATAAACAAAAAAAAACAGTTGTACTCTCGATGTATTTATTTCTTTCTTAATTGTTCCTAATTTAACTAAGACTATAGAATATATAAAACTTTTATCTTCTACGTGATGTGCACATCAGTATTCTGATCATTATTAAATACTAACTTCTGCAAGACTTCGTCCGCGTGGAAAGTTTTTTTAACTATGCCACGGGAACTTTAATTTTTCGGGATCAAAAGTATCGTATATGTTGACCAAGGATATAAGCTACCACCATACAAAAATTCATTTAAATCGGTCCAGTCGTCTCGGAGATTAGCTTGTACAAACAGACAAACAAAGGAACAAAATTTAAAAAAATCTAAATTACTTTTTAGCATTTTTTTCATTGTACATAAATTCGATATCTACAGTTTTATTATATGTATAGATTATATTTATACATTTATGAGATTGAACATATTTGATAATAGAAACAAATGCCCAGTCTTATCGACAGCTTTATCACTGATGTTTACTATTTTTATATACATATAACATCACGTTTATGTATTGAGAATAGTATAGTATGCTCCGGTGGTTCGGGCATGTGGAAAGAATGTATGATGAAAGAATGACTAAACAGATATACAATGCAAAAGTGGATGGATGCAGAAGTCGCGGAAGGCCACGACACACCTTCCATGATCAAATTGATCGTGTATTAGCAGAAGGTGATGTCAGGAGCCTTAAGAACAGACGAGCGTGCATGAAAAGAGCTATGAATGTCAAAGAAGCAAGTGAGGTGTGTAAGAATAAGCCTGTATGGCGCTCTGTTGTTGGTGCCTACCCCGCAAGGGACCTGGCGTGAAGTTATGTATGTATGTATGTATGTAATAGTATTTAACTGTGCTAAATCATACATCAATAAATTGGTGGATGAAACATGACGGAACAGATTTCGTAGCCAAGTGACGAAAATGGGGGAGTTAAAATATGTACTTTTCACTAATGTAGTAACACGCGCTTGGTCTATTTTATTGAGTTACTGGCATGTGCTTAGGGAGAATTTATTGGCGTCGTATTGTTAATGAATCGCATCGACAGCGCCAACTTTTCTGTCCGTCATTTATTGGGATATAAAGTATTATCGTCAACATTTGTCAGCATACTCGTATAGTGTCAACACTCATAAGCTAGTTTTGTGTCAAGTTTCATTTAAATCCATACTGCAGATGACGCTCGAACAAACAGACAAAAATGGTAACGTATTTCAGAATCTACTGGTCCGACATAGGCTCCGAGATATATTCCTAATTTCTAAATTTATTCTACAACCTTTAATTTCCCAACTCGCTATAAAATTAGTCTGCCTGCATCTTGTTTAAAGCGCAAGCATTAATACAGGTTACAATGAATTTAATTTTTATGTTAGTGCTATTTGCCTGGGAAGATTAACATCATTTTGTATCGCAAACTATCCTATCTTCCGGGATGAAAAGTATCTATTCCCATTTTCGGTATTAAAACTACATATGTACACAAAATGATCAATGTGACATTCCTCTCCTACTTTCTGGGATAACTTTTACATAAATCTATCCTATTATCCGAAACGGTATCCCTTGTCCACCCTTGGTATAACATTACATATTATATTATACCGAATTTCCGCCAAATCGGTCCATAGATTTTCCCTAAAAGCATAACAAACAGAGAGACAAATATATTTTTAGCCCAGAAACTATGCCATTTTCGGCATAAAAAGTATCCCATGTTCATCCTCGGCGTCGAATATATATATATATATATATATATATTGAAATTTCAATAAAATCGGCCCAGTAGTAAGCGTAACAACGCTTTCACGGAAGCAGGCAGACAGAGTTACTTTCGCATTTATAATATTAATAGCTCACCGGTGGTCGGGTCTTGTCGAAGGCGCCCATAGCAATCTTGAAACCAGCACCTTCGCCGATTAATACGTTTTCCTTAGGAATACGCACATCCTCGAATGTGATTCCACGCGTGTCCGACGCACGCTGGCCCATGTTTTGTTCCTTAAATAAATTATTCATTGTAAATAACTCTTTATTGACGGCTTCTTAATGTATATATGAGCCTATGAATGCGTACTTGCAAGACTTTGTAAGTGAAACATACATGAATAGAAAAAGAAACTTATGAGCTTTCTGCAATATAGATCAAACCGTACCATTGCTGACACCAAATGATAGTAACGTTTTCAATTTATTCAAGACACTACGGTGTGTGAATAACCATTGTTTATTTAGAGTAAGCATTCACACAGGTGTTCCATTTTACACCACAATAAAAAGGCAATTTGGCATTTCCTATACTTTTTTTCAGCAGACAGGCAGATGGCCCACTTGATGGAATGCGGTTACTATATATACTACAATAGTTACATGCTCGGCGGCCAAATATAGAATGATTGAGGCATTAACCGTCACTTGACACGTTAAGGCAATATGTCCCCTGTACTATCCAGAGTGGAAGGTTTAGTGGCCCAAAGAATTGGTCCTCGAATTCTTCTAAGGAATTTGATTGGAAGATTTGTGTATTGTGATTTTGTGTACAAAAATATAAAAAGTTATATAGGATCTCTTTACTTTTCTTCCTGGTGTAACTCCAGCCCACTCTCTCTCCACAATGAATCCTGTGAAAGCTTTGCTCGCCGGGCACTTGGGGTCCGGGTTCGTGCGTGCAAGCACAAAATACCTGAGCGAAAGAAAACATCGTGTAAACAAACTACACACACAGTACATATAAGTATGATCAAATAACTCACTTCACCAGGCAGTTAGTTATTTTGTCGCTATTAAACACATTGAAAATTTAAAAAAACCGGTCTCAGGTTTAGGCGCGTACTAGCGTTTAAATAATAATTGACAAAGCTTTTTACTAGATAAAACGTCATTATTTCAAAATTAAGAAATTTATTTTTAAGCTCGCTCTTATATAATTATTATAATCGTCTTCTTTTGTTCACTTATTTATTGGCATAAGTTTCTAAGTTATTGTGGAGAACAGCCTATTATACTCGTTTACGTCCGCTTTTAGGCTGCATCATTAGCCAGGTGTTGCGGATTACAATTAAAAGCTAATTCTAGGAAATTGTGTCGACGTTCGGGAATCTAATAGAGACGGATTTTGCGCGTTTTATTGAATTACGACCTTCTGCATTACGTTTGAATTTGTTGTGTTCGGTTATATTTGTACCTGTGTTATATGTGTTTGTGTAGTTCTAATAAACTCTCTAAGCATTCTAACTGCATTTTAATTTGAGTCCGGCTAAGTCTTAACATTATTATTGCAGTTATTTGTGACACCAAGGTATTTTGGTATAATTTATGTTGTTGTTTATGTTATTGTTGATGTTTTGAATAAAATTGATAAAATTATTATTTATATTTGAATCGTACCAGTTAGCAACTCCACCATTGGTGATCCACATTTTTTGTCCATTCAGAATCCATTCGTCCCCTTTCTTTTCAGCTTTGGTTTTCACACCAGCGACATCGGAGCCTGCACCTGGTTCCGTTACGCAGTACGCCTGAAAATAATTTTAATAACATAAGACTATCGTGCTTTGTGCGGTCTGGGGACCCCCGCCAGGATCGAAGTTCCTTAGGCTAAAGGTCGCCTGAAGTGGGGCAAAACGTTTTTTCCTTCTGTAACGATTTCTGTCAGTTCACTCTACAGTAAGCCGTGTAAAAGAACTTCGGTCTAAAATGTCGGATCCGACAGCATAAACGCAATTTGATTGACAGAAAGTACACTACATATTATAATGTATGTTAGTTAATTATTTCGATGACGTATTCTTCATATATATATATCTCTCTCTCTTAGCAACTAACTATAATACCTATAGACTTAAAAATTGGCTTGGATCTTCCTTTCGCCAAGTAGAGGTCAGCTAAGAACGAATTTTACGAAATTTCTTTACGGCACGCGGAACGGGCGGGTATCAGCCAAAATAAAAATGAAGCTTAGAAATGATAACCTGAGAAAGATTTTATTGATTTTTGTGCGTGTTTGAGCGAGTCCCCGGTTGGCTTATATTCGCAACAGGAACCGGTAGGTGGCGCTGGAATCGGGTCCTAAATTTTATTTTTTTGGGGCAGAGTCACATCGGCTAGGACGTCCAGTTTATTATAAATTTAGGTCTTTAAATAAGGACTTCCTAGCCATGGGGTGCCCCTCATAGAGATCGTCGGGGTCGTAATGTTTTCGTACATCTACCCTTGATTATGCTTGTTACTAAGAAATAAATGTATTAAAAATTACGTATTTTTATCATAACATTGTAATCAAAATTGTACTAAGGCATGAATATTTTTTAAAATAACCGGGGAGGTTCAACGTAAAAAGACATTTGGGATTTGGAAGCCTTGCTCAAATAGAATAACGACTTGTGTTTAATTATACTACAGTACAATATTTACCGCAACAATCGGCTCGTCAATCAGTCTGCCAAGGTATTTCTTCTGCTGCTCTTTATTGCCAGCAATGATGACTGGGGTTTGCTAAAATCATACAAGATTCTATTAAAAGCGAAACATAGTGCTAATATAGATAATATTTCACAGCTTTGCTAATCTGTTTACAAAGATTTCATGTATTATAGATTCATCTTAAAAGTTTATAGGTTCCACCCGCGTCTTGGTCATTTTAGAATGAAATATTTCGCAATACAGAAAGAAAACGTAAAATATAATTGGTCCAGTGGTTTTCAAATAAATATTCCAAAGAAATGGTTGTAACTTTTGACACTGAAAAAAGTAAATAGAATAATTTTCGTTTTTCAATTAATCTATAGCTTTACGAAATTTCAGAATGCTAGTTCACATAAGTTATATAGGTATATATGCACTAAGATGTGCCTGCGATCTCGTTCACGCTTGACTTGAAATTCCCACGGGATTCCCGGGACAAAAAGTACCGTTGCATTAAAATAATAATGTAAGCTGTTGTTTAAGTAAAAACTGTCTCGGAATAAACTAATTATCATGCATCCGCAAAAAATAAAAATGCAAAAAATATCCGCGGAATTCCCGAGATAAAAAATATCACACAGTTTATTAAATAAAATTTGCTATCGATCATTGAAAAAATCACATTGGAATCAGATTTTTTTAAGTCGCTCAATTTAAATCATTCGGTCATTCCCAGTATAAAAAGTAGCGAAGATTTTAAATCTAAAAATTTATTGTCGATCAGCAAGAACCGCATTGAAATCGGACCAGTATTTTTATGTGAATCTCGAACAAACAGACAAGAAAAAAAAAATGTTACGTGTTCTCCATCTTTTATATAGTGCAGGGGTTCCTAAACTTTTTAACTTTTCAGTTCGCGGCGCACTTACAGGTTCAGTACTTTGTCTCGGCGCCCTAGCTAGAAGGCACAAAAATTGAAACATCCACAATATGAAGCTAAGTTATTATATTCTATAAAAGAACATTTATTTTTTAAGAAAAATAGGAAATAAAATAGAATGCAACTTAGTCAATGTGACATGTGAGCTTGGTGATCTTCACACATTTTGTAACCACGAATGCCTATAATATTTACTTTCGGAGAATGGTAAATAGGAGCGCTTCACGGCGCCTCTCTTTACTTTCTATGGCGCACAAGGGCGCCGCGACGCACACTTTGGGAAGTCCTGAAGTCCCACACTATGTGTGTTCCAGTTGTTTTTTAATAGCTTCAATTTACAGACACGTCAAGTCATGTTTAGAATTTTACAATATTATATATTTCTTATGTATATGTTTACTGCAAAACAGCAAACTGTGCGCAGGAGACGTCCTGATGATTTTTTGTTACATCAAATGAAAATTAATGTAAAACAGTTACAGAAAAGCTTGACACACGGTCAGTAACAATGTAATAAAAATTATTGCATAACCGTATGCGCCATTATACGACATAAAAATATCACACAAATACGGAGCTATTACAAATAAGATCAATCTATAATTTCGATAAAGATTTTGTATTCTAAGCGTGCTTTCTACAATTTACTACTCTAACTGTGCATTTCGTGCAAGATGTGTGTCTTGAGATATCAAAACTGTGTTTATAATTCCTCCATATTAAGCAAGCTCTATAATAAGGCTATATAACATTTTTTCATTGCAATCCGGTACCGTACAAATTAAGTATTAAAAAATTTCCACCATGCTACTCAGAATCATGCACTCCGAAATCGTAATGTTAGACATAGAAAGAGACAAAAACATTTTAAAAACTAGCAGTTAAAACTGCAAAATCACCGTACAAAACTGGAAGTCTCATTGCATAACCGATTCTTAGAGCGAAATACAAACTTCATTTATCTTGCTCTTCTTCATAGCGTCTTAGAATGTAAGTATCTGATGTTTATAATTGTAACTATACCTTGATATCGAAGCGATCTGTATCAAAATCCAGCATAGAAATTGAAAAGTCAATTACCAAATTTACAATTATTTTATATAATACAAGTTAAACCTATTAGGTATTTAGGATTTCAATTATCTTTAACAACAAGTTTATAATTATATTTTGTTGTTGTAATGATTAATTCGTTAGGCTTTTCAGTTTGAAATAATATTTCCTCTTGTGAACTACATAAGATAAATAAAATAATAATGTATAAAATACGAAGTGTATATTTAAAAACCACCAAAACCTTAAAAAATAACTACTTTTAAAAGCTGTAAGCGTTTGTTAGCCTTATGCTATGAACTCTAAGCGGTTAAGCATCGATTATAATGAGATTTTATTAGTGGTGTCAAACAAGGAGTTAGACGTAGTCATTTGCCGCGATTAACCACTCACGCCGAGACCACTGGCCTCCATTGCTGTCATGATCCCAGTACAGCCGTAGGCTAATTCTTCGGCAACTAGACACCCGTCAAAGACACCCATGTTCATGCCACCTGTAGACGTCACATGAAGATGAAACAAGAAGTAAGCACTTGAGTAATGCACAGAGATAGAAATTTCGTGACTTGAGAAAAATTATAAATATACTCGTACTATAAATACTTATATAGTATGAATTACTTTAACAGTGTTAAATACATACTAATAATTTACTTTAATTTATTTGTTTGAGACATTGACATGTTTGTAGATGTAATGTATGTACTAAGCATTAGGTACAGACTATTATACCTAATATCTTTCACCTTTGACAGGCATACAAAAATTTTGTAGTTTTGGTTAGAAGCCATTTATATTACTTGTGATTACATATATTATGATGTTATTATAATTACAATAAATATTTAGTATTCAAATTACCATGTGTCTATCATATATTATGTATAAAATAGTCAAATTAAGACTTAATTTATTGATAATAAAATTAAATGTAATTTACTCAATTTTTATTTATAATTACGTTCTTATTACCAGTCCGGTCCCTTGACCGGCTTAGCTGACTTTTATTAATAACATATAAAGTAATTGTACCTATCTACTGTTTGTATTACCGAAATTAGTTGTTATTGTTATGTGGGGGTCAAAGTTATACAAAATTTACTTAAGGACACGTTAAGATTTTATAGAAGACATACCCATACTACGTGACCCATTATTTATTTAAATTTTTTACCAATCGGTTATCATATATGTCAAGATCTCCCCAGCTAGTTTTAACGTAGTAATTCATAAATATGATTTTAAATAGCTGAATACGGCTAATCAGGTGGTGACACGATACCGGGCTAGTGCTCAACTCAAACAGAAGCAAACTGTTAGTCATAAAATACAATACAACCCCATACAAAAAGAGTACATTACTGAAAATACTGATTGCACATGAATATTATACATTGCTTTTATACAATTAATGTAACATGTAGCTGTTCAGAAATAGAGGTTGTAGGTACTTATACCTGTGTAGGTCTCATAATCGACAATAACTTAAACTGAGCCAAGCGTATTGTACACGTTTGTAACAAATTAATACAATTATAATATACCCTTTAAAATGAGATTTCCCTAAAAGATATTGACTACGTGACGAAAACCTAAGCCCTCCTCCGCCCCTGTGACCAAATTTGAAGACCTACCCCCTCTGAAGAGACACGTGGTATGGGTACGTTTCCTGACGATTACACGGTCAGTTCCCTTTGTAGCTTTACCGAGACTATGTATCTGACAAACATTTTTTTGCGAAATCTGTGTCTTTGACGTGAATGAAATTTAGAAAGTATTTATGCGTGTTTTGATTCATTATTTATTTCATTATTATCTAGACTAATATATAAAGCTGAAGAGTTTGTTTGTTTGTTTGCTTGAACGCGCTAATCTCAGGAACTACTGGTCTGATTTTAAAATTCTTTAATCTATATTTATAATAATTTAATCTATTTAAAACTGGAAATTCTTTCAGTTTTAAATAGCCCGTTTACCGAGGATAGACTATATAACATCACAAGACCAATAGGAGCCGAGCACCAATGAAGAATGTTTCAAAATCGGGTTTTTTTCCTTTTGAGAGCTTCCACTGCGTGCGTTTCAGCTTCTATGTAAACAAAGTCGCGGGTTAAAGTTAGCGATAGCCCAAAGTTACTATTCAACGCGAACGAAGTTGCGGGCAGAAGCTAGTATTTCATAATTATGTCATCATGAATAGACTAAAAAATAGGCTCATAGACGAAGTTTAAGTATGACAAATGTTAACAAAAGCGGCACACAGGCGTGTGGTTAGAGAGATATTAAAATGTAATAATGATATCCTTTAATTACTTTTTATTTATATCAAGACGTAATATGCGTATATTACTTAAATAAAAAGTAATTAAAGGATTATCTTTACGCACAACAAGTTTTTAAATTGAATTGGTTTGAATAAAATTCTTGAAGCTTGAAGTTTTTAAGACGTGGGGTACATTTTTGATTAAATGTTAAATTTTTTGATTAAAAGTTAAATGATAAAAAGTTAAAAAGTCACTGGCTGGTGAAAATATAACGTTCCAATAAATCCAATCAATATTCAAAAAAATAAAGAATAAAAAAAAATTGATATGTAAAAAACATATAAAAATTGGTATTATTGTAACTATATGCTAGCAATTATAAATGTTTTTATTTTTTTCATTGCACTACGGTAATTAGTGTAGACTACGTTATATTTGAGTTTTTTTTTGCAATTATTTAACTTCAAAATTCGCATTTAACATGTTGCTAATAAAAATAATGTAACAAAGAAAGGCGATAATAATGTATACTATGTACACCAATTATATTAAAATAGCTTGGGACTATCCAATCCTAACAATATTTTCAAGAAACAACATGTTCAAAGTGAATTGTAAATACTTTCAAACATAAATATCGTCGCGGTCGAGTCCTAGTTATACTGGGGTCACTGCTCACTGAGTTTTAGAATATGTTCATATAGCTTTCAGGATTCCGTTGGCTAAATGGTCTCTATCACTCCGGTGCCCGTCTGTGTCAAAGCTGATTATTTCAGAAACTACAAGAATATAAATATAAAATTTACCACACATAAAAGTTTTTAGAGTTCTATTGAATGTAGTGTAATAATGAAAAAGGGGCCTGAACGAGAAAATTGAATTTTGAAAGTTGAACAATATCGTCGATTAGGGTATTCATTGAAGTTTTCTTTTCATGCTACATAATATGTTCTAATTATTTTAGCACAGCAAAGGCCCGCCAGATGGAAAGCGGTTGCGATTACAAATAAGGTGATTCAAACGCATTAGATCTTAGTAATTTTAATTGACATTAACAAAAAGCTATAGCTGAAACTGGCGGCGATCTCTTGGTGAACCAGTCTCTTGGTGTATTTCCAAAATTAAAATAGAATGACTGATATTTTTTAATGACTTAGAATTTTTTTTTAAATATAAAAAAATACTTAAGTAAATATATTTAAAGTTTTTAGATAAATTTGTTGGCGTACAAACATATAAGACACGTAAAGCTATGTTATCCTCATCAACGTTATATATATGATTTAAGTCTTGATGTGCCCTTAGTTTAGCCCACATGAAACAGATGTCACCATACTAAATCTTAATAATCACTCACTCCCAAGTTAGTGCCTCCAATGGCCGTCGTAATGCCAGTACAACCAAAGGCCATTTCTTCACCTATCAGACATTCTTCAAAGACGCCCAGGTGGGAACCTACGCCCCCTGAAATATCTTTTACATCTCACAAAACCGTCATTGCTTTTTTAATTAAATTATATATGAAGTACAGACTTCATACATTGCTTTTTTAATTAAATTATATATGAAGTACAGATTGTCAAGATTATAATTTTCAACAAAACCTACATAATTTAAATTTGATTATATAAACCCAATAGAATTCAGGTGAGTTTTTGATTGTTTCCAAGTAAAAAGAAAAACAGAATGATTTTGCCAATCAGAAAAGCCAAATCTTTGCATGCTCTTTCACCGAGATAATCACAAATACAAACAAAAACAATTTTTGTTTAAATGTTGTCCTCACTCCGACTTCGGTGATAGTCAAAGCTGTCATGATTCCGGAACAGCCGAAAGCTAAGTTTTCGCCGATGATGCCCAACTCGAACACCCCTAAACCTAATCCCCCTGCGGAATTAATTTCGGTAAATTGATCCCATCAATTTCATATAATGTATGTTATGTTATGATACGTATGTATCGTTAGAGAGCTAGGTGGTTCTATTTTGTTAATTAAACTTTGGGAGTTTCAGAAACAAATAGTATTAAAATATAAATATCATAGAAGCATCATATTGTGACACACTAACCTGGGATGGTTACTAAGAATTAATGTTGAATAGAAATATTTGTAACATTGTAAAACTTACACCTATACCGGTCGTGATAATAGCAGCTTTCATAGCTGCACAACCGAAGGCGATTTCTTCTGTCACAAGACAAGTTTCAAATACACCTAATCCCATGCCTCCTACAATATATACATATATTTTTACTCAACAAAATTCAAGAAACTCTCTTTAATCACTTTTACATTTTAAATGGATCGTAATAGTTGTTTATTATTATAAATAGGAAGAAGACTAAGGTGGTATGTGCATGTAATAAGGAGGGATGTAAGTCACGTGACAAAAAAATGTTACACTGGAGAATTGACTGGTACTAATGTAAAGGTGGAACAAAAAGAGATGGATGGATTGCGTGAAGGATGACATGATAATGTGGTATAACAGAGGACATAATTATGCCATTAGAATAGAGGAGTATGAAAGAAAACACATATTGTGCTGATCCCAAATAATTGGGAGAAGATGAATGAAAAAAGAGAATTAGTGTGATGTTAATCAAGTACTAAATATCATTACCACAATGTTCTGGAATATGTCCATTCATTAGACCGACTTCCCAAGCTTTCTTAACGATGGGCCAAGGGTATTCGCCACTCTTGTCATATTGGGCAGCGACAGGAATGATCTCCTCCCTTGTGAATTTTCGGGCGAGGTCTTGAAGAGCCTTTTGTTCATCATTCAATTCTGAAACAAATGTTATATATAGTTTATGTAACTTTGTACATAGATTCAATATTTTATAGCATTCATTATAAAGACACTAGAGTTTACTCCGAGGCTGCACCGCGTGTCAACGTCTAGTCCGTACCTCTTGTTAAAAGAGCAAGCTTGAATACTGGTTACATTGTATTACATTTGTATGTTAGTGCTATTTGCCCCCGGAAGATTCACATTTTATATCGTAAGCTATCTCATCTCCCGGGATGTATCTATGTCCATTTCGGTATTTATACTACAAATACACAAAAGCACATTAATACCGATCCAGTAATTCAGTAGCTTTTCCGTGAAAGCTTAACAGATAAACCTTTATTATATAACCTCAATAATCAAAGAGATAGACAGATCGAATTACTATCGTATTTTGTGTGTGTGTGTGTGTGTGTGTACTAAGTTTCGACCAAATCGGTCCAGCAGTTTATCCGTGAAAGCGTGATAGACAACTTTCGCATTTATAATATTAAAAGGGATAAGGCTTATTCAATAAATAATTGACCAAAAGGCTGGTTTTAATTTTTTTCAACGAGGGATAATCCGTTTGATAATTAAGACGTTTTACACAAAAATCTCTAACCAAGACCAAATACAAGCTTCTTTCATCTGCTCCGACTCATTCTCATTTCCCTTTTTTCTGATTATGATGTTAGGAGTGCTATAAAATCTGTCACTTCAAACTCAGTCGGCAGTGATAATATTAGTAGCAATGCGATCATCCCTATTGCAGATGTCATCAACCCGATTATAACTCGTATCCTAAATTCATCAATAGGTAGTGGCATCTTTTCAGCAGACTGGAAAGAGGCACAGGTTATTCCTCTCCCTAACACGCCTAAAACCACATCCGTTTCTGAATTCCGATCGATATTCATTCTGAGCATCCAGTCCTAGAACATCTAGTCCATGAACTAATATTTGAATGAAGTATTTCCTCAATTATAACTTATTATTGAATCCTTGTCAATCTGGTTTCCGCCCAGGCCCATAGTACAACAGCTTTATGAAAATTACAGGCGATATCAGCCAAGGGATGGAAAGTGCTCTACTAACTAAACAATCACTGTCAGACTTAAGTAGTGCTTTTAATTTGTTTCTTACATGACAATATTGTAATCCAGCTTTTTTGTAATTGTATATTTGTTGAGCAATAAAATGTTATCTATCTATTCATTTCTATTAGTTTTTCAAAAATTACTTTGGCAGGAATATTCTGGCTCTACACCTATAGACCAGAATATGAATTTTATATGATGTCATCATTATAACTAGTAATCTCTCGTGATTATAACTAGAACTATACCTACACACACTATTGTAGACGTCGAATATCATAATAGAATTTAATAATGTTAAGAAATATACTTAATTAATAATTGAAATATATAATTTAAAAGATAATAAATTTATCTTCAAATACAAGGTGCAAATTCCTCTAATGATGTAACTGTTGAAGATTATGTTCCTTTGAAGTAGTCGGAAATTCGATAACAGCTTATAAATAATAGTTTCAAAGTCCAAAACTGAAATAGTATTTCAGTATTGGAACTGCGTTACTTATATACCTACCATTTTATCTTTTATGACGATACACAAATACTTTGATCCAATTGGGATTATCCAGGTACTGTTAGTTGTTCTTGTCATGTTTCTTTTTAAAGTTAATAATTAATTTTGTTATGTACCCTCTTATTTCTAAACTATACAATCGGCCATTTCCTTAATTGAATAATAATGTTATATTTTTATTTATTCTGTGATTATCGCCTGTTTCGTATAGAGTAGTTGTCTATAATTTACAATAATTTTGTTACAATATGTATCCTTTGTATAATGTCATAATTGTTAGTGTCGTTTCGACTACTTTACTGGTTAGAGCTCTCGCAAGTTATTATGCCGTCCTGCGCTATTAAAATATGTTGGAACTATTTAAAAAGAGGAAACAATAAGGATAAGATATCATTTCATCGGAAAACTAAACTAATTTCCCATGATTTCTTTATAAAAACATGAAATTTAATTTCGATATTTCAAAGATTATCCAATGCATTGATGTTCTCAGGTGAGAAGTGGGACCTATTTTCTAAAATTTGGGGACTTTTTTAATAATGAAATATGAATCACTAGCTTCTGCCCGCGACTTCGTCCGCGTGGATTTTTTTTCATAAAAAGTATCCTATGGTACTTCTAATACCTTAAATATGTGTAAAAAGTTTCATGATGATCGGTTGAGTAGTTTTAGCGTGAAAGCGTAACAAACAAACTTACATTCACATTTATATTAGTAGGGATTGAAAAAATCTATAGAAAGCAGACATGTAATGTTTGTGTGTCCGGTTTTCTTAAACCAGTTTATATTAAGTTTTAGATTTCTTACGGATCCAATTGTGGCAAAACGTTGGATAAAAGCAATCCGGTAATCGCAAGATGACTACCATTGGATCCAAACAAAAGGTCGATTGTGTGTTCCAATCATTCTGAAGAAAAAGAAATTTGTATATCGGAAAAAGGTTTTAGGAAATTTAGAAAAGGAGCTGTGTCAAGCAAGGTGTGTATTGATCCAACAGTATTCATTCAGTTATAAGATTAATAGTAATAATGATTCATACATTTCACTAAAATTATCTTCGTATTGGTTTTGTAAATGAATCGATCACCGGAGATATGGTGTACTGACATTTTTTTAGTACATTATTGTCATAATTAAAATATTAATTTTGTCTATACTCTGTTAGCTGCATCGTCATTAATTCCTAATAAAGAAATAATTTAATATATTAAAAAACAAACTTTAGTTTGTAAAATAATCAAACCGAACTAGTTTGAATAAAAGTTTTAGATGTAAAAGAAACTTTAAGATGTGAATATTTTCATTTCAATAATAGCCAAAAATAGGTTTAGTTGCTCTTAAGTCCCTGCATTAAACTATTCCGTGTACCTACCCCGTAGTTCTTACTACGGATATAAATTTGGATTACACCTATCACACCCAGTATGAACCCATCGACTCGTTCCAAGTCCACTATTACAAATGATTTCATTGATTTTTAGCGCAGGATAATCTTTGGGGCATGACTAGTCGCCTAGTAAACTTCGTGAACATGTTGTGTAACAAAAAAATTCATTGCCATTGTGGGTAGTATTTTTAGAATTATTACATTAGTATGGGTAATTAACAGACTTATAAATATATATTAATATCTGTACACATATTTTATTGCGAATAAACATTACTACATATACTAAAATGTGTTATGAATTCATTTGTGCATCAATTTTTTTATGGCTCGTTCCAAGACACACAATTTTTGTTAACAATACCTTAATTATCAAAAATAACCAAAACCTCTGGGTAATATTAAATAACACATAAAGCGATTAAATCATGATGATAATTTAAACTTTTCACTTACATAAAAAAATATTTAATTATAAAAAATGGGGTAATATTTTTTAGCTGATATCACGAAAACACGCCCACATTGATAGTTTTTCGAGAGTGATTATAGCAACGCTTCGTGTTTTTGATTTTTGATGCCGTTTTTGGCGGTGTTATTTGTTAGCAATGCTCTCTTTAGACATGTTATATCTCAATATGCATACCCTTCAACCCTTTAATTAAAATAGTTTATAGGTGACTTCAATCGGCTATCGGTTGTACCAATATGCTAAGTTTCTTATACTGTTAAATTGTTGGAGGGATGGCGAGGTGTTCTAAAAATGCTTATCGAGTGTTAAAAGTTAGTGTATAATATTCATGTTAAAACCGTAAGGTTCTCTGATTATAAGGTCTTGTGACCAGCTGCTGTTCTTTTACTACCATAAACCCTTCTGAGTTGTTGCAAGTATTAAAGTACCTAACAATTGATTGTGTTGGTAACAAGCTAAGAAAGCAATGGGAACAACACTATTAACAATAGAGGATTATACTCAAAATTGCCCCAAGAACGTCAAACTACTGATATTTAAAAAAAAACCCAAAATATTTTAAGATAATCTATGTATTATTTTAAGTTGCAAAAACATTTTTAGTAAAATAAAAAGTAGAGCAAGTCTCACAAAATATTTCCCGCACGTGGTGCTACGGTCGCGCAACGTAATGTTAGAAAGAAAAATAATTTTAGAAAGATTGCGCCTTAATAGTACCTATGTATTATAAATGTAAAAACACAACGTTCAATCGTGCAAAGTAGTATGAAAACAAGGTTTTTGAGGTTTGAATAGTTAGCCGTTGAGCGTTAGAGAGAATTCGTATGCAGGGCACGTGTATCACAGTTGGTAGTCGAGGGCAAATGCTTTGAAGCAATTCTGAGGTGAAGTTCAGTGTACTCGCTTGTTCTTTAGGCACTTAAAAGTCTTACTTATTTATAAAAAACACACAGGTAAATACACAAATATTTTACATTTTATGTACGTACATATATTTAAATTACATATTTAGATTATTTATCAACATAGTTAATTTATTTTATTTTAGTGGTAATACCGAGCGAGCAACCATTTCCAAGCATTTATTTTCTTCTTGATATTTCGATAATGCATCAATTAGTAATTTCCGGATGAGTTACTGACTCCATTTGTTATAAAAATAGACTTCATTTCTAAATAAATTTTAATCAATTTAACTTATCTATATGTTTTTGCTAACAATACGATATCTTGTAGAACATTTACCCACATTTCAATGAACATATTTTACATTTCATGTGAAACTGACAAAAAAAATAAGTTTCTGATTTCAGTTATATTGGAGTATATTATACCTGTACACACCGTCAACACAGATACAAAATGTTTTTACAGTAGAGAGCTTAGTTCATAAGATATGGGTCTTCGTCTAAGTCGCTGAAGATTTAAGAAACCAAGATTTTTCCTAAAAAGCTAATACATCTATAAAAAATTACCAAAGCAGAATCCTGTTGTTGGAATGGGTTTAGCCGCAGCTGTAGTTGTTGCTGATGTTGATAACTTTCTGTAGATTGGATGAGTTGCACGGACTATCTGTGGTGTCAGATATTGATGATTTTATTTTAGGACCAATACACATAAAGTGATACAATAAATCTATGTTGTTTTTTTTTAAAATTAATTTATTCATGACCATAGAATCAAAGTCTTTCAGTCGGAAACATGTTAATTAATAGGTCTTCGTATAGTAGCGCAGTTGTATTGCAGGCTACAACCGACGCCATTCAATGGAGTTCTTGTGAAAACTCGAAAGATCACATCTGACTATACAGTTCACATTTCTCACAAACATAATTTCTACTCAAAAACTATTTATATCCTGCAACTATTGTTCATTTTAGAGTAATTATACACATTTTTAGAAAATAAAACTGCACAGCACAACGTCTCCTTTCAGTTCCCGCCAAAAACTCCTTTTTTTATTATATTTATGGCTTGGCAACTAGGCCTTTAAGCCAGATCTTAGTTTATAATATACATTTAGTTTCTTCATTTTCTTAAGCCTATGTGTAGCACAGCTGAACTGTAGGTAATCAGTTAGTGCCATTCAACGGAGTTCTTGTGACAACTCAAAAGGCCACATTTGACTATACAGTTCACATTTCTCACAAAACACATAATTACTACTCAAAAACTATCAATATCCTACAATACTCAAAAACTATCAATATCCTACAACTATTGTTCATTTTAGAGTAATTTAACACATTTTTAGAAAATAAAACTGCACAGCACAACATCACCTTTCAGTTCCCGCCAAAAACTCTGTCCCCAAAAACTCCTATGTTGGTATATATTGTAGTGTTGCCACATGGTAAGTACCACATGCCACATGGTCTAGAACATTGCCACATGGTCTAGAACATTTATGAAACTTTTTCAGATGTGTAGATGGAATATGTAGACATTCATTGGTTGATATCATTTTATATCACTATTTGCTTTTAATACATATTATTGGATATCATTCATTCTTTACAGCACTTTAAGTTGAAATGCTTAGTGTTTATGTTAGTTTTCATAGATCTATGCTGTAGGTATAGGAGAATAAATATCAATAATGATTTCTTATACTATTGAATTCAACAAGCAATAATTTTTTTATAGCTGGAGTACAGCAGACAGACCACCTGATGGAAAGTGGTTAGCATCGTCCATGGACGTCTACAAGACCAACATGCTGCCGGTTTCATTGAATTTATTTGTATGTACCATGAAAAATAATGTTACCAGAAATTCTCAGAAAAGCTTATAAATACTGTACCTAGAGGATGCTATAACTTTATTTTTGTGTTAAATTTGAGTATTTGAGTAAATATATATATATATATATATATATATATATATATATACACTGACGGACTCATAAACTGCATCAAAGTAATAGACGACTTTGAAATAAATATTTTAACCGAGTATGTAAACTTTCTATATAGATTTAAATTGAAACCTCTAGATTGATTGGTTGGATTAGATAGATTGGTTCGTGAACTTTAAAACAGCGTAGGGTCATATCCTTAAGTTTAAGTTTGTGTACTGGAAAGGACCTTAAGACTTTTTTTGAAGAAATAACAGAAAATTAAGGAAAATTGGTTTAATTAAAAAATTGGTTTTAACAATAGACACAAACTTTATGCAAGGGTTCATTTATGTTTTAATAAGGTGTATTACCTCCACGTGCCCTTATTACGGATTCTAATCGGTTCCGCATAGATTTCTTTTTAAATTGTCCCAAACATGCTCAATGGGATTAAGATCCGGGCTGCGTGCTGGCCAATTCATTGTACGTATCCCAACCTCTTCGCAATATCGTCGAGCTTGTGCAGCAGCGTGTGGCCGGGCATTATTCTGCATTAAAGTAAAATTTTCGCCTATGAATCCCATGTAAGGCACTACGTGATCTTCTAAGATCTCTGTTATGTAGCGATGTGCAGTCAAACCCCCTCTATTACCGTTTTGACGGACCATGTCTATGAACACAAGTTCTGTTCGCCTGTTCATCGATATGCCACCCTAGACCATACACGAACTGCCTCCAAAAGGAACACGCTCCTCAATGCAACTTTGAGCATATCGCTCCCCACGTCGACGATAGACTCTTCTGCGACCATCTGCACCATATAAACATGTCCTACACTCGTCCGTGAATAATACAGAGGTCCATTGCTCTTCTGTCCAATTCAGGTGATCACGTGCAAATCTTAAGCGAGCTTGTCTGTGAGCTACAGACAACTTTGGACCATTTACTGGTCTAAAAGGGGTGATATCCGCTTCCTTTAACCTTCTTCTTATTGTTCGTGCACTCACGTTTACTCCACGCACTGCATTAAGCTGTTTTGATGTTAACAGACATGAGGAAACTATTTCGCAAGGAAGCTGTAACAATAAATCGGTCATCACGACCGGTGGTTGCTCGAGTGCTGCCTGTACCACGTCTCCTTCTGTAAGAACCTGTCTCCACAAACCTTCTGTATATTCTAGAAACCGTAGACTGGTTTAAATTTAAATTTCTACCAATCGTTCGTTGATCCAAGCCCTCCCGTACCAATGCTACAATTTGAGCCGCTTGTTCGGACGAAGTATCCATATTATGGTTCAAAAACTCTCCATGAGTTAAAAAACTAACCCAACAATTCTGCTGGTAACAATAATTCAATTGACAAAAAAATAAAAAATCAATGAGAATCAATTTAAAACTTTGCTATAAATAACATGCAAATCTGATACTACAGGTAAATTTTCTTTTCCCGGCTATATTCATTTGTTTTACTGCAGTTCTATTTTTAAATTTTCCTTTTTTTTTAGATTAAGAGCCAGTCTCTCCAAATTTTTATAATTTAATCTAAAAAGTTTGCATACTTATTTAAAAAAATCATTTCAAAGTAATCCTGAACTTTGATGCAGTTTATGAGTCCATCAGTTTATATATATAAACATCATTTGTATGTATGTACCTATGAATATTTGAAAAATAAATTAGTGCTAATGGATCTAGTATTGTTTTATTTATTACAATTATGACAATATTAGATGAATTGATTCATACAATTTCCTTGAATATTGTGGTGTCCTTTTATTTTTGTTCCTTACAAACAAATTGATTCAATTTATTGATATATCTAACATTAGTGTTATGTGATACTTTTTATTAGGAAAAGTCCAATTTTCCTAGATATACATCTAAAGATTATAAAGCAGGTTTATAGGGTAAGTTCCATTTGTGTAGGTAAACACCGCCCAGCTTTACACTTATTAAGGAGTTTTTGGCGGGAACTGAAAGGAGAGGTTGTGCTGTGCAGTTTTATTTTCTAAAAATGTGTATAATTACTCTAAAATGAACAATAGTTGCAGGATATTGATAGTTTTTGAGTAGAAATTATGTGTTTTTGTGAGAAATGTGAACTGTATAGTCAGATGTGATCTTTCGAGTTTTCACAAGAACTCCATTGAATGGCGTCGGTTGTAGCTTGCAATACAACTCCGCTACTATACGAAGACCTATTAATTAACATGTTTCCGACTGAAAGACTTTAATTCTATCATCATGGTCATGAATAAATTATAAAAAAAAACACTTATTAAAATTGGAAAAAGATTCTTAATTATGACAATTCATAAATTTGACCATTTTTTGTTATAAAGAACAAAGTATTTCTAAGCTATATAATTCACTAATGCAAATTTCTAGTGTACTTCAAGATTCAATATAATTATGAATGATGTGGCATAAAAACTGCTAGATTTTAAAGTATAATATATATATTAGCATTACCAAAAGTAAGATCAAGACCACTTCTATTTTTAAATTTATGCATTTCACATACAGCTATTACTAATATCATATGTAGAAATGTTATTCTAAATTCAATTTCAAAGAGAAATTTCGCTTGAGTATCCGTTTTGCTATAACCATTAACTATTAAAACTTTGACTTCGTTCTATGAACTTTGGACTTTGGTTTATATATTTGACAAGATATAATGCTAATCTAATCGAGAACATTAAGTGCAATGTTAAGTGAATAGCCAACCAATTTTAATTATATGCACACTGTAATAAACAATATTCAACTTATTTTAAAAATAAAAAAGAGGATCTTACGCGAGATAAAGGATTCATCTTCAAGACTTCGATTTACTACTGATCTATGGATTAAATAATTACTCTTGATTTTAAAGAAATATACGACTGAACTTTACAGTTTTCACTTAGAAAATGATATACGAAATACAATTATACAAATCAAAATCTCCTCCACTCCTCTCTAATAAAAGATTTAAGTTCAATGAAAAAAAAAATTAAAAATACTCCTCTTCGGTAGTGTTGCCAACTCTTTCATAATTTTTTGATGCGCAGTGGTGTATGTATTATACATTTCGTATCATACCGAGTCCCTCTCGATTGTACGGATGGGACCGGACCGCGGCAATAAGCGTCGCCCAGCGTGTGCGAAGACTCTGGACGGAACCAATTACTCCAATAAACCTAAACCTGCGTACCATACCCGGCACTAGTGTGAAAGAACATGAGATGACGAGCGAAGCTACACCTATTATTCAAACGCGCAACAAGCTTAGTACACCCCGGGACGCAGAGTGACCCACTTCACCAATAGAGGTTGGACCCGTCCCATCCCCACGATGCGCGGACCCCTGCGATGGAATCATGGGAGGAGATTTTGCGCATACCCGTGTCTCCGGAGGCCAATCTGACGACGGCGTCTGGGAACCGCGTGCCCAGCTCTCTCCTTACTCTCTCAGCGGCTTCCTTACGGCACGTTACAGCCTCGCAATAGTCCTGACCAGTGATCGTCGCTATGGAGCATGGCCTCAACCATTCCCCTCAACAAATCAATCGGCCTTACAATTGCCTTTGGCTCAAACTTTGAGGTTTCCATCCAGCGCCGCGTTTGACCAGCGTGTGAAACGCAGTGTCTAGAGCCTGCTCTTGTGGCACTGAGGGGAAAACAGACACCTCACAACCTGATGTAGATATTTTTGGAAGCACCCGTGCTCGGTTAGTATCTGCGTCATCATAAAGATCAGAGATCCGCGTTTGCGCGTGACCCATCGCAGTAGTTAGGAACGAACCGCCTGCACACCTCGATCCTAAATCTCTCTGCCAAGTTTGGATCATGGTAGCGGTTTACCGGCTACCCGGCAATAAGCCAGCTTTGGCATCCTGTCGGAAGCCTTGAACCTTGGGAAGCATATCTGCCTGGAGTTCCCAGGGCGGATCTCCCGCCAATTGTCACCGCCGACCATGATACTGTATGATACCCCCATATGGACCTTACGCTCCGTCCGCTGAGTTCTCCTCAGCATAGTCCTGTTGTGGCGGTGGAGGGCGTGATTTCATATTGTTACGTGCGAGCGGGGTACGCACTTATGGATTGCAAGAAAACACCAGTTTTAAATTTAGAAGCTTTTATTAACTTACACAGCCGCACGTAGTACCTCTCTGCAGGGTTGCCCCTATACGCACGACCAACGATGCACAGTTCCGACGATAAGTTGTCACACCCTCAATACCGTCGCCGATATTGCGCGGACCACCTCCAATATTATCGCGGGTAGCTCGCTTCTGGTTCCTCCTTCGAACTACGCTACACACCTCCTTCGCGTATCTGTCCACCAAACTTCTCACTAAATTCACCACTTAGTTCGTCTCTGTCCTCTATTAACCTTCTCTAATATCGTACTTGTCGTTTCACCGTCTCGAACTGAACTCAACTTAAAACTGCAACTTTCAACTCTAAACTGCCCGGTAGGCGCGCCTTACGCTATTTATATACCCGGAAGAATTTTCTAGAACCCGTCTATCTATCTCTGTCTTTTCTTTCCCGAACCTTCTGTTCGGGAACTTTCGTTTATACGTCTATCCCTTTCTAACATCTATCTATCTCTTTCTCTCTTTTGTCGTCTATCTCTTTCTAACATCTATCTATCTCTTTCTTTCGTTTATCGTCTATCTTTTTCTAAATATATCCGTCCTTGTCTTTTTCTTCCAGAAATTTCTAGTTCTTTCTAAAAGTTCTAAAACTGATTTACGCTGCTGGGGAGTTCCACCCTCGGTCGCCACACTATGTATGCAATACTTCGGAGTATGCCGGAATATAGCCGGAGCCTTCCCGCCTGGTCCCACCACGTTGGGGATAACTCTGGCGAGGGGCCCGCTGTCCTAACGAACATGGGACCAAGATATTCAAAATGTCTTTGAACTGCCATTTCCCGTTGAGAACGAGCCCCAGATGCCACATCTGGAGTTTGCCGAGAATAGAAACCCCTTGGACTATTACGCATAAGTCCGCAGGTGGATTCCGAAAACGTCGTCCGAAATCGTATAATTTAGATTTTATCTAGGAAAATAAAAGAATCTTCAATTAAAATTTGGCCACACTGTCAGAACTTTCGTATCGTTTTGGCATGCATTAGTACAGCTCGTTCACGATAACTTGTCCCGCAGGGTTACAAAATTCAAAAAATTTACATCACTTAATATCATGTTATTAAAGTTTATAAATAGAGATTATCAGAAAACGTAAATTATTCTTAATTTTTGTAAGAATTTACTAGTACTTATCGCGATTTTAGCCTTGTTTTTACTCTAGCTGTAGGTGTTAATATTTTTGATTGTTGGTAACCCTGCGGGACAAGTTATCTTGAACGAGGTATACATTATTAATCCGTCAGATAGCGATTTATCTTCAGTCTCGAGCCATATTTTATTGAACAACGATAGTCTCAAACAATGAAAGAATTTCCATGCAAAACAAAATTTAAACGACAAAAAGAATAAATCCTTATAAGACTAGCTCTAAAGAGGCCCATTCCCAACGTGCGTGACAGTCCTGCAGTGGGTGGAGCTTTTAGGGCTCATTTTTCTCTGTGTTGTCGCAATGCAGACTTCAGCAACATTCACAACCCTTCATTACGCGATGGACTGCTGTGCAAGATAGTGTTTGTGTCCCTTCAACAAAGAAATATACTGTGGCAAATTAATTTAGAAAATAATAGGGGCGCCACTTTCGCAAATTTGTTTAAAGTTCTAGCAACCCCAATTTTTATACTGGGGCCACACCTGCGATAATTTCAAAGATATTTATTTATGGTCCAATTCGATCACAAATAATGCATTAAATCCATCGCCACATCTGTGTGAAACAGCCTATATCTGTAACTTCATCCCAGAGGAAGTACTACGTCGTGCAAAGATCAAGTTGCTCCATTTACGATATGCGTGAATTTTTTCAACATAACCTAAGATGTTTATTTTAATTATAATGACTATAATGTTGTAAGCAAGAGCTTTATTACTTTGCGATAATAAATAGCACTTAAAATGTGTGGTCGAGATAAGGAGAAATAAAAAGCAACAATATAATTTTCTGATAGTTTTGAGAGAGTGACAATGTCACGTATCTATTCTTTATTCGTAGTGTAACTACTAAATAGGTTCACAATGTTTTAACCTTAACACCTTCTCTCAGTGTAAACCTATTAATGCACGTAGCTTACACAATCTTGGTTGCGCTATTGGTTTAGTGAGCAGATCTGCAAGTTGCTGCTCACTGGAGATTTTCTTCACTATAATCTCTCCTCGCGTTACTAGCTCACGAATAAAGAAGTGACGTATACGAATATGTTTCGTACGTCTGTGGTATTCTGGATTTTCAGCCAGTTTAATTGCAGCCTCATTGTCAACCCACAATGTCGGCAATTCTCTATTATCAGTGAGGTGCTTGAATAGTCGGGTTAGCCAGACTGATTCCCTGGCAGCCTCACTTGCAGCGACAACTTCAGCCTCAGTTGTTGATATGGCTACACTCTGTTGTCTCTGGCTCATCCAAGAGACTGGTCCTCCTGCGTATAAACATAATATACCAGAGGTGGATTTTCCGGTCCCTATATCACCACCATGATCAGCATCACTGTAACATTCAAAGGTCTTATGGTTACCTTTCTGGTAAACAATGCCAAGATCAAGAGTGTACTGTAAATACCTCATAATGCGTTTCACTTTTACGCAATCTTCATTAGTTGGCTTCTCCAGACTTCTCGAAACTACACTGACAGCATATGCTATGTCAGGTCTAGTACCAACCATAAGATAGGCTAATGCTCCAACAGCTTGTCTATAATTTTCTAAAATATAATCATCAGTCTTCATATCATTCTGTGATGTATTTTCTTTGATTATAGGTGTTGCTATAGGTCTACAACCTTCCATACCGAATCTATGCAATACTTTCTTAGCATAAGACGCCTGGTGTATCTTAATACTACCTTCTCTGATTTCAATCTCTATACCAAGGAAGAACGAGGCTGGTTTATAAGTAATTTTAAATCTTGTTTTCAAATCTCCTAAAAAGTCATCTATCATCTGTTGATCTGTTGCTGCAACAAGTCCATCATCAACATATAGAGCGACAATCAATTTCTTGTCATCTTTTCTCAGAGTAAATAAACAGGGATCTGCATCACTCGTCTTAAAACCAATTTCCTTGAAGAAATCCAAGATAGTTTTATTCCAACACCTTGGAGCCTGCTTTAAGCCATATAAATTTTTCTTCAAAAGACATACTCTTCCAGTGCCACCATCATAGCCTTCGGGCTGTTTCATGTAAATTTCTTCATTTGACAGTGAACCATATAGAAATGCAGTCGACACGTCAAATTGGAAAAGCTTCAAGCCTTCACTAGCCGCAATACTTAGTATGGTTCTCACAGTTGACAACTTTGCAACTGGGCTAAAGGTTTGATCATAGTCTACACCTTTCTTTTGACGAAAACCTTTGGCGACAAGCCTTGCCTTATACTTGTCTACAGAACCATCAGCATTTTGCTTTACCCGAAACACCCATTTACATGGTATGGCTTTTCTGTTCTTGGGTAGTCTCTGCAAAACCCAGGTTTCATTTTGCTTAAGTGAATTAATTTCACTTTCCATCGCTTTTATCCAAAGATCTCTATCTGGACCCGACACAGCATCCTTATAACAATTTGGTTCTTCATATCCATCAATAATCATAGCATAGTCTTTGAATTTAGCAGGACGTTTTAGTGACGAACGATTTCGAAGCTCTCTCTCGCACTCGATACTAACAAGAGGCTCGAGACTATCTTCATCTTTATCACTCTCATCTACATCTTCCCCCTCTAATTCATTAGACTCTTCATGATCTGATTCTGAATTGTTATTTACTGGAACTTCGTCACAATCCGTTCGAACATTTATAGGTATCTCAACTTCACCTATGTCTTCATTGTTACTGAAGTCTTCTGTTACGAACTTCGATTTGATTGGCCTCTCATCAAAGGTCACATCTCTGGATCTGACTAAGGAATTTGACTCTTTATTCCATAGTCTGTAACCGTCATCGTTGTCATAGCCAATAAGAAAGCACTTTTTCGCTTTCTTCTGCAATTTCTTCCTTCTCTGCTTAGGAATATGAGCATAGCATGCCGAGCCTATGATTCGAAGATGCTTTATCTGCGGCTTTTTACCAAACCATAACTCATACGGACTTTTGTGATCTATGCAAGTTGGTCCTGTTCTGTTCAGAATGTAAGCAGCCGTTTGTACCAACTCTGTCCACAACTGTTCAGGTAACTCCTCATGTGCATGCATCATTGCTCTTGCTTACTCAACGATAGTACGGTTTTCTCTTTCGCTACAACCGTTTTGTTCCGGTGTGTATGGCATTATAAGTCTCATATTTATTCCACGTTTCGCTAACTCTTTTCTTACTTTGTCGTTATCAAATTCTCCACCATTATCGCTCAGAAATTCCTTAATAGTATGTCCTGCAACATCAGCTTCATTGAGCATCTGACATAGTTTTTCTGGTACTTCAGACTTCTTTTTCATAAAGTATACATAGCGATAGCGGGTATGTTCATATTTGAAAAGAACAAAATAGTAAAATTTAGAGTAAGATGCAGAAAAAGGACCACATACGTCAGAATGAATGCGCTCTCCAGGCATTTGAGCTTTATCTCTAGTTCCAAACTTTCTTCTGTGTGCTTTACCAAATATACATTCTTCGCATAATTCTCCACTGTCCTTTGTCTTAATGTCTAACTCTCTCTGTATAAGACTTTTCACATGCCTTTTATCTTGGTGACCCATTCTCTCATGGTAAAGCTGTAATGTATCAAGTGCATTCACCACTGAATCAACTTGACGTACTGCGCTACATTTCAGCTTGTATAATCCACCAAATCTTTTTCTATATCCAGTCACTGCTATCTTTCCATTTATCTTTATGGAACAGGAAGTTACCCGTGACTTAAACAAACTTTTCGGATTCATATTTTGTGCTGCTAACATCGAAAATAAATTTCTACTTATCGATGGAACCAACCAGACCTCCCTAAGAAAGAATTCTTCAGCATGGGCCCGCATTCTTATTGACCCTTGTCCAATGGCCTTTATTACCTTACCATCTGCTGTAGTAACTGTATGAGGTGTCGAAAAGTGCTCAAAATCTTCATAAAGATCATCCCGCATCGTAACATGGTGTGTAGCGCCGTTGTCAACATACCAGTTCTCACGATCGAAATTGCACTCTGAGGAATTTATCTGTAGAAGCAACATGCCAGTGCTTGTACCACCTCGACCTCCTTTACTAATATCTTTCTTTTCTTTATTAGGACAATCCTCCTTGCATATGTGGCACCTTAACTCTTTGGTAATTTTCTTTCTTACCCTTGATGTCTTATCTGGTTTTACATATTTCATTGTAGGCTGGTGCACTACCAGCGCCTCTCCCCTAGAATTCCCTTGAGTCATCTCTGAGTTCAATATTGCCCTTTCATGCGCACATAATTGACTCGTCAGATTTTCCACAGTACGGTCCTTCTTGGACATTAGCATCCAACTTGACTTAAATGAGAAATATTCTTCTGGCAAAGTATCTAGCAACTTACATATCAAGAGAAGTTCAGGTAATTTTGTCATCTCATCAGTTTTAATAAGTTCTATATTTAAATTATGCCAAAGGTTCTTTAATTTCGAAATATAAGTCGCCATGTCGTCTGCAGTATCCTTCTTAAATTTGAAGAAATCCATACATACATCATACAATCGATCTTCATTTGTTCCGTCATATAATCTTTGTAATTCTTCCCAGACGTCTCTCGGACTCGAAAATCTTATGACTTTATCTAGTGTTTCATCAGAAATATTGTTCGTAATTAAAAGAAGAGCCGTGCTCTCTAATTTAATATACTCATTCAACTTCTTATTAAAATCTGCCAAAACCGCTGCACCGTCAACTTCATTGTCGACCACCACAGGCCTTACCGGCTTCCTTATTCGACCTTCTATAATATCCAATAGTCCATCGATGCCTCTTAACAAAGCCGACATACGATATTTCCATGGTACCCAATTTGTCCCATCTAACTTGGATATTTGCATTTTACACAAATCCATTTTTATTTATTATGAATTTTTAATGCAAATTATCGAAATTACGGCCCATAACCACTTAAAATGTGTGGTCGAGATAAGGAGAAATAAAAAGCATCAATATAATTTTCTGATAGTTTTGAGAGAGTGACAATGTCACGTCTCTATTCTTTATTCGTAGTGTAACTACTAAATAGGTTCACAATGTTTTAACCTTAACAAATAGAACAATTATTTTGTTAACAGAAGCTAAATGAACTCTTACAAACCCGCTATGTCAGATGTTCTTTGATAAACATAATCGAGGTTCGAAAGAATACTGCTGCTTCGTATTCTGCAAGATATCGTCTTTAAACTTTATAAATTATTTTTCTTCCCGAACTTATTTTTTTTTTTTTCACTTTTCCTGTATTTTAATCATTGTTAATACGAATTTTTTTTATTAGGAACACCTGTACTTTTGTTTATATCATATGTCAAAGGACAATGTTCTTTTTTTTAATAATTTATTCATGACCATAGAATCAAAGTCTTTCAGTCGGAAACATGTTAATTAATAGGTCTTCGTATAGTACAGTTGTATTGCAAACTACAACCGACGCCATTCAATGGAGTTCTTGTGAAAACTCGAAAGATCACATCTGACTATACAGTTCACATTTCTCACAAAAACACATAATTTCTACTCAAAAACTTTCAATATCCTGCAACTATTGTTCATTTTAGAGTAATTATACACATTTTTAGAAAATAAAACTGCACAGCACAACGTCTCCTTTCAGTTCCCGCCAAAAATTCCGGACAATGTTCATTGTGAGAATGTTGCTAGTAGACAAAAATTATTCCATTTCAAGACAATTTTGTCAGGCTGTACTTAATCCTATAATAGTCGATTTTTTTCGCAATATCGATCATACTATGTAATTATGTTATTGATTGTAATTTAGTAGTGTTAATCTTTAAAATTTATATGTCCAGTTTTAAATCTAATACCATCGATATAAATATCGAATCTTTTTTTAAAATAAAATCAATATTATCGGTTTTCTCTTAAATCGTTTGCAAGTGCAGCTTTAATAGCAAGCGTCCAACTCTTTCGATTGAAAAAATTTACCTATCCTATACTGGCTTAAAGGCCTAGCTGCCAAGCCATAATCCTAAATAAATAAAATAACCTATCCTATAGTAGTGTAGCACAGAGTCAGTGTTACCAGATGGGGGGGATTGCCTGCAAATTCGGGGAATTGTTTGACGTCAGGGGGGAGATTTGGGGGTAAAGATTCTTTGGGGGGAAATATTTTGTTGTCAGAAATTTTTGGCGTTATTTTAAGTATTAATAATTCATCTACAAACACAATTATCATCACTACAATTATTATATCTAAGTTATAATACGGTATTATTACTTTATCTTAGAATTATACTCTACTAGTAAATCATACTTCAATTGAATAGTTCATTTTAATAACTCAATTCATTTTTTCGTTCATTTACATCATTAATTTTATTTATTATGCCGTCTCTTCGTATGCGTCGTATCTTATAAGCTACTTTCCGTTAGACTCACAACGACTACGATCACAACCGCGGTTTTTCCCGTTCCACTTATTTGCTGGCGTCACAATCGTAAACTCAAGTGGAACGGTTATTTAACCCACCTATTGACACGGGTCGTTGTTACCAACCCCCCCCTGTCCCGTGAGCGAAAATGATAACGTCATTAGTGACGTTTTCGCTACGACGGTAGTTTTGCTTTTTTATTTCTCCTTTAAAATAAGTAAAAACTGTTTTTGGGAGGTTTTTTTGTCAAAAAGCTTATATCTGGGGATTTTTGACAAACATTTAGGGCTTTATTGACATGATGATCTGGCAACACTGCACAGAGTAGTTAATTTATACGAGATATAGTAGTCTGTGGAAAAAACTATTGGGCGTGATGCTGGGTGTACCCTTAATTAATTTACATATCCACCAATTACATCTACTCATATTTGTTTAATGCTAAGTGGGTTGACGATTGGAGGTTTTGGTTTATTCAAGTTTGTAGGTCGTTTTGCGAAAGAGTAGGTCGTATCGTTATGTGGTATAACCAGGCCGTGTTATGAATGAGGAAGCACTGTTGGCGCGAGCTTCCGAGGAGCGGGAGCGTATCTTTCAGAGATATGAAAGGGGAAGGGAGAATCTAGATGGCCAGATAGATCCCTGGGAGGATCCTGAGTTTGAAGAATACCACAAAACTGATAGGTGAGTTTACTTATTCCTACGTCTAAATGTACATTCTCTATAAAAAGTATATTTTTCCTTTGCTTTATAGCTTGCATAGATATAAGGTTTAATATTATATTAGCACCAAGATTAACATATATTTATCTATGCAAAGCGAATATGATATTTATTATTTGTTAAGTGTACGTATTTTATGGAGGTGTTCTACATCTGTTCTCATAATTATTATTTGTCAGGGTAAAAGGGAGAGAGAGGTTCATTCCACATTAACACATTATTAACGTGTTTTATTGGTTTGGTATTTAGTTTCATAACTTCATTGTGTATATAATGATGGGAACTGAATAGTAAATGAATATTATTTGATATGATATTTGAAGTGTAGTGACTAAACTTTGTATTAGTAAAGTATCAGGTATGATGAGGGTTAAACTTTAGATAAGTGGTCACTGAATTTTAAGCAGTGGGGGCAGAAGGGGATGTGGGAGGAGGACTTCTCCCTTCTGCAACCCCCATATCTAGGAGACATGTAGTTCTTGAGATATTAATTTTTTTCATCATCCTTTTTTATATATTGCGATGACATTGACCAGTTGTGGCACTCGCCGTCTGCCACCGCTGCATGTTTGCCTTGCTCGCTCGGCTCGTGCTCTTTGATTTAGTCTTACATAACCTAACCTAAGTCACCATTCTAGTCATTGATCATGACTTTCGACTAATGCCCACAAGCCAAGCAATATATAAGTAAAACAAAACTTTTGTATTTAAAGATCAGTATACAAATTCAAAACTTATTTACTAAACTCAAAAACAGTCTTAGTGTTTATATATTAAGTATAAGTGTATTCCTAATCGTAAATCACACTTTGTTATCAACAAAAGTGGCATAAGCTTGTTTACTATTTTTGTTTTTCCCATTATTCATTCAAAACTTGTTTGTGGACCCTAAAAACTGGTTTCCGAACCCAAATGACAGGGCTAGTGGTTATATATAAGGTGTATGTTACCCCTGAACTTAAATTAACCTTAATCTCATGCCACTCTGTGTCAAAGCGCAACTATGATGAGCAACATTTTATTTTTCTTAATTAAAATTGTTTATAATATTAATGTTTTGGTATATTGGTATCCTATAGTTACCTTTAAATTTCATATGTTTTGCTATTTTTATTAGAACATACCATTAGTAAATATATAAATGCAAAATATACTTGGGAAAAAAGTTACTAAGTGTTTAAGGTCTTATTCCTATTAAGTTAGAGTAAGTTTGTGTGTACTTACTCTAACTCAATAAGAATAAGACTGCCAGTGTTTTACTTTAGGGGTTCAGCAACTCTTTTATTGCAATTAATTGTTTTATTTATATTATACCCTTTGCCTAGAACAAACTATGAGGTGATTGAGCTTGTCAGGCAACATTTTAGGGTTGGATCTTAAATTGACTTGTCTGAATTTGAGGGTACTGAGAGTTCAGGGAACTTCCCCATAAAATATTCACTTTATGTAAATAATACATACATTACATATTTTTATGTAAATAATTTATAATATTTACATAAAAATATAAATATTATAAATTATTTGTACTTTGTACCCCTTTTTCCAAAATTGCATGCATGGATGAGTATGAAATTTCACACTTATTATTTATATAGAGAAGAAGCGAAAATAGCTAATTTTTTTTTTTTGCTTAAGAAATACATTAAGTCAATAAAAAAACATTACACACACTACCATTTATTTAACACAAACACACACTCATATATACTCTTTTGTTTATTGGTCAAGTCAAATTAACAGTGCCTTGGCGAAATCTGTGAGTATACAAGTAATAGTCTTTGACATTAATTGTTGTGGTTGAATGTTGACCATTGGTGACCACTAGTTATTATTATTACGTAAAAAGCACCTGTAATAAATGTGTGCTTATGAAAAGAATATTGAAAATAGATGAAGGAAAAGATGTATGTCAAGGTCATATTCAAATTCAAATTCAAATTCAAAAGTTTTTATTCAAAATAAGTTCCACTGGAGAACACTTTTTGAAGGTCATACATATAGGTTAAAATTTAATTTTACTTCCTAGTCTATGTACACCGCTTCGCAACGTGTTATTGCTGTTAAGGAGAAGAAGCGGCAAGAAACTCCCCAGCAACACGTCTAGCTAAAAAAAAATTTCTTTATATTTGTTGTTCTATTTTTTATATTTAAGTACTTTTTTAAAAAAAAGATTTTATACAGAATTATGTTACAGAATAACTTTTGAAGAATTAATGGAGTTGTAGCAAACAGTGCATATTCAATAAGACAAAAGCGCAATAAAAGGATAGAAAATAATTATAGTTATAAATATAAAGACGTAACGTATTATTTTTTTTGCAACATATCTCCATATATTCCTTACAAGTACGGCAAGATAAAAACGTTATACTCGTACAAAACACAGTATAAGAGGTTGGAGCGAGCTGTTATGTAAATGAAGTTTTGTCATTTAAATATTCTTCAATAGTGTAGTATCCCTTTTTAAGCAAGATACTTTTTATTTTAAATTTGAATTTAGTGAAGGGCAGATCTAACATTTCACTCGGAATCTTATTGAAGAAGCGTATACCAACCCCCAAGAAAGAAGACAATACTTTTTGTAATCTAAAAGATGGCAATATCAGTTTATTACAATGCCTGGTGTTGAAATCGTGAACATCCTTATACCGCTTGTAGGCACTCAAATTATTACGAATATAAATTATATTATTGAAAATATATTGGCAGGCGACCGTCATAATACCGATTTCCTTAAAGCGTTCCCTAAGAGACACCCGAGGGCCGAGGTTGTAAATTGACCTTACGGCTCTTTTTTGTAAAACAAATATAGGTTAACAAATATTTTTTGTAAAACAAAATAAATAATTGAAGGTCTATTTTCTCTGCCAATCCCTATGAGAAACGAGTTTGTAAGACCTATGTATGTATATAATATTGTGTGACTGTTTAAATGATTAATATATTTTATTTATATCATGAGAAAAGTCTTTTAATTAAGCTCTCCTATGGTTGATAATCAACAATGTAGTACCTTGATACAGAGTCAGATCATCGTAATTACCACATGATTATTAATATCACCTCTTTATAAATATTTCTTACCATATAGCAACTTCATGAGAAAAATTAAATTTATAATATCAGCCCAAAATCATTTTCCTGATTCTCTTTATTAAAGTATATTGGCTCATTTCTCCTTTCTAATCTTACACTGTAACTATCCTCACAATGTTTTTCCTCCTTAGAAATTTATTATTTTATTACAAATAAAGAGTGTATTTATAAATCCAATAAAATGCAGTTTCTGTCTATAGGCCAAAATTTAAGTGAAAACTGCTATCTTCATGATACCTAATCATAAATGACCATTTTTAGAATTTTGTCTGTATGAAAGTTGTGTGTAGTGAATAGGCTCTGAAGTAGCTCAAAGAATTTCTAAGAAAATTTTAGGGCTTAAAACAGTAATTTTTCTGTATATTGATATCTTACAGGGTTCATAAATTATGAATATAAATTTCATGTCCAGCACAAGCAATAGAGAAAGATAAATAAGGCTAGAAAAGAGAAATATAAATAATATCAGCTTTGCTGCAATCCAGTCTTTTAATTAGCTCCAACTTTAAAGGGAATTCAGAGTACCCTGTATATATTTGTCTTCAAGGCAGATTGATGGATTTTCCAAACAATAATTGTGACATGTTCTCAAAGTGCTTTCTTCCATTTACAGCAGATGGTAATAGCACATTATATAAACTGCCTAAAAGATGCAAGCTCCATAACTAATTTAGGACTTTAAATGTATTAAAATTACTACATTAAGTAAACATAGATTAGGACACCCTCCAACCCCATGTACTGATGACTTGTGATGGTTGCCTGTAGGTGACAGATAATGATAGTGGCAGACCAAGAGACCAAGATACATGGCACAAATTATAGAAGGCTAGCTTTAAGAAATGGAATGCAATTAGCTAATGACATAGGATTTAAAAAAAGAGTATAAGTTTTAATATTTATTTTCAATGCAATTAATAAATGGACACTTCACCCTTTTTTCATCAGTAACAGGGGACATAAAGTATGCATAAAAACCCTTCAAACCTCACAGACCATAAGAGTTAAACTACAGTCAGAAAATAAGTATTAGACATAAATGTGTAGCCACAATTATATATTTGTTAGATAACTTATGTATTACTAATAGCAGGCAAAATAATTTTGTAAAATAAAATTCTCTTTTGTCATATTTCTACTTGTTTCCTTAAAATTGCATTGCTATGTGCTTATTATCTTAACATAATTATGACTGTTCTCTGCAGGGGTCTTTATTACCAAGCAACTTTACATTTATATTGACTATAATAATATTTAACCTCCTCAGCTTCTTCTTCTGATAGAGACCTATAAGATTCTCCCTTTGCTGCTGTCTTGTTTAAGTTTAGTCAAAAGTGGCCCAGCTACTTCCTTAACTTCATCTTCCCATCGTCTTTGTTGTCCTCCTCTCTTTTTTATCCATCTCAAAGGTATCGAGCGTTTGTCTTTCTTGGCCACATATTAATTTTAATTCTAATTATATGGCCAGTCTATACTGTCTACTTGAAGTTTTTGGTTTGCTGTTCTGAAGGTCTTAAGTTTAATTTTTTTAATATCAATAATAATCATCAGTTTCCCTTCTTTTTATATTTAAAATACTCCTTTGCATGATATTTTGACCGACTTTTACTTTCCTGTTCTTTGTGAGTGTTGTGAATGTTTGACACCCATATATTACACATATATTGATCATTTTACTTTTACAGCTATAGAAATTTGAATTTTCTACATAGTGATTATTCATGATAAGCTTATTAAATATAGTTAATATTCTCTGCTCTAAAATTAATTGCCTCTTCAGAATACATTCAAAAGAATATGAAATACTCCATTAAATCAAGTACGACTTTCGACGGTCTGGTGTACTCCAGTAGGTAATAAAAAATAACCTGATTAGATGTCTGTTTTGGTGATATACCTTGCCTATTAAGACCAATTCTGATTTATCACAATTGCTTAACTGAGATCTATATTTTAAAACAATACTAATATGCGAAACAACATTTACTGACAGGGTTGCCAGTTGTGTTCGCCAACCAACCAAAGAAAAGAATCGGCTTATTCATATATTTAGTATTTTATGCCACTGCTTTTAATAAAGTTTTATTGCCTGTGATGGCATTACTGAATTCAGTGCAACTAGAACTTATATTAAAGAAAACTCACAATTTTATCTGTGCAGGAACGGAGAAAGAATACAATTTCCTGTGGCCGGGCGGCCTTTTTTTTTTTTTTTTTGAGGCGAGGGAAAATGCTAACCGATTTACGCACTCTCAGGGCCGTCACTAGGAAAAGGCGCGCATCCACCGGGGGCGATAACGCTAGCAATAGTATGCTTTGTTTGCGCTTCGTCCGCGATGGCTTGACACTGAGGAGTGTGGAAGACTCAGAGCGATGCCGCACGGGCGAGCAACCTCAATACCCACTAAAAACCCCCTCCTCCCGTCGACCCTGCGCTTTTGTTGTGAAGGAAAGACTGAGATATAGAACATAGTTACGCAACAGTCGATCCAGCGCAAAAAAGTGCCTGGAGTGTGCCCTGGGAGAACACACCCCACTTCGAAACGGGGGCAGATGGTATCCCTTGCGTTGGTGGCCGGGCGGCCTGTCGTAAGAGGCGACTAAACAACCCACAGCCAGGTGGTAGGCCACCCCTGGTCTAGAGTATGTCGCTATAATAGCCTTGAGTTATGTTTCGGCATCAGTGACCAGGTTCCAGTATCCCTTAAAGAGAGCAGCAGCGCATTTGTAGCACCTTTGGTGTTACAAATGTCCATAGGCGATGGTAACCGGTTTCCAAAAAGTAGGCCGTCTGCCTGTCTGCTGAACTCCTGCTATATAAAAATCCATCCCAAAATATGTGTCTTAAGATGACAGTCAAGAATTGGCACAAAGAACTTGACCCATTAATTTATTTACCATCAAAACAAAGCTAAGGATTTGATTGAACAACATTGACTGCCACACAGCTCAGAGAGCTTAAAAGAGGAATAACACAAATAGGTATTGATTATTAAAATAATAGATCAATCCTCTAATTGTGTACGAGTCTATGCACATTTTTCTGTTATTAAGCCTCTATTTATGAAATTCATTATTCTACTATATTTCCAAACATGTTCATTCGTGTGATCCAAAAAAAATTTTAAAGTCCTGTTATCTCAAATTTTATGGATAGGGATATAAAAAATCATGCTCAAAAAACAGCTCGATATGTCAACTATACACGACGCGCAACGATTTTCCATTTTTCCTTCCATATAAATTGCAGGAGGATCATTTTTCGTTTCATCCCAGCTTTTTTTAGAGAATTATGTACAAAAATATGTCCATCAGAACCGGCGTTTTTTGCACTTTTATGGGACTGAAACGGAAGAACATTATTTCCTCCTGCAAATTATATGGCAAAATGATAAATCGTCACGCGTCCTCTAAAGTTAAGAGATCGAGCTGTGCTATGAGCAGATTTTATTATGCAGAAAAGTAAATTTCGAAACTTTGGAAACCTAAAATATAGCTTGAAATATGTAAATCTATTATATTATAGTCTTTTGTTTTTTGGCGTGTTCTCGTTTCGGAGGCCAAGACACATTTTGGGTCGCTGAGCCAACGGAGTTAGTTAGTCTTTAGTTTTTTTTGTTCGTCTGTTTGTTCAGGATTCACGTAAAAACTACTAGATCGATTTAGATTCGGTTTCCGCTGATCGCAAATTGTCACATTTAAAATGTTACTACTTTATATTCAGGGAACCCTGTGGGTTTTTCCCACTAGTGGCTTAAATTGATTAGGGTGAGAAGAAATTCTGATTCTGGTGCGATTTTTCTCACCGATTGATAGCATTGATACAAATAGCATGAAAATTGGTCGTGATACTGTTTTTATGGCATGGTTTGGTACTACATGACATTTACCATATGTGACTATTCCGGGACTTTTTGAAATATCTAGAGTGTTTCTAATTTCCAAACCTCTGGAGTGATTTTTATTTAGAACTACCACACAAATGAGATTTTGTTACACTCACACACACACATTACACTAGTATAAATAAATAAATGTACAATGTAAAATGCAGTAAGTAGAAAAAACCAAGAATGTGTAGCTCTAAATTGGTCTTAGCTCAGGATATTGCTAGTTAGTTTAACCAGCGCTGATCTTCCGCTAGGGTCATTAAAGTGAGATCTAACAGACAGAAGCAAAAAAAAATAATTGCAAAGTGAACAGAAGGAAATGTGAATACCACAACAATTGTAAAAAGATTAAATATTATATATTATTTATATATTTACAAATAGTTATATCAATATGACTTCAGAAACTAAGTCTGCTGCAATATTCAGTATCTATTAGAATTCCTTACTAGAGCAGTTTTGGCTATATATTGTCTTTAGTAATATTACTTATATACTTACTATTATATTACTTATTTTCATGTTAAACCTTTTATGGAAAATACCCTTTGAATTTAAATATTGGCAAAACAACTTTGATCTCTACTTCGTGTCTAACGTTGACGAAGTCGCGGACGAATACTAGTTGTATTATATGTGTATGTAAAATTCACAGCTTATTATTTGCCATTTATAAACATAAAATTTAATCGGCGCTATATACAGTTAAAGCACCGTTATCCGATTAACTGTGGCAGTAAGACTAAGATGTGATAGTGATCTTATTAATTGTACTTTTATTTATTAATGTAATTTTGCTTTATGCTAGCTTTAAATGCACATAAACACCATAAAAGTAACATTCAAACAACATAGATTCTCAGTGAAAGTGGTCACATAACTAGAGAAATTTTACATGTTTCAATATATACAACTGCTAGCTTTGTGCCACTTTTATATAGTATGTTATGTATTTCACTTTGAAGTAAATAACAATTTTATTACTCTAATACGAAAGTCTATTAGAGTAGTATCTAAAAATGTTTAAAAGACTAATCCTTCTTGTAATTCCAGTCAGAAAATTCTGTGTAACCATTTGTTTTTTACATCATTAGAAATAGAAAGTTATTGAAAATACTAATGTGTTTCAAAGTTGTATTTCTTGGAGCGAATGAACTTTGAATGAATTGCGTAGTCTAAAATAATTTACATCTGCACTTTTTTCACAATAAATAAAATTGTTAAATTAAAATATGTTATTTGTAATTGATATAAGTAGCTGTCATATTTTAATTATACAGTTTTGTAAATATGTATTCTAATTGTGTAGATGTTGTGAATTGTATTATTGGTGGTAATATAACCCGAAGGAACTATTCTTTGAGTAATGAAATATGAATCAAATCTTGCTAGGCTGGCAAGATGTTAAGGACAGCCCCAAGAGGCAGCTTCTTTCGTGTTTTTGATTTCTGTTAACAGAGAATTATAAATTACTGTTTAATTCTCGATCTACCAAAATGTGATTTACCTAAATGCCTTGGATGGCACCACTTTATGTTGAAAATTCCCTATTTAAACCCAACTGTCCCACCACTGCCTTTTACCTATATTTGTATAATTTTTATCATAATGTATTTAGAGTTTTGTTTGTTAGAGATTTAGTTTTTTAAAGTTTAATCTTTTTGGTAGCTTTAAAATTACGTACCTGCTTTAAATATAGTTTTCTTTTAGATTTTCTACATTATAACTTGTTGGCTGCGGTCCTCTTTGTTCCAACAAGTCTTTGAATTGTGTAACGGGAAAGTTAACCTTTATTATGTTAGAAAGGTCAGCACATACCAGGAATGATCTCAGACCAAAGTTTTCATTTTTCTATCTATCAGGATCTCTTAACTTTGAAGCTGCAGGACTTATTCGATTAGCTGGTATGCTGTTTGAGGCGGTACTTATCCCAGAAATACACATAAAAGTAATATGGAAACTGGCTATGTAATGTATCTACAAGATGTCTTTCGAAATCTGGGAGTTACTTTTTATGTTAAATACTTCTTGATGTCGCTATGCGTTCAATGTTTATGTAGATGTTAATGTGGTTACATTATATTATAATAAATTTGGACATATAAGTATCGTATCTGTAAATTCTGATATTTAAAAACCATTTGCAATAGATAGCCTAGTTAGGCAGTAAACGTCGGTCCTAGGTTTAAGACATATTGCGACAACTTATGCCTCCTTACAACTTTTATTGTTTAGCCTGCTAATTTAGTTTTGTAATTTTATATTCCTGTCCGATTTCGAACACTCCCACCAAATGAAGGCTGCGAAAAATTATAACCTGTTAATTGTAGGTGCTTTCAAAATACTTAACTACCCAATTTACGCAGTTATTTATCTACCATATTATTTGTACGTAAAAATGAAGGTAGTTTGAAATTGTAACAAACCAGTTTCTAATTTGACGGCAAAAGTAGTGATTAGTACATTTATAAATGTGAATTTACTGATGTCATGGCTGTGAAATTCAATTTAGAGTAAGTATAAGAAATCAATGGTGAACTATCAAGACCTCTTGAATCAATTTATCAGCCTTTTACACTAACCTTTTTTCTTTGATATAAGTGCGTATATAAATAAGTAATCATAGTTCTGTTGGTTTAAATTATAACTTATTTTATAACTTCTAAGATATGAGGTAGAATTTTTATATGGGGAATAATTAAATAAAACAGTCGGTCAAAAATGTCATATAGGAAATCTTGGTACTTAACATGTGTATCCAATGCCTTTATTGGTAACTAGCATGCCTGTGACTTTGTGCACGTTGACTGGTAACAAATATTGCAGTTCTTTTGCTAAATATAAAATTAAAGGTTATTTTCAATAGGGTAATGGGTGTTTCAGTATGAAAATACATGAATCCGTGCAGGAATGGAGAAAGAATACTAATTCCGCGGCCAGGTGGCCTGTCGTAAGAGGCGACAAAACAACCCACAGCCAGGTGGTAGGGTTTTTGCCCGTCTGGATGGCTACAACACCTGGTCTAGAGCATGCCGCCAAAACAACCTTGAGAAATGTTCCGGCATTAGTGACCAGGGTCCAGTCCCATCTATGAGTACGGCAACTCATTGGTAATACCTAGTGTTGCTGTTTATAGGCGATGGTAAGCAATACCATCATAATTGGGCTGTCAACCTGTTTGCTGTACTTCAGCAATAAAAAAATAATAATCCTGGAAATTCCCGTAACCATTCAGGATAAGTCATATTACTAAAAGTATACACAAGTACGATAGTTTTTGTTGGCGCCATTAACACCGCGAAAGAAAAAAAAAAAGTAAATATCCTCCCATTGTCCTTTCCCTCTTTTCCCTACCCGCAACACCACTCGCGTGAACGAGGCGGACAATGCGAGGAAACGATCAATGGCGCTGCGCTTCCGCATTTTTGTCAAGATGTCAAGTGTCAGTTCAGTATTGCTGTGCAACCGCTAAATATATACGTTAACGTGAGAAAAGAATACAAGTTTAAAGTTTAAAGAAGAGAACCAGCAACCCCAGCAAGCAAAGTGAGTGTTCCTTTCTCCTTTATCTCTCCTCTAACGCATCACCAGTTTTATTAAAGATTTTATCGATCCGTGAAAACTGCGCATAGGAATCAATTCTTTAGAACTGGCTTTTTTTTTTTTTTTTTTTGTTTGAGGCGAGGAAAAATGCTGATCGATTTACGCACTCTCAGGGCCGTCACTAGGAAACGGCGCGCATCCATCGGGGGCGATAACGCTAGCAATAGTATGCTTTGTTTGCGCTTCGTCCGCGATGGCTTGACACTGAGGAGTGTGGAAGACTCAGAGCGATGCCGCACGGGCGAGCAACCTCAATACCCACTAAAAAACCTCTCCTCCCGTCGACCCTGCGCTTTGTTGTGAAGGAAAGACTGAGATATAGAACATAGTTACGCAACAGTCGATCCAGCGCAATAAAGTGCCTGGAGTGTGCCCTGGGAGAACACACCCCACTTCGAAACGGGGGCTGAATCCCTTGCGTTGCCTAGTAGCAAGGGGCCCCTCGTACCGGAACCTAACTCAGGGAGGGAAGTAATGCGCGTACCTGCCTCTCCGGGTGCTAGCTGAAGGCCGGCGACCTCGGGTGGAGACATTAGCACGCGCTGCAGGACTTCGCTCCCTATCCCTTTCTGCGGCCTCTTTTAGAGACATTACCGCCTCACAGAAAGAGACCGCAGACTCCCAGCGGTCGTCGCTGTGCAACATGGCCGTTACCAAGTCGCCAAGCGATCGGACGGCTCCTACGTGTGTCTCGAGCTCGAAACGCTGAGGCGTCCATGCAGCGCACTCAACAAGCGTGTGTAACGCCGTATCGGGTGCGCCGCATTGGCGGCAGTCCGGGGAAGGCAAGCAGCCCACAATGCGAAACAGATACTGGTCGAAACAACCGTGTCCGGTCAGTATCTGAGTCGTCCTGAAGGTCAGGGTTCCGCTAGTGCGGGTCACCCATCTCTCCAGCTGCGGCCTGATTGCATCCACCGTATAGCCGCCGGCCACAGGGTGTTCGAGGTCACGAGACCAGGCGACGAGGCAGGAGGCGGTTTCCCGCTTCCTGACCGTCTCTAATTCGACTTGACAGAAGGTCAGTCCTCTAGCTAGGGCATCCTGCTGGGCGCGACGAACTCTGGACAGGACGTCTGCCTGGAGAGGCCAGGGCAGCTCGCCTGCCAAGAGAGTCGCCGCCGACCACGACACTGTGCGGTACCCCCGTATGGTCCTCACGGCCAGAACCCGCTGCGCGCGGTGCAGCAGGGTTCGGTTGTGGCGGTGAAGCGCATCGGACCAGACGGGCGCACCGTAGAGTGCCATACTCCTCAGGATGCCGGAATAAAGCTTCCGCGTCGCACCCCCCGGCCCCCCCACGTTAGGGAGAACCCTGGAGAGTGCGCCCGCGGAATTCACAAGTTTGGGAACTAGCTGCTCAAAGTGCGCTTTGAACAGCCATTTCCCGTCCAGAACTAGCCCAAGATATTTCATCGTGGGCCCTACTCTGATCGCCACCCCCTGAACTGTAACGGACAAGTACGGGGGAGGATTCCGGAATTTCCTATGGAACATGACGGCCTCCGTTTTCGCCGGGGAGACCTTCAAGCCCAGCCTAGCTATTCGATCTACGACGATCGCCAACCCGTCGTTGGCGACGTCCACGGATTCCGCAAAAGACGCGGCGCGTGCCGTGAGTAGGGTGTCGTCCGCAAAGCAGATCAGCCCTACTCCGGGCCGGACCGTCACCCGAAGGATCCAGTCATAGCCTACGTTCCAAAGGATAGGCCCAAGGACCGATCCCTGTGGAACGCCGCACGCGACACGTCGCCGACCTAACACGTGGTTGGCGGACTCACCGCCCTCCCAAAGGATGTGCCGATCTCGCAGGTACTCGCCCAACAGCCTCGTGAGGTACGGGGGGACTCCGTGCGCGCGGAGCCCCTCCCTGATCGTCTCATGAGGGAGGCTGTTAAAGGCGTTCGCTATGTCTAGCGACACTGCAAGAACGACGTCCTTCGCTTGGACGGCTTCGTCCGTCAACGTTCGCAGCGTCTCGAAGGCGTCCATCGTGGAGCGCCTCCGCCGAAACCCGAACTGCGTATCTGATAGCCCCGGCTCCACAGTGTCTAGATGCTTCACAAGCCGCTCCGCCAAGATCTTCTCGAAGACCTTGGCGACCTCGTTCAGCAGCACTATGGGCCTGTAGGCGGACGGATCGTTGGGAGGCCGACCTCCCTTGGGAATTAGGCACAAACGCCCCTCTCCATTCCGACGGGAACCTACCTGCGCGAATACAGGCTTCGAAGAGGTCCCGCAGCTGGCTGCGTAGGTGTTTTGCAGCCAGGAAGAGGAGTCGACCTGGAACCCCGTCGGGTCCCGGTGCCGTCTTCCTGCCCCGGAGCCGGTCCAGGGCGAGAATCAATTCTTTAGAACTGGCTACTTTAACCCACTGCAAGTAAATTCCCATAGGTTTCTCGGAATATAAAGTAGATTTTAAGTCCGGGAATTTACAATCGACTATACTGGACAACTCGCCTCAGGCCAATATTATGTACAAAAGGTATCATATATATTTCGTAGATAACTTCTTGACAATAGCAGTCTGTATCGATTTTTGAGAAAATGATCAGAAAATGTTTGCTAAACTAACTATTTTTGGTTCATCTGCCGGTTATCAATAAATATATAGATACATATTCCCTGAATGAAATGAATAGTGTATAATAAAAACCTTTGAACGAGTTGCACAGTTTACAGAGAAAGGCCCAACAATTATTTGCTCGCGAATTCATTCATGTTGCATGATTAACAAAAAATTGGAAATGTATTAACAATACTCGAGATATTCAGTTTTATGCCGGCATTTTTTTTAAACCGCTGTGAATCAATTAATAAAGAGGGATTAAACGCTACCAAAAGATATCTTGAGGATCTCAGATATATGCTTTATAGTTATTCTTCTATCTTCCAAAACCAGATTCTCAACCTTTTTGTCATTTTCTTCCGTAACGAAGGTTGAAGGCTGCCCAGAACGCGGGCCATATTTACAGCTTGATCTACCTCTTTTAAATTCAGCCACCTAGGACGCAGCCGTAGACATTTTTGTCAAACTGAGATATTTGTCACAGCACGTAACCCACTTGTAGCCATAATTTCGCGTTTTTAGCAACTGGTTGCACAAAATAATTTATTACTTGCAAACGAAAGGACACAAACAAGTGATAGTTGGCATATATATTGTATGTTTGACACTCTTTATTTTGAATCTCGAACTTCTCCCAAAAAGGTTTTATATATATATAAGCACTTCTAAGAACTTTCGATTCACTCGAGTAACATAATTTTGAATCATTCAATGTCATTTAATACCGTCGTGTCCTTTCAGATGTGCGTTTCAACTAAATTGAATCAATTTGGTTGATTTATCTAATATTAGTATTACTTTGTGTAATGGTAATTTTTTACAATCTATCGAATTTTGGTAAGAATTGGGTTTAAATAAGTGTAGTTTTTGTAATGTTACGTTTAAAAACATATTCGTTTATGGTATATATGAATATATTGCCGCCTGCCACGGAATTGTATGCCGTGTTAAATAAATTCAAAGACGCCTTATTCTTATTATTATGGGAATTTCTCAGACGGTTATTATATAATCATTGCCAATTTGCTTTGTTCAAAGTGAAATCGGAAATACTGGTGTGTATAAAATGTCGCAGCGAAATTTTATTACCTACAAGTGTACATGGCAGGTAAAGATGTCATGTACACACAAATATGTTTTTGGTGTTACCGTGTTTTGTTTGGTCGCAAATAATACGACTTAATTTCGAAGAAGAACATTAGGATACTAATAATTACAATCACTTTTTAGACAAAACAATTCGTTTTTGAATAGTCCTAAATCCTAAACGAGTAAATCTGCCATGGGTCATAGTTTTGTATTAAATAGGTTACAAACTGATAGTGTGTTATATTTTTTTATAATGATTTTTCCATAGTCGTCTTGGCAAAAACAGAAACATTCCTAAATTGGTCACGGCTGTCCATTTATTTGTCTATGGCAGAGTAATTTTTTTCTTTAAAACGACTACTGGGTCTCTATGGATGAAATTTGGTAGGAGGCTGTTTTCTACAGACCTCTCTACAACTTATCACTTTACTACATGATCTTTTCCTTATCTCATTTCTTCTTTCGGCCCCCTTTTTACACTAGACTTCTAAACGTATACCAAACTTCATGTGTCTTACTAGTTCCTGAGATGACCGGTTACGACGCACAGATATACAAATATCCCAGTGAGACTGTAAAGTTTTCTGTTTTTACTTTTACGTACCTATAGGAACCTTAAAAAGAACCAAACCTATTGGTATATTTTCTGTCACGAAAAGCGTTACGTTCGCGTGGGGGAGTGGCATAATTTTAGAGTAGACGTGGTGAGAGGCGATATAATTTTAGAGTAGATAATTTTTGTGTATGTTTTTGTGGTTCTGAATCGAATTCAGTTTTTTTTGTTTGGTAAAATAAAACATGTTTAAATAAAAAATGCATTCATTAAAATGTACCTAACCTAAACAAATCATAATTTGCAGTAAACCTCCGAAAAATCGAAATGTTTGCTGGGACAGATAGCAGAAGTGAAACTTCAATGGACAAGTGGAAAAACGAATGACAACGGACAAGTGGCGAAACGAATCGCAACAGTTTTATTTTAACTTAGTTTTATGGGCAGATTGTTAGTGTACTTGTTTAATTTAAAAACCTGCCCGTAAAACTTTGAGCTTGAAGTTTTCGTTTGTGATTGTGAAAGTGATTCGGTTTTCCACTTGTCCGTTGCCATTCGATATCCACTTGTCCGTTGCGATTCGTTTTTCCACTTATCCGTTGCCATTTGATTTGCCACTTGTCCGTTGCGATTCGTTTTTTTACTTGTCCATTGGAGTTTCACTTCTACTATGTGTCCAACACATTTTTTTATAAATTTGTCCTACAAATATGCTATTTTAAGAGAGTTATAAATATTTGGTTAAATATTAGCCCTGAATAAAATAATTTATTATGTTTTATCTTTTTTTTTCAGATATGGATTTATTCATGATGAGCGCTTACCTCAGAAGACGGCGCCGCAAAAAGTTAACATCGAGGTTGAAAGAGAGAAAAAATGGGTTAAAATGTTGGGCCACTGGGATGACCCTGATACGAAACATAAACTACATAGACGAATATATAAAGGAATACCTAACTCACTTCGAACGAAAATATGGTGCAAGCTGTTGGACGTTAATAGAATAAAGTCGGAAAACCCCGGGAAATACCATGAAATGTTAAAGTTAGCTAAACAGTGGTCTACAGACGTAAGGCAAATTGATTCCGATGTGAATAGGCAATTTCGTGAACACCAATTTTACAGGGAAAGATATTCCGAAAAGCAATGCTCATTGTTCAATGTTCTATGTGCGTACAGCATGTACAATTCAGAAGTTGGCTACTGCCAGGGCATGTCGGGCTTGGCCGGGGTGCTGCTCATGTACATGGACGAGGAAGACGCATTTTGGGCTCTTGCCATACTTCTCTCCGACAAAAAATATGTTATGCATGGATTGTATATAGAAGGATTCCCCAAATTAACAAGGTTCCTGGAACATCATGATAGAATATTGACAAAGTTTATGCCTAAGTTGAAACACCATTTTGATAAATTTGGTTTGGATGCGATATTATATTCGCTTAAATGGTTCTTTGTTTGTTTTGTGGAACGAGTGCCATTTAGTTTGTGTTTGAGGGTTTGGGATATATATTTATTGGATGGAGAAAGGGTCGTCACCGCCATGGCGTATACAATACTCAAACTTCATAAGAAAGCTATTATGAAGTTAAATGATATGGATTTAATTGTTAATTATATTCAGGTAGGTCCAGTAACCTTACATTAACCTTGATGCATATTATCGTAATTTATCGAATTTATATTTCTTCTCATTCAACAGGTTAAGCTCCATAAAGATTTTGGTTATGAGGATGATATTGTGATCGCTCATTTAGAGAAATCAATGGATGAGTTGAAAAGAGCCAAGCTCGATTATCCCGGTCCGCCGCCGCCCAATGAATTGCCGAAGCGTCCGCTCGGTGTGTTTGTTGAGCCAGATAAAAAATCCAAGATTGGGCAGAGAGCAGAGAATTTTTCAGAGACAGAAAAACAGGCAAGAGCTACAGTTATTCTGAGGTATATAAACATATCTGTTATATATATTTTTTATTACATAATGCAATAATGAAGTTTTACAATCTAGGTTTATTTAAAAGTACGTTTAATTTTTAGGCGAGAGAAGGCGGCTTTGGAATTGCAGGAACTTCGCGTGTCTCAAAGTGACACGGTTTCAGGTAATTTGGATGCTAGTCCACCCACTTCGCGTTCGACTTCCGACGAGACCCTTGGCTCAAACCACTTCACACATTTATAAACTTGGCCAGCTTACAATGGCACTTATGCTTGTAGCGCAATTGCTAAATGTGGGCAAAACATAAATATGTCGTAGATTAAACAATGTTTTTGAAGGCTATCAGTGCCATGTCTGCAGAGTAGACATTTGCAACTGGTATTGCTGCTATCTACAATTAGTCATGTTTATGTTTCATAATCTAATTTAATTATTTTTTTAGTTGAAATTTAATTGTGTGTCATTGTATAATGGACAAGTTTTATTTGTTGATATTAAATTGTTCTTGTACTTAATATATTTGTAACTTTGTTATGCATGTATGCACAGTTTGAAAATTGTTGCATGTTTCCTATTCGTCATGTTCGTAATAGTTACATATAAGATATTAGGATCAAAGTATTTTGCAAAATCTTCGTTGATATTTTTATTAGGTAGAAAAATATAAGTTTAATTTTAGATTTCGTACTGTAATTGAAGTATACTTAGTTACAAAGTCGAAATTTCATGCCAGTTTTGAATTTTCTAATTTGAAATATATTTAATGAATCTGCCTAATAAGTACAAATTAATTAAAATGTGTATAATTTATATCGTATATTTATGTAAATGGTCACAAATAAAGACTAGACATAGTATTAATTTCTTATATACATAAATCAGTTCGAATATTTTACGAATTCGTTAAATCAATCTCATGTTTTAGATAGATTTATTAGAGTATAATACTGTTTATTATTGTATTATTTCGTTTACACATTTATATTAGCATTGTGACAACTGTCCTTAGGCTGCGCTAGCTTGATTCCAGCTCGGTAGTTTTCCCGGTCATATTTGCTTTTGATATGACCGGTTCTTACTATACATTCGCTTCGTCGGGTGAATGTTGTCATTACTTGTATTCATACACATACTCGGTTAAAATTTTCACATGAGCTTCAGCTTATGTCAAATTTTAACCGAAATTAAGGCAAATGAACGGTCGGTAAGATATAGGAAATGGCCATTAATAGTTATTTGTTTCTATTATTTTTTAGAATGTCCTTTACTCAAAGGGGTTCCAAGACTTATTTAATCTTGATTTATTTTAAATAGCATTCGCGTATTTGTCTTATGAAACTTTCTTTACAATTATAATTAATCTGTGGTCTATATCTTTTTACTTCAATAAACTTTATATCGCCCTAGTTACTTATTTCTTGTTATAAATTTTATTTTGACACTCCAGCGTATATAATTTCAAAAGTGTCAACTTCTACTGAGTTTGAATTAATTTTATTTCTTTGGACCTCTTTGATTATATTGATTTATTTTTCAGTTTGTATTTGCTAGCTTTATTGTGGCTAAATAAAATTTGATGACAGTATAGGGATAATATCGCGAGATAATAGTTCTGCTTGTTATGTCTGTACATTTTCATATCCATCAAAAAACCAAAACGTCCATGCAATGGTGAAAATGCATTTGATTCTAAATAGGTTAAATATTTTTAAGATATAATAAATGAATAAAAATATGCGACACATTGAAAATCGCAAAATTTGCCAATGAAATAGTGACGTCAGAGTACGCTTTGATGTCACATTTTCATTTATCACGTTCAGATTGCAAACAAAGGCACATATTACATCGAATATTCTTATACAAGTTTGTAGTGTGTAATGTCAGCGTCCACAATATAAAATTATACCATACACACACACAGGATACATTAATATAATAGGAGAGAGTTACGCTCCTTCTATTGATTTTGTATATGTTGCACTAGGCCCACCGTTTGGTTGCATACTTGTTAACTATCTTGATATGTGAATTTCTATCTTTATATTTTTATTTATTAATCTACAACACATTATTTTTTTTCCACCAAACTAAGAATACTAATTTAACAACTTGATTATTATTTGGATTTATTATTTATAGCAAATATTTATTGCATTAGCAGTTACTGAAATTTATGCTTATACCCTTTCCAAGCATTTGTTTTGCTTTTGACAGCTCGATGACTGATTAATTAGTAATGTCCTAATGCGTTACCGACTCTATTTTTTATAAAAATCGACTTCATTTATAAATAAGTTTTAATAAATTTAACTTATCTATATATTCTTGCCAAAAACACTATATCGTGTAAATATACCCACATTTTAATGAACAAATTTTACACATATATTAAATAAGCCATTTTTGTAATAAAGTGCAACTTTTTATATATATTCCAAGCGATTGCTTTCGATTTGTTTTCGTATAGTGTCGATGGTTTTAATAGTCTGTGCGTTACATGACTCACAGAACATCACTATTACGTCACCCATAACAATAAAGTACGATAATTGTGTCATTTGTTTCATGTGGGCTTTACTGTCAAGAAATATGTAACTTGATAGACGTGCAAACGTCAAAAGTAAAATAAACGCTGGGAAACAGTATAGTTTCTATACTTATAGGTGAACAGGAACCCTTATGGTCTAACCCGCCTTTGTCTGTATGTCACAGCTGATATCAGTTTGGTGCACTGAAAAGTCTTCTGTCTCATTAATTGTGGTACAAAAAGCTGGAAATACCTTTTGAATCTTGAAAAGACGTCCCGTATGAGAAAGTTGAGATTTAAAGTTGACAAATATGGAGTGAAGTAGAAATTGAACGGGTTATGATTTTATTTTGAAGATATTTTTTGATTTAGCTTTATAAATGTTTATATAATTATTATTATATTAATTAAATTATTTCCTCTTCTTACTCCGAGATTAATTAGCTATTAGTCGAAATTATTTAATAATATCTAAAGTGAATACTAATTACATTATTTAATTTAAAAGCATTCAAATTTTCACATATGTTATAATAAAATAAAATTGAAAGATCTAAATATAGTGGAAACGTAGCCTTAGGCACTAAATATTCAATGGCGCACCCATATAATAAATAATAGCAACCACGAGGGGATAGCCACGGACTCGTGTCAGTCACGATCAAACTTAAAATTTGATCAAAACTGTATTATATTGTGTTTTATAAAGGAACTTTTCATGCTCGAATCCGACTCGCACTCGGGCCACTTGTTCTAATTTGTGCACTACCATGGTGATTGGCGGTGGGTTTATGTCATTATTAACACGACTATGCATTTAACCCACAGTTTTTTAAGATTTGAGGAGGCAATTTCCTGTTTTCGATAAAATAATAATATTAATAGTATTTCTATCGAAATTTTTTGTATTATCCCGGCAAATTGCTATTGCGCCTGACCGCCATTTTGGTGACGTAACCGTAGCCGAACACTCAGTACTGTCAGCATCACTGGCCGGCGAGCACGCGTACATATCGAGTTGCGGATAACGTCACGTGAAGGTTAATTTGACAAGGTTCCAGCGCGTTATCAATTGCGGGGATAATATATATATATATATATATGTTTGAATGCGACTGTTATTTAAATTTAGTATCTGCGTCATCGTGTTTGACTGATGGTACGAGGATTTGTTGTTTGATTTGTAATATCTTATTCAATGATTTTAACTATTCAGTATACTGTTTACTCCTCGAATCTTAAATTAAACTTCTAGCTTTCCGGGTTATAAGTGCTCTCACAAGATAACGCAACTCTCTATACTCTGTCATCTAATATTGCTAATAGTTTTAGTAAATTGTTATGACTCCGATTTAAAATTTTATAAATGAATTTCTAAAATGCACATTTAACGCAAATAATAATTAATAGCTCATTTTCAACAGTCCTACCTTACTATAATTATTCTATTTCATATACATCGAATTCTTGTTTCTTTGTTTTTAATTTTAAAAGATTTAATTTTAACATAAACCCACCCCTACCGTGTAATCCTTTTTTCATGAAATGTAATGCGATTAGTTCTATGTATTAGTTTAAGGAGTAACCTATCAATGCTGCCGAATTAAAAGGCATCGATTGAATTGAATAATTCATGACAATAATTTTAAAAATAACGATAAAAGTTGATTAATCTAAATTGAATATTATTAAATTTGAAAAAATAATACAATCATTCACAATGAATAAAGTGTGTTTTAATCAAAAATCTTAATAATTTCATCTTATTTTTAGTATTGCCGCCCATTGTGGTATGAGGAATCAGTATTTAAAAAATTATACAAATACATATCAGTTTAGGGTATGTTATAGTGATTATGTCATAAGGTTATATATATATATGCGTTAGAGTAGTCACAGAGCACATGTTAGTAATCTTATCAATGTCGCTTTAAGTGGTATTAAAAATTATCATAACGTCAATTTAATTACATATGAGTATAGTTTATTTCACATATTGCAACTATATTAAATTAATATACATACATATTTTTTCTCTCACTCTTCCCACTACAATTTTAATTTTTGTATATTCTTATAGATATTAATTTAGGGTGTTTTTTGACAGACGAAAAGCGCCAACCAGATGTTCCTCTCCATACGTCTCAAGCTTCCATGGACATTCATTTAGAATCTCCGCTCCTATACCACCTTAACTACAGTATTGATTCCTGTCCTAACACTTACCTTGTAAATGCCAAACGGTCTAAAAGAATCAAATAGGCAATAAAGTGAAGATTGCAGTTTATTCTAAATCTCATCTTTGTATATGAAATAATGTTATGTAAAATAAATTTTTCTATAAAAAACAATATTTATTTATTTGCATCAAATGTGATCTAAATAGTTAGTTTTTTGATAAATTGGATAATTAGCAGTTTTTTCGACAAGTGCTTATGTGTGGCATTTTATTATTTGCTTAAATGTGCGTTTAGGACTTCAAACCTATTATAGATGAGGTAAGTGGAAAGTCAATATATTGTAGGTATTGCATGTACTTGTTTTCATGTGCGTTACTTAGATATTGTTTATCGAATAAAACCGCTGAAATAATGAAATATTTACAGAGCATACAATTATCATATTACGCTTGCGTAGTATCTCATGCACTTCATTACATTACATGTAATTTTTATAGTTTATCTCTGACGTAGCAAGAATAAATATTATTTGGAAAAATCCAACTGATAAAGAAACAAACATGATACGTTTATATTAATAGATTATAATCTAATAATATAAAAGAATGTATGTTCGCTTAAAACTTCATTCATGCTAGTCATAACAAAAATCAGACGAATTAATTTGAATTCAGAAGTTATATTCACGGTTCAAAAGCCTCGGACGTCTTTCGTCGTTCGTTTTCGTCCGATCACCCCGGAAAAGTCCATGAAGTATTTAGATAGGTAGAAAGAAAGAACAAAGATTTCTTTAAACTACAATAAAACAGTTTATAAAACACAAAATAAATTGGAAATAGTACTTAAATTTTAAAAAGTTAAGTTAAAACAAAAACGAACAACAAAAGACATGAGAGTAAGCCCTCGGTTATAAAGCTGGCGCCAGATACAGCTTCAAACATTTGAACATATATTGTCGCAATCTGCCAGACATGCTTTGCAAACAATTTTCGCCACAGTATGCTGGTAGACGACAAACAAGATGGACGAAGATTTTGTACACGGTGTACCTTTATTATTTAAGTGCTTGTAATTATTTATTACATGTGTAAAATCAACCAAAACGTTCGAAAGGCGCGATTGGATGTGCGCAACTGTGGCAGGCTAAGCAAACTTGAACATAGTCCAACTATGAGCGCTTTGCTGTGCGCTAAAAACCGATAGCTCATGGCAAATTGCAAATCTTTATTCAATATTTAAACACATTCAGTCCCGTGCCACACATAACAAACAAAGATGTGTTCAAATGTTTGAAGCTGTATGCAAGAAAATGTTAATTAAGATAATTGAAAATTAAAATGGCAGAAGTACCGAAAGAAGTAAATTAAAAAAGTATCGCGACGACCTGAGGCAACTGTATCAATATCGGTCCCACATTTTCGTAATTGGACAATTGTACGCAGTGTCGTCAGTAAAAGTATAAAACTATTATGTAGCATTAAAACATATTTAGAGTAAATTGGAAATGTTGCCAACTTTTTAAGCGGTTTAAACAAACGATAAAAATTACAAATAAAGTTTATCTATTGTATAATTTAAAAATAAAAGAGAATGGGCAAGAATGGTCCATCTACGCAACACTGATACCAGTTTCACATGTTCTAGGAGAGTTGTTGATACTTTTTATTTAAATCTTTATTTAATTTCATTGGTGTTTCAATTTACTTTGACGAAAATTTTTACACATTCATGTGTGTATATTTATTTCAGCGATTTTAGTAGTTATTTAAATACAAATTCTCTTGATACGAAGTTTTATATACACAATTTCAAAATTATGAAACTTGGTGATGCCGTGGTTGAACCAAGACGCATTGTTCGTTACATGTGTATAAAAAGCTTGTATAAATTATATATATATATATAATATCAGCCCATAAATGTCCCACTGCTAGGCTCGGGCCTCCCATTATAGGGGAAACGGTACAGTATACCCGCCACGCTTGTCCAAGGCGGCTTGGCAGGTTTGACACATCGGTTATCTCGATGTGCAGGTTGCATCACGATGTTTTCCTTCACCGTTTTTAGCACGTGGTAATTGTAACAATATGCACATTAGATCAGAAAACTGACTAAGAGGTGCATGCGTTCCGGTCAGGATCGAACCCGGGCCCTTCGATTTAGGGGCGCGTGCGCTAGCCATTACGCTACCACGACTTACTACTACGCTACTCTAGCTAAAATTGTTATTGAACTGTTTAGCAGGGACTTGTAAGGACATAAGAGTAATAAAAACATTAACAATAATTTAATTAATACGTTTCGGTTATTGGAACTTGAATTAAGCGATTGTTTTAGTGCGAAGTTTGATATCCGATTGAAACTGTATAAATATTAATTAAACTAGATAACGTTCTACGGTCTCAACTCTGAAAATGATAACCGCATTCATAAAATAAATTTTGGCGATAACACCATATGGGAATCTTTATTTTAAAACGTATCTAGAACTTTTTTGCAGTTAGCATTAGTTTCGTCTCAAAAGTCCATACTATGCGTCTTAATAATGTAGCCCCGTGTGCTAATTAGGCCACTTACAATTATTATTTATTAATTTTATTATAATGTTATTTTTGTAATAAAATATTTATACAATGTATTTATGCATACTCACATTTTAAAAATTTGCGCTTTGCACAACACTGAAAATTGGTATTGGTTAAAATTTGATTGATTAGAAATCGTTCGCTTTGTCTTGATTAAATGTTGTGTGAAATTCCAGATCACAGCGGTGTTGCTGGTGGGGTGAGATGTGACGATTCTCTGTCAGCTCTCGGATCACGGCGATCGCTGGCTGATACGAGCGTTACCAGTACGGCGGATTTGAGCGTGTTCTCGAGTGGCCGGTCCCATGCCCCGGATAATTCACTCGACACGCATAGCAACGTCAGCGACGACGGCACTGGGTCAGATGGGTGAGATTTTTTATGTAGATGTAGCGACTCGCCATTGCCACACGACTTTTGAGAATTTTCCTAAAATTCAAGCAATATTGTGTGGGCGGTTCAGAAGTTGCCTGTGTGTGTGTATATCGGCACACGTGGAAAAAAGGCAGGAATTTCTGCAAATATATTTGTTTGTGCACCTAAAACTTTGTAGAAGATAATGATTAACTTTATGTTCTATTTGAAAAATAGTCACAAAAAGAGTTGAGATAGTTCTTCCGAGTTACCTACATAAAATATTAACTTGCAATAAAATGTTAACTTTGAATATATTCGATGTCCATACGTAAAGCTGAAATGACAAAGATAATTTTGAAACTAACTTTTTAAATGATCTATAATAAATACGATTGTTCAGTATATAATTTTTTGACCACTCTGTCTAGCTGTCACAGCTGGTCACATTCGCGAGACTCCTCCCTCCCAAGTGTGACATCGTATTTTGCAATTATACATCAAGAAATTTATAAACTATAGTAGAATTATTTTGTCCGTGCAGTTTGACTCATAAATAATCGGAGTATTTCGCTCTCTCTTCCACTCACGGGCCTTATGGGCGGGCATAGTGATTGCGCATTATTGTTGTCGATAAGCGTTATCGATAGTGTATTTGGTTTTGTCATTTTGTGGGTTAGTAATAAAAATGAAAGAAAAAAATAGATAAAACTATAATACATACATTATGTATTAAAATAAGAATAATAATGATTTAAAATAAATTATTAATTAGGTATCTATGTATTAAAAAGCTATAAGTACAAAAGTTAAGAATGTCACAAGTTATATTAAAAATAAATATAAATATTTATATCTAAGTTTAAAATTAACAGCAAAAAAGATAATAATGATTTTTATAACAATGATAATCTTTCTTTGATAAGAATGAGTTTTTATCGGTAATGGCGTTGCGCAACATGATCACCGCCCTAGCCGGGCTGAGGCCGAGTTTGATTTATGACCAAAACTGCACGCATAAAATAATTGTACTATAGGTATTATCATACAGATAGATTTCGAAATATTTGAAGTTTTTCGATAAGTCTAAATTCGTGTTTTAAAGCTTAATTATATTAGATTTTGAAATGTGACGTCACGAAATTTAGGGTCCTCTCACCCCTTGTCACTCAATGCCACACTTCGTCGACCCCTCCGCCTTAACGTGTGACGTAATTTCTGAATGGCCCCTATTTTAGGAAAATTCCGCTAGCTCGGGTTAACTGAATTAAAATTAGTACATCGACTTAGTAAATTGATCTAACTTAATTTTAAAAAACTACGTAATACGTAATAATGTTGAAGTTTTATTTACTTTTGTATGTAATGGCATTATTGCGTGGTAGTGGCCATGTCTTCAGCTAAGCTATTGTTTTAAAATTTCACTATCAAATTAGTCGTTTCTAATGTTTTGTAAAAGGCTTCCTTAATTTGTAAGATTTTATTGAAATTTAATTGATCGGAAGCTATGGTTACCCCCTTATGCTTTCACATTTGTAGAATCTTAATATCACTTATTCAGCATGCGCCTGCAAATTTTACTTTATTTATCCTGTATTGTCAATTGAGATTAAACTATTGTGTATCACAAGCGATGAATGAAATTACGTGTTATATTTCTACTGCAGTGCTTGTAAAATAATTTGAAGTTAAATTTTTATGTCAATCCTATCCAATTCAGCTTCAAAAGCTGAAGCTCTCAAACGGCGCAAATATGGAACCATAGAAAAGAGATTACATATTTGTGCCGTTTGGAGTTGAAACATTAGGTCCTTGGGGTCAGTCATCGGTCATTAGTCATTGGGGTCCATTGGCAAAGAGTTTCTTCAAAGAGATTTGCAAGAAACTCTTTGATGCCACCCGTGCTCAGAAGGCTGGCTCATATTTCGCCCAACAGATAAGCATCGCCATACAGCGCGGCAATGCAGCCAGCCTTCTGGACACGCTCCCATTTGGCAGCGATTTGTTACACAGTCTATAATAGCTTGTACTATTTATAAATTTTTTTTTTTTTTTTTGAGGCGAGGGAAAATGCTAACCGATTTACGCACTCTCTGGGCCGTCACTAGGAAACGGCACGCATCCATCGGGGGCGATAACGCTAGCAATAGTATGCTTTATTTGCGCTCCGCCCGCGATGGATTACACAGAGGAGTGTGGCGACTCCGAGCGATGTTACACGAGCGAACAACCTCAATACCCACTAAAAAACCTCTCCTCCCGTCGACCCTGCGCTTTGTTGTGAAGGAAAGACTGAGATATAGAACATAGTTACGCAACAGTCGATCCAGCGCAATAAAGTGCCTGGAGTGTGCCCTGGGAGAACACACCCCACTTCGAAACGGGGGCTGAATCCCTTGCGTTGCCTAGTAGCAAGGGGCCCCTCGTACCGGAACCTAACTCAGGGAGGGAAGTAATGCGCGTACCTGCCTCGTCGAGTGCCAGCTAAAGGCCGGCGGCCTCGGGTGACATTAGCGGCACGCGCTGAAGGGCTTCGCTCCCTATCCCTTTCTGCGGCCTCTTTTAGAGACATTACAGCCTCACAGAAAGAAACCGCAGACTCCCAGCGGTCGTCGCTGTGCAACATGGCCGTTACCAAGTCGCCAAGCGATCGGACGGCTCCTACGTGTGTCTCGAGCTCGAAACGCTGAGGCGTCCATGCAGCGCACTCAACAAGCGTGTGTAACGCCGTATCGGGTGCGCCGCATTGGCGGCAGTCCGGGGAAGGCAAGCAGCCCACAATGCGAAACAGATACTGGTCGAAACAACCGTGTCCGGTCAGTATCTGAGTCGTCCTGAAGGTCAGGGTTCCGCTGGTGCGGGTCACCCATCTCTCCAGCTGCGGCCTGATTGCATCCACCGTATAGCCGCCGGCCACAGGGTGTTCGAGGTCACGAGACCAGGCGACGAGGCAGGAATGGGTTTCCCGCTTCCTGACCGTCTCTAATTCGACTTGACAGAAGGTCAGTCCTCTAGCTAGGGCATCCTGCCGGGCGCGACGAACCCTGGACAGGACGTCTGCCTGGAGAGGCCAGGGCAGCTCGCCTGCCAAGAGAGTCGCCGCCAACCACGACACTGTGCGGTACCCCCGTATGGTCCTCACGGCCAGAACCCGCTGCGCGCGGTGCAGCAGGGTTCGGTTGTGGCGGTGAAGCGAATCGGACCAGACGGGCGCACCGTAGAGTGCCATACTCCTCAGGATGCCGGAATAAAGCTTCCGCGTCGCACCCCCCGGCCCCCCCACGTTAGGAAGAAGCCTGGAGAGTGCGCCCGCGGAATTCACAAGTTTGGGAACTAGCTGCTCAAAGTGCGCTTTGAACAGCCATTTCCCGTCTAAAACTAGCCCAAGATATTTCATCGTGGGCCCTACTCTGATCGCCACCCCCTGAACTGTAACGGACAAGTCCGGGGGTGGATTCCGGAATTTCCTATGGAACATGACGGCCTCCGTTTTCGCGGGGGAGACCTTCAAGCCCAGCCTAGCTATTCGATCTACGACGATCGCCAACCCGTCGTTGGCGACGTCCACGGATTCCGCAAAAGACGCGGCGCGTGCCGTGAGTAGGGTGTCGTCCGCAAAGCAGATCAGCCCTACTCCGGGCCGGACCGTCACCCGAAGGATCCAGTCATAGCCTACGTTCCAAAGGATAGGCCCGAGGACCGATCCCTGTGGAACGCCGCACGCGACACGTCGCCGACCTAGCACGTGGTTGGCGGACTCACCACCCTCCCAAAGGATGTGCCGATCTCGCAGGTATTCGCCCAACAGCCTCGTGAGGTACGGGGGGACTCCGTGCGCGCGGAGCCCTTCCCTGATCGTCTCATGAGGGAGGCTGTTAAAGGCGTTCGCTATGTCTAGCGACACTGCAAGAACGACGTCCTTTGCTTGGACGGCTTCGTCCGTCAACGTTCGCAGCGTCTCGAAGGCGTCCATCGTGGAGCGCCTCCGCCGAAACCCGAACTGCGTATCTGATAGCCCCGGCTCCACAGTGTCTAGATGCTTCACAAGCCGCTCCGCCAAGATCTTCTCGAAGACCTTGGCGACCTCGTTCAGCAGCACTATGGGCCTGTAGGCGGACGGATCGTTGGGAGGCCGACCTCCCTTTGGAAGTAGGCACAAACGACCCTCTTTCCATTGCGACGGGAACCTACCTGCGCGAATACAGGCTTCGAAGAGGTCCCGCAGCTGGCTGCGTAGGTGTTTTGCAGCCAGGAAGAGGAGTCGACCTGGAACCCCGTCGGGTCCCGGTGCCGTCTTCCTGCCCCGGAGCCGGTCCAGGGCGACGTCTAGCTCCCCCTCGGAGATGGAGTGAGGCTCCTCGTCCGTGGGGGTGTCGGGAATGGGTGGACCCATACTGGGGGGAGTGAAGTTCCCCGGATCCGGGAAGAGCCCATCGATAACCGACCGGAGCACCTCGGGTTCGAGCGTTTCCGTGACCGTGGATGTGCAAGGCCGCAACTTGTTGCGGGCCCCACGGTACGGGCGCCCCCAAGGGTCCCGATCGAGCGTCTCGAGGAGCTCGGCCCGAGCCCGGGCTTTCGATCGCAATATTGCAATCGAAAGGGCCTTTCTGGCCTCTCTAAACTCGCCCACGAGTCCATTTTCCGCGACGAAGTCCGGAGGACGGCGCGCCCTGCAGCGTTTGAGCCTGTGGCTGATGATGCGAACTGCCTTTCGCATCTCGCCCAGCTCCTCGGTCCACCAGTGGACCGATTGCTTGCACGGAGGCTGCCGCTTGGAGACGCGTGGCATCGCAGCGTCGCAAACCCTCGTCAGGGTCTTGCGCATGTGCTCTGCCTGCGTATCCAGATTCGCGAAGTCGGCTGGGTAGGCCCAGCTTTCCGAGAGTGCCCGCTCCTCGGCCTGCTCCGGCTCGAGCTTGGTAAGGGCCCAACGCGGGAGGACAGGGGGGCGACGGTGAACAGGGCTCGGACCGGAGGAGGGGGTCGTGAGCTCAAATCTGATGTACCGATGATCAGAGAGCGACTCCACCTCCTCCAGCACCCTCCATCCGGTCACTCTGCGGACGGCCGCATGAGTGGCGAATGACAGGTCGATGATCGATCCACCCCGCGCGCGCACGCAGGTCTGGACCGACCCCTGGTTCAGTATGGTCAGGCCGGCTTGAAGAGCCCAATCCTCGACCGCCCGACCCCTAGGGTCCGTGAGTACGTTTCCCCAGGAGAGGTGCTTTGCATTAAAGTCGCCCATCACGAAGATCGTTTTGGGCGACAGTCTGCGTACGGCGGCCCCGACGGCGTCCAAGTGAAGCTCGAACTCCGCCAGGGGGCGGTTGCGCGAAAAGTAAACGCCTATGACGACGATACTCCCGCTCTCCGCCACAGCATAGCCCTTTCCTCTTTCGAGACATGTAAGCGGTGTGCCGGACCCGGCTCTGGCCACCACCGCTACCATGTCATCGAGATCGCCCACCCAGTTCCCTGAAGGAGGGACGTAATAAGGTTCACTTATTACGGCTAAATTCGCTTGCCACTCCGCCATCGCCTGCAGGCACAAGTCCTGAGCGGTGGGGGAGTGGTTTACGTTAGCTTGAAAGAACGTCGTTACGGGTGTACTAGGCATTGGAGGTGTCCATTGTCTGTACTCCCGATTTGCCGGTACGTGGTCTCGCCCGCGAGTGGACGAATTGGCCCCTCACGTAGGGAGGTTGGCAGAACCTCGCCAACGTGGGGTGGGCCGCGTTCAGTCCCCCCGCCGCGCACGCCGCGCAGTGGGGTTTCCGTGCCGTGCAGTCCGGCATCTTGTGTCCGCTTTTACCGCAGCGGAGACACAAGTTAGTCCGGTCCGGGCACGTGTCCGGACAAGTTTGGGTGCCATGACCGACGTTGAAACATCTGTAACAACGTATCGGTCTGGCTTCCAGTGCTTCGACCTTCGCCGAGGTGAAGCCGACCAGCAGGTAGCCCAACCCGACGATGGTCTTGGCGGCAGCGACGGGGCACAGCACGTATGATGCGCCCAATCCGCCCGGTCCTGCACCGATGTGCTTCGTGAGCACGTCGTCGCGCCGGCAGTTGCCTGCGCGCGCGATCGCGTCACGAAGCCCATCGACCGTGACTGAGTCGTCCAGCCCTGAGACGTAAAGCTCCCCACGCTTTACGGGGCGGACGACCTCAGCCATCCCTTCTAGGGCCCCGCGCAGGGCTTCGGCGACGCGGTCCGCCTTGGCCGCGCTCTCGGGTCCCGGCTGGAACTCGAGGAGACGCGCGTCCCTGGCGGTCCGCACCACCTTCAGCCCCTCGCGGAGGCCCATGGCGGTGATGTCGACCACCGTCGAGGCCTTTGCGAAGACCTCGCGATAGCCGACACCCTTCGCGGCCGCTGCCGGCAGCAGTCTAATAATGACTGCGGCCGACTTCGGCTCGCGGAGAACGACGGCAGGCCTCGCGGCCTGCTTCCGCGGTTGCTGCCTCCACCCCGTCGGTGGGGCAGCAGCTTGCGCCTGGGGGGGGGGGGAGGGGGCTCATTTGCCCTCGCCCCCTTACCCTTTTTCCGCCCTACGACCGTGGACCACGCCCCCCCCTCGGGAACGGGGGCGGGGGCGGGGGCCACGGGCGCCGGCGGCGGCGCGACGTACGGGGCGACGCGGCGGGCGCACGCCACGGGCGCCGGCGACGGTGCCACACACGGGGTGGCACGACGGGCGCGCGGGACGGGCGCCACTGATGGCGCGGACGCGGGGGCCATTTGTCGCCCAGAGGCCGAAATTATTGGGGCGGGCGCCGAAGCGAAGGCCGCCGAGGCAGCGGCGGCGGCGCGGGCCGCCTTTCTCCGCTTTCGGAGCGTTCGCTTCACGCCCCCCCTGTGTTTTTTCCTCGCGGGGGGGGTCGGTGGCAGTGGGGAGTCTGCCACCCCGGCGGCCGGGGCCGCCACTACCTCCATCGGGACCGGGGTACTTGCTTCCCCCAGACCCCGGAGGACTGCAGCGGCAGCCGTGGCCGGTTTGGGCCCTCCGGTGGGCTTCGCGACGGACGCGCGGGGAGTCGGCCTGGGCGCCGGCGCCTTGCCTCCGTCGGCCGCAAGTGGTGGACGGAGGGTCGGCGCGGGGCCCAGCCTGTCCTCTATGGCGGCGAACCTCGCGTTGATAAGTGGCGCCACGGCATCGAGCACGACGCGCACGAACGCATCGTATTCAACGCCGCCGCGCCCGAGTGGGACGGACGGCGGCGCCGCCCCGTCGGCGGGCGCCGCGGCCGGCTCCGCCCCGTCGGCGGGAACCGGTATCGACCCCGCCACCGCGGCGGGGGTCGGACGCGATTTTTTAGTCGCGACGGGCGCGGCGGGCGATTCCGAAATCGCCGCCACCTCCACCGCGACCGCCCGTGCCTTCCGCTTGACGGGCACGGGGGGAGGCGCCGGCTCCACGGCCGGAGCGGAGGCCTTAAGGGCCTTGCGCATTTCTTCAAACTCTTTGCGATAGGAGAGATTTTCCTCCCGCAAAGAGTTTACTTCCATGCGCAAACGCGCATTCTCGTTGCCGAGCTTCCACGCCTCGGTTTCCGGATTCCGCGTGACCAGCGTGTCGACAATGTCCGACACTCTGTTCGCGGCATCCTTCAGCCGACGCACGTAGCCACCCTTCAGATTGCCCGACGTCTGGGCGATCTGAAGGATCTCGGCGACCTGGGCGCTCGCCGCTAGGCGCAGTTCCCCGGGGCCGAGGGCCGTGATGTCTTCTACGAGGGCGGCGCACTGGCTAGCCGCGGCCAATTTGGCGTTGGTTGCCTTGCGCGCCTTGCGCCCCTTTTCCCCCCCCTCAGTGCGGAGGAAGGCCTCCGCACCCGCGAGAACCGACGCGGCCGACGCGGTCGATTCGGTTGCGCCCCACGTGGGGCGCAAAGGCGAGCGCGCGCGCGCTGGGGTGGACGCACCCGACGTAGGGGCCGAATCGGCGTCGCTGCTCCGGGACCGGTCCCAGAACCGTGACCTCGATCCGGCCGCAAATACCGGAGCACACGATACAGGGGGCACAAATGTCCCCGAAGACGTAGCCCGCTTCGCCGAGCCCGCCGCAGAAGACGACGAACCTGTGGACGCGAACGCGTACGAAGTTGTTGCCGCCGCCGAAGACGAAGACGTGGACGTGGACGCCGCCGCCGTCGCCGCCGCCGCCGCAGCCGCTGCACACGCAGGCGCCGACGCCGCGACAGCGACTCCCATCCCAGTAGGGAAGGAAGACGAAGGGGTCGCCGCTGCCGCGCCTACAAATTCCCTATTCGCGACCTCGGTCGATAGCGCGAGTGAAGCTCGCGCGACAACCGGGGTCGTGGGACGGCCGTCCCCGACGTTGCGAACCGATAGGTCGCAAGCCAGTGGCAAAGGCGCAGGTGAGGCCTGCGCGCTATAGGCCACCGTCGTCGTGGGGCGACCGCCCCCCACCGTCGCTGTTCCGGCCGCCGTGTAGACGATTTGTCCACAGGCAGGCGAAACAGGGCGGGAATAATCGAAGGCGCGAACGACACCGTCAAGCGCACTATCCAGAGACTCTGGAATGCTACCTGACAGTGGCGTGCGAAAGCCATCTTCGTACCCGTCGCCCCCCTGCACAGGTGATGCCCATGCAGAGGTCGACGGCGTCCCGAAGGCACTCACATCTATGGTGCTCGCGTCACTCACGGCCAGGCAAACAGCCGAGTGTGACCCGAGCAGCGTGCTCCTACCTATATCCAGGTGTGCCGCACTGTTACGTGCCGCACGGCTGGATGGGGGCCTGCGCGTCACGGGACCTTCCGGGGGCCCCATAACGTTATGCCTACTGTCGGGGGCATCCGCGGTGAGGTCCACCACGGACGCCGCCCTGTCTAGCGAGACAGGTGCCTCGGGTGCCGCCGTGATAACGGCAGCAGCCTGGCAGCCTGGACGTGGCCCGGCGGCAGATTTGCTGCGCCGAGCGATTCAAGTAGACGGGACCTTCTTCCTCCGCGTCTCACCGATCTCGGCCGCTTGCCAACCATCCTTGGCCTCCAGGTGGCCTCTCTTGCAAGGCGCACCCGAAAGCCCAGGGGGTGGTTTAGGATCCTGGGCATCCATTACTGGATGCCCGTTCCCTGCGCGAAACCAGTGACACGCGACGGCGTACTTAGTGTACGAAATAACCGTTAATATTACGCAATATGCGCTGAAGCGCGCGAAAAGCAAGCAGAGAGTAAATCGACTCACCCAAGCCAATAAACTGCGATTCGCGCCGGAATCGAACGAACTAACACTGTACACTGACACTACACAACTATATTCGCAATTTATCGCCTTTTCGGAAAGAAAAAGCGCGAAAATCTGCAAAATTCGAGAAGAGCACAGGCATTAGCGACTGCCTCGCATGGATGCCCGTCCGGAACTGTACTATTTATAACTTAGTTTATCCCATGTTAATGATATTTTAAACAACTAAATTCAAATTAAATAGAAAGTTCGAATTAATAAGGTGCCTGCATAGTCACATATTTTTAGTGTGTGTGTACTATTATAAAACAGAAATCTTCTCGTGATTGAGAAGATATTATTTTCAAAGTTCTTACGTTTTTCGAGAAAGAAAAACAAAAAGGGTCGCCAATTGAGTGCGTTAGATCGCGCTAGTGAGGCCACAGGTATGAGTATTCGAACCCTTCGAAACATTAAGAATGAAGCCAAGAAGCACTAAACGTACACCAGGCACGTCGGCTGATACACAAGAAGTGAGACTTACAACGCCATAGAAAAAGATACCAAGTGGAAAAAAGCTTGAAATAGACGATTTGGTCATAATTATGTGCTATTAGAAATATAGTCGAAAGTTTGTATAGTGTGAAAAAAGAAATACCAAGTCTCAGAAAGATAGAATATATTACACGTAGCGAAAACAGAATTGAACTTTTCCGGACAAAAAACTTCATTAAGAAAATACTAAATGCTAAACTACAAATTCAAAAAATGTAAAAATATTAGAGATTTTTCTTGTATAGAAACCGGATATAGCAGCATGGAGAGCAAGATATTTACGCCGGTGGAAATAAAATGACGAACTTGGCGCTATTAAGAAACATGTCACATATCTTGATGAATCCTGGATTCACAGCCATTACACTGTCGTTAAATGCTGGCAAAATTCTTTAGATGCTAGTGTAAAAACAATTTTAATCCGGGACAAAGATGGATTATTGCTCACGCTAAGATTGAGAATGGCTTAATAGCTATCATTAAGGAATCAATGGAAACCTTTCAAACGATTTTACAATGGATTTTGTGTATTTGTACTTTAGATAACGGTGATAATAAAATTGCTTAATCCATTAATTAAATTAATTTATATTATAATTTACATTTAAAAAAGTATAAGTACTTCACTACACGAAAGTTATAAGGTATAATGTAATGCGATCCGCGAGAACGCTGCCGACAAACTGCGCTACAGTTTGGCAAAGTAACTGTATGTATAATCTTGTAACTTTATTTTTATTGAAAATAAATTTAAAAAAAACGCGGAACTAGTTTACAAATGTAAGAGTTCCACAGGTGACTACTGTGCTTAATAATTTTGTAAAATGTTTAAATGAAAATCTTATTCTCAACCTAATGCATAGTAGTTATTGATAACGCTCCATGTCATAGCAAGCAAATAGAAAAAATAACGACTTTCGCATTACGTGTAGAAGACATGCAGAATTGGTTATGTGACCAAAATGTCATTCATATAAATGAAGAAAAAATGTCCAAAAAAGAATTATACCATATCATTAAAATGTCACTGCTACCCAAAAAAATTTTTGCTGACGACTTATGAAAAAGCCATGGTCACGAACTGCTTCGCTTACCACCGTATCACTGACTTAAACCTGATACAGTATGTGTGGAATTTAATAAAGCAGCGTGTTGCAGATAAAAACGTAACCTAGTGCGAAAGGGATATATTAGACTTAACCCAAAAAGCTATTAAAAATGATAATGCCAAGCAACTGGAAAAAGGAAGTCAACCATGTGAATCGCTTGCGTCAAAAATATTGGGAAGAGGACAGATTGGGGGAAATATACGAAACAGCTGATTATTTCTGTAGGTCAAAACAGTGATAGCAACTCCACTGAACTAGAAACAGACACTGAAAGTGATTCGGTTATGTCTGATTTAATGGACTTTAATGATTAAACTAGTATTTTGCGGCTTAGTTTCATTCATTCATTAAATATTAATACATAATAATATATAATCTATATAATAACAATTTTTTATTTAATATTTTTTCCCTTAGTGGCCTTTTTGATACTATGGTAAGAAACTGGTGGGCAAATTCAACCGAGACTATTTTTAATTAGTTTTATGTAAAGTATATACAAAAAAAAATTTATTGCAACAACTATTTATGTAACATTTTTTTCCAACCGTACTGACCATCGATGCGTTACATCATGAGACTATCGGCAAACCTGCGCACTAGTAATATCATATTATGTTCGCCCCCCTTATCCAAGTATAATGTTAATAATTGCTTCATATCTAAGACGAATTTAAATCTAAAGTCACTCACATTTATATGTTAGTATAATATCGATTATTTATTGGATATGTTTTGGTATGTTGGGCCACTAAAATGATAGACTAAAAACTTCCGCATACAGCTGAGGTGAGATCGATATGTGGTGTTACAAGACCGCTTGTGTACTCGCTTATGTTTATAAGCGAGAAATGAGTACATAAGGCGGTCTTGGAAAATTGCACGTTTGACTGAAAAATTGATGGGAAACATTCTCCGGTAGTATGGGCATGTAATAAGGAGCGATAAAAGTCATGTAACAAAAATAATCTTTCATTGATACATTGATGGATACAAGTATATTATTACTAAATCCTGTAACACCCATGAGGCTGTAACTAAATCATCAGTTAATATTAATTTCGTACTTCTGTTCCAAACACGGGTTCTCACTAATATTTTGTACGTTTTCAGTTCAGGAATATGTGGATTGAGCATACAGAGGGCGCCTTCGACAACACACTCTACGCCTCGCGCCACTCCTCACCCAAACTCCGCATCGCCACTCTCTGACGACGTGGTTCGTATTCACGTTACCTATAAGCCAGTCGCCGCGAGCCCATCACATCTACATCCAATAAGTCCCTCTAAATATAAAGCATACAACGAGGAGCATCACAAGCCAATGTCTTTAGGCTTCTATACTAGTAACGGAGCAACGAACAGGTCTTCAGATAATAGAATCCGTATACAAGTACCGGCTGAGGACTTACTTACGCCTGTAGTAGATTCAGGTAGAATTATAACACAGCGCTATATTGAATCTCACTCTGAACTATATGATCTTAAATAGAATCTATTACACTACGAATTTGTTTAAAATTATTGTGATTTAATTTTTATTCACTTTAAACTTAAAATTCTCAAAACCTGTTTTATATGTTTTATCTTTATTTTGTTTGTTCTTAAAAACGTAATCAATACTTAGATTGTTTCATGACTGCATATCTTAGAGGTCTCTTGGGGTTAAAGCCATATCTAGGATATATCTAAAGAATAGAAGAAAAATTTATGGAGATTTATATTAGCTGATTTACTTTAAGACAATTTTCGTCATCGTGTTAAAGTTAATACAAATTAATTTCAATTTAAAAAACGTAATTCAGCTATTCTTTATTTATATGAAGTATACTCATAATTTCTTAAATTCTTATGTTAAGTTTAATAATTTTTTATTTGAAATTATCATTTTTACACTGTTCCCTTTTCTACAAATTTTCTGCAGTCTAAGTTCACTTTTTGTCTAACTTTATTTAAGAACTTTTAACATAGTGAAATTAAAAAGTGAAATGAAGTAACCGAAAGCAATAAAATATAGAAATTCGATATATTAATATAGTTGATAAATAATTTTTTATCAAAGGCAGTTACTCTGTTATTTTTTATATTGTCACAAATAAGTATTATCGATGTTACATTGATTATTCCATTGGAAAAATACGAATATAATGAACTTTTCAAGGAATAATAAGTTCTTCTCGTCCTCTTAATATTATATACTGTAAAATAAAAAAGTTACATGACACGTGTGTGTGTTTGTGTGTTTTCACGTGTGTACCTTTGCTTTAATTAGGCATAATGGATCCGTTTTTGCCATTTGTCTACAAACAATTTAAATCCAATCCAATCGTAAATTGCGCTACTTAGACAGGTCGTAAATGCTGAAAACGACCATTGCTTAATGCTTAAAATAGTAATAAGATTTTCTTTGAGAGAATAATCTTATTTTGCTTTATAATTCAATGTTACTCCTTTATGGGCCTGTATAAAATTATAAAAAAAATATATTGAACCAAGACTGGTGAAAACAATAGAAAAAAAATCATTTATATTTCCCATATACGAAAGTTATATAATTTTGGGAATAATTGTAATTTTAAAGCACTGTTATTACGCTGTTGCTATTGACAATAGTTTATAAATAGATAGTCATTAATAATGAAAGCCATTATGCAAATACCTATCCTCAGTAATTTGTAAACCTAAACAACAATCTTCTATATTGTTTATGCATTTCTAGGTGTGTTGTATAATATATTATATACTTTTGTAAGTATGTCGTACAATATTTTTATACAAGATGTAGTAATAATACTTGGTCTATTTAAAATAGAAATTATCTGTCCAGTGTTGATATTGCATTATGAAGTGCAATGATTGCTCTTATTTTAAACATTATTCGATAATTTTATTCCATTCATTTCCTTATGTTATATGTAATATATTTTCTATTAGATTAGTAATTGCTAGATATTATTAAATATTATTTGTGCATTTATTGTGTACAATTATGCGTATCAAAAATATGATAATCCTATAAACAAAAGCCTTTAGATGTAAGTATAGTCATAGAACAAGAATAGCGGGAATGACAATCGCTGCGAAAAACATAACCCCCAAAAGTTCCTAAATCATATATTCAACAATATCACAAAAAGTGATAAAGAATGACCTGGGTTCTATGCCTTTTAGTACACTTCTTTGAAAAAGCAAACATAGTAATATAAAATAATAACCCATAAACGTCCCCACCGCTGGGCTAGGGCCTACCTGCTTAGTTATGTCGGATTTCGGAGCTATTCTTAGGCCGCAAATTCGGAACGGCGGGCCGTTGAGCGGAGCGTTCCAGCGTGCATTGTCGGGTGCAGCGTCGCGTTCAGCGTGCACGCAACTAGTTTTCGTTAGAGCGTGCGTGCGAGCGGGGCGTCCAAATACGTAAATATTATATCACTTGTAAAATGTAAACGGTCGTTAAAACTCCAAAACACTAATCACGCCGCTTGAGTACACGCTCTAAACGTTGCTACGAATACACCAAGAGAGAAATCCATATGTTCAGTAGTCGAGCGTGCACGCTCAAAGCAACGCCCCGCTGCACGCGACGCCGTTCCGAATTTGCGGCCTTAGTTATGTATTTCTCTAGGCGATTGATATTCTTAGCATTACTTTCTATGATATAGTTAATGTAGTCCGCACCGAATTTTATGGCCTCTAGATTAGCGACTTAACACAGCGTAATGTCATGAAAAAAAATACCGTCTATTGTTTATTACACATAACACAAGCGTAACTTGGTTAAATGTGGGATATGCAATATGTTTTAGCTGACAATTATTATAATATTTTTTTAGAGTGCATGTGACCAAAATTAAAAGTCTTTCATTGCATATATTACGTAATTAAAATAACAGAGAATCGATACTAGAGATATCTAGGTAATAAGATGTTAATCCTAAAATTTCATTTTATGGCAATGAAGAAATGCCTTTTAGTTAGTTAGCAGCATTGTGTTCTTAGCAACAGAATGTGCCTAACTAACTAATAGTTATAAGGTCGCCGGTGATAAAGTTTGGTGAAGGCTTTACCAATAAATAAAATGCAACACATTTACATTTTATTTATTTAAATGTTTTGTATATTATTAAACAAACAGTGAGAAATGCAATAATGTCAGTCAAACTGTCTGTTTTAATAAAATAATTTAGTGGTAATGTGTATAAAAAGTACATTTAGGTGAAAATAAAGCAATGTTGTCTGAAATAAAGCAAGGCATTTGCAGGTATCATTTTATATGCGCATTATTTTTAACCTTGTAGTGAGAATGGTTTCTTAGAAAATGTCGAAGGTCAATATAGGTACATAATATATTAGTCCTTACTTAGATTGTTTGATGGCCTGTTATACGAGTGTCCTTTTCAATCTATTAAGGATAGCGGAATTGTATTCTGTTTAATATCATCGACTTAAATGTGTTTACATAAAGCTTGTTTGGATAAACAGGATATTAACTCAATAAGTACGAATTTTAACCTAAAATTCAGTCTACTAAAAAACTCTGTTATGGAATCGGTCGTACAATTTTTATGACAGAATAATATATTATCGTAAGTAATATAATGATATGTATATGGAAATAGTTTTTTTGAGTTAATAATCTGTTCATCTACAATTCTAGTCGCATGATATATATCGAGGGCTTCATAACATATAGGCGTGTACGCAAAATGCATTTTTTTTGTTAATGACTAAAAACTATGCATGTTACAATTTAGATAGTCTTACCGGTATCCAAGTGTACCTAAAAAGAGGGGTATTCCAAATTTCAGCCATATACAATCAACTAGTTTTGTTTTATTCACAATTTTGTCCCTTGTGTAAAACTTCACATTTTTTTGTACGCCCAGTTGTTATAAAGCCCTCGATATACATATTATTATAGCCATATAATAGAGATTTTGATGAAAATTAAAATAAATAAGCGCGTTAAAATGTGGTCTGTATAAGCTTTACATTACGAAGTACGTACGTACTACGTCTCACGTAGAATTTAAAAAATATTGTAGGATTCTTAAATAGACATGTATTTTTTGCTTATTTAATTTCTCTATCATATTTATACCTTCTTAGATCATAGGTAATGTAAGTTGTTTGATGCTGATCTAATTTGCATCCGTGTCAAAGGATTAAACGGAATATTTGATTTTAATATTTACGTAGATAAAAAATGTTTGATAAGATCAAAGTAGCGACCTATTTTTATACTGAAAGGGTACTGGCTGGTAATATTTGTTTAAGGATAGTTGAGGGGACGAGATTGACTCCATGTTTCACATAGATGGCTAAGTAAAGTATGTAATTTGTTGAATATTTGTCTACGTAAACCCCATCTAAAAATGTAGCTTTTTTTAAATACCCACATTTGTGAATGGTATCGTAAGTTATATGTCTCTTGCGTTTCAATATAGGGAAAAACCAACATTTAAATCATATTTTAGGATCAAGTCTTAAAAAATTTCAGTTTTAATAAATTGCTCTCACAATAATTATAATAAAGACAGTTCATTTATTTCAGCAAATTAAGTATTTCCATAAACGATTTAAGTACATAACTTATTTTTAGGGGTTTTAATGTCTGGATTAATTTGTTCTAGAAATAGTGCGATGTTGGTTAAAAATATCATGTGGTATTTTTCTAAATCAAAACGCAAAAGTCGAAAGTGTCATGGCACATTTACTACATTTGCTTTTTATGGATTCGAGTTCTTGTTTATATTGTGCTTTAATTTTTATATTTTTTTTATTTACACACATACTTTGGAAAACTGAAGGTCTTTTGCATAACGTATTTTAACACTTGATTTGACTTTCGTAGAAGTAGTAGAAATGCAATGCAGGCTTTAGACAATGTGTTCATAGATGTTTATATCAATATATTTGGAACATATCATGGGTACCTTATAGCTGTGACTAAGTGTGCTTTAAATGTTTATTTAAATATAAAGCTCGCGAAGAAGCTTATTGAAATGAACTGGATATAGTGCCATCTGTGCAAAGACTGAACGAAGCGAAAGAGGAAATGTAGGCGGGATTTATCAGTTCATCAATGTTAACAAGCGCCATCTATGTAATGCTAGGAGTAATTTGGAATCCCTAAAACAATAAATATATTTCGATGGTCAGCCATTGCCGTCTAATGCTTTCCATTTTAGTCTTATTTATTAGTGTATAAATGTGTTATAAGGTGATAATTAGGAATGCATGTTTTGATTGCTCGACTTCACTTGTCTTACCATCGGCTTAACTTTGACATTACTGTTATGGAGCTTATGTCAAATTTTAACCGATAGTAAGGCAAATAAACGATTGATAAGATATGCAAACTGGCTGTAAATAATGGAATAATATATACTTACAATATGTTATTCATTTTTCAATCTGAAACATTGGTATTTAAAATGTAATAATGATTATTTATTTAGTTCGTATAGTATACAAACACTTTCAATAAACAATAGGGTAAAAGAAACTGGCGGGTTTCTTAGGAACCGCCGCCGGGGTCACCTTCACGCCTAATTACAATGTGTTTAGGTAGCTTATTTTATTAGAAACCTATGTTTGATTGTCGTTTCTATAAGAACTTGGCTAAAAATAGAATTTGGCCGTAAATGTTTGACATTGACATAACCTCCATTACGATAATAATGCTAGTTCTTGCGGGAACTTGAAATGTTATATTTTACTGTGCAATTTTTATTTTCAAGAAGTGTACAATTTTATACCTAGAAGTGAACAATGTGAACAGTAGTTGTACGACGTACTGTTGTTATGAATAATTTATGGCTTTTTGTTTTAATCGTCACAATATGAGGCAAAGGAACTGAGTCGATGGAGCTTTATCTGACGTATGACACTTGACAGTAACATTATAGACGCTTAAAAAGTGTAAAATGATAGATATCGATAATAAATAAATAAACGATTAACAACAGAATAAAAAAAGTGTTACGAAACAGAATATTACGCAAGTATATAATATATCTAGATTTTTATTAGTATAATGGTTTAAAGAAACACAAAAATGTTTTTGAATTTATTTATTTGGTAAGCAGGTATCGATTCTTAAAACGTTCAACATTATATTTCTCCAGTTAGCGAGGTTCCTAAAATAGTAAGTACTACTTGAAAAGATAATAAGTAAAAATCTACTTTTTTTGTACAAGTTTTGTCTTTGTAGATGTTGAAGCCGAAATCCGCCAGTCGCATTTCACAATTACCACAATATTTTTTCATTTATTATTTCAATATACCAAGGTGACCGTACTGACTCCCAAACTAAGTATGTATAGAAGAATACCTGTGTCGTTGCCGTGTTAAAAATATACATTTTATATCTAAATTAATATTAAACAAATATATATATATATTTAGAAAACCTTAAAATAATTATAATAATCAAATAATATTTGTTTGACCCGCGCTCGGATCGAAAATAAGTTCAACAAAATTAGTGCCATTTCTTTAAAGCTCTTTGATTTTAACATTAAAACAATTTTAGTTGTATATTATTTTAGCATAAGTTTAAATGATGTATTTTTAGGGTACGTGTTTATTCTAAGTGTTATTACGATGGGAATGTGCATGTATTATAATTACACTTTAAATAATTATTCGTTTTTACTAACGTAAGAATATAACTTTGTGTTATTGTGTTTTAACGCAGTGCAGAAAAGTTATGTTGAATTTTAATTTAGGATCAGAATTCGTAATAGAAAACTTAAATCTATTAATACTGAAACGTCTTTCGTAGTTAGTTTTCTAACTTCTTTTACGTGTTTTTTTAAATATTTAAGTGCATTTTACGTTTAATTTATTTTTGAATTACATGGTTCTTTCTTTCACCTTTATTAAAGTTTTCTGATGGATCCGACGAAATGAATAAGACCTCAGAGTGAACAGTGGGCAGTGACGTCATACAAAATACAAAAACAATGTCTTTTTTGAACTAAAAAAATACCTTATAAAATTACTTAATTATTATAGTTACATGCATATTCCCTATTAATTAATAAAACCAAGACACTATTTCATAGGAAATTTAGGTTTTGGTAATTGTTTTATTCCCGAATTCTCGAAGAATTATTATAATTATATACTCAATCAAAGACTAGTGATAACTAGAGGTAAAAATGATTTTTACGTTTTTTTTTGCATTTCTCTCGCTTGTATGTATATACACCACGTATTAATAAATACTCTAATATTTTGATTCATATTAAACTATTTAAATATGAAAGTTGCCTTTCTTGGGATGTTTGTATATTTGTGGATTCTTTCTTCGCTGCCTTGAGAGTGATTGTCATGTTTGTTATAGTACTTTTTTCATGAAATTGGTAAAATTATCGAGAGGGTAATTGAATGATGATTTTGAAATTTTATATTACAATTTTGAGACAAGTAATAAAAGTGTATTGCACACAGAGGATAGAGAACTATGTATTTTTCATGTTTTTGTTGGTTAAATAATATCAGTCCATAAGGGGCCAATCATAAATTACGTCACATGTTAAGGGTGTCGACGAAGTGTGACAAGGTGTGTGAGGTGTCCTTAATTTCGTGACATCACAGTTCAAAATCTATGGCCTCTTAAGTGTCTATTATGTCTTCGTTTTTGGGTAACAGACATTATACTCCGAGAGGCTTGGGATTGGAGGGTTTAACGCATCGCTAATATCGATGTACGATATAGTTTTATCGCGATGCTTGTTTTCATCGTTAACAAGTTATAATTTTTACAATAACTATATAACTATATTAGAAAAACTTCCTCACCGTTATTTATGTCTCTCATTCAAGGTTCAAACATGTTTGAATAAGCTTTGTTAGCATTTGGGACTTGGGTACCTTTAACAACTGCGATTTTTATTGAGTAAAGGATTTTATATATATATATATATATATATATATATATATATATAACATCCTATTATTTTATATGGAAGTATAGTTTTTATTTTTAAAAGAATTGAACACATAATAATTTCTATCAATAAAATGTCTCTATGTACGTACTTAATTGAAAGTGGAATATTCGATTTATTTATGATGTTTAGTTTAATAGACATTTGGACGTACGAAAACCGTTAAATTAAATTCCTTATAAAAAATAGATGTTTTTTATAAGGAATTTAAGGTGTTCTAATCAATGGTACCATTATTTTTACTTTTTGGTTATATTTAAAACGCTCGTTAAAAATACAGAAATTTTGTCAATATACGATCCGTCCATTTCTTTTTGTATAGACTGAGAATGTTTATTATAATATTTTTTTAATTGTAATGAGCGCTTGGGATCGTTTTAATAATATAAGTAGTGTTTTGTTTTTCTCAAACTGAACATATACGACAATAAATTATATTTTTCTTTCGATCAACAAAATTATGACTTATTTTTAATCAATAGATAACATTGCGTAAAATGCAAAATAATAAAAATATGATTTGTTTTCCTTTAAGTTCAGTCAGGTTGAAATTTAGTTGACGGAATCTTTTATTTGACTAAGGGCCAAATTATCAATGATCAGATAAAAGTTGTACTTAGACTGTAAAAGACTGCATCCAAAAGGAAAACAATTCAACTGTTTTATTCACACAACAGTTATTTTTAATTAACCATCTTTTACTTTGTTCTACGAATAACTTTTATCTGTTGTTTGAAAAATCGGCCCTAATAAGAAATGTAATGTATTTGAATGTAATTTTTTGTTCACCTATACTAGACGGATCATTCCTGTATTTCAATTTGCACAACACAACACAGACTATCAATTTGATCGTCGTCGTTTGGTTATTTGAATATTATTTAAATTCTAACACCCTATATATTGTTGGAGTAACATCAGACTAGTAAAGATAAATTATAGACTTATTAAAAAACATGTTATGAATATTACAGATTGTTGTGACGCTATTGTATAAGGCACATGTGTAATCTAACTGACTACACGTGGATATTAATTAAAAGACTTCCATTAAACTTTCTTAGAACTACAGTGAGAATAGTGCCTGTACGTTTATGTTGTAATTCATTCAAAGCTCATTATTTATTGAATTTCGATGTAAATAGAGTATAAAGAAATGTTAAGTTAATACGATCAAGTCTATTTTGACTACTTAAAATTATTTTATATTACTAGTATTAAATAGAATATGCAAATTGTAGTTTAGCTTGATGTAAATAATATATAGAATGTTACTCCTTTTAGCTGGTATTTGGTCGTATCTTCACTCTCATAGCTTTGAGATATGAATATAAGAGCATGCTTATTAATGTCTAAAATTCTGGCTTCAATGAAAATGTTGTCTATACCTTTAGCTAACTTTCAGTCTTCTGCTTCTAAGTAACGCTGTTAAAATATGGATAATATACTCGTATAATGTTAAAGCAAATCAATCATTTTTAAGTAGAATAGAATGAACCCTTTAGCTGATTCTTTGGTAGCCGCGTTTTCATTTCAGATCTATGTTTGATACTAGTTCAACATTAGTTACTTATTACTGAGTACAATTCTAAAATTAAAGGCAGTGATAACAAAATTAAAGGTAAACACAAACTGATCCCACGTATGCTACGTATGCGATGCAATGTGGGAGAGAGTTGGTGTGCACACTTGTCCTGTGTACACAACGCAAATTGACGTCAGACTCATTTTTTCAGGTGCTTCTGTGTACACAACGCAAATTGACGTCAGACTCATAAGTCATTTCTTCAGGTGCTTTTGTGTACAATGTTTTCCGATTCTGAGAGTCAGTTTGATGACGATTTATTACGTGTGTAATTTATAAATGAATATTTACGCATCGATTGAATGATTCAATGCATTTAATATTATCAAAGGCTTCATATCGCCTAACTAAATCAATCAATTGTTCGTCTCCCATTTTCGAAAAGCGTACCAACCAACGTCTATTCAAGACTGATGTGCTGCGAACGTAAGTTCTAGAAACACACTGGTCTTACGCGTGGGATCGCTTATGGGTATCCCCTCTACCATCCCATGCCGATCTGGATTGATAGGCCTAACGTTGCATGGGACGCGTGTGATAGCGTCGCGTATGACAAGTATGTTTCTAATCGAACGGTTTTCATACAAATTCAAGAGTCTAGATGTCATAATGCGTGGCATACGTTTTGTAAGTGGGCTCAGTATGTTCCTACCTTAATTCTCCACTAGATGCGTTTTTACTTAACTGGAAAGATATTGATTGAGTTTGATTCTGTTAAATTACTTTCGTGTAAAAAAATATTTAATCATTACGCTATATATTTTTGTTTGAAATACGCTCGCATATAACGATGTTTCATTTAAAGTCAATTAAAATTTTACATTAAAACGTATTGTTACCTAGTATTTAGCTTATCTACAATAACATTCAGTTTAAATATCTATTGCCTCAACCTATCTGAGGATCGGCTAAAAATTATATCGACGGTTGACTATCAAGACTTTATTCTATTTACCAAAATTTGTCAGTAATCGTTATAATAAATACATTTGATCTTTAATACAAGTGTAAACGTGGGAAAACTAAAACATAGCTCTGATTATATATAGAAAACTTCTGTTATGTGTATTATCTTTTTGATAATTAAAAAAAAGCAGTTGGTCAAAAATTTCAAATAGGATTTTAGAATATATAAGATAAAGTTCTATGGCATACTTGTAACTGACGAATTTTTACCGTCAAAATGTCAGTCTAAAATAGTAAATTTAATATTTATCTGTATCATAATAACACTACGACGTCCATGTGTGCTTTTAGTTTGCTTTTAAAGTAGGATTTTAAAAATAAACAATATACGCAACTAGTGCTTTTAAAGCCTAAGAAGTATTTGGTAGACAACATTTATAAATACATTATTTTTTGTATTATATTTATTGATATCTTATGAGTAGGTATTTACGCAGAAGTTATTACCATGCCAGGAAAATGGCATTGCTAAATGCACGAGTTGCATTATTGAAAATTTTGGTAGAGTTTCAATGTAACAAAATGTATATTTTACGTATGCTTATTTGGCTTATATCTTAGAATTTCATACAAAGGTTACCGCCTCCAAAACTTTAATGTAAGACGTAAACTTTCATATAAGGTTTGCCCTTGTAAAGAGAATTAATATATTAACAATGTTCACACATAAATTTACAGTGTCGTAATCGTAGTATGATGAAGTCTTGATTGATTTTTCGCAATATGTGAAAAATTTGTAATTAACAGTGAGCTCTCTCGGGAATTTTAGAATAAATAAACACTGTTAAAATAAATATGATTATTTTAAACTGTTTTATTTTTTAAAACCGAAATCCTATCAAATCGCCTTTAAGTACCACTTGCACGCGCGGCGTGTGTTAGTTTGTTTGTACACGAAAAACCTTTTTAGGTTTGAATTTTCTGGGGCCCGAAGCGCTTTCACAGATTCGTATTCCGAATGTGTCAAGTATCAAAAAGTGGAACTTCATGCCATCTCACACCTACCAATATATATAAACATCCATAATGTTAATTAGCGATTATTCAAAAGCAGCCACTTTAGGCCCTTTGAGCACAAAAAGGAACTAACTCTTACTAATCACGTGTCTAGCTGTCTGTATGTCAAAAGGTGATTTATCTTGAGAAATACTATAATGATAGATGTTGATACACAACAATCAATGTTGCTTACAACCCTACTTGGCCGGATCACAGAATACTCTCGTCCATATGGGTTTGACGAGTGACTTACTGAATTCATTGTTTTAATCAAAATCTGTTACCTTGACACGAGAACACGATATTTGGCGACAAGAATGAGACTACTATGATGTGGAATTTGGTACATAAATATAAATCATGTCATGTGCATGTCACGCCTTGTCTAGACATATTTTCTGATTGAATGAGTATTTTTTTAAATATTACATAGGTTCGCGCTTGACCAACATTGCGCCTGATATCGGCGGAAATTCAAGCTTACCTAGAAGAACTTGTTCGCGTGAGACTTGAAAGTTTATGTTTCAGGGAAACCGTACAGACGGTTACCGACCGACGGTACCGACGACAGTAGAGAGTTCTACTCTTCCACGGTGCGTATGATAAAAGTGGAAGCCTAGTGCTTAGTCCGTCGCAAGTGTAAAGTCGTATTCTTTGAATACTAAATGCAAGGCTTGAGCAAGAAAGATAATTTCAAAAAATAATTCATTAGTATAATTGAGGTTTATAAATTGTTTTTTTGTGGGTTATTAACAAAAATAGCCAATAAATTATTATCTCAAAATATAACTGGTATATTCCAAACAAAATATTGATAGGTATATAGTACCTATTACCGCTCTAAATTGGTCAAATTTCAGTATATTTAAACAAATTATGTAGGTACCTACCTACAAAGGAATATATGTCACACCTGCTTATCTATTGTAAAATATAATTATGATAAAAATAAAACACCCAAATTAGTAGATCTTGTACGATTTTATTTGCAATATAACAAACATAATTGAACTAATATACAAATTCATCAATTTTGGACATAAAGCACAAATGGCAATATTCAAAATAAATATAGCCCGGCCTAGATAACTAATAATTTCTTAAAAATAAATATAAACAAATAGGAACTTACTGAATTTTAAACTGTATTTATTATGCATGAATGTGTAGGTATATAAATAGTAAATTTGTATTAATACTTTGCTACATAAATACCTGTGTTTAAAGGCACTAGTTTTGCATAGTTCATAAAGTTAATATACTTTGTGGTTGCAAAACTAATTTATGTCTATAGTATAAAAACTTTGGTAATGATTTCATAAATATCTTACACCACAAGGCCCCATCAATGATATTATTTTGTCTTATTATCACAACTGATTTTGATATTTTGAATACTTCGGTAAATATTGTTTATCAAAAAAAGTAAAAAATATTAATCACTCGCAATATTATAAAAATTGTATAAATATACCTATATCTAGTACCTTATTAACACTAAATGCTACTTAAACAAATTAACATTCTTCCTCTAAAATTACTAAGCCTATAATGACATGCGACGATTCAATGTACCAAATAGCTAATTCAAATTATACTCACACATATTACAAAATAAGCACGCAAATCACAGAAACGCAAATTGTTTCTCTTTCATCTAACTATATTTGCAATCATTGAAAAAAATTATAAACCCATACCATACCTAATAGGCCTCCATAGTAATTAATAAACCATGTACCTAAATATTATAATTATGATGAAGTAACAATAGGTATCATCTACCTACTTCACATAGGAGACCTAATACGTATGCGTAATTTTGTGTACTATAGTATTTATTATCCATGAAGCATTCGTTTTTATTAACACAGTAAAGTGAAAAATATAAGAATCTAGTTAAGGTTAATTGTTATAATTTATTCGTGTTTAATAAGGAATTTATCTTTATTATAATAAATTAACGTCTATATTTATATTATTATAATTATTTATAATTGAAAATTCGGTTTGGAAATATAAATTGAGTTTATCGTTTTTTCATTAAGCTGCCGCACCGGTTTTGTTGAACCATATTATAAATTACAATAATCTAAGTACTCGAATCTATAATTTTCTTCCTTCGCTATTAGGAATGTAAAAGAAATTTCATACAATTTTACGTAACCTATTATTTCAACGGCATCAGACACTTATAACTAACTCTCAATTTAGCTTTACCATATTCTCGTATGTGTTGGAACTACGGCGTCTTATCAGTCTTTATATTTTAATAGATAAGACCGCAATTAAATATTTTCGGTCAGACGCTGTTAACAATTGCTTGGGATGGAATCTTTGGGATTCGTAATAATGTTTAAAGTATGCATAATAATAAGGCATGCTTAATTTATTGGATAAAAAGCATGCTTAATGTAAAAAAGAAGTACTAAGCTCTACGCATTAACTATCACATATTAAGGTCGGTCCACACTTAAACACCGCCTTGCTTATAACTATTGTTAATTCATCCAAATCTATTGTTTACTTATCTACCAACCAAGAAAACAATTTTCTTTTATATTTAGTATAAAATCACATTGACCCTAAAAACGGGATGGCAAAGAAGTAGATTTGGGTCCACGTCCGTATAAGTTAATAGTATTATTTATTGTTTATTCATTTTAAGAAATGCCAATTTTGAAAGAAAATTATCTATCTATTAAAAATGTAACTACTGTATCATAGTTATTATCTAGTACTGTGCAGTAGCTTTGCATTTATAAACCGAATTAATTTTCTGTATTAAAAGACATAATTTTATCTTTTAAAAAATTACATTTGTGATTTATCATTAAGTACTAAATAGAGTGGGAGATAAATACTTGAAAAAAGATCTAATACTCAAAAAAGCCAGAGAGTTGGTACATATGGGGTGCATAAATATCAGAGACGGAAAGCAGGGAAGTGATATTTAGAGATGAGTAATAGCATGATAGGATAGATACAGCGATAAACTTTGTTTAGAAGGCTGTGTACAAGACGTCAGTGGTTCATCGAGCGATGAAATTATAGGTAGTATAAATTGAAATGAAAGAATTGAAAAGTATATATTAGGTTAAATGACATGATCTTTCAACCCATATAAGAGAACTCGTAGATTACATGATTTAATAACTTAAAAAATAAATAGGGCATGAAAAACGAAAGGATTAAAGAAGATTCGCAAAACAAGCTTATGAAAAGAATGTGTATTATAAAGTAGAGCCGGAAGACCGCGGCGCACTTAGCACGAACCAACTGCTTTATTAACAAAATAAATGTCAGGCAAAAAATATTTAAAACAAACAAGCATGCTTGAAGATATTAATGAAATTTGTTGAATCGAAACTTGTTTAGTCCGTAGAAGGTGATATCCTTTGCGTCCGCTTACTACCCACACTTCTACGAAAATGTTCAATTATGAATGATTCATGGTCTCAAAAATGCATTTTTGCACACGAGGTACTATGTGTAGGCGCATTTCACGTATCATATTTCACCCGTATCACATCTTGTAGATTCAGTTACAATACAAAAATAATTTGAGTGCCTTCTTATAATGAATAAACTACTAACTTTTAAATTTAAATTCGTAGCTCTAAAATTGGAAATTAAAAGATAAGTAACCAATGCTAGTTTAATGTCGATGCCGAAATTGTATACCTACAAATTAATGTACTTCTCCCTGTGTAACGTGTGGATCGACCTATTAATTTAACAGCCCTAAAATATGCTTAATGTAAACCCGTGGACGTACTATTGAATAGCATTATGTCGTCCTTTGCCTTAGGGCTGTATACCTTTATTATTTGTGTAACAGCATCTCTGGTGCCGAATATAAGGGCAAATAGACCAAATGCCACGACTATGATGTTTTTAATTATGAGATATTTGCAAGGACCAAAGCCGATGTCCCAGTATGTTATAACTTCAATGAAGGCAGGCGCTATGAGTCCAAGTAACGAGAAACAGAAGGCACCAATGACCCCCATGAATGGCCCTATGGTAGGCACTGCTACTGCCAGCAGCACGCATGCAGTTACCATGATGGTCCTCATTATGTAATCGGCGAGGTCTGGTCGCTTAGTGAATTTATCCTTGATTCCGTTCCACATTATTTCAATGCAAACAAAGAACTGGAGTCCAAAAGTGCAATAAACGGCTAGAGCGATGGAAATTTTTACGATTTGTGCAGGTCTGGAAAAAACAAATTAGATTATTATTTGAACAAACAGAAATAGTATTTTAATAATTATATTTATAGTAAACACTCAACGTACATAATAGGATCCTTAAGACTGAGAGTAATGGTGTCATCAACACCTTCGCCGTAACGGAGGTAGCCCAGAAAGCCCAGAAGAATATATACAAAGGTGACACCAGACATGCCCTTGTTAAGCACACCGCAGAAACCAAGCATTGAACGGGGCGTCTTCATAGCATTCTCTAGTGGCATCACTACACCGATTGCTTCTATGGCGAATATACTCAGAGAAAAAAATTCTGGCCACTCTTTAGGGCCTTTAAACAACATATTTGGTATGTTCTCTAGCACTATGCCACCAGTTCCCAGTAAATAGTAGAAAGTAATGCCCAGGCCGAGACCCATAAAGACGTTGGCAATCATGGAGACTGGGGCCAAATATTTGAGATTCCGGACCCACGACATAAAAATTAACGGCAACAAAAGGGCGATGATAAAAATTCTTATCTCTACATCTTTCTCTTCCACATTCATATAGTAAGCTACCACCTGAAAACGAAAGAGTAAAAATATTATAATTAGGTCCTATTCCTACCATATAATGCTTTTGCTAAATATAACTGATTTGCGAAAGTTTACAAATTATAAGTCAGTTTTACAGAAATGATGACGTACCTGCAATATATTTTTAGCAATAATAACGGTGTATACTGAGCAAGTACCAAAGTACGTGGCGAAGAGGCTTATAATTATAAACAATCTGAAAAATAAATGATAATAGTAAAATATAACAATAGCCACAATGATTTCTATTTTCAATATACTCCTAGCAGCATATTAAAAAAAAATGTAATCGATCCTAATTTATACATGTTAATGAGAGTGAACATAAGCTGGTATTTTAGTTTGTTGTCTCTTAAAGACGTGAGACGTGGTTTTTCTGAGTTGTGTATCACTAATTTAGAGGCAGATGAAGAAAATAATAGGCATGGAAGAATACAGGGAATGGCTACCACCCCTGGTCTAAAGTATGTCGCCACAACAACCTTGAGTTGTGGTCCGGCATTAGTGACTAGGTTCCAGTCTCCCTTAAGAGAGCAGCAGCGCATTTGTAGCACCTTTGGCGTTGCAAATGTCCATAGGCGATGGTTACCGCTTTCCATCAAGTGGGCCGTCGGCCTATCTGCTTAACTCCTGCAATAAAAAAAAACCGCTGGACGGAGCCGGTAGGTGACGCTGGAATTGGGCTGTAAAGAGTTTTGATGAAATTTGTTGCGTGTTTCAGTGGATGTGGATGGTTTAGCTTGACATTTGGTCGCGGTAGGCGGCGCTGCAACCTTGATTTTTTCAGTGCAGGCCAACGTCAGCCTGGTCCACTAGTTTAAAATATATTTTAGACCAAATCACTTAACAGTTCAAAAAATGTTACGAATTTAAGTTTTTAACTGGTAATATGAAGTACTAGCTGCGCCCCGCGGTCTCTCCCGCGTGGTGATTGAAAATCGTGATAATTCCAAATTAAAGTTTTTTTCTAAAATAAAAGTAGCCTAAGTTACTCCTTATGACATCAGCTACATCCCAATAAAAGTCCTGTCAAAATCGGTTCAGCCATTTCAGAGATTAGCCGGAACAAACAGACAGACAGACAGACAAAAATGGTAAAAAATGTTATTTTGGTGTATGTACCGTATACATATTCATATGCATGTAGTAAAAAGCGGTTATTTCAATATTACAAACAGACACTTCAATTTGATTTATATGTATAGATAAAAGAAGTTATTTGAAGTATAAAAATATAATATTTCATATAATAAAAGGCCAAAACGCAAGGGATGACTTGATGCTTTGTTTTTTTTTGAAATCCTAGTATTCTCCTTCTATGATATAGGATTTGTTTATTCTAAAATACGATAGTTTCCGCAAATGTAAGTTTATACCTAAAAGAATTTGCAAATTTCTTAAGTGACTCTGGGCCGTTTTCTAGCGCCGATTCTCCAACTTCTGGAAAGGTCATGGCAGTTTTCTTCGTTTTTTTGTACAATACGTGTGCGCATTTTACCTGTAAAGACAAATTAATTTTAAATTTATCGTGGATACTCCTTTCCAGTAATTTTAATCTTGAAACTTGTTTTATTTAAAATTTGAAGTATTATGATTTTTGACATTCAGTCAAAGCGAATTAAATTGTTGGTAAACTACCTAATGCACATTACGGTTAGTTTCATGGCAGCAATTGGAGTTGTGAGGAGCGGGATAAGTCGAACATACAGAATAATATGGCATAATTGCTGCCCACTTCGCTTTCTTGCTCGCTGTCGTGGAACTGCCCATAATATAATATAAACGAGGAATTAGTTTAGTACAGTAGCGTCTTCGCTATGTATAATTAGGTAATTTTATTATATAAGGGTCTAACTAAATCGAGTTATTTGTCTCGCTCGCGCAAAATATTGAAAATATAAATATGAATAGCCTTAAAAATAGACGAACGTGCATGACAAGAGCTATGAATGTCAAAGAAGCAAGTGAGTTGTGTAAGAATAAGCCTAAATGGGGCTTTGTTGTTCGTGCCTACCCCGCAAGGGACCTGGCGTGAAGTTATGTATGTATGTATGTATAAATATGAAGAATTTATTTATGACAAATCTGTATTCTACGAATCTCAACAAAATTTAATAGACATTTATATTTTCAAAAATATGGTTCAAGAAAATAAATATTAATAATACTTTGTTCATTTGTACAAAATATTTTGTTAACGATTTTACAAATATTTTAGTCATTTATATTAAATAGTTTTTTTACTAGTATAAACGTCACACAGTACACAATCTTAGTTAAAAAACGATTTTTGTATAAAATTGATTTGGCGGTTTAATATAATTGTTAGATATATTGGTAGATAAACAATATTTCATTGCTCACCAAAATAAACAGTTACAAAAAAGAAATAATTTATATTTCAGTTTAACTGGGTATAAAATCTAAAGTTTTAATATAAAAGCCACAAAATTTCTTGTAATACTCCCCAATGGATTATCCATATATTACTTTTACATATGATATAAATACATTGAAAATCATTCCTAAACTTGCATTAGCATCGCCAGCCTTAAAGACAATTGGCAAAGCAGAAACAATCTTCAACTTCACTTAACTACACTTACAATACACTTAACTTGGTATAATCATATAATTCAAGTTTGGACACAGAAATATGCTATTGAATACAATTATATCATATCTCGCATAGCTACCTAAAAATATCGCCAAGCAAGTTATATAAGTACCAAAATAATATGTATTTCATACAAAATTCTTACCAGAATATATGAGCAGTGGGTGCACACAATTGCAACTATTATCGTAAAGAATATTCCTGTTACAAGACCGACGCATTTAAAAGCATACGGCATGGCTAATATTCCTGTCCCCAAAGATGCTTTCAGCAGATGGGTAAGCGTGTCTGTATTTCTGTAACATAATACTATCCGTTATCTTTTGTCCTATCCTGGGGTCAAATTTCTTATAAATAGTTAGTAGTTAAAAACACATATGATTAAAAAGTGGGATTTTTTTATATTGAAAAGACGATTAAACAGAGTCAATAGTTTCTAACACCTGCACAAACGTACTAATGTATTACACTCGGACAATTGCTGCTACTCTTATAATAAATAACATATTAAATGGAGAACAATGTACTTTGATGGATAACATAGTACGATAATGATTAGTAATGCTTCATTTTGAAAGGTGAACTTAACATACCACGTGTATATTTTTGATAAGGTTATGATGATATAGGAAAATAAAACATGTTAGAACTTACGAAGTGGGATTCTCCAATCTTCTTTCATCGAAGGGGTCGAACTGCGACTCGGCATCTTGGGCGAGGTTATATCTACGAGTACGTGTCATCGTTTTAGTTATTTGAGCACAAATGTAAGTATTAACTACAAAATGGCTTCGGATTTGACTAAAGGGCTTCTAACACTATCATGCTATTTAGTGAAAGTTCGACTTACTGGACAATAGAATTAGGTTGACATCAAACTAATTTTTCTACTCGATCAATTATCAAAGTTAAATAATAGCTTAAATTGTAATCTATATTAAAACAAACTTTAATATCCTTCCAAGTACATTAGAGAAGTCGGTGATTATCAAATACCTAATTTAAAGTATCTTAAAATATGTTGTATCTGTAACCTACTAGGTTCGTTACTTGGCATAATTACTAAAATTATGGGGAATTTATCTATGACCAAGACTTAGGCAAGACTCATATGGGATAACAATAAGCTAGGATGTGCTCAGGAGGAAATTAAATCTTATAGAATGATTAAACATACAACAATGAAGTAATAAATACATCAATTAACTTAATTTAAATTGTTATCGAAATTAAGGTTTAGACTTTAGATTATAATAAGATAAAATTAAAATACTATTTTTGTTTAAATATTGTTTTACTAGCATTGTGTCTAAAGTATCTAGCAGAAAACAACCTAACACTTATGTACCATTTCTCTGTAATACATAATTAATTAATATACAAATAAGGAAACTGTATGTTTATATTTAAAAAGGGACTAGAATATATTGCATTTATTTTCCTCACACATTTTTACTGCATTTTCATTTAACACAAACTTTGAAATGAATATATTCGCTTGTGGAACTTGAAGAAAAATTGTAAAATAAAAGATCTAGTGGTGAGAACTATACGGCTGTACGGGCAAGCGCTTTACTGGTAAACAGTGATAATGGCCGCCGATCGGTGTGGTTAAGCAATGGTTAATACACACTTAAAATTTAAAATATTTCCATTTTCGAAGTTGCTTTGTATAATGCTTCATAGGAGGATTAGGATTAGGGAGAATCCCATGTATATTAGCGAGTGCATAGTTCAAACATTACCCTAAACACAGGATAGCATTTCGCAGATGGAAACGTTATCTGTACCAATTGTCACTCCGAGCCTTTAAATTAGAATTATCAAAAAAGATATTAAAGTTACTCCATAGTTAATTCGAAATAATTCTCTTATGCTCAGTTTCGGTTTGAAATAATTTCTGTCAACCTAAAATAAAGCATCTGAAAATAAATCTGTGTCTAAAATCAACATTTTACTCGGTGTCTCTTGAAATAAACAAAATAAAAATTTGAATTTAATATATCAATAAACTAACGAGAAACTGAATAGTTAGAATCAAAATATTGATCATGTTTATAATAATAACTTGTCCGTCTAAGCAGCCTCAATTCTACAAGTTTGAGATCTCTGTCATAATTTTTCATAACTACCCTCTATTTAATTGTTTAAAAATTACTCGCTCGAACATAAAATTTTATATGACAAGTTGACAGAATCAGTATAAGTGCGCGAATATTTAAAAGATAAATAGAATTATGTGAGAGATTTAAAAGTGAATTGTATCTTCAACCCCCTCTTTAATAATTAATTAATAATAAATAAAGGTTGATTGTTTTCGTATAATAATTATTGTAACATAGTGTCTGGCATGTTAAAATTTATGTCATTAAATTTGTATAACGTGCGTGTATTATTATCATTCAGCATGTTCTCACTTGTTAACGCTCTTTTCTTTCCTTTTTTCATCTGGGGACAAAAACGTCTCCAACTCTTGCGGGGCTGGTAGTGTGCCATTTGCTTCCTTAAAAAATGAGAAAAAATATTATTACAATTTGAAATTTAGTTGATTTATTGCCTATATTAGTAAAGTAAGAACAATATATACAATTTTAAATTAATACTGTTTAATTCTTTAAAAGACGTAAACTTAAATGGTATATTAAGTAGGTACAGAAGAATTAATGAGTTTATGAAGAGCGTAAATTCTACGAAATAGATTCTCTTTGTCTATATGTAAATGGTATCTTAGTCAAAATATTGTACGTAAAATTTGGTCTTACGGTTCAATTAACATTGCCTGCAGACATTTTCAAAATATAATTTTTGAGATAAATTACTTTTCATTAAACGTCGTAACGCAAAAAACCTACTTCAAAATTAATTAGCATGAACTTACGTTTACCATTTTGTAGTTTAGTAACTACGTCGAAGTCGATAATGTATCTGAAACAAAATATAAATAGTATATTAATTTAGAACAATATAATTTCAGTTATATTGGTTCTTGTCTCAGAATAACGCAGCTTCGAAGCCTGCCTGGGAAGGGTGCACCACCACTGTCTAGTGTTCTGATCCAATCTGCTATCTGCAGTGTTATACTATCACGCGTTAATAGGACAGAAAGCATCGTGATGAAACCTCTATTGATATTATTTTGATACATCGAGACAACTGATTTGTAAATAATGTCCGTTTCTCCTAAAAATATGAAGAGGCGCTCCTAGAAGCGGACCATTAATGGTCTTATATAATAGCTAGTAACGCTAGCTAGTATAGAGCTAATAACATTGAAGCGCTTTTATCTTTTGTTTACTCTGTGTTTAAAATTTGTGATTAGAAAAATAGCCCATTGTGTATTGTAAGCTTTATGATAGTCATTTGCTAGGTGTGATTCTTAGAAATTCAATCTACAGACATATTGTATTTGTACAGTATAAAGCAATGCCCCAACGTAAGGGTGAGGCAGTCAAGCGATAATCACAAGCGAGGCAAGACGTGTGTACATTCGATAATTAATAATAATCGATAATATAGTGACGGACTTTGCGCGCGTTATTGAATCGTGAATTACGTTTGTACTGGTTCGGTCCAGTTATATTTGTACCTGTGTTATACGTGTTTGTATAATAATAAATTCTAATAAATTCTATAGTAATTCCAACGGCATTTTAATTCGAGTCCTGCAAGTCGTAACAATACTTTCTATTACATGAAATGGGAAAGTTTCTATGGGATGTGAATCTGTTGGAAATGCGAGCGAAGCTGCGTAAATGGCTCGTGCTGTATAATGTTGTTATAATGACAATTTATTGTGTTATGCCTACGACCTCATTTGCATTGATGAAACTCATGAAACTGAAATTAAATAAAAAATAGTGACATAAACAATAGTAGTTATAATATGTGACATTAATTTCTACTCTACATTTTATGAACATATCAAAAACCCTATTCTGGCCGCATGCGTGACTGATAACTGATAAACCAGTTACACAAAAATACTATAAATTATATTTAAGATATACTGTTTTATTCGAAACATTCTCGTTTTCACACGTACCTAAATATGTAAGTATTTTAGAATAGAGGAACTAAAGTCAAGGTCGTCGTGTATTTGAACATGATAATAGAGTAGGTATTATATATCGTATTTACTAAACGTGTTGTAGCTATATTAAAGCATGAGGCCTAAGCATCGTTGCTCGTTAAGCTTCGTCCGCCAGATATATCTTCAAAATATCTGTACCAAAAATATTTAATTTAGTGTCTGTGATTTTAAAATAAATGCCAAAATTTAAGTCAAAAGTGATATTTATACGATGGCTAATAATAAATAACCGTTATTAGAGATTTTTGTCTTTACTCAGAAGGTTTGTATCGAAGAGGCTACGACGGGTCAACGGATTTTAATGAAAACTTTAGGGTTTCGTTCTTTAAGTTTCCGTGTGTTGTTTATATTGATATCTTGCAGGGTTTATAAGTTGTAAATGTAAAGGCCAAGTCCAACGTAAAAGAAGTGACGGGCGTAGCTAGTTTTCACTCATCATCATTCTAGAGTGAAGTCGTGGTTGCGTTCATAGTATCCTTTTTAGAGAGTGGGGCCCGGATTTTAATTTTGTCCGCCACTTCGCGTCGGTCTACAACAACTGTTATCGTGTAACCATTGGCATTTATGCCTATATATCTTTTCGCATGAAGTCAATACTATGTTTGAGCTTATCTCCCAGTGGGATGTAGCGGAGTCGAAATAGCTAGAGATTTCCAACTTCCTATCATAAAATGATAACAAGATCAAACTCCACATGCTTGCATTCACCTTGGCCTATTAAGGGTAATAAGGAAATCCTCTTAATACAGCTTGACCTCCTGCTTGAAATTTTGTTACTAATTTGTGGTTACCTACGTACTATATTAACATATTATAGGTTTTACGCTATTCCACGTATATATACCTCCGTTTACCGACTTATTTATCTTTCCGGTACATCATCATCGTTATAGAAAATTATATAAATACCAAGTTTCATTACAATAGGATACTTCTCAATCGTGAGGGAGATAAAGAACCTCGATTACTCAATTTTATAAATATCAAGATACCATCTAATGTCGCCAATACATGTTATAAGTATTTTAAAATATAGCGGATTTTTTCTAGGACCTTACGTCAGCACTTGTTATATTTCAAGGTCAAATTGAAGCCAGTTTAAAAGTCTTTCAATTTACATTATCAATTTTATCGATCTCCTTTAAAATGCAGTAGGATAATAACTGTTTTTTGCATATGTACTATTACGTGAATATTTTTGTAAAATTTGCCTGGTAGAGTAGTAGTAGTAGTCGGTATGGTTGAGATACCCCAATCGCGACAAAAAGCAGTCTTATATATAAATGTCAGTCACTCATAATATTTAATCATTTATTGAGTCGTGGAGAAAAAAATTGTCTATAAATTTTCATGCATATGGATTTAGTAGTTTTCGAGAAAATTGGTCATGAGGTAGGCGACCAAAGAGATATAACGTATAAAGGTCCTGTTTTTAGTATTTTCTTAAGTTTTCTCGTAAATAAAGTTTAATGGTATTAAGCGAGGTTCTGTTTTTGTTAAAATGAGCTCCTAAAATGCTTTAAAATAATTATGATTACAAACTAATATTAGATAAGGGCAATATATAGAATAATAACTTAGTACAAACGTTTTTGCTCTCGAATGATTCTGAACATTTTTTGCATTATTGATATATTGTTTAATCCCGATAATTGCAGTGTCACGACTGCTGTCAATCTGGGCTCAGTACATTTACTGAGTTGTAAAAAGTATTTTTGTTTTTAATACTGATTGTGAAATATGTATTTGTAAAGCCACAGTTTTTGAAATATGTTCTGTATAATTCGAGAAACGGAAGTATTTGAAGGGACCATCTGCTAAATACTGTCGGCGCTATTACATTGAGCCCTCCAGATGTGTTTAAAGGCTTCTTCAGCCAATACTCACGCGGTCGTCTTATTCATATTGAGTTAGAGTAAGTTTTTTGGCTACTTTAAGGTTCTTAAAGAAGCCTAACTAACGTGGCCTGACGTCGCTGCGCACAACTCGTTAATAGATCACAATGCACTGTTCCACGCGCCTCGCATAGACGTTTCGATTCGAACAACCGTATATATAAAATAAGTAGAACTTCTTAAAGATATTTATTATATTGCATAATTTAACTTGTTTTCTCGTCGCCAGTTATAATGTAGTACCTACTACAAATGACACAATCTCGACGATAACAATTGTTAACAATTGGTTTTTCATAATTACCTAAAATACAAAACTACCCGTAATTTACACATGAATTCCTTACAATTTCGAGTAGAATGTTGAAATGTCTTAACGTGCTTGTGGACGTTGCGCACTTTCTGTGCACGTGGCTTAGGCGGGCGGCGAAGAGCCACGTGCATTCGTAGCCGTTAAAGACGCAAACTATATCTACCATTCTAAACCTCTCATTCTTCCTGCAAAGCCAGTTGTGATTACTTCTAAAATAAGTAGCTATTATAAACTCAATAATCGCATGACTGTTAAATATAATGCATTACCTAACAATATGTACCGATAAAAGATGTAGCGATAACTGGTGTTTTGCGTATTTTCGAGTTCGAAAGAGTTGTGCGTTTGTTAATAACATACAAATTAATTAAATTCAAGATGTTTCTGCGTTTGTAGTAGTGTACTGTCAGCACATAAATAAATAAACTAATACTTTTTATAAATATATTTTATAGGCAGGTACTTAATCTTTCACAGTTTAAGCTTGAGTTTCTCAGCTCAGTCTTTTTGTAGATCGATGGGACTCGCCACTGTTACGTAAATGGGTGCAACTGCACACCCAGTTACATGCACGAGTTTGTGTGTTTTCTGCCGCCTCGCGGTCCGGTGGCATAGTCCATGATTGAAATCATTTGGTATACATGTTCCTTTGATGCGGTGGAGTAGAAACATTTATAATAATTATAGTGATGCGGGTGTAATGCCCTAGTATTTGTTTAATTAATTAATTGTTGTTCCGTGAACTAATTTGAAATTTAAAATTTGATAACAGTGATTTGTAATATAAAACTGTACAATATGGAAATAATCAATCTATGAAACAAATGAATCATTATTATTATTATATTATATGAAACTAATAATATTAAACGATATTAAAATAATAAATATTAATACTAAAGATAATTTTAAATACTAAATTTCAAGTTTAGAAGTCCTGTAAATATACAAATAATACGACAAACACAAAAACGCCTCAAAGCTAATTTACCTGTAAAACACTGATATAAAATACTGTAATATTTCCTTGTTTTAAACACATGATCATAGAACTTCTAGACTGTAAACTTATTAAATTAAATGACTATGTTTTTATCACAAGTGTATTAACATTATTGGTTCGATATCTATCTGGAAACGATACTGTTACAATTTCACCTCAATGGAACCGTAATGTTTTGTTATTCTAAACACAAGTTGGGCGATTGTCTATTCCGATAATATGCTATTCAATCGATACCTACACGTGCGGGAGTCGACACGCGGATATAATATGAATTCTACTTCAAAGGGCCTTGGCAAAAGACTACACAAGAACTGAATGTAATTTTTAGGGTTGCAATCTCTAAGGGTTAATAATTATATAAGTTATTCTTAAGGTACACAACACAACATAAAAACCACAAAATTAATGTCACACACAAAAATTAACAATAAGCGTGTATGAACTCAAAAAACTGTAACAGTAATCAAGTTGTAAAAAGGAGAAGGTCCGTACGACCTCGAGTCCGTAGAATTGTCAATAAAAAAAAATCTCTAAAGGTAAGAAAGAACCTTCATGGCCTAAATACTGTGTATCTCGGACTAATTGTATGGCTAATGATTAGTCCAAGAGCCATATGTAGATGTAGGTAACTGTCCAATAAGCGTAAACGTAGCTGTATTAGTGAGATAGTGATATATACTTTTAAATAGTACATATTTAGTTCAAATTGTTTTTCTAAATAAAATAAACATAAACAGTTCTTTGCTCTACCACCACGGTACGTAAGAAAATTTCAAAACATAATGACAAATATTTTTCATTATAATACTAAAGATTTTTACGCTCCAATTCTCAATTTCTGAGCGCAATCCTCAGTAAAAAGATTGCCTACTTTCCACTCGACCGCGCCCTCTCTATGCTTATCCATGTATACAGTTTTATTAAGAATACTTAGAGTTATGTTTAAATTCAAATTTGAAATTATGTAAGTACGTATAGTTATATTGTTCCTATGTCTTTGACGACCACGGGCCATAAAAATGGTCCGGACATTTGGTGGGCTTGCGCGGGGCCATGGAAAGGCCAACACGTAGAGGCCCTTTGACAAATTTAATGAAAATGTGGCGTGACACTGACCGGCGATTATCCCTGTCTACACTATATACTAATGCACCCAAGGACAAGCCCCGGGCAGTGTAGTACTATTGTGGGAAATGAAGACAAAAAGTACCGGGCTATTGGGGTGAACTGCTAGTGGTACTAGGGGTCTGGGAATATGGGGACTATGGCGTCTGCTCGTCGCAATGTTCGGGGAACATGGAAAAATGGGCAGACGGTGACTCGCTACTCCCTGCATGGGCCCCAAAAAATGCCATAAAAGACAGGGGCAACATGGGTGTGAGTGGCTAAGGGGTATAGAGAGGTGGGCTGCAGGTTCACCGAAGCTACTTCCGACGTTAGGCCATTTATCACTTCCACCCCTGGAGCTCGAGTCTTAGCTCTAGCGATCTCCACTCCGTGCCGGCTGGCTAAGGCAAGCACGGAGGCGGGGCCTTGCCTTGGCCCCCGGAGTCAGGTACGAGGTGTCGCCACTCACCTAAAGCTTCGCCACAAAGTCCCCCTGCGGGATTGTCGTTGTTGTTCATAATGTTAATAATGTTCCTATTATTATTAATGTTTACTAAAGTTACTATACTATACATATACGTCAATAACGTCATCACAGCTGTTTGATATCTTAAAAGTATAATTTATTTGTCTTTGAAATTCGATATATTCAGATTTGTTTTTTCTTTTAACTTGTAAACGTTTTATTTAGTTTTTCTTAATCATGGGCATGTATTGTATATAATAATATAGGTACTATATGAATTTTCTAGGATGTCTTGTCATTATCCTACGTAATTTACGTTTATCTCAGTTATTCAATATAATATTATACTTTCATAATAACTATATTTTTATCACTGTTCTGATATTAAATTCAAATTGAACAGCTCTATATTAAGACAGTAATTATAATTGATGGCCGAATATTAATTTAAGATAAATTCAAAATGAGCATTGTTCACATAAATTTTTAGAGCAATGACCTGGAGAGCAAGCTTTTCTAACATTTACGAAGCAACAGTACAGTATTGTATCCAAAGAGAAGAACAATATTACTTGTATCAATTATCATAATGATTTTACAGTAAGTTCGTCTTTATTTGTCCGTTAAAGAATATTATCTCTTAATGATTTCGTATTTGTTTTAGTCAAAAATGAGTTGTAAATCAATACCCACCTATAACGAAAACCGTAGGACTAAAGCCATTATCCACAACTACAGAAGTATTCTATATTGCGATAGTTTAGTGGCAAAGGCACTAACTATCCTATCTAATGATATGAGTTAGTATTGGCCGGCACTTCTTAGGTATTTGTTCTAACATAATGTGTATATTACTACAGTTAGCACATGCTGATGTTGGAAGAAAACATCGTCAGTCAGCTTTGAACAAGTAGAGCAAGTTTATTGTGCGATCTCCATAAATAGAGGTCCAACGCAATAGGACGTTTAGGGGCTGATATAATTAAAAGTTCATAAATTAATGACAGTAGTCTTGCCTAATGATCTTTCCAGTGACAGGAAGCGAATGAATACACTATTAAAGCTTATTTATTTGAATTCGTCTTTTTTGGGCCCAGTAGGTGGCCCTCTAAAGCTGTCCCTAACACTATAACAGCTAATACAATTAATTTCAAGAAGCTATCTCCTTTCCCACGGCACATTAGTTAGACACGTTCGGTAAATGTGGTTTCTGTATTCCAAAATCATGAAGTGATATTTAAAAAAAAGAACTGTTAGTTGACTGCTAAGGTTTCAGATATTCATTTGCATTTCATACTAAAATCATGCATCTTGCATTTGGGTATACGGAAAACATTGTAGCGTTGAATCCTAAAGTGTTTTACCCAGAGTTCTACAATATTGGATTTTTCAAAAGGAGCGTAAACTGATATGTATTGATGAGGAGGTTCTGTATTGGCTTTGTGGACAATCTGCCCACATGTGTCCAAATATACACCTACATAAAGATAATCAACTAAGTAAGTGCGTGGGTTTTAACGCTTAGTGAAGTGTTCATAGAGGTGAAGAACATATAGTTAGTTAGTATACAAAATAATAGTTAATAATATAACATACGTTCTTGTTTAGGAATCTGTTTATTTTTATCTAAACAATGATTATAATTTTGGTGGTGCGCATATCATATCATTACAGTAAATACTTCACTCTTATTAATAATACAAGCATAACGTCACGTGTGTGTATATTACATGCACGTGTAAAAATTAATTGGTGTTTCCTTATTTAATAAACAACCGTAGACACCTAATACCCGTTTTTAGAAAAGATAAAATTAATAATTCAGTTTTACAACGTTTTACAAAATGAACAATCACATATATATATAGTTACAGTACTACCTTATTTATTTACAGTACCTACTATTTAGTTACAGTATTTTTAGGCAGAACAAAAAGGCGATCTTTGGCTTAAGGTGTTATTTTTCATCCTCTTTTAAAGGTTATTTATTTATTTTCATTATATTTATTATAACTTCTAATCTACATAAATATTATCTGGCGATGTATGTAAGTGATGCTCAAGTTAAGAATTTAGTCAAATACTAGCTGTGCCTATGACTTCGTTCGCTTGGATTTTCTTTCTTTTTGGTATAACCCTAATCTCCTTATAACATTAGCTATCAAGTGAAAATCGGTTCAACCGTTTCAGAGATGAGCTAAAACAAACAGGCAGACAAAAAATTTTAACAATGATTTTTCGATATGTGTGCTGTATATATTTCATAAGTATTTAGTAAAAACCTGTTTTTTTGGACTTTACAAAAAGACACTTCAAATTTATTTTTCTGTATAGATAAATAATTAAACTCATAATTATGTTAAACATACATAAGCATGTGCTCATTAAATATATTTATGTAATACTTGATTAAATAAAATTTATTAAAATAGAATTTTATTAATGTCAGAAAGTATTTGAAAAACCTTCGAAAAGTTTCATGCTTGAATAAGCTACTGCAGAACATACATAACGTACTTAAATCTTTAACTTATAATTTCAAGATGTTATAATCCAAAAATATAGAAAAGAAATAGATATAATAATAAAGAGTTCATCAAATTATTAATATGGAGCCTTCGAGAACAAATGATAGAGGAACATGATGAATTTAAACATTTATTTCCATTAGGTTACAGGACCCTAAAAGTGTCACGTCTGACTGTTTACTTGGTATAAATATCGACAGGCGAAAGTATAAGCTAAGTGTATTGAGTTACAACGTCAGCCCACAAAGTGGGAAGCCATGCTTGAACGGTGAACGAAGTACTGTTACATACCTACGTGGCACAATGACTAGCACATTCTATAGTCTTTGTTGAATATAAAGTGAAGAATTAAGTAAACACATTTGTAACTATCAACAAATAATCTTTATTACAAATACTTCATTTGCTATCGTTATTCACTGCATAGCTAAATTTCAATTCCATGTTTCTCGAAACATTTTATATCTATAATGCAATAGAATTTTAACTATAAAATATTTTAACTTTAATTATAAAACTAACTAAAAAGTCGTGGTAGCGTAATGGCTAGCGCACGCGTCCCATACTCAAAGGGCGCGGGTTCGATCCTGCCGGAACGCATGCACCACGTGGGCAGTTATCTGACGTAATGTGCATATTGTTACAATTATCACGTGCTAACAACGGTGAAGGAAAACATCGTGATGCAACCTGCACATCGAGATAATCGATGTGTCAAACCTGCCAAAGCCGCCTTGGACAAGCGTGGCGGGTATACTGTCCGTTCCTTTATAATGGGAGGCCCGAGCCCAGCAGTGGGACATTTAAGGACTGTCATTATTATGTAATATATATATAATATAATATAAAACTAACTGAAAATCTGTTCACAACTGCGACCATAAACACGAAATATATCATAAAGAAATTACATATTTCCGCGAGCGTAAATACCAATTTTATTAATTAATTATTAATCGGTTCTCTCCAAACGCCGCGAAAAAGTAATTCTTATTTTAATAAGTCATTTTTTTATTTATTATGTGTAATTTTGACCACTATTAAGCTAGGTCTCCGCTTTATACTGCGTTTGTCATTAGGATTTAGACTGTGGCCCAAAGCTTCTTATTTAATACGCTAAAAACAATGCCGTTAACACATGGCCACAATAGTGTATATAAATGCGTTTAGCGTCACTAACAAATGTTACATCTCAAATAATGCATTAAACCCATCACTATAACAGCATATGCCTGCAACCCTATCGCAGATGAAACCTTATCCATTTCGATTTTTACCCTATCCTAATCTATGTCCTAGCCCAATGTGAGATGAGTGGCACGTATATTATACGTGTCACAGCAGCATTTATTGGATTTATATACTTTTAATCGAGGCCATGCGGAGTTAGTTCCCGAAAAACTTTACCAGCTGGCAATTGTAGAGAGCGTAACATACATTTTTATTTTTTAGCCAGGTGGTAGGGCATTTTCCCGACTGGATGGTTACCACCCCTGGTCTGAAGTATGTCGCCATAACAAGCTTGAGCTGTGTTCCGGCATTAGTGACCAGGTTCCAGTCTCCCTTAAGAGAGCAGCAGCTCAACACCAAAGGTGCTACAAATGTCCATCGGCGATGGTATCCGCTTTCCATCCAGTGGGCCGTCTGCCTGTCTACTGAACTCCTACAATAAATAAATTCGACAGAGTGTGTTTTGAGCAGATATTGTTTTTTTCCTAACTCCCAAAAAGTGCACCATTCAGTGTTGTGTGTGTATGATTCTGTTACATATTTATTATGTTTAATGTACACTGTACATATGATTATACTTTCAATAATCGAAATGTTTCTGTTTAAACATGAATAAATGAAAACATTTACTTATAAAACACAGAAGTTATATTTCGTTTATAGAATTTCAGGCGTATTGCCAAATGTTGAAAATGTGCTTTGTGCACTATATATATCTGCTGTTTATTAAAACCCTTTGTTTCCTTAAATGGGATATTGCAAAGTCACGGTTCTATTTATGTATAAAGGAAAATTAATAACGACTTCAGGTATATATAGTTAATTCCAATTTTAATGACTTCGCTCGGTTACTTGTAGAGCGCTGGATAACAACTTTTGTACAAAAATTGTCTATTGCCGTACAGCCGGCCATTACAAAATTTGTCGTATACTATATATTGTTTTATTTATGAACTATCCTCTTCTCAGTAGAAGCTTTGCAAATTGTCTTTATTAAAAGCCAGATTTTTATGCTCTACTTTTCTAATTTACTCAAATCATGATCGCATTGGCCTTCTCATTTTTTCCTTGACTATGATTTCGTTTTTATTCTATTTAAGAAAGTGTTGGGTCGTAACAGATGGTCAATTCCTCTTCAATATTTCTCGTTTCTTCCTTTTTTTAAGTTTTTAAAACTGTGAGCTTCTCTTTCACCATGTTCAATATTTTTTCATTGTTCTTTTTATTCTAATCAATCCATTTTATAATTTAGATAAAATCGAGAAATTATTTTTTCATTCCTTAAACAACTCTTATAATACTATAATTCTTATAATACAGTAATTTACTCACATGAAACAGTTACCTACTAATCTTAATAGTGATAGATGGTGCGATATTTGTGTATTTAATTAACATTTTGACGGTAATTTTCAAAGCGGCTTATAGTTTAAACGATATTCGTAAAGCTTAGTGTAATAGATAACATATGATAATATATATTCACACCATAGTTATTAATTGGAACACATAATTCAAATATGTATGTTTGATTTTTATCGGATAAAATTATGACAAGGTCTTTGCAGGAAACTGTGATTTACCGATCTTATCTCACGATCTAATTTGTATGACTTATGATAAGACTATATAATCCAAAATAGAGAGGTTTTAAATCCCTCATTATTAAAAAATCTTTAACTAATCCTGTAAAAACAATTGTTGTCTGTATATTGTTGTTTATGTCACATAACGCTTAGGTATGAGTTACCTACCTACCTCAGTTTAACACGTAAAACAACAAAAGGCTTATCATAGTTTGTTTTAAGTTTTATGGAAATATTCAACAGGTATGGAGTACAGCTAAAGTATTACGTCCGATATATTCGATAGTTTTTAGATTGTTTAGATCTGTTGATATGATATTTCCGCAAGCAGTGCGCTGGAAGAGATATATATATTAGACAAGATTATTATCATATTTTGTAATTAACTATATTGTAAGCACACGCCTGTAATGTTGGCAGTATGTAAACCATATATGAGAATCAGAAAGCTCCCGAATCAAAGATTTGTTTACTAACAAGCCAGAATTGAGATATGATCATTTCTATATTTACACTGATTCAGTTGCAGCCAGGAAGATAATATGAAAAGGGCGTAATAGAAGAACAGTACAAGTAAGAAGGTGTTTTGTAAAATTTTACAACATTTTACTACTCTATGTCAATGTTATGAAACTGGGTTAGAAATAGAGATTGTTACGCAGAGGTGAAAGTGACCTATTTAAGTATGATGATTTAACTCACGAGCGTAGCGAGGGCGCTAATAATTCGAGTGTCTAAATAAGCCTTTCTCCAAAGTTTACATTCTGCTTTTCATTTCAAATATGAGGCAAGTAAATAAAAACTCATTAGTTAAACAAACAACTACTTCTCTAATGAATAAAATGAGTTAAATCTATATCTAAATCTGATTAACTCATTTATTACGTCACATATGTAAAGTTAAGTAAATTTCTTTTTCTGTGGCATTGTATCAGCCAGTTTTTTTGTCACTAATGATAGTAAATATTTAGCTCAAATTTATGTCAATTATATAATAATTAATAAATTTAGTGAAAAGTAATTCAAAAGAATAAAATGATTTTACAAAGTTGTTGATATTATTTATTACAGTTTATTATTTCGATTTAACCGTGGCTGTAAAAAAGTTGGGACATAAGTAGCCAGTATTATCTGTGGTTCGCATAGTTATTTTTTTACGGAGTTTTTGGCGGGAACTGAAAGAATGTAATATGTTTTGCTGTGCAGTTTTATTTTCTAAAAATGTGTAAAATTACTCTGAAATGAACAATAGTTGTAGAGTATTGAGAGTTTTTGAGTAATTATTATGTGTTTTGTGAGAAATGTGAACTGTATAGTCAAATATGACCTTTTGAGTTGTCACAAGAACTCCGTTGAATGGCACTAGCTGATTACCTACAGTTCAGCTGTGCTACACATAGGCTTAAGAAAATGACGAAACTATATTGTAAACTAAGATCTGGCTAAAAGGCCTAGGTGCCAAGCCATAAATCTAAATATTAAAAAAAAACATTTTTTTGCCAGCAGGGAAAATCGTTTCGCAGGCTTAGAGTAATAACACGTAGAGAGATAGTTTTTTACAAAATTACAATCAGATTAGAAGCACAAAACTAAGTGCGTGAGCGCCATGTAATTATTTTCGCTAGCACGCTTGCAAGTAAATAAATTATTTCTAAAAAGTAGGGGATTGGAACTAATGGATCTCGTCACACTGAGACTTTTAGGTACTACTTAAACATGTTTCACTTTACTGGCACCTACCTGGGTTGTAAGCGTATTAATTCTATGTGTGACAAAAAGTACTGTTTTCATCCCAAATCCATCCCCTGTGAACAGGCAACTCCAAGTGTACCTACCTACTTTCAGAATATCTATACATATAATAAAATTGTAGAGGTCGAATTTCTGTAAAATCGCGGGTTTTTTTTAACTTACTTTTGTTTTAACTATTCCAAGCGAACGAAGTCGCGGGCAGAAGCTAGTGAGAAATAAAAATGTGTATTATGTTAATATAAAGTGCTTGTTATATATAATATTAATAAATATATTTATTTAGATTACTGCGTACATACAATGATATTCTATAAATGTATCTGGATTTATGTATGTATTAAATCTATACATTAATGGAAATAAATATTTTTGTTACTATGCCGCCGAAAAATAAATTTACTTGACGTTGCATATGTGACGTATTAATTTCAATTATACAGTCTTATATTTTTTCTGCTCCACCTACATGGCCAGATAACTTAAGAAATTCTTTTAAGTTAGGTTGCCTGGATGACTACGAGTCCAAAGTGATAAAAGTGTAGCTTTCACTTCTGAATTGGGAACTATGGGGTAAACAAAAGAATTAAGGTGGTAGAGGATAAAAAAATATTTTTACGTATATGTAATAATACGTAATATACGATTTTAGATAAAAATATTTTACTACACATGTATTGAGTAATTTTTAAAATACAGTGTGAGTCTACAACTCCCAATAACTCAATGTTCGTCATCTCTACATTAGCCAACAATGTGCTTGAACAGAATCGACCGATTTTTGATAAATCTTTAATACCTAGATTTTTAATACAGTTTTCTCTTCCTTGATATATTTTTCTTGATGTTTATAAATTTTTATTAAATGTTCATATCATTTAACAGAAGTGAAGAGTTTCCAATCCGTATTCAGCTGAAATTCTGTCTTGCACTTTCTAGTCTCTAAAGCATTTGATACGCAATGAAGGTTAGAGCAAATAAATCTCTTTTTCACATTTACACAAATATCTTAAATATAGACGACCTATTTGAATTTTAATTTTTATTAATAAAAATGCTTTTGATAAAACGCATATGTAAGTAGTGATAATAATGCCCGGTTAGATAAGGTAATAAAAATAATCAATATCTTTATGGCTTACATTTACATATTCTTTGTCCTGTAATCATCGATGAATATCAGACGATGTTAAAAAGTATGATAGATAGTAAGCTCTCTATTGTTCACAACATACATATACATAAGTCATAGGCCATCATTGCATATAAAGACAGGAAAGTAATAAGACTGGTTGAAGGTAATAAAAAATATATACGATTCCACACTTCTTCTTTTTAATATAGTTCTGACGACTTGTATACCGAGACAGTGTTAAGATCATCAATTTTTTATAGTGTACATATTGGTTAGATAGTTTTTATTGATATATATTATTTTTTATTTTAATTTGTATATATAGTTTATTTTTAGGGTATTATTTATTTTTAAGTTAAATAACATCAACATGTTACAGTCTGTGTATGTACAGTGTACTTATTATAATTAATTATTTTAATCAAAAAGTTTAAATATTTCCATCAACATGAAGGTTTATGTTGATGGATTTATTATGTTTAAACTAAATTGTATATTATGTAAGTAACTAAATTGTATATAACATGAAGGTTTAAGTTTTTGAATAATATTCAAGCAGAAGTCTTAATCAGATAGTAGGTCTGATGAAAGACCGAAGAGGCTCATTTCTTTAAGTAGTTGAAGTACTTAATTCAAACGCAATTAATAGTTCAAATTAGACTAGATTCTACAACCCTTGTTTATTTTTAGTTTATAATATTATAAAATTCCAAATATGTCGTGTTACATTGAAGCTATTTAAGAAAAACAACTGGAATACACTATATAAACGATGGAAAGCACTATGCAGTTTTTTAGATTTCTTTTCTGTGTCTGTACTGGGCCATGCGATTTTAGTTGATCAACAGCAAATTCTTAGACTTAAAAACTGCGCTACTTTTTTTGTTTGAAGTTGTTCGGATACAAAAAAAAATAGCTTCTTCCAGTTCAGTTCAGTTCTCACTAAAACGATAGATTACATTCTTTTTTGAATGCTGCGATACCTTGCATCCCGGGAATCCCGCGGGAATTTCAAGTCAAGCGAGGACGTAGTCGCGGGCAAATTCTAGTCATTTATATATATTTATTAAACTAAAATTATATAGGAAAATATCAAAGTTTAGGTTGTCCGAAAAACATCAACAGATGAAACACATTTTCGCTCAACAAAATTGGCGAAAAGTTGGACATGGCACAACAGCACCAACCTTCTATCCAAAGTTTTGAGATATTAAGATTTGCATAAAAAGCTCTGCAGGACCAGCATAAAAACCTATTTAACAAAAATGTTTCATATTATAAATATTTAAAAAAACACGCATTTCAAAATTGTAAGTTAAACATTGATTTATATTTGCATAATTACGTCCAATTAATAATATGATCTAAAACGGTGTAGCCAATATGAGGAATCATTGATATGCTAATACAATACAATATATTACGTTTTACGTATGTCTACTCTAAAACACGATTAATTTCATTCAAAGAAACTTAAAAGAAAATCCTTACATATGTCATTGTAATCTTTTAAATTATTGCATTATTTAAATGATATGTATTTCTAACTACGTATGTAATGAATACGTTTTAAGTATAATATTTAATTGAATTTATAAATACGTATAAGCGTAGAGTATATAAATTTTGTATTTATAAAGTGGCACTTACACGTATTTATCATATCAATTAGAATTATAAACAACTAATAAACTAAGTCGTTTGTAAGGATTATAAATCAGCAATGAAGTTATACATGATAATAGAAAACAACTCATTTTATTGCTTTAAATATTTTTTTGTAAATTTTAGGCAAGATGGCACCATAAAGTCGATGAATACCAAGCTTGATAGAACTTTATGTATTCAGGAAAAATTAGCATGAATGAGACAGATTTAACAGTAAGTTAAATTCTACAACGGTAGCGATATATCTCTACTGATACGATGAGAGTAAGTTTGTTTGTGTGTTTGGGTTCACGTCACAACCGTACAGTTCATGGTTTAACGACCCAGTCACGATCTTAACGCGGCAAAATCGAAAGTATTGAGACGTTTGTAGCATGGTATAAGTCTTCGTACTCTGGGCCTATATCTGTCGTTTTTCTCATCGCTAAGCTCAAGGACATGGCCGGGTCTAACACTTGTGTAGCTTCAGGTGGATTGGCGATTTTACTTATTTTCAATAAAGCGTTTAGTATGTACTACAGTTTTCTCCCATTAAATGTATGTATATCGAACATAATAATTTACAAAAGATAAAATTGCTAGAGCTTAATCAAAGATTTAGCACCTATACTAGACTGGCACATAAACCACACAGTATTCTATCGTAATAATAGGAAAAAGAGGTTTTGTAATCATTCGATTCAAGAACTAATAATTTAATTCCTGTATGATATCTACAGAATACTCATAATGGAAAATTGTGGAATATTGGATATTTGAAATATATTATTACTGCACATTAATTTATTCGTCCTTGTTCAAAATTTTAACCCTAGTAGAGTTTACTCCGTGTTTCGGTCGTAGGTCAAAACCTGGAAAGTAGCTCTATTTTACTTATATGAAACTTAATCAGAATTTTAATATTGATAAGACTTGGTGCAAAAATCATCTTTCTAATGGTGAAAACCGGTTAAAAATCTGTTGCATGGTGTAGGAGTAAGAGGAGTTTGCGGATATAAAGACAGACAGACACGAAAAGCGACTTTGTTGCATACTATGAAAGGCTGGTCGCTATTCTCCAAAAATGTGGCCGTAATTACACAGCAGATGTAGAAGCAGTAGAATAACCCGGCAATTTATATGATTTTTATTCCGACGTTTCGGACACTTTTCCAGTAACCGTGATAATGGAAGACAAAGACGCGCTTAAAACCTTTAATGTGTAGTTTTAATTACGTGTATCAGTCGCAAATTAAATGACCTTGTTCGAATATTTGATATCTATTATTGTTAGTCATTTTGTATAACTCTTAAGTCACCCATTTATCTTGTACGTACGTACATAAATATAATTTTACACAACTTCATGATATTTTTGCTATCTTAAACGATACAAGCTTATCTTTAGTATTGCCAAATATAATATGTGTAGCTGTATAAATATAATTATTGAAGTTATTTATCTCTGTTAAATTGCATTTTCCAAAGAGCGTTTAATTAAATTAAAATAAATGATACCCATAATGTAATGCGTACCTACTAATTTTGTGTAAGACTTCCCGCTAAAGAACCAAATTGTCAAATCTATTTTCTTTCGATGTTTACTTTTGTTCTTTATCTTTTTTGATATATAAAAATGAATGTTTGTCTGTATGTCCTTTAAAGAATCGTAAACAATACATTTGATCATGTGATGATTTTTAGCAAAGTTGTTGTGCATGACCCAGAGAAGGTTTCTGAGTTGGTTCACAATTGGACCCGGTAGGTGGTGCTGCTGAACGACGTCTGCCGGGATAATATGGAAATAGCTGTATTTATTGTATATATTCTATTAGATGGTATCTGTAGAAGTGTACTATTTTAATATTTTGTTCTCATTTATTTGTAGTCATTATAATTGCACGTAGAAGTAATGTCGGCCACCGGGGTGGGTACAAGAAACTTTTTGAGTCATATTAACGGTATTATAAGACTAGAACCGCTTACTGGTTTCTGCTAGAAATAATTTTGTTTCTCTGTACATTAAGTAGGTCACGGTGTCTGTACAGTGTGCATATTCGTTGAGCACGTAATATTTAAAATGTATTAAAATTTCTAATGCATTTCTTAAATGATGAATAATGTTTTCATCTGTTTATGTCGTGTCCCTATTGTTTGCCTTTTAATTATCTCTTGATTTGCAGAAGTGGTTAAACTGTGTCATGGCTTATATTTATAAAGAAAACAAATATTACGTTTACTTGCCAATTTATTTAAGCACGTCAGTGAAGACTACTTTAAAAATCCACTAGCTATGGCAAAAGGTGAACCTTGTATAATCATCATGTCCGTCCACCCGTCTATCTTTTGCTAAAATTAGTTTGGACTAAATCCGATGATAAGTTAATATTGAATATATTCAATAATTAGTGATTATGTCCTGTCTTTGAAGCGACAGACGTTGTGTTGCAAGATAAACAGCTTTAAACGTATGTAGAACAGCGAAGATCGTGACCAACAATATTCGGGTTTAAAATTATCATCGAGATAGTATTGACTTTATAAATTACTGGATATTGTTGAAACAGAGTTTAGACGGACAATAAGTAAAAGAGTTTTTTAAAATAGATCTCAATGGAGCCCTACTCATAACTGTAGTACTGTTTCTTACTTTGTTAAGTAGAAAAAGTCATCTTAAAAGAAAAGATTTAATAAAAACTTTTATAATATGTTTCAATGTTAGAAATAGAAGTCACTCGTTTTTGTGATAAAATACAAAAATTATAATGGTCAAAACGGACAAACATGAAGCTTTGTTTAGAAGTAGGAAAACAATATAAGTTGGTAATGCTGCTAATCTTCTGAAAACGATTTCCACTGTCAACGAGTTAAGAGTCATCTGGTAAATAATTACTTTTGTACATATTATCTTACTTTTAGTCGCAAATTCAATTGAATGTTATTCACTGGACATATAATAATATATTAATGCGATAACTTGGACTCATATGTTTTGAGATACGTCAGTGGATATAGATAAGTATGTAAATATACTAAGCTACTACTTGGCATAATTTGAACGAATACAATAAGAGTGCAAAAATAAATGATCTGAGAGATACGTTTATTCTTGCTTTGCTACAGGCTAAGTTTACGCAAGTTTTGCAAGGAAACACATCAACCACTCCCGCTTCTTCTCGACAGTTCATTGCTTGGTCAAACAATTCGTATATGTGGTTTCTATAGTTATTTTTCACTCTAATTTTTCACCTTACTAGTAGAAAAATTGTGTTATTAATGGGGTTTATGTCCAATTTTTAGCAGTAGTAAAGAAAATGAATGTATTGTAAGATATAAAAACTGGCTATTTAATAAATACTAGCGGAACAACTCTCGTCACCGCTTCTGCTCCGCAAAGTTCTGTAGGTGGAAACGCTTAGAAATATATGGAATATTTCAAATATTACTCAAAGTAACCTTTAATGTTTATATAATTACTAGCTGTCCCGGCAGACGTCGTCCTGCCCGATAAAAAATAGGGGTTGATCGTAGAGGGTTGAAAATTTAGGGTTGTATGTATTTTTTAATGCTGTATCATAAAAAAATAAAAAATTATCTAAAAATAAAATAAAATAGGGGTGGACTACCCTTAACATTTAGGGGGATGAAAAATAGATGTTGTCCGATTCTCAGACCTACCCAATAGATGCACACAAAATTTCATGAGAATCGGTCAAGCCGTTTCGGAGGAGTATGGGAACGAACATTGTGACACGAGATTTTATATATAAGATGTATAAGTAATTGTTAAAGACATAAAATTGAGTTATAGTCTATACTAATTAATATTTTTATCAGCCTTTTTACATAATTAAAATTTAATAATCTTATATTGTTATTAAGAGGATAGTTTGACAGCCTTTTATATTTATAAAATAATGGATAGAGTAGAATTCTAAACGCTATTGTTCGAAACAGGCATTAAATAGACTAACGGTGTGCAGGTATACAGGCACGCAGACAGACCGACAGCCAACCCATAGTGGTTGGCCTTTGCTTGAATACCGCTCAGTCTTGTTTGCAGCATTTATTTGAATGTCAAGTTAACATGAATTAAACTTTAATATTCAAACATTGAATACTGGCACTCAGTCTAAAGCATAATAAATTCCGAAAGGGGTTTTATTGCCTTCAGGACACTCATAGGCTTATAATGCAGAAAAGCATTGCATAGTAATATTTATAAATTAATCAACTACTCATATCAGATTATTCAGTATCATGTTAGCAGCTCAAAACGTATATATTTGCACTTGTACAGATATTCTTAATAAGAAACTAAATACCAATAAAGATTGTCAGACTCTACGTCACTAGGAACAAATTAATGAATATCGATGACAAACACTTAGTAGAGTTCATTATCTCTTGTAAATATTACATTATTATTAAATACACATTATGAAACAAAGTACTCGTCTTAAAAGTGTCTATACGTGCACAATATTGTGTAGTTATAACTATGACATATGGTAGCTACATAAAACGGTAGATGCCATATGTGTAGAGCATATAGTAATAATACGCCGAACTTATAACTATCACACTTTTAACCATTCAAAATTTAAAAAACTAAAAGAAACAGAACAGTGATAAGAAATTTAAGTGGCATGTAAATATCTTTTTAAATAAAATCATTAATAATTTATAATTTTATATTCAAATTAAAAAACAAACATTTTTATCAATTAAACATTTGTTGATTACCTCTTTGCGCTCTGAAATCATTATCACTTGGCATTTTATAACCGAGGTAACAAAAGCTCATATTAACTTCGATCGGGTAAGAGCAGCTGTTCTGTCACCAGGGTAACACGTCATTTATTGACTTATACAGGAATATAAAAATACTAAGAATGAAAGAATTTCGTACCTTATTGAGTTCGTTTCGTCTTATAGATTGCAGTTTAAGGTTATGGCAGAAATCAACCACTGAGCCACGTGCTTAATTTTAGTAAAGTACACACGAGCAACCAGCTCGCGTGGTAAAAACGGAATGAACTAAACCGGCGAATCGGTAGGAGTAGACGTACGCAACACGCATGCCACAAGCCAGACCGATTGTTGCGTCATAGAGTTTACTGTAGCATTGTCGACGACTCTACGCTCGCCGGCACACTGGCATCTAACCAGTCCGGTTTAAAATGCGCTTTGTTTGCACCCAAAAGCGAGTCAACATTTGACATTTATAATCGGTAAGATAGCCAGAGACGTTTCTGTAATTACAAACTGTCACAATGAGATGTGTTAAATTTAACATAGCATACTGAGTATAAAAACGTAAAATTTTATCGTAGATTTTCATTGACTTATATACCCCACCGTACGCCACACTGCATATGTATGAAAAGTTTGTTGACACTTTGTTGTTATAGAAACTACACCATTTAGACTTAATCATAATGAATCACATATCCTAATATAACTTGGCACAGTTTTAGCAGTATCTTAAAATATAGACCAGTGGTGAATGACACTGCGCTCTTAAGAATAGACCGGCGTCCTTCCTTACCCCTTGCAAATAGAGTTCGTAAAAACTAAGCTGATACAGAGAATTATCTTACATTTGATTAGATTAATTAGTAATTAATGTTATATTATAAAATACAAGAAATTTTCATGAATATGTAACCTATCCTTTTAGAAAATTGAACTTAAATTCCAATATTTAAGTCCGATTTATTAAATGTTAAATAAAAACAATTTGAAATACATTTTATGCAAGTTAATTACTTTGATTCTCGCCGACGATAATTGACTAAACTGTACTATGGCCATCTGTAGAATGAGCAGGGGTAACGAAACTGTGCTATTATTGCATCATGCGATTATGCGGTTAAGGAAGTTTAGGAGAGTTGATTATTAGGTTCTTATTCGCAGAGGAAGTATCGGCGAAGGGTTTATATTTTTAATATGAATGACAGGCAAAACCTTTAGCTGTGTAATGCCCTATTATACGGTCATTGGCATAGGAATACAATGAAATTTATTCCATACAAGCACATGCGCTACTTCATGCGCGTGGAAATTGACTTATATTTTCTGACCCCTTCAAGGCACACACACATATACATAATTTTATCCTAGTAATTTATTTAACCAACATTTATTAAAAAATAATAAAATATTATGAAGGTTATGAAAATAATCCCTATTAATATTATAAATGTGAAATTTAACTCTGTCTATCTATATGTGTCGGTCTGTCTGTTCCGTTTTCACGGAAAAAAATACTGGACCGACTTGGCTATAACTATATATTATATCGAGGGGTGAAAGGCTATTTGGTTTAAGCGACATCTAGGGCGATATTGAGTTATATACATATTCGGAATCAGCGAATTTTTCTCCGTCGAATGATGCCGGATTCATTAAAATCAGAGCATTTTTTTGGCGTTTGAAACAATACTATTTTTCTGTTGTTTCCAAAGTAGCAGTGTATTATACGACGTGGATTTTGCATATTTTTTTTTGTAATATACTTGAACCATACAATTATATAAAGAACCGAGACATGAACCAATTACCCTTCGTCAGATAAATAATTCAATAAGAGTTAAAGCGTTTTTCCTATTTTAAATTTTTATTAAGGTGTAACTTGAATCAATTTGACTTCCACTAATTACACGGTGTGATGTTACTTAAACCATTTGTCCGTCACCCAAATACGACACGGAGCGTCGCTTAAGCTCTTTCAGCTGCATCTATTTACCACGCAGGGTGCTACTTAAACCAAATAGTCGTTTTGTTTCCACATATTTTGTTTAGTTGTTGAAACATTTTGTTGCTATTATTTTTTTAATTGGATGTCACTTAATACAGGCGATAAAATGAAGTGAAGAAATTTGAAACATTTTTTCAATTTTAACAAAAATACGAGTCGGTCGTTCAATCATTAAATTTTAATATGATACATCTTATTCATGTCACATGATACCATATTTATTTAAATCTGCAACACTGCAATTCTAAAGATGTCCTACTGGATACTGATGTAGAGAATACAGTCGAATAAAATGATAAATAAATACGTTATTTCCAACTGCGTTATGATTATTATCAAGCATTGACTGTTTTATAGTTACTACAAATTTTCTTTCTTGATTTTTATTTTAAGCCGGGGACATTCTTGCTAACCCACAAGAGGTTTTAGCGCGATGGAGTGAATATTTTAGAGAAATGTATGATAATATCTCGGATGCTGGCACCACGACTGAGTCTGTGACCGACTTCGAGGAGTCAGCATCCGAGATCACTTTGGAAGAGATCGAATGGTCGATAAGAAGTCTGAAAAATGGAAAGGCAGCAGGAATCGATAGTGTGTCTGCTGAGATGATCAAATATGGTGGAACCTGCGTCCGGGACGCTTTCCTGTCCTTATGCAACTTGTGCTGGAGGACGGGAAAGGTTCCCAAGGACTGGAGGCGCGCTGTCATCGTGCCCTTGTATAAAGGCAAGGGGTCACGTATGGAGTGCGCCAGCTACAGGGCCATCAATATGATCAGCACAGCATCTAAAGTGTATGCGAAGATTATTGAAAGGAGAATGAGAGTGGTATCCGATGGATTACTGTGGGATGCACAAGGGGGCTTCAGAAATGGAATGTATGGATCAAGTTTTCTCGCTCCGCAATATCGTGGAGAAGCAGCTGGCTATGGGCTGGAAGGTTTTCTGCGGTTTTGTGGATCTAGAGAAAGCATTTGACAGGGTTGTGCGGAAGGACCTCTGGGACATATTGCCCGGATATGGGATCAATGGCCAATTGCTGCGTGCTGTGCAGTCCACTTACGAGGACTGTATGGCATGCGTGCGGGTGGACGGCAGCCTGTCGCCCTGGTTTGACGTCAATATTGGCGTCCGGCAGGGCTGCATGCTGTCGGCTTTGCTGTTCATCCTATATCTGGACAACTGTCCCCAGAGATTAAGATTGATGGATGTTGGGGTGCGGATGGGTGATCTAGTTGTTAGCACTTTGCTTTATGCGGATGATGCCGTGCTTTTAGCCGAATCGCCATCAGAACTGCAAACACTAGTCACAATGATGAAAGATGACTGTCAGGCGAGAGGCTTATATTTGAATGCCAAGAAAACAAAGGTTATGGTGTTTGAAAGAGAAGAAACCAGAACGAATGCAAGGATAATGGTCGATGATGTTATGCTGGAACAAGTGAATGAGTTTGTATATCTTGGATGTGCTTTTAGCAGGGATGGAAGGTACACCGCTGACATAGAAAGAAGAGTAAATTTGGGGAATAGTGTGAATGGAGCGTTAGGTAAACTTCTAGGCGCTAAGAACCTCAGCCAGAAAGCCCAGCTTGCCATACACAACGCGGTGCTGGTACCTACGCTCACGTATGGAAGCGAGAGTTGGGTATGGAACAGAGAGCATGAAAGTACAGTAAACGCAGTCGAGATGCGTGCACTGCGCAAAATCTGCGGAGTGACGCTCGCGGACCGCGTTCGTAATACCGAAGTAAGAAAGAGAGTGTCGGGGTGAAGGTAAGGAAAGGAATGCTCCGGTGGTTCGGGCATGTGGGAAGAATGTATGATGAAAGAATGACTAAACAGATATACAATGCAAAAGTGGATGGATGCAGAAGTCGCGGAAGGCCACGACACACCTTCCATGATCAAATTGATCGTGTATTAGCAGAAGGTGATGTCAGGAGCCTTAAGAACAGACGAGCGTGCATGACAAGAGATATGAATGTCAAAGAAGCAAGTGAGGTGTGTAAGAATAAGCCTATATGGCGCTCTGTTGTTCGTGCCTACCCCGCAAGAGACCTGGCGTGAAGTTATGTATGTATGTGATTTATATTTTGTTTTTATTAGTTTGAAGTTTAACAATTATTGGTTGTGATTAATTATAGTTTTAGTAAGTTTTATGACAGCTAATCTTAAGTGATACTGAATAAATAATACCTAATTTTATTTGATGTTCCCACATCGAGACTGTTCTACTTAATTATTATTCTACATAAATACTTTTACTGATGTATGTATTCCTTTATTTATTCAATACTAGCGGCCCGGCGCGGTTTCCGTGGTTATATAGTGTCATGTTGTATAGCCTATAACGATATATCCAGGTTGTTTTAAGAGCCTTTGATAGTATAAGACGTAAAAAAAATGTAATATCAAACGTTACATTTTCAGTACTATAAAGTCACATAAGTAAATTAGGCTTCCAGTCATTTTAATCTAAATCGGTAATTGAGATAAATAGCTTGCTACTATTATTTTTGGGCTACGTCACTTCATACTTTTTGGCTTACTCTGAAAATATACTGCAGTGTCGCTTAATTCTTTTTTCCTGTATTCAATTGTAGTTATGAAGTCACTTAAATCTTTTTTTCATACTCTGAAAAATAAGGGCTTAAGGCAAATTGTATAAAGCGACATTTATCTTTGTAATTAAAGATCCGTTTTATTTGGTATGAGCATCATCAACACGATGCTTTTAATTGAATTTAAATAAAGTTTACTCCATTCAAATAGCTGAAGAAGTTTTTTTGTTATGTTTTTTTTCCAAAATTTTAAACTTTAGATGGCTCTCCTGTAAAGTTGCAAAAATGTCGCTTAAACCAAATAGCCTTTCACCCCTCGATATATATTTTCGATTCCGAGAATGAACATAGGATACTTTTTATCCCGAAAAATGGGATAGTTACCGGGATAAAAATATATATGTCTCTCTGTTTGTTATGCTTTCACGGAAGAACGACTAAACCGATTTGGCTGAAATTCGGTATATATGTAATTTTAATACCGTGGGTGGACAAGGGATACTTTTTGTCCCGGAAAATGGGATAGATTTTGAGATAGATTTATGCAAAGGTTATCCCAAAAAGTAGCATAGGTTTTTTGTGATTTTCCATTTCTAACTAACTTCGAAAAAGGAGGAGGTTCTCAATTCGTCGGGATCTTTTTTTTTTGTTGCTTTTTTTATGTATGTTCGCCGATAACTCCGTGATTTATGATCCGATTTACGTGATATTTTTTTTGTTCGACGCGGAATAGCTTCCAATTGGTCTCCTAAAAATTTTACGTAGTTTGGCCCAGTAGTTTTCATTTTATGAACATTTTTCATGGAAATAATTTTCACTCCGTTCCATATGTACACCGATTACTCTGAGATTTATGATTCGATTTACGTGATTCTTTTTTTGTTCGACGCGGAATTGCTGCTATGTGGTCCCCTAAAAATTTGACATAGTTTGGCCCAGTAGTTTTCATTTTACGAACATTTTTTTGTTCCCGGTTCTTGGGACCTATATTTTTTAAGAAGCGCGGCACCATTCGTAGGTCCACCCATACATAGCTAGACACTAAAAAGTAACAACGTTTAACATTTGAAGTCGGTTTTTTTAAACGAAGTTTTTAAATTTTATCGTCATTTTGGTCGATTTGGTCGAGATGGTCGATTTAGCCGATTTGGTTGAATTGGTCGATGTGGTTCGCGTGGTTTATGTGGTTGGTGTGGTCGATGTGGTTGATTTGGCTCTTTTGGTGTACATATGTAGTTTTAATACCGAAAATTGACATAATACTTTTCATCTGGGAGATGGGATAGTTTGCGATATAAAATGAAGTGAATCTTCCGGGGCAAATAGCAGTAACATTAAATGTTAATACAATATAACCCGTGTTGTAACCTCTTTAAACAAGAGGTACGCATAGAGGTTGACCCACGGCGCCGCCGCGGGGTTAACTGTAGTAGAACAATATTTCTGTTTACGTCAGGGGAAGCAGTGTTACCAAAAATACGACTTTTGTACAATCGACTCTCTTCAATAGTTTATCATTTTGCACATATCAATTGACAAATAAATATTTTTTGAATATGCTATCAAAAACAAGTGAGATAATGAACCTATCTTCATCTGACGAAAACAAGTTTTTACTAAGAATTGATTACCTTTATGAATTTCATGATTACAGTTTGCTTACCACGCATGCAAATAACAAAATATGTGTTTTGAAGTTTTAAATATTCCAGATTGTCCAATAACTTGATATATATGTACACTGAGCACAGCGCTCTACTATGTGACCTCGAAGACCAATCCAGCAGTCATTTGCTATTGTTCGTGCGCTTTTATTGTAATGTAAACTTATGATTTACGCATAGGTTAAAATATATGTACATACGCGCCAAATATAATTTCAAGTGAATTGATACATCCAAATAAAAAATAGTAAATCATTAATTTTGCAATTGCTTAATTATTAATTGAAAATATTCATATATTATTTGTAATATCGTTGTTTTAACAATATAGATACACATTATGTCAGTAACCTCGATTTTAGACGACGCAGCCTCGGATTGTAAAAAAAACTGATTCTAATTTTACTGTGGTGCTTTCGTATACCTTTCCATCACTTTAACAAACGATGAAAAGAAAATTTAATACGCTGTATTCATGTTTTAAGGTTTTTTGGGTTTTCACGATTGTTAGCCATTTAAAACAACAATATTTAAAATTTCTTGAAATATACTTCCAAACTTTTTTGATAAGGATTCTAAGATAAATTTTAAGAACCGTCTCACCCGCTGTGAAAAATAAAACTACTAATTTACTAACATGACAGTAATATTTCATTTGTAATGTAGGTATCTTATTTACGACTGTTTATAATTTTGTATGTAATATATTTTAATAAGTGTGAGACCAGCTTACAGCTATTAGATTGAAAAACAGTTTAACATCCATATCTGCAACCAATGAGCGTAAAAATTAGTAAGAATCGCATTTCATGTTGCATAATTCTGTTTCTAAGAAATCTAAGTGCTGTTTGTCAGTATTGCATTTAAAGCAACACAAAGTTATAGATTATTAATATTAAAACTATAATTATGTTACATATTTGCTCAAAACATGAAATTTCTAATAATAGATAAATAATTAGGTAGAAACGCATGAGTTTTCATATCGTGACTCTATGTCGCAAATAAGTATACTACTGGTCATGTAAAAAATTTAAATAATATTATTAATTACTAATATTTTTATGCCAGTGACAAAAATTTGATCGCAGACTTCGAATGAGTGAACTCTCTAAAGAGGAACTCTATGTCAACGACATTACCTAAATAATAATTACAAGTACATTTCTTACTATCTTTTGAAATATAAAGAAAGCCGTTGTTATACTACAGTGCATTTTCTTATATACGAGTATCACACATCCTGGACGTTTTCAAGTAACTTGTAGGTAAATGTGCTGGTCTATTCTAGACCAGACTTCGTTTAACATCACATGAGACGGTTTTCTAATGCAACCATGCAGCATGTTAAAAAATCAAGCAACATTAGAACTTGCAAAAATATAAAACTTATTTTTCATTTCACCTTGTAGACAAGCCAGAGGGCGTATAATTTTCTGCGAATGATTCACTTGTATTTTAACGGACATAATTACAATACAACGTGCACAAAATAAGCGCACGTATTAAATAAAAAGCAAAGAATGCGCCTCATGTAACCAGTTAGCCTTAAAAAGTTTTATGATGCAACAGGAGGAATATTTACAGCGCTTCTTGGACACCATAAGCAAATAAATCGTTTCAAATATACATTGAAAATAACAAACTAGCTTACCAACTTGATTGATATCAACTTATCAAAACCAAATAAAAGTCATCAATTGATTTTGCATGTTTGGTTAGAGTTTTGACGAATCGATAAATGTCAATTGCAAGCGTGTGTTATATGCGGTATCTTAAAATCTATAACTTATATTTGAAATATTTTTTTTAGAGTTACATAGTGATTTTGTCCGAAACGGACTGACTACTACTATACTATTTTTAATGTCCATTGAAGTACTGTTCTTGTAATTATTATGGATGTTTGTACATTTTCTCTTTGCAGCGTTAGGAAGGCACGAACCTATTACATAGGTAAGGTACATTATATCCGTGCAGGAACAGAGAAAGAATAAAATGTCCTGTGGCCAGGCGACAAAAATACCCCACAGCCAGGTGGTAGGGCATTTGCCCGCTTAGATGTATTACCCCTGGTTTAGAGTATGCCGCCATTACAACCTTGAGTTGAGTTGTGGTCCGGCATTAGTGACCAGGTTCCAGTCTCCTTAGAAAGATTCTAGAGAGTGGCAGCACATTGGTAGCACCTTTGGTGTTACAAATGTCCATAGGCGATGGTAACCGCTTTCCATCAGGTGGGACGTCTGCCTGTCTATTGAACTTAGGTCCACATAAAAGAAAGTTGTGTATATTGGTAGCCAGACCACGATTTTCTGGCGTAATTTAATACCTCTGAACACCCATCTGAAGTGAGTGAGTAAAAAAAACCGATGGACTACTTAAAAAGATCGTGTTTTTTCGTTTTCTCGATTCGATTTCCTCATTAACCCCTAATTCAAATTCGTATTCAGAGGGGAAAAATACGCCAGAAAATCATAGTCTGATACCCAGCAGACACAACTATTTTGTGGATCTGTGTTATTTTTTGGGATCAATAACAGTTATATATGTTTTTATATTATAATGTAAGTTTGCGCTTAACTTCATCGACTTCACGGCTCTCCTCTCAATCGGCTCTAACACCTCGAGTTGGAATTTCGGTGAGCCATCCAAAGTTCATACATGCTAGTACTTGTGCTTTATACAGCAGCAGCGGCTGTTTTGGACCGAAGTACCGTCTCACTTTTGAGAGTGTGAGTATGCCTAGCTTTTTAGCCACAGTTTTGGCTATATACTCGGTAAAAGAGCAAAAATTGAGAATCAATCTCAGGGAAATGCCAAAAAGCTGAAGCCTATATGTTAACGGCAGGGACTCGGAAAGTAGGAGCGAGTTTAAAGAAACTTCTTGCGGTATAAAAAAAAACACCTGGTTTCTAGAGGTATTGAATGCGACTAAATTAGTATTTTCCCAATCGGATCTGTCTTTTCTTTTTATTTTGGAGCGATACACATCCGACATTTACGGAAGGGAAGACCAATGACAAGTTTCTTCTCCGTAGTAAAAAATAAAGTTCGTTATGTGGAATGGTATTCCAAGGATTCTAGCTTGAGCATTTTCGTGGTCTAGTATTTATATAACTACTAAATTGTTTGTGTCATAAATTGAACTAGTAGTGCACATATGGCATTTTTTAAGGTTATCTTCCAGTATCTAATTTTTAGAGAGTTTCCATACTAGAAATTCTCTAAAAATCAGATTTCTACTTAAATCTTTTTTAATATAGAAAATATTAGAAATAAAATTATTTTCTCTTTCATAAGAGATAATAGAAATTCTTTATCTAGTTAGCCCTAATTAAAGGTTAAGTAAAAGTGAGTCACCGCCAGATTTCTTGAGGGGCAAACGAAGCGAATTCAAAGGCAAGTTCATTGCCGCCTACTTAACAACTCTCGTCTGATGCAATAGCTTTTACTGTTTACCATGACCTCGATTTAAATATCTTAGATCATATTAGTCGTGTTTAGAAATATTTTAATTTTAATACATTTACTTTCATGTCTCCATAATTATGGAATTATAACAATAAATATATTTTTCAAACATTACATTGGCTGTGAACTTTGATAATGAAGGGTAGAATTGTTTTCATGATTCGAGTCGTACCCAAGGGTTTTTATCGTTATTTTGAATTAGCAGCTTTTCTAATCTAATATACCAACCACATTATAATTGCCACGTGCTTAAGTAATGCAGACCTAAATATTGTGGAAACCGTGATTGAGATTCTCATTGGAAGATATTTTCCAATTCGTATTGGACATACTTGTTTGTACGGCATCGTTTCCAATGATAGAAAGAAAATATTTTTAAAAAACGATACTCACATTATAAAAAAATAAAATAAAAAGAGAAAGGTGTAGCAGTTCACGTTTACAAGTTCAGACGTATATTATTCTACCAATTGCAGCAATCCATAGAGTTCATAGCTCATCTTCGAAATTGGGATAAAACAAGTCATTGTGTGCTGCAGCCGTTTACGTGTTCTAAAGTAACATCTAGATTCTATTATGTATGTTAACTGTGATAATTGTGTATCACAAAAAGGACTGCCAATGGTTTATTTACTATCAGATTTATTATATTGCAAGCAAAACGTATTGTAAAAATGAACAATTATATAAAAATCATTAAAACTCCACGCGAACAAAGTCACAGGCAAAGTTAATCTTAAGAATAAATTCGTTAAATTACACGCAATCATAAAAGCATTTTATGACTGCAATTAGACAATAATCTTCGTGCAATCGTCAACCCACATATATTTTCAACAACAGAGTCTATAATCGACGATTGTATTTTTTTTAGTGTTCTTACCATTTAAACAAATAAATATTTCGTTCTGTCTGAGAACTATTGCTGCTGCAGTCTGCTTTCCTGCTAAATCGACTCAAATTTATAAGATCTACAATGTCATCAATTGTTAGGTTAGGTCCTTTGGTTCGTAATCTTGTTTCATAATGCTTAGTAAACGCTTTATTTGGTAAGTAAGAGGGACAACTTTATTGACGTATCTTCTAACGACAGTGTCATGAGACTGGTGCGAAGTGCACTTAGCTTTATTAACAAGGCGAAATCGGTTTACGGACTTATCACCGTCTGGAAATCACGCTGAGGGCGTGTGGAAACTAACCGGCCTGTCGCCGGAATACCCACTATTATTCCCCGTGTTCCTTCCAGTCGCCTACATTCAGGGATTGGAACCTAGCCAGTAATACCGGAACACAATACAAGGCTGTTATGGCGGTATACTTTAGACCAGGGGTAGTAGCCATCCAGATGGGCATATGTCCTACCACTTGGCTATGGATTAATATTTTGTCGCCTATTACGACACCTGGGTGCATTCTATTGGGTTTCTATTGGACTTTGATTCGATGTTCAATTGACTTAAAAAAGGACTTATGTTAAGCTATCGTTTTAGTGAAATCGTATCGAAATTAGCTAATATTTGTCGTGAACTGTGTCGGAATAAGTAAATTTTTATGCACCCGGACAATTTCTAACCGCTTCCGGGAAAATTCCCCCAAGATTTCCGGAATAAAAAGCAGCGTAAATTTAAAGTTTAACAAGTAGCTGTCGACCAGCAAAAACCGCATCGAAATCGGCCCAGTAGTTTTTATGTGAAATCCGAACAAACAGACAAACAGATAACAAAGCAAAAAAATTGCATAATAAGTATTTTGTAATAAGTGATTTTATAATAAGTATTTTATAATAATTAGATTGTCGTTTATCTTTTATTTCGATATATTTAAATATTTAGCAGATATAAACCTTAAGACCAATTCCTGCACAAATGAAGTGGCAAAAATAGAATATTCATAAATACTTTGTTATAATAACCCAGCAGCGCGAACGCCCCATACTTTAATGTGTCTATATAAAAATATGCTTTCAACAATTAAACTTGCTTTAAATATGCGGGCCATAAGAATATTTAAATTTACATTTAATGATTTGACTCTTAAATACAGTTGCATTGTAGAGTACATATTTGAAAATATTTATTCTTTTGGATTGGGTTTTTTAGATAGACATCCTAGTGGTAAAAAATCTGGTCGCACCTTGCATCGGAGCTTGAAGTTTGCTACTTTTCGAAAAGTACATTCACTAAACGACATATGACAGATGAAAAGCATATATTCACAATAGTTCATACCAAATTTTAATCTTACATTTAAAGCAGTCAAAAAGGTAACGCCAAGTGATTATGTTTCATATTATTAAGCAATACCTATATTATAATTATGTTTAAAATGAAGATCTTGTTTAATTTATTTTAAAGAGTTGAAACCAACTGGTCTCAAGCTATATTATACCTACAAATAAATCAGATTCACAACTGACGTAAATGGACGAGACGAGTGGGTTGTATTGTCATTTTCTCTTTGTTAACATATTATTACCTGAAGTCAAGGCCTTGTAAATCATATTACATCATATTTCTATTCGAATATACGTGATATTGATGTAGGACTTCTTGTCTAATTTGCAAGTAACTATTGAAAATATCACGTACTGATTAATACATTGGCTTGGTCAGCATCATTCATCATCATCTATAATTGATTTGATAATTTATGTTAAATCTGTTTATCCATGATTTTATTTTCAAGTAGAATTATGTCAACAAAACAATGACCTAAGAGGTTAAAATATAAATAAAATTCAGATACATGCATTAACAAAAAAATATAATTTGTTTTTCTATTTTTATTATAAATGGCCCGTAAAATATCAAAAATCATTATACAGTTAATAGCAACATTTTGGACGCTTTCCACGTTTTTTCTTAGGCATTGGAGCACGACAAGTCCTGCAAGGTACACAATTGGGAATGTTTTCTTCGTTACATTGTATTTGGACACAGGAGTGCGTCGCAGGTTTTGGTTTTGCCGGAGCTCGAGGTGTGATTAACTCTACCTACAAAGTAAATATCATTATCATCCTTTCAACGTCATTTATGTTAGTAACATGAGGGTTACTGTGGTGGCTCGATAATTAAGACGCCTAGCCTTTCATTCCATGAGTTCCAAAGCAGGTTTGAATCTTTGGCTCAGCTTGGGCAGTTTGCCGGCGTATATGCATAATACTACATCTTTTACTAGTGTTGACATTGGAGGAAAAATCTTGACTCGATGTCTAGATTAGCCATCGAGTTTCCCGATTGCTGCCGTTTTGAAACATACTTAATGCGTTATTATATTATTTAATACCAGCAGTGCCAGAAGCAGTAAATCTTGGTAGCGTAACGGCTGGCGCACGTGTCCTAGACTCAAAGCCGGAACGCATGCACCTCTTAGGTAGTTTTTCGACCTAATGTGCATATTGTTACAATTATCACGTGCTAACAACGGTGAAGGAAAACATCGTGATGCAACCTGCACATCGAGATAACCGACGTGTCAAACTTGCCAAGCCGCCTTGCACAAGCGTGGCGGGTATACTATCTGTTTCCCTATAGTGGGAAGCTCGAGCCCAGCAGTGGGATGTTTATGGGTTGTTATTACTATATAGTGCCAGAAACTTGGTTCATGTTGCCATGAATACGTATTTGTTAGGGAATTGCAACGGCGCTGGCTGCACCAAACAATCGCTGGCGTAGTACAATGTTTTTCATTATATTCGACTATTCTACAGGAATAATGTCGTCATTTATAGGGAAAAATCCTAAGTTTAATATCCTAAGTTTTCAGCGGGGACAAAAGCTAGCTCTATGTAAAGTTTAATCTAAATCCGATCAGTAGTTTTCACGTGATGTTCTAAGAAAGAGACACTCAAAAAGTTGTAATTTCGAAATGTAGTGGTCCGAATTAGGTCCTCTGATTCTTTTCTCATTTTTAAATTCATTATACAAACTTGAAACTCCCAACATACGTTTTACAAATAGATATAGCGTAGATCGACGAAAACGTAAGAGAAAGAACTTTGATCATCCTGATGTGGTAGATGACCGAGGTGGACAAACGGACAATAGATAGCCACATTCAGTAACAGTCGGCTCGTCTGGTCAATCTTTATACCAAAATTATTTCCAATGCGTCACGTTTCTATTATAATTTCTACAGGGCGAATCGATAAAGACTACCCCACTTACACGACCTTGTGTTTTAGGCAGGGTAGACAAGATAACCGTGTTATATTTTTATTTCATAAAACAATGTTTTTTCTTTTAAAATTTTAGTTCCTGCAATCCACGAAGGCGAATCGGCTCTCCTCGTGGTTGCAAGGGGAACATACTGCGGTAGTGAGCGTGTCTGACGGACCTATCAATTGCGAGCGTGCCGTCCAATCATACCCGTTGTTGGTCTCACGCTCACATAGATATGTTTTTACCACCAGTGCCGGCTTTTCCTATAGTTCAGGGTGTGCAGCGCGCTCGCCGGGTCTTAGGGAGCGCTCAACACCGCTCGTGACACCTCCGAAAAGCATGGGTAGATCGCGATGTAACGTAGCCGAAAAGATGCTAGTTACAGCGCGTTCGTTCCTTTAGTAGCTCACAACGACCAAAATGCTCCGTCAGCCGTTCCACCTGGCGACCGCGGTCGTTACGGTCGTGGCGAAAACGTCACTAACAACGTCATAATTTTTGACCACGTAACGTTCACAACGACCTATGTCAAGAGGTGGGTCAATAACTGTTCCACTAGAATTTATGATTGTAACGCCCGCAAACAAGTGGCTCACAACGTGGTCGTTGGGAGCCACTTACGAAACGTAGCCTACGTAAAACCATCAGTCTTGTAATTAGTCATGTCATAATTTTGGTGTTGCTCGAATTCAGACCAATGTGCGAAAGTGGTTCTCCTAATATTTTTTTCTCTCTTTGACCAACTCGTATTCCCCTCTTATCAAATTGTGTCATAAGAGAAAATCAAACAGTATTTATGCAGTTGCTATTTCAGCACAGTTTATATGAGAGTTCTTGTTCTAAAGGTGTACATATTGCGTCCCGCCATTATTCGAAATTACGCCATTTGCATACGGCTTTCTGTTCACTGGTGAAAATACAACTGTAATTATTTTATTTTGTCCGAGCGTCTACTAGAGGGCGTCAGGGTATTATTCATTGCATGCAGGCGCTGTATGAGCTAGAGCCACCTCTGTTTAGCACAAGTAAAGTCCGCTCGCATTCGTGAATTACAAAAACTGTACTAAGAATTTGCTCATCTGAGAGCAAAGGTATAGTGGTTCTGAGAAATTCGTTTTAGAAATATGAACCTTATGAAACCAAGACACACCTTTTGTAATAAGAGACAGATGTCATTATAATTCAAGTTTCAACGATCATATCACAGATTTTATTTATAACATTAATGTTTCGGAACGGCAGTTGCATTTAATCAAAGGTTTATGATAGAAGATGTTGGCAAAAATAAACAATTCGGAAGTAACATCATGTTACATATAGGGTAGGCAGCTCACAGTTGTCACCAACATTCTTGTAATGCGAAATTTTTCTTATAATAACGCCGTTTCTTACTAGTCCATAGTATTGTTTCACGCCGACAAAAGTAAATGCACACCTGCAGTTTATTACCTTTCGACTTTTGGACTTCTTTTGTTTACTTTGTGTTTAAAATTTGTAATTAGAAAAACATCCTATTTTGTATTGTAATCGTTTATGATAGTCATTAACCAGTAGTGATTTTTAGAAACTATTGTTATGCGGTCGAGTATTGTGTCGAGACATATTGTATAGTTTAGTATAAAACAATGCCCGGGCGCAGGAGTGGGGGAGTGGGAATTCGAGTATCGCAACTCGTAACAGGATTATTCTTAAGACAAATATGAATATATAACTATGTGATGATGGATGTATGCCGGTTCCTATATCTTATTATTCATTCGATTGCTTTATTATCGGTAGATATTTGACTTTAGTTGTATGCAGCTTATGCGAAATGTTAAACGATAGTAAGGCAAGTGAACGCTTAGTATAACAGGAACCAGCTATTAGACAATGATATTGATAATTGTTTTCGGAAATTCCGTAAATCGGTAGTTTTGTAACTGTCATATATTGATATACTTCAAAAAAAAATTTTCAATTGAGAAGCTAAGATTCTTTAATGGCTCGTTATGATCATTTGGTACTCCTATAAAAATGGCACATGTACTGTACCAATACCAATAAAGATTCCTGCTATCCTTATTTTATAATAACTTTTATGTCACTTCAAAGGTATTTGACAACAGAATAAAGTTGAACACTTTTTTATTTGCTATACATGTATGTCTTTCAAGACCACGGGCCATTAAAATGGCCCGGACTTTTGGAGGGCTTGCGTGGGGCCATGGGGAGGCCAACACGTAGAGGCCCCTTGACAAATTTAATGTAAATATGTGGCGTGACACTGACCGGCGATTATCCCTGTCTACACCATATAATAATGCACCCAAGGACAAGCCCCGGCCAGTGTAGGACTATTGTGGGAAATTAAGACAAAAAGTACCGGGCTATTGGGGTGAACTATTAGTGGTACTAGCGGTCTGGGAATATAGGGACTATGGCGTCTGCCCGTCGCAATGTTCGGGGAACATGGAAAAATGGGCAGACGGTGACTCGCCACTCCCTGCATGGGCCCCAAAAAATGCCATAAAAGGCAGGGGCAACATGGGTATGAGTGGCTAAGAGATGTAGAGAGCTGGGCTGCAGGTTCACCGAAGCTACTTCCGACATTAGGCCATTTATCACTTTCACCCCTGGAGCTTGAGTCTTAGCTCTAGCGATCTCCACTCCGTGCCGGCTGGCTAAGGCAAGCACGGAGGCGGGGGCCTTGTCTTGGCCCCCGGAGTCAGGTACGAGGTGTCGCCACTTACCTAAGGCTTCGCCACAAAGCCCCCCTGCGGGACCACAACGTCCCCCTGCGGGACCACAAAGCCCCCCTGCGGGGGGGGGGGGGGGTTATTTGCTATTATTATTAAATCAACTAAAACTTACGATATAAGTAGGTACAGGTATATTAGTTTCGAGACATTTTTGCGTTCATAGTAGAGTATGGGTTAGTATATTTACACGAAATCCTAACATGAAATTTAAATTTTTTAGTACAATCAGCAAAAAGCGGTGCTTTGCATTTGAATAATAAAATAAATTTAAAATAAAAAGTATTGACTTTTGATTATAAATATATTTTCTTGGGTGAAAACAAGTTGGGTGAGAACGAACTCTTGGGTCTTCACTATTGGGTGAAAGTCGAATAAATAATCATTATTTACATTACTAATTGTTGCGAGGTCTGACTATTTGGTTTTCGTTTGATACTTAAGATAGATGACACTTTATTGCTCACCAAACATACAATTTCAAATACACAATTACAATATTGTCAGGGTAGAAACAATAGGCGGCCTTGAATCAATTCATGAATTGATGTTATTTGTGGTTATTTATTGTTCGGTGTTATTATTTGTTGCTAATTGTTGTTATTTGACATTAAAGTTATTAATTAAAAATGGTGCCTATATTGGAACCAGGCCGAAGTAAGGTAAGACATGGGGAATAGTAAAACTTATGTTGCAAAAAATGTTGTCTACTTGCTATTGATGAAGAAAAGAAATTTCAGGGGAGGAATGAGACTTTAGATATAATATCAGAACGAATTATATAATATCTCAATGATTTATCGAATGAAAGTGTTGTTAGGATGAATACGAAATGTTGAAGTTGAAAAAATTCTTTATTAACAATTATGCAGAATATTAATATTTATTACTTTAATATTTTTTACTATTATTTGTCTCATATTGAGCACCTGCCTATAAACATAATAAAAATATATAAAAAGTATAAGTTTAAGCTAATTTATCTCTACCTAATTCAGAAAATTACCTCAATATTGCCAGTGCGATTAGGTTCATCGGTTTGCTTGCCGATCTTCAGTATAAATATATCCTTGTCTGGTCGCAAAACTTTTTGGGCCTTAACATCCTTTGGAGCATCCTTTGGCGTCACGTTGATTACATCAGCTACCTATAAACCATCATAGAGTATGTACTTTCAATATCTGTGAGATTACAACTGCTTAAGCAGATCCTCTTATATAAAATTATGTAGCTATATTCTGATAAAAGTGAGATCTTCGTGAGCTAATCGCAGACCACTAGGCCTCACCAAGTTTGTACAATATATCCCGATCTACCACAATCGTCCATCATTCGGTATTCGGTGGGAGTAACTTACTAATTCCTTATTTAGTGATTTTAAAGAAGGATTTTATAAATTCGAATATTATCTGTTCCTCTACAGCTCAGTAGTTCTAATTTCTCCCTTTATATGTACTAATGTTTAAAAAAAAGTATTTCATTTCCCTCGGGGGGATGTAATTGTACCATCGGAGGATCTATGATGAAGATTTCAAGAAATATACCTGATAGTTAACTATATTCTGCGGAAAAGTAGCTTTTCCTCCTTGACTACTCTTCGGCAAGGATCCAACATTGCAAGTGTTGCAGAGGTAGTTATGACCTTTTTTCTCGCTATACGTCAATTCCGAATTAAGGTTAGTTCTGTTGGTTAACGCTTCGCATATATCATCAGGAATCTAACATGAAAAATAAATCATATTGGTTATTGTAAATTTGGATATGTTTACAATCGTAGAATAAAACAAAATTCTACGTATCTGTCTACATTTTGTAAGACTACACGTCATTCATATTTGCGTAAAATGGAACGGAAGTTAAATCAGATTTATCTAAAGTTAGAAATAAATAAGGGCAAAAATTATCAACAATAATTTAAATTATCATTTCCAGAAATATAGCTTATTCATCTTCGGTATCTAAAGGATCTAAATAAGTACCAAGCTTACTAAAATCAAATCATATTTTCAGGCACTGAAATAAAAACAAACTCACAATACTATCATTCATATATTTAGTATCAATATTATAAGTTCATTTTATGAGCTGTGCATGTACATGGAAGATGTAATCGTTTCATTATGATAAAACATATACTGGCTATTGAATTTACCTGGAAATTGAGTTGGTTGGTATTACTTCCACCGAGTCCGCCGCCAGCGGGCCCGCCGCCCATTGTCGATACTTGATAAACGGCTGTTTCATTCTATATAATATAAATGCAGACAATTGGTATTAGTTCAAATTCAAATTCAAATTCAAATTCAAAAGTTTTTATTCAAAATAAGTTCCACTGGAGAACACTTTTTGAAGGTCATACATATAGGTTAAAATTTAATTTTACTTCCTAGTCTATGTACACCGCTTCGCAACGTGTTATTGCTGTTAAGGAGAAGAAGCGGCAAGAAACTCCCCAGCAACACGTCTAGCAAAAAAAATTTTTTCTTTATATTTGTTGTTCTATTTTTTATATTTAAGTACTTTTTTTTAAAAAGATTTTATACAGAATTATGTTACAGAATAACTTTTGAAGAATTAATGGAGTTGTAGCAAACAGTGCATATTCAATAAGACAAAAGCGCAATAAAAGGATAGAAAATAATTATAGTTATAAATATAAAGACGTAACGTATTTTTTTTTTTGCAACATATCTCCATATATTCCTTACAAGTACGGCAAGATAAAAACGTTATACTCGTACAAAACACAGTATAAGAGGTTGGAGCGAGCTGTTATGTAAATGAAGTTTTGTCATTTAAATATTCTTCAATAGTGTAGTATCCCTTTTTAAGCAAGATACTTTTTATTTTAAATTTGAATTTAGTGAAGGGCAGATCTAACATTTCACTCGGAATCTTATTGAAGAAGCGTATACCAACCCCCAAGAAAGAAGACAATACTTTTTGTAATCTAAAAGATGGCAATATCAGTTTATTACAATGCCTGGTGTTGAAATCGTGAACATCCTTATACCACTTGTAGGCACTCAAATTATTACGAATATAAATTATATTATTGAAAATATATTGGCAGGCGACCGTCATAATACCGATTTCCTTAAAGCGTTCCCTAAGAGACACCCGAGGGCCGAGGTTGTAAATTGACCTTACGGCTCTTTTTTGTAAAACAAATATAGTCTCCAAGTCAGCAGCGTTGCCCCAAAGTAAAATACCATATGACATGACACTATGAAAATAACTAAAATAAACTAGTCTAGCAGTCTCTTCGTCAGTGAACTGCCTAACTCTTCTGACCGCATATGCAGCAGAACTAAGCTTTCCTGAGAGACTAGATATATGAGCGCCCCACTGGAGTTTCTGATCTAGGTTAATGCCTAAGAATACAGTTGAATCTACTAGGTTAAGTCTAGTGTCGTTAAGGGAAATATTAACATCGTATTCTTTTACATTGGGCATAACAAACTTAACACATTTAGTTTTATTCGGATTGAGTGATAAGTTATTTACGGTAAACCACTTAGATATTTGGGTTAAGGCGTTGTTTACGTCGTCAAAGTTCTGTTTATTTCTGTCTACTTTAAATATAAGTGACGTGTCATCAGCAAACAACACTACCTCACACATATCATTAATAAAATATGGCAAATCATTAATATATATCAAAAACAAGAAGGGACCTAGAATAGAGCCCTGGGGCACACCCATAGATATGCCAGTCTCACGAGATTTGATATTGTTAATTTCAACGCTTTGGGATCTATGGTCTTACTTATAATCGTTTGTTAAATTTTAAGAAACTGCTCAGCAACTGATTAACGAAAATCTTACCCATAAACTTCTCTTAAGGATTAGAGGTGGTGGTAAAGTAACTCATAAATAACTGTCAAAAATAACCAATATCGAGAGGTAGTTTAAGTGACTGCTAAGAGGCAAGATAGCAAGTTTTATTTGAAACAGCCATTGATTAGAGGCTTAAGAGTCTATTATTTAAGAGATGGCTAATCCTTTCTTAACGAGATTATTATAAGTAAGGCCCCTATTGTTTAAGTAAGACGACAGAAGATTGAGAGAATCGCCATAAATACCGTAATAATTGAGCTTTTTCAGGAGGGTCACGTGTTCAACGCAATCGAATGCCTTGGACAGGTCACAGAATACACCAATGGCATTCTGTGACCCTTCCCAAGCACCATAAATGTGTTTTAGAAGCTCAACACCTGCATCGGTAGTGGAACGACCTTTGGTGAACCCGAACTGTTTAGTATGAATTAATTTATTAATATTAAAATGTGAGAGCAGTTGATTTAAAATTATTTTTTCGAAAACCTTGCTTAAGGTTGGTAAAATAGAAATTGGCCTAAAGTTGGAGGGGTCGTTTTTGTTTCCACTTTTAAATATAGGAATAACTTTGCTAACTTTCATTAAGTCAGGAAATACTCCTTTATCTACACATCGATTAAATATTTGTACTAGTGGTAGCGCAATAGTGCATATTAAGTCACTTAATACTTTTAAGGATATTCCTACCCTAAGATAAATGTTCTTAAAAATGTAAAGATCCAAACAAAAAAAAAGCAATAAATCAGTACTCCATTGAGGCTTGATAGAGAAAATGCATCACAAACTTGCTCAATGTGCATACAATAATAATTGCTATGCATATTCAGAGAACAAATAAAAATATTAATCAGCACATTGTTTTTTATACTACTGATGTAATGTTGTCTATTTTCTTCAGAAATGTCCGTATACACGGGCAAACCTGTGTCTGAAAGAGATTGCATGAGATATAAGGCTATCCATTATTTAAATGCAAACGGTTAAGTTTACGGTAAAAGGTTTTCATTCACTCTCATTGTAATTAAGAATGAAGAAGTGTAATCCGTCTTGGAGTAAAGTACAGCGATTATACAGTTGAAGTATAGCGATGAGAGTGAAGTATAGCGACTATACAGTTCGAACTTCAGATAAATAGGACCGTGCGGGTGTGAAGGATAATTTACTAAAGTACCTTTCCAAATATGCCTACGGCGCCGTCAACGTCAGGATGACCACAGGTTTCTGAACATATGGAGCCTTCATCATCACAGGTGCACTGCTGATGGAGCTTCAATTGTGAAGGACTTAATTTTGGCGGCTTCGATGTACTTTTCGGAACTCGTATTTTGACCTTGGAACATTGATCGACATCTTAAATAGTCGTTGTTGAAAAGTTTATAACTAGCTGGTACCAATAAATATTAAGTCATATCATCGAATTAAAATATTTGTTGCATAAATTAGGTATACAATAAATTAGACTACGTTTCTTGCCGGTTTGGCATATAATTTTCAGTAACTATACTATTATGCATACTAATATTACTTCGTTATATTTTGATATAATTTTTATTATTGTTGGTAATATTTCAGTGTTATAGTCGAAATTTATGAAAAAAAATACTATTTAATGCCCAAATAATAATATAGATATAATCATAATGACCGGTTTTATATTTTTTGTATGTTCGTCGTCTATCTGTAAGTCCCGCGACAAAAAAGTCGCAACACTGCTAGTAGGTAATAAAGGGGCCAATAAATCTATAGATTTCTCCGAAATATTGTTTGACGAAGACGAGTCATTCATATCCAAATATAGTATGGTATGGTAAATTTAATTTAAAAATAATCCAAATAGGCACTGAAGCCTCCTGGACACGAAAGGCAACACATCCAAACTTAAAAGCATTTTTGGAGTTCTGCGAATTTATATAACTTGCTTGTATTGCAAAGTCGTATACGTAAGTTCTAAGAATTTGCATTTTGTATTAAGAATAAGTATACCTCATTTCCATTAAAGATTGCACCGATTTCCTCGTAAGGCTTCCGAGACCCTTTTCCCATTTTCAAAAAATAACGTAAGTATAAATTTTAATTTACACGGAAATTTTGTAGCGAATGACACAAATGAGTTTACAAATTCTGCACTAGTTAACTCATAGACAATAGTAAAGACAAACAGTCCAACCTTACCGTCTAAATACATTTTTTTTGTTAACTCAGGGGAATGTCTTTTCTTGTGACAAACACACTAGTCTTGGATACAGGGGAAGACCAAAAGCGCCGCCCAGTGCCGCGCGCTTCATGTGCGTGTGGGACTCAAAGAGTACATTGAATATATAAACAGTGGGACTCTAGCACCAAACGGCAAACGGAGAATGCGTTTGCCGTCTGCCGCCTCCATTAAAGTAGGAGGCCGAACACACCACCTACCACCACCTAGGTCTCTATGAGGGCATATATCTAGAATGTCAGAGTCGTATAACGTAATTAAACTCTTCTGACATCCTAGTGCTCCGACTTGGTACTAAACCCCCGGAAGCAGGGTCGTACCACTTAAATTCGTGCAGTAGAGGTGATTTCACCGATACCCGCGTAAACAGTGGACAGGGCCACACACACAGGACCACATATGCATTATGCCAACTTCAAAGGCAACATGGAGGAAAGTGCCGTGGGAAGAGGGCAGTGCGAGTATCCATTGTTCAAATCGTGACTTTTGAGTTTCACAGAGTTTCAGTTCAGTAATCAGTACTAATTGGTAAACAGAGACAATAAAAACAGACCAAACCGACAGCAGAAAAGAAAAAAAATAGAATGTTTAAAAATCATTTCTAAAACATGGCAGTGCTTTGATATTAATCTGAACGCAGGTTTTAATGCCTCCCCGTAATTCTAAACTATGTACCCTATTTACTGCATGAGTTCAGCAGACAGGCAGACGGCCCTCCAGATGAAAAGCTGTTAACATCGCCTATCGACATTTCTATCACCAAGGGTGACCAATTGCTGCTTGCTGCTCTCTAAAGAATCTCTAATGCCGGAACACAACTCTAGGTTGTTATGGCGACATACCCGTTTACATAATTGGGCTTCCCTTTTCCCTCTCCACTTTCCTACTTGTTGCAGTGAAAATAGTTATGATCTTATATATTATTATTATACTATATTTATTATTATTTATTACTAGGATAGGCTCGCATCTTCGTCCACACTGTACTTAAATTCCCGCGGGATTCTCGGGACACAAAGTATCGCAGCATTTAAAAAAGAATGTAAGCTATCATATTGGGAACTCACGGAATAAGCGGAATACGGAATAATTATTTTTAGGAATCCAAACAACTTCAAACCGCTCCCGGGATAATTCCCGCCGGATATTCCCGGAATAAAAAGTAGCGAAGAGTTAAAGAATTTGCTGTCGATCAGCGAAAACCGCATCGAAATCGGCCAAGTAGTTTTTACGTGAATCCCGAACAAGCAGAAAACCGACAAACAGATAAATAAAAAAAATTGCATTATGTTCTTCATCGTCTATATAGTCTATTCTAGTTGTTTATTTTTAAATAGCTTCAATATACAGACATAGCATGTATAGACTTTTATAATACTTATAGGTTTGTTATGGGTATAATGTATACGAAGAATTATAAGAATACGCTTGAAATTTTACTTTCAAATGAAAAGTATTTATTAAGCTTAATAACATTTTCCTTTGAAAAAAGCAAATGATTGTAAATAGACCTGTAGATAGAAAAATCATTAAATATAAGTGGGTGTACAAAGTCAAGAAGGATACAAATGAAGACATTGTGAAATATGAAGCAAGACTTGTTGCCAAAGGATTCACACATACACACATACCACCGCATTGCATTACACGCACATTTCACAACCAAACCAAGACACACAAAGAGCCATTAATAATCCAGACACAGAAAGCAAAAAGAAAAAACAACATACATGGCACTAGATAGGATAATATATAAGTATAGACATAAGGCCCACACTGCACATGCACTTTCTCTCAACACCAGCATGTAACAGATACACTCTACATTAGTATAAGATTAGTATTAAAATTAGGATAAATTAATATAATAAGTCACTCGTAAGATACATACACCTCAACACAAATTAATTAATGTCACACACAAGAACTAAAATAATATCGTATAAAATTTTAGAAATTAATTCTAGAAATTAAGCTTTAAAAAAGGGTACGGAACTCGAGTCCGTAGAGTAGTTAAAAAAGTAAGAGTAGTTTCGCTGTGAAACTAAATTTAGACATTGACCACCTAGACGTCGACGCAGCATTCCTTAACGGCGATCTAGAAGAAGAAATCTTCATGGAGAAGCCCGAAGGTTTTTCAATGACAAATCTAAAGTGAAAATCTCTTTATAAAAAAACATGTGTGTAATGCGTGTACTAGTGTGCACACGTAAAAAGTGAAACTTCTTTATGAACTAATTTTCCAAAAATGATCTACTATATGCAACTTTACAGAAATTGGTTAAATAAAGTTAAATTATGATTTTGCTGATCACTTTAATATATACCTGGCTACCCAAGAGTTGTGACCGGAAAAGAATAGGCAACCTAACATTTCCATATTCTATAGGCTACATACTTTCGATTGGTATAGAATTTGTTTAATAAACAAACCGGTGAAATGTTTTTTTTTAATGATTAATTAATCATATACTGGACTGAAATTTTTTAGGCAACCCATATGCAATATATTTATTTATTGACACATTAAATTAAATATAAAGTAGGTTTCATCAAATAAGCATCTCGGTGAAGGTCGTTGTATAGCGGGATCCTATACTATTGCTACGCAACGAGTTGTTGATAGATGGATTGTGGAAAAATATGACGCGTAACCGAAAAATGTGACGGTAAATTTTTTCCAACGTCAATAAAGAAGTTTCACTTCAAAACCTTTGTGAGGCTATGGACAAACTTTTGTTCAAACGTTCCGGAAAAGAACACACACACACACATATATTACACGCACGATGATACAAAGTTGCTTATCGTAGCTGTTTTTGTCGACGATTTCTTCATCTTCAGCAATGATAAGAAGATAAAAGAAGAATTTAAAGCTGAATTGAAAAAGTCTTTTGTTTGATTACAACCATTTGATTTAGGCCCTCTAAAAGACTGTCTAGGAATGAGAGTGACAAGAGAGAATGGTCATCTATCACTTGACCAAACAAAGTATATTGAGAAAGTGATAGAAAAGTTCGGGATAAAAGACTGTATTCCTGTATCTACTCCCACAGAGACGGGTACGCAACTTGTCCTGCCAAACCCTGGCGATGAAAAGCCGGATTTACCATTTCAGGTGCTCATTTGATCGTTAACGTGTGTTAGTAATGGCAAGGTCATTGGTACCAGACCTGATATTGCTCACTCGGTATCTAATCTGAGCCAATTCAACGCACATTATGGGGAGGTACATTGGAGAGCTGCAAAGCGTATTCTCCGTTACCTGAAGGCAACGAAGGATAAAAAGTTTACATACAGCAATGCTAGTGATGTGATTGGATACGCTGATGCTGATTACGCAAGTAGTCTGATAGACCGATGCTCCTATCCAGATGAGCGGTTCATCAGTGTCTTGGGAGTCACGCAAACAGAGAACTGTGGCTCGGTCTACAACAGAGGCGGAGTACATGGCTCTTGGCGAGGCCTGTAAGGAGGCCATTTATATCCGATCGCTCATTAATGACATCTTCCAATCATCACCACCTTTAACGATATTGTGCAACAATCAAAGTGCTATCTCACTCACTAGAAATAATATACATCACTCTCGAACCAAACACATTGATATTCGATATCATTTTATTTGTGAGTGCATCTCAACCAGACAAGTCGTTATCAAATTCATACCATCAACTCACCAAACAGCAGACATTCTCACTAAGGCATTGGCTAAGCTGAGACGCAATAAATGCTTGAACTCTTTGGGGTTAACATAGTGTTTCCATATTGAAGTTAATTTGTTGATAGGTATTGAGCCTGTAGGGTTAATAGTTTAAATAACTTGATACAGGGTGTATATCTATACTATACACAGAGTGCTTTGATTACGGGGAGATGTGTAAACCTATATTTTCTTATTATCAAAGCACTGGCGACATTTAGAAAAGTATTTAAATATTTCATTGAGTTTAACTATTTTTTATTCCTTCTGTCATTGTGTTAGCGAATACATAAATTGCAACTGGCTCAGCCTAATCTATTATTTTTCTCATAAATTAGTACAGCTTTATAAACTGCAACTCTGTGTCGGACTCAAATCCCACAATTTAAAGTAAAGCTGCTGAGATCAATAATGTTCCGAGGTAATATGACGCAAATGTACTTGTTTACGAGCAAGTGCTCAGAAATATACTTATTCTGATTAAATAAAAATCTTGGTATTAAGTTTGATTAGTTAAAAACGTTAAATATTAACAGAAACTCTTGTATCTATAGACTAATGTACTTAATTTTTATCATCCGAATAATTTCAAACCACTCCCGGAAAAATTCCCGCGGGATTCTTGGGTTAAAAAAGGCCACACGTTTTATTATATTAAATTTGATATCGATCAATAAAATAAACACATTGAAATTTTATTTTTTCTAATTTGGGCATTTTAGATAATTCCCAGAAAAATTCTCGCGGAATTCCCAAGATGAAAAGTGGCGTATAATTAATGTAAAAATTTGCTGTTGGTCAGCGACTACGACATTGAAATCGGCTCAGTAGTTTTACGTGAATCCCGTATAATCAGACAAGAAATCTAAAAACAATTGTATCGTGTTCTCCATCGTTTATATCGTGTGTTCCAGTTAAATCGCTTCATACAGACACGGCATGTTAGAATTTTATAATATTATAGATTTGTTATTATTTAATTTGATATTTATTTGTCTTTCTTCTTTTTAGATTTGAAACAGCAGCATGGTGGTGGATCGGGTTCGCATTGTGTCTCTCTGGTATCAACGCGACTAGGCATCTTCTTTTCAGGTCCTTTAGGTGTCGCCAGTTCCAATTCCATCTTGCATCGTCGATCTCCGTTTGGACCCACTTTTGCTACCTAAGTAAATAATTCAGTTATAAAATCAGTTTATTTAAATAAAAACTTTATTAGGCTTTTACATATTGCAGGCGAAGCCGCAGGCAAAAGCAAGTTAAATATATATATATATATATATATATATATATATATATATATACAGATTCTGAAAGGTAATAAAAATACCTTTCAAACAAGCCCAGATTGAGAAATCTACTATAATTCTATCCGATATTATGACGAATTTAATTAAATAATTCTATGTATATATGGAAAAATATCTATTTTGAAAAATATTTATTTCCAAATCCGACTTAGAGCTATGGTCTTTTGAGCAAAATTTCTCAGAATCAGCTATAGATTACATAATATTTTCTTAAGTTTTCGCGACTTGTACACATAATAAAACTTGTACACATGAAACACACAAGGTCTACGAAGTCTGCGATCAGTGAACACACGCTGGATAAACCTAACCATTACATCAGATTCGATAACCCACAAATCCTCGCGAAAGAGAATCGTTTCATACCAAGAATGATGCGTGAGGCTATTGAAATAAAAAAACACCCAAATTTCAATAGAGAAGATGGTTGGCAGGTACCACCTGTTTGGGATCCAATCATCAAAACTATTACCTAGACCCAAACCCAGCAAAAACCAACTGCCAGACCTCAAGACACTGTGAGCTCTTTCTGCGTGCAACGAAACAAACCAACATGACTGATAATTTCTTTTATTTTTTCCTTCCACTCATTTTAATATTATATAAAAAATTTTTTTTAGAACTAGGCATGTTTGCTGAAGAGTTTCTTGCGCCGCTTCTTCTCTTCAAGCCACAACATGTTGTGAAGCGGTGGTAAATTAGATTAGGCTCCCATAGAGTAAATAATATCCATAAACAAAATTTAAAACTAAATAATTAAAAATGATCAAGTTGGCGGTAGGCTGAATAAAAACTTTGACAATACACGTTTGACAAATGTCATCTTTGTCTTCCGTGACCACGGCCACTGAAAAGCGGCCGAAACGTCGGATAAACCAAAATCAAAAAAATACCGCGCTTAAAACCGTTAAAACGTAGTTTTATTACCTATAGATTACGTTTTTGCTATACGCTTTATCAAAAAAAAAAATTACCCGCCCTAATATATATATTGTTACGTGCGAGCGGGGATACGCGCTTATGGATTGGAAGAAAACACCAGTTTTTGACTAAGGGCTTTTATTGACTTACACAGCCGCACGCAGTACCTCTCTGCAGGGTTGCCCCTATACGCACGACACATGCACAGTCCCGACGATAAGTTAACACACCCTCAATACCGCCGCCGATATTGCGTAGACCACCTCCGATACTATCGCGTGTAGCTCGCTTCCGGTTCCTCTCTCGAACTACGCTACACACCTCCTTCGCGTATCTGTCCACCAAACTGGTCACTAAATTCACCACTTGATTCGTCTCTGTCCTCTATTAATCTTCTCTAACAACTCTTTAGTATCGCACTTGTTGCTTCACCGTCTTGGACTGAACTCAACTCTAAACTGCCCGGTAGGCGCGCCTTACGCTGTTTATATACCTGGAAGAATTTTGTAGAATCCGTCTATCTATCTGTCTTTTCTTTCCCGAACCTTCTGTTCGGGAACTTTCGTTTATACATCTATCCCTTTCTAACATCTATCTATCTCTTTCTTTCGTTTATCGTCTATCTTTTTCTAAATATATCCGCCCTTGTCTTTTCGTTCTAGATTTTTCTAGATTTTTCCAAAAGTTCTAAAACTAACTAGATGGTTCCACCATCGTTCGCCACAATATATATATACACATATATACTTCTCTGAAGAATTTGCTAACTGATGGTGAAAACCATATAAAAATCCATTGCGTGGTTTAGGCGGGTTTGCGGATATACAGACAGACAGACGCGGAAAGCGACTTTGTTTTGTACTGTGTAAAATATTACCTTACACTTATTTATGGTCTTACTTCGGTGTCTGTCTATCTACATATATGTGTGTGTCTGATTATTTCACAGACTACTTAGGTCACACATAATTATGTGGCACGCCTTATGTAGAAGTTTTTTTGAACTTCCTTAATATACGTAATAAATATTTATTACATTTGTGAATATTGTTTTACTATACTAATACCGAAGTAAGAAAGAGAGTTGGTCTGAAAGAGAGTGTCGGGGTGAAGGTAAGGAAAGGAATGCTCCGGTGGTTCGAGCATGTGGAACGAATGTATGATTAAAGAATGACTGAACAGATATACAATGCAAAAGTGGATGGATGCAGAGGTCGCGGAAGGCCACGACACACCTTCCATGATCAAATTGATCGTGTACTAGCAGAAGGCGATATCAGGAGCCTTAAGAACAGACAAGAGCTATGAATGTCAAAGAAGCAAGTGAGGTGTGTAAGAATAAGCCTGAATGGCGCTCTGTTGTTCGTGCCTACCCCGCAAGGGACCTGGCGTGAAGTTATGTATGTATGTATGTTTTACTATTGAAAAAGGGGGCTGATATGTAACAATAGAAATTTAAAAGTAATTTTATTAAAACCTTATCAGAAGGGGGTTTTAAAATGTACTTTTATTATTTGCCAAATAACAAAAAAAACTGTATAGGATACCAATACGAGCAAGCTTTACCAAAAAAAAGTCATTTTTTCATGTAATGAATATTTTAAATAAAAAATAGTAAGAATTTTAAATATTTATATGGGAAGGACAGGAGCCCAAACTAGGTAAAACCCTGTATGATGGTACTCCTGACCCTCACCTCTCATTAAGCGCTAGTTCTATAATAACCGCCACCAAAGAGCACTACAATGATAGAAAAAAATAAAATAAAAACGAAATAAAACAATAGCGAGATGTGTGGTGTGTGAGTGTGAGTATGTGTGTACGCGGGTGCATGCGTGCGTGTGTGGATGAGTGTGTAATAATTGTTACAAGTGTGTTTGGGTGTAGGAGTATCAATGTTTGTAAAGTGTGAGTGTTAGTAAAACTAATTGTTATTCAGCAACTGTTATCAAATTCTCAGTTTGTAAGTAGTTTTGAGACTTAAGGAATTTACAAATTAAATGTTTTATCTTTTTTGGTTAAGTCATAAATACGACATAACTTATTTAACTTGTTATATAAACGACTTCCTTGGAAACCAAAAAATCTTCGAAACAAACTATGCGAGCTTCAAGCTTATAACTGGCAGAAGACAGCGCTGAGCGTAAAAGGAGTGGTGTATTAATATTTCGGAGACCAGGACTCATTTTGAGTTGTTGAGCCGCAGCAGTTTTAATATTTATGAATTGCAAAACCGCATAAAAAACTAACGCTCATAAATAACGCTAAAAGTAGACCTATTTCATGTATATTATTAAATAAACTAACATTCATTTTCCCCCTATTTTATAATATTTTGAATCAACTGCTTATATAGAGTTTAGGAAAAGAAATATATTCAAATGTAAAGCGACATGTGATATGCGAAACAAATCTCACGTGGCCACGCTGTAATCGAATCAGACTTAATAAAACTACGTTTCCACGGTTTTAAGCGCGGTAATTGATTTGATTTTTATTAGTCCGACGTTTCGGCCACTTTTCACCAGCCGTGATCCCAGAAGATAAAGAGCATTGTTAAAGTTTTATTTAGTCTACCGCCATTTGTTCATTTAAATTATTTCGTTCTAATTTAGTTTATGGTTATTATTTACTCTATGAGAGCCTAATCTGTTTTTATATATTTTATATATATAATATAAAATTATATATAAGTTTTATTATGTATACTAACTAGTGCAAAAGCTTAGAGAATATTATGCGAATCAAACTTTATATCCTTGTTGTATTTATCGGGAAATCGTCCATGCGCGAATTTGAGTAACATACGGTGGATTCTCTTATACCTCTGCTATACCTGGGATAATGTTAGTATTAGTGACTGTGTCACGCAGATGTAGCCAAAGACTTAATGCGTAATTTGAGATGCACGTTGTGTATTATGTTAAACACTGACAGATAACGTATATATACTATACAATAATATAGGCTATAGCTAATAATTTATGGGGCTATTTTCAACGTTATAAAGAAGATACATTTACCCACAGTCACTAGCAGTGACATTAACGTAGATAGAGTGAGACGTTAGCGTAAGAGCAAGCTAAGAATAGGATCGTTCAGAGGGGGTAGGTTTTACAGCTTCCTACCCTACGGCTCGCTCGTTGCGTAGTAACTGGACCTAGTTCTTACAAAGGCTTACTTAATTGTAAGTGCATTGGCACGAGATATGTAAAAATAACCTACCTTAAGTACAAAGACGTCCTTTCGGGGATGCAGAACGGATTGCGTTTCCCCTGGACCGGGTACATTAGTAGGCACCATGCTGCCGGTCCACGGGCATGGCTTGGTTTTGCTTGAAGCTTTAGGTTTCCCCTGAACCTGAATACCTTTTGCACTTTTGCCTTTTTCGGACATAGTATTATATTATATGTATCGATAACACAATAAATTTTGAATGAATAGTACGGGATACAGATAAGTTTTAGTGACAGAAATAATTTAAGACAGTCATGTGACATTATAAATTTCAAAAAATAGAATTGTTTATATATTTCTAAATTATAGTATATTAGCCACAGAGTACATTAATAAAAAACATATAATTCCGCATACAAACACACATTGTATACATACAAGTTAAGCACGTTCGTTTGTGTTACTGGTAACGCACAAGAGAGCACACTAGGGGCGCTCCAAATCACCTAGAGTGACCTAGACCATATTAAACAAAGGAGTTTTTCTTACGAAATTTACCATTCCAGGAATCGAACCCGGAGCTTCTAGACTGTAGTGAAGTCGGCTAGTAACACAAAGGGTGTAAAAAGATATGATATGTATGTTATGAAGTTTAACATGTTATATTAATTCGATTTATTTAAACTCGATTTATTTTGTAGTTTTTCAGAATCAATATCTCCTAAAGTGCCTGTTAAGCCTGTTCGGGCTCTAGAGTGACCTAATCCCTTAAAAGGAATCATACCTTTCTAACACTTCACTTGTCTTACCATCGCTCGGTAGACATTCTGTGCAGCTTACTTATGACAAACTAGCTTCTGCCCGCGACTTCTTCCGCGTGGAATAGTAAAAAAAAGTAAGTAAAAAAAATCCTCCCGATTTTAAAACATTCTTCATTGGTGTTCCGCTCCTATTGCTCATAGCGTGATTATATATAGGTTTTATTGTTTTATTGTATGATGATGATACCGGCAATATCAATACTTAATTAGGTGCATAGTAAGTTGTATAATAAGCTGTTTAAGTATTTTTTTTAACTATACCACGGGAGCTCTTTAATTTTTCGAGATCAAAAGTATCGTATATGTTGACCAGAGATATAAGCTATCACCATACAAAATTTCATTTAAATCGGTCCAGTCGTTTCGGAGATTAGCCGGTACAAACAGCCAGACAAACAGAGAAACAAAACTTTAAAAAAAATCTAAATCAGTTCTATTTTACTTCGTACATCCCCCTGACTCGGTTTTTAGCATTTTTCTTCATTGTACAGAAATTTGACCTCTAGATTTTTATTATATGTATAGATAACCGATAGCACCGATAGTAAGGCAAATTAACGATTAGTAACATATAGCAACCAGCCATCAATGTTAATACAGTTGATTGTATAAATCAATTTTTAAATAAAACCATATATAAATACTGTATGCAAGGATTGTATCCGATTTATTTGGTAGCGTAACACTTCACAAAAATCTTCTTTCTTCTAATATTTTTCACTATTTTACTTTTACTTATTTTATTACAGCTTAGATTGAAATTACTTCTCACTGTTGAAAGAATTGGTGAACATTCACATAACTGAAACCTCACCAATGTTAGATGGCTAGGGACGCAGGCCGTATGCTGCACGACGAACATTGAAAGTAAATTTTGTACACAATTTTGTAATGAGATCATCTGTCCCAATAGAATATTTTATTGAAATATAATATATACAAAAATAGCATTTTATCGGGAAGTCTAGAATATCTCCTACGTTTTTTTACTTATAAAGAAAATAAAAAGGATAAATTAAGTTCCTTTTAATAAGAATACATTTAATTATAATCAAAACTATAATCACACTGATATAGCAGGTTTACTAAATATACAGTGCTAATTTTTCAAGTGAGCCTTCAAGGCCAAATCCTAGATTATGCTGAATAGCGAAAAACACTGAAACGAGTCTCGAGGCCGATTGTGACGAAACTGTAGGTGCGCACTAAGAATTTTTGAAAACAACCCCTAAGCGGCTGAAAAAGGGGATGAAAGTTTGTATGAAATTATATAATTTTAATTAAGAAGCACAACATTGAATATAATTATCTATTTCTGGTTAGTGGAAATAAATATACACGTGTATCGGTGTTTCTCGAAATTCATCAATTCAATTAGAGCTTTTGACTATTTGAACTTTACTATTTTTAAACTACGCGAGCGAAGCCGCTGGCGTTTCATATAGCAAAATTGTTTAGGTACGTCTTCAGGCCTGTATCCCTGGAAATTCGTGGGTGAGGTCTGAGTTATGTGGAATTACTTATACTAGTCATTAGTGTTTAGACTTTGTTGCTGTTACTAAATAGAAGTAACACTTATTCTAAATTAAACTTTATTTCGAGATAAATCTCAATCTAATGAAATAAATATATCCTACTATTAATTTTGATCTCATTATGTAAAAAAGGAAGTGCAAAAAGCCATGCCACCCTGCCGATAACATTTTTACAGGTAGTAATTTTTTTATTACAGATTTTAATAATATCAAGTTTAAATATATTTATTATTGTAGAATATAAAACCCACGAGGTTGTATTAAAAAAGTTTCAGCAGCATGTCGAGCAATTGCTTTTAGAGCATTTGGGGGGTTTGCATGGAGCAACAGAGCAGCATTTGCGTGGAGGCCAAGGACATGGTGGAACCCTACAGCAGGCGATACAAGGTCCAGGTACACTACGACACTGGACAACTGGACAAATCTTTGATCGATTACAGCAAGGTGATATGCGTTTACGGTGCGCTTTGATTCGAGGTTGGCTGCGTGAGCGGCGAGGTTTCCGTCGACCCACTGGGCACGGGCGCAAACATGGAGAGCTCTTACAAGGCGTGCTGCATGGAGACGCGCAACAGGGTATAGGTGGGCAGGGCTTGCACCGTGGTGGAGGTGGGCATGGCATACATGGCCTACAAGGTTTCCCACAACAAGATGACTTGCAGCAATTTTTACAAGGTATATTTCGGCAAGGCGTTGGTCCACATGGCTTTTTGCATCCTCTTTTGCAACATTTAGGTTTGCACGGTACCGGTCGACATACGATCATTTTGCATTTTGCTGGTCGACAAGGGACTGGTATAGCACAAGGTACTGGAAACGGTGCACCGCAAGGTTGTGGTCGTGATGGCGGGGGCGTCCATTCTAACATAAGCTCGTTTTTAGCGAGAGGTGCTCCAGTTAACCTCCGTATGACTAGTTCGAACACACCGCGACGGGGATTTGTCACTGTTGTTATTTTAACTGGTGCTTTCTCTTCTCCTGCAGAAGCAGCTTTGCACTTTGGCCCTTGACATGGATCTTTGCCATAAATTGGACATGGTTCTTTAGGTCCGATTCGAATATGAGTTACTGTTGCTATCATATCTTCCTTTGTACCAGGACCTGCCGGACATGGTCGATCTTGTTTATCGTCTTTAATAGACACTGATTTTGCAGTACTCGTTGAGGCAGAGGCGCCTCTTGATTTTCCAGTTTGTGCACCAGTAGAGTTGCTCAGCGATTTTGCTTGTACTGATGCACTGCCCTTTGTTTCTTTTACATTCTTGACAGGTACAGATGTCACTTTTTCGGATTTGTGAACTCTTGTTTTGGAATCTGACTTTCCCATCCCCGGCTTTTTAGCTTTTTCGTTTGACTCGTCGTTTTTTCTTCCCCAAAAATAAACTTCCGAGCTTCGCCAATTTCCTCCCCTGTATCTTTTAGTGTCTCTTATTACTGGCATTGTACATGATGAGCTGTAGTTGGATGTAGTACCACCTACAGTACTTACCGCGTAGCGAGTGTCTAAATTACTATCAGGGTGTACTTGCAAACACTTATTTATTGAAGCAGTGGCCTGAGTTCCTGATGATCTATAATGGTCAAAATTGTTAAACAGTGTCATGTATACAGCAGTTTCTTGATGTGCAAATCTCTTTGCGTCATAATTATTTAAGGAATATGATAAATCACCTTCTAAGATAATATTTGATCTATCAGACCAAGTGAGCTTTGATTCCTTTGCTTTTAATGTAATTACCGACGTTGCTGAGTATACATTACCAAATAATGAGTTAGATACTGAGTTATTGAAATCATCTATTGATTTAATATAATTATCAAGAATATATATAGTTTGAGTCAATTCTTTTCTTTCAGCACATGGAATAGGGCGAAGTTTTTCTATTTCAGTATTTAATAATTTTGTATGTAATATTTGTTCTTCAGTCAATTCTTGGCAAAACGGCAAACTCGGCAGTGTACCTACGACCAGTCTTCATATTAATATTTAAATTTATAAGTAGTATTTAAGTATGATATAATAAAAATAAATAAATAAAAGGATCAAATAAGAAAAAATAAGTTTATTAACACAAAACATCTAAGATTTACGTCTAGATTTATTGGGGCAACAATCGTGGCAGGTAGGAGTACATTGCGCAGTGCGTGTATCTCTTACAGGCACTATTCTTTCGTGAGTAATAATAGGAGTTATGAACTGGTATTCGAGCTTAGATTTATGTCCAGGCATTTCTATTGTTTTACCAATACGTAGTTTTATAACTTGTTTTGGGAAATCATACACAACTCCTGGGTAATTTGCGGCAGTTGTGGGCATTAACTGCCCGGGCTCATCTCTAGCTACATCACCGACGCCATCAGAATCAAAGTTAAAGTGCGCTCGTTGCTTGTGATTCATGCCGCAAGAGTCGGAAGGTATTTGGAATACAACCTTATTTCCCGTTGGACAGCAATCTGTACAATTTAGTAATCAGGTCAGAAAAACTTTAACAAATAACAACAAAATTGGTTAAGTAATGTGAAAATTAAAGTAAGAGTCAATTATCATAGTGTTATGTTTAGAAATTATGTTTATCGTCTCTTCTTTATTTTAGGAGATTTAATTCTTCTGGTACAACATTCGCAGTCTGGATCTGATTGTATTCTTGCATTAACTTTTCGGATTGGAGGCTTTTTATCTGCACCCTTTGGAGTAACTAATTCTAACTCTAGTTTACATTTTTTATCCCCCTGAATTGCGGTTTTTGCGACTTTTAACACAAATACTTCTTGGTTGGGAAGTTCCTGTTGTTTTGAATCCCCCCGTGCTAAAGCCATTTGCTGGCCATGCTTAGATGTCTGAATGCAACCTTCTGTCGTACAAGAAAACTGTGTGCCTGTAGCTTGAGCACCACGGCAGCAAATATCTTCACTTGGCAGTTCTAAGCTAATCTGATTTTTGCCACATGGCGGTTCGCAGGGCCCACCATCGGTTCCTTTTGTGTAAGGACATTGCATGGCGCAATGTGTTTGGCTAATTTTTTTTATTATGGACGCACTTGCTGGTACTTTAATCTTAAGTTCATTGCCTCCCAAATTTGTGCCTATCTCTTCGAACTCTTTACTGCGACCTGGCCATGACAAAACGTTTTTCACATAGAGTCCGTGTTACTTGCAATATGTGTATAAAATCAATTGCACACTTAGAGAAATAAAAAAATACATTATAATATAGAGAGAGGGATTTGGGCTGGTTAATCTGCAAAACAGGGGTATCAGTATATGCATAGTAGTGGCTTTTAAGATAAGATTTACATATTACATGTCAACCAATCAATATAATTATATAATTAAAATTTCATCATTTATATCATGCCCATGTTTTGCAGTGTCTTAGCCTTAATTAATTTAATCAACTAATATATATAACCGAAGTTAACCTATGATCACTACTTTCATTTCCTACGATCACGATCCGCGCTTGTCTTTTTATTAGGTACTATATATAAGCTAGACTAGCGTGGGTCTTGGTCATAGGTAGCGCGAAGAGTGCTCGATGGCAAACGCGCGCGACTATAGTTTGTAAACGGATTAAACAATATTATGCAATGCAATGTTTAATCAGTTTACATAGTTGAATTAATTTCATTCTCACCTTTCGGTACGTGTAGGCAATATGGGTCGGTATTCCTGCAGGCCATTTGTTGCTTTGCACTTGGCTTAGGGCCAGAGCAATAACAGGGATCATCTGGGTCTTCACATGGCGTACTGTTATATGGGTCTCGCGCTGTAAAATAAAATATAAACAAATTGACCAAACTTATCTTAGCTTTACTTTAATTTTATTTAGATATCAGGCTTGCCTATTTTAGGAGAAAGAAGGGCATCATACGTTGGTCGAAGGTACTTAATCGAATTTAATACATGAGTTATCTTGATAAGAACAGCTCCTTGAAATATTTTCTTCCCTCGTCGACACACCAAGATTAGTTTTTAAAGTCATTGGCATGAGAGTAGATAACCTTAGCTAATGAACTAGGTACAAAAGTATGGTTCAAACAATAAAAATGTGTGGTAAACGCTTACCAGGCGGACAGACTCCTCTAGCAGTACAAGGTTGGCCGCCCATGCCACCTCCACCAACTCCTCCACTTACTCCTCGAGCTGCTCCACAGGCACAGGGGTCTTGGGTTGTTTGGAAATCTTTCTTGGGATTGCATGAACGGTCTACAACGGTACCAACTCCGGACCCAGCCCCTAGATTAGGCGGACCCCCTCCTCCTTGGAATCGCGTTATTATTAATTTACCAAAACATGATATTCGGAGGAACATAACTATTTCACCGGTTTCGGTGCCGCCTGGCCCAACGATACGAAAAGAATCCTTCAGTGCCTGATAACTTACAGTATTTGGATCGTCTAAGAACTTTTTACGAGCTTGAACAAACTCCTTTGTCATATCTATGGTTGCTTCTCCCATAATAATTTTAGTTGGAAGACAGCCGCACGGCAGCGATTTATATACGGACACTTTTATAGGAAAAGTACTCATAGCTTTCGATATATCAGATTCTTTTAACGAAAAAAGGCAAGATTTTCCGCTATTAAACGTTTTCACGAAAGGGCCACCGCTTTTGGCGACACACGCACCTGGATCGTCGTCGCATATCTCCAGCGGTTCGACGGCAGGTGCTTCTATGTTTACGCAAGTTCTAAAATCTTTGTCCGAGAAACATGGACTTTTCACAAAAACGATCTTGTCAATTAGCACCTCGAGGAGGAAGAGTCCGTCATCCTGTTTAGTCATTGTTTATTATTTTTGGGGATGGGAAATAATATTATTTATAAATAATTTTAATAAATATTTTTATACTTTCATGCTTGAGATTTTGAAAATTATGAACAAAAGAAGTTTGATGGAGTGAAAGAAATTTGATAACTGTCAAATTTTATGATCTTTCTAAAAAAGGTTTCATTTTATCGGCTTTAAAACTTTTAATTAGAAAATTTTCTGACTAGGCAATCATATTTCACAGGCGGATAGTTTTCATAATACCAATTACAGGCTTCATTTTGGAACGGACGTCCTACTCTGAAAAAATGTTAAAGTAAATCGTTATATTCATTTTATTGATAACATATTAATATTGACAAACAAACAATATTGACAATAAAAAATAAAACTTCGTTTAAAAAAAAACCGACTTCAAAAACTAAAAAACTAAAATGTATAAAATAACTTATTTCTATAGCTCTTATTATTAATATATATTACCTAAAACATCTTAAAGTCTTAAAACATTTTAGTTTTTTAGTTTTTGAAGTCGGTTTTTTTAAACGAAGTTTTTAAATTTTATTTGTTACTTTTTAGTGTCTAGCTATGTATGGGTGGACATACGAATGGTGCCGCGCTTCTAAAAAAATTTAGGTCCCAAGAAACGAGAACAAAAAAATGATCGTAAAATGAAAACTACGGGGCCAAACTAAGTCAAATTTTTAGGGGACCACATGGCAGCTATTCCGCGTCGAACAAAAAAAGAATCACGTAAATCGAATCATAAATCTCAGAGTAATCGGTGTACATATGGAACGAAAAGGAAACTTTTTTCATAAAAAATATTCATAAAATGAAAACTACTGGGCCAAACTATGTAAAATTTATAGGGGACCAATTGGAAGCTATTCCGCGTCGAACAAAAAAAGAATCACGTAAATCGGATTATAAATGACGGAGTAATCGGCAAACATACATAAAAAAAGTAACGGCAAAAAAAAAGATCCCGACGAATTGAGAACCTCCTCCTTTTTTCGAAGTCGGTTAAAAAGTAATCATCTATTTTAATTATTTTTTTAGGATACTGTAGGCATTTCTTTAAAACGAAAACGGTAGTCATATTTTGAAATAAAACGGCACTTTTTTGTAAACATGTAGCACAGAGTACCTTAATATTATTATATTAAGGTAATATTAACTCCCTGATAGACGAGATAATATCAACTCCCTAATTCTTACCCCTGCACAGATTACACTCATATAATAGGAGGTGTTCATGCCTCCTAACTTCTAAACTATGAGAAAAAAATCCTACAAAAAAATCTTGGTGGTTCTTAGATCATAAAGATACTTTTAACGAAGATTGGCAAACAATTTCATATTCAAAATAAATATATTGTAACCAACTCATTCATAGACTTTTTTATATCTTCTGCGGTAAGATTCGCGCTGAGATCTGGATAGTCCCTCCATCTTCTTTGACCGGGGTCTTTTGCCCACGCAAGTTGAAATGAAGTTAGTCCCGGTAAATTCAATTTTCGACAATCACGGCACTGAGCTCTTAGTGGTTTCTGTGACAATGTTAAAAAACCATGAATCATTTCTGCAGCAGTTGTATTATAGCTACTTAGCTACTGATAAAAATATTATCTTGTGTGCCTCATTTACATTATGCGCACTTCCATGACAGGCAGGAGAGAGGCAGTGTACAAAGGATACTCGCGCTGCTCACTTCCCTCGCTACTTTCCTCCCTGCTGCTTTGGAAGTGGGTGTAATGTAAACCGTGGGCTAAGATTCAAGCCAATTTAGTACTGCAAAGCTCTTAAATATTATATAATATGTAACTAGGTATCAGTAGGTGGTGCTGTTTTTTTTAAACTAAAATATGAGAATCATGTTGGATTTCTAAATAGTACTATATTTTATACATATAAGCAATTATAATTTGTATGGAATTTACCTATAAGTATAAGTCTCATATTAATTGGTACATATCAATGAGTAGACATACTAATAAGATATAGAAATCCGGCACTATGAACATTTATTTTCAATTTTCTAAGTTTAGAGAGTATATTAGAGAGTAAAATAAAATTAACTAATTTTATTTAAGGACGATCGTTGTGCAAGCGGGCCTAAAACTATGTTTTCAAAAGGCGAGAGAACATGACCTATGGTCCGAACTAATTATTAAGGATTCAAAAGCTTTGTAGCTGAATTTCTAATCCTTCGTTATATTTTACAAACAAGAGTATCAAGTGTTATTGTTTAAATGCCAACCATACTTCAGTCTTAATTTATACGATACGTAATCTATACGAACCACCTTTTGTGTTTCTTCAGGTTCTTTTAAACTATCACAGGCGTGCTGACGACGGTATCTGACACAGTCCAAGTCATACTGATATGAGCGGGGAAATACATCTTGATGAGCTAAATTACAAATAATATTATTAGGTATAACTAGCTAAACCTGATAATAATCATTAGGGAAGTCAATCGACCGCTGAATTTTGTAGATATAAACTTATAAACAGAATTATGGAAGCTGAAATGTTGTATTCAGAATAAAAAGTACATAGAAACCCGCTTCTATTAATAATCAAGCAAAAAGGCACTTTTGCTGATTCTATATTTCAGGTTTTTATGTGATCTGATTTTATTAACATTCTAAAACATGAATTAACGAATTCTATTAAAAAAATTAAAGTAGGTATCTTACCAGGTAAAACCATCTCTGTGGTCATGCCATACTTATAATATGCGCCATGTAAAGTATATGCGTTTGTGCCGGGCTTATCCACCCAAAATGCTTTGTCCTTTTGCACCATATTCTCAATCACGGCGTCAGGTAACTCTTCTATAGTTGGACTATTATGAAAAAAAAAATACGATAATCGTTAAATATCTTAATATATATAATTGAAATCCACGTATATAGTGACTCGACACTATATCTCAGTAACTATAAAACCTATAGACTTGAAATTTGGCATGGACCTTCCTTTCGCCAAGTAGAGGCCAGTTAAGAACGAATTTTGCGGCACGCGAAGCGGTCGGGTATCAGTTAGTTACATAATAATCAGAGTTATTCACTTACCTATATACAAACCTGACCATTTGCTTGGATAATAAGTAAGTACCAACTTAAAATTAGTTATGTTCATAATAGAAATAGGATGGAAGAAGATTAACGTAAAAGACGATGCCATTTTTATTTTATTGTTTTTTAGGTACAACACGGTCAAGAGTGATATTTCAAACAAGTGGTCGTGGACTCGTACGTGATAGGTTCCTAATAAGTTCCTATACATGGGTGTGATGGGTGCTTTAGCACGATGGGTCCCTGTAGATGATTGGTTCTTATACATAATATAACGTACATATATTAAGACTTATTTAGGTTTACCTGGAATTGTATTAAATATAAGTTTATAGACAGAAACATACTGTTTTATTTATCAGTCATTCTCATAAAAAAATTGAGTTATATGGGATTCTAGTCATTGATAGCTATACAAAAGAAATTAATCACACAACAACACCGCTAAACTCCTTAGCAACAAACTAACCGAGGCGGTACTTCGACTAATTCCCTCGTAAGTGGTTGTAGAAACTTTCCGATGGTATTTTGAGTCAAACAAGGTGGTCTTCCCGGAGTCAAAGCTTCGTCAGTTAAGACTGTTAATGATACTTTGTCTAGAGCGTACCTAAAAAAAAAAAATATATTTGCACCTACAGCAAGGTATCTAATTTATTCTATATTATTTTAATAATAAATAATCTATGTATAGTTAATATTTTAAATTATATAAATGCAAAAGCTTTGATAGGTGTTTGTTGCTTACTCATGCCAGAACGGCTGAACAAATCTAGATGAAATGTGGCATAGATATAGATTATAGTTTGTAAAGCAAATAAGCTACTTTTATCCCGGAAAAATATACGGTTCCCGTGGGATAATATTAACACATACAAAGCCGCGGGCAAAGGCTAGATAGATTGTGTTTGTATCGCCCACAATTACGTGTGGACAGGAAATTTGTGGCCCGATGTGGAATCTATACACATATTAGACCTAAAGGCTTCGGCTGTGCTAATGATTATTTAGTTAACACAGCCACAAATTTCCAGCTTTGCTGATTAATATCAAGCTAACACAGCCACAAATTCATGATCTCAATAGGCACATATATATTTGTGAAAGTGATAAGCATATAGTCTGTGATATCCCCGTGCATCGCATAGTGTTTTCGGCAGTATTTCGGTCGTAGCTGTGCACAGCCGCTTAATTCATTAACAAAAGAAAAGCAAAAAATGTCTAATTGTGGCAACAAATTAGCAAGAAACTAGGAGCATAATTTTCCATATTGTTTTCGTTGCTTGTGCTCTAATGGCTGTGCTAGTTTTAAGGAACGAAGTTTCCCGCACTACTAAAATTGGTCTACTGCGCAGGTATCGGGAGGACATACTAGTACATAGTAATAGTTGTGTAGGAAGGGATCATGTATAATTAATTGCATTTTACAGCTTTTTAAAATTTTCGTGGATTTCCACTGTATTATAAATCCTTTGTTTAAATATGTAATCATGCAACAAGAATATTATATTATAATGTGTTGCCTCGATAGTTAGACCTTACTGCTCTATCTAGATGTCACCTAGTATCGACTGTCAGTAATAATATGTAACTGGGACCATCTTCCATGATAATTTTACCTACTTGCGCAACTGCAGTGGTATCGGATTTAGGTTTGATACACTGCTTAAATATGTACCTATTTTAAATGAAATATATAAACATTTTCAGTACATTTTTAATTGATTTGTTTCAAAATATGTTTTAAATAATAAGACTACAAAAATCAAGAAAAGATGACCTGTGGCACTAATTAAGTAAAATTAAGGATCTTTTCCAGAAACAATGTTTATTATGCTGGGGCTTCATCTACGTTAGTATTAAAGATTTAGGCTGTGGTCGAATGCGTCTTATTTAAAGCCTTAAAAAATAACATCACTAAGGCTTAGCCATATTAGTGTCTGTACATATGTTTATATATTTGTCAATATTTAAAGACGTTAAAAATGACGCATCTCGTATAACCATATCTACGCGTAACGGCTTAAATCTTTAACACTAAAGCAGATGAAACCCCACCTTTACTGTGCGAAAGCTGTTGTAACTTGTGGTTAGTGCATTCGCATCTCAAAGTCAAAGGGCACGGGTTAGAATCTAGTTCGAAAAGCATTGCACCAATTAGACAGTTTTCTCACCTAATTTGCATATTATTTACTACGTAGGTACTCACGGAGAAGGACAACATCGTGCTGAAATCTGCATATTGAAATAACCTTTGTGTTAAACCCGCCAATCCATGTTCGACAAGTGTGGCAGGTATATTGTCCGTCCTTCTGTAAAGGCCGGTTCCTATATCTTACTATTCAATTACTTGCTATATCGTCCGTAGAAATTTGACGTTAGGTACTTGTCTGGAGATAATGTCAAATTTTAACCGATAAGGCAAATGAACGATTTGCAAGATTTATAAGAACCCGACAATTGGTACCCCGACCCCAGAAGAGAGACTTTTATGGGTCGTTATTATTACAAAACGCGATTGCCTTCTTGATATTCTCCTATGATAAACTTTCAGGTAATAAAATGTATTTTTAACTTTATTTTCCTGATGTAATGTTAAAGGCAATAGCTATTTTGTCGAAATATAGATGATTATTTCGACAGGAACCAGTAACATTAAAACAAAGAATGTTTTACGTAAGTCGTTAAGCGATCACTCATTTTGTAAAATTCAGGAGAAGCATCAGATTAGTGTAACTCAAAATTATAATCCATGTTATATTTTTTAACCTTAGATAAATCAAGGCAAACTTCTTATAATTGACTATAAATAAGTAGGAAAAAAGTATACTCGTACACAATTACTAGGAGGCATAAAGCGGCCGCTTTCGATGATTCGTATTACAAACATGACAACTATGAAGTAAAGTAGACTTTAAGCTATATTTTACAACTATCAGTACGTTTAGACACGTGTCAACTTCTCAAAGTGATTCTCCAAAGGCGGAAGCTTTAGGCCCTGTGTATAAACGAGATGGAAATTCGATTGCCGTGGGAGAAACACTGCGGGGCCGTGTATGTTTCGCCATGTTGGGGTGGCACTAGTACCCCTAAAGAAGTATCACCACCCGGGATAGGGATAGCCATTAAAACTCCTCGGTGTTCCTTCGTCTTATGCTAGGGCTACGGGAAAGCGAAAGCTCGACCATCCACGTGTGCCCTGGCACGCGGGGGCCGCAAAAGCCACGTCCATTGCCGGCGGAAGGCATAACTAATGAGAGACCAATGACTGGTTCCTACATACGTTCATTTACCTTACCATTATAGATGTGCCGATTATGACTTCGGCCGACCATCTGACTAGCCGATTAGTCGGTTGTAAAGAAGCCGACTATTCAAATGAACAGTTATTACGTTCTATTAGTGAATATATCTTTATTTAGTACGATATAGAACTCGGCCCTTGAAGTTCTACAATTTTGCCCATAGATAATACTTGTATTGATTTTGCCAATGCACTTTGACATTGACCAAGAGTTTTAATTACAGCAGAAATCAGAAGGCCTTATAGGTCGTTTTCGCACATTCGTATGATGGACATAAAGTGGAATTTTGTGCTGTTTTACAAATACCAGTATATTAAGTATTATGTCAATTTCACTAAACGATTCTCCAAAGGCCGCTTTAGGCCCTCAGAACTAAATTAACAGTACTAATCTGGAAGTAATAATTGAACAAAAAAATGAACAATAATATTTTACTTTGCAGGATCATAACCGCTAAATTTCGATACGTTGCTGCGGGGATCAGCTGGATGTAGTCTATTTTCCATGATAATGCAATTTAGAGATTATATTGACTTAAAAAGTAATCATTATTTTTTCTATACAGGTACGTCTTTTAATTATAATGACAATATGCAAATGTCAAACTTAATTATAACATCACAGAGAACATTAATTTATTAGGAGATACATTCTGACAGCAATTTGGGACTTATAATAATTTATCATTTATAATGTTTAAATAGTTGATTTTTAGTGTCTAATTTATTTTAATCAATTTAATTTTTAATTAATATTAATAATATAATAATTCACAACAATATCTTTCATCAGTGAAAAAAAAACACCAAAAAGATTATACATTCATTTTATATCTTGAAACGTGAAGGAGGTAGAGTCCGCGCCAATCCAGCCATGGTCGCGGAAAAAAAGCTCACGCACATTCCGTAACCCTAGCATATGGCCTCAGGTGGCACCAAGGAGTTGAAATGCATAAACCGGTCCTCGTGGTCGGCGAGCCCCACACTCCCTCCTTGAAGTCTCCGCGGCGGGTGGCCGCAAATGGATTTCCCCTTGTAAAAATATGAGCCCGAGCTAAGAAATAAGTCCCACAGAAGATAACTAGAAGTGGCAGCTTCGCGTGATAGGATTTAATTCGTAAAGTAGCCAAGAATAAATGTACTACTTTAATTATGGAACATTTTTTATTTACTATTGAATAATTACTTACATCGATTTACGGATTTGCAAATAGTTACTAGGCCTTCTTTTGTGGCAAAGACTCTAGATATGAAATTATTCTATAATATTAATGTAATCTATAAATGTATTAATTTTGAGGGTCATATTATCTGGTATATTGACACGGATTTTTTTTCTCATGTACTAGCAACATTTCCAACTAGTCTGTGATTCTGCTTTGACATAATTATTATAATAATGTAAACAAAGGTAATACAGTTGCTCGTATTATCGTTAATGAAAACATTGATATTTTCAATATCGATATTTTTACGATATATCGATCATAGAAACAGGTTTTTAAAATCGTCATTTTACAAATAAATAATTCATTATTTTGATTTAATGACTATTTATGTTTTTACTTTGAATTTAAGACATAAATATTGTTTATATTTTTCACGAAAAATCAATACATTTTCAATATTTTCAAAAAATATTGATTTAATGGATGAAAATTTTGAAATTTGGTAAGAAATATCGTTTACACTAATGAACAATGTATTAGGGAAATATTTGTAAGAATATTATTTTAATGTATGACAATTTGGACAGAAATATGATTGAATGATGATTAAAAATGAATGATTGAAAATTTGGACAGAAATATCGTTCATACATCTAAACGACATATATATGATTTTCGGTAAATATCGATATTTTCAATATTTGCGAAGAATATAGTTTCAATGGATAATAATTTTGGTCTTTGGACTGAAATATGGGTTACACTTATGAAAATATATTAATATTTTCGGAAAATATTGTGGCCAATGATGGTAGAACCATCTAGTTTGTTTTAGAACTTTTAGAAAAAACCAGAAAAATTTAGAAGGAAAAGACAAGGACGGATATATTTAGAAAGAGATAGATGATGAACGAAAGAAAGAGATAGATAGATGTTAGAAAGGGATAGACGATGACCGAAAGAAAGAGATAGATAGATGTTAGAAAGGGATAGACGTATAAACGAAAGTTCCCGAGCAGAAGGTTCGGGAAGGAAGAGACAGAGATAGATAGATGGGTTCTAGAAAACTCTTCCGGGTATCTAAACAGCGTAAGGCGCGCCTACCGAGCAGTTTAGAGTTGAGTTCAGTCCAAGACGGTAAAGTGACAAGCGCGATACTAAAGAGTTGGAAGAGAAGGTTAATAGAAGACTTTAAGTTAAGAGAATTAAGTGTTGAATTTAGTGACAAGTTTGGTGGACAGATACGTGAAGGAGGTGTGTAGCGTAGTTCGAGAGAGGAACCAGAAGCGAGCTACACGCGATAATATCGGAGGTGGTCTACGCAATATCGGCGACGGTATTGACTGTGTGTTAACTTATCGTTGGGACTGTGCATCGTTGGTCGTGCGTATAGGGGCGACCCTGCAAAGAGGTACTAGGTGCGGCTGTGTAAGTCAATAAAAGCTTTTAAATTAAAAACTGGTGTTTCCTTCCAATTCATAAGAGCGTACCCCCGCTCGTACGTAACAATATCTATATTCTTGAAGAATATTATTTTCCGATCAATATATCCTTCAAAAGTATGAACGATATTTCCATCGCAAGTTCAAAAATTCGACCATTAAATTAACGGCCTTCGCAAATAGTGAAAACTTATTTACTTACTTTATTATGGAAGCTCGAATGGAAGCTTTGGAGAATCGTGTCATGCAAATGGAGGAACCTGTTGATTACGATAGGGTGATAAAACAGCTTAAGGAAGATTTTAATGAACAAGAACAAGACAATTTTCAAAATGATTTAGTGATCAGAAATGTTCCCGAAGAAAAGGCTGAAAATCCTAAGCAACTGGTGACACTAGTAGCTGCAAAGTTGGGTGTACATATAGAGGAACGGGACATCGTCAGCGAAGAGGTAGGCTTCATGTAAACCCATCTCACTCTGAGGAAGTCATGAAAGCACAGCGTCCACGGGTCATCGTAGTTCGCTTGGTGAGACGTGATATAAGAGACGCGGTACTGCGTAATGCACGTGCCCAGCGTACGGCTAACACCAATGACCTGGGGATATCTGAAAAGTCACATCGCTTCTACGTGAATGAAAGGTTAACCAGAACAAACAGCCAGTTGTTCTACTTGGCGCGCGAGGTGGGACGTCAGAACGGGTGGCAGTTCATTTGGACAAGGCATGGCCGTGTACTCGCACGGCGCAAGCCAGGCGATCCTGTGCTCAGAGTGCGACATGGAAAGGATGTGTGTGACAATATTGGCCACTGTGCCTATACTTTTTAAAATAGTGTTAATGTAAAAAGTTTGTTGGGCATAAGATATAAAATATAAGATGTTTTGTATACTTTTCTCTTTTAACACATACATGGTAACTAAAAAGCAAATAGACGACCAGGGTTCACGTTTTACGACAACCATAGGTTGTCATGATTTTTTTAAAATACATATTTTAAGTATTTATTATTAAGTATTATGTACACTTATAATTCGTTTCAATATATTTTTTTAATACTTAAAAAAATAGGTTGTTAAAGAATTAGGTTGTCATGAAATATTTATTTTTTTATACATATTTTTAAGTATTATGTACACTTATAATTCGTTTCAATATATTTTTTAATACTTAAAAAAAAACACATTGAGTAGGTATAATACTTTTATCACAATATTAAATTTTGTAATAAGTTTATGCATATAATTTCTATATAAGTATATTTATATATAAATCTAATTAGTTTTTTATAATCATTATTCATTTTCATACAAATATATTTAAAGGTACGAGTATGTACTTGTGCCTTACGTGGATGTTATACTACATGCTTTTTATATTCTTTATTATTATATTATGTTATAAGTTATTATTCAACTTAAAGTTCATTTATGGTTTATTATATGTAAATTTCTGTTAATATACTTCTGCATAAAGTTAAATTATTATTTTGTTTGGGTCATTGTTTTCTTTGTATAGAGGCTGGAACTGAAAATCAGCGCTGCGTCAGCCCTTGTCGCAGCATAATGCTGAGTTCCAGCCTCATTGGCGTGAATGTTATGTATGTTATGTTTTTTGTGTGTTTGGTTAACTACTTGTATATTTTTGATTTATATGTACAACTTCTTATTACGCGTATTCTGTTTTCTGTGTGTACATACATTTACGACAATAAATCTTTTTCTTTCTTTCTTTCTTTCTTATTGATATTTGCTGAAACACATCAATATATCGACCATAAATACGAACGATATTTTGAAATTTTTGACGGAGGTTCAGAATGGAGGTTGATTAAATATTAAAAAATATAGATTTTCTTGAAGATTACCAATACGTCGTTCATAAGTATTTCTGGCCAAAATCCGAAATTATCATCCATTAAAACAACAGTCTTCGCAAATATAGTAATATATTGACACTTCCCGAAAAAAAAATTGTTATTATTTACAAACGATATTTCTGTACAAAGTTTATAAAGTTATCATTCATTAAGTCAATAGCTATTACAAATACAGAAAAATATTGATATTTCTGAAAAAAAACCAAATATATCATGCGTAACTATGAACGATACATTGCTATTCCTGTAAAAAATTCAAAATGTTCATGTAATCCCTTTCATAAATTATCCTTTATTAATATCATTCATAAAACTTCGTTCTTACTTAAGTTCAGAATATAAAGTTCATAAAACGTCTTCCATAGAAAACATTTTTCATAAAACCCCTTTAGGAAATGTATTGTTCATAAGACCGCTCTATCGTTCATAAATATCGATATTACAATATCAATATTTTATTAACGATATATCAATATTTAAAAATATCGATATATCGTTTCATCCCTACGCGTAATGTTTCTTTTGTTTCATATTTGTAAGCTCGTCAGAGCCGTATAAGCTCATGACGAGCCTATTCATCAGAAGTTATCATGGCATGGCCTAATGTATATGGGTATATTCATGGAATTGACATCTTTCGTGATCTTTGCCAATATAGTGTTTCTATTGTTTAAATAACAATCATCTTTTCTAAATCACAATGCACTTTGATAATAGCGATTTGTTGCACACTCGATGCCCTTGCGACCACACCACCTCGTATCCAATATCAATGTACTCTTTTTTGACCAAGAAATGGGGTGGCCGCCTGCAACCATAGATATGCAACACTCCGCTAAAGTGTCATTGTCAATATATTATTCTTGGCGATGGTTCGCCGACATATTTAACATAGATTATGTATAATACGTGAAAAGTGTAAAAACATGAATAAAATTATTGTAAGTTCGGGAAAATAAATAATTTATAAAGTTTACTAGTTTACAGACTTGCGGAATATGAAGCAAGAAGTATTCTTTCAAACCTGGACGATGTTTGCCAAAGAATCACTGGTATGACAGATATATTTAAGTTTATATTGTTGTTTGTTGTTCAATCGTATATTACTTGATAAATAAATCGCTATTTCGGATCTCTCGTATAAGATATTTGTGAACATTTTGTACAATTATCATTGACTAGATAGGTTATGTTTGTTTGGTTTTTAGTTTTTGTTTGTACCGGGACCATATCTGCGAGTATGTTATCACAATATGGGATAGGTTGACATAAATGTACGATATGGTTTGAATAAATTTACGTTATATTTGCTTTTACTTTGAATTTTGGTTGAATTACATTCTATGAAGATTCAAATTGATTATGATTTTTTGTCATTATAGGAAGCAGCTGAGCGTGCATTTCGAGATATGACTAAAAATGTTTGGAAAAATTCGTGCCGACATACTCTGTGCGAGTTATTAGTTGTAAATTTTAAGGATGACAATAGCAGTACTTCTGATTCAGATTCCGACTAAGATGATGTTGCGGCCAGCTCTAATCAAGATATGGATGAAGAAGCAGTTACCGCGATAGAATATCTAGATGAAAATTTATTGAAATAAATTATAATTAAATTATACCTATCATTATTTATTTTCGGGAATTTCGAATGAATAATAAAATGAACATATTACGCTTTAACGTCAAGTTTTATCCGTGCACGAACGGAGAAAAGATACAACTTCCTGTGGCTGGGCAGCCTGTTGTAAGAGGCGACAAAAGAACCCATAGCCAGGTAGGGTATTTGCCCGACTGGATGGCACCATCCCTGGTCTAGAGTATGCCGCCGTAACAGCCTTGAGTTATGTTCCGGCATTAGTGACCAGGTTCCAGTCTCCCTTAAGAGACCAGGAGCCCATTTGTAGTTCCTTTGGTATTGTAAAAGTCCATAGGCGATGGTAACCTCTTTTCATCAAGTGGGCCGTCTGTCTGTCTGCTGAACTCCTGCAATAAAAAAGTAACATTAAAATAAAGATCTTTGTATAGTATTTTGTAAACCTTATTTATAACCGTACTATAACATCGAGAACATGAACTATTTTTTTCCTTTTAGCTATATTCTATCCTATCTGTAGTCAAGTTCAGTGAATTTTAACAAAGCGAATTTATCATGTTATTTTCATTTTAACGCTGATCCAAGTCTAAAATCCATTAAAAGTAATACGGATATAACAATGTTAAGTTTCACACGAGAAGTCATTTTTACATTTTACCAAGGATATCAAGCGGTATTTAAAACAAAAATCTTTTCGTTACATTTTGACGATATTTTCTAAAGAACAGCCTACATGGCGGGTTCGTAAAGGGTCGTTTAGCTTCTTTTAATAAAATAATTATTCTGTAATTCATCGCAAAGTATCGCTCTTGCTTACAAAATTACAGTCATTATTATTAAAATAAAAATATACGCATATCGTAAATGAAGCAACCTGATCCTTGCACGACGTTTGACGTAGACCTTATCTGTGATAACGTCACAGCTGTAGGCCGTTTCAAGCAGATGTGGCGATAGGTGTAATGCGTTATTTGTGATCTAATTGGGCCATCAATATCTTTGACATTATCGCAGATGTGGCTACCAGCATAAAAATTGGAGTTGCTAGAGTCGACAAATTAAAAAATGTTTTTCATAATCGAAGTTTATGCTGTGGTGTTTAGTAAAGTGATTTATTCGGTTTATTTCTCTCTTTAAAATTTGCTTCACTCATTGCAGTAGTTAGTAGAAAAATAAGTAATAATTCTTTATTACGCCTACCAACGGTCAAATTGCGCGGGAGTTGCAGTGATTTTATTTTTTATGATAAGTTCTTATAGTTATATTTTAGAATGTTATCCCCAAACTCATGATTGTTCAGTTATTCCTTTGTTTTATAGTAGAATTCGCCACAAAGGCAGGCAAAGGAATCTTAGTCCATACAGCCAAGTCTGATGTATAAATTTTCGTATAGAGCGCAGTTGTATTGTAGGCTACAACCCACGCCATTCAACGAAGTTCTTGTGAAAACTCGAAAGGCTACATTTGACTATACAGTTAACATTTCTCACAAAAACACATAATTATTACCCAAAAAGTATCAATATCCTACAACTATTGTTCATTTTAGAGTATTTTTACACATTTTTAGAAAATAAAACTGCACAGCACAACGTCCCCTTTCAGTTCCCGCCAAAAACTCTCCTTTGTTTTATTAATGACGCAACGACGAATTGACGTATGATGGGAATCTATATCTGTCAACTCATTTGCCTAATGCCTTACCATTAATTAAAAAAATGAGATGACTTGTTTTAAGCTTATTTATAGGGCGTTCCAGTAGCTCACAACGCCTAAAATGCTTAGTAAGCCGTTCCACAAGGCGACCGCGGTCGTTGTGGTCGTGGCGAAGACGTCACTAATGACGTCATCATTTTCAATCAGACAACGACCCAAGTCAAGAGGTGGGTCGAATAGCCGTTCCACTTGGGTTTACAATTGTAACGCCGGCAAGCAAGTAGAACGGGATAAATCGCGGTCATTGTGAGTCTCTAATGGAACGTAGCCATAGTAGGTAAAGCCAATTAATAGTAAGACTCAGAAACCCAGAAGAGAAATAGTTTCGACTCCTACTATTTAAATTATTTTGCGTTCATAATGAGCCTACGAAGTTAAGCGCACCATTTTCGTTGGTTGCCCGTGTCTTGGCGGTATCGCTCAACGTAGCGAACGCCTTTAACAGTTTCCCTCATGAGGCGATCAGGGCGGAGCTTCTATTACACGGAATTCCCTCGTACTTCACGAGGCTGATGACCGTGGACCTCCAGGACAGATATATACTTTGGGAGGGTGACAAGCCTGGTCACGCGATAGCTAGGAGACGAGTCGCGTGCGGCGTTCCGCAAGGGTTGGTCCTCGGGCCGATTCTGTGGAACATGGGTTACGACTGGCTCCTTCGAGAACCACTCATGCTCCGGATAGGGTTAAACTGCTTTGCGTACGACACCCTACTCACGGCACGTGCCGTGCCGATGCATCCTCGCCAACGCCGGATTTGCGACCCCGCGAAAACGGAGCTAGTCATGTTCCATAGGCATTTTCGGAATCCACCTGCGGACTTTTGCGTGTCAGTCCAGGGGGTTTCCGTTCTCGTTAAGCCCCAGATGCGATATTTGGGGCTCATTCCCGACGAGAAATGGCAGTTCAGAAGACCTTTTTAACAGCTTGCTTCCACGTTGGTTAGGACCGCGGGTGCCCTCACCAGACTTCTCCCCAACGTGGGGAGACCTGGCGGCTATATTCCGGTATCCTCCGGAGTATGGCACTATACGGTGCACCAGTGTGGAACCACGCCCTCCACCGCCATAATAGGACCCTGACAGTGAGGTCCATTCGGGGGTATCGTACGGTGTCATGGACGGCGGTGACACTCTTGGCGGGAGATCCACCCTGAGAACTCCAGTTGGACGTGCTTGCCAAGGTTCGACGCTTTCGACAGTATGCTAAAGCTAGGGGCCTTGTTTACTGCTGGGCAGAGATTGAGGTGATCAGAACGCGAGAAACCGCGACCATGATCCAAACTAGGCAGAGAGATTTAGAATCTACTGAAGTCGGCACTGGTACTGTGAAGGCGGTTCGTCCCTATCTGCTACGATGAGTCGCGTGGAAACGCGAGACTCTAACCTTTAGGATGACGCCAATACTTACCGGGCACGGGTGCTTCGATAAGTATCTGCATCAGATTGTGGGGTGTCTGCCTTCCCCTCAGTGCGGTGAGTGAGGCGCGCTAGACACCGCGTTTCACAGGCTAGTCGAATGCGGCTGCATGGCAACATCAGAGGTTCGAGTTCGAGGCCATCGTAGGGCCGATCGATTCGCTGAGGGGACTGGTTGAGGCCATGATCCACAGCGTAGATCACTGGTCAGCGGTTTCTTCCTTTTGCGAGGCAGTAATGACAGGGGTTCGCATCGTGGGGATGCGGCGGTCACGTGACGTTATGTCGCTCTGCATCCCAGGGTGATCTAAGCTTGTTGCGCAGTTGAACAATGGGTCATCATTTTATGTTTTTCCAAACAAGCGCCGGGTATAGGATGTAGGTTTAGGTTTAGCAGAGGAGTTGGTTCCACCCAGAATTTTTGTACACGCTGCGCGGCGCTTATCGCCGCGGTCCGGTCTCACCCCCACAGCTGATAGGGACTCAGTATGGTACGAAATGTATTCCCCTGTACAGAAAAAAATGGCTTAAGGTCAAATAATCTAAGCGCAATATTTTCCTCTACCTTCGATAAAAATATATAAGTATTTGACAGTGACACAAACGTCACGCCCTATTGTCAAATGCAGTGTCAGTTTACATATCAGGGGTGAGGAAAATATGGGCGAAGTACAAATAACTTTTAATATGTGACTCATATGTTTGATAAGTTTGACTATTTATTCAAAATGTCTAAGAATATTGTCTTCGAAGGGTGGCTTACCAAATCTCCACCATCAAAGAGAATTTGGCGCACGGTGAGTGTCGTTTCCACAACATTTTATTTACCTTTGTTGACAGTATTTTTGTATGCATGGCTTGTGGTTACACTGTTTTGCAATAATAAGCCTATCAAATATGGCATAAGCATAAGGTATCTAATGTAATATGTGAATAATTTGATATTATTTGAACGTGGTTACCCTTATTATGTTGATCTCTAGAAATGGCGCAAAAGGTGGTTTGCCTTGCGCCATTCGGGCGAGCTCCCGGGTCAGTACTTCTTAGACTACTATGCGGATCGGAACTGCAGACGGCTCAAGGGCACTATCAATTTAGATTTGTGTGAACAGGTAAGCAAGCAATTGTTTTGATTTTGATTATATATTTTAAATGTATCTTATACTTATATATTATATTTTTTTTTGTTATTATTACTTTTGTGTATTTATTTATTTTCCTTTTTATTTATTTTTATTAATATTATAGAAAAGAATGCTTATCGCTCTTTGTGTACGTGAGTGATTAAAGTGGGATAGTCTTAAATATCTTTATAGTTTATGCAATGTTATTTATTAATTTCTTTAGGTAGTTGTTATTTTAAAATAATACATAATTATAATATTTACAAATATACTCCTAATTATTCAATTATTTTTAAAATTCAAGTCACTCACCTTTAATACAATTTTATGTAAGTCTAATTATTTTTGTTATTGCTTGAAGTAGGAAACCAGGCATTTAGCTCATCTTATGGTAAGTGGTTACTGACGTTTTTAGATAATAACAATACCAGGAATAATGACTTACTCTTATCCTCAAAGTAATTTTATATAATTTTAAATTTAATAAATATAATTTTTTCATTTAAAGAAGCACAAATTACAATAAAATTAGATTTAATATTGAAGTGTACACTACATTTTGCCTTTAGTAAATAACTTATATGAATAATAAATATAGTATTTTCCTGATTTGTGCCCATCTTTTGGTATTTCCTCCTATTATACATTATTTTAATACATATCATACCAAGTTATTATTTCCTTATACACTCTGGACATATTTAAAGTAATGTAACATAACTAATCTAATAAATAATATTTTAATTCACATATAAATCAATATTTTAAATGGACTTAAAAATTTTATTTGTTAATCCTCACTGTACTACATAGTAGTAAATAATTTTAATAATATATGTAGAGGTGTTTTAGGTACAATTTATTTATTTTGAATTTTTAGGTTGATGCTGGTCTGCATATGGAACGTTCTAACAACGGGACAATAGATCCAAAGTTGCGAGGTTCAGTATTTACAATACAAACTCAGTCCAGGACATATCACCTCGAAGCCGACTGTGAAGCTGAGATGGCGAAGTGGGTAGATGCCATATGCCGTGTGTGTGGTCTACGTGCAACAGATGACTCTTCTAATGATATAGGTAGGTTTTTATTATGATAACTATATACTATTCTATTTTGTGCTTGAATTTCTTCTATCTCCAGGTTCTGGTCTTAAATTATGAGTTTATATAGCTAGCAAAATAAGTTTGCACTTTTGCACTTTGAGTATACTAGGTATTAGTAAAAGTTTTAGCTCAGCGATCTTAAGTTTTTGTCGTATCCAATTATTGGTCAAGTGTAAGCTTCAAAGTCACATTATCAGCTAGTACCATGTCTATTCATCAAAACAAGATGTCTAAACATGCAGATCTGCCAGTTACTTCCAAAACGCTCATTCACGGACATTAAAATTTTCCGATCTTAATTCATCCTAAGTCATGAAGTTAGTGTAATAGTAGTAGAATAGACTTCACTTGACTAACAAGGTCATTGTATCTTCACATGTATTTTGTTTGTAATTTTTTATTGCTATTTTGGTTAAGAGTTATCTAGACATCTATTTTTATCTATACTAATTCTTTGACAGTGCAGCCTGTCAAACTTAGGAATATGCTGCCTCTTACTCTCTGAGAGGCCAAATCCTTATCAACATTTAGAAATTTACTCAGAAAACACTATTTGACCACAAATAGTTATGTCTGATTAACACAATATAATCATGCTAATACATTTACTATAATAACTTACATATTTTGAAACCATCTATGTATGTATGTATGTGTATATTTATTTCTTAAATTAGTTTGAGTATTTATGTATCTATTGCCTTTTTCCTGCACCACCTACATCGCCTGATTCAAATTTCTTTAATTTAGGTTGCCTGAAAGAGATTGCCTATTTATTGTATTGCATAGAAAATATTGTAAATAGAGTCTGTTTTTGTAATTGTATATTTTGGTGTGTAATTAAGTGTTATCTCTCTCTCTCTCTCTCTATTTTAAAGGCTGCCATGAGGTGTTTGTAGTTATTATGCTAAACACCCCTATTTAGTTTTTCAAACTTTTAGTAATTCTTAAGGTGCCTTGGAAAACTTTTTATAGTTTTTTGTCCAGTCAATATCTATAATATTATAAAATTCTAAACATACCATGCCTGTACATTAAAACTATTTAAAAAAATCAACTGAAATAAACTATATAAACAGTGATAGTGATGATGATGATGATGATGACAAAATAATGATGGACCCTGCAATTCTTTTTAGATTTCTTGTCCGTGTGCTCGAGATGCACATAAAAACTACTAGGCCAATTTCGATACATTTTTCAATGACCAATAGTTAATTCTCTGACTGAAAATCTACTTTTTATCCCGGAAATCACGCGGGAATGATTTAAAATGGCTAGATTAAACAAAATGGGAATCCCAATGTGATTTTTTCACTGATTGGTAGCAAATCTTATGTAATAAATAAATAATGCGTTATGTTTTTTGTTCTCGGCAATCCCGCAGGAATTTTCCTGGGAGCGGGTTGAAGTTGTTCGGGTGCATAAAAATTAACTTATTCCGACACAGTTCCTACTAAAATGATAGCTTAAATTCTTTATTAAATGCTGTGGTACTTTGTGTCCCAGAAATCCTGTAGGAATTTCAAGTCAATCGTGGGCGAAGTCGCAAGCATACCCTAGTAAATATTAGAAAATATCAATTAAAATTAAAATTAATCTAAGCAAAGGTTATAGTTTTATTTGTTACTAGCCTTTGCTCAGTTTCGGTCGCGTTAATGTTATCCCATGGGACCCGCACTTTTTTCCAGGATAAAAAGTGGCCTATACTATCCCAGACTATAATAATCTATCTCTGTGCCAAATTTCAACCAGATCCATTTTACCAATCTAACGTGATTGAGTAACAAACATCCATCACAAACTCACATTTGTAATATTAATATAGTATAGATAATATTAATTTATTCTATTCCTAGTAAAATTATTTTAATAATTTATTTTGCAGTAAATTTATACATTTCCCCTTAATTCAATCAAAGATCTATTCTCTGTTAACAGAACCAATAATTTTGTAAATACCTATCTTGAACTGGAAATGTGTAAACAAAAATCAATCTATTAAAGATTATGATTTCAATATTTATTTTTTAATATTCCGCCTACTTAGGCGGCTTTCTAAGTAGTCAGAGGAATATTCCGCCTACTTAGAAAGATACATTTTCAGCAACAACAATAAAAAAATCAATTTGTGATTTCATCTTTATAATTAATTACTTGAGTTTTCCTTGCGTCTATGCTACAGATCAAAACTTAACAAATATCTCCATTTTGAATACATATAAACTTAATTAGGTTTTCTATGTACATAAACCTTAAGTGCTTTTATCTGTGTAGGAACAGAGAAAGAATATAATTTCTTGCGGATGGCTTGTCGTAAGATACCACAAAACAACCTACAGCCATGTGGTAGGTATTTGCTTGTCTGGATGGCTACCACCCATGGTCTAAAGAGTGTCGCCATAACAACCTTGAGTTGTGTTCCGACATTAGTGGCCAGGCTCCAGTCTCCGTTTAGAGAGCAGCAGTTGTAGCACCTTTGGTGTTGCAAATGTCCATAGATGATGTTAACCGCTTTCCATCAGGGGGGCCGTCTGCCTGTCTGCTGAACTCATGCAATAAAAAAAAGTGAAAAATCAATTAACTGATGGTGAATAACACTTAAAAATCTGTTGCGTGGTTTAGGAAGAGTTAGCGGATACACAGACAGGCACGGAAAGCGACTCTGTTTTTTACTATCTAAAGAAGATCTAAGTAAGAGCCCCCTAGGCACCTCGACGCAGATAGTAATAGCAACCGGAAAGCTATAATCTATACATATAATAAAATTGTAGAGGTAAAATTTCTGTACAATGAAAAAAAGATGCTAAAAACCGAGTCCGGGGGATGTAAGAAGTGAAATAGAACTATTTTTTTTTTAATTTCTTGTTTCTCTGTTTGTCTGTCTGTTTGTACCGGCTAATCTCCGAAACGACTGGACCGATTTACATGAAATTTTGTATGGTGGTAGCTTATATCCCTGGTCAACATATACGATACTTTTGATCCCGAAAAATTAAAGAGTTCCCGTGGGATAGTTAAAAAACCGCACCACACGGCAAAGGCGCGGGCAGAAGTTATCGTTTATATGGCAAAACAACACAATAAATGTCGTACACCTGTTTTGTGATTCTATGTTTATCCATTCTCTCTTCATGTCCAAACCACATTAAAATTCCTTTTCAACTTTTGTTATTACATCTTCTTTCAATCCACAACGTTCCCTTAGCACACTGTTCCTTATCATATAATTCAAGCTAACCGCACATATACTTTCTTTTCAACTGAGTTTATCTTACTTTCATGCTTCTTCTGCCATACCCAACTTTCACTGCCATACATCAGGGTTGGCACCAACACCCCTTTATGGACATTCAAGGATCCTGAGTTCTGGATCTGTTATATAAAATCTAATTAAGTTTATCAGCCACTACCTAGGAATTTACACGCGGCGTAGCCGCGGGGAAAACGCTAGTTTAGCTATATACTACATACTATGTAATGATGATGATTGACTTAAACCATTTTAAACTGCTTCTGGACATATCTTGCGGGATTTCCAGGATATAAAGTTCTGCAGATTTTAAGTCGGAAAATTAGTTATCAATCAGTGAAAACCACATTGAAATTAGTTGACTACTATTTATGTGAAACATGAACTTGTCTGTTTGACAAGAAATTAAAAACATCGCATGGTGGTTCTCCATCGTCCATTCGAGTTGGTTTTTTTAATAGTTTTAATATACAGACACGGTACTTTTAATTTTTTTTGATATAGATAAGAAAGGTATTAAAAGAAATTTAAAATTTTCCACCCACGTTTGCAAGTGGCTTGTATTGATACAATAATTTGGACAGCTTAACTCTTATGGTTCAATATGAAGTTATGATATATCTTATTAATTTCAAAGTGGGGCTTCTTCTGGGATAATGTAACAGTTACCGGTCATTTCACGTAATTTGGCGAAGGATGTAATGCGTTATATGTGATGCAATGTTGTTTTGATTATTAATGACGGTACAATTAGAAAAAAAATATTATCATATATATATGGCTTTTGTGTGTATTGCGCAAGTTTGATATTTGTTGTCGAATTAGTCTCTTCATTAAAAAACTATCTGTAGTAGCTAATCATTGTACATGATCATGTTTAGATGCTGTGTAGTTTTGTTGCTTGAGTTATGTTTTTCTTCGTTATTTTTTTTTTGTTAGTTTACATATCATAGCGGTTGGATATTTAAGTCACATATAATGCAAAAGCGAATTTCAAATGACAATAATGCAAAATACTTTTTAACACAATATTAAGGACAAAGAGACATTGCACATAGTATATTTAAATTGTAATATTTTCTTAGAAGAGCTACCTTATCGTTTTCTATGAACTTATTAAATTGTGTTAGGAATTTGCTTACAAAAAACTTGTTGTTCTATTTTGTAACAGTACTCTTATTGTTTTACAGTTTTAATAATCGATGATGTTAATCCTATTAAGCCGCTTATTTTTCTTGAGAGTATTATTTTTCAACAGATTGCCGACAAGCTTTGTTTGTGCTTTAAAGAATTTTATTTACGTAATATAATTGTTTATGTTTATGTACCTGATTATTAGAATTACAAAATTGATTTCATGTTGTATTATATAATATTATTTTGTAGGCATGTATTCTATGATCTATGATTATTTCTATGATGAAGAGGCATCTTTGCCTATGTGGTTCTTATTCACTGGCTTAAGCGTTAAGGATATCTGATGCGAACATGAGGAAGCATTGAATATAATATAATAATATGTTAATTTAAAAAAATATTCACATGATTTTAATTTCAGAGACATATCAAATTAGTCAAAACCCTGTATCAGCGACAAATGAGCATTATGAATTTACTCACAACACTGGCCCCTATATACCAATATCAGAGTGCATTACCGGTGTAAGATCTCAAGTGAGTTGATATATATTCTTTTATCTTTATGTGTCTATATCCACATTTGTAAGAGAGTCACCTAAGCTGGTTCAATGTATTACGCAAGTTGGTTCGTTTGTGATGAAGATATCTAGCTATGCCAACTCCATCAGGTCCATTTTGAAGAAGTAAGTATAAGAAATGCTGTCTTAACAACATGAAAAATGTTATATTTTATAGTTTATAGTTAACATGATTTGCCTTTATTATGACATACAAGTCTAGGTGGATTAGTAGGTAATGTACACGGGTCTGATTCCAATACCTTGGGTTCTACTTCTGTTAGGGAGACATTACACATATCAGGGATAGAACGGGCATGGGATAGAAGGGATCCGATAATGCGTATAGGATAGAGGGTGTGACGTAGAACGGTGGGTCAGGAGAATGTTACAGTATTATGTAATAGTGGGATGGGATGATTGGATTAGAGGAGATGGGTGTGTTGTATGATATAATGGGATTATATAGCGGGAAGTGTTACTAGCCTGGTATAGGAGTATACGATGGAGAATCTATTTAGGGGCGATGGGATAGATGGAAGGGAAAGTAAATCCCGTGTCTGTATAATGCCAAAAGGCAAGGTTATATTCTTAAGGTTTTTAAGACGTTTTGGCGAACCTTATAAAATTGAAAATTATTTTGCGTTGGCCTACATGCACTTAGCTGATTTATTAAATTTCTTCGGAAGTATAGTATAAAGCACTAACTATCACTCGGAAGATTCACAACTCGCGTGAGTGGTGACCCTCAATTGCGCTTCAGGGCTCAAAGACGTACTCCATACTCTCGTTGCTATCGTTCAGGACCTCCCCTCGTAGAACAATGTACTATTGAACACCATTTCACGTAAATCAGTTTCTGTGGAACGCTATGAATACGGAACAAACAATTACTCTTTCAAATGGAGGACAGTAGGGAAAATTACACAAATTACATAATACGGTTTATACTTGTCTATAATGCTAATATTAGACGGATGACTCAAATTGAATCAATTTAGTTGAAAGAACTGAAAGGAGAGGGCGGTGTTAATTTGTCATTGAATGATTCAACTTTATGTTTATAGTCTTCAACTTCGGTTGATTCATTCAAATTGAAAACTAGAAATGTACAGTCTAATACTTGCTTAAGCAAATACGGAAGTGTTCTTATTTTTTTGCTTACAGACAAAGAATATTATTAAGATTTTAAACAGTTGTCTGACAGACATCTGACCTCAGTATAGAAATGTGAAATGTAAATTTTGTTATTGTCATGCATTTTTTATTTGCCTATGCATTCACCCAGTTTGGTGAGGCCGTGATAGGGTGAACAACTGAAGAAAAATAACAATTTGACTGACATATTTTATGTATTATTCACAAAGCAATCGCATCTATGAGCTATGTATTTGATGCGAATATTTTAAGACAGTAACCTAAAACTGTCAGATTCTGTTATTATAGCTTCAGGTGCTGATAATTTTCATTTTGGGTCCATGCTGAAGTCTGATGAATCTTAACCAAATATATTTCTAACATCTTATAGTATTTTTTATGTCATTAAAGAAAAAGAATAAAATGTTTAGTAAGCCAACATAGAAATTACAATAACATAAGCATATTTTGGTTTTCCACTATCAACATTGATGGTTCGTACCTTGATTTTTAAGTTTTTATTAACTGAATAGTCTTTAATCTTTAATTCAATATTCAATTACCACAAGTTTTGTTGACTGTCGAACTTATTATGTACTACCAGAAACAAAACATACATGGTTGATATACTGACACTTATAATGCCGCCACCGTGGCCACATAAATCAAGCCTCTTACAAACAAAATAGAATCAGTATTTGAAAGCGAGACAGAATAACGAAGAGTGCCATCTAGTTTTGAATGTTTTTGAATATATATTTTTCTAATAAATATTTTTCTAGAAAGTCTAAGACTTCTCTTAATCTTTCTAGAGATAGAATCGTTCAAGCACTTCATTATTTTTCAGTTATATGATAATTAAAAATAGTGAAAAAATCGTAAATGTTCGTGCAATTTTATTAGAAGCCCCCAACTCTCCTCACTAACTGGACAATGTCCTTTGAAAGGCATCCTTTTGTCTACCGTAATCTAAAACATTAATTATGCACGAATGACAAAAACCATAATCAGTTAAATTAAAAAAAAATGCGGCTTTGTGATCCCGAGTACGTTCGAGTGTACTTCCTCACATATGATTTTTATTTTATTATTGCTTCGATGCTTTGGGCTTGCGTTCGCTTGGTTAGATGTACTCAAATCTAAATCTCAAATCCAGTCATACTTAAAACTAGTTTTTACTCTAATTAATTTGGTTATATAGTTTTATAAATAAATAGTACGTTTCTAACACATACACAGGAAGTTAACCAAATATTTACAGAAATTGAAAAAAAATTGCTTTGATAACTTCAAATGTTTTATGAAAAATTTTCTATTTTAAGTTCATACCTTGTTCGTCTAGACCGACGAATATTGACTACATATCTTATGCACTGACCTCAATTATTACCACTGGAATAGCCACTACATATGAATGAGAAGCATATTTTTGTGCCAATTCAAAGGCCACTTGCGCAAGTCTCTGGACCTAATACTGCGAATGTTTGCCAAAGCAAACAAATCTTTTAATTTATTTGCGTTTTTTATTGGTATTTGTATATTTTTTCAGGATTATTATTTATTGAATGAATTGAAGAATCGTGATAAGAAAAAGTGTACTGTAAATATCGTTACACGAAAGCGATTAAAATATAAGTAACGTTTTAATTTCCCGTATGTATGGCGATGATGGCAAATTGCCTGACTGGACTAACTAACTGATTGAAAATGTTTACGACTTCCTGTAGATGTCTACACCAGGGGCGAAGCCTACGCATTGTGTGCGTTAAGGATGGGAGGTCGGGATGTCATAAAGGGACTGGAACTGGTGAATAAGATAAAGGGATCAGATAGGAGTTATTACTCCCTTTCTTTCTCTCTTTCACCTTTTCCCAACTATTTGGGGTCGGCACAATATGTCTTTTCTTTCTACACTCCTCATCATATCATGCTTCAAACAATCCATCCATCTCTTTTTTAGTCTACCTCTATATTTGTACCCAGCCACCTTGTAGTTTAATATTCCTTTTGTCACGTGACTTTCATCGCTTCTCCATACACGCCCATACCACCTTAATCTTTTCTCTCTCAATCTTTTCAGTTACGTGTGCAACTTTCAATGATCCCCTTATGTACTCATTTATTACCGTATCCATTTTTGTAACACCACATATCCATCTCAACATTCTCATCTCAGCTGAATGGAGACGTTTGTGATTTACCACTACACTGGCCCAACATTCGGCACCGTATAGTATGACTGGTCGTATGACAGATTTATATATCGGACCTATGACCTTTTAGTTTCAGTGGCATTAGATTGTCGCAAGTCACACTGGTTACCTGTCTCTACTTTAGTCATCCTATCTGATCCCTTTATCTGATAGGAATAGGATAGGGGAATGGAATGGGGGAAGTGGGCCATTGCAAGTGTCACACACCCTTTTTTTAGCGAGGGGAAATCCGATGGATGGGGGCGCAAGGGGGAAGGTCGCGGCTTCAAGTCAGGTCAGAGTGGCACTAGCACCTGACGTATGAATCTCTATTGCCACACCACAGTTAGGGATACCCACTAAAACCCCTCGGTATTCCTGCTTGCGCCGATGTACTCCGCGTGCCCTGGCACGTGAGGCCTCTAAAGCTGCAACCACTGCCGAGGAAATACGTTTTATACCCTGACATCTTTATGGTCTTTACTACGTGGAGCAGTTTGTGACGCGCTCCACCGGAGTAGTGAGCGCGCATGGAACACGGCGCACCACTATCTTGACGGCATAATGGCGCGTGAGAATTCTTTCTTCAAGGGAGCTATCTGCGCCGTCCGCTCAAGGCGGCCGAAGTTCTAAAGCCGCTCTCCGGTGCCGCATAGTTCTCCTTTGGCGGAGTGTCACACACCCTTAACTCAAGGTTAATTGTTTCACGCCGATGTTCTATGAGTTCATTTGTAGTTTGGCACTCAGTGCTAAAATGGCACTAATCCAACTGGTACAAACATAAAATAACAGCAGGATATCCAGTTGTAAATGCTGTCAATCAGAGATCTCATAGCACATTTTACATTCCGTTTACTTTTTGGTAATTGTAGGCTAACCCGAGAGCATTCACATTCGACTCAAGAAACATTGTAGTGAGCACACGAAACCAGTTGGAGAGGGTCTCGGAAAGCAGGGGGCATATGTATACGAGCCAGCCTTACATAAGACCAGTTAATGCAGACTTCTCTGAAAATGATTCGAACATTAGCGACGAAGAGTGCAAGTCACTGAACGCTAGTCAATCTAATATACGTATGTATTGACTGATTGATTTTTTATATAATATTTTCTTAAGTTTTCGCGACTTGTATACATAATAAAACTACGTTTTAACGGTTTTAAGCGCGGTAACTTATTAAGTTTTGGTTTGTCCGACGTTTGCTGACATGAAACACACAAGGTCTACGAAGTCTGCGATCAGTGAACACACGCTGGATAAACCCAACCATTACATCAGATTCGATAACCCATAAATCATCGCGAAAGAGAATCGTTTCATAACCAGAATGATGCGTGAGGCTATTGAAATCAGAAAACACCCAAATTTCAATAGAGAAGATGGTTGGCAAGTGCCACCTGTTTGGGATCCGATCATCAAAACTATTAAAACCCAAACCCAGCAAAAACCAACTGCCAGACCTCAGGACACTGTGAGCTCTTTCTGCGTGCAACGGAACACAAACCAACTTGACTGATAATTTTTTCCTTCCACCCATTTTAATATTATATAAAATATTTTTTAGAACTAAGCATGTTTACTGATGAGTTTCTTGCGCCGCTTCTTCTCTTCAAGCCACAACATGTTGTGAAGCGGTGGTAAATTAGATTAGGCTCCCATAGAGTAAATAATATCCATAAACAAAATTAAAACTAAATAATTAAAATGAACAAGTTGGCGGTAGGCTAAATAAAACTTTAACAATACTTGTTGGACAAATGTCACCTTTATCGTCCGTGACCATGGCCACTGAAAAGCGGCCGAAACGTCGGACCAAACCCAAACCAAAACTTAATAAATTACCGCGCTTAAAACCGTTAAAACATAGTTTTATTATGATTTTTTATATTTTTAAAGTTCCATAGCTATTTTTGAGAAAACAGAACCCTAATTGATGTGTCCGCCTGTTTGTAACTGCTGGGTTAACATAGATGAAATTTTACAGGAATGTGTAATTATTCATATTTTGAAAAAATGTGAGGATATAGATTTAAATGATCCTGGTTTTACTCCCATTAGTATAAAGCATAATATGGTATACAAGTAGCTTTTTTTCGGTCTGGGTGTAGCTGGGTGTCATTTTGTATTTGAACACCCTTGCAATACAAGCTTGCAATACAAGCTTACGGACTAAGTAATAGGGATGTTCGTCATTAAAAATTAATGTATGTCGGGAAAGTTCTAATGAATAACTGTTTTCAGGTGATTGGTCAGTCTCAAAGACATTTACAAAGTTAGCAATAAGCCCTAATACGACTGGAATATCTGAAGACGGTATGTCTATTATTTAGTTTAAATTATTTAAATATTTTATTTCTTCATTTTTACATCAAATACAGCAGCATTAAAAAAACGTGTGCATATAATAGCACACGTTTTTTTAATGCTGCTGTATTTTAGTAAAAATAGTTTCGGGATTGTGTAATTTTTATGGGTACACTTTATACCACATCCAGGAATCCGCTGGATTCTCGGGATATAAATTACTGCATATTTTACGTTAGAAAATTTACTGTTGATCTTTGAAAACTTCGAAATCGGCTCAATACTTTTTAGTGAGAACAAAGAGACAAATATTTATTATATTATTTTTCTCCGTAGTTTGTTTTTCTTTAGATAGCTATAATGTACAGACACGGCAATTTAGAATATTACAGATGCCAGCGAAATGTCGTTCGCGTAGCCAATACGACGTGTTTGTTAGTGAATTGCAAAGGTGGAAACAATCAAATGCGACCAGTGCCACTTTTTTAGCTATGTTCATTCATCCTACAAATGCAATGCCATTTATCGGGATAAAGAGTCTCCTGAGTTTTGAATCGGGACATAAGCTACCTCTATGTTGATTTTCATTTAATTCTGTTCAGTACTTATCACGTGATCCTCTAGCAGTCATTCAGCCAAAAATTCTGGAAATGTAATTTTCGGAATCTGCTCTTGAGAATTAGCGTCCCTGAAATTTTCTCGTTTTCTGTAGTCAATAAAGTACAAACTCGTCACCTCTACAGATATATTATTATAATATAATATATAATGAGAGCCTATAAACGTCCAGTGGGCTCAGCAGTGGCTGAGCTTGGGCTTCCCACTATAGGGGGAACGGACAGTATACCCGCCACACTTGTCCAAGGCGACTAGGCAGGTTTGGCATATCGGTTATCTCGATATGCAGGTTGCTTCACGATGTTTTCCTTCACCGTTGTAAGCATGTGGTAATTGTAGCAATGTGCACTTTAGGTCAGAAAAGTGCCTAAGTGGTGCATACGTTCCGGCCAGGATCGAACCCACGTCCTTTGAGTTAGGGACGCATTCGCTAGCCATTAGTCTACCACGAGTTTATATATAGATAAGATATATTATATTATAGATAATATTGTATACATTTCTTTTTTATTATCATTAGGACCACCTGTACCTCCGCGGCCGCCTAAAACATTTATTATGAGTAGAGAAACACAAACGGAACCAGTCTATCAAGGACCGAGATATCAAGAGCCAGTCGAAATACACGTAGAAAATGTATGTTTTAAATTCAATAAAATTACTATGACTAAAAGTGAAACACAACAATATATATGTATGCTTCTTATGTATGTCTCTGTGTTTTCCTTTATTATCAGAATATATGGTAATTGTATATATGTACAATATTCACAAATAGGTTTTGTATTAAGGGCTATGGTGAGTGATGACACATCAATAACTGACTTTGTATGACCTTCAAAGAAAAGCCCGTGTCTCCGGGAGTTGCTTCAACCGGTTGGGCCATGCCAACCACTCTAGCTTACAAAATGTCCACCATTAGTGACTCATCCATAACGCCTGTTGCTGTTTCTTGTAGATATATAGAGTTACTGTTGCATTTTTGATAACCGATGAATTTTTATATCTATAAACTTGAGAAATTATTGGTCTCATACAACCTTTCATCCTCTATTTCAAGCCGTCCTAGTTTTACTTGTCTGTTCCCCGTCTATGAAAACTACATAAATGACAAAAATTACCAAAATTACAAAAAGCCTATCCTACTTTCTGGGATAACATTTACATAAATCTATCCCATTACCCAGGATAAAAAGTATCCCTACATACAAATTTCAGCCAAATCGATCCAGTAGTTTAATCGTAGAAGCATAGGTAACAAACAAAGAGAATAATCTATTTTTATCCCGAAAACTATCCCATTTTTAGGGATAAAAAGTATCCTATGTTCATCCTCGGCATTGGTATATATATGATTATAATCATAATAATCGCCATAATAAATAATTATAATAATCATCTCATAATCGTTCCACTGCTGTAGTCCGACCTCGCATTATAGGGGGAACGGACAGTATACCCTCCACGCTTGTCCAAGGCGGCTTGGCGGGCTTGACACGTCGGTTATCTCGGTGTGCAGGTTTCATCACTATGTTATGTTTCACCGTTGCAACGTAATGTAATGTAACATGTCTTATGATTAATATTTGTTAATTTCAAAGAGATTCATTTGTTTTATTTAGAGTACTTACGATTTTAAGCATTTTCAGAATTTTAATCAAAACATGTCAAGGTTAAATGTTCCGCGGCGTATGTCACATGGTGCCCCTCCATCGCCTAGCAGTTCATACCTTACACCAATCACCTTACGAAACATGGATGACGAAGAGGAATGTTCTCCAGGGCAATTGGTAAGATTAAATAAGTTTAGTTATGTTTTCATTTATTAGTTGCCGAAATATAGGCATTCATTGATTTTGTCACAAAAGCTTTGTTAAGTCATGAAGCAATTTCTTTGTGGACAAAAAGTTTAAATGTCTTTGACGATTTATTTGCACATATTCGCACTGTATGATTATTACAAAAATATTTATATGAAAAGTATAAAAAAAATATTAATAAGGAATTTGTTACGCCATTTCTCCTTTAACAGTAACATAAATTGCTTTGAAAGTAGAATCGTGATTTTCAATAAGTAATCTATGAGATTCAGTTTTGAAATAAATTCAGTCATTAATATAACTGTTATATTTGTTTGACAATTTTCAGTCCATGCAGTATTGCAACCTACCATTGCTTCCCCCAGCGGTGGATAGGGCGCTAAAACCGCGTCATTCCAGCCACAGCGTAGGACATGTTCATCTAAGCGGACAGGTAATATAGCTACAAATTTTTATTAATTAATTTGTTTTGGATTATTTTTGAATTAGGGCGAATAGGATTGTTGGCATTCTGATATAATTTCGGCATAGCAACAAGCTGAGATTAAAACGATTTCTCTCCAGCTAGGACTCGAACTTGCATCATCAAAATTAGACGCGGATGTCATAGACACTAAGCTAAGGCGATTTTATGACTCGAGTTAGAGTTTTGCCGTAAGAAATCTTGCTGTGAGGAGGTTAAATTTAATATGAAAGGTACTCGAGTCAAAGAACACTATCTATCCTAATTAACTGATATATACGTATATGTATTTTATATATGTATGTACTAAGTATGTATTGTTATATGTGTATGTAAGTTTATGTATGTATGTAGTTTATAATATATTTAATTATATTTATTTTCAATAAGTACTTTTATGTAATTACTTTCATGTACACAACCCTGCCTCTTGTCTTCCCACTCTCGCTAGACCCTTTAAGCTCGCCTTTGTACATTACCATTATTTTGTAGTTTTATTTGAAATTATTTTGTGTACAGTAAAGAGTAAAGAGCAGAAAATATTATCATTAAATCTTTTAAGATAACAATAATTTAAAGAACAAAATTATAATTTGTCTCTGACTCTCAAACTGGATATAAACATACGGGATGGCAAAAAAAAAGTAGAAAATAATAGGGGCGGGGCGCCACTCGCAAATTTTCTAAAACTCTAGCAAATCCAATATTAGGTCAAGAGTAATTTCGATACCTACTAGTGATTTTTAGTATGACATCAAACATCGTGCAAGTATTAAGACATTCTTGGTATATCTTTAAAATCACTGCTCACGTAAACGAAATTTGGTATTGTTACATCCGTATTTAGTTATTTTTAGCGAATTATAGACTCGATCAACGTTAAAATTAAAATAACATGGATAAATTCTTTGTTTATAATAGTCAAGGTCAGTGGACTTCAGATAAATCAGAATTTTGCCAGAAGACAAAAAAATATACAGTCCAGAGGTGAAACCAGGTTCAAGTTAGAGTGGTTATAAGTGGTACACATTATAACCACTCTAACTTGAACCTGGTTTTACCTCTGGACGAATTTCAAACCATAATAATTTGAATCTCGTATCACAATTCAATTTTAGAAATGCGGGGTAGGCAATGGTCGAGTGTTTCAACTACTAGTATTAATAATAAACATTATAAATGATACTAGCTGACCCGGCGAACTTCGTACCGCCATATTTTCTGAATTCCTTAAAAACTTTGTTTCATGTGACAAAAACAAAATCACCAAAATCGCTCCCGGTTATTAGAAGGATTCTAGAACCCGATCTCAGCGCCACCTACCGGTTCTAATTGCGAATCTTAACCATCCGGGAACCCACTCAAACACACAAAAACAAAATCGCTCCCGGTGATTGTGACCGGTTCCAACGATATAAAAAGTATCCTATCTTTCAAGTTGTATCAAACTGCACACGGTGTGCAAATTTGATTGAAATCGGTTCAATAGTTTTGGAGTTTATTGGCAACATACATCGTGACACAAAATTTTTGTATATATAAATAAAGGCATTTATTAAACTTTTAGAAGACAGACAGAGGACAAAAGAATATATAAAAACCGTGGCGTCTAAAGAAATTAAATATAACTTCACACCTGATATGCCAGTGCCAAGTAACACAACCTCATTTTAACACCAAAGAAGAGTTAATAGTAGATTGTTACACGAGAGGTGACAGTGATATTTAGGCTCGAGACGGTTTGGCGCATGAGCGTAGCAATGGTGTCAATAGTTCGAGTGCCTAAATAGGCCTTTCACCAGAGGTTAACACACTGCTTTTCACTTTGAATATGAGGAAATGAAAGAAAAACTAATAAGTTTAATAAACAATTACTCGATGATGAATGAAATGAAAATTATGAACTAATTTAATGAAATTTCAAGTAAAATTCTTTTTCTGTGGCATTCTACCAGCCAGTATTTTTGTCACTGATAATAGTAAATATTTAGCTCAAACGTTTATTTAAATGGAATGATAATGAATTGAATGAAAAGTAATTTATTAGTATAAGATAACGTAAAAAATTGTTGATATTTTTTATTACAATTAATGCCGCGATTGGCTGAAATAAAGTTGGAAGTGAGCATGTGTTTTCTATGGTACGCATAGCTTTTTAAATTCTTTGACAGTAGAGAAAATCGTTTCCCAGGGACGAAAAGTACTGTTTCATCCCTGTGCTCAGGCAACTCCAAGCGGCCTTTCTGAATATGAGAAATGAAACAGTTTTTTTTATACACTTTGTGACTTTTTACCAACAAATTTTTTTTTTTGATTAAATTTGTATTGGTTTATAATGTAAGGAGAACAGTGTTAGTGTTAAATAATTAATATTTATGTTACAGGCCGGGTTGCAACTTATACGCAGTGAAGATATGAAGCCAGATTTTTTACAGTATTTAGATTTGGATTTGCATACTACTGATAAACCTATATCAAATAAGGTAAGTTTTAAGGGAATTTGCAACTTGTCCAATTCTAGGCTTAGCTTTTCTTTGCACTAATAAACTGGAATCTTTTGTTTTTATGTACTAGTTTTTAGTTGTTAAAAATTTTAGTATGCATATTGTTAGTGAATTTTCAACTTCAGTGTTTAGTTTTGTCAATGAAAACAATGATATTGTATTACCTATTATTATTATTAACTATTATAAATAATTATAAATGTAAAATGAGTTTTATCTGTTTATTCTTTATGATTCAGCCGATTTAGAATAAATTTTCTATATATGTACTTTTAAAGACAAAGACATACATAGGATTGTGGGCTTGAACCCACAGTGACAACGTCACAGCGTATTATCCACAATTTATTTTGAAACATGGGACAATCTCCGTGAGATATGGATCCTAAGTATACGCGGACACGTCTCAATACTTTGGAAATTATTCAAGATTTAAAACCTGCAAATGGGGTGTGTTCGATTTATTATATTTATTTCGGTTATAAATTCACAGTCGCAGGCAGTAAACCGAAAGAGAATGGATGTGACACACGGCAAGTCGCTGTCCGCTGCCGAAGCAGAGTCCGCATACAAAACGGTCGATTTCCTCAAAACCGAAGCATTTAATATAACTCGCCAGGATGCTGAAGCATCTAGGAACAACCAACACTGACTATTACTTATCGGCATCAGTAGTTATGCACCATCAGTACGATATAAAAAAAGTTATTTTTGTATATAAATAAATAAACTTTATCAAGCAGAAATCGTACGAAGTGCTATTGAAATTTAATGATTTTGGAACTAGTGTCAAAACAGATGCGAAAATAATTACATTAATCATAAGTTTTCAATGTCCCTTTAATTGGAAATGTACCTGAATTTTTATGTTATTCTTTTAAAATTATACCCAATGTCCTTAGTTACAATTCTTCACAGTACAGAAGCAAACGTGCAAAATAGCAAGCCTTGACATCAATTCATGATTGAAGGCTTTTTCTTTTGATAATATTTCTACTGTTACCTACGCCAATACACTTCTCAAGTCAGTTATTTATTTCTTGTACGGTATCAACGGTTAATTTTTAAGACCTACTAATTCAAGAAATCAAAATTTTACAGTACCATCAGCTAAAACAACATAATAATTATTATTATGGTGATTGAGATGTAATAATATTTATGTGGAGAATCAGTAAGAGAACAAACAATGTCAGATGGGATTCTTGTTAACCTGTTTATTATCACTTTTTCTAGTTTCTTTTACTGCTCAATTGCGATCAAACATCACATCGGATGCCTAACAAAACGGGTTTGCGTTTTTCTTACCACTGACTTTACAAGGGACCAGCTATAAACTAAGTCACATGTTAAGAGGGAGGGAGGTCAACAAAGTGTGGGGACAAGGTGACCTAAATCTTGTGATGTCACATTTTAAATGCATTTAAGCTTAAAAACACGACATTTGAACTATTAACGAAAAACTACAAAATATTTCCAACTCTACCTATGTGAGCATAGTGTTTAAATTATTAAAAAGTAATTTAAATGGTAATTAAACTAATTACGGAACTGGTGTTTTAATTTAAAAATTTCTTGATATCACATTAAGGAGGGAGGAGTCTCACGAATTTGACCAGATATCGCAAAGACGATGGAAGGGTGAAACAATTTTGAAATTCATGTGACGTAATTTTTAGATGGCCCCTAAAGTATGTAAATACTATTAAATTATTGTAAAATAATGTTTGTTTTTTTAATGTATATGGTTTACTTAATCTACTAATGCAACTTTCGTTTTGTTAATATTTTTCGTACATCACAATCTTATATAAACATCACACACTTTCATAATATAAACTTATTAATAGGATAATTAGTTTCGTTTCTGTTTTCGGACATTACTGTGTAGGTTTATAACTTGAATTTTTGTTATTCAGGTGCTATAATATTTCTAGCCAGTCTAATTTATCGATTTGTCCTCACTGTACTATTGTTGTGTTTAATAGTACAGAAGATTGTTTTACGCTTCTACTGCCTATCATAACTTAAAAGACATCTAACGTAATGATTAATTAAAGTAATTTTTATTAAGTATATGATAGAATAATAGACGTTATATTATCGTAATTTGATGTGATTTTAAATCTTTGCAATATATTCTTAGCTATCTCACATGAATTACAGATTCAGTAAGTTTTTATTATTATTGATGAATATGTGGAACACTGAATATAACGAGTAATTTTACAGGAATTATATATACGTTAATAGTTATAAATATCAAAGGACAAAAAACTATGTAAGCATAGGCAATGGCTATATTTCCTATATTAAAAGTTATATATTGTATGACTTCGAACGATTTCTACAGAAAATTTACTTCTATTAGTATATGAATATTTTTATTGTAGTCTAAGGAATTATGAAAATCACAATATTTAATCGTTATCTGTTTTACTTAATTGTTACATAGTTTAAAAAAATCAACAGTGAAGAAATATTAATTTGTACTTTGTACTTACAGTAATAAACCATCACTTCTGTATATATTATATTAAATAAAGGGACGGTGACGCATAATTAACAACTTAAAAGGAATTGCCTACGCAATGAATATGAGGAATCGAAACTATGATACAATCTTTTTTGTCAATTTGTCTTTGTGTAATATGTTCAACCTGAATATTTATTGAGGTGAAATTCGGTTAATGCATGCCCCACTACTTAAGGCCCTGAAGGGAGCTTCAACCGCCTGAACAGACTTCTTTATCAAATTCCAATATCACACGAATTGAATCTACAACCTATTATGTATTTTATTTTTCTATAATTATCATAAAATAATACGCCTGATTTGACAGTTCTCATTACAACATATTTATGGATTGAAAATTCAAATCGTTAACCGATTATTACGAGAAATTGATCAAAAGTATACGACTTTGTAATCGTTTGAATTATTTTAAGTTATTATATATAGTTAATTACTTTTTGTGTCGCACAAATACCTCGCAAAATCGATATAAAGTGCGAAAGTTTTGTCGTACTCCGCCTTTTGCGTAGCACGTGCATTTATCCCGCACCACAATCAATCTATTGATAGGTATTTGAATTTTTTGTTTTCAATACATACACATAAATAATTATAGATTAATACGTTATAACAGTATTATTACAATTTCATGTTATTTGGAAAAAAAATATAACTTAAATATGATTTATAACATAAAATGCCACCAGTAAACAGTCCTGTATATTATCAACTAAATAAATAAATTATTATTTGCTTTCAGTTATTTTGATTTCATTCAAACTTGCGTTCTGTTGACGTTCTTAAGTGTCAAATCGGGGGTTTTTATTTAGAGATTATTATAGTATAAAAAATAATCATTATAACATCACATAAGGTAAACTCTAGTATCCAATTATTTATATTTTTATTAAGTATTTCCAACAAAAAAATCACATCATTATTGGATTTCTAGAATATAAACACAAAGAGTTTTAAATATCTATTTTTTTTTGTTAATATCTTTTATATTATTGTCATTTATACATAACTCTAGCCAAACTCAGCCCGCTTTTACATCACACTGGCTGCAAAGTAAAAAGATGTTACAATATGAATTACTGCCCAGCTCTTTGGAAACTGTTCTTTTTTCTTTGGAAACTATTCTTTTTTCTTTGGAAACTTATTGTTCGCAAAACTATAAAAGAGTTATTCGTCAAAGTCCTCTTTAAAGTAATGTCTAAAATCACAAACAGTCGATATATAAAGCTGTCCATTTAGATTTATTTTTATAATATTAAAAAATCCTAATGAGAAGTATGCAAGTGTTGAAAGTATTTTAGTAACTAAACATTACTTGTCTAGTGACAGTCTTATTCGTATTGAGTTAGTTTGTAGGCTTCTTTAAAAACCTTAAAGAAGCCCTTACTACTCTAACTCAATATGAATAAGATAGAATTTATCATCACAACAATAGCATAATTAAAATGATAGTTTCGTTCAATTCACATTGCGTACGTAATTGTTTTTACAATAATAATTTTAAGTGATTTTACTTAACATTTCCTTGTTACCATTTTGTGTTCACCAATTTTTGTTGAAGGAAATTGATGTGAAACATCAGTATTCGCCATTTATGCGTTAAATAATATTATATTATGTTTATGGTAAACTTGAGTTTGTGCGTTTGCTTGAATGATTGATGAAGCGTGTATATGTGTATAAACGTATATAATATAATAATCACACGACCAGTGTGAAGCGTGTTTATAAACTTTGAATTTATTTCTTAATTAAGAATGTAATCACTTTAGTCTAAGACAAAAACTTTTGAGAATAGCATTTAATAAGATTATCAACAACAATTAGTATATGGTACATCACATTTTAAAAATTAGTATAATTCAAGAGCTTAGTTCGTTAGTTGTTGCTCTATGAAAAATAATCTTTATGATATATCTCAGATATAAATATGTATATATTCTTTTACATTTTTTCTCAGCAATGAAATAGTGCTTGCATTATCAAATGTGATCACGGGCTAATTTTGAAAAAATAGGAAGTTTTAATATAAGATTACAATTTCTTAGATAACGCTTTGTATTATATCTTGTATATAGTTTTTTTTAAATAAAAGCTTCATGACGACAATTAAAAAAAAGCGATTGAAAAAATAATAATAATTTTGTTATGTTGATAAAATAATGTGGATTACATTATTGTTCTTATATTGTATATATCTTGTTAATATATTGTATTTGCGTATAAATTTTTTTGCGTAAATAATTTTATGATATCTACATCACTACGTTAATCTTTAATTATAAAAATGACATTGATAAGTTTAGTAATATAATTATTATGCTACTCTTGGCTGCTTACATGACACAATTTATTGATCTTTATGAAGAGTATTGTGACATCTTGTATATGGAATATTTTATAGGGAATAATGACAATTATATAAAATTATTTACATAATTTTATATTCTTATATCAACTGTCATGTTTTTAACGATAAGTCCGTAATTGTAAAGTTGTTTAGGGTATTAAGTAAATTGTTAATAATAAAATAAGGAATAATTCGTACAAAGGTACAAAGTTATCGTTAAAATCTATATATAAATGACATGAATTTTTCATAGCCACAATACATAAGAATGGAAAGAAGGGTGGGTTAACTTTGTGCAGCCAGTCAGGTACCAAAATTCTGAACTTAGGATTCAACCTGTAAATGGCAGTTAACTTTGGCAACTATCAGTTCCAGCAGAATAAAAAATACAATAAAGGTTAAAGTATAATAAAAACAGCGAAATGTTGAAATTTTGAACCCTATACTAACTAATAAATTAAATACACGTATTTATTTGATTTATTCAACGTAATGAGAAATATAGTAGATTATTGTGATTTTTGGTACTGTATACAGTAGTATTGCAAAATATCACTTCACAGAGTAACTTTAAAATGATACTGCAGCATGGATTTAATAAATTGCACATCTAGCAAACGTAGTAAAATAATACATTTTATGCTTTTTAGACTGTGTATAAATATTGATATTTAAAAACAACTGCGTGTACTTGATATAAATAAATATGTACTTATTATTCGCTAAATCTTGTTTACGCGATGACTCGAATGTGCATCATGGGATTGTTTCAAACTTAAATGATTGCAAAGCGGTGCGATTGCGAAGTACCAAGGAGTGATAAGATAGCATGCGATCATAGAATATTCAAAAATGTTACAGGTTTTGCTAGAAGGTTAAGTTAAGTAATCTTTAGTTTACTCTGGAATAACTAGTATAACCCAAGTCTTTTGGGTAAAGTCCGAAAATTTAAACAACATTAATTTACATACGTCGTTTACGCGGATTCATCCTAGGTAGCTGGGTTGGCTAATGTTAGATTTGCATCATCAAAAAGCGGAAGCGACTCCCGGGCACTCATCCCCGTTTTGTAATATCTCATCATCATCATCATCCGAGCGTTAAATCCCGGTTGCGTTCGGAGCGTTCGCTCCGACGCCCCGCCCCGCTTTCCTACTTTTTCTACTCCACTTCGCGCGGTTTTCAGCATCCCCCGTTTTGAGACCATTATATTTCTTGGGCCTTCCCCTTCGACCTCGTTAATGAAACTATAGGACATGTAATTGATTGGTTAAATGAAAATAATTTAAAAGTAAATATAACTAAAACTATGTAAAATGTACTATATTATGCAATTCCATTTAAGAAATAATAAATTAAATGAACTTAATATTCAATATCAAAATAGTAATATAGATAAAGTGCAAGTTGTAAAATTTCTGGGACTACTGATTGATAGCTCATGTAATTGGAAGGCACAAATTGATAGTATTTGTTCTAGATTAAATAGATTTGTATTTGCACTAAAAATAATTAAGAACACAGTTTCCCAAGAAGCAGCTCTTCAAACATACCACGGTTATGTTGCATCTGTCCTCCAATACGGTTTGCTCATGTGGGGAAATTGGACTGACGTAGACAAAGTATTTAGATGTCAAAAGAAATGTATACGAGCACTTAGTAGCGCACACTATCTAGAACCATGCAGGCCACTTTTTAAAAGGCTCCAGCTGTTAACTGTGCCTTGTATGTATATAAAACAAGTATCAATATTCGTAAAAGAAAATCCCGAATTGTTTCCTAGACATCACGAATTGCGGTCACGGCAACTTAGGGCGAAAACAGACAATAGATTGTTGTTCCCCAGCTGCAAATTGTCCTTACAGAAAATTCTAATTATATGTCGGTGAAAGTTTATAACAAACTTCCAGAAGATTTTAAATATTTGCCCACAAATCTTTTTAAACAAAGACTACATAAATGGTTGTTGGATAAATGTTTTACTCGGTTAACGAATTTTTAGGATAATTTTTTGACAATAATTATGATTGACATTAATGTATATTTTTGGTTCTTGTCAATTTTATAATAATAATTGTGATGATGTGTTTTCAGTAATCTTAAAGAACATTTGCACGCCTCATAGGCAAAACATGTGAACCTAGTATTCCATGTCACCTCAAATTTATGTACCATGTTTTAAGCAAATAAATTAATTTGATTTTGATTTTGACCGGGACCTGGCGGAGGTGGCATGGCTAGACATTTGTTTCCCACATAATTAGCTGGTCTCCGTAAAACGTGGCCGTATAACCGTAGGTCTACGCAACACTAGCTGGGTTGGCTAATGTTAGATATTGCATCATCACAAAGCGGAAGCGACTCCCCGGCACTCATCCCCGTATAATATCTATAGGATACGAATTAACTATTCGGTTGGGTTTAATTATGGGACACCTTTTATTTATTATGAATATATCCGAACTTTTATAATATAGGTTAGAAAGCTAAGCTTTAAATGAAATCAGCGTATATCTCACACCTTGCCATCAATAAAAAATGGCGTTTGGCATCATTTTAACATAAACTAAAACCTTACGAATTTTCATGTTCATCCGTCTGTCGCGTCGCGTGGTAATAGTACAGTATCATCAGTAGTATACAAGTATCACTTATTTTATGTTTAAAATGTTATTATTTATTTATGATGACACCACTGTAATATCCAATCATATCCAACCATTATCAAATTACTAAACATATCGTTAATATGTGTATATTCTGTAGAGAATCTTCGTAAACAATTAACAACCCTTATTGGGGTTATGGTCCACAGGTTTATAACACTAATCAGAGTGGTTGCGCCAAGGAACACCTTATGTTCGACCCGACCTGATAGTGTTAAAATTATTGATTGTGACCAAACACTTTATTCACAGCGTTAAAAATAAAGCTGTTAATGAGTAGCCACATCTTGGCCAACAAAGTTAGAATCTTTTGAACTGATTTCTGTTAGAGACAGATGAACGTCGGGGTACACCTTCGAAAGTAAGAAAATTCTCTTTGCATTCTTGTATCTGATTCATAGAGAAAAGTATGTTTATTATTCCGTGTTTCGTTCCTACTTTGTATAAAGTATTAACTGTTATATCTTGTATGATACCCAAAACATTTCGAGACTTGGCTCTATCGAAGCTTGGAATACTCGTAGGTATGGTTATAATTTTCCCAATCGCGGTTGGCGGAGATTTTCGTTTAGTTAATTGTTTCAGAACATTAGCCTGAGCTTGGGTGCAGTACGTGTCGATGTTTGACCGAGTCTACCTTAGTCGCTTCTAGGATCTATTAGGCAAAACCAGAAACAGATTATTTTACGTTCGAAGTTTGTGTAAAAAGTTAGGCATTTCTACATTTGACTAAAAATAGTTTAGTCAAAGGCTGAAATTGTAATTTATTTCGAGTATTGCCGAAAGACCTTGGTCAAACCTAGGATAAACCAGTCATTCCGGGAAGAGACTTCATATAGACCTTTGACTATAACATTACATACTTTCTGACAATATTTAACGTGATTAATAATTAATAACAATATTGCATCACAAACAATTAATTATTAAACCATTATTTAAACTATAACATTATCCCAGATGGAGCAGTAGAGTTAGTAAATTGTGCCTCCCCTACTCGCCATCAAGTAATATAATAATTTTCAAATGAAAAGTGCGCAAAAAAAAACGCTGGAAAGACGACATCGATATCTCCTAATATGCCTCAGTTCGAACATTAGACTAATAAATAAAATCTCCAAAAATAGTTCGCCGCCCCTTTGCTTTTTCCTTGCCGCCGAATCGCGCCCGCGTTGAGAAAAACGGATGGTTTTGGATTCTAAATTATATCGTCACATTCTGCCGGTAACGAAGAGCGTTTCGCGAAACTAGGAAATATAGAAATATTTGACCGCGTGTAAAGACAGCTATTCTATTGCTAAATTATGATCATGTCATTTATAAACGTCTAGGTAGAATACTTAAAATGATACAGATAATTGAGTGTAAAATTAATTTTTATCTACGTGTAAGTAATACTAGTCGTATTAATTTTAATACCCATGCTTTAAATCACACTTAACAACAGGAACAATTTCTGTATAATCTTTTTATTATTAAACGACTATTTTCTCGCTCGTGAGATACTTAAGTCAATTAGCACGCTCATTTATTTTAATATGAACGTAATTTCACGGCTAGTTTCGGCATTAAACGCTGTCGCATTTTTCTGCGGTTGTTTACCAAGGTACCGATCTTCACGAAAATTATGTAAAAAGCGGGGTACGCTACAATTTATGCGTCGGAGAGCACAATTTTTACTAGTGTTACAATTATTCCTCGTTATGCCTTTATGTAGAATATACATATGCAGATTGACACTAAAGCTCACTATAATTATATTCTTAAATAGATGTTCATCTTAATCAGACAATAGGGTAGATGACGGTCAATTGAACTGAGATACTTTTATCATGTTACAAAACGTCGAAGCCGCCTAGATTTTGTACGAGCCTAACAATGTGTCAACTACCCGATTGTACATGATTGATATAAGTTTTATACTTAACATCATTATTATACCCAGGTATTTAATTACTACAAAGATTGATGTAGTTACATTTGAGAGTAATTAAAATAAGTACTCGCTTATCAATTTGTATTGCAAGTGCAAGTATTTTATGTTATATAATACCTACATGAATTATGACTTTTATTGAATAAATGCTTGAACGAAAGCATTTAAGTGTTTTAATTCTTTATGTTACCCATGTTTTTATAATTTTATTATTTGAAATGAATAGTTCCCTGTCTAAACCAGACATACGCGATTTTTTAAAGGTAAGGTGTCGCAGGTCGCCATATTAATTTATTATTGTGAGACTAAAGCAAACAGGCTTGTGGCCTATCTGATGAAATGTGGTTACCGTCGTTTGTCCCAAAGATTTAAGAATCCTAAAAAATCAAACAAAAAGTCAGTATAGTTGCTTTATTAGTCACTAGATGATCCGTGCCCACTTCGCTGGGCATCAGAAAAAAACCACTTATTATTAATCACAATCAAATATATCCTATGTCACTCAGGAATAATGAAGCTTTCCGCTAGTGAAAGAATTTTCAAAATCGGTTTAGTAGATCCAGAGATTAACCCCTACAACGTCACAAACTCACAAACTCAAAATTATTAGTAGGAGTAAAAGACTGCGAATAATTGAACCCAAATATACAAGTAACAAGAAAGAAGATGGCGGTATATATGTTGATGTTAGATCCGAAGAAAATTGCACTTGTTTACATAAGCGCCATTTAGAAAAATCGTGATTATGTCTATATAAAACCACAATTGTAAAAATTAGCTAGGCCAAGTCTTTTATGATCATTTGGGTTATATATATATATATATATATATATATATATATATAACCCAAATGTATATGTATGTGTAAATGTATATATCGAAGGCCTCGTTCTCGTGATATGTTCTTTATAGATTGCAGGTTTAGTGGGCGTCATCAGGATAAAATGCGAGCATAAAACACAATGGCCACGGTTTATACACTTTTAATTTAGATTAAAACATTAATTCGTCATAGTTTAGACCTAACAGCGGGTTCAGGGCACCCGCTCATACTTCCAGCTTCAATACTTTCTTTAAAATACTCCATGGTCCAACTCGACCTGTTGCCACCAACCAAATGTGCCACAAAAACTCCTCCGTCTACCGAAGTAGATACTACTCAAGTATAGAGGGCGCTGACCCCGCTCTAGACATGCTCTGCTCTCATTGGTCGTTTATTAAATTACAATATTCATAACTTTTATTAGGTTAGAACGATCTTTAAGTTAAAGAAACATTTAACAAATAAAATTGAATTAAGAATTTTAGAAGTATTTAAAATGTTAACAAATGATATTGTGCGTTATACATCCAGTCAATAATACATCCAATTATAACTTCCCTCCGACATATATATATATATATATATATATATATATATACATATATATATATATATATATATATATATATATATATATATATATATTACTCAAATGCGAAATATCAAATAGAAATACATCGTCATGTAGGACATCCAGGTAAACTTCGAAATTTCCACAGGCATGTTTGGATTTTTTTATCGAGTTTTATTGTATTTAACCGTGTTTCCACTCCAGCCAATTTGACACTTATATCCTCGAGTATATTTTAATTTCAGTACCGTACCGTTAGCATTATCTACGTAACCGGAATTGCAATATCCATATTCTCCCCGTTAACTGACTGCGTGGTAGGAATGAACCCTCTTCTAACACTGTCTACAACAGACTCAAACGAATTAAATATGAATTTTATTCTACAGATGGCGTTACCCTTCTCATGACTATGTTGTTATTTCCTACGAATTTTTACACAAAGCGTGCATTAGTCTTCGATAGTATTTGTAATGTAATCAAATATTTTCAAAAAGATTCAAGCTCTTTCAACTGACATTGTTTCTCCACCTTGAAGCGCCAGAGATTTTATTGGAAAATGGTTAAATAATAAAAAGTATTTCTTATATAAAAAAAAAACTGAAAATCAATTATTTTTCAGTCTATATTAGAAGATATTCTTCAAAGTTCTTCATTATATTTCACACGAAACACGACCAATGTCAAAATTCAGGAGTTTACCATAACACGAGTTGAGCCCTAGACATTTGGCCAAATAAAAGTGACGTCTTAATAGACTAGTAAACAAGTGCCTTTTGGACCAACTTTTTTCAGCAGTCTCCGAAAATTATAAATGAGGTATCATTCGATTCGGAATGGCATCATGATTTTTGAAAAAAATGAAGTTCCGCTTGAAAAAATTGTAAAAGTTATTAACAATTAACTAAAAAAAAGGGGGGTTTAGTTTTTTGCAAATATCTCAAAAAGTAATAACAATTTTTCAAATTTGAAAAAAGATTCGAAAAGAGGAGGAAATTTCCTAAAAAAAGCCTCCGACTCCCGAAACTGTAAGATTAATATTTATAATTTTCCCAGAGGGATGAAAATACGGCTGAAAACGGGTACTCTGGCTTACGCAAGCCACACCCACATCGGCCCTTTAATTAATAAATATTATTTAAACATACTAAATATGAAAATAAAAAATTGAAAAAATTCAGGCACTAACTGAATAGATGAGTGAACACTAATCTGCTTGAAATTTTTTTTATAACAATTTTTCATTTAGTTATTCAATAGTTAATTAATAAAAAAAAATTACTTGAACATGAACATTGCAAGTGTGATAATTGTTAAACTATAAATTTAAGATTTTTTTCCTTTCTTGGAGAAATTCTTGAAAGGCTTTAGAATAGAACCCCGTTGGAAAAATGAGAAAATGTTTATTTTTCATTTTTTTATTAATATTTTTTTTTAATATCATATCATTGAGTACATGACGACGTCATGTATAAAAACCGTTCTTTCGCTTCTTGACGTTTTAATTTTCAAAGGTATGACTTCATCTGCGATATTGTTACAGATATAGACTGTTTCACGCAGATATGGCGCTGGATTTATAGCGTTATTTTAATTGCGATATTGATAATGACGTTAAATTTTGACAGATAACGTATGTAGATATATACGTTATAGTCAAACATCGAAGCTCTGGCGCTTCTAGGTTTAACTAGTCAAACCTTAGGTCTGACATAAAGTCTTAGTCAAAGTCCAAATAATTGAGGTTAGGAATTTAGTCTAACCTAAGAGATACTAATTTATACAGTTATTAAACATGTAACAAGTGCAGTATGAAACGATGTTTAACCGAGTCTGCCTTAGTCGCTTTTAGGATCGACTAGGCAAAGCATGAAACAAATAAGTTTGACTAAAAATACTTTAGTCAAAGGCCGAAGTTGGAATTTATTTCGGGTTTGGTCGAAAGGCCTTAGTCAAACCTATAATAAACCAGTCATTCCAGGAAGAACTGCATAACGACGTTTGACTATAATATAATATACCGTATGCCTACGGATATGCGTTAACGGCATAATTTTTTGACGCTTTAAATAAGTCGCATTCGACCACGGTCTAACGGCCGGTTCCTGTATCTTATCGGGTGTTTCCGTTTTCTACCCATTTTTTCTACCCACAAGTCTAAAATAATAATAATAATTCCGTTTTCAACCCATTACAAAATTCAATTCCGGTTTCTACCCACTGAACTGAGTATAGGCAGCAGAAAAAGTTAATTCGATTAAAAATATTAAAAAATAATAAAATCAAAAAGATTCTTATACATACTGTACAAAACCACTAAAACTCACTTTTAGATTATAAAACATGATTACATAGATCACATAATTAACGTTTGGTACATAACATTTTCAAAATTCACAACCTCGTCAAAATATCAAATAACACAGAGTAAAATATCAAATAGACTTTGAGGAACTATAAATTAGTTTAATAAAAAAAATGATTGTAACTATTGTTCAATACACTGGATGCATTTATTGCTTTTGGAATCATAATATTGAAAATATAACTAAAAGTTAAGTAAAATTTGAATAATTGGATAGATTGGGTAATACTAATAATCGACGTTAAAAGCATGAAGTATTGACATAAATTATGTAATAGCTTTTTTAAATTTAATTCAAGAGCGTTAGTTGTTTTGTGTCGACATCCGCATGAAGACCATAATTCTAGGGGATATTTTCCGCCAAACATATACGTTTTGACAATATAATCATTAAACCTCACTGCATCTTAATGCGTGGGACTCTATTCCATAATATAGAGAAAAGCATCATCCACCATTTCTTCTGGTATTAAACCTAAGGCAAGCATCAAAGATACATACATGTTTTTTAAAATGCCTTTTTTTGGTCATATTGAACTGTTTGCCTTTTTTATATATCGCTTGGCAAAAGTGAAAGTAACAGGTTCTGGTTTTAGTTTCAATTGAAATAATTTTGAAAAAAACTTGTTTTTTCATTTGTGTGTTGGGTTATTATTATCCAGTGACGTCATACACACTTGCAGCTAAGAAGTCGTTCGTGAACTAATATTGAGTAGATTTAAACATTTTAATATTGTGAGCTGTTTATCTTGCAATGAATAAATATTTAAAATCAATAATGTTTCTGACCGTACTTCAAAACAATGAAAAATAGTAATGGGTTGAAAACGGAAAGCTTTTTGGGTAGAAGACGGAAAAAAATATTATATTTATTTTTGTAGGTTGAAAACGGAATTGATTTTGGGTTGAAAGCGGAAAAAATATTTTTGGGTAGAAAAAGTGGGGAGAAACCGGAAACACCCATCTTATCATCTGTTCATGAGCCTTACTATCGGTTAAAATTTTACATAAGCTCCATACAAGTAATGTCAAAGTTTAACCAATGCTAGGTTGGCAGGACTAGTGAATGTACCTATAGTAAGATAATAAAATAGGAATATTTTTTTAATTCAGGTGTGGCCGCAGCATGAAAGATACTTTAAGACCAAATAGGTTAATAGTTGATAAAAACTTAAGGAGATATTAGACTTCATTTCTGTCTTTCAATTTGGCCCAAAGTGTTCCATCTAATATATAAAATTTCATGTCGCGGTGTTTATGGTCGCACTCCGATTTTTTAAAATATATTTGTTAGGTATGGGAATAGGTAGTAAAGTGTTTTTCATCCTTCTATGGTGTTTTTTATGGCACAACAACATTTGCCGAGTCCGCTAGTATAAACATTAATTTTAATCATTCTATGTCATTGATGTCATCCTGTCCTTTCAATTCTATGTCTTCCAACCAATTCAATTCAGTTGACCCGTCTGATAACAGTATTGAGTAGAAGTAGTTTAAATTCTGACTGATTTGTGATTTTAACTCATGTTGCAGCCTTACGTTGACAGTATACAGTAGGTAATATACTTAGCGGTCAACACGAAGCGAAGGATAGATAATAGATAGAAAGTCATTTTAAATATTCAGTCAATGTTTGACCACAAATACTTCACGCCGTGCCATCGTCTATATTAAATATTATCTCTCTTAACTGTCATTATTGACAAGAATTTTAGTATTGTAAGAAGTGGAACCAGATTCCACTTCTTACAATATTAAAATTCTATGTCATGTCATATATCTGTGTGCTATTCCTCTGCGTGCAACAATTGAATCGCTTCCGGATAGGGCGATCTTCAGGGCTAGCGGAGCCATGGTAGGCGGAGCCTCTGCTATTTTAGTGTAACGATCAGGTTCAGATATCGTCCCCATACAATCCACTGAGATAGAACTAGCAGTATTTTCTATAGGGCATACGAACTTCATGGGTTACATGCGCTCCTCACGATACCGCAATATGGTATCATGTATTGATAGTGAAGGAAATCTGTACCTACACAGGATTTTAAGTGTGTGGATTCCACTAAGGGGCCCTCCATAAATTGCAATTCAGGTTTAGCCCCCCCCCCCCCGGGGGGGGGGTTATTACTGACTTCAACCAAAAGTTGACGCTTTGACGATAATTCTCTGGGAATAAACTACACAAATAAAGTCCTTTCAGCAGGGAAATTCCTCGCAGGAGCAGGCAAATCTCTATTTGCCTAACACGAGGAGCTGTCATATAAAAGTTGATTGATGAAAGAATAAAATGAAGTAATAACATTATCACAGCTCTGGAACGGTGTACTTACGATCGGGTTACTTATAGGAAGTAATTCAATGTTATTTATAAGAATCATAAAAAAAATATCTGTATGATTTATCCAATATGCTCGTAGGTACTATAACTAATAAATTGTATCAATCAACCTTGATCATTAATCTAGAATTCTAGATAGATTCGCATAACCTTTATTTTTGTATAAAAAGTAAGAGTAGTTATTTGTTTGCGTCATAATAAATACAGTAACTCTAATGGTGGGACTTCTTCTGGGTTAGTATTAAAGATGTAGTTACACTGTGGCCGAATATGTCTTATTAAATGCGTTAAAAAATAACGCCGCATAGCCACATTAGTCTATATACATACGTTATCTGTCAATTTTTAACGTAATTAACAATGTCACATCTCAAATAGCGCATTAAACCCATTATATGGGTGAAACGGCCTATGCCTGCAACACTATCACAGATGAAGCCCCCAGCATAAAATTGATGCACCATGAATACCCGGGGGATCGCGGCAAAACTTCATAGTTGCGGTGATTCCACGCCAAACTTTATAATTTGTAGAATGTCGGTCTGAGCCTGCTCGGTAACCTATTTTGTATGAGACACTATTTATTGCATAGTCATCTGATGCAAATGGGTCTAGTACTTTCAGCGTCGCAATTTTGGAGGGGGTCTATTTCATCGCCGACCCATTTCAGAGCCAAATAATAATAATCTGTGTATATAATATTTTCTTAACTTTTCACGACTAGTATACATAATAAAATTATGTTTTAATAATGGTTGTAAGCGCGATAATTGATTTTTGAAACGTCGAAATAATAAAACCATTATAATGTGTATATATGTTTAATATCTCGGTTAAACTTTAGATATCTGATCATTGGACTTTAAGTAGTGGAGGGATACTTACTTTTTCTCTATCTAATATTATATTTATATCATATGAATAATTATCTATGAATAAATGATTACCGCTCTGTTCTGGCACTCGCTGGCCGCTATCGAGGCGCACTCGCTTCGTCCGCTCGGCTCGTGCACTGTGGTCTGAAGCTAACCTAACCTAACTCACTGTTCTGGTTACTAGTCCCTCACGACTTTCGTATTTAAAATCGATACTATTGACATATCTATCGCGAATTATAATTTTGTCATAATTATATCAAAACTTGTTTACGGCCCCAAAAAACTTGCTTTGAACTCCAATAACAGGTCTAGTGGCTATGAATAGATAACGCAACTGATATTTGAAGCGGTACCAAGTTCTCTTAAATATTATCTTCTTGGTTCTGAAATGAGCCGGCGCTGAAATGGAACGGAGCTAAAACGGCGGCGCTAAAACGGCAGCGCTAAAATGGGGGCGCTGAATAGTCCCATTCACGATGCAAAGAATGGCTCTGACTTGTGGGGCGGAGTAAATTAAAATGATTTACTTTCGCTTGGGTATGCTCCAGCCAGGCACGACAGAATTACCTATACAGTGAGACATATTATGTATCGTTATTCCACTCACCGGAAACCGCGGTGGTATGGTTGATTATAGTCATTTGTGCGAAGCGATCGTCTTTCTGGCAAGTGGAAAACTTTTGTTTGTCTGTGTTTTAATTTAACATAAAAATTTATCTAAGCATTTAAATGATACAATTATTAATTATCGTCTAAATCTCGGCTGTATTTGGACTATTCACTTCGAGCCCCGAGGTCTACTTTCATTATATTTCATCACTCTCGTTGTTAACGGCATTCTTCATCGTGACCCATGGATGTTTGGCTCTTGGTGAGACCATTGATATGAACTAGGAGAGTGATTTTTAGCTCCAGGCTATCACCTACCCAACTCTATTTTTCTTTAGCTACAAACCTACATTTGGAGCCTTGCATATGCACTGATACATATATATCAACACAGTCTAGGTATATTTCAGTTCAAAAAAGCCCTTGGTTAAATTTACTCTCGCTTGTGACGCTCAAATAAAAGATATTATATATATATTATGTTATTATCTATACATATATAATTGCTTGGTCTCACTGATTGACTGAGTGACATATAAGGGCACAGCTCAAGCTACTGGGTTTAGGGCCATAAAAATTTGCATGCGAACGGGCTCCTTCTACACTGTAGGAGCGCATTAAGAAAGAATTTTTGGAAAATTCATCCCTCTTAAGGATGAAAGTTTGTATGTAAATCTGTCATCTTTGAAGTAAGAAGCAACATATTTTCTATATCTCTTTCTGATTGGAAATAAATATCCGCGTATATCGGTGTTTTTGGAAATCAACCTTTAAGGGGGTGAAATACTTAACTTTTCTGACAAATCATACTATGATTATTTTTAATCTACATTAGCGAAGCCGCTAGCAACAGCTGCTTTATTATAAATTGATGACCATAGCATCTATTTTAGTGACCATAAAATGTCCGTGTTCGAGTGGAAATAAAATAATTACTGGCAATACACGCTAGCCACTAATAAAAACGAGTCTATTCGCAAGAAATGTTACCATTTGCAGTCAAAAGAAACAAATATCAGGCAACTTTATTTGATATCTGAAAACACAAAATTTATTAATAAGAATTATCTAATAATCAACATTTATACTTTTACAATTTCAGCCTATAAATGTCCTACTTCTGGACTCGGCGTAGCGTTTCAGGACAAATAATGGTATACCAGTTACAGTGCACTTACCGGGCATGGGTGCTTCGACAAGAATTTGCATCAGATTGTGGTATGCCTGTCTTCCCCTCAGCGCCGCGAGTGTGGCGCGCTAGACAATGCGTTTCACAGGCTGGTCTAATGCGCTGTATGGCAACCTCAGAGGTTCGAGCTCGAGGCCATCGGAGAGCCAATCGATTTGCTGTGAGGACTGGTTGAGGCCATGCTCCAGAGCATAGAGCATCCGTCGGCTGTTTTTACATCTGCGTGGCAGTAATGTCTCGCAAGGAAGCCGCCGGGATAGAGAGTAAGAAAGCTGCGCATACGAATCCCGGACGCTGTCACCAGACTGGCCTCCGGAGACGTAGGTATCCGCAAAATCTCCTCCCATGATTCCATCGTAGGGTCCGCTACATCATGGGGTTGCGGCAGGTCTAACCTCTGTTGTTGAAGTTGGTCACCCTACCCTACTTCCAACCAAAGTGACCAAAGCTTGTTGTGTGGTTGATCTTGAGAGTAGCTATGCACATGTCCTCGTGTTCTTCCACACAAGCGCTAGTATGGGATGGCGCGGTTTAGGTTTAGCGGAGTAGTTGAGAACGTCTTTACCAGAATCTTCGCACACTCTGCGCGGTGCTAATCGCCGCGAGTCGGTCCCACCCCCCACTAAAGAGGGTCTCAGTATGGTACGAAACGTATTCGCCCTATGTTAACAATAAAAGTCAGTCTCACTCCGACTTCGGACCGATGTATATGTTGTAGTAGTGTCCAACAGGGGATAATTATTGTGTGAGAAGTGAGCCTTAGCTAATAGGATCAGCATTAATTGCAGATTGAGATTAACAGACGTCGAGTGTAGAATTATTCGCTTAATGATGTAGATCGTCCTTCTTGTGGAAATAAGAAACTTAGACTAATTACCGTATATGAACGAGTATCCTCTTTGATTCTCAGATAGTAATGATGCCGACCTGTGTTTGGTTATTATTAAACGTTAATAGAATAGATGACATATGTTACAATAAATTCTAAAATTATTTGTCTATACATATAATAAAATTGTACAGGTCAAATTTCTGTACAATGAAAAAAAATGCTAAAAACCGAGTCAGGGGGATGTAAGAAGTGAAATAGAACTAATTTAGATTTATTTCAAATTTTTTGTTTGTCTGTTTGTACCGGCTAATCTCCGAAACGACTGGACCGATTTATATGAAATTTTGTATGGTGATAGATTATATCCCTGGTCAACATATAGGATACTTTTGATCCCGAAAAATTAAAGAGTTCCCGTGGGATAGTTAAAAACCTTTAATTACTTAAACAGCTTATAACAGACTGAATGTAATTTCTCTGCAACGTAACATAATAGAAGCGGAGATTTTGACAGGGTGTGGTGTTTGTGAGTGAGTTTTATCTTATATATATAATATATAAAGCTGATAAGTTTGTTTCTTTGTTTGTTTGCTTGAACGCGCTAATCTCAGGAACTACTGGTCTGATTTGAATTTTGTTTTCAGTATTAGATAGCCCATTTATCGAGGAAGGTTATAAGGTTATAAACCATCACGCTAAGATCAATAGGAGCGGAGCACCAATGAAAAATATTTCAAAATCGCGAAATATTTTTAACTTACTTAAAAAAATATATACATACAACCCTAAATTTTCAACCCTCTACGATCAACCCATATTTTTTAATAGCGATATTAGTATTTTTATAATTTTCTACTGGGATGATTTAGATTTTAATTTGAACCAGGTAGATGGCGCTGCAATCGGGTACCAGAATTTAGGTGTTTTTTGTTGTTGTTGTATGTGTTATAGTCCCGGAATGGTTTAAATAAACGATTGGACCCAATAGGTGGCACCGCGATACTCCTCCTAAAAGCTGGGCCTGATTTTGATGAAATTTTTTGTTTGTTCAAGTGGATTTGAGAATAGTTTAGATTAACATTTGGTCCCGGTAGATGACGCTGGAATCGGCATCTAGATTTTTATCTTTTAAAGGCAGGACAACGTCTGCCGGGTACAGCTAGTTTTTATAATAAAACTGTGGGTGTGTAGAAACCACACTATCGTCTTACTTTTATAGCATCACAATAAAGAGAACTGTAATTATTGTTTAAAGCATAATCCATATGCTACTATTAATTAATGTCGTTATTAAAGGCGTTATTTTTATGGCATCATAACTTTGTATGGTCGTAGAAACTCTAGTAGGCTTAGATATTTTTAAGACGATGAAATCGTATCTGAATAATGTATCTGAATTGTTTTGACTATCACTGTCATGTGCCCCACAGTATTATTGGTGAAGCAATCAACAATCACAGCTATATAGAATAAAGCTAGAATATTATATTGATAAACATCAGTTTAAGACAGGAGACTAATTAATCGATTCTGATAAAATTCAGCACAGTACCAAAAACTGATGCATCGATTTTGATAAAATCCATTTCAGTAGCGGAAACTGATGAATCGATTTTGATAAAACTTACTTCAATACTACAGACTAACAGTACCGTTCTCTTGATATATTGTTTCTCTTCCATTATACAAGTTACGATATTTCGACATTGAAGTATCCACAGGTATACCTATATTCCATCATCTATTTTTTAATTTCTTAATTAGAATAGTCTTACTTAACATTTTATTTATAGCGAACTTTTACGCCTTCGACGAATTTGGCGCGTTGAGATCTCTTGTAAGAGAACACTTTATTATCAGATTGCTTTAATCAATTGAATAATTTTAATGTTGATAAGAGAAAACTTACCCATTTTAGTGCAACGATGATGTTTTCTTTATTGGTGTATTTTTAGATGTTTTGGTAATTTCATACCAATTGGTAATTTCATCGTTGCGGTAAGTAAGGAAATGTAAAGTGTTAACTTCGATAAAAATGGAAACTTACAAGCGAGTGACGTAAATGAGGGGATGATCGGCGCGGGCGACCAGGAGGGCTCCAGGATTCGCCTATGGCCGATGTGATCTTAAACAGGCAGAGCGCATGTGCCCAAGGGGTTTATGTAACCGCGGTCGAGATCTGAAAAGGTGCGCGATTCATAGCCTAACGTCCGTTAGGAAAGTTAACTCATTCATCTTTTCCCCAGAAGCGGGGTGTGAGTCCCGCGCTGCGCTACTCCGCGCGTGTTACGTAACCGCCTAACCGCGCCGGAGGGCGACGCCGATTCCTACTCGAGCCGCCCTCGCGTGCGGACCTGCCGAGCCCAGTCTCTCGTATTCTGCACGTATATTCACCCTCGCCGCATTCACCCCTACGCGACGCGCGACGCTTGTTTCTCGCCGTCGCGCCGCGCTGAGCGTTCCTCTGTCGCCGTCGCACCACGCCGTTTAAACTACTATATTTTTTTAGACTGATACTTTCGCGAGACTATCCTATAAACTTTAATACTTTGTTGCCGGTTCCTCTCTTCTCTGCAAAGGCGGTAAGCTATTTGTTTACTTACATTAATTCACTACTTGTTTATGTTCATCCGCTCCGCAAGCTCTTCGTTATATAACATTTTCTCATAGCTTTTGTTGCGTTGCATTCATCTTTACTTTTTTTCATTAGACAATAATTTTAAGTCAATTGCTCTGCGCTACAATAACAAATTTAATAAATAACTGTACCAATTGTCTACGTGTTAAACTAAACTTTATAATACTGTTGTAATGAAAAGTCGTATTTTATGAGAAAATATATTTTCGCCTAGTTATTCTGAAACATAAACTGTTTAGGCAGACAAGTTCAATATTTGAAAATGTGTTGTAATTGTTACGTCTGAAATAGAAACACGTGAAACATTTTGACTCCTCCTGCCGACACATTTACAACTCACAAACACGCGAACCTGACAATATGTTCTTACGTTTGGCACTTTTCTCCGCCGTTGATAATACATTTGAAAATGTTTATTATTTACGATGAGTTCTTTTGACTGTCACACTTTAATTAATTTTGGTAACGAATAATATTAATCACTAGACCTTTCTTTGTTACTTTGCTCGCGTAAATACCGCATATGTACTTAGTAGTACCTATTTAGAAAATGGTCCTTTTTGAAACTACATTTTAACGGTTTATGCGCGGTTATTTTATTTGATGTTCATTTAGACATTGCGGTCACTTTTTAATGACCGTGTTCATAGAAAACAAAGACAATAAAATAATATATGGTGGTTGAAACCGTTAGAAGGTAGTTTTATTGCAGTCATGAAACTTTAAGAAAATACTAAGCAGTGTAAGACGGTGGTCCTGTTATAGAAAGTTTTATTGTTACATTTGTGACATCTGAGATGTTACCAACATGCATCCCCCTTCCCTCCCTCCTGGTGGTAATTATATGGTGGCCAAATGAATTTGTTTAAATTCACTCTCATGAATAATTTTAATCTTTAAAACGTCGAATTTAATAAAACCACGTTTAACGGTTTTAAGCGCGGCATTTTATTTGATTTTAATTGTTCCGACGTTTCGGCCGCTTTTCAGGAGCCGTGATCATGAAAGGCAAAGATGTCTAGTGTCATGAAAGACAAAGATGTCGATTGAGTATTGTTATTCAATCAATGATTATTGGTAAAATAATTAAAATGAACTTAAGTTGGCGGTAGGCTAAATAAAAACTTTAATGATATTCATTGACACCTTTTTGTCTTCCGAGATCAAGGCTACTGAAAAGTGGCCGAAATAGCGGAATAATAAAAATAAAATACAGTGCCCAAAACCGTCAAAATAGTAGTTTTTTATGTGTACTAGTCGCGAAAACTTAACAAAATACCATAAAATTTTATCTGATTTTCGTTCGTCCCCGTTGTTGAAACTGTACGTCATCTTTGTTTTTTAGTCTTAAATCCCGGTCGCAGATCCCGGGATCCGTTTTCCTACTTTCTTTTTCATTTCACGCGGTCGTTGGCATTACCACACATCAAACTAAGCATTTCTGATCCTAGACTTCTACCGGAACCTGGCCGAGACGGCATGTCTAGGTATTCATTTCTTAAGTAACTAGCAATCTCTTGTAAAACGTGGTCGTAACGCCTTAGGCGATTCTCTTACCCTTTGCTTTGTCACGGATACAAAGATTGCCGCGAATGCGGAGGTTCCTACCGCGGTCTATTATGTGACATCAAACATTCACTGGAGCATATTCATTTCCGTGCCATGTAATTCTTTCTCGTGTCCCTGAAGTACAAGCCACAGACGAAGAACAGACCTAATGATGGATTTTTAGACTGTCCTTGCAGTTTAATCGGCATTTTGGGCGATGTCTTCAGAGGCATGAAGTATACCCTAAGTATTTAAACTTGTCCATACTCTCGACTATATTTTCGTCTATGCGCACGGATGGAGATTTGTAGTTTTGTCGTAATATTATAAATTTCGTGAATGTCAGCTCAGTTCAGAGTTCCGAAAAGGGAACCAACAAAGTCACTTTCACATCTAAGTATTACAATAGATTTAGATGTAAAATAAGGTTTAAAATCGGTTTCAAAAATTAATTTTTCATAAGGTCAATATTTTTGATATAAAAAGCTGAACCGCGCTCCCTCTGGTAAAGCTGGAAACTTGATATTTTCTTCATGAGACTGTTGAATTATATTCACATTTTTCAAGCTGACATTTAATTTTTCATATTATTTTATCGTATATATATATATATATACACACAACCATACACACGTGTAGACTATTTCATACATAAACATGAAAAGACCATTGATAAATTTTACATCTCAGTAAAAGTGGTGGAGTATTTCATGAATTTGGAATTAGTAGTGTTTATTAAAGGCGGTCCTGAATGCTACAATGCCGCTTTAATTTACGAGGAATGAGTATAGAATTTTAATTTTGTACGTGTCCACTCCCAAGTTCGCTAGAATAATATACAGTAAGTGTGGATTAAAAGAGGTTTAAACGTTGCAATTACTCGGAAGAGCTTTTAGGGTTCAATACTTAAAGGTACAAACCTGGCCAAGTGCTTGTCAGACAACGCCCGTTATAGGTTTCTATAGAGGTGATGAACGTCCATTGCTTTTGCTATTTGGCTACGAAATCTAAAAAAATATTTAATAGAAAACACCTCCAAACTTACTACTTAATGGATATTATTAAAAGTAGCATGTTGTTTCGGAAAGTTCGGACTTAGATAACAAATCATTAACCTTATTATAATTTGTCATGTAATATATTGCTTTTAATTCTAAAATTATAATTATTTTAACAAATACTTTAGCTAGAGTAATTTAATTAAAATATGTCCAAAGGTGAATGAAAGGAATGAATAGATAGTTCTATAATTATTGTTTTGTTTTCGACCCTGCATATACATGTCCATTTGTAGTATAGGAAGAGTGGGGCTGGAAGTTCCTATTTTCAAATAATATGTAGTTTCTTATTTTATTATTATAGCTATTTTCACTAATAACACATTTTTTTTACCCAATAAGCTTTTTGTCGGATTTCGGAGCGGCACATTCAGCCCCGCTTTGGGGCAAGTTTTCCACCTTTGAGGAAAATTGTTCCGCTTAGATTATGACAATATATTGTCAGATAACATGGGTTTTCTTAAATAAAATAAACATTTTTATAAGTGTATGTATGTTATGTTTATGTTTTCTTTATCGGTGCAGCAACGGAAAACGAATACAATTTTCGGGCGGCCTGTCATAAGAGGCGAAAAAACAAGTCAAAGCCACGTGGGTTTACCCGTCTGTATAGCTACCACCCCTGGTCTAGAGTATACCGCAATAAAAACTTGAGTTGTGTTCCGGCATTAGTGGGCAGGTTCCAGACTCCATTATGACAGCAGCAGCGCATTTGTAGCTCCTTTGGTTTTGCAAATGTCTATAGGCGATGGTAACTGCTTTCCATCAGGTGGGCCGCCTGTCTGACTGTTGTCTGCTAAACGCATGCAATAAATAAAATGTTAAATTATAATTGAGATAATTTAACTTATAAGATACATGTCAGGAGCCTTAAGAACAGACGAGCGTGCATGACAAGAGCTATGAATGTCAAAGAAGCAAGTGAGGTGTGTAAGAATAAGCCTAAATGGCGCTCTGTTGTTCGTGGCTACCCCGCAAGGGACCTGGCGTGAAGTTATATATGTATGTATGTAAGATACATGACTAAACTTTATAAAACAACAAAAATAACTGGTGAGCTTCATATAAACGATTAGTGAAAAATTCATTTACATCATGTCTGTTAACACAGATGCACGTTTGTGCCATAAAAGGGGAATATTTTCAAAATAATTTTTACTTCAGTCATATGCGAATTTTCGCACTTCTCCCGGCAAGAGACCAAGTATATTAAGGAACACTATAAAATGTAGTTGGCTAACTTTTTTTCTGTTCCAAAGTAAAAATTAGCTTGGCTTTATAACCTATGACAGAAACCTTGTCAATTTTTAATGTTGTGACAAATCGATTCAACTCTTACCATAGTTTAAGCAGGTTTTCCCTCTATGATAACAGCATCTGCAGTTTGATACAACAATGTTCCGGGGGTTTTAATTCTCCCTGTTACATTTTTAATTTTTCATCCTTAAAATAAAATAAAAAACTTGACAGGTGTCAAGGGACACCCGGATGGAACGAAGTTTTATATTTATTATGTACAAAAAACCTGTATACACTCAACAAAAATAATCGTCGCGACACCACACTGTTCAATGCGAAATAGAAAGACGAAACGAAAATAACTGGCTTGCTTATGAGAGAGAGAGAGAGACAGACAGAGAAACACGCGCACGCCGCACGGCTTACAACTATAGCAAAAAGGGTCGTTACAACTTTTGGTCTTAATTTTCTCCGTCTAGCGCCCTTTCGCAACGCGCGATAAGGAACTTCGTTCCAAAAATTATCATAAGTATTTTAGGTAGGATTGAGGGTAAATTGGGGTAAGTTGTTCCTGAGAAGAACTAGCCCTGCTAAGCGAACTTTAGCCCGAAATTATTATTACGAATTTATTATTATATACGAAGTCTGGCATACTGGTTATGTTAGAGAATTCTTTGAAGAAATACTTAAGCAATAAGATACCTTACTATTGTCACTACCATTTAAGCAAGTTCCGAATGAATTGGTTCATTATAAATAGAGATAGACTAAAAAGTTTAAGCATGAAAAAAAATACCTATGTAAACTTTTGCCGGCTATAAATACCAATTTTGTATCTATATAGCCCACTACTGTCGCCGGAGTAACTTTGAATAAAAAATTAAAATTGAATTAAATTTGTGCTTTCAACAGATGGGCATAAAAGTAATCATTCTATTTTACTAATATAAATAAAAGTGTGTAAAGTAAAAGCTTAGACAATAATAAATGAATTATTTTACAGGATAAATTACGTAAATGATAGCTCTTAGGATTAATGTCAGGTATAACTCATTATGTTTCGCTTTACGTAAAGTGTCTGAGCCGATCCATCAACATCCGCTATAAATGTACCAATGTCTATGTACGAAAATATGTTTGTATTAGGTTGGGGAAAAAGTTTCTTCGCATTTTATATAAAAATTCAAAAGGTTTTTTTTATAAAGTTTATTTACATTTGATTAGAGTATGTAGGTGCCATTTTGTTGGATAACTTTTTGCCATCATGTAGGTAGAGACGTGATCCCATTGCTATAAAAATTTTAGGGCATCTGGTCAAAAAACTGCGACAAGTGGTTTTGGCAGTCCTCTCGTGATGTTAACCTGACACTGCCTAAGGAATTCTGTAAAAACCGAAACAGGTGAAAATCACAAGGTGCAAGGTCAGGACTATACGGCGGATGCATTAACACCTCCCAGTCAAACTTTCGTAATTTTTGCTGAGTGGCTAAATATGTGTGAGGTCTAGCGTTATCTTGGTGAAAAACCACACCCCTTCTGTTGATTAATTCCGGCCGCTTTTTCTCAACTTTTTGCTTTAATCTCATCAGTTGTTCGCAGTACAGTTCAGAATCGATGGTCCTGCCTGGCGGTAACAGCTCATAATAAATAATGCCTTTCTAATCCCACCATACACACAGCATCACCTTGTTGCGAGTTAACCCGGGATTTCGCCACAGTCTGTGAAACCTGACCGGCCTTTGACCACGATCTTTTTCGCACGTTCTTGTCGTACGTGATCCACTTTACATCACCAGTTATCAGCTTCTTCAAAAATGGTTCGGTTTCATTACATCGTAATAAATAATCACAAATGAGTACACGGTTTATTAGGTTTCTTTCAGTGAGCTCATGAGGCACCTAAATATCGAGCTTTTTTGTGTACCCAGCTTTTTTCAAACGCGCCAAAACCGTTTTGTGGTCAATTCCCAGTTCTCCAGCTACATCGTAACTACTAATATGCCGATCTTGCTCCACTTTTTCAAAAATAGCATCAATTTTGTCCGTAACAGGGCGACCAGAGCGACGTGCATCGTTGATATCAAAATTTCCGGATTGAAAACGCTTAAACCAAATTTGCGCTACTCTCACAGATACTGCATTAGGTCCATAAATATTACAAATTTTTTTCGCGGCTTTTGGCATTTTTTCCTTTTTTGTAGTAAATTTTTAAAATGTATCGAATTTCTTCATTAGATTCACTCATTTTAACAATAAGAAAAACAAATGAAATCACACATTTTCCTAATTTGAATTTGGAATTGTCTTCTTTAAAATTAAAACTTTTTAATGATACCAAAACATGCCAGATACAAATGGTATAGCCAAAAAGATCTTATTACAAGTTCATACATACTATATGCGAAAATACTTTTTCCCCAACCTATTATGTAGACTTATGACACTTATTTATTGACGCAAATGCTGGGTTACATTATGTCAAAAATTTCACGCTCAGTAAATTTAAGCTTCTATGATAAACACGCTTTCAGTTATCTACTATTATCGATATTCTGTAAAGTGTTACATTATTTATTCACTTTCGAATGGCATCGGACCAATATTAATATGGTCTGATAAGTGATTCACCTTGTATATACGTATAAATTATATCAGGTGTTGCCCTTCTACGTCGTCCTATAGTGAAACATATACACTTTCTGCTAAATTAATAAATAAAACCTTTATTTAGTCTCTTAGAAAAATTACTGAACCATAAAGGCATATGCATAGACGGTCAAATGAATGTGGCTAATCTAAATGTACCGTTTTCTCTAAAAGTGCTACGGAACATAGAAATTCAGTAAATTTCTAGAATCGTGGAAAAGCGTTAAATATTCAAATAATACAAACAAGTAAAACAATCTACAGCCAGGTGATAGGGCATTTGCCCGTTTGGATGGCTGCAACTTCTGCTGTAGAATATGCCGCTATTACAACCTTGAGTTGTGTTCCGCCATTAGTGACCATTAGTGTTTGCTTCACTTCTGCAATTAAAAAAAGTAAAAGTATAGTATATAAGTAGTATACAGTCATTATTCTATTATTTTATTTGACCAGATTAAGCACTAGATCTTGATATATAAATATGTATGTCTGTCTGTATGTCCTTTATAGAATCGAAATCTATATATCCGATTTTGGTGAAATTTTGTGTGTGTGTTTGAGTGGATCCCGGGATGGTTTACAGCCACAATTGGAACCGGTAGGTGGCGCTGAGATCGGGTTCTAGAATCCTCCTAACCTGGACCGATTTTGGTGATTTTGTTTTTGTGTCATGAAACAAAGTGTTTTAGGAATTCAGAAAATGGGGGGGGGGGGGTACGAAGTTCGCCGGGTCAGCTAGTATAGAATAAAATTTGTTGGACTGCAAGAATTGTATTATTGTTCGCATGTAAGTATATGTAATTTATATTATTATAATCTGTTTTATTATGTATGTTTATATTAGTTTATTATTGTTATTATTTTGTTTTTTATTTAATTACGATTGAATTAGTTTTAACTTAGTTAAACGACCAAATATTATTTAATATTTCTTGTAATATGTCCTTATATACCGGGTTGCCTGGAAGAGATCGCTATAAACGATAAGGCCGCCCATTGTCCTAATGGAAATGTATTTATATTAAATGTAGGTTTAAGTTATAGTAAGTTAAAGAGTTTTCATTCATTCACTAGTTTAAGACATCATTTACTATTATATTTCTTTTATAAACACACTGAACACAGTATATTCACAAAGTGCTTTTAAAGAGAAGCAAACACGTTCGAAGCCACTTATTTGCCAAGCCAAGACTTTCGGAAGTGTTTACTGTCCTCGACCACTTCATGATGTTTTGTATTCTATCTGTATAAATGGTAGGAAGGATCTTGCTGAGTGTTTCGATTTTTAGCGAGAACCACTTGTATGTGGTATGTACATAGTAGCGTATTCATATTTAGTATACTATGCTTATGTAGTTTTATTATGATGATACTCCGAAATGCAACTAAAAGTTTTGTAGATAAGTAGCAATATTGGAACTCTTATTTATAATATGGTCATGTTCGGCTGTCTTCCATTTTGTACGAATAGGCCTTTGTTCACTACTTTCTAAAGCTTGGATTTTTTTATTTTACTAGACACTTGGTGATTGCTATTCTTGTGAGTTCAAGTCACAATTTTTTAAGTTATTTTTCAACCATAAGTTCTACCTACGTAGGTGCCTAGGTAGGTGTAATAAAACTGCCAAAACAATCAAAATCAGAAGCGATACATATACATGAAAACATGTGAAAAAAATACTAGGAACGACAACCAACCAGTAAAAAAATAACTATGAAAATCTCCTAAGGCCGCTTTCTGATTTGGTAGTGCCGAAGCGGTACTGAATCAGTATTCTTAGTATATACGGTACTGATAGCTTACAGAGAGCTTATATTTGATTATTTATATTTATTTAAGCGCTTAGTTTGTGGCGTTCCCTCACCGATATCGAGCGAACTATCATGTAATATAGACGTTCGGTATGCTTTCGGTACTGCGTATACTGAGCATATTATCATTCTGCATCGATGTTGCAGCGACAAATCAGAAAGTAGACTAAATCTTATATAACCTTATTATTTTCAACATATTTTTGGACCAAAAAATCAAAAGTTAAAAGTCATAATAAGTTTTTTTATTACAATCAATAATATATAACAATGAGTCGTTGTAGCAAAATAGCTAGCGCACGCGTCCCTAACTCAAAGGGCGCGGTTCAAATCCTGGCCAGAGCGCATGTTTTCTGACCTAAAGTGCATATTGATACAATCACCACGTGCTAACAACCGTGAATGAAAACATCGTGATAAAACCTGCACATCGAGATAACCGATGTGTCAAATTTGCTAAGCCGTCTTGGACAAGCATGATGGGTAGGTATACTGTCCGTTCCCCAATTGTGGGAGGCCCGAGACCCAGCAGCGGGACGTTTGTGGGCTGTTATTATTAATTCGACCACAATTAATTTAAATTTTAATTTTGAACATTATTAAGGTTCTGTTTTTAAAGACTATACTTCTTTAATCACAGATTTCGCCAAGGTAGCACTATTAATTTGACTTCAACGATAAAAGATATAATATATGCGTGTGTGTGTCAAATACATGGTAATGTGTTATGCTTTTTTTATTGATTTTCTATGCATAATTAAAAAATATAACAATCTGCACTCCTTCTATATATAAACTATAAGCGTGCGAAATTTCATACTCCTCCGACCGCGCAGTTTTTGTAAAAAGGTGTACAAAGCTTCACGTATTTTAAATTCCAAAATGGCTAAAACTATAAATAAAATATAATCTAAATAGAATAAATCTAAAGTTATATATTAAATAATATTATAAAGTAGATCACTGTCAGCTGGAAGCGTGCCCACAAGGCGGGCTGCAATTCCACACTGCACAGCAATGCTAGCTCGCTGGCGGAAATGTGAACCAGCATTCTGTACACAAGTAGTATCAAAGAGTTTCTTACTAATGTGTTTAAAGTAACTCTTTGCTGATTGACCCTACGGGCCCAATATTTTAACCCCAAACGGCACAAATCTGTAACTTCTTCCGAAGATTTCATATTTGCGTCGTTTGACGTCTTCGCTGAATCGGCGGCGTTGCTAGCTCCTCACTTGATCGGTGGAAGATGTGATAACACCAAATATCGACGCAAGTTGTATCGCATACTAGCAAGCGCCCATCTTCGAAAGGATAAGTAACATTCCATCCGATATATTGCCATCATCATGCAAGTATTTTTAAATTGTATATTTTAATAGCGTATTACAACTAAATAAACAATTATTCAGAGATGGTAACGTAACATATTACAAATCAATCCTCGTGATATCTAGCCAACACTATGGAAGTAACCATTAAGGCGACAGGATCAAATATTACAATTATCATTCCTACTGCTCTTTTTATTTTGGTAGTAAAGTGAAGGAAGACGGGAGATCGAACATCTAACTTACCATTAGTCTCATTGTGCAAAGCAATTATACCGCGTAACACCTACTTGTGGGTCGTGAAGTTGCATAATCCGACATGTTACACGCTGAGCTGCAAGGGACGCCTTGAAATGGCAAGTAACACATATATTATTATGAAAGTGAACAATGATTTTTACTAAAATTTTCATTTTAGAAGCGAAACTTCTTTAAAATTTTTGTGATTTGAAACTCGATGAAACGAAAAAGCGACACTAAAATGAGATAAACATATAAATCTGTACAACTAAGCCTGCGAGAGAAGGAGATTCGAGTTTTACATTGTGCAGCACAGATTAGAGAGTCAATAAGACCGATGATTAAACATAGATCCAATTTGGATAGAAATAAAACTGATAACAATATTTTTTAGACCAAAACAGCGAGAAATTGAAAGTGATACTTAAGAAGTTTATTTTGAATTGTAATATCTTGACAGTTATGGTCTAAAGGAATTAAATATATATTTATAAAAATCAGAGGAAATTATTTGTGAGTATATTCTCTGAAGATTTACTTATACTACGTGCGAACTGCACACGCTTCAACTTTCATTTACATATATTCATATATATATAGAATGACAAACTTGATCAAGGATAAGCTCAATTAAGAAGAAGAAATTCATTCATTTATTCTACAAAAAAGTAATAAATTAATGTGTACCAGATCACTGTCAGGCGGAAGCAAAATATTATCAGGCCAGTGATAAAGGGTATCAAAGAGATCTGAACGAATTCTTTTGTAGAAACTCTTTGTAAATAAACTTTTGTGCACTTTAGGATGATCTTGACTTCTGAATGTTTGCAATTTGAAGCAATGTAAGAGCATCTTCATTAGTTATATATTTTTTGAAGTCTTTGTTACGATAAATCATCATCAGAAGCATGCAATAAGCTCTGTTAAAATTTATGAAATTTAGGTAGGCACAACGTTTCATGGTCAACAAAAGTAAACCATTACTTATATATACTTATATATCTATCAATCTGTCATTGTACGTTTAGGGATTTTTTCCAAAATTATTGAGAGTGAAATTTCGCAAAGGGATGTCTTTTATATCTCGCTTTACCCATTAATTTTCATTCAGATTTTAATTTGCTGTTGGTTCCGCCTGCTATTAAACTTAATGCGGGTACTTAACTTAGGCTTTCAGCTCATAATATAGTCTGTTAAACCGAAGTATATTTTACTTAGTTTTTTGTTTTCTATTCCCAATCTTGTGTCGGTGATGGTTTAAATTCACAATTGGAACCGGTAGGTGGCGCTGGTATTGGCTTCTAGGATCCTCCTAATCTCCTGGACCGATTTTTGTGTTTTTATGTGTTTGAATGGGCTACCCGTATGTTTGGATTCACAATTGGAACCGGTAAGAGCCACTAGAATCGGGTCCTAGTATTTATTTTTCCAGGGCAGGACAACGTTTAACGGGACCGCTAGTTTCAATATATAAATACTTTATTTAAAGTAGAAATTATATAGCTTAATTTCTATAATTAATAGACTTATTTGTGCCTCAACCACATATAAAGAAACAAAGGCAAAAAATTATTTATTTACATAAACCTATTTTGAAAAACTTGGTCTGTGCCCTAATGAATATCATATTATCTCAAGTTGTTTAATGCCAGGTGTTAGGGTAAGGGTTTTGTCATGTAAGTACCTAAACTCGTTAAACGACGCGTGACATGTAACTTTTAGCCTAATGAATATTTAGTACATACACAAGTTTTATACAACCCCCTTAGAAAGCAGTAAATTGCATTCCCACCGCGCTAGTGTGGGCTACAACTTTGTAAATATAACGAGTTGATCTCCCTACATTTATAATATTAGATCGTAAACTTTTTATAGCTGGGTTCGGGCTTCACCATTTCAGGAGACGGTTTACCTTTCATGGTTGGCTAAGGCTAGGATCAGGTTTTACTGGACAAAAATGATCATAATTACCTAAGTGAGGACGGAAAGAACAAAGGAAGGGGAGGTTCACTACCAGGTTGTGGTGATACCTAAAAGAGCATAATGTGTTTTGTGTGCAAAATAAACAAAAGCTTCCCATTAACAAATTAAGTATTGAAGACTATGTATAACAAAATCTATTACGAGTATACAGCTAGGGATTTAAAAAATGAAAGAAATGACTCTGAAGTCAAAATTAGTCAAATGACTTATTTTTTACAAACTTCTGAAAGCTGAAGAGGATTCACTTTTTAATATTTGCTGTTAAATGGACAATTTTACTAAAGGGTTCTCTGAACAGTAAGAATATAGCCCTGCGTAATTACCAAGATAGTTTATACTCTCTTTCTGATTTAAAATCCTTGTATTTGGAATAAAACACAAGACATTGTGCCTTATGAATTGAATTGTAATTAGTGTAAAATATTATATCTAGGCTCAAATTCTCAACTCAAAATAATAAATAAATCATTTTAAATAGACGATTTGAATGGTTAAAAACAATTAAGATGAGTGTAAAACTAACAGAATCCAAATGATCTGGCAGACCACCATAGATCCTTATGTCCTAATTGTTTTAATAAACCCGCTACTTGCGGTGAATCGCATTATAAAATGAGCAATTGTCTAGATGTAAGACAGGCGCAAAAAAATGACATAATAATTTTTCAGTTTTATCATTTTAAACATTGACCCGAAACTGAATTTTAACACTCATCAGAACTAGCCGATAATTGCGTGGCTTACATTTTACAAATTCAAATATCTCTTTTTGTATAAAACACGGTTTCATCATAGATTATATTGAGATGAATGAACAAGAGCATGTTTTACCTCATCAAGATGATTTTTTTTTAAGTGAAAGCAAAGGCTCACTATTTGCCTCATAGTTACATAAAAATGTAATATTATGTAACTTAAAAATTGTTTTACACTTAAATGCTACAAAATTTCAACCGGGGCGATTGAACGGAGGGCCGTGGTAGCTTTGCGGCTAGCAGTCGTCTTGTCTGTATCATGCACTAGGACTCATCCTTTCCCAAAGTGGGCGATAACGCCCCCTTGTGGGTGCTGCAGGCCTAAAAGGGTGGTAAGAGACCCAGAAAAAAAATGGGGGCGTTGTATAGAGGCACCAAACGTGGCGACTTGCGGCTGTTCTCGGGTAAATTGCAACCAGATATCAACAAACTTATTAAACAGCATCAGATTCATCCTTCACATTAGTTTTTATATAAGAATCAACTATGTTTGTTTGATTTTGAATTAAAGATAATCTGTCTGAATACTATAAAGTTGCGTTAATTTAATTTGACGTTATAGTGGTTTTTAAGTAGGTGACAAAATGGAGGCGCTAAAAAATTATTTATTCTCAAAGTGGGCAGTATACAAAATAAGTTTGGGAACCACTACACTAGGTGGTTCGTGACGGTTTAGTTATTTAGTTACAGCGAGCTTTGTGCAGCCGGTGATTTTAATTTAATTTGTTTAATTGATAACTATGACTGTAAAATATTTTGATTTCTTGAGAGTAAATCAATATTATTATTAATTGTTAATGAAAATAACTATTGAACGATAAGTATATGTATACAATAATGTAGCTATGATTTTTAAGCGATTTCCACCATCAGTTAGATGCATTGAAGATTTATACATCTATATATACAAAAGAAAGTCGTGTTAATTACACTATTTATAACTCAAGAATGGCTGTACCGATTTGGCTGAAAATTGATGGAGAGGTGGCTTAGAACCAGGAGACGTACATAGGATACTTTTTATCCCGTTGGAAACAGTAGGTGGCGCTGAGATAGGGTTCTAGAATCCTCCTAATGACCTGGACCGATTTTGGTGATTTTGTTTTTGTGTGTTTGAGTGGATTCCCGGATGGTTTATATCCACAGTTGGAACCGGTAGGTGGCGCTGGGATCGGGTCCTAGATTTTTATTTTTTCAGAGCCGGACAACGTCTGCCGGGACCGCTAGTATTATATAAATAAAAAACCTACAGGTTTTCACGCGTCGTAGCCGCGGGTAAAATACTAGTATTGAATAAGTATGGTCCAACAATCATTATTCTATTTTGTTTGTTCGAATGAAACCCAAAAACAGCCATAAATCAAAGTTACATAATGATTTAACACTTACTTACTTCCACCTTACCTATCCTTCTATAGTAGTGATACTGAATTGTAGATCTATTAGTCTTAGTATACTCAATACTCATGCAGCCGTGCCGGTAATATGTTGCAATAAAACTCCAGTGTTTTTATTTTTATACCATACTAAAACTCACCACTACGTCGTAAAGAAGTTTCATTTCAAAAAGTCAATAAGAAACTTATTCACAATTTTTCAAAATGACAAACGATGTACAAAGTAAGACGTATCTACTTCACACGACTTTGTACCTAATGATACATTTTTTCAACCTTCAGTTTAGACGTATGTTATAACATATACCCCTATTTTTTTCGCGATTTTACTACATAACATTGTAGTAAAATCTGTAACTTTACAGATCGCACCTTGTTGAACTGCATCTATTTGAATAGGTTTAGTAGCTTCCGAGAAAAATGAATGTGACATACAAAAATCTTTAACACGAAAGTAGACGGAGAGTTATGGCCAGAAGGACATGACGTATACAAATTGCGAGAATGGCTATGGAACCCTAAAATTACGAAATTTCTAAAATAAACCTTGTTCCTGAAAGAAATGAAATTTTGCGAATTACTAATGGTGCCAATGCGTCAGTATTGGGTCCCATTGAAGATTAGTCGAGTGAAAAGATTGAATTCAGCCTCCAGCTCCACAATGTCGACTTTTTAAGATCTGATATACAAAAACGGTCTATTATTTTAATGTTAAAAAATAAATAGAATAAAATTAAAGATAAAACTGGTCTAAAGTTAATTTATAAAATTACTTTATAGTAAATAAAAGAGCCCATTCAGACTCAGTGACATAATAATAAAAAGTGTTTTTTGCATTAATAGTTGTATGATATCAACCAGTATTCGATGTGTTTTTTTTAATCCCTTCCGCTGGATCAACACGGCTAATCTTTTAGGAGTTCTATGTCTTTCTTATATTTTGTTTTATTTTCTTGTTTATATATTTATACTTTTTTTCTTTATTTATTTTCAGAAACTTACATACAATATACATTGGGTCCTTTATTTTAATATATTTTCGATATCTTCTAGAGTTTTAACACTGTCTATATGTCTATTATGCATTATTATTATATTGCAATCTATTAAATTATTTACTACTATTTCTTTGACATACTATTATTTATTACTATCCCTATTAATATTATAAATGCGAAAGTAACTGTCTGTTCCGTTTTCACGTAAAAACTACTGGACCGATTTGGCTGAAATTCGGTACGTATGTAAATTAAATACTGAGGATGGACAAGGGATAATTTTCATTTTGGCCTTTTTGGTAATTTTGGCCTATTTGGTCATTTTGGCCTTTTTGGTCATTTTGGCCTTTTTGGTCATTTTGGCCTTTTTGGTCATTTTGGCCTATTTAGTAATTTTTCCTTTTTAGTCATTTTGGCCTATTTGGTCGTTTTTGCCTATTCCGTCATTTTGGCCATGTCGGTCTCTGTGGCCTTTTTGACCATTTTGGCCTTTTTGGTCAAGTTTTGTCATTTATGTTGTTTACAGATAGACGGGGGATGGTATAATTAGCGATATAAAATGAAGTGAATCTTCCGTGGGCAAATACATACAAAATTAATATAATATAACCTGTAGTGCTTGCTCTATAAACAAGAGAGACGCACTAGAGTTGAGTATATTCTTAGATCTATTACATAGCCATTTGCGAACGTTTGACGGTGATCCCTGCGTTGTTCAAGTCTTTTCAGGAGAGGGGTGAGGTGTAGGTCCCATAGGATACGCCCTCCTATGGACCATAGAGCGCAGCCTTCGTGGTCCTCCTGCTTACATCCCGAGATAGACCTAAAGGTTTAGGACCTCATTGGGTATAACATGTAATAAAATAATATAACATGACCGATACGGCCACCTATTAAATGTTTTACTAATAAAAATGTCATTCTTTAACGAGGAAAGAAGGACATGACGATTATAATATAACAGTTCCATTTTTACTAAAATGGCAATGGAACTCCGAAAAGATCATTACACAAGTTATTCAAATTGAGAAAATTACATTTTAGTATTGACTGAATCAATGAAAAGTGCGTAAATCATTTTTCTTGGCCAATTAACATGTTAAGAGGGTTCCCGTGTAATATTGAATTTGCTTCGATTTGTTCTATGACTTAAGAATGTCTACTGATTTTAATTTTATTCTTATCTTTATCTTAATAAAACTATGTTTTAACGGTTTTATTTATTTGATTTTGGTTATTCCGACGTTTCGGCCACTTTTCAGTGGCCGTGATCACGGGAGACAGAGATGTCAAGTGTCAACGAGTATTGTTAAAATTTTATTTAGCCTACAGCCGACTTGTTCATTTTAATTATTTAGTTTTAAATTTGTTTATGGTTAGTATTTACTCTATGGGAGCCTAATCTAATTTACTACCGCTTCGCAACATGTTATAGCTTGAAGAGAAGAAGCGGCGGCGTAAGGAACTCTTCAGCAAACATCTAGCTAGCACTAAAAAAATTATATAATATTAAAATGGGTGGAAGGAAAAATAAAAGAATAAATTACCGCACTGAAAACCATTAAAACGTAGTTTAATTATGTATACAAGTAGCGAAAACTTAAGAAAATATTATCTTTCATGTTATTACTTTTGTCAACGGAAATTATTATAGAAAGTAAATTGCGGAAAATATAACGTAACTACACATAACATAGTTAAATAGACGAATACGCGAAGCATTGATATGTATTTTTTATATATCAATGACGCGAGGGGAAATCTTCAGAATCTTCTTTTTTGAGAAATGCAGAGAGCCATTTGGTTTATGTTTTAAACATACTTTAAATAAAGGGTCAAATTTTAAGATTTGATGTTAAAAAAAATATTTATAATAAAATACTAATAAAGTTGACTTAAAAAATGTGTGAGAGATTTTTAAAAATACTTATATTCTCAGAATCTCACGGTCCAAACATGTTAACTGCAAACAAAATAAACACTGTTAATTACATATTGCACTGTATCGGCTGTTTTAGCTATCAAACTACATAACCAATCTGTATTTGGTAAAATGGATGCAGCTATTGTGTCCACACAGTTCGCATCTTACACCAGAGGCTTGTGGGGCTTGCCATAACGTCAAGAAATCGAGTTAAATGGCAGACTATTGAAAAATATTTAAATGATAAAATTGCATTTGCACAGCGTTTCACTCCAGCTTTTTATCCTATTTTCTGTGTAAAGTTTTATTTTGTCAAACTTGTTAGGGATTCATGGAAATAATTTACACTGTGAATTTTTAGTATGTTTTGTCATTTTTAATTTTCTTCTTGTTATATACTGTTTGCTACAACTCTATTAATTCTTGGAAAATAAATTGTATAACATATTTCTGTAAAAAAGCTTGAAAGATACAAAATAATTATGAAGTAAAATATTTTTTAAGCATTTAGAATTTTAATGAAATGAGGAAATAGACTTAATTTTTAATTTAAATTCAAAAAATGTTTTTAATAAATTTATGTAAATCAAATAAAATCTTTTAAATGTTGAATGCTATAAACTGGGTCATTCTCCATACCCGTGGTAGGCAGAGACATACATTTATAAATATATTAATATTCTAAAGAGATAAAGTTTGTGAGTTTGGTTGTTCGAGGTAATCTCGGGTACTACTAAACTAATTTTGAAAATTATTTCACCAGTAGAAAGCTACATTATTCCCGTGATATAGGCTATAATTAGTTGTGATTAATAAATCAAAAAAAGTAAAACAAAAAAATTACACCCAGCGAAGAGCGCATGGGAACGCCTGTCAAGTATGTTTCAGCAATAACGTTCCTCGCAACAATTGGGCACATAATCGTACGAGGCATTGCGAGTATTTTTTCGTGCGTGCGTGTGTGCATGAGTATTTTTTAATGACGCCCAGCGAAGTGGGTATAGGTCAGCAAGTACTAAATATCTTTATTTTTCCATACCAAAGAAGGCTCATTATATATAGCTATTATTTTATGGCTCTTTAAACAAAATTTAAATTTGTATTAAATTAAGAATGAGGGTGTTACTGGTAAATCTGCGTCCATACTTGTATCATTGTGACCATTCGATCCCCGTTTCGTTACGTGGTCGTGTTTTCTAACCTTAGATTGTAATAGGCCGTCATAAGGGCGTTGCAAAAGATCACACATTGTCGTTTTAAATTGGTATAGGAGGCGAGGGGTTTATTGTTTACTTATTTTTAAATTAATCAGTAACAACATAACTCTTAGAAGTTCCTAATTTCTATATGACTAGATGGCGCCACACGTCATGGTTCTTTCCCTTGATGCTTTATTATTTGAAAAAAATATTTTGAAACCAAATCAGTTAAAATTTTAATATAAAAATATGTTTTAATGAATGTTATTAGAAACCCTAATCGTACATTTTTCTTTATCAAATCACGAAAAAGAATCACTTGTGTCATCCTCTAAATGTAGGACAGTGTCATTCCCAGTATTATTATTTGATATAATCTGAAAATATTAAATAGTTTTTCGAAGATGAGAAGTGTATTTTTGTGAAGTTGCTATAAACGCTTATCTAAATTTTATAATATCAATATGTTAAAACCGTTATAATTTTCAGATATGGGCTTTTAGAGTAGGTTTCAATGCAAGTTAATGGACTTCCAAACAAGTTACAGACTAACTCCATTTGAATAGCCAGAGGCCATTACAAGTTAAAACTAATAAACTAAACGCTTCCCGGTATCAAACTTTCTCTGCATTTGAACTTATCGTCACCGCTTATCACATTATACATGAAAAGGGATTCTTTCCATTATAAAAGCCATATTAAAACTTACAATTTGAAACATAGCTTAATGTTTTGTAGTCCATATCATTTAAAATGTATACCCATACGAATGTATGGGTATACATTGAGTGAGAATGGCAGCAAAGTGAGCGTTAAGTATTGTGCCACGTCCGTCTCATTATAAGTAAGTATTTATTCCCATTTTTTTTGGGTACATTTTTCATAGTATATTGTCCATTAAAGGCGGTCCTTGTTAGAAAGAAGCCGTGGAAGCAAGCATTTATTGCACTCAAACTCACACAAAAATTAAATCAATACCACGTTGTGTGTCACGACTATAAGAAATCCAATGAAGTTTTTAGTAATATATTGATTAAAGTTTTGCCAGTATATATTGTTTACTATGTTTGCCTGCGGCTTCGTGCGCGGAAAAATTTCGACACGTATACACCGGAAGCTATCCGGGTATCCGCTATTTTCCGGGTCAAATGGATTTCGTACTATGTTGACAGCATTGACACAGGTTACATGCATGCATTAAATTTGTATATAGGTGCTATTTGCCTCTAAAAAACCGATCCGTCCCGCGAAAACTATCTGTATATTGGAATTGAGTTAGTATTGGAATTGAGACAACATAATAGACTAAATTATAGTAAAATAAAATCACGACAACGTGATTTCGTTTTATGAAAGCGTACAAGTTCAATAAAAAAAGAACTGTTTAAAAGACCGCGATTGCTGACAGTACTTATTATAATTTTCCTCATAAAAGTAGGGACTCAAAAACATATATCTTTCAAACTACGAACCTTAAAATAATGTTTACATTTTGAGAATGTAGAGCGAGTACTATTGTTGCAGGGCCTGTGGCATTGAATTGCCGACCGGATGCTTCACGTGGGATATAATGGTCGACATGTTGCTGCTATGTTTATGAAGTTTTTATTTTATAAAAGGCATACACACTTTCCATTTACAAAGTTATGACATTGAAAATAATTTTCACATTCTACATACTACATGCATAGATTGCCATTGGGTTGTTTAAACTGCCTCGTAATTGATTTGATCTCATCGCAACTTGTCATTGTTAATTTTGAGAATATTGTGGCGGCCTCGGGTAAAACATTCTAGCAACCTGAGTTGGTCCTAAGACTTTAAGAAAAGTGTAAAGATTTTAGAAGAAAAGACAGATATATTTTAAAAAGGGATAGATGATGAGCAAAACAATAACAAAATGAAGATCGAAATTCTGGAATAGAAGGTTCAGGACGGAATTGACTGAGATAGATAGATGTTTAGAAAGGGGTAGATAGTAAATAAGAAAATAACTAAAAGAAGATCGAAATTATGGGTTCCAGAAGATTCTACCAGATATATAAATAGCACGAGGCGCACGGGACTTCAGTGGGAGGAGAAAGACGATAGACAACAGTTAGAGACAGGCAAGCGATAACATCAAAAGAGAAGATAGAAAGTCGAGGAGAGCTGGAGGAGTGTTCAAGATGAAGATAGAGCGGTAAGAGCGTAAGAAGAGGACGCCCCTGGTGGGTCGTCGGAAGTAGCGAAGTCGAAGGAGATGTGGCGTTGAGGAACTCGTGGGTATGTGCAAGCATACTGCGTGTGTCGCAACCTCAAGGGAACGCTGGTGTGGCGGCGCGCGAAGGTGTGATGTAGCACTCACATGTTCGAGTGATACCGCTTTAGGTTTAAGATGTTTATGTACGTGTTCCCATCCGAACTAAGTGATGATTGACATTAGATTTAAGGTGTGTAAATAGGTCCTGGTTAAAGTATTGGATTTAAGGTGTAAATAAGTGTTGATAAATACTAAACGTATTTTAGTTAAGTTGCCGCCTGGAAAGAATAGATGTAAAGGATGTACCCCTGCTTGTGACGATGCTTGTAAATAGTCAATAAATAAATAATATATGATTAGAGTTAAAAAAATGGCGTTTTATTACATACCTAGGTGCGTACCCCCATTCGCACGTAATAATATTAATTAACAAATTGTAAATAAGATGTTTTAATTTAAAGAATTTCTATTGTTGTACTTAGTAATGAACGATGGTCCTGTACTTAATTTTGACTTTAAATTGATAAATCCACAAATGCGTGGTGGATTTTATTACGACACTATGTAAACCTGGCCATGCTGCGCTCGGTAGCTGTCTTATATTAATTTGTAGATCAACTCAATCCATCGACTACTTTTCGAGTTCCGGGACACAAAAATTTAAAAGCTAAGTTTTTTTATATAACATATAAAGTGAGTAAAAAAAACGCGCCAGGTTATGTATATAACAATTTCAAGTCAATTCATTAACTATTTTTCGCGTATTGCAGCTAACAAATACGCTAAACACGAATTTTTATATATCTATATAAGGATTATTGAGATTCTACTTCGTTTCATAATGCAAACTATGAAAAATCGGTTACGTACCGGCGGAGTCTCCCTTGTGGACCCTCATCCCCCTAAACTGATTTAGCGGAACACGTCATCTATCCCTTTGAATTTCCATCGCGTGAATTAAACGCCTTTTTCAGTGCGTTCTATTCAATTATTCCGGAGTATACTCCGGCAACAATAGACTGTTATATAGAATAGTGTCATCTTATCTGTATTCATTACTTCGGACTTGAGTTTTATAAATATTCAATGCTAAGGGGTATTATTCTATAAGTTACGTGTATTTTACGTGTTTTACCAGTAATTATCAAAATCTAATATTTTTAAACTTAAGTTGTATTGCAATATTATAAATTAACAATTTATAGAAAATTCTCTTAACGAACTATAAGTATTAAACTACTGAATCATTTATTAGGATATATATATATATATATATATATATATATATATGTATATATATTCACAACACAAACACATTTCTTATTCGTTTTCTAGCATATCGCGGATTGCTTGTGAAGTCACTTTTCTCATTGTACAATGTTCTATTTGCGGTCATCTCATGATTAATATAAATACTATACCTGAAAAGCATTTTACTATAACTTCAAAAGGTGCATTTCACAGGAAAACCTTTTGAAGGCCATTTTATAAAAACCTATGACTTCAATACATTGAAAATATAAAAACGTTTTTATTCTATTCTACTTTGGAAAGTTACAATCTATGTGTCTTCTATCCCTATTAATATTATAAATGCGGAAGTAACTCTGTCTGTCTGTCCGTCTGTTTGTTCTTGTTTTCACGAAAAACCATTGGACCGATTGGCTAAAACTCAGTATATATATATTTTCGACGCTGAGAATGAACATAGGATAATTTTTTTCCGAAAAAAGGGATAGTTTTCGGGACAAAAATATTTTTATCTCTCTGTTTGTTATGCTATTACGGAAAAACTACTGGACTGCAGTAGTGTATATATGTAATTTTAATACCAAAGGTGGACTGGTGATACTTTTTATTCCCGATAATGGGATAGATTTTGGGATAGATAGGTATATGTAAAGGATATCCCAAAAAGTAGGATAGTTTTTTTTTTGTTCATTAGCCATTTTCGTCATTTTGGTTATTTTGATCATTTCTTTTATTTTGATCATTTTTTTTATTTTGGTCATTTTTTTTATTTTGGTCATTCTGGTCCGTTTAGTCAATTTTGTCCTACTTGTCCTTTTTATATTTTTGTCCTTTTTTATTTTTGTTAGTATCGTCACTTTTGTTATTTATGTAGATTTCATAGACGGGGGGGGGGGGGGGGGGGGGGGGTATGGGGGTAGGATAGATAAATAAAACTAGGACGGTTTGAAATAGAGGTTGGAAGTTTGGATGAGACTAATCATTTCTCAAGTTTATAGATATAAAAATTTATAGTGTATAAAAATGTGATAATAACTCAATACTGCATACATGCAGTTTTGCTGTAATTTTGTTTAAATATAGTGTTAATACCGAAAATGGACATAGATACTTTTTTCATGGCGAGAGATGGGATAGATTGCGATATACATTTTTCACACGAGAAGCACGCAACAGAGGTTGCGTGCGTAATAAACTATAATAAATCTATAAGTGGTTCGTGTTTGTACATTACGTTTCAAAATGTGAAAAAATTAGGGGGGCTAATTCGGATCAGAAGATTCTGAAAATGCAATTTTTAGAATGTTTTTCTGTCTGAGCATCACGTGAAATCTACTGAACGGATTTAAATAAAACTTAATACACTATTTATCCCGATAAATAATACGATACGTTTCCGTGGGATAGACGGTAATACCGAAAAAGATGGCTCATGTACGCAACTTGTCTCTTGCGTACCGTGGGTATTTCAAATGAGCTCCCAGCTGAGATTTTCCCACAGCGTTACGAAATGGAAGTTAAAAAAGGAAGTCATAATATTCCTTCGATACCGGCAGCGCGTTGGTGACATCTCTGGTATAGCCAAAGTCCATAGGCGACGGTGAACGCTTACCATTATCAGGTAGACCGTTACCCTATCTGCTGTACTCCAGCTATAACAAAGAACTCTTACGTAATACTCAAGTACTATCAGCAAAACGATAGATTGAGTTTTAGATTACGGCGATAGATTTAAGAAGGGCTGGGGTCATGAAAGAACAGCAAGTATCTGGCAGCGGAGATTGATCGGAAATGACCTGAGTTTGCCTTTCCGCTCGGTGTGCGCCGGTCGCTGATCATTCACCTACTTTTTACAGTTTGGTTCTATCATGTTTCCGATATTTCATGTTATAACAATATTTATCTGATACAAATAACCTTATTAGGTAACCGAAAATATCAGCTGTTCATTAAAAACTACCTTTGCTAAAACTTGTTCTTAGCAAATAAATATTTCGGTAGTTTACATCGAGCCTTTACCGCCAATTTATCGTAAGCCACATTTGGAACAAAGTATATTTTTTGGTGCAAAAGGTATTTTAAACTATTAATTTGTTATAATATTTTAAGTTTTAGTTAGATTTAAGCCACTAAATTGAAAATTGAAATTTTTATAACATAATAATAGTTTAAAATACCTTTTCCAACAAAAAATATACTTCGTTCTTAATATCGCTTACGATAAAATTGCGGTAAAGGCTTGCCATGTACTTTACATTCGTTAATAATTCCACGAGAAAGCTGTGTTGTTTGAACTGTGACATATCAATACCTTACATTTTGCTCACAATAAGTTTTTATATTCTGTATACTTCTCACTTAATTTCTGTAAAACAATAAAAATAAATTTAATGCTAGTAAGTAGAACTTGAAAAAACCATTTACAATGCAAATTATTTTAAACAAGTATTATAGGGTTTTTGTTTAAATGATTTTTAGGGTATCGTAACCAAATGCAAATATATCTGACGCTATTATAGAACCTTTCATTATAGGGTATGTATGATGATTTTATAAGAACTCTGTTTTAGCTAGAATGACGGAGCCCTACAAAGAACAAATAAAACTGTACATAATCTTAATAAAGAATATATAGAAGAAAAAGCTCTTCGTCACAGTGCAGTAGTCATTATTCTGGTAACTTTATGCGCAAATCATGTTCTTTAATGAATTAACTAATCTAGTAACAAAAAAAAAACAAAGCAAAAGAAACCACTTATTATGGTCCAGTATCTTCTGAAAGGATTATTTCTATAGATTATTAATAAATAAATCTGTGAACATCTGCTTTACTCGTATCTAAATTAGGGGTTGCAATCTGGCCTCATTTTCAATCCGGCCGAACCCGGACCGGATTTACGTGAATCCAAAACACAAAAGTTCCAATCCTAGCCTGAAAGCATGCACCACTTAAGCAGTTTTCTGACCTTATGTGCATATTGTTACAATTACCACATGTTGACGGTGAAGGAAACATCGCGATGAAACCTGCACTTCGAGATAACCGATATGCCAAACAATGCCCTGGACAGGCGTGACCGGCATACTTTTATCCGTGGAGGAACTGAGAAAGAATACAATTTCCTGCGGCCGGGTGGCCTGTCGTAAGAGGCGACAAATCAACCCACAGCCAGGTGATAGGACATTTGCCCGACTGGATGGCTACCACCCCTGGTCTAAAGTATGTCGCCATAACAACCTTGAGTTGTGATCCGGAATTAGTGACCAGGTTCCAATCTACCTTTAGAGACCAGCAGCGTATACGTAGCATCTTTGGTGTTGCAAATGTCCATAAGCGATGGTAAGTGGTTTCCATCAAGTGGGCCGTCTGCCTATCTGCTGAACTCCGGCAATAAAAATGATACTGTATGTTCCCGTATAAAAATGGGAGGTCCGAGGCCAGCTGTGGGACGTTTATGGGATGTTATCATATTCTCTTGCCAATAAGAGAACATACTTCAGATGCCCGATTAATTTGCGTTGTTTGTTTGACGATTATTTTATTTATACTACACTACGTTACAGTAAGCATTCAGTCTGTTTCTGTAGCGTAGTTGGAAATATTGTTTAGGTAGCATTCTTTAAATTATTGGGAAATGAAAAAATACCAGACGGGTTTGCGGCGTAGCTGCCACTCAAACTGTTACTCCCGGCGGAAATTTAGGTTCCTGTAATTTGATAAATTTTTTATATTATAAACTCGAAACTACAACACAACACTTTTTCTTTAAATGATATGTGAAACATAGATTCGTAAGTTGCAATGATTAATAGATATAATACCTTTAAAACTATCGTTAGAAAAACTATCAAGTAATTACATGTTTTAAGTAAATGGTTTAATTAAAATTAGTTTTCTTTTATCCATATACAAATATAGTAACCTACGTTAGAATTTAGAGGTTTAAAAAAATTGACAGTGGTCTGGTGGGGCTGGACGGGCTATGATATAAGTTTTTTATTTTTATTTGTAAGCTAGGTTTTTTTAGGATTGTATTATATTTATTACTTAGTTTATTTTTAAATTATGTTATTGACTTATGGCTTAAACAAACTATCTGTTATTTACTCTAGTTTAAAAAAATTAATACCGACACCTGCATTTGAAACAAGTGATGCTTAAAGAATCTTGATGCACATCTATTAAAAAAATATTATTTAAATTTTTACTTTACTAAAATGTATAACATATCACTGGCTAAAACAAACTATGCAAGTCACATGTAAGCACTACAAGTGGCCCCGTGAATCCAGCATTTGTGCTCCTACCTAAATATAACTATAATATTTTCAAAGTAGTAACAAAATTGTTTGAAAAAAAATATGATATATATATGTATATATATGTATCTGTGTGTGTGTGTTTTACATATTTGGCAAAGTTTTATTAAAGTAAATAAGTTCAACTAAGATTGTAGACCGGCTTGATCGCGTTGAACATAATAATGAAACAAAAATGCGTAGCATGTCCGCAGCTTATTCGAATGGAACTCAAGACCTGAGCCGACAGGCCCTTCGGCATACTTTCACAGTGTTAATTTGGGTAAGTGCTTTCATAACGACCCTTATTATTCGTGGAGGAGGTATTACAGTTTTACTGTAGATAGACACGAATCGATTTCTCACGCTGAATGGCGCCTTATTTATCAAAAAGATATCAAACTTTATTCATTATTCATATTTTATTGTACAGTAGATGTGCTGTTTTTTAAATCATCAGTAAATGGTAGCAATGATGCAGTCGAATATCTTTCCCTAGAAAATACCAATTTAAATGAGATTTGAAAACAGCCGAGTTGTATTAATCGAGAAACATGGACTCATTGTAATTTAGAGGAATTCAAACTATAACTCAAAAATACACCACCTGAGCTATCTTAGGGGCAAGAACAACATTGTGGGTCATGTTCAGATTAGTAGTGCTTAAACCTTGAAAAAAGTAGCGGCTATAACCATCCGTTGACCTGAAGTACAATAGCCTAAGTTTGACATTTGTGCTCTAATTATTATATTGTTACGAACTAGGCGCCGAGAAAAACAATTACACACTTGCATATCTGTAAAAACACATTGTATTTTACCTTTCGGCATTTCGACTTCTTTTGTTAACTTATTTATTGGCATGCGTTTACTAATTGTTCTAGAGAACAGTCCATTGTTGTATTGTAATCTTTTATGGCAGTCATTAGCCAGGTGTGTCGGATTAAAGTCGACTTATATATGGGGAAATGGCATCTGTGCAGTATAAAGCAATGCCCCGCTTGAGGGACGAGGCAGTCGACCGATAACCACGAGCGAAGCAAGACGTGTGTACTACAATCGGGAATCCTTTAGTGACGAACTTTGCGTGTTTTATGGAATTACAACCTTCTGCATTACGTTTGGACTTGTTGTGTCCGGTCATATTTGTACCTATGTTATACGTGTTTGTATTGTTCTAATAATCTCTATAGTAATTCTAACGGCATTTTAATTCGAGTCTCGCGACTGGTAACAATATTATAATTTCACCCGCAATTTCCAATACATAAAGTTATAAGATTATTTCCATACCAGTTATCGAATCACGAAAATCGGTGTATTTTCAAAACCGTACACAAGAAACCAGCATTCAAACAAAGTCATTTTTACTTTTGACTGCTTCTTAAAAATAAATGTGTATATATAGTGTATGAATATTTTCCTACTTCAAACTCAAGCCGTACTTCATATGGAATAAGAAACAGGAAAGACGATCATCCAATAATAAATAATGTAATTCTAAAAACTCCAAAAGACAGACACCGGAGTAAGAACGTAAGGGGTTCCTTTTATTACAAACTTTTATTTTACTTGCTATGTTTGCTAGTTTGTTTGTTACTTTAGGTAAAAACTTAAGCTAAATTTAGAACCTTTAGACTTCAACTTTGTAAATTTGCATGCTTGTTTAGTCCTGATACATTAAAGAAATAGTAAAAAAAGCGAAAACACCTCAAAACATTTTTAGCTTTACACCAAGAATTAATATTATGAAACTAATTTTAAAAACAAATTATTATTTTTAATTGTATTGTTACGAGTTTAGCGGGATTCGAATTAAAATGCCGTTGGAATTATCAGAACTATACAAACACGTATAACACAAGTACAAATATAACCGAATACAACAATCCAAACGTAATGCCGAAGGTCGTAATTCAATAAAACGCACAAAGTGCGTTACTATTAGATTCCCGATTGTAGTACACACATCACGCCCGTATCGTAGTTGTCGCTGAACTGCCATCTCTCTCCACCAGGCCGTCGTTTTATATCTCACAGATACAAATGTGCCCGTATCGTAGTCGACTTAATCCGCAACACCTGGCTAATGATTACACTACAGATCCCACATCCGCTCGCATAGGCGAAGATACGGTCGAGCGCACGGATCAGTTTAAGTACTTGGGATCTGTACTTAGAAGGTCCGGGGATATCGACCAGGACGTAAAGGCCCGTATCACAGCAGCTTGGGCCAAGTGGCGTGAGGTGACAGGTGTCATTTATGACCCCAAAATATCGGTTAAATTAAAAGGTCAGGTCTGTAAATCCATCATTAGACCTGTCCTTTTGTATGGCAGTGACGCGTGGCCTGTACTTGAGGGACACAAGCAAGAGCTGCGTGTCACGGAGATGAATATGCTGCGATTGCTGTGTGGAGTGACGCGGAAAAAACGGGTCAGAAACTCCCGCATCCGCGGCAGTATTCATGACCGTGGCATTGCAGACAAACTGCAAGAGTGTCGCTTACGCCTCGTTTTACGGAGACCGGCTAATTATATGGGGAACAAATGTCTAGCCATGCCACTTCTGCCAGGTCCCGGTCGGAGGGGAAGGCCCAAGAAATGTTGGCTTACGTTGTGAAGGATGACATCCGTACCAATGGTCTCAAAACGGGGGATGCTGAAGATCGCGTGAAGTGGAGTAGAAAAAGTAGGAAAACGGACCCTGGGCGTCGGAGTGAACGCTCCGAACGCAACCGGGATTTAACGGTCGGATGATGACGACTTGGCTAAAGATTCGGCCGCAAGCCATAAACGTGTATAATAAAACAATGGACTACTCTCTAGAAACGTTTTCCAATCAATAAGTAAACAAAAGAAGACGATCATAAAAGACTTACAATTAGTTCAAATGCCGACGGGTAATAAATGTGCTTCTACAAATCTGTACGTGGAATTTGTCTTTGTCGGCGCCGAGGTTGTAACAGTATAATGTAATAAAACATGAGTATTGATATACTTCAAACTTTATTTTTCCATTTTAAAGCAATTTAAAAAAGATTGCTTTTAAAAATGTTTTTGTTATGTTTAGGTATCCGAACCCAAAAACTTCCATAACTCACTATATGCTCATACTGTATGCTCATGGATGGTTCCTCTTCCCTTGGTTTTTTATTCTATACTATTTAAACCATAAATTTTTGGTTGGTTGATATTTAGATTTTAGCTAGTTTTAATTTTTTATCTAAAAAATAAAAATTTAAAATTACAGCAAAATTTAAATACTTAAATGAATTTTATAACCCAAGATGCCTGTATGAGTTATCTGGTTAGTACTGAATAGGTTCTGGGACCCAATTCGTCTACCTAGATAATACCTTTAAATCGGAAATACAAAATATCATCCGCCAGTCGGCCGACGCTGTTATATTCGATATCCAACGATAAATATTTAGCACCGTGATGTATCACCTTAATATCCGACGTGTCTGCCCGACAATTGTTCGATCTAGAATAAAAGCCTTTATTTTCCGACATAAATATTTGTATAGACGACAAATATGTATATATATAAATACTAGAATATGTCGCGGCTTCGTCCACGCTTGACTTGAAATTCTCGCGGGATTTCCAGGACACAAAGTACTGCAGCATTTAAAACAGAATGTAAGCTAGTGTCGGAATAAGCTAATTTTTATACAAACTGCTACCAGGAAAATTCCGCTGGATTCCCGGGATAATAAAATCACATATTTTATTACATAAGATTGGCTATCGATCAGTGAAAATAATCTCATTGGAATTCGATTTTGTTACTTCGCCATTTTAAATCATTCTCAAAAAAAAATCCACCGGAATCCCAGGATAAAAAGTAGCGCCGATTTTAAGTCTAAGCGTTTGCTGCCGATCGGCACAAACCACATCGGAAGCTGGGCCAGTAATTTTTACGTGAATTCTGGACAAACAGATAAGATGTATAAAAAAAAAATGCATAATGTTCATTGTGCAAATTCGACCTTGTAACAGATTTGTTGAATTATAGACAGATTACTTCATAATATTGAAAACTTAACAAAAACGGCCACCCTTAAACATATTTTTGTGTTCATAAGTTAATATACATAAGTTCACCCAAGCTTGTTGTCCCAGCAGACTTTTTTACAGACAGCGACATCGATGGCATGGTTCAACAATGCTAAAATATTAAAATATCTGAGTCAGTAAGCCGAAATTTGTATAGAAATGAGACATTTTTTTTTTAGTATCGTAATTGCTAACAAAAATTTCATAATGATTTAACTACTTTTACCTTTTCGCTTTTTTTCCTTTCCGTTATTATATTGTAAAATGTTCTAAATTTTTATTTGTATTTTTATAGTTATTTATATACAACAATATTTTAGTATGTTGTAACCAAAAATTTGTCCCAGATAATGTTCCATAATCTAAGAACCACCATTAAGTAACAGGTAAGCAGATAAGCAGTTAAAAAGTTATCTTTGGTTTATCAATTACATTCGTTTATTATTTAAAGTTGATAATACCTCAATTCTGAAATTTCCAAAATTGAAGGGCAGAAATAAACCGTCTTTTATCGGCATATCGATTCCATTTCTTAGGTGTTCAATAAATATAATTATCTTCATTTTTATACAAAGAAGATTAAAATTATGTTTGTAAGAATAAGTTATGAAATTAAATTCCGAGTTCAAACTTGTCATTTAAAGTTGGCCAGAAAGTTGGCAAGCCAGAAAGAAAGAATTTTTGTAACTTTATATTCTTTTACTTTCTACAAAAAGCTATCTCCTATAAGAAGACATGCCCATCCAAAAAAATACAATAATAAAGTGTTCATGTAACAGTTTCATTTTGTAAAATACTAAATAGTGCAATTTAAATTAAAGAATATTATTAGCTAATCGAATGCGTTCATTTAAATGCATAAACTTAAAAACGAAATTATTAAATTCACCTGCCTGCCTTCGCTTGCCACGAAATACCAAAAAGCGCCCGAAAGATGATAACCAAAATAGTATCATCACATTTTTGAAAAATATATTGCCCTAGACCGAATTCAAATCGCCTGATTTTGAGAAAATAAACATATTCTGTATTATTTTATACCAAATTACAGTAAGCTACACTATAATGAAATAAATTTAAGGATCAATTGCTGCTTACATTAATTAAACCTCACCTCTTTTATTAAACATGGATATTATTAAAATAATGCTATTTTTAATAGGCATCTATAAATTTGCACGTTATTTTACCCCAATCAATGAAATCAGTCAATGGGTAAACATCGATTACGTTCAAATGGGGTGCGACGAAATGACCGGCGCAATTTGTTTGATTTATGGAAAATAGAACATTTTGTTTAAAAACAACCTTTTCCCTTGGTTTGCCGTCTGACATTCCTTCACAGACATTGATTCTTACAAACTAAACAAAGTTTTGTTATCATTATACAGGGTGTTTATTGTTTCAAAATCAGCCGATTCGAGAGAGAGAGAGAGAGAGAGATAATATTGCACACCAAAATATACAATTACGAAAACAGACCATATTTCCAATATTTTCTAGGCAATACAATAGGCGTCTTTATCGCTCAATGCAACCTCTTCCAGGCAACCTAAATGAAAGAAATTTAAATCAGCCAATATAGGTGTTGCAGGAAAAAGGCAATAGATACATAAATACTCAAACTAACAAATATATACATAGTTATATATAATAATATCTATATAACAATACTATATTTCAAAATACATAAGTTATTATAATAAGTGTATTAGCATGATTATATTGTGTTAATCAGATATAGCTACTTGTAGACAAATAGTGTTTTCTGAGTGAATTTCTCAATGTTGGTAAGGATTTGGCCTCTCTGATATTAAGAGGCAGTATTCCAAAGTTTGACAACCTGCATTGTAAAAGGAGTATCATAATAGGATAGGATGTGGATAGGCGAAGAAAATCAAAACGATTCCTGACAAGGTAATTTTTGATAAATCTAACGATACCACTTTAGTTCTCATCAAAATCGGCCTCGAGACTCCTTGGGTGTTTTTCGCTATTAAACATAGTTTAGGGTTAGGCCTTGAAGACCCATTTGTAAAATTAATTCTGTATATAGAGATAAATCTCGGTTCCTTGCTATAGGTTAGTGATCAAGACCACTTTTTCTTTTAGTTCTACTTCATCTCCAGCAGTAAACTAAAATCACAAAGCCCGAAAAAGCAATATTTCGAAAATAAAGAATGACTGCCTAGCATTGTCAATTTGGCGACAGTAAAAGACAATAAAGTTGGTGAATTAAGGACATGACAATCGTATATAGTATTGTAGATCAAGACACGGTACAGTGAAGGAGGTCAAGGAAAAATATTTTTGTTTTACATAGGACTTTGGCCGTCGCGTCGTGATAATAAATTAGAAGAGCTACCTCGAACCAGCTCGCTTATATTTTATTTCAAATCAAAAAGCACATCACGCTTTATTTTCTTAACTTAGTGTTTAAAATTTACTTTTCATTTCTCATAATCTGAACGAATAGCAATTTTCGTCCCTGTGAAGCGATTTACCCTGCTGTCAAAAAATTTAGAAAACTATGCGATACCATAGATAATACATGTGACTCATGTCCCAATTTTTTTTACTAAATATAATAAATAAATTGTAATAAATATATGAACAAATTTTGTAACATCATTTTATACTTATAAATTACTTTTTGCTAAATTATTATTTAATTCACATAAATTTGAGCTAAATATTTAATATCATCAGGGGCAAAAATACACTGGCTCTTAATATGTCACAGATAAAAAATTGACGTTTCATAAGTGACATACGTGATGACGTTTTATCAGATTTAGATATAAATTTAACGCCTGATTTTTATTACAATAATAGTTGTTTGTTGAACTAATCAGTTTTTATTTACTTTCCTCATATTCGAAATGAAAAGCAAATATTAACTTCACTACGCTCGTGCGTCAAACCATCTCGTGCCTAAATATGTCACTTTTACCTCACGTGTAACAATCCCAACTATTCCCAACTTCCTATAATAAAAATTGCGTTTTAAAAACATTAACTGGTTTATTTTATTATTTGCATTACATACGGCTACAGCATTAACACATCTTTAAAATATTACAATTTTATTTAGCATAGAATTGAATAACATTTATTTACAATATTATAAACTAATACAAAAAACTTACCTTAAGTAAACGTAATATATTAATATTAGTTACCTATAATTCCTTAAGACTTAAGTATAATAACTGAGCCTAGATCAACTAGTGACTATACGGTTACTTTATCTCACTAGATTGCTATACTGATCAATTGTCCGACGTAGGCATCAGACCTCTAATCACCCTAAGAGTGATAAGAGGTTTGGTGAGGGAGGCGTTTTGATAACTCTTTGTAGGCTTAGGGCGTCACAATCAAGTATCTCAACAGAAAACGGCATAAGCAAGTCACTGGCGCTATTCAACAGTCTCCGCCGCCATTTGATGAATGAGATGCGACCATCTTGTCTACTGTCGCATCCCATACTAGACTACTACACTACTATCCTCATACTAGACTAGGCTTGCTACGCCGCTTGGTAATCATAAGTCATATTTTGAGGAAGCCTAGTTTGTAATGTAAATCAAGCACGTTGTTTAATATAGAATTTGAGAAAGTAAGGCAACGATATGTCATGGAAAATGTTAAAATATAAACAATATATGCGTGTACGAGCATGCATGTGTGTGTGTATTAAAAAAATAATTAAATGCAAAATATTATCCGTACAGGAACAGAAAAAGAATACTATTTCCTGCGTTCGAGTGGCCTGTCGTAAGAGGTGTGAAAACAACCCACAGCCAGATGGTGGGGTGTTTGTCCGTCTGGATGGCTACCACCCCTAACCTAGAGTATGCCGCCATAAAAACCTTGAGTTGTGTTCCGGCGTTAGTGGCCAAGGCCCAGTCTCCCTTAAGAGAGTGGCAGTACAGTGGTAGCACCTATGGTGCTACAAATGTCCATAGGCGATGACAACAACTTTCCATTAAATAGGCCGTCTGTCTGTCTGCTAAACACATGCAATAAAAAACCATTCAAAAAAATATAATGGTGTCACTTGGCGACTCTAGCCTTTATATTCGCTTATGGCCTCTATAGTTGTATTAAGAAAATCTGCTGTATGTTTCACTATTTAATAAAGAAGAAAAGTCCAGATACGCTAATTTATATTTATTACCCTCATGTCTACTAAGTACTATTTCTACCATGAACTACACAGCTCACTGTGTTTTACTACAAATTAACGCTTTCTCTTTGAGCCTTTAGATATGGCGGCAAAAAGGCGGTGAAGTAACGTCTCGTTAGACACAACATTCTTAATAATAGGCGCTAATTAAGGAAACAATACTCTTTGCTAGTAAGAGTTCTTGTTCTAGAGTTCAACTAAATTAGTTGCAGCCGGTTGATATATATCTCGTATAACAGCTTTATGTAAGGCATGTTTGCTAAAGAGTTTCTTACGCCACTTCTTCTCTTCAAGCAACAGCATGTTACGATGCGGTGGTAAATTAGATTAAGCTCCCATAATAATATAATAACCATAAACAAAATTCATCATTGTCTTCGTCAGTCATTCGCAGTCCACTGCTGGAAGTAGGCCTCCTCACGTTGGCGCCACTCATCCCTGTTCTCTGACTTCTTCATCAGGCACCTACCGGCGACCTGTGCAAGGCGCTGCCACTTCAACTTGCTAATTTTGCGAGCTATGTCGCTTTCCTAGGTTCTCTTACGGTTATTCTCATTTATAATTTTACTAGAGTTTACCCCGCGGCTGCGCCGCGGGTTAACCTCTAGTGCGTGTCTCTTGTTTATAGAGCAGGTTATATTATATTACATTTTTATGTATTTGCCCACGGAAGATTCACTTCATTTTATATCGCTAATTATACCATCCCCCGTTTATCTGTCAACAAAATAAATTACAAAACTTGACCAAAAAGGCCAAAATGGTCTAAATGACCAAAAGACCACAGTGACCGACATGGCCAAAATGATGGAATAGGCAAAAACGACCAAAAAGGCCAAAATAATCAAAATGGTCAAAATGACCAAAGAGGCCAAAATGACCAAAAAGGCCAAAATGACCGAATAGGCCAAAATGACCGAATAGGCAAAATGACTAAATAGGCCAAAATGACCAAATAGGCCAAAATGACCAAAATGACCATAAAGGCCAAAATGACCGAATAGGCAAAACGACCAAAAAGGCCAAAACGACCAAATAGGCCAAAATGACCAAACAGGAAAAATTACCAAATAGGCCAAAATGACCAAAAAGGTCAAAATGACCAAAAAGGCCAAAATTACCAAATAGGCCAAAATTACCAAAAAGGCCAAAATGAAAATTATCCCTTGTCCATCCTCAGTATTTAATTTCCTTTCCGTAAAAGCATAACAAACAGAAAGACAAATATATTTTTATCCCGGAAACTATCCTACTTTTCGGGATAAAAAGTATCCTATGTTCATTCTCGGTATCGAAAACATATATATACTGAGTTTCAGCCAAATCGGTCCAGTAGTTTTTACGTGAAAACGGAACAGACAGACAGACAGACAGACAGACAGACAGACAGACAGAGTTACTTTCGCATTTATAATATTATTAATTAATTAATAAATTAATAATTAATAATAATAGGGATTCATAAGAGAAACACCCAACATAGCTCGCTCTATAGCCCGTTGAGCGACTTGGAACTTGTGGACCAATCTTGCCGTCAGTGTCCATGTCTCGGCGCCTTAGGTCAGGACGGGGAGGACGCACTGCTGGACGACTTTTGTCAAGCATTGCGGAATGGTCGACGAGAGAGCTTGACGCAGACGAGAAGACTAAACAAAATTGAAACTAAATAATTAAAGTGAACAAGTTGGCGGTAGGCTAGATAAAACATTAACAATACTCATTGATAGAGTCGATCTTTGTCTTCCGTGGTCACGGCTACTAAAAACTGGCCGAAACGTCGGAATAATAAAAATCAAATAAATTATCGCGCTTAAAACCGTTAAAACTTAATTTGATTATAAAACGGATGTTTAAGCTTTGCTTAATACTTCCAAAAATTTGTTTGAACAAGATTCGTTTAAAGGAATTTTTTAACATGAGGTTTTTTGATTTAATGTTTTAGTGGAATTGCTAAATCACAAAAACAATATACATTTATTTTTACGCAATATTAACGTGCGTGGTTCGACAGGCACTCGGCCAATTCTTTTTTGAACCTTTTTATTAAGATTTAAAAATAAAATGATTTCTTGTCTGTAATCTATTTTACATCTTTATTTTAAACTAGCTTCTGCCCGCGACTTCGTTCGCGTGGAATAGTTTAAAAGAAAAGTATTTACTTCATTGGTGCTCCACTCCTATTGCGATTATTTCCTTCAAGCAAACAAACAAAGAAACAAACTTATCAGCTTTATATATTATATATAAGATAAAACTCTCTCACCGACACCACACCCGGTCAAAATCTCCGCTTCTATTATATTACGTTGCAGAGAAGTTACATTCAGTCTGTTATAAGCTGTTTAAGTAATTAAAGGTTTTTAACTATCCCACGGGAACTCTTTAATTTTTCGAGATCAAAAGTATCCTATATGTGGCCCAGGGATATAAGCTACCACCATACAAAATTTCATGTAAATCGGTCCAGTTGTTTCGGAGATTAGCCGGTACAAACAGACAGACAAACAGAGAAACAAAAAAATTAAAAAATATCTAAAATAGTTCTATTTCACTTCTTACATCCCCCTGACTCGGTTTTTAGCATTTTTTTTAATTGTACAGAAATTCGACCTCTTCAATTTTATTATATGTATAGATTAAAATTTAAACATTCACAATAGTAAAATTGCTTAATTAAATGTCAATTAGTACCTGAATCTACAAAGTGAAGCACATCGGTGAACAGTTTATAGTTGCGAACTTACATTAACTTGCAAATACTCAGCGAATGTTTCGCAAACTTGTAGTTAATGAACTTTAAAATATTTTCTTTTACTTTATATTGCCTTTCAACTCACCGCGAGTTTTCACTACTTATGAAAGACTGGATAGTTTTTATTTGTTGAGGTTAAAAGTTATTTTGAGTATTTTATAGTACGAGTCACAGTTTTATTTACATGTGAAAAGATAGTACTCTTAAAAACAAGTGTTAGGAGCGTACACTGCCGAATATTATAATTAAACACTAGCTGTATCCTCAACAACCACTTTGGAGACTAAGATACTTTCTCAATATTCTTCTGCGGTTTTATAATACCTCATAATCACTTTTAGATATCAGATACCTAAAAGTAAAAATGAATCTTCACGGTCTCATTCGGGTTGCTGTCAGTGTGTCACAATAATCTCAAGGGTTTTAGATAGGAAATTTGAGATACTTCTGGAAATCGCGGGCATTTATCTATGCAGTGTTAAATTTTGTATATTTTTTATTTATTAATAAAGCTAAGTTGACATTTATATGAGTTAAGCTATGCTATAAAATGATAGTTCGAATGAAAGCATTCTTTTTATACATTTAAACATAAAATTCCCAGTTCCTCAGGCCTCTCATATCTACAAAATTTCAATGCCAAAAGAATAAAAAAACAAATATTCCTAATTGAACAATAGAGGAAACATAAGATATTTTCCCAATTATTCAGTGTTTGAGAATACTATCGTTCCGATTAAAAGTATAAAATTGTAATAATGTTGGGGAAATGCTTGCTTTCGCTTAAAAGTATTGGTGAGCGCAAGCAATAAAAGCTACACCGGCAAGTAATAGTGTTGAATTGTAATTTTTGTAACTTAAAATTTCAAATAGTTTATATTGCATTTTATGGAAAAATACTTGTATGAATCCGACTCGTTCAAACGAGTAGACACAGAGTCGAGTAAGATCCGAACTTATAATTTTTTTCCATGTTAGCCACTAATATAAAAATATAAACTCTAAAGTTTTAACAACCCTTAATTTGCACAGCAAAGGGTGCTCGAAACTGGTATCAACCGTCGTAAAAAATCCCTGGCTATTCCATTAGGTATCTTCTATAGCCTTAAACATAATATATGTATGCATTATACGTAATATGTACGCAGGTACACTTAGGTATATGTTTAGTATTAGCAAAGTGTATATTTCCCCAGTCGTACAGAAAAGTATCTATACACCTGGTTTACAAAATGCAATCCCCAGATACCGTGAAATTGCGTCGTTCAGTATATAAGGGTTAGACCTACATCACTCGTATGTTTTACAAGATCAAGATATTTGGATAAGTTTATTATATGTTCTATTACGCCTCGCACGCTGTTTCAATGTCATTGTGTGAGGCTCAATTTGTGAAGCTCTCACATAAAATAATATCCAACTGGTTTAGGTGGACGTATATTAATGTTTAAGAATATGCCTATACATTTCATTTTTTTCTGTTTTAAATTTGAACAAGAAAGTTATTAATAGGAGTATTTTAAATAAGTGTAGAAAGTAGAAAAAAAAATTCTGTATCAAATAATTTTTTCCATCTAAATAGTTTGATCTCTTAGGTATTATTAAATCTACCTATATATACTATAATAAATATGTAAATAGTTCGAGTTAGTATAATGCGTTTAAAAATGTGAAAAAAAAAAAAATGTCTGTCTGTTAGGGCACCAAGTGAAAACTAACGATATATATATATATATATATATATGTCTATACATATATGCAGATGCATGCACGAAGTCGTGGCCACATTCCAGGAATCCTGGGTCAGGCTATGTCTACGACTTAATCCATGCTTAACTTGAAATTCGCCCAAGATTCCCGGGAAACAAAGTATCACAGCATTAAGAATTCAAAAAAGAGTTCAAACCATTTTCGGGAAAATTCCCGCAGAATTTCCGGGTTGAAAAATATTACACATTTTCTTACATTACATTTGCTATCGATCAGTGAAAAAATTACATTTGTTTAATTTGGCCATTTTAAATAATTCCCAAAATAAATCCCGCGGGATTTCCCGGGATAAAAAGTAGCACATACTTTAAGTCTAAAAATTAGCTGTCGATCAGCGTAAAGCACATGAAAATCAGCCCAGTAGTTTTTACGTGAATCCCGAACAAACAGACAAAACGATAAACAGACCAGAAAAAAAGGCACCGTGTTGTCCGTCGTTTACATAGTCTATTCTAGTTGCTTTTTTATAGCTACAATATACAGATAAGGCATGTTTAGAATTTTATAATATTATAGATATATTATTTATGTAAGAAACTTCACTGAGTTTTTATTTACGCCACATAGAGCTACTACCTAACTATCTACCTACCTACTCACCTCACCGCGGCTACGTCGCGTGAAAAACGTTGGTAAAAATAAATCAAAATTCATGATCATAACACCAATATTACAAGTTAACGCAACAGTTTCAATGTTGTTATTTTTAAATTTTCACCTAACTTTTTACAACATTTCGACTTGCGAACTTCGAAAATAACTCACTCGGCGTTATTACTCAACTTTTGAACTTTAATACGTATTCTATAAACTAGTTTCCCATATTTTATAAAATGCTTACGTATTAGGTAATTTCAGCAAATTACCACTTTTTGCTTTTAGTAAGTTTGCGAAAATTATTTGAAATACATAAAGAATTCTTGTGTAATCTATCTACTCTATTATTAAATTTCATATCTGTGATATTACACACAGTGTACATAAATCCTAAGATGATAATTAGATACGATGCACAGATACAGTTAATAAGATTTTTTCAAGCTTTTATTTAACTTGCAATGGATGTCCCTATGTATATGTATGTAAGTTCGGGTGGAATGTTACAAGTTATATTTGACAACTTCCCGGTTTCCGATTGAGCTGAAGTTTTGCACGCATATGTATATCGCGTGACAGTGCAATACAATGGAGCTGATGTGATGATAGAGTCGGAAGTTGCCGAAAGGAACTCCTGCACTAAACAAGATAGACTCGTCGTGTTTGGGCTCATTTTACTTGTCTTGGCTAGCACTCTGCTGCTACATGATATCCAGGATCCCAAAAGCTTGTATTTAAAAACCTTTTTAAAAAATAAGTTTATTTCAATTACATTTAGACGTCAGTATCTTAAAAAGCGCATGATGTTTTTTTTAACAAACTAACAACTAGTTGCATCCCGGTGCATTGGATCATTATAATCCGGTCAATATTAATAGTGCTTGCTACTGGCTTCAATATATTCAAAAGTCTTCATACACGAATGAATATTAATGGACTATGCTAACCTTCGGGCTTGTACAGTCAACTTTGTCTTTACTTAGTCATACCTTCGTACTAATTAATCCCGGCAATAGCCTTTGCCAATCAACTCAGTCATGTAATACAGAGGTCATACTAAGGCTTTAAATCTCTCCATACTAATTAAAACGTGCCGGTTTCGTTTTCATACTATTCATGAAACTTCTTATTTGCCTTTGAGAACTACGATGAATATAGGACGTATATTAGCTTGCAGAAAATCGAAGTGGCTTAATAATGAAAGGATTTAGGTATCATACAAGTGTAGTAGATGTATATCTGATAGGTACCTAATGTTTAGAAATGAGAACAATTGGGTTGTGAAGACAATGATGACAGAAATAATGATAAGGCAGGCCTATAATAAGAAAGCAGAAAATATAAAGACCCCGCACAGCGAAATAATGATAATTGTAAGAGGTACGCTGTAGTACAAAGTATTAAATAAAACAATATAAATCATACCCGACTCTCCCACATTTTAATATTCAGTATTATTATTACGTTTGAACGGAGAAGGAAAGTTTTGAGAGAATTTGAATATCGAATTTATCCATTTATAAAATCCGGTAATGCGCTTTAGACAAGGGTAATACATCGTTCGAGACCACTACTATGAAATTTATGGTCTTCTATTATTTTACATAATGAGAAAGCTTCCAAAGGTATGCGAAGATTCAGTACTTGTATACGCAAAAATGTCCCAGTTTTATTATAAGGTCCAATTTTTCCGAAATCATCAAATTAATCCAACAAAAGATTGACGAGGCCATAAAAAGTAATATTCATTCCATTGTCGTTATTATACGTTTGCTTTAAAAGAAGAAACAAAATACATTAGGTGGATAATAGGCCGCGGTGGGCAAGCTCCCGGCGTTTACATTGATTTGGGGTGCAGGTGGAGCTACTTTCCTAAAAGTAAAAGTCAAAGGTTACGTAATGGGACAGGTATTGCGGTGAGTTTTTTAAGCTACAGGCGCTACATTCGCCACATAACATCGGATTATTTTTAGTGTATATTTTTTATAAGCATTAGACGATGTGTTTTTTAATATCTTTATTTTCTATCTATAATATTATAAAATTCTAAACATACCGTATCTGTACATTGAAGTTATTAAAAAAACAACTGGAATCTATATTAATATTATAAGGAGGAAAGATTTGATTGTTTGTTTGCATTGAATAGGCTCCGAAACTACTGAACCGATTTGAAAAATTCTTTCACTGTTAGCATGCTACACAATCCCCGGTTGACATAGGCTATAAAAAAAAATTTTTAGATACCCGTGCGAAGCAGGGGCGGGCCGCTAGTACACTATATAAACGGTGGAGAACACGATGCAATTTTTTAGACGCCTTGTCTATTTGTTCGGGATTCACGTAAAAATTATTGGGCCAATTTCGATGCGAATATCGGTGATCTACAGCAAATTCTTAGACTTAAAATCTGCGCCACTTTTTGTCCCGGGAATCCTGCGAGAAATTTTCTGGGAATGATTAAAAAGATCAGATTGAAAAAATAATTCGAATTCCAATGAAGTTACATTGGAATTCGATACTGATCGATAGCAAGTTTTATGTGATAAAATGTGTGACACTTATTATCCCGGGAATGTGGCGAGAATTTGTCCAGAAGCAATTTGTAGTTAAAATAGCTTAAAATTTTACTAAAACGATAGATTAATTATTTCTTTTAAATTTTGCGATACTCTGTGTTACAGGAAACCCTCGGGAGTTTCATGTCAAAAGTGGACGACGTCGCGGGTATATACAAGTTTAAATAAACTTGTATATACCCGTATATAATAAACATAGATAACAAGAGAGTGAAGATTTTTTTCAAATTGTTAAATGTTTGAAATCTGATTTTCTGATTTTTATAAAAGTTATTGGTTAAGATGTAGCTTGTGATGAAAAACATAACCTCCATATAAAAAGACGACAAATTTTGAACAAATGTTCAAAATCTATACTTGAATATTAATGGATATAAAGGTGGCCGTTGAGCGTTACAGTGTTCATACTGTGCTCACGTTTCGATGAGCACTTTTGAAATTAATCGTGACACTCGTAATATTCAAAGCATTATGATGTATAACTGTACTAGGTGGTGAACGGTGCGATACTAGACATGGGTAACTCTGCACTACGTCACATGATTGTGTTAACTCAGTACACTATATAGGTGTGTTAACACACTTATTCCAAACGCATTGGTGCATAACTCACTTAAACGTTATTAGGTGAAATTTATTCCGCCTGCGCTATTACGCTGCAGGGTGCGGGTGGCTCACTAGGCTTTAGTACTCATTATTTTGTTGTGACATGGAACAAATTTTAGTTAATATTTATATTAATTTCATTTCGGTTTATAATTTGCAATCTATTCTCGCCTACTACTAAACTCTAAACTTATCTGTTAAACCGAAGTACAGTTCACTTTGTTTATTTTTTATTTTTTTCTATTCTCAATCTTGTTTTGGGTCTTTTTAGTGCATTACTTTTAAATTGTGTTTTTTGCAGTCGGGTTTTAATCTTTTTAATGATTAATTTTATTTTAATTTCCTTAACTCAAAATAGACCCCCGAGTTGTAAAGAGTACGATACATAATATTTACCTTTAAAAAATATATCTTACAAACAGCTTTTTATCAATATTTTAGTACCTACTAGTAGCAAAAAATAACTCAAATAAATTAAACAAGTATTTAAAACGTTAAATAAATTCGAATTTCGAACAATCTTTAAAAAATAATGTTGAATAAAATCAAACATTACAGAGTAGTCTTGATTACTGTTAATGGAAAGATTTTCCTGATTACGCCACAATTTTCTTCATCTAATTTTATTTTTAAAATTCCCCAAACAAGTGAATGTTTATTTTCTTATTTAAACGTAAACAAAAAATGTATATTAAATTACAGATAAAATAAAATATGAACAAGATCTGGTTCCGCCTTACGAAACAACTATCTTTTAACAGTACATGGATGACGGAGTGTATTGGACAAATGTGAGGGCTAAAAGCGGCCGGTTTTGGTGAAACGCTTAATGAAATGAACACATAAATATAGAATATACTAGTAAGTGTAAAACTTTTCATAAAGTTTCACTTTATTTTGAAAATTACAATATTCGTTACTATGACAGCGGTATTATTTATTATTTTTATGCCCCTGATTCCACGAGCCCAGCTATAGAAAATTTAAGGCTTGGTTCACACTATGATGCCATTCGCACTTCAATCTCGCTTCTGTCTCGATCCGTTCCCAATCCGGTCAAATATTCTTTAACAAGAAAGAATCAGAGAATGATCACTATCGCATTATTTAGTTTCGATTAGATATCGCGCTGGCACATGTAGACTTATTATCACACTAGCGACCTTAATCATAATTTTAAGTAATTACTTAAGAAGTAAATAGCGAAAATCTTACGCATAAACTTCTATTAAGGATAAGAAGTGGCAAAGATAGTTTTCAATAGCTGTCAAAAATTGCCAACGTCGATACGTAGCTGTTAAGAGGCAAGATGGGGATTTTTATTTGAAACAGCTGATTTACACCGAATACGAAAATAAGGCGACCGAATTTGTGCATAAAAATACGTAAAAATATAAAAAGTAAAAAGGCACCAAATTGATAGAGCTACCGTAGCTAAAGGGCTAATTTAATAACCGCCTTCAAATAAAATTAAAAAACTCATTTGCAAAAAAGACAATTTAAAAGCCGAAACAAGATTGAGAACAGAAAACAAAATTAATAATCATATAAATAAAATAAACTCTACCTTAGTTTAACATACTATATTATGAGCTAAAAGCCTAAGGCCCACTTGCACGCATGGTCGGGCTAAATAAATAAATGTAGAGTATGTAAGCTTAGGGCTAGTTATTTAAAATTTTAACTCTCATTGTGCCTTGCGGCACTACAAGATGTCACCGGCTTAACTAACCTGACATTTCTTTTTTTTATCTGGGAACATTGAAAGGTCTATGCTTTTGTGTTGTTGTAAACCAAAGATTTAGATCTCTATCTCTTTTACACTACAGCTATATAAGCTTCCTTAAATATCTTACATGGTATGACAGTTGAAGATTTTTATTTTACCCGTATTGTCTCATGTCACTTATTTACTTGTTTGTACGAAAGTTATAACGTAGATAATTTTTTAAAGAATAATTCATAATAAGCCGGCTTTACGTGTCCATAATTTCACAACTAGTGATGATATACATTTATGTGATACATTAGCGAAAAACAAAATCATAATAGCGATTTAAAAAGCTGATGGAGCTGGTTAGCTCCACCCGCTCCTCCTCCTCCTCCTCCTCCGCTGAAGGTTTTCAGCAAAAATATGCAGCTAGCTCAGTGACTACTGGGGCCCAATTCTGCTATTACTATCTCGTCAAAATCCAGACACTATCGACTCAATGGTAGGTTTGCCTGATTTCGGTATTCGGTAATCTGTTTCTAATGGCATGCTTTTGTAATATAAACTTTTGTAATGGAAAACTCGCTAAATAAATATTTAAAATATTGGTAGCTTTTCAATATTCATTCCGGCTAATATTTCTGCTAATGGTTAATACCTGTTTTTTTCTACTATTATTCTGCCGCAACGGAATTGAGAAGATAATTGTGTATTTAGTAGAATACGTATTTTTGACACTATCGCAATGAAATTGTACTTTAAATATCTCCGCAACACCAAGATATTGAAATAGCAGAATTGGGCCCCTGGTTGTACCCGAACACTAGAAAGCTAACATAATCTTGACATCAAACTTTACTAACCCTGTATTAGCGATTTAACACATCCAAATCGGTGAGTTAAATATTTAAAAGTTTAACCCTGGATTTACTCCTAACTTTCGATGACGCAACATAAATTGTTTATTTAACCCTGTGTTAGCAGTTAACTCTAAGTTAGTTCAGCTAACCCAGGAACGTGCAAGTGGGCCTTTGTTAAATACCCGCTTTAAGTTTAGTTGGAGTTAGTTCCGGCACACTCTTATGAACAAAAACTGTGTTACTTATATAAGTCGGGCACAATATAGAGGTGATATGTGAAAACTGAACAATAAACAGAAAATATTTTAAGAAACCGAAATATATACAGCTATTATACGAACATGCACTTAACTAATAACTAAAAACAGAAAATCTTTTAAAGAAATCGAATCAATAAGTTCAACACGGACATAACGAGAAGGCTCAAAAGGACAAAACCATTTGAACTAGTGGTATAAACAAAACAAAAGTGTAGTATAATGTGCTAGCTATTAATAAAGAACACATGAACAAAGTGTCTTCGCCTTAATAGAGACAATAAGAAAAGTGTTAATGGACAGTTTCTTAGTATGAATACTTTTAGTTAATTTAGGTTATATTTAAATTACTTATTAATCTTTTTAGATTAGATGGTAATATTAATAAGGTATTTATTTTTAAATATCTTATTCATATAAAAAAAATAAAAAAAAAAAAAAAAAAAAAATAAGTTCAATTTATACAAAACAAATATCATTATCATTTATCATAATACCTTTATACCTAAAGTAAACGAACTATCGATCACACTTGTATCAAATGTATACCCTTACACACGCCTTATAAACACCATTATATACATAGCCACGGATAGGATGTTCACCCCCATTTCCTAGAGCTCCCACGCTCAACACGCAACTATTCTCTAGAACATTTATTCCGCGTACAACGACGATCTGGGGGAAACTTCCCACCACGGTTTTCCCCTATGCTATGAGGTTTTTAAGAAGGGGATTATAAATTTCTTAGAGGTTCGCAACACGTTGGTGACATCCCTAGTGTTGCAAATGTGGGTCACCTGCCTGCTTGCCTACTTCAGGCAATAAAAAAACACATACAGCTAAAATTAGGAGGAGAATTAAGCATTAAAAATAGAATTAACAAACAAACGACGATAAAACTCAGAAGTTAACAAACGAATGACCAACCACACTTATACGATCAAAGTGAAACGATACAAAGAAGACAAACCGAGAACAGATATTTTTCCATGCTTTTAACACCCCTTTTGATCACACATTTTAATGCTACTAAATAAACAAAACAATTTATTTGTTTCGTTTTAAATGTGATTGGGCTACGGATATTTATAACTATTTTAAATTGCATATGACAGCACGAAGTATGACGCAAACACGGCCCATTTTTAAGCTATCAAAAACTTTTCAAACCAATTTAATATTCCCAAATATATTTAAACATAAATTATATATTTGTAACCCCTTTTAATTTTTCATTTTTTTTTATATCCTACTCGATAGGCTTGGTTTTTTTTATTAACGTACTAATATTTAGGGCCAAAAATCCGCAGTTTTTTTTTTCAAATGCTTATCTAACAGTTGACAGTTGGGTTAGACGAATAAATCGTTACCTTAACAGTCGAAATCCATCAAGCCGTTAAGAAGAAACGAGGTAATACAGACATTTACAAACATACAAGATACGCGCGAAAAACATAAACCTTCCTTGGCAGTCGGGTAAAAAGAGCATTTACTGGTTATTTTGGTAGTTCAAAAATGCTAGGTGCTTTTACAATAAAATACTATTTTTGATGTAAGATATCAGCGTCTATAATATGAAAGCACGCCATAAGTACGACATTTAAATTGACTCGATTTGACTATAGTTTTAAAGAAGGAATTTATTTTGATGCTAAATGCTGTTAAATGCTAAACGATGCTAAATTCTTATTAAATTTATAAATATTATACCCATTTATTAATATAAATTCAAATAAGAAATAAATAATACAAAATTACAAACAGGTTACAAATCTGCTGTCCCAAAACGCTGGTCGATTTCCCGCGCTGGATGGCAACACCGATGCGTTGCCCTGATTACAGGCTAGCCATCATTCATTCTGGTCATCAAAAATATAAGAATAAAACACGTATTTGCCTTACACAGGATTATACAGTTTGAGTTCAAATTAAATGAAATCAATTTATTGTCAAAAAATTACACATAAATAATGCTTTTATAGGTTCCGCACTAGGACTAGCCTGAATCGAGAACACCAAGTACGCGACTGACTGACTTAACAATTCATATCTCTAAGATTAATTTTTAAAATAGATAGAGATAGATGTTAATTGTTTGTGTGCGTGCGTGCGTGCGTGCGTGCGTGCGTGCGTATGTGTGTGTGTGTGTGGTGTGTGTTTGTGTTTGCCAATGATGGATCACAATATTATGATATATATATATATAAAGGTTAATTTATATGATATTATTTAATAAGTTTTCAGGTTTTTAATCATATAAGCCACTTTTGTGTGGTTGTTTTGATTTCATGTCTGTTTAATATGTATAATGTACGATGTCACATTTATCATATACCTTGTTATACAGTAAAGAACTGATGACATAAAATTGACGTTTGGCAAAACTAGTATTATGCGGGATACAGGGGCATATTATTTTGGTTTGACGTTTGGTCGTTTCGGGTAACGGGACATTTCTGTGTTTTCTAATAATTAATTCAAGTTGTTAATCCAGTCCTGTAAGATTTCCCTTTCAGCTTAACTGTCTGTCTAGGCTTACGTAAATGTGGATTTGTGAATTTCGTATTTGCAGTGAATTGTGCGCATATGAAGCGTGTTTTTCAAACTAGTCATGGGAGTTATAGAGGCGTGATTCTCTTTGAAAATGCGGCACATTCTTTGCCGTGAAAAAAAACTCTGACCTAAGCACGCTCGGCGGAGTCCAATTTTGTAGTCACAATGAGAGAAACAGAGAACTCAAATGAAAATTTTCGAGCTTATTTTAAAGCTTTATTTTTCGTACATAGAAGAAAAGTGTGACGCTGAATATGTTTTGCGTCAATTAATTTTATTCTCCTTATACTGCAACTAAAATTTCTTTGCAGGTGTAGTGAAATATTATTATTTTTATATCGAACACTGTAAAAATATAAAAATGTGTAAACGACTTTTTTTGTTAAATCTTTAAAAAAATGTTTTTTTTTCATGACTTTCGAAATGAATGAATGAAGATTTAAATAAAATGAAATTTGATGTATTTGTACTTTCAATGACGGGGGTCAATATCACATACTTTTAATATCATAAAATGGTATCATTTCTTCAGGATAAAAGTTCGAAATTCAAAGACATCTTCTTCTATATAAAAATGCATCAGTTGGTTCACAATTTGACCCGATAGGTGGCGCTGGTGTCGGCATATCGATTGCAGCTTTTCCGGGCAGGACGACGTCTGCCGGGACAGCTAGATGGAATGACGATGGAATATTGTTTATATGAAAAAACCGAGTGATTCCTCTGTATACAAAATAGATATTTATGAAAGTGAAGCCTCAAGAAACGAACGCTCTAGTAATGCAAATAAGAATACATAATTCAGCCAATAGGAAATATGCATGTATAAACTACTATATTTGAAAACTGCAATCACATTCGGGTTATTTGACGTCGTCATTCAGCCGACGGGATGGGTACGCTGACTAAGTTAAATAACAAAATAGGTAGATATTTTGTCAACTATGAAAACTCCCAGTAAATACGTTTGTTGACAATTAAACCGCGCGCGGCATGACGTCATGATTCAATTTACTCCCTTTTAACCGACTTCATGAAATTTAAATCTGGCGTGTATGTTTTTATCACTTTTTGTTAATTAAAATCCATAAGATTCCAACTGTAGATATAATTCTCTGGTAATATAGATTTTAAATAAAATACTACATTTGACTTATATTAGAATATTTACATACATATTCCTGATTATATTTTATTAAAAATTGAATATTTTAAATTTCTACATAATATGATATTAATAAAATAACTATTGCTAAATACAGCAAATAATCTAATACAATAGAAGAAAACTTACCTTATTTATATTGTAATCTACCCAGATTCCTTCAAGACTTTATATTTTCAAATGGTATTAAATCGTTTTTATCATTCTTTCTCTGCATTTATTAAAGTCAAATTTGATAAAATCAAAAATTAGTATACCAGAATACTGTACGTATAAAGAATAAACCTATAGTATTCAGGTATACTAATTTTCAATTTATAAAACACAAAAATTAGGTAAAACAACCTTTTTCATATTCATTAGCCTGACCTGGTTAGCTGAATAAGTTTAACATACCTAAGCATAATCCGTTAAGCTTGAAAATTAAAGTATTCATCCCTATTTGTGTCTGTATCAATTAATTATTGTTACATAAAAACATTCTACTTGGGCATAATTAGTGCAAACAAGTTTAATATCGAGAACATAACCTAGTTGAAATTCACGAGACTATTAGGTTTTAAAATAGATATATCGACCTCACCAGCGACGGGATTTGTTGTTGCATAAGCTGAATTTAAATTTAATAACTAGTTCCCTATACACAAGGCTTTGTTGGATTAAACTTTAGATTCGTTATCTACAGAAACTATCTCATTTCCCGGTATAAAATTAGCCTGTTTATCCCCGTTATTTATTGTATAATTTAAACGAGACTTAATTAACCATTCATTTTCAAGGCACTCAAAAAATGTCAAACATTCAGATATTATAGTCACGTTTTCAATTATTTTATAGGTAATATCAAAAGACAATATATTTTAAGCACATAAAGTATTATTAATATAAGAGATTTTTTTATAATTTTATTATTATTAACCTTTTTATTAAAATAAATATAACAATTACGATGTGGACTAACATTTTTTACATATATCCTAAGCTCTGTCGTGAGCCCTCGTCTGGTTGCCACTGTGACACGGGCGACGAAGATATTACGCTGCACATAGTCCAGGAGTGTCCAGCATGGACGGAGCAGCGCCGAGAACTCGTCGCTCATACTGACACCTCGCTCCCGGCCGTAGTTGAAACCATGGTCGGAAGGAAACCCGGATGGGACGCGGTTTCCCCCTTTTGCGAGCACGTTTGCGAAGGAGGAGGCGGAGTGGGAGCGTGTGCTGACTTCCTTGCTCCGCTCCCGCCAAAGGAAGAGGCGCGGACGCCGGAGGGCGGGTTTCGACCTTCGACCGCCATAAGCGGTCGGTGCGGGTGGGGTCGCTTGGGTATAGAGGTTGTCACTAACCTGCACGTGCCGTCGAGGTGAGAACGCGAGTGTTACGCGCGTGCTCACCTCTCTTCCGTGGGGCGCGTTACAAACCACCCCACGCCCCTGATCAGACCTGGAAGATGCTCGGAGATAAAAAGTAGTCCCCCAATGAGGTCTGTATGCTAGGTCCGCACCTGCCAGGGCATCGCGGAGTTGGGTACCGTTTCCCGCTTTCCCGTAGACCTGGCATAAGGCGCAGGATGGAACACCCAGGGGTTTTAGTGGGTATCCTTAATTGGGGCATGGCAACAGCATGGCACCAGTTTTGACTGGGCATGCTAGTGCCACCCCTGACCTGGCAAATCCTACACATGGGTTGCGAACTATCCCCCTAAGATATTGTGCTTGTCGCGGCTTCTGGTCCTCAATCGGATTTCCCCTGACAATAAAAGAGGTATCTCGTATTCTACCCCGTTTCCTTATCCGTTTTTAGGGACTACAACGTTTTTAAAAATGGCTTTGCAGCAAGCAGAGGAGAAGGCAGTATATTTTATGAGAAGCGACTTAGTGGTAAAGCGATATACGAGGACGTATGAACTATATGGTTGCTCGTTATAATTTTTTATTTAACTTATACATTTTATGGATTTACTACCTATGTACGCCACATGTTGAATTAAAATATATTTTATTATGATGCTGAATTTGATAGATTTAACTGATGCATGTCTTATAATTGTTATCTTTTGAAATATATGTTTTATTATGTCATAAAGACTATCTAATCTTTGATAATAATATAGGTCAGTTAGTAAACATGAGGCAGAACTGTATCTACAAAACATAGCATTGAATCTGTTATCGACGGCATAAAAGCGTGGATTATGATAATTCAATATAAGAAAACGAGTATCATGTTTTAAAATATTTACTAAGTATTGAAATGGTGGCGCAGTAGCTTAAAGTATTTGGATTCCGATTATCATTTCGAAGGGAATTTTAATTCTGGCTGCTAGTAACTAGCATCGCTTCTGGCCTAACATGCATAGGTATTGTTATAATTGGTACTGTCCAAAATAAAAATCTCTTGGATTGTATAAGTCTATTAAGTTAAAAAAATACTAATTTGAATATTTCTATATATTGTCCCTTTATTTTTTAATTTAATTTTAAATATTTTAGCCCATGACGCCATCTACGATGACACGACCTTTTATTATTAATGTTCAGCGGAAAAATATAAACGTAAGATTTGTAGTTATTCGGGTTTAAAAATTACGTTAATCTTTGTCTACAATATATTAATTAATTCGAACTTATTTTGGGGTGACATTGACAATAACATAATGTTAAACTTTTTGCATTCTACTTTACGATGGCGTCCTTAAGAGTAAATACATATAAAATACTAGCTGACCCGTGCCCACTTCGCTGGGCATCAGAAAAAATTTAAAATACTTATTATTAATCACAATCAGATATACCCTATGTCACTCAGGAATAATGTAATTTCCACTGTCAGTTTCACTGACAGTCAGTTGTAAACAGACAATTCTATATTTAACAAAAACCAGCCTATAATGACCTAAAAAGTTCCCAACATTATCAGACCTTAAGAATTAAAATGTCACATAGCAATATATACATTTTGCGTCACGTTTGATACACCAATTTATTAATGTATAATTTATCACAGTAAGACTATGGTTAATACATGAACGTGATGCTATGTAAATATAGATAAATGATATCACTGTTAGAGCTGCTGATAAGATTGGCCATTTGTTTAATCATCAAAAATGTCCCATCTAACAAACATGTAAATATAATATTTAATGTTGATTATATACATCACGTAAACGATAGGTTTCTGTATATATTATAATTTGTACTCCCCTCTTGAGTGATTAAGCCATAGGCTCTCGCTAGTGGTACGTCACTATCCAACGGGGTAACTATCATGGACGCACTACATACTTACATAAACCCCCACACAAAAAGAGCCTAAAAATTAATAACCCAGACACAGAAAGGAAAAAACAACACACATGGCAATAGATAGGATAATATATATAGGTATAGACATAAGGCACACACTGCACATGCACTTCCTCACAACACCAGTATGTAACAGAATACACTCTACATTAGTATAAGCTTAGTGTTAAAATAGGAATAAATTAATATAATAAGTTATTCGTAAGGTACACCACAATGCAAAAAAAAATCACTAAATTAATGTCACACAAGAACTAAAATAACTATAAAGTCTAAAAATTTAATCTAGAAATTAAGTTGTAAAAAGGGCACGGAACTCGAGTCCGTAGAGTTGTTAAACCCCCCCCCCCCCCCCCCACTAATACATGTCTAGAAAAGTTATCCATCAGTAAAATATAATTTTATAAACAAATAGTTAAAAGAATACAGCAATGTGTATAATAAATAAATTTTAACTAGACTGCTACTGCTCACGCCATCTGTTCTAAAAAAAACTATAGAGTTAATATCGATTTCAATAAAATAATTACTTACAACTTCATTGTCAATTTTTAATCCAATCCGAATTAACATTTCTTTCTTCTGCCTTTCCACTTGAATAGAAATTCAAGGTAAACTAAAAACGCTGTCTCGGGACGCCCGACAGAAGTGATAACTTAAAATAATCAAGTTAAACTATTTAATATTGAAATTGTTTAAATTAAGGAGCCTGCCTACCGCTGCCGTATGCGTGAGAGAAAAGGAAGCCAGATAGACTGGTGCCGTAACGCGTTACGTAACAAAGCGGTTTACCCTCCCATAAGAAGTTATAACTTCAAAAACTCACAAGCCCCACATAGCTTTTTTTAGTTATATCAAAAAGCGAAATTTAAAAAGGGATAATTCCTATTTATATAGCCCGAGTTGAGCAGTGGCGTTTATGGATTGATATATGTATCTACCTCATTATTGCTAAACAAAAAACAATATTTTTGTCAATAACGTGTCACAAAACCCATTTTACTTTATGAAGATGAGTGGTGCATATGAATTGTGATTTTGGGAGTCTCGCATTTGTAATATTAAATCTAATAAATATTAATGATATGAAATTTGGCAAGCTTCACTGGTAGCCGTGAGGTGCTGGTAGCAAATCTCGGAGCGAATAAAGTAATTCAACTGTATTACTGCTCTCACTCACAAAGTTTTGTCTTTTATTGATTGAATTTGTGTTCAGCTGAAGAAATCTTGCTGTTGAATATAAAATGGGTTATTACGATTTGTATCTCGGGAGTTCCAATGCTTAACTCCCGTGTAAGTTGTTTAGTTAAAAGTAACTTGTAAATTTCATGAAATTATAAAATAGCTAATTAAGTCTTTCAGTTTATGACTGCTTTAAGTTTCATAATAATGTTTTAAATACGAAAGGTTAAATGAAAGTTTTAATTAAGATTTTCTATAGAATCAAGAGCAGGCGAGTGGTGCTTGTCACCACAGCATGTTACAAGTTACGTTTTTTTACTGAGCGATTGTCAATAATTACTATTTACCCGTGCAGGAACGGAAAAAGATTACAGTTTCCTCCGACCAGGCGGTCTGTCGTAAAAGGCGAGAAAACAGCCCACAGCCAGGTGGCAGTGTTATTACAAATCTCCATAGGCGATTGTAACAATTTCCAACAGGTGAGCCATCTGTCTGTTTGCTGGAGTAATACAATAAAAAAATACAGTGCAGTTTAAACGCAGTAGAGGTGAAACAAAGTGTGACAAAGGGTGGGAAGGATTCTAAATTTCGTGACGTCACACTTCATATAGTATTGATACAGAGTTTATTAGAACTATACAAACACGTATAACACAGGTACAAATATAACCGAACACAACAAATCCAAACTTAATGCAGAAGATCGTAATTCAATAAATTAGAGACGTATGTCAATGAATAAGTGAACAAAAGAATAGACGATTATGAAAGGATTATAATTAGTTCAAATGCCGACAGGTAATAAAATGTGCTTCTACAGATCTGTACGTGGAATTTATCTTTGTTGAGGCCTAGGTTGTAACAGTATATTGTTATAATATATTTCATTATTTGAAGAAATTTGAAGTAGTATTAGTGAAAACCCCCAAAATATTTCCAAGTCTATATGTATGAACATATGGTTTGACAATTGCTTTAAATTTAATTATTGTAATATAACTTCACATGTTTCCAAAATTGTTTATTCATCATGTTCCATAGAGTACAAAAAAAAAGTTAAACTGGAAGATTGATCGGTACAAATGTAAAGGTACACCAAAAAAGAGATGGGTGGATTGTGTAAAGGATGATATGATGATTTGTGGCGTGTGGCGTGAGAGGACGTACGTCAATATAGAGTAGTATGGAAGAAAAGACATTATTCCGACCTCAAGTTATTAACAGAGGGTGAAAAAAAGAGAGAGCAAATATAGAGCAATATTATTCATGATGAATTAATTCTATAATATAGAATATCAGCAAACCCATATAAATATAATAATAGCCCATAACTGTCCCACTGCTGGGCTCGGGCCTCCCACTGTAGGAGGGGAACGGACAGTATACCTGCCGCGCTTGTCCAAGGCGGCTTGGCAGGTTTGACACATCGGTTATCTCGACGTGCAGGTTGCGTCACGATGTTTTCCTTCACCGTTATTAGCAAGTGGTAATTGTAACAATCTGCACATTAGGTCAGAAAACTGCCCAAGTGGTGCATGCGTTCCGGCCAAGATCGAACCCGCGCTCTGTGTGTGTAGGACGGATGTGCTAGCCATTACTCTACCACGACTTAATTATAAGCAAACCCATATAAATAATACCATTACTAGCTGACCCGGCGAACTTCGTACCGCCATATTTTTTGAATTCCTAAAAGACTTTGTTTCATGGCACAAATACAAAATCACATAATCGGTCCAGGTGATTAGGAGGATTCTAGAACCCGATGTCAACGCCACCTACCGGTTCTAATTGCGAATCTAAACCATTCGGGAACCTACTCAAACACACAAAAACAAAATCACCAAAATCGCTCCCAGTGATTAGGAGGATTCTAGAACCCAATCTCAGCGCCACCTACCGGTTCTAATTGCGAATCTAAACCATCCGGGAACTCACTCAAACACACAAAAACAAAATCGCTCCCGGTGATTAGGAGGATTCTAGAACCCGATCTCAGCGCCACCTACCGGTTCCAACGGTATAAAAAGTATCCTATTTAAAAGATAGGATCAAACTGCACACGGTGTGCAAATTTGATTAAAATCGGTTCAATAGTTTTGGAGTTTATCGGCAACATCATCGTGACACAAGATTTTTATATATATAAGATAAATTAAACAAAGTTACCATATAAAATGTTATCCCTGTGATATTTTATTATAAAACACATTATTTAGGTCTCACTTCTTTGTGGCTCCTCCAGATAAGTTGCAAATTGTTGCGCTTATTTTGCATCAAAGAACACTTACACATTAATAACCATCAGCAATCTGTTGCGTATTACTAGTATTTCCAAGAGCAGCCGTTTGGCACGGATAAAATGATTTAGGTATATGTAATTTAATCAAAAGAATGACCTTTCTCATTGATTTTCTTGTAAATATACGTATTCTTCGTATCTGTGATAAGTAAAACACTGTAGTCTATTTTTTTTCTGAGTCACCAATTCCTGTAAAAGAAGAATATCTTCTATCTTTGCCTTTAGAGTACAACCAATTTCGAACAAAATTTCTTTTAAAGCTTTTCTTAATAATATATGTAGATAAATTCCTCAGCCGAAGCGCAAAGTCTGCTAAGAGGAAACTATTAGGGAAATTTAAATAAATCTTTTTTGTTCTATTTTTGCTTTCAAAGTAGTTTTCACTAACAAAAAAACAAACTACGGTTAAGTTTGGTGGAATAACGAGGTCCTTAGCATTTTATGAGACGGAAAAATTGCATATTTATAAACGGAAAGAGCTACTCAACGTAATCAAACAGATTCAAATTACACTGGCTCCAGTTAGGTTTATCTGAAGCCTTCTGTAGACTAACTAGCGTTCTTAGGGTTGATACGTCTGGTTCCCTGAAACACAATTGTCCAGTGCTTCATTCTAGTTATTGTAAATTAGCCTCACCATTAACATTACTTTCATCTATAATTTTAGTTTCCGTTATTAATTATCCGTTATTTAAGAAAATGATGAAAAATTGTTTACTTATATGATTTATGTTATTTTGTAAGTATAGCTTTATTTATACAGGGTGGCGCAATAGAACGTGCATATTGCATCATCTTTTTTCGCGGGGTAGAAAGTGCGCGGGCGGGGGGAGCCTGCATCGTTGAGTAGGCGGGCTCATGGAGTTTTAGTCACTATGAGTCACTTCGACGGGAAGCGTCGCGCATTTTGCGTGCGCGCATTTTACGAGAATTCTCGTTCATACATCGTTGCTAGGCGTTTATATTGTTCTGAATATGGACTACGGCAAATTAGTGAAGCTCCGAGTGCTAATTTAATTAAAATATGGGTACAGCGTTTTGAAGAGACTGGTTCAACGTTTAAACCACAAGCAAAAGGTCGTCCAAGAACATCTAGGACCGACGACAATATTGAGAGAGTTATGCTGTCTGTACGAAGAGATCCACAAATGTCTACTCGCAAGAGATCGTCTGTCTTACACTTATCGCTACGAAGTTTGCAACGAATTTTAAACTTGGGTCTTAAACTGCATCCTTACAAGCTGCAGTTAACACAAGAATTGAAAGAGTCTGACTTCGGAGCAAGGCTCGCATTTGCTAATGAAATGCTTAATCGATTTTCCAATTTTGACAATATCCTTTTCTCAGATGAGGCCCACTTCCATATCAATGGGTTCGTAAACCGTCAAAATTGTCGTTACTGGAACAGTGAGAATCCCAAACTCAAGCACCAGAAACCACTGCATAGTCCTAAAGTGACAGTATGGGCAGCAATCTCTGGTAGAGGAATAATTGGACCGTTTTTCTTTGAAAATGCGCGGGGGCAAAACGTCACTGTTAATACCGAACGCTATGTTGCGATGTTGGAAGGTTTTTTGGCTCCAGAGCTTGAAAATTCAAGAATAGTGAATTCTAGGACTTGGTTTCAACAAGACGGAGCTACCTGTCACACATCAAATGACTCCATGGCGGTTGTGAATCAGATGTTCCCTGGCAGACTGATTTCGAAAAGAGGTGATATCCCATGGCCCCCACGTAGTCCAGACGTGACGCCTCCTGACTTTTTTTTGTGGGGATACCTCAAGAACAAAGTCTACAGCAATAATCCGAAAAACATCGATCAGCTCAAGGAGAATATCCGTGGTGAAATGGCAGCAATTACACCAGCATTACTGAAGAAAGTTTTCAATAACTTCCGTTTGCGATTAGAGGAGTGTCGTCGTAGAGAGGGTCATCATATAGACGATGTTATTTTAAAAAAATAAACTTCAGTTATTTCTTAATAATACCTCAGTTTTATTTTAACTATACCTTTTGTATTTATTTTTTAATCAATATTTTAAATATGCACGTTCTATTGCGCCACCCTGTAGTTTAGTTAATTAATTTTTAAAAGAAATTAAATAAAAATAAAACGCTAAATCAGACGGTACTTTTTATCCAGGAAAATCGGGCGTATTCATTTGGACAAAGATTTGAAATTAAATATCTAATAAAAATATTTGGTGTACATACTTGCCAGATTTTATTTTGAGTGGTTAAACATATATAATATGTGGAAAACCTTTCTCCACTTTGTGTTCTCCAACATACACAAGTATACACTATAGCGCGACTTAAACTGAACGATTCTTTTCAAGCCGCACTCACATAGTTACATGAATAAAAGATCTCTACAGTCCATTTTATTCTCAGCCACTAACATTACCCCCAAATCGTTTGCATGTTTTATCTACCAATACAATTATTACTAAAGACAGTTTGAGGAGTTTTATGTAATAATACTGAATTATATTGCATGTCATTATGGTTACTGTTTTTAGGGTTTCAAAACGGGAAACAGGCAAAATGGTCATCTAAATCCGACTTCGGTGCTTGTGTCACAGCTAAGTATCGGACTGCTATCTTCGACTATACAAATTGTGGTCAAACGGTTCACTGTTTATTACAAAAAAAACATGAATTTTTAAGGTGTTTTAATAGTTTATACTCAAAGTTATAATAGGTACTAAACATGTGTTTATTGTACAAAAACCCTATTTTACATTCTTTGTTAATTTATCAAGACTTCAGTAATATTATTAGGGTTAATTTTCTATGATACTGAAAATTAAAAAGGGTCAAGAATCGTCACTATTGAAATATTGGAGATCAAAAGAAAATGTTACGTCATACTCGGAAATCAATTCTTTTAAATTGTCAGGGTGAAATTCATTTTGCACCACCCTTAAAAACTAACATTGAGATATCCCGGTGATTACTCGATATCCACTAGAATATACTGAATGGTTCTCCAATTATTTGATCGTTTGATAAATTGTATTCACAGAGCATTTCTCTTGCAAACTCAAAGCCGCAATGTCTTCTCTCATCAGTCGGTCTGAGTCGTATATCTTAGCAAACTCTAGGTATTTCGCTAATCATTTATTTCAGTAATATGCTGCTTTGTTATCATTAATAATTTTAATATAATATGATATCTTATAATAGTAAATACATATTATCATCATAATTAATATAAGACTCTTCAAACTGTGTAATGTATTTACTGGTAGTATAAATGACTGGAATGTAAGGAATTTGGAAACATATACAAGTAGAAACGATAAAATTTTAAAAAAGGAAATTGAAAGATAAAGCAGGTTTTTAGCCATGTCGAAGTTCTTTTTGCATATTGTAAATATTTTCCGGAATAAGTTCTATTGTTTGAAGAAAAATCTGGACTGTCTTAAAGACACATAACCCATTGGTTGTAAGTAAAAGCACATGTTTTACATAAAGGCCAATTTTTATATCGTAAACTAGGATATGCCCCCGATTTCCGAAATTCCCGCGCGATTATCGGAACACAAATTAACGTAGCATTTAAAAAAGTATGTCAGTTATCGTTTTAGTGAAACTATGTCGGAATACACAAATTCTTATGCTCACACCGCTCCCGGGGAACTTCCCGCTGAATTTCTGGAATAAAAAATATCACACAATTTATTACATAAAATTTCCTTTCGATCAGCGAAAAAAATGCATTGTAATTAGATTTTTCTTTAATCTGGTCATATTATATCATTTCCAGAAAAAATCTAAAATATAAATAAGAAAGCATTTCTCATGCCTTCCAGACAGAAACTATATTACGAGATATTTAATTAAGGGCCGATTTTTCAATCATTAGATAAAAGTTATCAGTCGAATAAAGTATATCCTGAATTAATTCAAAAGTAAAACTTTTCAACTGTTCTATTAGTGCAATTGACATTATTCTTTTTTCACTATTGTGGTATGGTATGAATTAATAATTTTGTCTGGCGATTGAAAAATCAGTCCTCAGTTTAATAATAGTGACAATATTACTTACAAATTTATCGATGAAACTATACTGTGTATAAGTGGTACCTATTCGTGCCTTTAGTGCTTAGACGCCTGATCTATATTCAATTAACTTATACACATACATAGTTGATTATACTAACAAACTAATACGCTTTATATATTTAGGTAAATTGCCCTACAATAGCATTTTGGTGGGGCTGGACCAAAATAATATTATAATATATATATTTGTTGGCTTAATTTTTTTTATTTAATAGTTTTATTTTAGATAGGTTCTGTACAATCGAATCGCCATCCGAACTGCAAACACTAGTCACAATGATGAAAGATGACTCTCACACTCAGGCGAGAGGCTTACATTTGAATGCAAAGAAAACAAAGGTTATGGTGTTCGAAAGAGAAGAAACCAGAACGAATGCAAGGATAATGGTCGATGATGTTATGCTGGAACAAGTGAATGAGTTTGTATATCTTGGATGTGCTTTTAGCAGGGATGGAAGGTACACCGCTGATATATAAAGAAGAGTGAATTTGGGGAATAGTGTGAATGGAGCGTTAGGTAAACTTCTAGGCGCTAAGAACCTCAGCCAGAAGGCCCAGCTTGCCATACACAACGCGGTGCTGGTACCTACGCTGGCGTATGTTAGCGAGAGTTGGATATGGAAGAGGGAGCATAAATATAGAGTAAACGCGGTCGAGACGCGAACACTGCGCAAAATCTGCGGAGTGACGCTCGCGGACCGCGTTCGTAATACCGAAGTAAGAAAGAGAGTTGGTCTGAAAGAGAATGTCGGGGTGAAGGGAAGGAAAGGAATGCTCCGGTGGTTCGGGTATGTGGAAAGAATGACTAAACAGATATACAATGCAAAAGTGGATGGATGCAGAAGTCGCGGAAGGCCACGACACACCTTCCATGATCAAATTGATCATGTACTAGCAGAAGATGATGTCAGTAGCCTTAAAAACAGACGAGCGTGCATTACAAGAGCTATGAATGTCAAAGAAGCAAGTGAGGTGTTTATGAATAAGCCTGAATGTGCGCTCTGTTGTTCGTGCCTACCCGCAAGGGACCAGGCGTGATGTTATGTATGTATGTATGTCGGTTCTATACAAACATTAATATCGATCTTATTCATGATACAAGTGCAATACGATGGTTCGCATGTGGAGGGTGTGCCTGATCTATGCCGACTGTGTTAGTCATGTCAGTGTGTGTTAAATGTTGTATCATTTATTAGTCTAGGTCTTCTCTTTCGCTCTATCTAATTTCATAAATAATAATAGGTAAAACATTGTCAATTTTTATAAATAATGTGTATATAGTATTTTATTATTTAGTTATTGTTTATGGTTTTTTTTTCTCTCTATTTCAATCTCAATTTTTGTATATTCACTTCATATTTGTTTCTTTTTCATTTGCTCGTGTCCGTGTATGTCACAGATGGTCCTAGCGGAAGATCAGCGCTGGTTATCTTAACCGGCACTTTTGCTGAGCTATGACCAATTTAGGACTACATTTACTTGTTTGTTTTTATTTAAATAGTTTAAGTGGTGTTTATTGTAGTACTAAATAAATCTTTTTCTTTCTTTCTTTCTTTCTAATATACTGTAAATATCTTTAATACATTAATATATTAGTAAAACTACGACTATAACATGATTAACGAAGGTGAAAGTATGCAGTGCTTATAAAGTTATAAAATAACTATATATAGATATATTGAATTATATCCGTGTATAAATAATATTAAATCTGCAAAGAAACATATTATATATTTTTAGGTTAAGCAAGCTGCGCTTAATTAGTAGTAGGTATTAGTAATTTAATGTATAAAGGGTCCTCTAGGGTCCATTTTTGTCACTTAGAACTTATAAAAAAGCAAGTTCATTTATTAAATCTATACTCGTATATAAGGATTTTATAAGAGTTTTTACCAAAATTGTTACTTAAGCGAAAATTGTACTGAGCATGTAGTTTACAGGCTGTATGAAACCAACATTTAATAAACAGCTGCTACTGATTCATATCTATTAAAAATCACACTTAATATAAATAATTAATACACGTTTTCATATGAACAGTATTGAATCCAGCGATTTATATGAGCAGTCTATACGCCACTTCAATTTATTGTCGAACCTTATAAAAATATTTCATAATCATTCAACCTTTCATTTGTTCAGTAAATTTTAAAATTTTCTCACAGCGTAATATTGTTATGAATTGCAAGTGTTCGCGCTTGTTTAAACTTTTTTCCATGAGTCATGAATGTCGAATTGTAACAAAAATGCTAATTAATGCTTTATGAAAATTTCTATGATTTATTGTGAGCAGCGACATTAAATAATACCACAATGAGGTTAAGTTACGTCATACATGACTATAATGTTATATAGTGTTTTAAGATTGTCTATTTCTCTGTCTATATCACAACTGATTATATGAGGTATACCACATTTGGCAGATTTATATATAATATATGTCGGAGGGAAGCATAACGCACGCGCATGTATAACGCACAATATCATTTTTTACATTTTAATTACTTCTGAAATTCTTAATTTAATTTAATTTGATTTGTCAAATGTTTCTATAACTTAAAGATCGTTCTAACCTAATAAAAGTTATGAATATTGTAATTTAATAAACCACGAATCAGGGTAGAGCATATGGCTCGGAGCGGGGTCAGACGCCCTCTATACTTTAGCAGTATCTACTTCGAGAGACGGAGGAGTTGTTGTGGCACATTTGGTTGATGGCAATAGGTCGAGTTGGACCATTGAGAATTTTAAAGAAATTGTTGAAGTTAGAAGTAGGATCGGTACCCTGAACCCGCTGCTCGGTCTAAACTATGTCAAAATGCTGTTCAAATCTTAATTAAAAGTGTATAAACCGTGGCCATTGTGTTTTATGCTCGCATTTTATCCTGATGACGCCCACTAAACCTGCAATAACTAAAGATGTCGTGAGAACGAGGCCTTCTCCGACATATATATATTTAAATCTGTATACACTCAACAAAAAAAACCGACTTCAAAAACTAAAAAACTAAAATGTGGTTTAGTGGGCGTCCCACTAAACCTGCAACCAATAAAGAAGATATCACGAGAACGAGGCCTTCTCCGACATATATATATATATATATATATATATATATATATATATATATATATATATATGTGTGTGTTTAAAAAGCCTGATTTACATTTAAATAAGTTAATAATGTTTTTTAACTTTTTGTTCAACCTATAATAAGAACTTAACTCGCCAGTTTCCCAGATTAACTAGCTACTCGACTATTGTATGTGCATAATAGTGTAAAGTGAAAATTGTGACACATTTTTTAAATATTGAGGATCAGAAAGAGAGAGTAATGTTGGCTTTCTTTTGTGGAAACTATGGATTATTTTCTTCATACATAATCTATAGTTTCCACAAAATTCAAAAAACACTACACGTTTTCCTCCTACGGAACTGTAATTGTAATGTGTAAACAGTTTTGGAAAATATAATCACTAAATAACATCAACAACGTAATACATACTTTCGATATTTGACTCGAAATATTAGAATGCCAAAGATCCATCTACCTATCTATCCAACCCTTTGATAGCACAATTAATAATTATTGAGTTTTTAATTAACGAACGAGCGATTTGACAAAACAGCCCAACATTTATTCCGAAGGAAATGAAATATTTTTAATTAAGCATCTTGAGAACAGCTTGGACAAAATTATAACTTTCTTGATGTTAAACAAAATGATATATTGCAAGAGATGGCATTTGTGATGAACTTGTAACAACTTCCAACTTAGAATGATCTTACAAAGTAGATACTGGGTTGCTAAAGTTTCGATAAACGTTTTGCATCCGAAGAAAAAGCCTCTTTATGTCAGTTTTTTTTTCAAGTCGCCTGTATTTCTGTAATGTGTGTCGTGAATTTAAATACGTTTTTTAACGAAGAGAAATTCGTTTGCGATCTATCCAATGCGGGTAGCGCGGGTAGTGTGAGATTAGCCATGCTATGATGGCATAGCAACGTGAGCAAGAAATAATGTTGTCGCGCCACGGTTGGAGATACCCACTAGAACCCCTCGGTATTCCTTCCTTCGCCTTATGCTAGAGACTAGAGCTACGGGAAAGCGGAAGCTTGACCCCTGGCGTAAATGTAAAACCTATACAAAATGACAGAAAACTATTTATTTATATAGTTTCATGCTAACAACATAAGTGTTTACACTGCTGGGCATGCGTATACCCGCTAGCCCTATATAGGATAAATTGGCATATTCCAAATATCGGTTCTCTCAATGTATAGGTTTCGTAGCGACGTTTCTTTCACCATCAAGACATGATAATTGTGAAGATATATGTATGCGTGCTGCCCGGCCGCGACTTAAGCTTATGTCATTTCAATAGGACGTAAGTGCCTTCTGTAATTAGGTATGTTATCAAATCTTGAGCAATCGAATTTTGGTGTAAGATTTTATTCTTATAAATAAAAATCAATGTTTGTATGTTTGTCCTTGATGCGTTCTGAAATCATTGATAGGATTTTGATTAAACTTTCGTTCTGAGGATGTCCGAAAGGGTTTCTGGCTTATAATATCTATATAAACAAAAATCGATGTTTGTATGTTTGTCCAATATGCGTTCCTAACTAAACCATTGATCAGATTGTGATGAAACTTTGGTATAGTGTTCTGAGGACGCCCGAAAGGGTTTATGGCTAAAAAAACAATATATCTATAAAAATCAAGTTTATGCTTATGTATAAGTTTCTCCTCGTTTTCGATAGACATACTGTTGTACTTTATTTATACATACCAACCAATTTATTTATGCTAATTACAAATTTCAATATTTGATGAACATTGTTAGCAATTTGTACTGTAATATACTTTTCGCTACTAAAAACAACATCGTATTATGTATACAATATCTAAGATTTTTTCGTGTAGATTTGATGGAAGAAGCCATAAATTATAACTCAACCATATTTATAACATTCTAAATCGGAATACATTAGTAAATTGAATCAGACGCGGTATTATGCTTCGTCTCTTAAAATTGGTATTAAAATATAACGAAACAACGAAATTGTTTTATTATATACAATATACATATGACATTTTTAAATCCATATCAAGTATAGTATAGCCAGATCGTGAAAACGTGAAAAGATATCTGTAGTGTATGAATATAATATACATATTATATAATATTTATACCCTGATTTATGGCAGTGAAAGTTGGTTATGGCAGAAGAAGCATGAAAGTAGGATAAACGCAGTTGAAATGAGAGCTTTGAGAAGTTTAGTTTGTTAAGGGATTGTTGTGGATTGAAAGAAGATGTAATAACAAGAGTTGAAAAAGGAATGTTAAGGTGGTTTGGACATGTAGAGAGAATGGATAAAAGTAGAATCACAAAACAGGTGTATGATAGTATTGTGAATGGTAGAGTTGTTGCCGGTAGACAGAGACGAACACATCACGACCAAATATCAGAATTGTTAAAGAGAGGTCAGGTAAAAAGCATTTCAAATAAACGTGCATGTATGAAGAGGTTAATGAAAGTAGGTGAAGCGAAAGTTGTTTGTCAGGATCTTCGCAAGTGGAGATCCATAGTCTCTGCCTGCCTCCATGGGAAACAGGCGTGATATTATGTATGTATATATAATATTTACATCCTTTTATGTCAAAATTCTGAATGATAAAATTTAAGAAATGCCTACAAAGTATGTATATATATGCAGTACGTATACTAAGTATGAACTCTACATTCTCATCGATCGCCACCGCTCCCTAGATTGTAGCAGAGTTCGCTGAGCAGTGAGCTGTTCAAATCATACAGGGATAAAACGAAGCAAGCTTGTGAACCACGGGAGCTCTCGTACCGAGTATCACATTGTTAATAATAGTGCTTGGGTAATAATAGTGAACCTTCAAAAAGTGTTTGATTTTATTTTCTGCAATTCAGTTATGTATTATTATGAGAATAATACAATTCTAGCACTAAATTACGAAGATGCAAACCGAATTAAGTACTATGTCACAATATAATATAAATATAATCTTGAGTCTATTATGAGAATAATACAATTAATTCCGAAGATGCAAACTGAATTAAGCACTATGTACAGTATAGTATAATCCCGATTACCTGAATCTATAAAGAAGTGTCATGTGACCAAAACTCTGACCTGTATTTTGGGCAACACATTAGCGTTGGCATACTGCGTGGAAATACGGCCATCATTTTAGACTGCGCCCACCAGCAGCGATCTGGAATCGACTTTTTATTTTGTAAATATGTATATAGTACGTTAATTTTTTTATAACTATAAGTATATTGTTTCAGACGGTGTAAATAGTTATTAAAAATAGCGTATCGAAGGGGTGAGTATATATACGACACACCAATAACTAGGTCTCTACGAAGGCTTTATTACTATTTTATGAAGATAAATAGCTAACACGGTTGGTGTTTGAATAAGTTCAAACATCAAGTGTAAGTTGCTAAAGGACAACAATATAGATAAACATAGAAATAATAATAAGATAAATAATAATAATAAGAGCAGAGCAGCAGCCCATTTCAATAATAAATAAAAATCGAGATAGAAATTACAGACTAACAATTGCGAATTTTTCCTCATCATTTATAGAATTACTGATGCAAATCGTTCACTTTCTTTCCTAAGAAAGTATAACGTGTATAATAGATGTATAAAACCAGCTAAGCGTGTGTGGATGCATACGTTTAAGAGTTCCGTAGAAGTGATAACCTTGGCTATTTTGGTTTTTACTACGAAAAGCAGCTTTCAATTGAAAATGCAGTATATTATTTAAAAAAAATATTGTTTATCAAATAACAAAGTTTTAACCATCTTTTACTATCTACGTTTTTCCTAAAAAATATTTTCTAGCTGAAAAACGAATGTTATGGATGAAAGACGCATAATCTCCTTTAAAGAAATTCGTTAAACTTTGCGGCTTTTTGCATGATCAGGGCTTAATCCAGGTAAAACAATTTTGCGAAGAAATATCGTCCGCTCTTGAAGACAGAAGCGAGGGTACGTTCAGTAAATTCCAGGCTGGCAATACTTGTGAGGGAGGCTTAAGTTGAGGGTGGATAACGGGAACAATGACAGTGAAATACCCCCACCGCCGCCGCCACCTGTACGCATCCTCACGAAGGTATTTTATCGAGATTAATCATTACGCAACTGCTCCAATGTGGACGTATCCGTTACGCTCTTTCATAGTGTGTTTGATAGTTAGATTGGTTAAACCAATCAAACTAGCAAATTAATTAAATGCTAACAACAAATTAATCAAATTAGTTTATTGACAATAAACACATGAGCTGGCATTCCGTGCACCATAACGCAAATGCATAATACACGTGTTGTTGAAATGACATGAATATTATTTTAATTTTAATTTAATTTAATAGCTTTTAATTTTAACGTTTCCTGTTGTAATTTTATATGGGGCTTTTGTTGCCTGAAGTAAAGACATTATTATTTTTATTATATATGTCCTTGAAGACCATAAAAATGGCCCGGACTTTTGGTGGGCTTCCGTGGGGCTATAAAAAGGCCAGCACGTAGAGGCCCCTTCACTAATTTAATGTAAATGTGGCGTGATACTGACCGGCGATTACCCCTCTGTACATCATATAATAATGCACCCAAGTACAAGCCGCGGACAGTGTAGGGCTATTGTGGCAAATGAGAACAAAAAGTATCGGGCTATTGGGGTGAACTGCTAGTACTAAGGGTCTGGGGATATGGGGACTGAGGCGTCTGCCCGTCGCAATGTTCGGGGAACATGGAAAAATGGGTAGACGGTGATTCGCCACCCCCTACATGGGCCCCAAAAATTGCCATAAAAGACAGGGTGGTTTAACATGGGTGTGAGTAGCTAAGGGGTGTAGAGAGGTGGGCTGCAGGGTTACCGAAGCTACTCTGACGTGATGCCATTTATCACTTCCACCCCTGGAGCTTGAGTCTTAACTTTAGCGATTTCCACTCCGTGCTCGCCGGTTAAGGCAAGCACGGAGGTGGGGGCTTTACCTTGGCCCCCGGAGTCAGGTTCGAGGTGTCACTACTCACCTTAGGCTTCGCCACAAAGCCCTCCTGCGGGTTATTATTATTATTGTAATGGTGACATTAGTATTAGGACTAAATTGATTCGAGGGGCATCAAATATGATTACAGCTAACATACAGGTTGTATCAATTTACTAAACTGAAAAACTCTAAAGCTAATTTATAATTAGATAGGCATAATGAATGTGTCTGCATTGATTTGAATTAGATAATAAATAAGCAAAACGCAGTTGTACACTGCTAGGTATCTCAATAAGCAGTCTTAGAAAACTCATATATGTATTAGCGAGTAGATCCTTCCAAGTTACAACAATGAATAAGAGTAAAACAACAGGATAACTATTCTCAGACGTACAACATGTAATATTCCAGTTTACGAACAAAAAATTTTAGTACACGTCGTAAACAAGACAAACATTTAAAGTAGAAGCAAACAAAACTTGCAATTTTAAGCAATGTAGTTTTACAGTTACAAAATATAGTTGAAAGTATTAAAAGTATATATAAGTGCTTGAAAAATGTTTTATCACTAGAAAAGATTAAATTTTATGATAAGCTATAAAATTTTATGAGACTGTTGGTTTACAATAAAAAGTTGATAGTCAAAGGTGGGTTGGTGGAATTGTGATTACGGATATAAGCACCATTGAAGCCCGCCACGCCTGCCTGGTTGACATCCTGTGACTGTGCTGCCTATACCCAAGTAATGAAAGGCTTTTGTGAAATGTACCGTCTCTTTTATATACCTAAGTGTTTTTTTGTATTTATTATGCCCTTATAATATAAAACTTTCATATGATATTTAAAAATACTATTTTTTTACTTTTTATTTAAATGAGCCGATAACCCTTGTATAACTATTATGAACAAGGGGCCAATCCACAAATGCGTGATTGAAATAATTTGTAGTTCATAAACTGACTTATTAGAATATCCCTTAGGAACCCAGCCACTTTCCGAGATATAAAGTATCCTACGTGTCCGCCTTTGGACACTAGACTTGACCACGAAATCATCAATCAAAGAGCAAAAAATGGGCAATGATATCTATGATAACAATAAAGGTGTATTTTTTGTGTTGAAGACCTTGAACAACCTTGACCTTTAATTGGCCGCGGGCTATGAGTAACAAACGCAGAATTTTCTCACGTATACTTGCCAAACTTTATGATAGCTTTAAATACTATCAAACGAATGCTTATCAGTTTCTTTTACTAGAGAATTAGGTATCGCACAGCTTTCTGCAGCTTATCTTGAGAGGCCTTAAATTTTAGCGCAGAATACAACAGTCCGAGCATTTGAAGAGCTCTAATTCACAAATTAGACAATGTTCTCTAAACCGAACAATATAATAATAAGCCCTGTGTAAAAGGTCGTGATTATTGAATAAACAGCGTGTCCACATGAGCATTTCAAGATTCTTGTTATGAGGATAAAATAAAATATAATAAAATGTTAGAATACAATCGGTTTGAAAAAGTTGCACACTGGACGAGTCTTTAAAATTTCTTAGAAATTTGCAAATAAAGAAATCCTTAAGCATTTTTCATGCACATCTGTCTGTCTGTTATTCCATCTGATGATGTCACTGTATAAATTACTAGGGCTCTAGAAATAGTGTAATGATGAGCAAATAAAAAATATTATTCATATAACTACCTTCATTTAAATATTTGATGGTGCGGAGGGATGAAATAAAACTTTGCAGGTATTATAAGCATATTGGGTATTGCTAAAGTGTCTTAGATATCATAATCAATCAATATAATATCTATAATTATACCTAGTTCTAGTTTTTAATATAGCTTAATGTAATTAATGTCTTAAGTTAATGTTTTTTTTAAATACTAATTGTATTATTATTTCTTTATGAATTAAATTACTAGATTATTACTAAATAGTAGCACGATTAAAATCTTAACCATGGTTTTAGTATTCATTATAAATTTAAGTCTTTATGGAGAATATAATTCCCTATATTATTACGTATTTTGTAAGTTTCTCTAAGATTTTAAGCGGTTGTTTATGGTTTTAAATATATGTGATACTTATAAACTGTATGTTTTGTATACTTACAACTTAGACCATTCAACCGGTCTAAGCCTTACAATCATGCGTTTAAAATAACCTGATATTTAATTTGAATTACACTATATAAAATTAATGAAATAAGTATAATTGTGAATAATTTCGTTATTTTCTCATTTAAGTTATTTCAATAAGGAATAACCTGACCGTGAGGTTTTGCTTTCATGCGTCTCTGTAAAGAGCTCTCAAAACGTCTAAATAACTAACTTCTCAGCTGAGCACAGCGCTGGTGCCTGCCTCGTATGTCGGATCGTCAAGACGATCCAACAAGGTCACGTAGCCAGTCTTCTAGGTACAGTCGCGGAATGAAAATGTTCGTCACCTTAAAGTTGACTTTCGCATTCACGATTATAAGAAACAATACTGCCAACATTTAAATAAATGTTACGTTGATAGAATATAGAAACGTGAAAAAATAAAATTACGATGTTGAAAATGACGGACTCTGAGTTTAACAATACAAAAAGGATATAATCACTACAATTAACATAAATATTAAAACCAATAAAAAGTTTTTCATGTCTAAACAATCTTCTTAGCCGAGATAGAAAATCAAACAACTTTGATGCAAGTAATTTTAAACTTTATATGTATATATTTTTTACGATAAATGAATCAAATTTGAAAACTGGCGAACATTTTTATAACACGACTGTATCTTTCTTAAAAGATGAAGATATAGGCTCGCTTCTCTAAATGTAATTTGAAAGAACAAGAATAGACAAAAAAATCTATTCTAATTAATCCTTAGGTGTATATTATTGACGCATTTTAAGTTTGTTCTCAAGTTTAACAGAATAAATAAATTTAAAAATATATTCTTGTGATAAAATTTGAATTAAAAATAGAGACATATAATCAAAACTATTAAAAGTAATATAAATAAAATAATTAAGAAACTATTGATAAATGTTTCTTGTTGAATATTCACAAACACGAAACGACTTTAACACGGATCAAGTTAGTTCTATCCAAAGTTAGTGACCAAACTTGCTCCCAATTAAACTACGAAGGAAACACATTATATAATGTTAGTGAAATTCCAGATTCAAGGACGGTGAACGATTCAAGTTACAATAGCTTTCCTAATATGCTCAGTTATTAGTGACAAATGGCGAATATAAACTGGGCCCAATCTCGGAAACACGAATACGAAGTTATTTTTAGGATAACTTAGTTTTTATTGTTTGTGAATACGAACAATGTCTTTCTTTTGTGTTTTCGTGAGTTATGGACTTTAGTGAGTGATCGATAGTCGCCCAGCAATTTACTTAGGTTCTTAGGGTTAGGTTCTTAGCCATTTTGTCTTTAATAGAATGCTTGTAAATTCTTCATTGCCGTCCAGACGTTTGCTTGGCAGCCTAGGTATGTTAGAAACATTTTTCTGGATAGCTGTTGTCTATAAGAAAACATTTTGGTAAAAAGTTTATTCTATACGCTGCTACACAGTAAGTTAGTGAAATCCTACAAAGAACTTTACGTGTGATGACTATGAAAATAAAGATTTCAGTGCCTGTGAAAGTTGTGATGGATACAATATTCATTCAATTCCTGAAAAGTAAAATTATGCTTATTAATTAATCATTGATTTAAGTAAATAGATGCCAAGATGTTAATAGAGAGTAATACATGTTACGAACTCTTAAGTATTTTTTATTCTTGATTTATTCTTTTATAAAAGAATGACATTTTTGTAGATCCTAGACCTAGATTATAATTGCCAAATACCTATATGTATTTTCACAATCGTTGTCCAGCGTACTATTTCAATTTTAAATCTAAATTTATACAATCCCTATCAATACACTAACAAACTCGTAAAAGCTTCACCTCTTGCTTTTGAATTATGATGTAGAAAAATCTGAAAAAAATCAATTTAGTAGCTTGAAGTTTTACAACGTAATCAAAACCCCGCAATTTTGATTATTAAGGTTTATGTTATCGCTCATAACTGTTTTATAACGAAATTATGCGTCTATTTAAAAATATATATTACACCTGAATATTCTGCTTGTCCATACGGTAACAAAGCTTTATCATAGGTTTACAACATTGTTGAAAAAAATCGGAATGTGTTATATATAATCAAAACCTCAAGTCAACCCACTACGAATCCTTTATTAACCATAATATTTGGCATGGTAAATTGTCACAATATCAGGCAACCGCACGGCACGTTGAGATAAGAATCCGTTGTAATCATAAACTCTCTACACGAAGGGATTTTCTTATTAAGAAAGTGTTGGCAACGCAGGGGGGATGATACCTCGCCACAATACATTCCAGAGGCTTCGCCAAATTTCGGTAAACGTTACGAAAACCACGCAGTATTAGGCTCGATTTACACTTTTATATTTATGGTATTATATTTATGGTATCGTTCTCAGATCAAACTCGTTCCGGAATCGGACTGATGAAACCTTGCTATGTCTACACTACTAGCCTGGAGTTTAAACAAAAGCGCATATTTAAGCGTACAAGTCATGAGATGTCCAATCTTGCTTCAGTCAAATATTATTTTCGACTAACAGATACCGGCCCGATATCAGATCGGAACTAAAGCGATAGGATAATGAGAATTCGAACGATATCATATGAGAATCGAGTCTTAAACTAACTTCTCACTTTCATCGAAAGCCAGTGGTAGCGACCATCGAACCGCCCCCGCCCGAGGCAAACTTTGCTGCGCAGCCACACTTCAGTGGTTTCAGTGTACCATAGAATCAAATCATATTAAAAAGTTTACACAAACAGACCTTTCGTTTGTTTAATAAGTTTTACTTGGAAGCCTTCCAATCGCGACCATTGTTTTTTGTTTTGAAAGCGTAATTTTCGCACCCTTTTAGCTTTAATTAAGGTAAACATAAAATTCAAGAGTTTATCGAGATAAATTTGCCTTATTATATTGTAATAATTTTGAGAAATATATTGACTATCACAACACTACTTACTTACAGAATTTAAATCTACTATTTATTTTATGTGGAGTTGTTTAATATCCAAAATTATTCTAGTATTAATCCACAGTAACAAAACATAATTAATCTAATTGTATGCAATTAAATTTCATAAAAGCCATTAAAACAAACTTTTAATTATATCTAACGTCAGAACAATAACTAGTTATTATACTGTTCTTTTGTTCGACCTGAGACTGTTTAATACATGCCGGATATAGTGTCACACATTAGAGTAGTGTAGGGCTCGCAGTGAGCATCGCATGCCTACTTATTTAAGTGGGATCGGGAATCTATCTATATATATAAAAGAAAGTCGTGTTAGTTACACTATTTATAACTCAAGAACGACTATACCGATTTGGCTGTAAATTAGTGAGAAGGTAGCTTAGAACCAGAAGACGGACATAGGATACTTTTTATCCCGTTGGAACGGGTAGGTGACGCTGAGATCGGGTTCTAGAATCCTCCTAATCACCTGGAGCGGTTTTGGTGATTTCATTTTTGTGTGTTTGAGTGGGTCCCCGGATGGTTTAAATCCACAATTGGAACCGGTAGGTGGCCCTGGATCGGGTCCTAGATTTTTACTTTTTTAGAGCAGGACAACGGCTGCCGGGGCCGCTAGTATATTATATTATATTATAGTCTAGTCGACAAGTTCAAAAACGTGATAAATAGAGATAAAGGTCCTAAAAATATGAGCGAGAGCTCATTCGATTCGGAATCACCTCTAGAAAAATGTTTTTGAAGGATTTTGGGGCAGGTAAAAAATTGCAATTGTTATTAACAAAATAAGATCAAAAAAAATGATATTTAGTTTTTCGTTAATAACTCAAAAAATATTAACATTTAAGCAATTTTGAAAAAAGTTCCTTAAAGAGGAGGAAATTTCCGATAAAAAAGTCTCGACTCCCGAAACTGTAAGATCACACTAACTGAATAGATGAATGAACAATAATCTGCTTGAAAAAATTTTTTATAACAATTTTTCATTTACTTATTCAATAGTTAATTAATATTTTTTTTTGCTTGAACATGAACATTGCAAGTGTGATAATTGTTAAACTATAAATTTATTTATTTTTCCTTTCTTGGAGCAATTCTTGAAAGGCTTTAGAATAGAACCCCGTTGGAAAAATTAGAAAATATTTATTATTCATTTTTTTATTAATAGTTTTCGTTGTTCAGACAACCAATTTTGTTTGGAGCTATCTTTTCGCCTTCGGCTAGCTTTTCGCTTCATATTTTTATACAAGCAGTACCAGCGATGTACCAAAATGACGTGTTTTTAATGAATTAATAGCGACACTAAGAAAACACGACTCTAGCGCCATCTTTTCTACCGGTGGTCGTCGTTTGTCGGGATAAAAAGTGTTATATGTGTATCGAGTTTCATTTATATCCTTTCAGTAGTTGGCATGTGATACTCTAACACACAGACAAGAATTTTAAATATCGTGATTCTACTGGTCCGAATTAAAAATAGAAAGAAAAATTCAGACATTTTTCTTATTTTAAAGTCATTGTACAAACTCGACACCCCCTTTATTATATAAAACATACTAGCTGTACCCGGCAGACGTTTTAAAGGCAAGACTGCCATTAAAAAATAAAAATCTAGTACCCGATTCCAGCGTCATCTACCGGGACCAAATGTTAAGCTAAACTATTCTCAAATCCACTTGAACAAACAAAAAAATTCATCTCAATCAGGCCCAGCGTTAGGTTAGGAAGAGTATCGCGGCGCCACCTACTGGGTCCAATCGTTTATTTAAACCATTCCGGGACAAACTTCAACACATACAACAACAAAAAGAACACCTAAATTCTGGTACCCGATTGCAGCGCCATCTTTCGGTTCAAATTAAAATCTAAATCATCCCAGTAAAAAAATATAAAAATACTAATATCGCTATTAAAAAATAGGGGTTGATCTTAGAGGGTTGAAAATTTAGGGTTGTATGTATTTTTTAATGCTATATCATAAAAATTTAAAAATATCTAAAAATATATATATATATATTTAGGGGTGGACTACCCTTAACATTTAGGGGGATGAAAAATAGATGTTGTCCGATTCTCAGACCTCCCCAATATGCACACAAAATTTCATGAGAATCGGTCAAGCCGTTTTGGAGGAGTATGGTAACTAATACTGTGACACGAGAATTTTATGCATAAGATATTATATATCTACTAACTGTGCGGAGAAGTTTGCCGGGAGTTTCGTGATGTCACGCGTCGATGGTGAGTAGGGTTGACAAAAAAGGTTACATAAATAGTGTTGCCAATAAATGTATTATTGTACATACTTTACGTAAGTATATACATTAATAACAAGTATTACAATACAATAATAGTAAGTAATCATCGGCAAACCTTCTACGTACGTCTTATATATAGATATTATACCGTTTACCTCTAGCCGGTAGTTTGATTTTTCATTACTTTGTTATTATTAGGTAGTGAAAACCTATTGGAACGAAGTTCCTTATCGCGCGTTGCGAAACGGGGCTAGACGGAAAATTTTAAGACAAAAAGTTGTAACGACACACCAAATGTTGTAACGACACTTATTGCAGTTCGCATTGAACAGTGTGCTGTCGCGACGATTATTTTTAACGCGACGATTTTTTTTTTTTCTCAATTCGTCGGGATCTTTTTTTTTTTTTTTTGCTTTTTTTTATGTATGTTCGCCGATAACTCCGTGATTTATGATCCGATTTACGTGATTCTTTTTTTGTTCGACGCGGAATAGCTTTCGATTGGTCCCCTAAAAATTTTACATAGTTTGGCCCAGTAGTTTTCATTTTATGAACATTTTTCATGGAAATAATTTTCACTCCGTTCCATATGTTCGCCGATTACTCCGTGATTTATGATCCGATTTACGTGATTCTTTTTTTGTTCGACGCGGAATAGCTGCCATGTGGTCCCTTAAAAATTTGACGTAGTTTGGCCCAGCAGTTTTTATTTTACGAACATTTTTTTGTTCCCGGTTCTTTGGACCTATATTTTTTAAAAAGCGCGGCACCATTCGTAGGTCCACCCATACATAGCTAGACACTAAAAAGTAACAAATAAAATTTAAAAACTTCGTTTAAAAACACCGACTTCAAAAACTAAAAAACTAAAATGTATAAAATAACGTATTTTTAAAGCTATTATTATTAATATATATTATCTAAAACATCTTGAAGTCGGTTGAAGTAAAACATAAAAATTGCTATATTTTGAAAATTACTAAGCACCGACTTTAAGATGTTTTAGATAATATATATTAATAATAATAGCTTTACAAATACGTTATTTTATACATTTTAGTTTTTTAGTTTTTGAAGTCGGTTTTTTTTGTTGAGTGTATACAGATTTAAATATATATATGTCGGAGAAGGCCTCGTTCTCACGACATCTTTAGTTATTGCAGGTTTAGTGGGCGTCATCAGGGTAAAATGCGAGCATAAAACACGATGGCCACGGTTTACACACTTTTAATTAAGATTTGAACAGCATTTTAACATAGTTTAGACCGAGCAGCGGGTTCAGGGCACCGCTCATACTTCCAACTTCAATACTTTCTTTAAAATTCTCAAAGGTCCAACTCGACCTGTTGCCACCAACCAAATGTGTCACAAAAACTCCTCAGTCTACCCAAGTAGATACTACTCAAAGTATAGAGGGCGTCTGACCCCGCTCCGCCATATGCTCTGCTCTGATTGGTCGTTTATTAATTTACAATATTCATAACTTTTATTAGGTTACAACGATCTTTAAGTTATAGAAACATTTAACAAATCAAATTAAATTAAATTAAGAATTTTAGAAGTAATTAAAATGTAAACAAATGATATTGTGCGTTATACATCCAGTCAACAATACATCCAATTATAGCTTCCCTCCGACATATATATATATATATATATATATGTATGTATGTATTCACTCTATCTGTCTGTCTGTTCCGTTTTCACGAAAAAACTACTGGACCGATTTGGCTGAAACTCAGTATATATATATATATATATTTTCGATGCCGAGAATGAACATAGGATACTTTTATCCCGAAAAATGCGATAGTTTCCGGGATAAAAATATATTTGTCTTTTTGTTTGTTATGCTTTTACGGAAGAAGTAATGGACCGATCTGGCTGAAATTCTGAATGGTAGTTTTGGTAATTGTGGCAGTTGTGGTAGTTGCGGTAGTTTTGGTAGTTGTGGTAGATTTGGTTGGTAGTTGTGGTAGTTTTGGTAGATATGGCAGTTTTGGACGTTGTGGTAGTTTTGGTAGTTGCGGTAGTTTTGGGCGTTGTGCCAGATACGGTTAGTAGTTTTGGTAGTTGTGGTAGATTTGTTTAGTAGTTGTGGTAGTTTTGGTAGATGTGGTAGTTTTGGTAGTTGTAGTAGTTTTGGTAGTTGCGGTAGTTTCGGGCGTTGTGGTAGTTTTGGTAGTTGTGGTAGTTGAAGTAGTTGTAGTAGTTTACAGATAGATAGATATATCCCCCATATATAAATAAAACTAGAACGGGTTGAAATACTGGTTTTTATGGGAGACCAATCATTTCTCAATCATCAGCAATATCCGGAACTTGTGCAGAAACACTGTCAGGATTCATTCTTGTTATTTTTTTTCTCTGTCTGTGTCTGTGTGTGAGAGAGACTCACTCTCATTATTACTAAAATTGAGCCTACTGATTAAGTTTATATTACATTATATTTGTTATTAATAAAAAAATATTATTATAACTTATAAAAAAAAAAATACATTTCCTTCACTAATTAATCGAAAGGAACTTCGTTCGATCCGGGTGTCCCTTGATACCTCTCAAGTTTTTTTTGTTTGTAATTACCTACTCCACCAATATATGAAGTATGTTGCCACACAACAAAAATATCACTGTACCTCGCACAAAATACAGTGCCCATATCCGATTGCATTACGGCAAAAATACATTATAATAGAACTGATTTCTAATGTTAGTATAAACAAGTGAATTGTATTACTACAAGGAAAGAAAATTTCTAAAATAAGCAAATTCTGCAAGCTTAAGAAAAACAACTGTTGTCGACAATACCGTCGGATTTTCTGAGTAAGAAAGTATTCTTTTGAGATTTAGCGATTACTATATTTTTCCTTCAGAGGATTAAAATTAAGGAATCCAAATATCGGCACAGCTTTATTTGATCATAATCCAATTTGTTCATACAAATTGGGGGATCGTCTCATATAAAGATTTTGTAAATATTCATTTTATTATCAATTTTATACAAGAAAATTAAAAAGAACCAAAACGTTTAGAGGTTGAATGTTATGAATAGCATTTGGATCAGACCATCTTTACAATAGGTATAGATAATCCCAAATATATTAGTCATGTAGCTGAGTGAGCATTGTGCCCGTGCTTTAATCGAATGATATACCTGTATATTTATATCCTGGTTCAGGAAGCATGCATCGATTAGGCGGTAGCCCGTAACAAATGCCATACGCTGCTTACGACGTGACGCTCAGCGACTGCTTATTATGAAAATGGATTACAGTGGTCTCACTATCGCGCTTGACGCGGAGCACATCCCTACGTCAAACGCAACGTCCGCAGTCATTCTTGCTCATGCAGCGTAAAGATCTCGCTTTTTTAACGACAATTAACAAATTCCTCCAATCATAGACAGTACACGGGATAAACTGAGTCAATTTACTTAGTATAACTGAGGTACGCTTAGGCTGCTGTGCACCGAAATTTAACCGACGGTTAACCAAAAATAAAAATAATAACCGATGGTTAAAATAAAATAATCGCCAAAAATGTATGGAAAAACAGTGACTATTTTTGGTTAACCGTCGGTTAAATTTCGGTGCACACCAGCCTTAGACGATTACAGAGTGACCATCGATATTAAGTTTAATTGATGCTGGAAGCAGCGTATAACGTTAACTGAAACAAGACGCCATTTTCAACGTCTGTGACAAACCAGTGCGTTAAGCTGATTTCCCGACCTATATTATCCTAATATATAAAGCTGAAGAGTTTGTTTGTTTGATTGATTGAACGCGCTAATTTCAGGATCCCTCTCAGGCCCATTTATCGAAGAAGGCTATAGGCTATTATATCATCATAGGAGCGGAGCACCAATGAAGAATGTTTCAAAATCGTGGGGTTTTGAAAGCATATTCCAGACGGACGACGTCGCAGGCACAGCTATGTGTATATATTTGTATCGTTACTATTACCTGTTGAATAAATCTGCATCTGGAGATAACCGAAATGCGAAACCGATGACAAATGATGTCTGTTCCATTAAAAATAGATCGATTCTAGCCCAGTAATGAATTTAATTTTTTATTCAAACATGAATAATGTAACACAGAAATAGGAGAGTTATGGGCCACATAATATAATAATCATAGTCCCAGGAGTGTTCCTTCGAAGGCCCCACGGATTACGGAGTTGGGTATCGCAGTGCCGACACTCACGTTAGGATTTGCCACAAAGTCTACCAACGGGATTATTATATTTCGTTCTATAACTAATCCCAATATTAAAAAACTAATGTATAAATATTTTAAGAAATATCCATTCAGTTATCACTGTACAAAAAGGTAATTTAATTTTCTTGTTCCTACAAAGAGCGTAGTTTTTGATTGAAAATACTTGTTAAACTATGGTTTATAATAATACCGTCTCATCCGACTTTTATGTATTTAGTATACTACTATTCTATTCCTGCGGCTTCGCTGGCGTTAATTTAAATTATGTAGATAGAGTGCTAGTCCGTTCGTTGGGAGTCCCACATGCCATCCTTACAAATATCAAACTTAATCTTTGATTAAAAGTACCTTTAACGCCACCTAGCGAAGGTGGAACTTACCGTGACAGCAACACATTAAAATCGCGTTGTCACTTTCGTTCCCATAACGATGCATTTGTTAGTGAATTGCAACGGTGGCGTAAATTAAATGCGATGGGAGCGCCCTCTTTTTGGGCTATATTCGTCTTTCCATCGGGAAAAGTATTTTTTTATGAATGAAAGGTACTCTTTGTATGACAATCTGTTACTTAGTTAAGACGTGGAAGCATCACAAACAAACAAACCAATAAATTCATATTCGCATTTATAATATTATATAGTATATAAACCCGTGTTACCAGCGGACTGTATCTTAATGAGTAAAAGCTGTGTAACACGTCACGCAAAAATGTGTGATGTAAAAGTGTTCAAGAGCCTGTAGGTAAGTCCATTAGGCTGGCGCTCGTTTGATGTCATTTGATGTTTAAATGTGATATTAGACTTGCCAAAACTTCTTTCGCATTCAAGGGTAACGCCCAGAACTTTCTGCTTTATGGCCAGTCGACAAATTGCCAAGTTTGACGCAAGCTTTATTTATTTTTTACGGCACATACAGAACCACTTTGCTTACATAGCTCATATACACATACGAGTACACGCCACCCGCTGCATCGGTTAAATTACATAGAATATTTCAACGTCGCTATGATGAAAATGTACCTGTTATATCTGAGAGAAGTAAAATTATTTTGCTGAATTCATTAAATTTAAACTGAATTTTCACATTTTAAATTTTATCACTATCTAGTATAATCACGAGGATTTTTCACTATACATAGATGCATATCTAACATTTATACACGTAACAACACACTGTATAGCATATTTAATTAAAAATCTTTATTGCAAAAATATTAGACGTACCCGCAACTTCGTACGTGCAGAAGCTATTGTACCCGTATTATTATGATAATTTTGCAAAAACGCTTTGAAACACATATTTCTTTTAGTTAGAAAGTCAATGATTACCTACGTATTGAGGAATTATGGGTTGCCTACTCTTTTCATTTTGAGATAAGTAGTTAGTCTATTTTCGTGTCTGTGTGATGAAAAGTAGGAAAGCGGACCCTGGGCGTCGAACGAACGCAACCGGGATTCAACGCTCGAATGATGATGAGTTAGCCTATAAACCCTTAATACTATAAGGGTTTATAGTATTAAGGGTTGCTTCGACTTTCTTTGCCTTTCGTTAAGCTATTTTTAACAGTTTAGTTAGAAAAATGTAACAACAGTTATTGCTTCTATTTGAATTTTGAATATATAACATAGAATATCGAGCCTTTACCGCCATGTTATTGTAAGCGACATTAGGACCGAATTATATTTTTTGTTGCAGAATGTATTTTAAACTATTCTTTTACTTTTTAGACTTTCAGTTTTTTGAAGTGAAACTTCTATATATTTATTCAGTATAGTGTAATCTAACTAAAACTGAACATCTCAAAACAAAATAATTGATTAAAAAACTTTTTGCAACAAAAAATATGGTTCGGTCCAAATGGCGCTTACGATAAAATGGCGGTAAAGGCTCGATATAATGCGGCATGTGTGGACTACACCCACACTGAAGTGTAGAAGTAAGGCACTATTCCAAACTAAATAATTACAGCTTTGAAGATAATTAAAAAGAACCCTATTACCGGACGTAAAGAAATAACCTCGCTTGCGTATTGCCATAACCTATAATTATGAAAGTGGTGTAGGCAACCTACATAGACACTGGCTGTATGGAAGCCTAAATATTTTATAATAAAACCATGTGTCTAATACTTTTAGTCAGTTGCTATTGAACTGTTGATGTGAAATATTATCTGCTATTCAATTAATACAAACTATACACACAGCTACCTGCTTTCACTTCCATCGAAAACCACTTTGTTTCAAAACTATATTATGTCTAGTCTGTATAGCGACAAAAATATATATTAAACTACCACTGAAAATTAAGGAACTCAACATCAAAAGCTTTAAATTAAAATTAAGACAATTACTAATAAAAAAAAGCATATTACAAAATACATGAGTATCTTTCTGGCCCAAATACTGATACAGGAGTCTGATTTTGTGACATGAGGAATCATAATTAATATTAAGTATTATTACTATAAATTGTGTATTAATCTAGACTTTATTATTTTAAATCATATTATTTTGTAAGCTACATATGTGGCAGGATACAGTGATACCTAATTTGTTATCATTATGGACATCATCAAACCTGTATACACAAAATAACTTTGACTTTGACTTTGTAGTCCAAGTGAAGTGCAGTTTTAATTTTATATATGTACGCGCATACACCAGCTAAGTACAGTCTGCTGAAATATAAGTTTTAAACAGGTGGTGTCTTGATATGTCCCAAGTAGGCATACAATAACCTATTGGTATAGTCCACGTGCACACGTGCAGCTCCATAATCAAACTTTCCATTCTCACTATAGGATAGGTGAGACATTATACAATAGATTCTAAAACAATGTTATTTTAAACTTGTTTATATGACTTTTCTTTAAGTCATAAATTAAGTTGAATGTAATGAAGTACTATATTATATATTATAGGACAGAAGTTCCAAAATAAATGGGGAGGAACGTTAATGTGTTCATAAACTAAATAACTTAAATAGCAAAACATTTATTTTTATTTTATATTAAATATTATACCTACTGAAGCTAAAAATTCACTATAACGTAGGTACCAATGCTCAGTTTCACGCGTGTTTATTGAATCAAATTCATATTTACGTTATAATAATACTGATAAATGCGTCACAATTCACGAACTATAAAAGTTTCGTAGAGATGATAAACATCTTCGTTGTTTGGTTACGAAACCATTAGAAGTATTTAATGTAAAATATGTGTGTCCATGTATTGTTCAAACCAATTTTTGTTGAAATATTTTTATTTTTTACCACCTAGATATATTTTAGCATTTACCACTTCATTATTTAAAAATAAGGGGATGGAATAGGGGAGCAAACAGTTAAAGGAACTGAGAAACTTTTTGCTATTTAACAAACTGTCGCGTCTTGTAATTCTGTATACAAACTTATGACTTCACAAGTTTGGAATAAAAAGTCATATAGCGCGTTTATTGTTGTCCATACTGTAATGAATAATTATTTTAAATGTAAAATGATAAGATTTTATTTTAATGTCTGTTGTTTCAATCAGGCTATTTATTGACGTCATTAAAAAAATAATTAAAGCATATTATATATTTTTTTAGATTTAGCTAACGTTACCCCTATAATTATCTATACTTAATTTATATACCAATATGAAAGATGCCAAAGATTGGATATATATTTGTTGCTCAATCACGCCAGAACAGCTAAATGGATTTGGATGAATTTTGGCACAGAGATAGAGTACAGTCTAGAACAGTACAAGGGCTACATTTTATCCCGGAAAAATGTACGGTTCCCGTGGTATAACGTTAATTCGAACCAAGCCCCGGGCAAAGGCTAATAGCTGTTCAATAAAAATCAACTTTTAACTACATGTATACTGGCCACTCCTATTCTTCACTTTTTCGCAATTTCATTCCATAACTTTGTAGTACACAAACTACGTCTTTCTCAAAATTTTCTTGTATTTAAATTTAGTAGTTTTTAAAGAAAATAACAGTCATATACTCGTATAAAGAGAAACTGGCGAACGGATATAAAGAGAACATTTGGCTAAGAAACTAAAAAGTGTTTCATAGATCTCAAAACAATAAAAGACAACTTAATATGTCTTGATTAAGTAGAACCACCCCGATAAAATGATTAAAACTTCATTTTCATTATTGGAGAGTTCGTGACGAACTTCCGATTGAGGTACGCCTGAGCAGTTTCCTGGTTATTTATTAATACATTATCAAATTAAAATCCATAGGCACCCGAGCAAGGCTATCTTTTCTTTTTATTGAATAGCATTTAATGGCACTGGGTAGTACATTTGCATTTTCTTCGCTTTATTGGTACAAAAGGATTTTACAGACCGTGGTGGAAGTGTTGTAAACTGACCTCGAATTTCAACTGTAAAGTATTTATCGTTATCGGAAATCACAATACTGAATACCAAGAATCCAATCTTCAATTCTTTTTAATTTAAATGCGCAGTACATGCAAATATTAGAGATGTGCCGACTAGTCGGTAAAGCCGACTATCCGGCCACTACCGTAGTCGGCGACTAGTCCGACTATCTTCTTACTTTGTAGTTTATAATCTATATTTTACTAATACATTGTAATCCGAGACTTTCTTTTTGACATGATTAAATTAATTGATCTTTTTCACTTTAATGAACAATAACAGTATCTTTAAACAAAAACATTTTTTATATTTTTACACAAAAGCATCGCCCTGACCTGTAAAAAAGTAAAAATCAAGGAACTCATGAGGTGGTTGCGACTTGCGCGCGAATCAGCTATAAAGCGTCACGTATATCCCCGAAACTGTGATCGGCCTGGCCGATTAATCGGCCGACTAGTCGGCCTCTTTACAACCGCCTAAGCGGCTAGTCGGCCAAAGTCACAATCGGTATCTCTCTAGCAAATATAGTTGGTAGAGATTATAAAAATTGAGTACAGTTAACTACATAATTATGTCATGCATAGATTTTTATCCCTAAAAATGGAAATCTAATAACTTCTCCCTCTATAAATTCAAAACATAGATTTATGACATTTGTCAATTAATTATTTAAATAATCTTTACGGTGTAGAGTCAAAACTATTGATGTCTATATATATAAAAATCAAGTTCGTTAGTTTCGCTAAAACTTTAATACAGCTTGACTGACCGATTTGAATAATACTTTTATGCGTTTTTGATTGGCTGCCGGGGTGATTTTAGATTTACAACGGGATTCAGTAGGTGGCGCTAAATCGGGTTCCAGGATTTTGATGATTATTTTTGGTCGTCCTTGTATGGGTGGGTCCCGGAATGGTTTAGATCCACAATTGAATCAGGTAAGTTTCCTTAGGGTAGGACAACGACAGCCATACCCCCTAGTCTATCTATCTATAGTATAACAAATCTGTAAATGGCTCTTTCTTCATATCATAATACTGTTTATCAGTTCATGGAATTGTACTACTGTTCCATACAATATAGTTCCTAAATTACGCATGCTAAGCTAGCTATTGTAAATATATATGTTCTGTATTGTAAATAAGAATGTGACAAAAATGTGCCATGTGTACTATGAGCAAGCCGTGTAATCATTTTGATATATTTTATTATGGGTTTATAGTTAATACTATATATTTATGGGTTTTTACCCTATAATTTAAAAACAGTTCAGTATAATATATAAGATTACATTCATTCGCTGGGTTTGTCATCTCCTCCTTTTCTTAGATATAAAAAATAATTTTCCTTATACTGTAGGAACTTATACTTTTCGTGCGCCTTTTTCTTTGGTTAAATATTTATTAATTAATTATAAAGGAACATTTTAAACACTCTGCTTAAATGGAAAACTATTTAACTTTCAACACTTATAAACTAATTTAATAATATATTACATGAACAAAAATTTTAATTACCGAGGGTTGGTAAATTTAATCAACATTTATTTAATAGATAATAAATAATGTGAAAATTATGACGAATTTATGTAATGTGATAAAGTGTAATTAATATTTAGTTCAATCAATTTATTGTTATTATTAAACAAAGTTTTAAATATTATCAACTACGCATTAAACTGGAACAGTGAAAAGCAATAAACTCAGATGATTTCCGTGACCAGAGGGGTGCGCTGGTTGCACAGCAAATAATTATTTCCGTCCAGTCCAGAGTCACAATACAACCACCCGTCATAGATATCATTTATATTTAGTGACATTTTCGATCGTTTAGTTGAATTTTTTTAAAGTAATATTATTACCTTTTTATTGCTGAAGCACAACAGACAGGCTGACAGCCCAACTGTGATAGCAAATGGTTACGGTCGCCCATGGACATTAGCAATACCAGAGATGCTGCCATTCTTCTGCCGGCCTTAAAGTAGATACTGGAACCTGGCCACTGATGCCAATTGAAGCTTGTTATGGCGGCATACTAGACCAAGGGTGGTAGCCATCTAGTCGGGCAAGTGCCCTACCACCTGGCTGTGAGATGTCTTGTCGCCTCTTACGACAGGCCGCCCGGCCGCAAAAATTAGTATTCATTTTCCGTTCCTGCACGAAAAAAACTTTACCTTTTTTATCTTTAAAAAGATTAAAAACAAAGGCGCTTTCCGCCTCTGTCTGTCTGTCTGTAAGGCGTTAGCGGATAATTCCTCCAAAATTACGTAACATCCGTTAGATGATTTTTCACGCAAGGTTCATATATATTAATTAGATTTTGCACGTTGCTCCGCTACCGATATATACAACCTAATTAAGTGTAATAGAGCAACTAACTAGGGTTTCATTTGTTCAATTTATTATACTTGTTTGGATATTTGGACGTGTATGTCTATGTTTGTTAGTTCTCTACCTTTACAGCTGTATGAAAAACTATATGGCTTTCAATGCATTTCGTAATTTTCTGTAGAAAGCTTTGTAAGTACACAAAGCAAACCCGTAATATAAGTCTTAGTTAAAAATAAGTACCATTAAACATAATACATTAAACTACACAAATAACATTAAACTCGTAAAATCTTTACACTAAAGAATTTTAATTTAAAATTTATTTTGTAGATTCCATTCTCCTCAAACACGACCCTCGAGGTGTTCAGTTTATTACCCATCACGACCCTGAGGAGGCTAAAAACAATAAAAAGCTTGAAATTAACATATAAACGGAGGACATCAAGGATGTTTAGAATATTATAGTTCGCATTGCGATCTTTCTTATGAAATAACAGTAGCAACAAGGAGCTATGCATAGTTTAAATCGCAACTCTGAAAATCTGAAAAACCTAACATAAATAGATAGCACGACATGTTTCTCTCTTGTTTTACAAAATCAAATAAGTCAAACATTACAAATCTTAATAAGAATGTTTCTAGTGTTTGACTGGTTAGATCTAAAAAATAACTATTTAATCCATCTATACTTAACTTAATAAATCTGCACCGGGGTTAAATCAGTATGATATTTTTTTTTAAGTCAGGATTTTTATTAGGGCCAGTGCAGATTTAAAAAATTCAACTTTTAAAAATTTCGAATATAACGTGCAAATACTAAACAAACTTGAATGAAAATCGACACAGAGCTTATATGCAGGGTTAGCTCTTAGAATAATTTTTATTCCGATAGACGACGGTAAGCTAGACGATCGGTAGCAGAGATGGCGCTGCAGTCGCGTTTTTAGTGCCCTATATCAATTCGCTAACAAATACCTAGTCATCATGGCAACGCGAAAAAAGTTCGCTGGCACTTGCTAATTAATTTAACCGTCTAAAAACGAATAATACGTTACGCTATGTAATCTTAAACTAACTTTAATAACAAAACTCATTTTCAAAAACCAGTACTGAAGGGCGTGAAATGGTTAATAAGAACATTTCTATAGATCACACAGAGTGTCATGGGTTAATGTAAATTTAGGTTTTTACTAAGAATTATGAAATGCGTATTTCAGTGTTATAGGTACCGGCATGATTTAGGCGTTATTCAGAGTTACTGTTTTACAGGGTGGTTGTCTTTCCTAGTATTTATTCCTCTTTCATGCTATTACTTAACTGTAACATGAGAAGATACAAGCTTCATTTAACCCTAATTTAAAATATAGGATTAAAACGTGCTCGTTGGGTGTTGTAAAGCTCTCTAAACAAAGATTTCTTAATATCATGTGAAGCAGAAAACAGAAGAATTATGAAGCTCTCGTTACATCCACATGTAACCTATATTAAATTCTCCAATATGATAACGATTTATTATATTATAAAGTTGTCATATTGTTCAATGAAAGCTTCTTCTATACATGTAATAAATCTATAAAGATCGAATTTCTGTGCAATGAAAAAAATACAAAAAACCGAGTCAGGGGGATGTAAGAAGTGAAATAAAACTAATTTAGATATTTTTTTTTGTTTCTCTGTTTGATTGTTTGTAAGGGCTAATCTCCGAAACGACTGGACCGATTTAAATGAAATGTTGTATGGTGGTAGCTTATACCCCTGGTTAACATATAGGATACTTTTGATCCCGAAAAATTAAAGAGTTCCCATGGGATAGTTAATAACTTACTTTTTTAAACTATTCCACGCGGACGAAGTTGCGGGCAGAAGCTAGCAGTTAATAAAGTGACAACGATTATTGCCTACATAGTGGATATAACGTCATCATACATTATCATACGTTAATAATTTCATACTTATAAATTTTAATGAAATTAGGCAAGGGGATTGACTGTATCCTCGGATAGAACATGGGCTAACTTTAAAAACAAAACTCATTCTCGAAAACCAATACTAAAGGGCGTGAAATGGTTAACAAGAACATTTTTATAGAGCACACAGAATGTCATAGGTTAGGGTTATTATAAATTTAGATTTTTGCTCTCTCTTTTCTTTCACCATGTCCTAATTACTTGGGGTCGGCACAATATGTCATTTCCTTCCACACTTTTCTATTCTGACATACATCTTCTGTCACACAACATATCATCTTTCACACAATGCATCCATCTTTTTTTGGTCTACCATTACATTTGTAGCCATCCATCTTGTAGCTTAACATTCTTTTTGTCACGTGACTTTCATCTCTCCTCATTTTGCAAAGAATTAAGAAATACGTGTATCAGAGTTATAGATGCCGGCATTATTTATTTTATTCAGAAAGTAATACAATGCGACGCTTTGCTTCATTATATTTTAAGCACGATATAAATATCTCTCTCAATTTAGTTACGTCAAAAATCTTTGTGGACTGTATGCTACGTATTTTTATAATCCATGTACCTATGATGCTGAAAGCGATCTGAAATATAGTTATCAAAAATATCTAAGACTGTTATGACCAATTCTGAGTTACGACCCCGAAATGTTCATTGTTAGCTACGTCGATAAAAAACCTATCGAGGCTTTGCTCCCTGCGGTATCGAGGCAGTTTTATTCCCAACCTCTGCCCACAAAAAATGGGATTAATGCTAGTCGAAAATCACGGCTGTTAAACGCCCAAGGGCCTAACATAAGCCGGATATTATTCAACTTGTATTATTACACAATACATTTTTAAGAGATGTTGTTAATCTTGATATTAGCACAAAGTGATTGTATGCATTGAATTAATTTAACACAAAGAACAATAAAACGGTTAAAAAATTATATCTTACATAGATATAATTTTTTAACCGTTTTATTGTTCTTATATTATAATATTTTGTATAATAGGTACACCTGTGTTTATGACAACCGAAACTCTATACATTTTTTCATGGCACAAGTTCAGCAGACAGGTAGACGGCCCACCTGATGGAAAGCGGTTACCATCGCCTACGGTCATTTGTAACACCGAAGGTGCTACCAATCTGCTGCCGCACTCTAAAGGGAGGCTGGGACCTGGCTATTACTGCCGGAACACAAGTCAAGGTTGTTATGGTGGTAACTATCCACCCGGCTGTGTTGTTGCCGCTTACGACGGCCCGCTCGGCCGCAGGAAATTGTATTCTTTCTCCGTTTATGCAAGGATAAATAAACGTGACAATTATTTAGCATTTCGTTCACGCTGACTTGAAATTCCCGCAGGATCCCCGGGATGCAAAGTGCCGATTTCAAAAAGAATGTAAGCTTTTGTTTTTGTGACAAACAAACCGCTCCCGGGAAAATTCCAGCGGAATTTCCAGTATAAAAAAAGGCGCAGATTTTAAGTCTGAATTTGTTGTCGATCAGCGAAAATCGCATCGAAATCGGGCCAGTAGTTTTTATGTGAATTCCTAACAAACAGACAAATGGATAAACAGACAACAAATAAAAAAAATACATCGTACTCTCCATCGTTTATATAGATTGTGCATATCAGTTATTAAATAGCTTCTTATTTACAGACACGGCATCTTTACATTGTTATAATCTTATAGATTTTCAAAATTTTCATAATATAACATTTTGTATTGACGAAACTTTTGGCCAATTTGTATTTTTTGGGTTCAGCTTATCAACCTTAACGCAACCTTATCAAACTGAGATTTTCTCAAATTTAAGCGCACAATTTTAAAATGTTATAAAATATCTAACTTAGCATTAGTTACTTCAATAGGTAGAGGTGGATGACGGACATCCATCCGAATAAAGGATTCAGCCCCATAGACGTTTATTGAATTAAAGTTTGATAAAAAAAAATCCACGTAGCAATTATTTTGACTTGAGAATTATTGAATTTAGATAAGTTACAAATAGACAATGATTTGAAGGGTATTTAAGCTTTATTGTCAAAAGGATTGTTACTCATCATTAGATTTAAGTTCTTATTGTACGTCCATGTAATAAGTGGTATATTAAAATCTCCAAGTATTAAAAAAATATTGAGTCACCGGATTTAAATAAAACGTCCTGGCAATTTACAACAAAATGAGATAGCTCTGTCGAGGGCAGATCAAGTGGTAAGTAATATAGGCATATGTAATACTGAATGTTTATTTTTTGAACTAAAATGCTTATATAATAATGTCCTCGATATTCTTGGAGAGAATGTATTATTAAAATAAACGTGAAAAGCTAACATAACATAACTATATTTTTGGAACACTTAAACAAGATCATTTAATAACAGCACAAAACCTTTGCGTTACTGGGCTTAAATCTTCTCATTTTAGTGAAACAGAACGTGTACCGGCTACGTTTGTTTAAGGCGAATTAGCCGATTTCACACAATTGTTATTCTCGATGTGCAAGTTTCATCAGATAGTTTTTCTTTGCCGTTAACATGTGGTAATTTTAACAATATGCACTTTAGGTTAAAAAAACCACTACGTGTATGCAAAATTATATAATTATCGGGTTAGTAATAATTAGGCGGGAAACTTAGCAAACAAACTCTCATGCGCATTTATTGTGAATATTAATTATAAAGCGCGAGCTGTCATGAGTATGTTAATATTTAATTTCGAATCTATGTATAGTCGCTTGACTTGCTTTTCATTTATATTTTTCAATAACATGTAAAGATATTGAGTATGTACTTTGGTGTTGCAAATGCCCATAGGCGATGGTAACCGCTTTCCATCAAACGGGCCGTCTGCCTGTTGAACTCATTTATTATTGCAATAAAAAAAATACCTATATTCTGAAAATGTTTAGCTTTGTTTAGCTTCATGTTCATTGAGTGGAGAAGAACGCCAGGGAGAACGCAGATGCGGGAGATTTCTGTTTACTCGTGCCATAGATCCTGTGCGGGGAGAATTTCTTTTAACTATGAGGCAGGTTCAGGGCGCTTGAGATCCTGCACCGCACATGTAACACACAGAGATGAATTTCATTAGTCTTTTTTACACCACTTATGGAGCTTATTATCTATATAAACCGATTTATAAATATGTAAATTAAATCCTTAACATTATCCGTGCAGGAACGGAGAAAGAATACAATTTACTGCGGCCGGGCGGCCTGTCGTAAGGGGCGACAAAACAACTCACAGCCAGACTGGATGGCTACCACCCCTGTTCTAAAGTATGTCGCCATAACAACCTTGAGTTGCGTTCCGTCATTAGTGACCAGGTTCCAGTCTCCCTTAAGAGAGCAGCAGCGCATTTCAAATGTCAGGCGATGGTAACCGCTTTCCATCAAGTGGGTCGTCTGCCTGTCTGCTGAACTCCTGCAATAAAAAACAGTCCTTAAATTAAACTAAATCTATTTTAATTCAATTATTTTCAATCAGTTTTTCTTATAACCTTTAACTCTTGATAACGGAACATATCCTGAAAAAAATCCTAAAAGCCGTTGAACATTTCAATACTGCCAATCGCAATTGTTTTTTATATATTTGTTATCTACGAAAGTTTGTCAATACTTTATTCTTACTTATATTTGCAACGATTCTGATTCTGTTACTTAAGAGATGCCTAATCGTCTCTTAACGAGATTATTATAAGTAAGGCCGTTAGTCTTTAAGATTACAGATGTTAGCCTCCCCCCTCCCCCCTCTCGCAACAAAAGAATCGGAAGTATTCTATCACAAGTTCTAGAAGCAAGTCTTATAAGATAAATTGTCTTATTAAGCTTGCTTCTAGGCGCCTTAGGCGGAATAAAAAGTTCTGGTTCTCATTAAGTTTTAAGTACTTCAAACACTGTTTGAAGCATGGTGTTATTTTAAGCAAACTTAATACAGACAGCATCCTACGATATACGAGAGAATATTCGAACATGCCCAGTAATGCTTTTTGAAATTACCTAAAGCTGGTAGCGTCGATATGAAATTGGGTTTTGCGGGTCGAGCGAATTTGCCTTACAGAAGTATTAAATCTGGGAGTTTCAATTTAAGATAGAGCAACGCCAGCCTTATGTTACACCCTAAAAGTTAGCTTAATAAAAAAATATTTACGCATATTGCTGGGGAGACCCAATGACGAACGTGTTGTGGTACTACGTGAAATTTCAGCGTCATTTTATAACAGCATTCTCTCGGGAGCAAAAAATTTTACGTATTTTTTTCTACTAGGGTACGTAAGAATTTTACACTAATTCACTCTGTAGCGAATATTCGCAACTCAGCTTACATTTCATTACTTTTATATATATGTACGTATTTATATAAACTATAATACAACTTATTAATAATCTTAACATTCCAATTTTAAATTTTAATGTAGATTAATACATTTTTGATCGTTTATTTCTAGTCTTAAACATTATTGAAAATAAAGTGTATTACTTTTTGTATTTGTATAAAATAAATTTCAGCTACCGACTTCATTCCGGGAAACGTTGCACCTAATCCCGTGCTAGTTTAAAACACACTTTTTTATTCAAACGCAAGTGTAAGTACTTTCATGGACATACTTAAATTGATTAAAATGTTAATTAGAATAAAAGTGTGCAATTGAATACAACTTAATACATTTCTCAATTCATTCAACGCTAAGAGATTCCTCTATTAGAGTTAGTGCAGTTAGAGCTTCCGTTCGATTTTACTTTATATATTTTTTATTTGTCTTATTGTGTATAACGTTTGGGTAGGAATTTTATATATTTTGAGGCTTTGTACACAAATATAGATCCATATTTAATTTCCATTAAAGCCCATTGAAGCATTCCAGTATATAATTTTATGAAACCATGTTTTCAAAAAATAATAAATATTGATTTTATATGTAATTCTTTCTTGGCTAGACAGCTAGATCATACAAAAATTATTTTATCATTTGCTAAACAAACTAATGTTTCTTCTTCCCCCCTTATTATTTTACCCTGGATATACATGAATAAGCAACATGAAAAAAACTCATAAGCTTTGTTACAGGAGTCCAAAAATGGCTTCATTTAAATGCTTGTAACAAAATTTCTTGCAAAATATACAAAAGTAACAAAACAGCTATATTTACAAAAACAATAAGAAGTATGCTATATCAATTTTAAATAGCCTATTTTAAGTTTGACAGCAAATGATACATTCGTAATATAATGTACATAAAAAATAATTAATAATTTCAAACTCCATTATAATGGGTAAAATTTTAAATAAACATGTACCGTAATTACGTCACAGTAATTTGCAGTTATTATTAAACTTATTTATATTAAATTTATCATTGAATTTAACCTCTGTAAGAAATAAGAAACAAAAACATTACTGTTCCATTTTCCCCTTATTGCGTTATACTCCTGCAATTAGGTTCACCAGCTCAGAAATGTGAAAATAATGACGGTAGTCATAGAATTATCTGTTGATAACTAATAATCAATTTATATGTTTGTGCCGTTTGCTGTCGAGACGCTTGGACCGTGGGGTCCTGAGGCCATGAGCCTCTACCAAAATTTATCGAAACGACTTATTGACTCTTCAGGTGATCAGAAGGCTGGTGCCTACCTCGGCCAACGGATCAGTATGGCGATCAAGCGAGGAAACGTAGCCAGCCGTCTGGGCACCTTACCCACAAAAGACGGTGATCTGGGCTCAGTATTCTACTTATAGTCTTGAGGGACTATGGGTAGAATACAATACAAATAAGTTAAGTTCTCTTACATTGTATTCAATAGTATGTAATTTTATAATTGTTTTAATAAATTGTTTTGTCAAGTAAAAAGAAATAAAAAAATATCAATTATTTCTGAAATTGGGATTATATGAACTTACGGTATCTTATAAAATCCTTACGAAAATGCACGGTCATCTTACGCTCGACAACAGCAGAAATTTAAGAAATTGTGGCCATTTAAACTCGAATTGGTGTTTATAACTTATGTATATCCGAAAATCGTGTTATTTGGTTGTATCCGAATTACAGTTTATGTGGTATTCTATAAAATCATAATTTTATTGATGTATACACGACATAACCCGGCATACTGTACATTTACCTTACATCGCTACTTCATGTGCAGTAATTAATGGCGTCGAATGCGATGATGTTTTGCGTATTACTCAATTCCTAAGCCTTATTTGCTTCACTTGGAATATACACCATTAATTATATTTTTGCCCTGAATTATTTATACAATTTATATATATAATTTGATTATGGAAATGATCTATTTTTCCCCCGTACACGTAGAATCTATGTAATTGTTGAAATATAAAAATAATAACATAAAATAATAATTTCATTTAGATATAACATATTCCAGAATATATCTCGTCAAGCGAGGGTGGAAAACAATGTTATTGTCAAATTTATATAACAAAAATAATATTACGGAGATATAGCATCAAATTGCTAGGGAAAACAAACTGTTTGCCTTCATAGTAACCTTTCCCAGGTGGCATCAGTCGAGCGTAGACACTTCAGTTTGAGAACCCTTTTCCATTTTAATAGCCAAAAAGGTGCGACAGTGATGGCCTTACTTATAATCGTTTGTTAAATTTTAAGAAACTGCTCAGCAAATGATTAACGAAAATCTTACCCATAAACTTCCTCTTAAGGATAAGAGGTGGTGGTAAAATAACTCATAAATAACTGTCAAAAATAACCAACATCGAGAGGTAGTTTACGTTACTGCTAAGTGTCAAGATGGCAAGTTTTATTTGAAACAGTTATTGATTAGGGGCTTAAGAGTTTCTTATTTAAGAGGTGGCTAATCCTTTCTTAACAAAATTATTATAAGTAAGGCCCATAATGTTTAGAGTGCGCGTAATGGAGTACAACAGCCTAGAACATCGGGACCCAAGGTTAGCACCGCGATTTTATCTTTGTTAATCGGTAAAGCTGATATTACAGAGTTCCCTTTTGCCAATCAATTTAGATGAAGCGATCAGTGATTTATGTAAATATATAATTGAGTTATTCAATGTTTTATTCAATTATTCAATTTCTGTGTAATTCCGCTTTAACACAGTTAGCAAATCCTTTCATGAATTTTCTAATATATAGATAGTTTAGAAGCAAATATTTACCTCTTGACTTAAATATATTCCCTGGCGTATTTTATATGCCGACGTGACGTGTACGTCACACAACAGCATATAAATTAAATCTCCATTTAAATTTTATCTAAAAATAATATTAAAGCCATTATCTTCAGAAACTGCTGGGAGTTTCTAAGATAATTGCTGTATCAAGATGATAGACCGACAAGAAGAGTTTACAAACTACAAAAAAATAAAAACTTCTTCCATTGTTTAATACTTATGGGTTATCAATAAAGCGCTAAATATATATAGGACTAGAGGTCTTCGTGGACGTTGTCCTGTCCTGATGAAATAAAAATCTAGAACTCGACTCCAGCGCCACCTTCCAGATCAAATTGTGAATCTTAACCACCCCGGAATCCACTGAAACTTACATAAAATTTCATCAAACTCACGCCAAGTATTTTGTTTAGATTCATGGGTTACATTATCAAAGTTTTTGTAGGGATTTTATGTAGTATTCGAATGGTGAAAGAATTTTTGGAATCTGTCCAGTAGTTTTTGAGTTTATTCGTTACAAACTTACAAAAATACAAATCTTTCCTCTTTCTAATATAATATAATAATAGGAAACGATTTAAAATAGAAAACGGAACAAAAGTAAGAAAAAAATATTGACTATTAGTAACTGCTTTTCTGAAGTGTCATTTCTTTTTTATAGGGCGACAAAATTTTGACAAATTGCCCCAGTAACTACACTGCGCGCTTTCATTTATTGAGCAGGCGCACGAAGCGGCGTATCGGACGATTTGATTATAAAATATTTTTTTATTAAAGCTCACTTAATTCGAATAAATGTGAATAAAGTCGTCCGTACTCCTGCTTCTTTACATAGTATAAAACCAAATCGCTTTCCGTGTCTGTCTTCTTCTTCTTTAACTCCTCCTAAAACACGTAAGGGATTTTAAGCGGTTTTCACCATCAGTTGTGCTGAGGCTTCATCTACGTTAGGGTTAACAATTTATGTTGTGGCCGAATGAGTATTATTTAAAGCGTTCAAAAATAAAGCATACTTATATTAGTGTACTAACTGACCCGTGCCCACTTCGCTAGGCATCACAAAATAAAATTACCCACATATGTCACTCAGGAATAATGTAGCTTTCCACTGGTGAAAGAATTTTCAAAATCGGATTAGTAGATCCAGAGATTACCCTCTACAACGTCAGAATCTTTACCTTTTGTAATATTAGTATAGATATACATACATACGTTGTCAGTCACCATTTAACGTCATTAAAGTGGTGCATCTTAAATAACGCCTTAATGTCATCCCCATATATAAATAAATAATAAAAATACTAGCTTTTACCTGCAGCTTCTCTCGCGACATACAAAAACCTAATAAGTAAAATAGCGTTATTAGTTAGCCGCGAGGATAACTCCCGTTAGCGATAAGGGATATAAAATAATAGAATTAAAATAAACGTTAATACATATTCACATAAAGTATTTTCGTAATATTTAAGAGTCAACCAGCACAGCCGTCTATTTATTATATTTGTCACATAAATAAAGATCCGTTACATTGGAGCGACGCCCAACTTTTTAATCATTAATTAATTGCGTTCCTCCTCGGGACTGAAAACCATTTGTGTTAATTAGTTCTTGCAGGTTCTTTACAAAAAACATTTAAGAAGAACATCAAACATTTTGTTTGATCGATACAATTTGCAAGTCATAAATAAATAATAGTAGCTTATAAATGACAGAGTCCTGGATCTAGCAGTATCCTCGTTTCAGGAACGGGCAGTATATACACTGCGTCCAAGTTATGATTGTCAGATTTCACACATTGGTGATCCCGATGTGCCAGTTTTCTAACAATTATTTAATTCGCCATCACCATAGACTAATTATTTGTAACAACTAGAGAGAACCCTAGACAGTAGGTTTATTTTACTTACACAAAAAACTAAATTCACTTTATTAGATACAATAATAACAAAGAAATTAAGTCCATATAATATTATAGTCTACACAACTGCCCAACAAAATGTAGAGGTGAGCCGAAGCGAACCTGATTTGAAGTAATGCAATGAACAACATGTTGTTTATGACGACGTAGATACTTTCTAGTGAATTGACAAAACGCGATTGCAGCGCCATCTATTATGCTAAGCAGTATATTTAAGGATACGACCTTATTTATAGGGGTAAAATGTATCCTAAGTCATCTGTGTCTGCCGTGATCAAGGCCACTCAAAAGTGGCCTAAAGGAATAACAAAAATCAAATAAATTACGGCGCTTAAAACCATCAACACGTAGTTTTATTATGTGTACAAGTCGCGAAAACTTAAGAAAATATTATGTATCCTAAGTGTCATCTCGGTTTATAAGCCAGCGCTATATCGAGTTTCATTTATATGCGTTTAGTAGTTTTCACGTGATGCTCTAATAGACAGATAGATAGACAGACAGACAGATAGACACAAGTTCTTAAAATTACATTTTCGGAATCTTCTGATGCGAATGGGGATTGTTAAAAAAAATTATCCTCTGATTTTATATTTTTATTACGTAAAATAGGGTATTTTAAGATACTAATTTGAATATTTTTGTATTTTAAGCGTTAGTTTTTTTATATTTTGATTTTAAAATTATTTCTCCGATGATGTCATAAGGGACAAGTTTACATTGATTTCTTTGCTTCTAGGCAAACAAAAATAATAAAACTTACTAATCATAGTAATCTGTGCTACTATTTAAAAGTCACTGTCATTACTCATTACGTATCGTGATCATTTTAGTGTTTTTTGTCGCTAGGCTTATAATTTTTCGTGTTCAACCGTTATTATTTTCTATAGTTATCGTTAAATTTCTTAAAGTGATCTTTAGGGAAAAATCCATGTTACAGAACTAAATCAAATAATGTACAGCTAGTATTTTTTTACACCTGAAGCAGGCAAACAGGCAGACGGCCCACCTGATTAGATTTAGTAAGGTCAAATAAAGGTCAAACGCATTTCTTACAAAATACAAGAAGATCGTACGATTTTTGGAATTTTAACTAGACAGAAATGATTAGGGACACTGTTCCTCGAAATGGTTTTTGAAATAGCTAGATTGAAAAAAGTGAACAATCCCAATTATCCCCCCTGATTTTTTTCACATTTTTGAATGCATTGTACACGCTCGAACAATTCACAGATTTATTATAATACTAGCTTCTGCCCGCGACTTCGTCCGCGTGGATTTTTTTTCATAAAAAGTATCCTATGTTACTTCTAATATCTCCAAGAATATGTGTACAAAGTTTCATGATGATCGGTTGAGTAGTTTTCGCGTGAAAGTGTAACAAACAAACTTACATTCTCATATATATTATATTAATTAGATAGATATCTATCTAGATATGGATAATACGTGTATGTAGATCAAAACACCGTCTAAGCAGAATAGCCCTCGGCAGGATTTGCTTTCACTTTATTTGTATTAGACTCAGACGCTTCAGCCCTAAGCCACCGCCACGGCAGTCTATACCAATATATAAAGCTACTTATCCATTTGTTTGTTTCTTTTTACAGTCTTGGGAATAAAAATATAATAATATTTTGTGTACGATTTGGTTTATATGATTTCGACAGACTAAGGATACTTTTTATCCCGCAAATGTTCAGCTATTTCAATATACGGGTCCGAAGTTTAAACGAAGTCAACCGAGTTAATTGTCGTAAAGATTTTTTCTCAAATGATTATAAAATATTGTATTATCTATAATGTTATAAAACTCCTAACAAGCAGTGTCTGTACATAGAAGCTATTTAAATGATACAACTGGAATGGACTACATAGACGATGGAGTACGCGATACAAATTTTTTAGATTTCTTGTCTGTTTGTTCGGGATTCACGTAATAACTACTGGGCCGATTTCGATGCGGTTTTCGCTGATCGACTTTTTATTCTGAGAATCCCGCGGGAAGTTTTCTGGGAATTATTTAAAATAGCCAAAATAAAAAAAACGAATTCCAGTGTGATTTTTTCACTGATCGATAGCAAATTTATGTAATAAAATGTGTGATATTTTTATCCCGGGAATCCCGCGAGAATTTTCCCAGGAGCGCACTGTAGTTTTCTGGGTGCATAAAAAATAGCTTATTCCGATACAGTTTTCACTTAAACGATAGCTTACATTCGTTTTAAATGCTGGCTATATATACTTTGTGTCCCGGAAATCCCGCGACAATTAGAAGTCAGCGCGAACGAAGTCTTATTCCAATATAATTTGATTGCGGAATAAGTTTACAAAATTGTGCGAGGGCCATTGCTAAAGCTCTACTGATTCGTATTTCCGAATATTTTATTGTTGTGTATTGAACCATTCCCTGTACAAAGGTAATTGTAAAACGGCAACTATCTCCTTGACCGCGCCTTTAAGCACAAGCTGAACCAATCGACTCGAATGTCCAATTCAATAAATCTTAAGGTTAGTACTACCCCATTTGATTAAATCGTCGATTAGAGAGGGGACTAAAGGCAATTATTGGTTAGAGATTATGATATTCATAAAGGAATAAGTTGACTGTGTAGTAGTATATACAATTCTGTACATACATATGCGGACTAAAACGTTATCTCTCCGCGACAAGGTCGCAAACCCTTCCCACGTCGAGTATTAACGCTCGCACAGTTATCATTATAAATTCCCTAATTCCAGTATTTACTGAAACCGAACTTGTTTGTGTGATTTTATTAAAGTGTTAGGATATGCCCGCGACTTCGTCCACGCTTGTGTTGGAACTCCCGCGGGATTCCCGGGACACAAAGTAACGCGGCATTGAAAAAAATGTAAGCTAGCGTTTTAGTGGAAATTGTGTGGTAATAATGCAGCCGAGCAACTTCAAACCACTCCTGGAAAAATTCCCGGAGGATTCACGGGATCAAAATAGTAACGTAGGTTTTAAGTCTTAAATTTTCTGTCGATCAGCGAAAACCGCTTCAAAATTGGCACAGTAGTTTTTACCTGAATTCCGAACAAACAGACAAACTGACAAATAAACAAGAAAAAAAAATATATCGCGTTCTCCATCGTTTATATAGTCTACCAGTTTTTTTATAGCTTCAATGTACACACGGCTTGTTTAGAATTTTATAATATTAAAGATAGATGAATAATAATTTTATACGCTGAAAGCAATTGTACGACGTATTTGTGTCGTTCTCGCGGGTTGAGGTGCCCGTTGTTTTTAGCACGAGGTGCCGAGTTTCCAGACAATTTGGCGCGCTGCATCGATCGAGCCGCGGCTGTACCACCGTACATTTCCGCAGTTCTAATTATACGGGATATTTTATCGGCTCGGGAGCCTTAGTTTTTACCGACATAACCATACTTTGTTAACAGTTTTATATTTTAATATTACTATTTGCGTTTCTAATAGTGTCGTGGTGTCGTGAGCACAGATTAGATGACTTTTCAACGAACTAAGTCATACACCTACATGTATACTCATAAACGCAATTACTAATAAATATTACAGTGGCGTTTATCAATGTGAGTGTGCTAGTTCATAACTTCCACGGAAACTGGATTTGTACATGTAAGTAAATTAAAATATGAAAATATTTTATATATAACTGTTCATGAAGTTAAAATTCATAGCACTTATATATGTATATAAAATATGCTTTAAATAATATGATAAAGATAGATGAATGAAAGTTTTATAAAAGTTGTTTTTGTAAAAAAAAATGTAATTGAAAATCTTAACGGCTTGATTCGGAACGTCTTTGTCAAGTCCTTAAAAAGTTCTACTACAGTGATGATAAGCGGAAGAAAAGGGGTTTCATTTGGGTGAGAGGTCTTTTATGGTAGCAAGGCGGGTATTCAAATAAGATAAGGCTGCCGGACCAACGTTCTACCCTCATTCAATGACGAGCAAAACATAAGCGAATAGCGGACGCCCGCCCGCTCCAGCGCTAATTTACTTTTCAATACGTCTGTTTGGCCGAGATATTAGGCGACTAAATCCAATACGCTCATATAGTCCTCGTCAGACTTTTACCCGCTGTTATCAACAACAGATGGCAGAGATGTTTTATATATAGATACGTAACGTTTACGTTTTACTACATTATAATTTGTCAAGGTTAGAGCAGGGTAATCGTCTAGGCGGCGCGGGTGGGTCCTCTAGGGGTATAGAGGTTCTCACTCACCCGCACATGCCGTCGAGATGAGAGCGCGAGTGTTCCGCGCGCGCTCATCTCTCTTCCCGTGGGGCGCGTTACAGATTGCCCCACGCCCGGAATAGACCGAGAAGTCGCCGGGGGAGTAGCTCCCGCGGCATTGGAAGAGGCCCAGTGAGCGGGGCCCACGCCTGCCAGGGATTGCGGAGCCAGGTAGCCTATTCCCGTAGCCCTGGCATAAGGCGCAGGACGGAACACGCAGGGGTTTTAGTGGGTATCCCTAACTGGGGAGTGGCAATAGCGTGGCTCCGGCACTGACCGGGCACGCTAGTGCCAGCCACCCCCGATCTGGCGAATCCCACACTCTCACCGGGTCGCGAACATCCCCCCAGGCTTCTGTGCCTGTCGCGGCTTACTCCTCAAACGGATTTCCACTGGCCAAAAAAAAAAGTCTCGTCTAGCATTTAATTTCGTGCACTATAATACCTCGGCTGCATTTTATTCCGAAAAACTTAAATTCCTGTTTATGAAATAGTTCCTTTCACTGCGTCTATAAAGCTCGAATATTTTTCTTTAAAACTACAATCTATTCAAATAAAACTTCTTGGAAAACAAATAAAAATTTGTGGTTGCCTGCGTATATGTGAGGGAGGGAAAACGTTTTATACTGTATTATTTTTTGTTTTGAACAGGTCTACAACTATGACTTGAGAATATTTGAAAAAAATAGTATCTGTCCCGTATAGACATTTAGATATCTGCTTATAGTTTAATAATGGATAGCGGTAACCGTCGCCGATCGTTACCAAGTATCTGCTGGATTTGAAGAAATTTATGACATATTTTTTATAGAACCCTATATTGTATTGCTCAGGAAAAACTTCTGCAGAAAGCTCTTTCCAAATCTCTAAAGTGCAGTAACGGCATAAACGCAATAGACAGTCTATTATGTAGATATAATATCTAAAATATAAATTAAACAGTTGTTTTTTACAATATCAGATATTGTGCAGCTTTCTGCAGCTTACTTAAAGAGGACAAAACATTCGGCGCGAAGTACATCAGTATTTATAATAGAAATAAAATATTACTTGCAATCCTAATTTATCAGAATTTCAACTGCATAATAAATAAATTTAAATAACAATGTATATGATAATTTATATGAGCTTACAATTTTTCTACCTGTATGTATCACATGGAACCTACTGAGGTTTCCACTTGACTGTTCGCTTTGTCTTTATAATGAATATTGTAAAGATGTTAACTATTTTATTGAAGCTATTTAGCTTTTTGTGAAAATCGTTGTGAAGTATTTAAAGTCTCCATTTAATACTAACGAGCCTCTTTACTTAATAACATTAACAATTCTAATAGATCGTCTGTTAGATTTGTTAATGCTATTAGTATCTGAATGTATAGTACTATTGTTCTCTTTATACTCTTAAGCCATTTTATATAAATCATTATGGAAAAAATTATAGTTCACTCATCGAATCCACCAAAAGAGCATTTCTTTTAAAAAGTAGTGTAAACTCATATGTGGAATTCATAAGCTTAATATCATGTCTCTCTCTTCCTTTATAGACTAGTTGTTCACAAATACTTCTAGGGGTTTAAAGTTTTGAAAGAAAGACCTATTTTCTAAACTACATTATTGATAGGTAATATGATTAGGGTCAAAAGTATCTATAAATATTATTACAACCTCAATTTGGAATATAAAGTTAACAAATAACCTAATAATAATTGAATATTACTCTAGCATTTGGCTTAGTAGGGTGATAATATATGCTTATAACCCGGATCTCAATACATTCGGTAGATTAGACACTACAGTGATACATATGTGAATACAAACATACATAGTCTCATTTCTGACTCTTTCCTGCGGCTTTGCCAAAGTCTTGTAATAAAATATATTTAAAAATGGCTCTCCAAACTTGTAATTAGAGGATGAAACGATGTTACAGAGTAGAACTATTTCGGTTAAATGCGATCAGTGTTGTATCAACAAATGGCAAAGGTAGTGCATATTCGACACCACTGCGAAAATATTGTATGTCAGCAATTACTGCAACTTGGATATTGTCCTTCTTGGACCGTATTAAGGAAACAAATAATATCAGACGGAGAATATATTGAATAAGCAGTCTGGGAGCGTAAGTATATATTATCGATGTTATCTAACCAGTGTCGTCTACTGCTCAATATAGGTCTGTTGAAATCGTAACGAATAGCAGACCTTCGCCTTCCTTATCTAGTCCCCACCGATAACCTTCTGCAAGTCGTCAGTCCACCGGGCTACTACACTACGTTTGCCAAAATGTATATTAGATATATATCCAAATAATATATTATATCTTGCCTTTATTGTTCATCACAAAGAACACCACAAGAGCTTGTCCTATTTGTTTTCCTAAATAGAGTAACTTGACATAACCTCATGTACCAGCAAAAGAATAAAAGTAGGTTAGGCTATTGCTAACTGTGAACTGAAAGTAAAATTACTAGAACAATATCGGCTTGGCATTTTTATGAGATAGTATCAATTGTATTTCTTACAGTTACATAACTTCAATACGATGTTCTTACTTCGTACCCGCATTCAGATGAAATGAAGCAACTCCCGCTAACTTCGCATTAAATCAGTTGATTCGCTTTCGATCTTGAGCTTATTTGAAATAGAAATTCGCCAGCCACATTTCCAATAAAGGAATAAACGACAACTTCAAAGTGATAGCTGGTTTTGCCCTCTGTATAGAATTATCATTCGGTGTAATTTAACCGCAAACTTCAGCTAGAGCAGATTTACATTATATATAACCAATTCGAGTTTGTGCGTAGTTTCAATTTTAATATAATAATATATATCCTTTAATATTGTATACATACATATGAATTTAAAGTATTGAAGACGGTTAACTTACAATACATTAATAGCAAGACGTACATTCTGTCACAAAAGTATTGGGAATGGATGGATGTTCCAAATTCAATTTTATTTTTGTTGTTGTTAAATTGGCACAATTTTTTTCATTTTGGCGCGGAGTTTGCGTTGTATCGGTCATTAAGTTTTTATTTAGATCATATCTAGTGTGTATTGCGTATTTCATAACGGACAAAAACATCGAACAAAGAGTTTGTCTTAAATTTTGCATCGCCAATGGAATTTACTGTTCCGAGACATTGAAAATGTTACAGAAGGTTTACGATGAATCGACTTTATCAAAAATACGTGCTTGCGAGTGGTACAAAGCGTGGTAGTGGTTCAAAACATCAACGTCTTCAACTGAAGTTAACATCGCAAAAGTTAATGAAATAGTGACTGAAAATCCTCATTCAAGTTTGAGAGAAATAGGTGCTAAACTTTCGATGTCTGACAAGTCGATCCGTATCATTTAAATAATCACTGGGGTATGAAATATGTTGCCGCTCAGCTAGTTTCAAAAGACCTGTATTTTCTCCAAAAACTCAATCGCACAAGGGTCGCTGAGGACATGCTAGAACGAGTCACTTCCAACCTAACACACAGGAAACGCATTGTTACTGGAGACGAGACGTGGGTTAACCAGTTTGGCATTGACTAGTCAACAAGCTTCGGAGTAGCGCCTTCCAACTGAACCGAAACCGAAAAAACCACGCCAAAGTCGATCAAAAGTCAAACTCATGTTGTCTGTTTTCTTTGACTATCGCGGTGTTGTGCACTCAGAATGCTTACCAGAAAGTCAAACGGTAACTAAAGTATATTATTTGAGCGTTATGCAACGTTTAAGAGAGCAAATTTGACGAAAAAGGCCAGATTTGTGGGAAGAAAATTTTTGGATATTGATTTGATTTATTGACCAAAAACTCAACAAATACAATCGAGCAACCACCTCATTCACCAGATATGGCTCCAGCCTTCTTCTTTCTTTTTCCTAAACTAAAATTACCACTTCGTGGCACCTGTTTTCATTCAGTAGAAGATATAAAGGACACAATACGCGATGAGAATTAAACTCAATTCCGGAAAAAGCGTTTTTGATTTTTTGATGATTGGTATATTAGTTGGCGTAAGTGTGTCGTTCCTGGAAGGAGCATAACTATGAGGGTGATAAAATAAATTTGAATGAATAACTAACATTTTGTGTGTTATTGACCTTTTGCCGATATGTACTTTCTTGACACAGTAGTATGATAAAATTGTGGGGTTTCAACCTTTTCCTTTATCATGCTTTTGGTAGAAAATTGCCATAGCTTACATGGAATGTAAGCTATGGCTTTACATTTACTTATGTAAAGTTTGAACCAGTAGTAAGATAAATGAATGGATATTTAGATATAGGATAGGAATATAATAGGAAACACCATGTTCTGACGCTTAACGAAAACATTATAAAGATATAATAATATATAATGTATGTTACATCTCATGTTTCATTATGTGTGACACCCGCATATCTGCCTTGCATAACGGTTGTGTTTATATCGCCTTTCCCCCTAAAATCAGGAACCCTGAATCCAGCAGTGGAAGTTGGCTGTTTTGATTAATAAATATAGTGAATTTGTTTATAAAACTAACATAATTAAAGTGATTAATTCTACTGTCAAATTTGAAATAGGTGTTATTTTGAAAATTAAACACATCTTTGAGAACTTTAAAGAAGCATACAAACTTACTCTAACTCAATATGAATAAGGCCGTAAAACTTAAACAAGAAGGCATCAAATAATGTACAAATTTAAGGAAACAAAATCGATAATTTAAATCATATTATTAAAATAAATAAACTATACCCTAAGTAAACTTAACATTTACATATTTTCCTTTAAGATTATAAGGAGAAGACTGAGCCTGAGATCTTCTATGGGTAGGGTGACCAGAAAACTAGCTACATTAATCCTTTGTCCGAGATAAGTGCCAAAACTCTGATTACCTATGGAGTGAATTCGTTCGAATCAAGTGCTTTAAAAGCTTATAGAAGCTATGTTATTATTATATTATACTAGCACATTTATAGGACTCCTATAAATATATAAAAAGAGAGTTAGTAAGTACTACTTATTCTTTGACCCATTTACACCCCTTCTGCTGATTATAGAACCTCCATTGCAGTGGGGAACTCTTACCGCTGAAACGTTTTTACGTTATTAATTTCAAACTAATATATATCGCCGGCGGCGATAAGACCTCCTATTGTATATATGTAACTTATATATATGCAATAAAGAGCATTCATTCAAAGAGCATTCATTCATTCATTCACTAATGATTAATACGACCCTATATATAAATTTCAAATTCTTATGATCGTGTAAACTAAAAGCGGGATTTCTACTAAAATCTCACAAATCCTTGCATAAAATGATGTAAAATGGGAAATGCTTCAGAATACTATTTAGAGATCCCGCGTATTATGCAAGGCGTCTAAAATGTTTGCACATGCAAAAGATGGTTTCATACTTTGAAACGAAAAAAGGTTGAATCCTGTGGATTTATGATGAATGTCACCCTTAAACATCCCACTGCTCTCTACGAGCTTTACTATTAAGGAATAGACTGGTGCATTGGTCTCACGCATCAATAGTCTCACAATGCACATTATTGTAATTATATGCAGATCAAGTCAGAGCATCAGCTGAAACGGTGCATACTTCCAGATCAGGATTTAAATTAACGTTTTTGGAGTAAAATGCCTAACGCACCTCCTCTTCAGTCCACAGATCGCTTGTAGGAGGTGATCTGAAGTTAACCACTAAACTAACCACGATGTCAAGACATATACACGTACATACCTGACCTGCAATTCTCGCTTCTATCGCTAAACATTGAATAAGAAATAAAATAATAATAAGAAAATATTAAAAAAAACTATATTTAATGCTATATTATTCAGATCTTCTGCCTTGATGCCCAGACTCCGTTTTCCTACTTTTTCTTCTCCACTTCACCTGTTTTTCCGATCCCTAATTGTGAAATCATTGGTAAGCTTATCGCCCTTTACGACGTTACCCCAATATCCTTGGGCCTGCCCCTTCGATCGGGACCTGGTGAACGCGGCAGTCTGACATTTGTTTCCCACATGACTAGCTGGTTTAGGTAAAACGTGGCTGTATCTACACAAGGGACATTCTTGCACTTTATCCGCTATGACCCTGCCGCGGATGCGAGAGTTCCTAACGCTGTCATTCCGCGTGACTCCACACATCCACCACCGCATATTCATCTCCGTGATACGCAGCTTTTGCTTGCGCGAGTCCGACACAGACCTAATGTTTTAATAAAAACCATTCCGTTAATTGTTGATATGCTAAAGTGTATCAGAGAATCCTAATGAATTCACAAAAACAAAAACCAAAGCGAATACTTTCGTGATTGGTTTTTCCCATTCCGGTAGCATTTCAATATTAAAAAGTAAATGAAAACAAAAACGCTACTCACAGCTGTTTACTGAAACATGTAGCAAAAACTCGAATTTATTTTACGTCTCGAATGATAAACTAAGACTGAATACGTAATCCTAGCAGGTAAGTATGTAAATAGTATGTACTCGTATCTATCTATATGATTAGGTACATATGTATCATGCATCGTGTAAGTTAGGAACCTGATTACGAAAAATTGTTTGTAAAAAAGGAAATAATTTAGTTAGTTTATTATTATGTCCCTAATATTTTTCTCTAATACTACTGAGCCTATGCAGATTAAACGCAGAAAGATACCTTATACCTTACAAAATGATATAGGGAAATTGCTAAAAATCAAAATTAGATATGACCACTATACTTGTAATGGAGGAATTAAATAAATCGGTATCCAGTTTTTTTTTAATTCCTCTCTCCGAGCGAACGAGATTATACTCGGGCTTTTAACTTCAGGGGGTTTGTATATATTTTTATTGTTTTTTATGTTATTTCTTTTTTGATATCTATAATATATATATTCTATATACTTTTATACATTACTACTTTAGGCGGTATGTAGTATTATCGTTAAGTAGTACTTCAAAAATACCATGGCCTAGAGAAGATACTTTATAACCTCGTCCTATAGTTCAAAAATTAGAGAAAATAAATCAATTTACAACTATGGAAGCTAATAATATCTCCCGCAAAGATTGATTGTAATAAAAACATCATTAAGACAAATTATCATGATTTTTCAATATATATATTATGTTATATTGATAGGAGTACCCTTAATCTATACTTTTAACATTGTATAGCTGCATATAAAATATACATTTCTGACATATTTTTTTTCATTAAAGCTAGTAGTTTCTGGTAAAAAAAATGTGTGCGTGTACTAGTGTACACACGTAAGAAGTAAAACTTCTTTATGACCTTGTTTTTCGAAGAATAATCTACTATATGCAACTTTACAGAAATTGGTTAAATAAATAAAGCCCCTACCACGGTCGAATCGACCGTGTACCACCGTACCGAACGTGGTAGGGGCAAGAAAAAGATGGCGCGTAACGGAAAAAATGTGACGCGTAAGCGAAAAATGTGACCGTAATTTTTTTTCCAACGCTGATAAAGAAGTTTCACTTCAACAAAATTTATATTTTGTTTAGGCAAATTGGCAAGTTATAAAATGTATTATGAATACAAATTGGTATAATAATACAGATAAAGATAAAAAAGAAATAACTCGTCAATTTTTCCATTTAAAATTTACAAGAATTAAACGTATTACTTAGATTAAATCTGACAAGTCAATCCAATTGTACGCAATGTATTCAACCAACAAAGCGTGTAATTACTCAAATAGTCCCTTTCGACCTTCAAATGAATACAATACGATTCTCTCTTGATATGCCAGATAAACAGATCCACGCGAACTTAATACTTTAGGCAGCCATTGTATTTATATTGTTACGAGTGCCTGGCTCGAATTAAAATGCTGTTGGAATTAATATAGAAGTTATTAGAACTATACAAACACGTATATCAATGGTACAAATATCACTGGACACAACTAGTACACTTCACGATTCAATGCCACGCGCAAAGTCCGTCACTATATAGCTTATCGAATGTACACGTAAAGAAAGAAAGAAAGATTTATTGACTTAAAAAAACGACGCTAGACATAAAAGAAAAAAAAACCACAATAAATTGTAATTTTTTTACACATAAACACAAAAACATATACATAATAAATAAACAAATAAAGGCTCGTACGTCGAGTTTTTTAGCCACGAGGGTGACAACTCAGCATTCTGCTGTATCGATTTTTTTTTTATCCCGATATTGCACTGATTTTCAATGCCAACCTCTAAACACTTGACCCAATAACATATATAAGTCTTGCTCGTTTCGTAGTCCTCGCTTGACTGACTCACCCCTCCGTTCGGGTATTGTTTTATACTAAACTGTACAATACCACAATCGACCGCGTGGACTGAATTTTCCAAGAAGACGTAATCTGCGCACCTGCGGCCAGAGACGAGTACAGTAACAATAGTTTTTTCTTAATTACAATTTTTTAAGACAAAGTAAACAAAAGAAGTCCAAATGTGTGCATTCACTTTGTCAGCGTGTAACAATATTGTCACTGATTTTGCAATATATGCTAATGGACATCTAGGTATAATAATAGTATATTACAATAAATATACCCGGCTAATCAAATTACCCTTATATTATGTGTTTGCATAATAAAAACGCCCCAGACCAGAACAAATAGTCAATAGATATTTCTGTAATATTCTGTAAACTGCAGCTCCGCCAACTTTCGAAAAATAATTTATATAAATTATTAAATAAACACAGTCAAATTAAACTCAATTTTAGGTTGGTGTGTTGCTGGAAAATTTCTTGTCACTTCTTATTGTAAAAACAATGATAACAAGTTGCGAAACGAATATAATAAACTAGTGGTCTCGGCAGACATTTTCCAGCCCTCAAAAAATGTAAATCTTAACCATCCCAGGACCCACTCAAACACACTTAAAATTTCATCAAAATCATTGAACCCCCCAGCGCCAAGTATTTTGTTTAGATTGACGATTATTGAAGTTTTAGTAGGGATCCCTCATTTTTCATAGCCTATATTAGTCAGGGATAATGTAGCTTTCGAATGACGAAAGAGTTTTTAAAATCCATCCAGTAGTTTTTGAGTTTATTCGTTACAAACATTCAGAAATACAAATCTTTTCTGTTTATATATATAGTCTAGATAGAACATAATTTTAAATAATATGACCTTAAAACGATATGACGAAAACCTTTTTTATGTTCCATATTTGGCTGAAACCGGTTTTAGCTGTTACTTAGACCGGGTTTATTCTTTATGTTCTGAATTAAGTAAAAATTTAAGTATAATGCTTACATTGCTTATCATAGTCGTAAATTTCCATATTCAAATTTCTAAATAAAGGAATTATGGATGACCATACATATGCACATTATTCACGCGCTATTTAACCCCTTCAACATAGTATTTGTAAGAAAAGATAACCCAATCCTTTGAGGTTAGACAACGCATTAGCTGACTTAATGTTGCAGTATGTGTCCCATGGACGACGGAAGCCACTTACCATCAAGTGGACCCGTTTGCCAATTTGTCTACAAGCAAGCATAGAAAAATCCTTCTTCAAGATAGAAAGTCGTCGTCATCGGCAGAGCATTCATCCTTACCTCCATGAAACGCTTCGCTCATGTATGCAACAGTTCTCAAGAACGTGTCTCTTGCGTACCATAGGGATTTAGAATAAGGTCTTTCCACAGCGCTACAATATGAAGTTTTACAAAAATATATCATAAAATTATTTCTTGGCTAGCTTCACGTTGGTGACACTTTTCGTGAAGCAAATGCCCACAGGCGACGGTAATCAGTTTTCATCACGTGGGCTGTCAACTTGTCAGCTGTACTTAAGCTATATAAAAAACCAATCTATCTCCTTGTCACATTTCAGTAAGATATTTTCAGCCTAGTTGCAGATGCATTTTTTTTTAAAAGAAATATGTTTTCTAAGCAAATAAGTAGATATTTTAAAATCTTAATAAGTTTTTCAAAATGATTAAACACAAGAAAATATGTCAGGGCGTACATATATGCCTATCATATTTTGAAGTATAACAACTGAGTGGCATCACCCTGAGCTTAATTATTCCAAATATTGTTACATTTGCACTGTTACTAATAGTTGCAACTTGCGTAGAGTAGAAACTCTACGCAAGTCGCAACTATTAATATAATTTGGCTGGGATTAACTCTCGTCTTTACAACAGTATAAGTTCCTAAGAGACTATTACTAGAGTGGCATAACTATGAAGTAAAATGTGACCTGAAATGGAAACAATATTTTAGATGTTCTTGTTTATTTAATTAAAACATTGTAACCTATATAATATTCTTATTTTTCATATAAACGCTTGACCACTAGTAAAACTTTGTAATATTAAAACAAAAAGCTATGATGGATGAATTAATTTTAATTGTATAATTAAAATACATATCACTGTATTGTTACTGCCTAATTTCAACAGTCAGTCAGACGATAAACGCATTTGCAATCTTCAAATTTACATTCAACAACTCCTCACCGCTCACGCTTGTTAAATAATTACAAAAATTCATGGGTGCCAACATCGCAGACAGTGAGTATCTTCATGTTGCTTCTATATTAATTTACTGCTCGACTTTGGATAAGAACAGACCTCAACTTATTTAAAGTTTATCTAATTGCTTAAGTGATTTGATGTTATATAAAAAAGAATCATAACCTTTGTGAAAGATGCTAATGACATAAATTCATCTCAATAGAACGTTTAAGTAGCTATGTGTCTCCAACCGCCGTGTAGTAAAGTGAGCATGAGAACAGTATGTAAACACGTAATGACACTCGCACTGCCTGTATTTTGTCGTCCATAAAAAAACCGACATTGAGAGGAGTATCGGGCAACAGCAGCGGCAGCAGTATAGTAGCAGGAAGAGTCTTGGGTTTACATTCATACAGCCCATTTTTCTTGCGGAGGTAGGGTTAACGTAAATGAAGAGTTAACACTTATCAACTGTTATAGGTAGTTTTGCTATGGAATTATCCCATGAATATGTCCATTATTTACCCCAACATTTTTAAAATATTCCAATGTTTTATCATGATAAAATTACAATTTTTCATCACTATTGTTTCCTTTTTCTATACTAACGTGAGCTCTTATCATATGACAAGGGCTACTACTATAGACCATATACAAATGTCGTTAGTAAAATTACATATATTTTTGTATAAGTGAATATCGTCATTTGCCGGAGAGACGTCACTGAAGCCGCCATGCTTCTGGAAAAAGAAGCGTTAAAAGTAGGGCTCAGGATCAATCACAAGACCGAGTATTTCCACATGACACGCTACAAGAACACGCGTGTGAACAGAGAGGACTTGCATGTTGGAGATACCAGTGTGGCGAATGATGGTGGAACCATCTAGTTAGTTTTAGAACTTTTGGAAAAAACTAGAACAATCTAGAAGGAAAAGACAAGGACGGATATATTTAGAAAAGGATAGACGATGAACGAAATACAGAGATAGATAGATGTTAGAAAGAGATAGACAATGAACGAAAGAAAGAGATAGATAGATGTAAAAAAGGGATAGATGTATAAACGAAAGTTCCCGAACAGAAGGTTCGGGGAGGAAGAGACAGAGATAGATAGATGGGTTCTAGAAAATTCTTCCGGTTATATAAACAGCGTAAGGCGCGCCTACCGGGTAGTTTTAAAGTTGAGTTCAGTCCAAGACGGTGAAGCGACAAGTGCGATACTAAAGAGTTGGAAGAGAAGGTTAATAGAAGACAGAGACGAATTAAGTGGTGAATTTAGTGACAAGTTTGGTGGACAGATACGTGAAGGAGGTGTGTAGCGTAGTTCGAAAGAGGGACCAGAAGCGAGCTATCCGCGATAATATCGGAGGTGGTCCACGCAATATCGGCGACGGTATTGAGGGTGTGACAACTTATCATCGGGACTGTGTATCGTTGTTCGTGCGTATAGGGGCAACCCTGCAGAGAAGTACTACGTGCGGCTGTGTAAGTCAATAAAAGCTTTTAAATTAAAAACTGATGTTTTCTTCCAATCCATAAGTGCGTACCCCCGCTCGCACGTAACTTCAGCTACAGAGAAGTGTCCAAATTTAAATACCTGGGCTGTACTTTAACAGAAACTAACACCCGCAAGAAAGATATAGACATTCGAATCCACAATACCCTACGATGTACCGCGGCGCTTCATAAGGTGTTATTATCCAAGCTTCTCAGCCGTAAAACCAAGATACGTATATGTAAAACTGTCATACGTCCAATATTAATGTACGGATATGAGGCTTGGACCCTAATATTGAAGGAGGAGAACAAGCTGTTAGTGACTGAAAGAAAGGTACTACGAAAGATCCTAGGTCCGACACGGGGAAGCGATGGCAGCTGGCGGATCTGTAAAAATGCCGAAATCGAAGAACTGGTGGATGAGCCCAATATTATAGGCGAAGGCAAGGCACATCTCTTGCGCTGGCTTGGCCACCTACACAGAATAAGGGAGGATGGCGCGGTGAAAAGAGCCTATCTGGGCAGAACAACGGGATGGCGACCAGTCTGTAGGCCCCAGATATCGATGGAGGGACGTAGTGGAGGTTGATCTGCGCGAGCTTCATGCCGATGACCGCCAGGAGACAACGGTGAACAGGAAAGAGTGGAGTATTCTCGTTTCGGAGTCCAAGACTCATTTTAGGTCGGTGAGCCGCAGCAGTTAGTTAGTTAGTATATCGTGATGATATGTATAATACCCCTTATATCGCATTGTAATGCTTCCACACCCAACAATATAGCTTTGAATATATTGGAAATTGACATTAACATCAATGGGTGGTTTCCACAAGGCGGTCCGGAAAGGGCGCCGGCAATGCCACGGCAAACAAGAGGCCAAAATATATGAAAATACATTTTACGGCGGTCACGTGAACACAGCAGTGACCTACGCCATAATCATTTAACTGTTACCAAATCCGTCAGTGGAAAACGCCCCCACTCGCCTTGCAATTTATTGCTAGGTACTGAATTTTTGCTCGTAATTTTATAGTGTACGTTATAAATGATTAAAGTTATACCGTGAAACCTGAATCAACTTTATATCAAAGATTAGAAGAGTTGCTATTGCGAATTTTTCATGCTTAGCGATGAAAAAAAAATTTTTTTTATTTTTATTTCAGGATTTAACAGACAGGCAGACGGCCCACTTGATGGAAAGCGCTTACCATCGCCTATGGACATTTGCAACACCAAAAGGTGCTACAAATGCGCTGCTGCTCTCTTATTTAACATTTCAGGTTAGTTAATCATACATCCGTGCACTCCTGCAAAAAAAATAAACAACTCAAGACTGCAAACGTTTTAACTTCAGACTTCAGTCAAACTTTGGTGTAGAATCGGTAAAATAGGATACCTATATGAAAATATTATAATAAACTATACATTCAGTTAATTTCACTTTCAACTACTTTGTTGTAATGTTACGCTATTCGGTAAGCAGAGCAACAAAGACTCGAAATTTAGTTTTATTACGGTCGCATTAATATTTACCTAACCGTTGATTCACCACTAAGCCAGACTACGAATCTGAACTACCACCCCGAGTACTTTGTTGATAATCGTTTAAAAAACCTCTATCTTTTTGAAGATTTTTCTGTAATAATTCTGTCGTCTAAAAATAATAATTACCATTATCTACGTCTTGCTATCTTTAAAGATGTCGCGAGTTATTTGGAGCTCATCCAACATTACTCTCGATCAATAAAATGACGTCACTTCATGGTTATTACGAAACTAATTGCCAGAGTATCCCAAACATTGTATCGTATAACTTCAACTATTCGTTATTTATTGTCATTTTAGTCCCAATCTTAGACTCAGACTTCCTCTTTTATAAACACATTATATTAGCCCATAAACTTCGTAAGCTCTCCCCATTTAGAGAGACGGACGGTATACCCGTCTCGTTTCTACACTGCAGATTGGGATTCACAGATGGCTACCGTTGCCAGCATTGTCTCCATGTTTTCCTTCACCTTAAGCACGTAGTCATTATAATAATATCCAAAATGGCTCAGAAAATTACCTTACATTGTGCCTGTCTAAGTCTGAGGTTTGAGCATTAAAAGAAATGGACATTAGAAAAACTCACTTACCACCCTTGCTCAAAACATCTTGATGAGTTTTTACACTTAAATAACCAGCCCATAACTGTCCCAATGCTGGGCTCGGGCCTCCCACTGTAAGGGACTGGACAGTATACCCGCCACGCTTGTCCAAGGCGGCTTGGCAGGTTTGACACATCGGTTATCTCGATGTGCAGGTTGCATTACGATGTTTTACTTCACCGTTGTTAGCACGTGGTAATTGTAACAATATGCACATTAGGTCAGAAAACAGCCTAAGTGGGGCATGCGTTCCGGCCAGGATCGAACCCGCGACCTTTGCGCTTAGGACGCGTGCGCAGGTCATTACGCTACCACGACTTTTACACTTGAGTGATAGATAATAACACATTAGCACCTAAAAATAACATGTGTGCGTGTACTCCTACAAGTTTACAGAAATTGGTTAAATAAAGTTAAATTATAATTTAGCTGATCACTTTAATATCTTATATATAACATTCTCGTGTCACAGTGTTAGTTACCATACTCCTCCGAAACGGCTTGACCGATACTCATGAAATTTTGTGTGCATATTGGGTAGGTCTGAGAATCGGACAACATCTATTTTTCATCCCCCTAAATGTTAAGGGTAGTCCACCCCAAATTTTTTTTTTTTAATTTTTAGATATTTTTATTTTTTTATGATACAACAAAAAATATATATATACAACCCTAAATTTTCAACTCTCTACAATCAACCCCTATTTTTAGTAGCGATATTAGTATTTATATAATTTTCTACTGGGATGATTTAGATTTTAATTTGAACCAGGTAGATGGCTCTGCAATCGGGTACCAGAATTTAGGTGTTCTTTTTGTTGTTGTATGTGTTGAAGTTTGTCCCGGAATGGTTTAAATAAAAGATTGGCCCGCGCCGCGATACTCCTCCTAAACGCTGGGCCTAATTTTAATGTTTTTTTTTGTTTGTTCAAGTGGATTTGAGAATAATTTAGATTAACATTTGGTCCCGGTAGATGACGCTGGAATCGGGATCTAGATTTTTATCTTTTAAAGGCAGGACAACGTATATATATATGTCGCAGAACGGCCTCGTTCTCACGACATCTTCTTTAGTTATTGCAGGTTTAGTGGGCGTCATCAGGATAAAATGCGAGCATAAAACACAATAGCCACGGTTTATACACATTTAATTTAGGTTTGATCAACATTATGACATAGTTTAGACCGAGCAGCGGGTTCAGGGCACCCGCTCATACTTCCAGCTTCGATACTTTCTTTAAAATACTCCATGGTCCAACTCGACCTGTTGCCACCAACCAAATGCGCCACAAAAACTCCTCAGTCTACCGAAGTAGATACTACTCAAAGTATAGAGGGCGTCTCTGACCCCGCTCCGCCATATGCTCTGCTCCGATTGGTCGTTTATTAAATTACAATATTCATAACTTTTATTAGGTTAGAACGATCTTGAAGTTATAGAAACATTAACAAATCTAATTAAATTACATTAAGAATTTTAGAAGTGATTATAATGTAAACAAATGATATTGTGCGTTATACATCCAGTCAACAATACATCGTCATATCGTCATAGTCATAGCTTCCCTCCGACATATACAATAAAGTAAAGAAATATTACAATGCTCGTCTCACAATCCATCTATCAACAACTCGTTGCGTAGCAATCCGTTGATAGATGGATTGTGGAAACATGTGACGGTAAATTTCCAACGCCGATAAAGAAGTTTCACTTCAATAAATGCGCTCAGCTTAGGTCATTGTTGATAAGCTGTTTTAGAATTTCGTTGAGTCCCGGCGATAGCCAGAGGTTAAATAAGAGTCGTTTGGGACGTCGGAGATGGGTCACCTTTTTTTTTTATCAATAAATAAAATTGAACAGCCACTCCTATTTTATTTATTTATTTCTGATTCTGCAATTTCGAAATAAATTCAACAATTTTAGTGTAACAGGAAAAGGATAAGGTTGCGTAAGTCGTACCTCCTAGGGAAAAATGCTATAATAATTAAGGTAAAGGAAATTAAAACATCTTTTGCTTACACTGAACCTTTAGTTATTAAGCTATCATAACATTTTTTTTAAACAAAGCAAAAATCTTTAATTTAAATATTAATTTTAACGTTATACCAAAATGTACCTGCAGTATGTAAGCGGCCCGTGGTCTAATTTTTAGCCTAAGTCGTGCTTAAAATAGGACGTTATCGAGACCGTCGTAAACTCTTAAGAAAAGTTACTATAGCAAGAGATCAAATCAAAATCAAAAACACTAAAAATACTGTCACTAATAGTCCTGACTAAAATCAAATCAGTCTTATTATTTTTCATTTCTATTTTATTTTCCGTATTAATGTGATTTGGTAATTTATATTTATCTGAAAATTCCTAGGCTAATCTCCTTATTTCAGTAATAGTCATCCAAAAACACAAAACCGACTTCTTTCTACAATATCTTGAAGTCGGTGCCAAACCTAAATTAACAACATTAAATTTATAAAATATAGTATTATAATATTTATGTGTTACTTGACACCTTCAAGATGTTGTAGAAAGTTATATAATTATTTTTTACTTTTAGTGCAAAGTCGGTTTTGATATTGTTAAAAAAATATTTTTTACATCTTTAGTTTTGAAAATACTTCATTCAATAGCTTTAGGAATAATATATTAGCACCTGTAATTTAACAACTGGCACGCGTATACAAATTTGCCATCTTACTCTTCGGTATATATGCTCTTCAGCAAGGGTTGCTCTCCATTTTCTTGCGATCCACAAATCACATGCTGACTTGGTGACTATGGGACCATCTCAAGAGTTGAAAGAAACTATTTGAAAATCGGTTCACCATTGACGGAAAAATCGAGTAACTTACCTACAAAAAAATAAAGCGCCTGTATCAAGTGTACGAGTGCCTGCACGCAATACAAGATTTTTTTTATGTGTACTCTCGGCGTTTTTTAATTAGGGATTCTCTGAGATCCACGCATCAGATCTTGACTTGGTGACCATGGAACCGCCTCGGGAGTATACTTACTTCCGAATATAGAAAAAAATTTACATTGATCCACATTTGACAGAGAAGTCACGAAACATGCGTCTAAAAAATCAAGCGCCTGTAGAAAATGTAATTGGTACACGCGTCTACAACATTTTTTCCAAGGATTTAGGCATTCTTTAATAAGAAATGGTTACTCTCGTTTTCCTTGGAATCCACTCATCAAATCCTGACTTGGTGACAATGGGACCAATTCGAATTTTGAAGACGATTAAAAAGAAACTAAACTCAACATTCATAATATTCTGCGTTGATTCGTTCGCCATTTCCGCTGTCGTACCGTTAGGTCCTCGATACTTAATTTATTTTATATAAGCCATCAAATTTTGACGTTGCGTAATCTTCAATATATTATATTTTGCCTCATTAAACCCAATTTTAATATCTCAATGTTTCAATAATGCTTTATTCATATGAGGATATGAATGAAGCATTATTGAAACAGAGATATTGAATTGAGTAGGAGGCTACTTCCAGGTATTATACACTCTCTTCCTCCAATTGTATAACTGGCAAGAAAATACGAATAAGAAAATAATTTCTACCAAAACCTAAGTTTTACCGGCAATTGCTTAGATACGACTTAAGAACTACACTATCAAAGTCAATCAATCAAATCAATCAAAAATACTGGCATAACTGTAAAATATTTATAGTTTAATGGTGAATTAATTAACGGCAAAATAACATCATTTACAGAAGAAAAGCACCAAATAACTTAACACTCGCATTCCTCCTCGAAATAGTTTACGAATAAACTTCATATTTTAGTAAAAACAGTAACAAAAACTTACATTTGAAATATTTTTCGATAACTAGAGTCGGGTTGTAGCTTACCTTTTTTAGTTTACTCATTCACTGAATAGTTTACGTTTACAACACCAAATGATAGTTGCGTTTGATGAGACAAAATATTGACTTGCGATTTACGCAATCTTCACTTATAACCTTACCTTACCTATAACTTTCGTTTCGATTATTGAGGTGCAGAGTTAAAAATATTTGAATGTAATCCCTGATCCCATGCAAACGAAGTGTCGGCCACCGCTAGCACTACATGTAGGATGCCACATTCGTCGATACACTTAAGGTGTCCCTTCGTTTGTTATCTGCATTCTGTAAAGTGAGAAACTGAGTTGTTTCGCCAGGCACAAATTTCAGTTACTAATCACATAGACAAAATGTCTAGTTCTTTGATAACCTTGTTGCCACATGACAGCAGTGTTTATTAATACGTTTTTTTATATAGTAATATGATATTTTATATACATATCGTATATAAACACAGTTAAACAGTATTTTATTTTTAAACAAACTGAAATATTTGAGGAAAAGAAATAAGTACAATATTACTATATTATGAACAGAATTAAATATTTTCATATTAGTATACCTACTATATTTTTTGATATAATGTGAAACATAAATATGTGGTGCGTCATACAGAAGCACAACAAGGACAAAAGATGTATTGTTACGTGAGAAACGTTTAATAAAGCGAAGCGAAATAACTGAAAAATAGCAAAGCGAATTTTTCTAATAATCCCCAGGTTTAAAATAACGAGAGATATTTTCCCTCGTTCCAGATATCGTAGTGAAAAGCTTGAAAAAGGATAAAAATATTTGTGGTTTGTGCTGTGCACCTCTTATGTGATGGAGTGTCAGTGTTTTCATTTCTCCTGGAGAATAGGCACTAAATATTTACAGTGAGAGGTAATATAAAACTCAGAATATTTTTATATTCAATAAGTAATTTTGTATAATGATGCTTCCTAGATACTACATAAATTGTAGATATTGTAACGTTCCGTACACAAATGTAAAAACGAATATGTTGATGTCTATCCAACTATCCGTCTGTCAGTTTGTATGTATTTAACAGACATTTTTGCTTGGAAAGTATTGATACTACATGAATAAATTTGAATATGACTAATTAAATGCAAAAAACGATTTAAGTAGATTAAAATAATAAGTCTCATAATATAATATGTTTTGAAAAATAAAAAAATGATTAGGTCTTGAAAAATTCCGCTCAGTTCTTATTTTAATTTAATAGTTACCGAGGCTTCCAAAGTCTTGAAAAGTGATTGTAATTCCTCTTATGTTTCAATTCAAGTCCAAAATTATTTATAAAAATCATTGAAAAAAAAATTTATTGAATAAAATATGTTAAGACGTTTTTGATATTTTTAAAGTTTTTTCTTCTGGCTGAAGCAGGCAGTGATTACTAACGCTTACCAACCTCCATGAAATTTTATGACGCCCTTCTGAAATGCAATCATATCGTAGAGTCGAGGAAAAACTTCGACAGAAAATTCTCTATACATCAATATTGTAAATGCCATTAATCTATATATATATAAAAGAACAGCGTGTTAGTTACACTATTTATAATTCAAGAACGGCTGTACCGATTTAGCTGAAAATTGGTAGGCAGGTAGCTTAGAACCAGGAGATGGACATAGGACACTTTTTATCCTGTTAGAACCGGTAGGTGGCGCTGAGATCGGGTTATAGAATCCTCCTAATCACAAGTTTGTAAGGCATTGAGATTATCTCTCTCTATTTTCTTTCATCTTCTCCCAGTTATTTATAGTTGGCACAATATAATGTATTTTCCTTGCATACTCCTCCATTCCAGCATACGTGCTCTGTTAGATCACAAATCACCCTGTCATCCTGTACACAATACGTCCATCACACATCTCTTTTTTTAAGATTATATACATTTACTATTTATTTAAGAAGTAATCTAAAAATTATACACTATTATTATTATTATATGAGAACGTAGAAGAACACTTGATTTATAACCACCTTATAAATGGCTTGTTTTCGCCGAAGATACGCTAAAATAAGTATTTCGTTTACGTCTCAGCGCGCCGGTCGCTACTCGCCCTACAAAATTCACGAAGAAGGAAAACAACAATAATTTATACAGAAAGGGATGGCAACATTAGATTTTTGCAGTAAAAGATAAAGAGAGATGAATATTGTAGACTTCGCTAACCTACCATTGTACAAATTGTATTATTACGTGACCATGCCATATCAGTACATTTAAACCATTAACAGGTTTTTCATTTCACCAAACAAAAGTGTTTTTAATCATCATTAAATCAGTTATTCTTGTTAAATAATATTTCAGTAGTATAACCGTGCACAAAAAGGATTTACACAAAAATATCCCATATATCAAAAATTACGCAACAAATTTTGTCAATCCAATTTTCCTTGAAGATGTTTGATTTAATGGAATTTTCTATGACATTAATTAAAAATGAGAGAGGGCTCAATTTCTTTGCATTTGGAAACGAGTATCTTAATTTACAATAAAGCATCAAGAAACACTATTATGATTTTTTAAAGACATGTCTAACGGAACACCACTCTATAAACCCATACAACAATTTTGCCCCTTATAGTTGCAACTATGACGACCATCCTTATTAATATTTATTACTTTTAGGATTTCACTGCATCTTTATATAGGGGCATTAGTCATTATTTTTCTTAGATTTTACAACACAAGCAGGATTTTTGCAGTAGATTACACTATGTATGTATGTTTAAGCGTCTTAACCAATTTGAGAAACATCTAAAGATATATATTAAAATATATATTATTTTAATTCAACAATCTACACACAATGTAGTTAAAATTTATCAAATAAATTATCTTGTAAGAAAAAACAGGTGTATAGCATACAATGGCCGTGACAAAGATATATAGAAGGGCGGAAGAACGGACGGACATAATTGTGTAAAGGTTCTTATCTTGGCCAAAATGGCTACAAAACTCCAGTATTAAAATTTCTTTAAAAAAATTGTTAATATAACTGATTTTGAATGGAATATATCTAATAATATTTTTTTTTACAGGTGAACCAAGAAACGAACCGTTCAAATAATATGTAATACTTCACCGGCTTGTTAAGAATATTGCCGATACACTTAGTGTGAGTGGCCACCAGTTTTAAAAGTCGACGAACGAAGATGGGTAAGAAGAATTCAAAATTGAAGCAAGACACGATCGACAGACTGACGAGCGCCACTTACTGTAAGTATTCGCTTTTATATTCACAAAAATCTGTCTCGAACCCTATTCAAACGTATTCTTTTGGGAGATCAATGAAGGAAGTGTCATTCATCCCTTTGAACCAAGCTGACGTCAAAATTTACTCCGTATCTGACACTTGGAAGATAGAAGGTCTGGGATGATTGTCCTCCAGACGATCTATTCTGAGATAAATACCTAATCCTTATCGCACCCAGGCGACTACAGTATGTCGATGTTACAACACCCCCGAAAATACTAGTACATAAAGCTAGATAAGTGTAGCTTCGTTAAAAATATACTGACCTATTCAATCTAATCTATGTTACTTTCAGATTAATTTATATTTTAATTAATTAAAAAAAAATATACAATCTATTGTATCTGTCCATATTCTAACATAAATTGACATAGTTAAAACATAGTTTTAATTATGTCTTATGTCTATTATACAAGTTGGATGATGGGCAACGCAGAGATTTAAGCTCAAGGCCGTTGTAGGGTCGATCGATTCGCTGGGTAGTCTAGTCGAGGCCATGCTGCACAGCGACGATCATTAGGGGGGCGCGTGCAAGCTTTTGTGAGGTAGTAGTAATGTTACACAAGGAGGCTGCTGAACGAGAGAGGGAGAGAGGTGCGCATGCGACCCACGGGTACCGTCGTCAGTCCGGTGTCTAAAGACGCAGATTTCGCTAAATGACCCACCTGCATCTGATGATGCGGTGGAACTAAACCTCTGTTGACAAAGTGAGTTTGCTCTGCTTCCCGGGGCCTTGATGTGCGGATGAGCATGGGCATAACGTACGTTCTTATTCTCGTACTTTTCCCACCACAAGAGCGAGCACATGGGAGGCAGGTTCAGGTTTAGTGGAGTATTTTTGGAACGACTGTGCCAATGAGTCTCCACACATGCCGGTGGAGCTTAATCTCGAATAAAAGTAAATTTAGAAATGATTGCAGCCGTGACAATTTATTTATTCATAAAATCCCACTTCTGGACGCTATTTGCCAAAAATCTTGGAGCACACTGTCAGGTGCTCCAAAATTCTCTCATGGGCGCAATTTAACGATTAAATGTGTTTACAAAACAACGAAAATAGTTCAGATTATACCTTTGTTAAATTTTTAACTATTGTACAAAAGTATTTAAAACCTAAAACGTGACTATCAGGACACTGCAGGGTTCTATTGGATACAGCGAGCTGGTGCAACCGATTGAATTGAACCAACAAAAACGCATTGCGAATGCAAAAGCAAACAATAGACACGTGGGTGGATAAAGCAAACCGTTTTCACGCTATCCCAAACCGTTCATTAGGCATAAAGTGGACCGAGTATAGATGGAAATATGGCAGATGGCTAGTAGAAATTACCTGAATAGCGCGCAATTTATTCCAACTGAATAAGGCGTCGTCCTCGGCATGTGGCGTCATAAGTGAAAATCAATTCATAAGTTGAAAGGCGCCGCCGTCATCGTGTGAATTGTAATTACGCCCTTTTTAAAACAATTACCAGGTAGTATGGCAAGACTGCTTATTCTTTTCCGATATATAATATTCCTGCATTACAGCAAGCATTGAAAGTTCATTTACATCTTGGCCGTTGAACTCTTAATGCACGTTAGATTTTCAATTCATATTCGATTAAGATTGAAGATCAATGCATATTTCTTGAATTATATAGCGTTTTATATAAAATTAAAATATGCAATAATAGGGCATGAACATTTTACTTCCACAAGTAGTAGCAAGTTCACAAAGACAGTATACCCGCCGTGCTTATTAAAGACGTATTGGCGGGTTACATATCGATGTATGAACTGTAGGTATCCGCACAATATTTTCTTTTACTATCTTATAGCCATTTTGTGTGCTCTAAGTCAGTATTTAAATTTCAAAGAAAATAAAGAATTCACGTCAATGAATAAGACGAGAATGTATTAGCCATTGAGTTATAGCGAGGTTTTTTACTAGACCAGATTTAAGATCAAGTTCTATCAAACGTGGTACATGACATCATCCTACCCAGTAAACTGACAAACTGTATGGTCGCAGGTAGATTCTGGTTGAGGGTAGAATAGGAAATTGAATGACGCATATGAGAAGGCTTATATCCAGCAGGGCATTATAAATGACTAACAACTAATGCTATGAAATATAACCCATACTTATTTACATATTAGTGCGCCAGCTAAGTAATCAGTGAAATAGTCAATTTATTACTTAAATCGTATGTAAGCAGTGGAAGCGACTGTAATAGTTTATGAAGGGTGCGTGCCTGAAAGCCATAAGTCGGGGCATGCCCTTCAATTGAGTCTTACTCTCGTTGACCTTACTTAAAGCAATTTTAAATAACAAATGTATAAAGCACTTATAATAGACAAGAGCCTCGGTTTAATGTCATAAAATATTGGGGTTGAGTGCAAAGTTTAAATCTGTTAAGAATTTTTCAAAAATAACTATATAATGTAAACGTTTGGGTCATGTTTACTGCTATTTTATTTTAGCCACTGCGGCTGTTACTCACGCTGCTGAAAATAATTTTCAAAATACTCGTACTTATGTGGCATCGTCAATGCGACGTTTATGATTCGAGTTGGTGTCTTGACCCTTGGCGACCGCTATTGCTATTTAAGCACGAGTGTTAGTACTAAAATACGCAGACGCTTTATCAAGCGCTTACCATATATATATTTTAGAGATTCTATAATTTAATCTACATTCCAAGAAACAACTAAACATAATTATCTGTTTCAATTTTAATAAGCTCTTAAATTAAAATATTGATCTTAAAAAAATGATAATTATGATTATTGTTCTATAATTAATAAATAAAGTAGGCCAACTTAGAGCATTAAAAATGTTTAATTTTATATGATTTTCTTCATAAAAACAATTAAATGTACACATTTGAAAAACATTATCGATCTTATGCATATTGTGTTAGAGTAAGTTTGTTGGTGTTCTTTAAGAATCTTAAACGAGCTTACACATTTACTAACTCAATATGAATAATACCGCATATGTTTTGTTAAAAATATAGATCAAGTTGAAATACTTCAAACTTTTACAATTTTTTCCGTTCGGTAAATTTCGAAAATAACGGCGCGACAGTCATTTTTTACATGTTTGTTTTATGTAAAAGTGATATTTCGTCGAAAGATTAGTAAGAATTCTTCAATGCGATAAGACAGCCAATTGTATTTATTTCGTTCTAAGTTATCTAAAATAAAGTACATGATACATAATTATATGTACACGTTAATTAATAATTATTAGAGACATAGTATGGAAAAAATATTTCAGCAAACTATAACGCCGTAAATAATAAATTCGCTACAATTTTAATCAAAACGCTCATTTGCTAAATAGCAACTGACAATCGATGGAAGTATTCTTTCCTGTAATAACTTTAGTGCGGTATTTATTCATTGAGCCCATCGTTAATAACGACCTCATATATATATATTTCAAAAGTTAGACTAAAACACATATTATCAACTTAAGCAGCTAATATCTCTCCACTTATTGACTAAAATAAAAGTTAAAACGATATCGTATATGCCTATAAGTATCTTATTGTATGCCTATCGTAACCTGTCAGTCGCAGGACTGCATGTCAGAAGTGAAAACTTTGTATCTGTGCGTGACGGTCACGCGAATTCAGTATTTTTTCCCCATTCTAAAAGAGATGTATATGTTACGGGCAATTTGATAAAGTCACTATGAGTAATGACCGGTCTGTATACATAATGTCTGTATCAAGTGGACAATATAATAAAACACAGACGAACTGTAGTTCTTTTTGTTTTTGAAATGGGGTTAGAGTACAGTTATTGCACTTAAATTTATTATTTGTGATATAAAGTGAATTTTAGGTGATTATAAAAAATAACCACCTATCTAAACTATATTAAAAAAATTGGATCTATTCAAAATAAATAAAAATGCCAGATAACAACTATACACCTATCTTAAATGAATTAAATTTACATAATTCTTATGGAAAGGTAACCGAAATTTTCACACTGTCCGGCTAAAAGTAGGGAAGTATTCATACTGCCCAGTTCAAGTAATTCATGTTATCAAAATCCATGATTTTTAATGTACCACGGGCCTGTTGTACATTATGTATTATATATTATTACATTATTATTGTTGCATACCATGTTATGCATTATTAATACAGGCCGGCCAAAGTAATAAATTTATCTAATTGATCGACGCTCGTGGTCATTATTCATAATGATCGGACCATACTAATACTGCCCGATTAATCAAATTGCCCGTGATATACACATCAGTATAATATGTATCTGAGTGTGACGGTCACGCGAGTTCAGTGATTTTTCCCCATCCTAAAAGAGATAATACACACGACGCTAATCTTCTATAATTTTAGTTGGATAGTTTAAGTTTGCGTCGGCATCTGTATAATATGTTTCTAAGCCCGACGGTCACGCAAGTCCAGTGCTTTTTCCCTATCCCAAAATAGATATACATACACACACACATCTGTATAATATGTAACTGAGCGTGACGGTTACGCGAGTTCAGTGCTTTTCCCTCCCCAAAAGAGGTATACACACACACACACACGTCATCTGTATAATATGTATCTAACCGTAACGGCCACGTGACTTCGATGTTTTTCCCTTTTCGTCTAAAAGTGCCCAACGTGCGTAAACAAATTTATACTACAAAAAATTCGTCCTAGTGTTACATTTTTTCATTACTACAGAACTGTAGACAGACAGACAGTCTGCCTGATGGAAAGTGGTTACCGTCCCCATAAACGCTTGCAAATAGAGGATGAGAAGAGGAACGGTAGACTGGAATCTGGTCGCTACCACGAATATAAAATACTACTATGTATCACTAGATAAACCAGGGCACCATATCACTGTTTTTACTCTGGTTTCTGGTTTCACTTATCTAATAACTAATATCAATGTGTGATGTGACTAGTTATTACGAAAACAAAAAAAGTAGCCTAGCTAACATACACAGATTTAGCGCACGAAAATATTTTCTACATTCAAACATCTTTTTATGTCTACTAATAAATATATATAATATTACTTACCTTCTGAATATAATTCTTCTGAATTCTGAATATAGATGTTAAACATGAGTAATTCACCTTTAGGAAATTACATAGGAACATAACCTAAATGAAACGTCGCATTGCCAATGTTAGTATAAAGAAGACTATTTGCTGGCTGGCTAAATTAAAGTGACCCTGCGAAGTTAAATGTAAAGATATCCAAGTAGGGTTGGCATACATATGTGTGTTAGTGAACTTATTCACTTTATTTTGTTGATTACTCGTACTAATTACACGGTCAAGTATATCATTAATGTAGTAAGACACAATTTCGAACGTTTAACTAACAATATTTATTTTGTGCTTTTTAGATTTCAGTTAGTTTTGTTTTTGTTTAAAAAATATTTTTACTTTTTAGTTGCGCAAATACTTGAATAGCTTTAGAAATAATATAATAAGCGCCTATAGAAATTATAGTACTGGCATACGTATACGAGGTTGCTGTGTCACTCTCTGATGTAGACTCTCGTCAACAACAACGCGACGACATTCGACGTTGCTCTGGATTTCCCTAGGATCCATTCATCGTCAAATCCTGACTTGTTGACTATAGGACCACCTTGAGAGTATAGACAATAAAATAAAATAAAATGGTTTAAATCGGCGCACAATTAACGGTGAAATCGCGTAACATGCATACAGCAAATTAAGCGCCTGTATAAAATGTAGTGACTGACACGCTATACAAGTTCTTTTTTAAGAATGTAGTCGCTCAGTGTCTTTTAATAAGAGTTACTCTCGATTTCCCTGGGATCACCCTAGTAGTATACTACTAACTACTAGTAAGTCTATAGAATTACGAATAAAGAAATTGCTTTAAAATTGACGAATATATCGTGTAACAAAGAAGTCGGTCAATAAATTTCGAGAGTTTGTCCTAATTTACCTAAGATCAACTCATCAGATCCTGACGTGGTGACTGTGGGATCAATTTGGAAGTATACCCTTTCCATTAAAAGAAAAATTTGAAAATCGGTTCTCAATTGACGGATAAATCGAATAACGAACATACAAAAAAACTCAAACAAATTGGAAAGCTCTTTTTTGAAATCGTCTAAAACATAATAATAAAGTCAATATTAGGGTAAATACTTGAGCATTCCACGCGGGTTATTTACGTAAACTTCGGATCCGTGTTCAACCGACACTACAGTATTTTCCGAGAAAATAAGTGTACAGCTTGTAACATTTGCTCTTGCTTGTAGTGGTGGATGCTGACAGTAGTAGGGTGAAGAAAGTACTCCTTGTTGCTTTCAGAGATTTATTCTCGTACTAGTTGAGCTTGGATGCTGATCGCTGGGCTCAACTGAATGTTAGTTGAAATAAAGCAACTTGTAGCGACTCAGTACAACTCGATTACAAAATATTTGTGAGCGTTATTTATAGTAATATAGAAAAAGAATACTATTCTTTCATGGTAATATCCGTAATATTAAAGTAGCCTAAAGTAGCAGCGTCATCGAAACCATGTACGTTGAACCGTAGAGTAAATATGTACACAAAATTTACTCTTCGTCGTTGATCACTCACGCGAGATCAACGACGAAGATGACGAAGGCAAACGTCCAACAATGAACTGTGAGAATGACACTGACATTAGATTAATTCTTAGCTAATTGATTATGTAATAACATAGGTATTTTATTTTTGCGATATTAATATTAACCGATGACCTTTAACATTGAAAAAATGTAAATTTATGTAAGTCAAGGTTTGAAAAGCGATAACTCAGTCAACAACAAAAAACTTGAAACAAAAAATACTGTTTATAGCTTAGCTAATAATACGGCTAAAATCTGATTACATTTCGCCTAATATATTTTTATTCTAACCCCTATAAGCGAATACAGATACTAAAGTTCACTGCAGCATAGTGAATTAAAGTAGAATGGCCAACATGAGTATGAATACCTAGCCGATGTAACATATATCAAATTAGTGATGCTTAAGCTAAAAAACAGTTACACAAATCTGAAACAAAATCAAAAGGAGGTCTCCTCTCAGCCAAGGTAAAAATATTTAAATCGATTTATAATGTTACTAGATTGGAGAAAATGAGAAACAAATACAAAAGGGTCACGGAAAGTTGCAACCGAGTCTAAAATATTGAGAGGAAGATAATGAAAGGAATCACTTATTACAAGAAACGATTAAATTTATGTGCCAAAAACAATTACCATAAACTCAAAGGCTTATTGTATATTAGAGGCCAAACAGCACTTCGAAAAACACAAAAGTAACTAAAAAACAAGAGACAGGTACATGTTTTCTGCAATAATTTAATAATCATTTGTTATTTTATGTAATTTTAAAGTAGGTGTCCAGTAAAATGTGAACACATTTATCGGCCAATGGTGCTATGGTCCAAACGAATTGAGGAAACCCTATTTTTATTAATTAGTAAAGAATAGTAGATTTTTACACGAGAAGTGAACGTGACCTATTTAGGCATGAGTTGTTTTGGCGCACAAGTCTAGCGAAGTCGCTAATAGTTCGAATGCTTAAATAGGCTTGTCACCCGAGGTTTGCACTTTACTTTTCATATCGAATATGAGGAAAGGAAAGGAAATAAAGACTGCTTAAACAAACAACTACTTTGCTAAAGAAATCAAGCGTCAAATCCATATTTAAATCAGATGAACTCTTTTATTACGTCGCATAGAAACATTAAGGAAATTTATTTTTCTGTGGCATTTTACCAGCCAGTATTTTTTTGTCACTGATGATAGCAAAAATTTTGTTCATATTTATTTTTAAAATTAGATAATAATTTAGTGAAAAATAATTTGTAAGAATAAAATGACAAATCACATTTTTTGACATTTATAGGTATAATTTATGCCGCGATTTCACAGAAATGTAAAACAATGGGGCATGATTCGCGTCTATGGTTCGCATAGTTTAAAAAAAAAATTACTTCAAGAAAAATCATTTCCCAGAGACGGAAAGTCCCGCTTTTATCCCTGTGATCAGACAAGTCCAAGCGTACTTACAGAATATGAGAAATGAAAAAATGTTTTTCGCACACAAGTCTTACCTTAGATAATATGACAGCCCTAACATAACTAACTTTATGGGAAAGTTAAGTGAGGAAGTTTGGCTGGCGGCGCCGGGAAGGCTGCCATACGAGGCCGCTCAACCAATAGCCCGCACTCCTTGTTCTTATAACAATATCAAACGATATCTATAATATTGTACAATTGTAAAAATGTTGTAACATTTTTATTTACATTTTTGTGTTTGCCTGTTTGTTCGGGATTCATGTAAAAATTACTGGGTCGTTTTCAATGCGATTTTTACTGATCGATAACAAATTTCCTGATTTAAAATCGGCTTTGCGTTATATTTTGAGAATCCTACGGGAATTTTCTTGGGAGAGTTTAAAAGTAACCAGGACGACTGAAAAAAATCCGAATCGAAATTTTCAGTGATCGATTAAATCTTCACTAAAACAATTTAAGTTAAGTCTATGCCTTTAGTCATATTACTTATCCGAGTTTTTATGAGAATTTCCGAGATTCATGTATTTTCATACTGAAAATCCATTACTCTACTGAAAATAACTTTTGATTAAAATAAAATTATAGCTATCGTTTTAGTGAAAACTGTAAAGGAAAAAGCTAATTTCTAAACACGCGAACAACTGCAAACCACTTCTAAAAAATTCCCACGGAATTCCCGATATAAAAACATCACACATTTCATTACTTGCATAAAATTTGTTATCGACGAGTGTCAAAATAACATTACTAGTAGAATTTGTTTTTTTTTTAATCCGGCCATTTTGAATCATTCCCAGAAAAATTCCCGCGGGATTCCCGTGGTAAAAAGTAATGCAGATTTTAAGTCTAAGAATTTTTTGTCGATTAGCGAAAACGAAATTGAAATCGACCAGATGAATCCCAAACAAAAACATGAAATCTAAAAAAAATTGCATCATATATACAGTCTATTTAAGTTTTTTTTATTAGCTTCAATGTACATTCACGGCATTTGGCAATTTTAGAATGTTATAGATTTATTCCCTTTTAAAAAAACCACTTTGAGATAATTGCAAACCACTTTACACACATCTTTACAGTTAAAAATTGCCGGAAAACACCATATAATCTGGCAAAAGAAAATTCTTAAAAAAATTAAAAAGTATCGAGTATCTTTATGAAAACTGTAATTGGTACTTTCGAGCGATTCATTTAGAAGATATTTTTGTCTAACTTTTATCATTTATCTTTTATGCTTTGAAAGATCTATAATAGATTGCATTACCATGAACACGATTCCATAGCGTAGATTTTTAAGACTTATAAATTTGTACATATAGCTTGTGTCACCAACGATGTGTAAAACAGTCTCAGGATGGCGTGCAGGCTAGAGCTTGCATGCCGGGGGGCACTTTCACTTCCCTAGGTGTCTGCATTCCTCATTCTTAACACCCCAAATTGTTTCCCAAAGTATGTCCACCCTTTCATAAAGTAATTATGACACATACATATGACGCTCTTTTGTATTTATTTTAAACGAAAATCCAACGCTTGTACTTTGACTATTCAACTTAGTTTTAAGTATTTGTCGTGATACAAACGAGACGTTTTTGGTAAAACGGTACGTATTTTTTAACCGTCTTCAAAAAGAGGAGGTTTTCAATTCGTCTGTATATTTTTTTATGATTGTTACTCGAGTTCTCCGTCCTTGTCCCCTGGCCGCCATCTTGGAAAAGGGGGTGCAAAGGGTTTTCGAGTTGTATTTCGTAAACTAGCAACCCTACCAACTGGTGATAAACTCGGAGACTGTGGAAACGGGCTGCATCTTGTGTTGTAGGAAGTGATGATAAGTTAATTATTGTAAAAACCGATGATATTCTAAATTTTGTGGTGGCGAAATAACATAGGAATATTAATAAAATGATAAATAATTTGAATAACAAATTTATAATAGAAAACTAAGCCTAATGGTTCGTTTTCATATTATTCTCACGGGTATTCAAGAGAACCCGGTCTTCTACGAAACACTGTAAAACCCAGATAAATTGATAAAGTTAAACAAATTTGCTGTGGAAATTATTAGTTAAATAACCCTCTATAAGATTGGTCAAATGTCATTTAATTTTAAAATGGAAAAAAAAGTTATAACGCTCAAAACAAAATGCTCAAAAATTTTCACTTATTTTTGTTTATAACTTTCTTATCTTCTATTTTACAATAAGAAGTTATAAGAATAAAGTTGTAGACAATTTAATTAGCTAATAATAATGTCTTATAAAAAACTCTCTAAGTTTGCTATTTTACGAGATACAGCTCGAAAACCCTTTGCACCTCGTTTTCCAAGATGGCGGCTGGGGGACAAGGGCGGCGACCCCACAAACTTGAACTTAAGCTTCTACTAAGCCCCCTACACATCAAAAAATAAAATTGCGTCCTCTGAGAAACGCAACCCTAAATGTAAGTTTTCAATGGCCTATAATGTCCTCTAACAGGGTACGAACTTACGTCATTTGCATGACATTGATTGAGGTACTACGGATTTAAAAGATAAAGTTATAAAATAGACGAAATTACATCTGCTATTATTATATAGGATGGCGCAATAGAACGTGCATATTTAAAATATTGATTAAAAAATAAATACAAAAGGTATAGTTAAAATAAAACTGAGGTATTATTAAGAAATAACTGAAGTTTATTTTTTAAAAATAACATCATCTAAATGATGACCCTCTCTACGACGACACTCCTCTAATCGCAAACGGAAGTTATTGAAAACTTTCTTCAGTAATGCTGGTGTAATTGCTGCCATTTCACCACGGATATTCTCCTTGAGCTGATCGATGTTTTTCGGATTATTGCTGTAGACTTTGTTCTTGAGGTATCCCCACAAAAAAAAGTCAGGAGGCGCACGTCTGGACTACGTGGGGGCCATGGGATATCACCTCTTTTCGAAATCAGTCTGCCAGGGAACATCTGTTTCACAACCGCCATGGAGTCATTTGATGTGTGACAGGTAGCTCCGTCTTGTTGAAACCAAGTCCTAGAATTCACTATTCTTGAATTTTCAAGCTCTGGAGCCAAAAAACCTTCCAACATCGCAACATAGCGTTCGGTATTAACAGTGACGTTTTGCCCCCGCGCATTTTCAAAGAAAAACGGTCCAATTATTCCTCTACCAGAGATTGCTGCCCATACTGTCACTTTAGGACTATGCAGTGGTTTCTGGTGCTTGAGTTTGGGATTCTCACTGTTCCAGTAACGACAATTTTGACGGTTTACGAACCCATTGATATGGAAGTGGGCCTCATCTGAGAAAAGGATATTGTCAAAATTGGAAAATCGATTAAGCATTTCATTAGCAAATGCGAGCCTTGCTCCGAATTCAGACTCTTTCAATTCTTGTGTTAACTGCAGCTTGTAAGGATGCAGTTTAAGATCCAAGTTTAAAATTCGTTGCAAACTTCGTCGCGATAAGTGTAAGACAGACGATCTCTTGCGAGTAGACATTTGTGGATCTCCTCGTACAGACTGCATAACTCTCTCAATATTGTCGTCGGTCCTAGATGTTCTTGGACGACCTTTTGCTTGTGGTTTAAACGTTGAACCAGTCTCTTCAAAACGCTGTACCCATATTTTAATTAAATTAGCACTCGGAGCTTCACTAATTTGCCGTAGTCCATATTCAGAACAATATAAACGCCTAGTAACGATGTATGAACGAGAGTTCTCGTAAAATGCGCGCACGCAAAATGCGCGACGCTTCCCGTCGAAGTGACTCATAGTGACTCCATGAGCCCGCCTACCCAACGATGCAGGCTCCCCCCGCCCGCGCACTTTCTACCCCGCGAAAAAAGATGATGCAATATGCACGTTCTATTGCGCCACCCTGTATTTTATAACTCGGATTTGCCGGCGACTTCATCCATACTTAACATGAAATTCCCACGGGATTCCCGAGCCTCGCAATACCGCAGCATCTAAAAAAGAATTTAGCCTATAATTTTAGTAAAAACTGTGGCGGAATAAGCTAATTTTTCAACAACTTCGAACGACTTCCGGAAAAATTCCCATGGGATTCCCGGGATAAAAACTAGCACAAATTTCGAAATCGGCCCAGTGATTTTTACGTGGATTCCGAACAAACAGACAAAAAATAATTAAAAAATGGCATCATGTTCTCCATCGTTTATATAGTCTATTCCAGAGGTTTTTTTTTATATCAATCAATGTACAGACACGGCATACTTTGAATTTCATAATATTATTATAGATATACGTTGACATGGACATCAGCTTTTATTCCCTCGGAGTTGTGTATACAGTGCGACGAGCCTTTTGTAGTTTGGCTCAGGAGTACGGGTTAGGCGAAGGCATGACGTCACGGGAACAATAGGCCTTATAGCCAAACAACATCAATCATCCTTTGTGACGGCCTATGGACGCTATTTTAAAATTTATGAAACAAGCAACTGAAGTCCGAAACGACATTAATCGACACACAGCTCTTTGATCATCATCTCCCTTTTGTTGGTTAATACTGACATACGGATATGACAGTTAAAGCCTATACCTTGTCTCCTATAAATGTCATCTGATAACAGTAACTTTTATTAACAAAAAGGATTGTATAACTATGGCACTTGTATGTATGTACCTCATAGTAATTTATGGTATGTATCTTACTGACCGTTCATTTTCCTTTCTTCTTCAGTTGGTCCCTCCGCTGCTGGACGTAGGTCTCCCTAAGTTTCCGCCAAATATCCCGGTCTCGTCATCCTCATGTAGCCCCTGCCCGCGACCTTGCGCAGGTCGTCAGACCACTGGGCTGAAGGGCGTCGTACGCTACATTTGCCGAAACGTGGTATCCACTCCAGGACACGTTTGTACTGCGACAGACGTGACCGACCCACTGCCACTTTAACTTGCTAATTTGCCTTACTATCGGTTAAAATTTAACATAAACTCCATAAAAGTAATGTAAAAATTCAACTGATGTTAGGGCATGTGAATGTATATATAGTAAGAGATAAGAACCGCCCATAAGAACAGTGAATGATTTGTAAAGCCTATATTAGACAGTTCATTTCTGTTTTTACAATCTGACTGATTCAACCAAAGGAATCCGTACAAACATAAACTTGAATCAATCAATGTCAATTAATATCGTGTCCTTTAATTTAATGTTAAATTTAATTAATGTAGTGTCTTTTGACCAAATTCACTCAAACGAGTTAATCCGTCTAATATCAGTATAAGATAAAGAAATCCATCACATTATGTGAGTGTTGACACCATGAATATCATAAAATACCCCGAAAAGACAATATCTCTAGAATTAGTGCAATAAACAATGATAAACTATATCTGTACCTGCTTGAAATGGCATTGATATTTATTTGATCTAGAACTAAATACTTTTAAAGAACACATAAACAAAATGTCTTTGTTGAAATAATAAGAAATTGATAATTAATACGTTCTTGTTATTAAAACTTATAGTTAATTTATGTTATACAAGGAAAAGCCCGCGACTTCGTCCAGGCTTGACAGGTAACTTAGATGATATTTATTTTGCCAGTATTTAAATTCAAAGAGTGTTTTCAGCAGAGCAACGGATTTATTAGTATGAAAATACAGAATAAATAATGTTATTAATTCTGTATTTTCATACTATAATACAATACTATAATACAAATTTTTATGTAGTTATACTACCCACTTTAAAACACTCCCGGGAAAATTCCAGCGGAATTCCCAGAATATAAAGTCTTGGATTAATTGAAAAAGGACTTAAACTATCGTTCTAGTGAAATTGTATCGAAATCTAACTAATTTATACGAGTTCCGGGAAAATTCCCGTGGGATTCCTAGGACACATAGTACGGCAGCATTTAAAAAAGAATGTAAGGTATCGTTTTATTGTTAACTGTCGGAATAAGCTTATTTATGTGCATCCAAAAGACTACAAACCGTTTTCGGGATAATTCTCACGAACTTCAATGTACAGGCACGGCATTTTTAGAATTTTATAACATTATAGATATAAATTATTCGTTAATCTCGCTAAATTACATTGTAAAATTTATGTAGGATCTTTGAAGTACTCCGTTCAAAAAATATTTTATTTCTTCTTTAACGAATCCGTATTGTTATTATAGATGCGGTAGTAGCTTTGTTTCTTACATTTTCATAACTAAACAGCTGAACGGATCTCCTTGAAAGGCGCGGAGATAACATAGGTATATTGTAACTTGGGAAAAGACGCATATAACTACGTTATGTATCTCGAAAACAAACTTGAAAGGGTGAAATTGGGAATGAATATATTCCTAAAGTTAGGGATATGAAATTTCATATTTATACTTTGGTAACAAAAGGGTGTATTATAGTAGTGTTACATACCGACAAAGTACGCATACCTGCATGTCGTAAAACGCCGTTTATTGCCTTTCATGCAACCGGAGTTCTTTTGTTTACTTCGTGTTTAAACTTTAAAAACATCCTGTTGTTATCGTACTTATTTTATGGCTGCCATTAGAGTCGAACTAATCCTTTTTTTTTTGCATTGCGTAGAAGCTTGCCAGATGGCAGATTAATTCATAACGCGGGTCCTTTGTTCGGTATTATACAGTTTAGTATAAAACAATGCCCAAACTGAGGGGTGGGGCAGTCAAGCGACGACTACGATACGAGTAAGACGTATGTAGTACTTTCTATTAGCAATATAGTGACGGAATTTTCGCGTGTAATTGAATCGTGCAGTTTATACAGTGTGAACTGGTTGCATCCAGTTTTATTTGTACCTGTTTTATACGTGTTTATACAGTTCTAATAAACTCTTTAGTAATTCCAACAGCATTTATTTTAATTCGAGTCCTGTAGCTCGTAACAGTATTAAAAAAACATTCCTGAAGATGGCAATATATGATCATAATTTAAACTTCACACATACAACATATTAGGGCACAGTTAGTTCTTAACTATATAATACAAGTTTCAAAAAATTTATTAATATTTTATCACCTAAATTCTTATTTATATATCATAGGGCTTATCTATGACTACCAAATATATTGAAATTTGAAACGCTTTGGTTCAAAGAGCCATCAAACGCAAATGTGATTGAGGTAGGTTTCGGGTAAATCGGGGACCGATATCATGTTGAAATAGACTGAGCAGTGAACAGAAATGTTGGAGAATTGAATTGTGAAATCAGGTAAGGGCGAGATATGCTATAAATTTAATTGATATGAAGTTATTTAATATTCGATATGTTGTGTCAGGGTATTGGGGACTCTAATAAAACAACCATTTCAGTAGTGTCACACAAACATAAATACGATCCGCTTCAGATGATCAAATTAGAATAACAAGCGACGAACCTGTGTTGAACGTCACATGTTTATTGATAATATGTTACACGATAACCAAAAATTTTATACAGTTCTTTACAACAACAGCACGTAATCTATGCTCATTTATATTATCTATACTTATAATAAAATTGTAGAGGTCGAATTTCTGTACAATTAAAAAAAATGCTAAAAACCGAGTCAGGGGGATGTAAGAAGTGAAATAGAACTAATTTAGATTTTTTTAGAATTTTTTGTTTCTCTGTTTGTCTGTCTGTTTGTACCGGCTAATCTCAGAAACGACTGCACCTGTGATAGCTTATATCCCTGGTCAACATATAGGATACTTTTGATCCCGAAAAATTAAATAGTTCCCGTGGGATAGTTAAAAAGCTTTAATTACTTAAACAGCTTATAACAGACTTAAAATAATTTCTCTACAACGTAACATAATAGAAGCGGATAATTTGACAGGGTGTGCTGTCAGTGAGAGAGTTTTATCTTATATATATAATATATAAACCTGATAAGTTTGTTTCTTTCGTTTGTTTGCTTGAACGCGCTAATCTCAGGAACTACTGGTCTGATTTGGAAAAAAAAACAGTGTTAGATAGCCCATTTATTGATGAAGGTTACAGGCTATAAACCATCACGCTAACAGCAATAGGAGCGGAGCACCAATGAAGAATGTTTCAAATACGGGGGTGTTTTTTAACGTAGTTTTTTTTCTATTCCACGCGAACGAAGTCGCGGGCAGAACGAAGCTAGTTGTACATAAATGAATGAGATATATACCTTAAGACAGGTCTTTTTAATTAACATCGACGCTTATTAAAGACTTTTGTACCTATTTAAAATAGTAAATAGGTGGTGAGATCCTGGTTTCCAAAGACGTAAAAATTGCTCCCCCGAATTTAAGTTAAAGTTAAATTCATTTGTGTCACATATAGACAATTTAGGCCGGTCTATATCTTACCAAACAATGATTAATCTAGTTTCATTATTCTATTGATGGAAAATTGGTATTATTTATATTAAGTTTGTGTCAAATATTAACCAGTAATATGGCAAATGTATGGGTATCAAAATACATAACATAAAATAATTCCACATAAATAGCCTAACGCCTGACTACTTGATGTAATTGGTAGTTATTTGGTTTGATACAATAACATCATCATATCCGGAGACCAATTATCGCGTTTAATGACTCATAAAATTATACTGTCAGTATTCAGAAATGTTCTCTAATAAAGCTATTAAGTCTAACCACTTACTGGCGCGTAAGTCTTTTTATCGAATAATTTTATAATAAAGATTTGTGTGTAAATAAAATATTACTGACCACTCCTGTTAAACACAATGTTAGAACGTTCGAAAGCACATGAAATAAAAAGACCTTGAACCACTTCTGTTGGTGACAGGTTAAGAATGCAGTCTCGTCAAGCTTAAAATAGAAAGCTTCGAACACAAACGAAGAAAGAGTTTTAGTACTACACTTGAGGAAATAAACTATGAACAATCATTACAATCATAATTTCATGGGTTAACATGAATTAATTATACATACATACATACATAACTTCACGCCAGGTCCCTTGCGGGGTAGGCACAAACAACAGAGCGCCATACAGGCTTATTCTTACACACCTCACTTGCTTCTTTGACATTCATAGCTCTTGTCATGCACGCTCGTCTGTTCTTAAGGCTCCTGACATCACCTTCTGCTAATACAGGATCAATTTGATCATGGAAGGTGTGTCGTGGCCTTCCGCGACTTCTGCATCCATCCACTTTTGCATTGTATATCTGTTTAGTCACTCTTTCATCATACATTCTTTCCATATTCCCGAACCACCGGAGCATTCCTTTCCTTACCTTAATTATGAAGTGAAGATTGTTGCTGGGGAGTTTGCTGCGCCGCATCTTCTATTTTAACATTACCTAACTAAAATTGCTTTGGTAGCTATGGTAGACTCATGATTTTGAATAATTAATCTGAGAGTTCTCATTTAGAAATAAAAATATTAATTTTTATATTTAATTATTAAAATTGCATTTAATTGCCAGTAGGTGATTTTTCTTCTCCGCATAGCTCGCTGAATATATTATGTGTGTATGAATTTGATAGCATTATCCGTCTTTGATTCATTTACTAGTTACAATACAAAACAATACAATAAAAAATAATTACATAAATCACGATAGGTACTATGATTTTAGTCTATTTTTGGATTGTAAGTACATTTACGTCAAAGACGCTAGTTTATTTCGGTCACGCTACACAAATTCTATCATCCATTATCTCTTATCCATTCGGACTCATTGTTAACAGGTCAATAAGTACAATAAACAATCTGTATAGTTTTAACGATTGAATAGAAATAAATAAAATAATACTACAACTATTTTACAGTCCCTTTACTCAAAGGAACTGTAAAAATAGTTACCAAATACTTATAAAGACACTCGTCTATATAAGTATTTGGTATCCAAAAGAAAGTTTTCCATCTTCTTAGGTAAACTGTCCTATGTAACACAATAAAAGTACATTGTTATATAAGTCAAGTGCCTTTCTTTGAAGAAAACTGGTGTAGTATATTCGTTGATTAAAAATAAGTGCCAAAATTTTTAGTGAAACCTATTGTTTATACTGCATATACAATTTAGGAGTGAAGGGTAAAATATAAGAACTACCAAACCCAACGAGCGCTGTAATGACACTGATTTTATTACCGAAAATATACGAATATAAATATGTTGTTAAGCATTAGGCCGTAGTTGTTTGTTTGTAAATGGTGCCTATTGTACATACTATGTACACAGTGCTTAATTCTTTTTTTATATTTGTCTATCTGAAAGATTATAATAAATAAGCTCCGAAACAGGTCAACGAATGTTAATGAAAATTGTAGGATTTAAAAAAGAATTTTGTTTTAAATTTAGCGTCTATATTCTATTTCGATATCATGCAGGATTTCAAAAACGTAACTATTTTATGTACACATAATGTAAAGCGACACAAAATTGCAAACACAAACTAATCTAAAACACAGCTGAAATTAATTTTTGTTTCAAAAACAAAAGCACATTTTTAGTTAAATAAGCTATTATCGAAAATAGGCCTTTCTAAAGAGCATTTATGTGGATTCGACACAAAAGACAGTTTGAACAAATAACCTTATGCGTGTCCTTCTCTACGTAAATAAGGAATAATTCATAAGGAAGCTAGTCTCCGAGAGGTCACGACTATGACCCAATCACAATGCGAAGAATGACACCAAGTTTAAGACGTCACTGCTTTTTAAGAATCCTAACTAATAATTTCTATTCACTACAAAGGATCTTTATAGCGATTCACCGGCCTATTTTCTAAAGAAGGTTGAATAAATCTATCAGTAAAGTAAAAAGTTAAAAAGAAGATATTGTTACGAGCTACAGGACTGGAATTAAATAAATGACGTTGGAATTACTATAGAGTTTATTAGAGCTGTACAAACACGTACAAAACAGGTACAAATATGACTGGACACAGCCAGTAGAAACTGCACGCTTCAATAACACGCGCAAAGTCCGTCACTATATCACTAATCGAAAGTATTACACACGTCTTGCTAGTGTCGTAATCGTCGCTTTACTGCCCCACCCCTCCGTTCGGGCATTGTTTTATACTAAACTGTATAATACCGACAAAGGTGCCGCGTTATGAGTTAATCCGCACATCTGGCAAGTTTCGACGCGATGCAATAAAAAAAGGATTAGTTCTCCACTAATGACAGCCATAAAATAAGTACGATAACAATAGGAGGTTTTTTTTTAAATTTTAAACACGAAGTAAACAAAAGCATTCCTGAATCCTAGAAGGCAATAAACTGCGTTTTTACAACGTGCAGGTGTGCGTTCTTTGTCGTTACGTAACAATATTAAAAGGAGTAAAAGTACTTTTATACATGAATTCTTTTTTTATTGCTGGAGTACAGCAGACAGGCTGACAGCCCAGCTGTGATGGAAAGTGGTTACCGTCGGCTTATTAATGTGCTGCTTGACTCGTAGATGGGTCTGGAAACTGGCCACTAATGCCCGAACACAACTTGGCAGTATTCTCTAGACCTGGGGTGGTAGTCATCCAGATGGGCAAATAGCCTACCACCTGGCTGTGGGTTGTTTTTTCACCTCTACGACAGGCCACCCGGCCGCAGGGATTAATATTCTGTCTCCATTCCTGCACGGATATGTCTGAAGTGTAAAAGTGTATGCGGTGTACGATTGTATGAATTCGTGATAGAAAATATTTTATAATTAGTATATTTGAGACAACAACAAAAGAAAAATGGTTGAACCATAAAAAGACAGAGTGAAAGATGGATATTGCGACTTTATAAGGATTCCGTTATTAAATAGTTACGTAACTTTTTTTGATCCAGATTTTCCTATTTATAATAGTAGTTTTTGAAAAATGAAGTATATAAGTGACAAGCTTTTTTCAAAGAAATAAAACTGTAGCAACTCATTGCTGTATGAAAACCTTAACTGTTTATTCCAAATAGCACTTGGACAATAGTTTCACTTTTTTATTAATAAAATATTTATAAAAAAATATTCAGCAAATGGCTGGTTCCTACATTTTACCGTCCCTTAATTTGCCTTACAAGTAATGTCTAATAAATGCAACCTATGGTAAGGCCACTGAATGAATAGTAAGTAATAGGAACAGGCCAATAATCATGCTTTACATCAAAAGTGAATGGTAGTATGCAAAAAAATAAAATTTACAGGCGTAAATTTCATTTTATCAAAAGCGTAGTTAAATTTAGCGACATGCAAATTGCCGCTGACGGGAATAATAGTCACGCAAAATTACACGTCATGTAGTCTAAAATTCCACAACACTTCATATTCGCAAACTGTATTTATTGCATGAAAAGACAACAAAACCGATATGCATAATTAAAATATGAAATTTCGCTCACTGAAATTGCAATGACTATTTTTCATTGATCGTGCCGTTTTATCCACTTTGGTAGCAATTTTGATAATTAGTTATTGATTAAACTTACATAATTATGAAAGCATTTGCGTTAGGCTGTGTATACATAGAACAAACGAGAGATCCCCAGTATGGGACGCTGTCTCCTCCTTTTGCGAGTTGCGAGTGAGCCTTGCTCGCTAAGGAGGATGTGGAGCGCACCAGCATTCTTCGCTCCCATCGGAGGGCGTCATCAGGCCTTCGCGCTTGCCTCTCAGTGAATGAGATCCATGGGCCTGTCAGGGTCTCGCGAAGTGCGTGAAGTATGAAACACCGAAGGGTTTTAGTGAGTATCTCCGACTTAGATGGCAATGGCACCTCAAAGTGACGAATCGGACACGCCTCCGCCATATTCCCCCCATACTGGTTTGCACACAATCGGATTTCCTCTCGTTAAAAAAATCTAATCGCCACATTCGACCATTTGATGAAATGGACACATAAGGCCAAAGAAGGCCAGCGAATTTCCTTCGTTGGTTCTATGTGTACGTGGTAATAGTCGTCTAATCGCGATTCTCGAAGCCTCTTTGATCAAAAGATCGTAAAAGTAAAGGGTGTGGATAAAATTACGTCTTACGACTTTGTGATATGTTGCTAGTCTCTTTGTTATAGAGTTTTAATCGGGGGCGTTTATAGTGGTCATGATAATGGATATTCTGAATGGTGCTTACCCCTCAAAGCCGAGATAAAGACCGTAAAGTAATGTCACTTAATACAGTTTCATCAATTTGTATTAAATAAGCTTCATTTTATTACGAAGATTCAAGTTAATGATTATCTAAATAACGTAATATCACGATCCTAAGTATCTGTATGCACTTATTGTTACGTTATATTTATTTTCTTAATCAACTGTAATTGTAGTCTATCTGATATTGTACATATGTAAGTATTTTATATACCTGTAATGTAAATACCTTATTTTTAACGTAATTAGTTTCACATATACATTCTGTTCTGTGTAAAATTAATTCATTACCCATGTTAAGGTTGTCTGGAAGAAATTGCACAAAGCGATAAGACCGCCTATTATTGTACTATATGTGTTACGGCTCGGCCTATGAGCGATAGTTAACTGCTCGGCCAGGACCTTATCGCGACGAGCGACTAAAATTGTAAGAAGCCCGCTACGAGTTTTTCGCGCTCGGCGTCAACCTCCGCCACGTCGCACTGAACCCAAGATCGTGGCCAGGCCATTACTCTGTTAGTGTAATTTTATTTTTGAATAGTGTGCAGTACATTCATAGTTATATTTTAAAAAAAAACATCATATATATGAATGGAGCATTTGCCAGCGATTTCATACCATGAATATCAAATATAGACGTAATATCAGTACTCAAAATCAGGGTTTCCTCCCTGTATGACAGTAGGCTGTCAAAAATATTTTCCGTTAAATTCAAATTGGACAAGTACATTAACAATCTGCCCGTAAAACTTCAAGTTAAAATTTTGTTGATTCATTTTATCACTTGTCAGTTGAAGATTTTCCACTTGTCCGTTGCGATTCGTTTTCCACTTGTACGTTGCGATTCGTTTTTCCACTTGTCCGTTGCGATTCGTTTTTCCACTTATCCGTTGCCATTCTTTTTTCCACTTGTCCGTTGCGATTCGTTTTGCCACTTATCCGTTGCTATTCGTTTATCCACTTGTCCGTTGCGATTCGTTTTTCCACTTGTCCGTTGAAGTTTCACTTCTAATATGTGTCCCAGCACACATTTCGATTTTTCGCAGGTTTACTGCAAATTATGATTTGGTTAGGTTAAGTACATTTTAATGGTGTATGTAATACGCTACCCACGCACCGACCATTTTTTACGTCAACACTTTTGTCGTTCGTTGTCGTTCACTTTTGTTATGACTTTCGAAAAACTGAATAGTTGGCAAAGTTTTCTCGTTGTTATTTTTGTTTCCTCAACAAACTCTATTTATTTATTTATATTTTTTACACATACCACAAATAGAGGCAGTGATGCCTTGTCACGTGGAGAGCAGAGCTATAGTTCGATGCAAACTTAAGTTTGCCTCCATTAATAGCGGCTCGGAACATCGCACTTTCCGATGCGCAGAACGCAATTTTAGGTATTAGAGGGATGAGGTAGTCTGAGGACGCGGTATATCCTCGCTCGCTCTTTCGCTAGCTTTCTCGTTTACGAGACTTCCCCGGCGCTCGGCTCACCAGAGCTGCCAATTTAGCGCTTTAGGAGCTAGATATAGCGCTTTTTAGGGCAATCCAGCTCCCAATTTTATTAAACAACTTCCAGCGCAAAATCTTGCGCTTTTTATAATATGTTTATGTAATTAATTTTATAATAAATATATATGAATATCTATACTAATATTATAAAGAGAAAAGATTAAATTCTTTGTTTGCATTGAAGAGGCTCCAAAACTACTTAACCGATTTGAAAAATTCTTTCACTGTTGGCAAGCTTCATAATCCCCGGGTTTTTTTTACTTGTTAATTTGTTTCCTTATTGGAACATCCCACTTTCCGATGCGCAGAATGCGATTTTAGGTATTAGAGGGACGAGGTCGTCGGAGAACGAGGTATATCCTCGCTCGCTCTCTCGCTCGCTTTCTCGTTTGCGGGACTTCCCCGGCGCTTGGCTCGGCTCACCAAGTCTGCCACTTTAGCGCTTTCGAAGATATAGCGCTTTTTAGGGCAACCCAGCTCCCAATTTTATTAAGCAACTTCCAGCGCAAAATCATACGCTTTTTATAATATGCAAATATCTAATTAATTTTATAATAAATATATTTATGAATATCTAGACTAATATTATAAAGAGGAAAGATAAGATTGGTTTTTGCTTGCATGAAGAGGCTCCGAAATTACTGAACCGATTTGAAAAATTCTTTCACTGTTGGCAAGCTACGCTATCCCCGGGTGACATAGGGTATATTATATTTACAAAAAAATTAGGGATCATTACTAAAACTCCAATAATGTAGTCCAAGGTATAAAAAAATACCTAAAATCGCGTGCGCTGCGAAAACTATTGATGATAAAATAACAAATAAAATAAATTACTGAACCGATTTTAAAATTCTTTCACTGTTGGCAAGCTACGCTATCCCCGGGTGACATAGGGTATATTATATTTACAAAAAAATTAGGGATCATTACTAAAACTCCAATAATTTAATCCAAGGTATAAAAAAAATACCTAAAACGCGTGCGCTGCGAAAACTCTTAATGATAAAATAAAATAATGTACTACGACTTTGTAGAACACATCATTATTTACAAAAAGTATCGCGACAACATATATCTAACTATTATAGTTATGCCACAATAAGCGTTTTTTTATTATAAAAAATTAATTAAAATGCCGCCGCTAGAAAAGGCTTTTTATTTGTATCTTGAAATTAATCCTTATCAAAATAAATTACTTCATATTCAAGACTGCTTCAATGCCTTTATATAACTTTTTGAATTATTCAATTCGGACATTCCATTCGAAAGATATCACGAGTTTAAAAATGTAAGAATTAGTGACGGTGATCACGTGACTGTGACATCTTTTCGTGAGCCAAAACTCCATAAGACCCCCTCTATATAGAAGTTTCACTTCAAAAATAACCTGTGAAAAGCACATAGAATGTGGCGTGGTATTTTATGAACAGATTTTTTAAGTACCTTCATCATTTTGAAAGACAATCAGAACTTTAGAAGAAGCCTGTGACTTTCGCAGAATATAAAGTACCAAATTTTTAAGTCATTAAAACTTCAATCCATCAAATATTCGCACCGGTACTGAGCAGTAGTTTTTTAGAACTAAATTTTAACAATGAATTAAATTTAAATTATTAATATTCTTAATAGACAAACAATTTACGATAACAATTTACATATGATTAAACTGGAGAGAATTTTTTACATTTCAATTGCATTAATATAACACAAACTTCCAAATTTCGTAACATAACATGCTGTATATTTATTACGTAATTTTCGCTCCCATTTATTCAAAACTATGTGTAATAACCTGATAACGTAATATAAATGCAGCGACGTAATCGGGTTTTGCATTTAAATTATCTTCTGATAGTGTCATACGAAAAGAACGTACAACCAAAATATCCTTAATACCGCGTTGACACGATCCGAGTATGATCGAATCAAGTTCATTCATATAGCTAGTCCGATACTACTCATATTAGCAACTAACAATCCGAATGCACTCAGACAATGGTATCCGACCCTAATAAGCTCGGCCCATACTAAAAAACTTTTGCGAGTTTACTCGGACGACTTTAGAGTAATTATGGCGACAACTCTAGACTGAAATGTTTATAATTAGAGAAATCTAGTTGAAAATGAACAGCCTAATACGTGTACTCTCCGCTGAGTGTAACCTGTTATCCGTATACACACGTATGAAGTTATTCCATACGAGTACACTCGATCCGAGTATACTCTGATCGTGTCAACGCGGGTTAATGGAGCTAGACACAGCGTAGACTCCTTTCGATTTCTAACGAAAATTTGCGCGCCTGTCACGGCCATCATCGACAGTGCTATCACGTATGATTGCACGACTCATGCAAATATAATCGACCGCGCCAACTTGTTCACTGAAATTAGGAGAAAACAAATTTACCAACACGCACTTACATGCTGTTGCTTTCGCGGTTTGCCCGTGCGTGACAGAAATAACCCATGTTGGATGTCATGTCACCGATGTCATACACAGTGCGGTTTTTGATTCGTATACTATTGGGATACAATGCTTTCTTCTTTGCAATTGAATATTGAAGTTATTTATTATGTAGACGTTTACCAAATTATTCAGTCAACTTTATAAGATAGGGCATTTTTACTTTTTTAGTTACTTCTTAATTTAGTAGATGCTTTAAGTCTTACAGAAACAAAAAGTATTTATTCTTCATGTCAGGTTGTGAGGAATATTTGTAACAAGATAGGAATCGATTTATTAATGTATGGCTTGGTGGAACAAAGATCTGCGCAAAATCGCCAGTAGAGCTGGGTGAGAATTAGCTAACAACGATGATTGGTTTTCCTATATAAAAAAGAATAAAGAGGAAATAAATTTAGATATTGTAATTAACATTCACACTTACATAATATATTACAACTTATTAACAAGAAACTTGTCAGTTGTTGATAAAAACTTGTGTTTAAATTTATGTTCAGCTCACATTGCATGCACATCTTTGTCCTGTATTGAGTACGTGGCAACATTCCGCAGGCCGTAACTTGAGTTTGCTCTTCTTCTTCGTTTTTACGCGCCCAGTAGCGTATAATAAATACTATGGTTACTTAAGTATTCACTTAAACAAGCAGCACTTATCCTTACACCAACGGAGAAAGAATACAATTTCCTGCGGCTGGGCGGTCTGTCGTAAGAGGCAACAAAACAACCCACAGTCAGGTGATACGGGCATTTACCCGTCTGGATGGCTACCACCCCTGGTCTAGACTATGCCACCATAACCACTTGAGTTGTGTTCCGGCATTAGTGGTCAGGTTCCAGTCTCCTTTTAGAGAGCAGCAGCGCGTTTGTAACATATTTGGTGTTGCGAATGTCCATAGGCGATGATAAACGCTTTCCACCAGTGGGCCTTCTGCTGTCTGCTGAACTTATGCAATAAAAAAAGCGTTGTTTCTCTTAAGACTAAATAGCGTGTCAACAAAATTCTTGCAAATATACAATATGAAAATGGGTGATTGTTTATTAGCTTGCCTATCTTATTAATATTAATCTATCACAGTAATAATTTATCGTTTAAACATAAAACTTCTATTAGCTTGTTTCTTATACAATTCATCAATTGAATAATAAACAAAAGATCAATTTTTGCTGAAAATATCACAAAACTCATTTACCATCTGTACCTTTCATTTGGTTTTGCGAGTTAAAAGTCATTCTTTTCAGTGGTCGTTGAAGCTCTTTCTTCAAAGAAATGCGTGTTTAACATTTACTTCAAGTCGATTTCGGTCAAGTGTTCATTATGCAATTCAAGCAAGGTTTCTTTTACTTTGAGATTAGTTCATTCGATTACAACGCTTATAAAAGTTGGCTCGGCACGTACCATCAATACTCAATAGATGCCGATGAGAATACGGAATCATTTTAAAACACTGACGGAACCCGCGATTTAATTATTTGTCGCAATTTTTTTATCCCGGAATAGTGAAAACTCAAATGCGGGAACCATGACCGGTGAATAAGGAGCTTTTACTGTAATAAAATCAGCATACACGCCTTCGTCTTCTTGCTGGATTTCATCCTTCCAATATCGATGATCATTTAAACAGCAACATAAACAAACTGGAATTCCAGTTTAAATTAGACTGTTTGTTGCCAATTAGCTCGAGTATTTACTGTTTACTTCATTAGCACGTAGATCTGACGTAGTGCACTAGCCACAGGTTGCTTTTGGCTTGTGTGCTCGCTGCATGAACGTATGTATGTACGTCACCAACAGAAGTAACTATTCGCAAACTAAACAAATACGGCTTAGTATGGCAGCTACTTTTAATATTTTAATCACGTTTTAGACGACATCAGTCTTAAAATTTAATTCTTAGTTAAATTATTAAATTTCTAAAGTTTCTTTTCAGTTTAATATTTGAACTGCATACCATAAATAAAAAAATGTGGTATGACAGAGAACATATGCCAAAGCAGAGGAATATGGAAGGACAAGAGATATTATACCGCCCCAAATACTTGGGAGAAGGTGAAAGAAGAAAAAAATCATAAATAACTTTACACATGATATGAATACTTTGTTCGCTATAAATGTTTTAATAAAAAAAATCTTAAATAATTTCTTTAGATAGTTCATTCAAAACATTTTCTACTTTAATATCTATGTAACTTTAACATAGTTTAGATGTTTCTTAAAGAGATTAAAACATTTAAATGTAATTAAACCATAAATACATTTGAAAAATAGTGTGTGTGTGTGTGTGTGTGTTGCACCAAAATTATCTTCTAGGATAAACCAAGTCATACGTAATAGTACCAATGAATCGATACCCAGTGACGTCTAGCGAATACAGTACAACTGTTACTTAAGGCGCTAAAATATTGGGAATCATTCATTCTCATCTAGAGTTATTCTGCAACGGTTTAGTATAGATAACTGTTAATTCAGGTCTGTAATATATACATATACATACACACATAACTTCACGCCAGGTCCCTTTCGGGGTAGGCACGAGCAACAGAGCGCCATTTAGGCTTATTCTTATGTAATGTAATGTCTGTAATATAGTAATTATAGTAAATCGAACTATTGAATACCAATTAGGCTAATGTTATGTATAGTCAGAGTACTTATAAGCGCAAAAGGTTCATTGTCTTCGGGCGGAACTGTCCCATCAATAGGGGGTTACAGGTGAAATAGCTTTTAGACAAAACCCTTTTAAACATTTCCTTAGAGAACCGGATAGCGTACTCCTTTTGTACGTACAAAGTTCTTGCCATTCGTTTTCTTTACAATTAACCTAATTGCTATGTGAAATACTGCGTATATAATATTTGTCTCATAGATGCAGGGTCGTCAGCTATCGCCGTATCAGCTGTATGAACGATATTGGGTCCTCAGGCTACAGGGGCCCCGGAAATGTGTAAGAGAAATTCCAAAAATGTTATCCACAATCTTTTATATATTAATAACATTTTTGAGAATAACTGCTAGACCAACAACAACTGCTATCAGACTTGTCATTATTGTCTATAGAGGCAGAAAATGTAGAAAAACTTAAATCTTCAGCTATGGATAATTTGATACAAACGTTTGCCGGAAAAAAGGTGAGAAATATGTAGCTGTGATTTTAATTGTTTATCTACTAAAGTATAAGTAATAAATTGTAATCAATATTTTAATTATTATCATTCAACTCAATTTGTTTCTTTTATAGAAAAAAAACTATTTTTTTGGGCTTTGGGCCTTTTTACTGTTCTTTGGGCCCCCGAACACATTTGCAGAGCAAGCAAGGCAAGCTACGTCACTGCATAGATGATTATAATTCAGGAACCACTAAGGTTGGATACTTTTTTGGGGAAGCTGATAAATAAGCAGGCGGCCCAACTCATGAAGAGTGATCACCGTTGCCTATAAAGGGTTGCAAAACCAATGCCCAAGTCAATGCGTTGCCTGCGTTTAGGATGGAATAAAGAGGATGGGATTGCAGAATGAGATAGATACATCAGAGAAGAGCAATGGGTCAGAAAGGATAGGACAGGGGGAGGGGTAATCAGGCCCTCAGAACACTCATTTGAAAATTAGTAGACCCATCACTTCAATAATATGACTTGGCGTAAATATTGATCTTAATTCGAAAGGGGGGTCCATAAGTACAAGGTTAAATTTAAAAGCTAAGCAATATCATTTAATATTAAATGAAGGACCAAAAAGTTTAAATGTATTATTTGTATTCGTATTCTGTGCAAAAATATCGATTCCCTTAACGCCTATTCTCGCCGAAGTTTACCAGCAAAAAAAACAAGGTCATTAAAAATATTAACGTTATCAAATATTTTAAATTTAGAAGAAATCGCAGTGGCTTCATTAACGGGTATACCGCTATAACTATGCCAATTAGAAGTAATTTTATTATATATTGGTATTTTCACATTTTAAACAAGGTATGCAATGAATATATTAATTTGAGGAATTAGAAAAAAAAATTAAAACTTAAAATATATATCTTCTTCTAAGGCTGGTGTACACCGAAATTTAACCGACGGTTAACCAAAAATAATCACTGTTTTTCCATACATTTTTGGTGTTTATCTTATTTTAACCATCGGTTAAAAGTCGGTGCACACCAGCCTAAGTCGTTCCCTCTCTGCTGTGGATCGTGACTTTGACGGCAGTAAACAATTGCTCTCTTACACCGAGATCGATTTTGAGCACGGTGGAAGGCCGAGTTTATTGAAATATCCAGCTGTTCAACGATTTGGTCAATCCGCCTATTTGGAGATCTGATGCGTGGTTTCTTGCCTTCGACTTTCCCAGTGACCACAAGTCTCTCTATATTATCTGGATTATTTCGGGTTATGTAGCCAAAGTGCTTAAGTATACGTTGTCAACATACTTCTGATAGCCTCCGGTGATCTACAATCTCGAGCTCTTCCAGTATGGAGGCATTTGTTCGGCGAGCTGACCATGGAATGCTGAGCATTCGACGCCAGCTCCACATTTCAAAGGCATCAATTTCATGCCTGTTCCTTGCCTTGACAGTTTAGGTTTCCGCACTATGCAAAAATATGGAAAAAAAAAACCGTCTGCGCCTTTTATTTGTTCGCTTTAAATCTATCTATCTTTAAATATTTTTTTTAGACAGGTCATTGCGGTCTTGGCCAAGAATATATCGGAAATGTAGCCAGCGGCTTGCGAATTTCGTGATCTAGTTCTCTCTTTTCTTTTCGCTTCTCGCAAGTACTTCAGGTTGCCAAAATAATTATGTCTTTTTCTTCCATACTCCTCTATTCTGGGATACGTTCTCTGTCACACCACAAATCATTATGTCATCTTTCAAACAATTTATCCATCTCGTTTTTGCTTCTACCTTCCCATTTTTACCCGTCAATCTTCCAGTTTATGAATAATATGTAATACAGATAATACTTATATCTACATATTGTTCCAACCTAGGCGCCGACAAAGACAAATGCCACGTACAGATTTGTAGACGCACATTTATTACCCATCGCCATTTGAACTAATAACTAATAATAACATTGAAACTATTGTAATCCCTTTTATGATCGTCTTCTTTTGTTCTCTTGTTTATTGATATACGTTTCTAATTCCTGTTGAGAATAGCCTATTGTCCATCGTACTCGCTCATTAGCATCATTAGCCAGGTGTTGCGGATTCATTTCCATTTGTGTAGTATAAAACGGCGGCCTGATGGAGAGGGGGCGGCAGTCGAGCGAGAACCACGATCAAAGCGAGACGTGTGTACTACAATCGGGAATCTAATAGTGACGGACTTTGCGCGTTTTAATGAATTACGACCTTCTGCATTACGTTTGGACTTGTTGTGTTCGGTTATATTTGTACCTGTGTTATACGTGTTTGTATAGTTCTAATAAACTCTACAGTAATTCTAACGGCATTTTTATTCGAGTCTCGCAACTCGTAACCATATAAAAATGTTTACGTCAAGTGAGACACACTTCGCGTGTGCCTGCGATATAATGCAAGACATTTTTCAATATCCAAATATATCTTAACTTATCTTTAACATCATATGGTAGCTTTAAATATTTAAACTACTATGTTATCAAAATAAGATTGAGCAAGACTTCATTTCCGCACTGCTGTTTAACAGGTATCCTCCATGCGAAGCCCGACTTGAACACAGCCATTCGTTATAAGAATACTTGCTGAGAAATTAAAACACAATCCCCTTGAACGGCTAACGATCGCTACTTCACCTATTTGCTTGTATAAATTGGAAGTTTTTTTCCAGCTATCATGGAAAATAGGTACTTTTAACGACCGGATCTTGAAGAGGAATCATTATAAATCCTAAAGGAATTTCATGGAAGCCATTTGTATTCATTATTGTATATTATGCATCTCATTCGTACTTTCTTTTTTGCCTTTAAGACTTTTATCTGTTTATTTTAATTGGAAAGGTATTTTTCTCATTTATACATATATCCATAAATATAGGCTATAATTAAATTCTATTCTAATATCTAATTATATATTAAAATATTGAGTAATTAAAATAACTTTTAGGGTTCCATAGTAGCTCCATTTTGATAAACACAAAACCCACATACAGTCATGTCATTACGTCTATTCTATATTTCACCTTTTTCTCAAAAGTACTCGGTTCAAATCATCTAAGTTTACTCTGAAAACGGTCCTCAATTTTCTCGTGTATTGATTTAAAAATGCTGCAAACTGCATATTCAGCATAAATTTACGTTCTTTAATAGTAGGTACCTGTTTTTTCTTGGTTTACGTCTATACCCACAGTACAGTCAAAGAATCAAAAAATTTATAAATCTAAAGACCGACGTGATAATGTTGCTGCAGATAACTTTTAAGGATAAGACAGTGATTCAGCTAATGCAGAGTACAATCTCGGTTAATTTCACTATACTTGAAAGCAACAAACAGTTCAGAACCGAGTTGACGGGGCCAAATGATCTTGTTTTTTAACCGACTTCGAAAAAAGGAGGAGGTTCTCAATTCGTCGGAATCTTTTTTTTTTGTTGCTTTTTTTATGTATGTTCGCCGATAAATCCGTGATTTATGATCCGATTCTTTAATTAATTTAATTAATGTAATTCTTTTTTTGTTCGACGCGGAATAGCTTCCAATTGGTCCCCTAAAAATTTTACATAGTTTGGCCCAGTAGTTTTCATTTTATGAACATTTTTCATGAAAATAATTTTCACTCCGTTCCATATGTACACCGATTACTCTGAGATTTATGATTCGATTTACGTGATTCTTTTTTGTTCGACGCGGAATAGCTGCCATATGGTCCCCTAAAAATTTGACATAGTTTGGCCCAGCAGTTTTCATTTTACGATCATTTTTTTGTTCCCGGTTCTTGGAACCTATATTTTTTAAGAAGCGCGGCACCATTCGTAGGTCCACCCATACATAGCTAGACACTAAAAAGTAACAAATAAAAAATAAAAACTTCGTTTAAAAAAAACCGACTTCAAAAACTAAAATGTATAAAATAACTTATTTCTAAAGCTATTATTATTAATATAATTATATTATCTAAAACATCTTGAAGTCGGTGCAAAGCAAAACATAAAAATTACTATATTTTGAAAATTACTAAGCACCGACTTTAAGATGTTTTAGATAATATATATTAATAATAATAGCTTTAGAAATAAGTTATTTTATACATTTTAGTTTTTGAAGTCGGTTTTTTTAAACGAAGTTTTTATTTTTTATCTCATTCGCTTTCCTTTAATTTCTACATACAAATAACAAAATATTTAAAGAAAACCATTTTATTAAAATATTTCATAATAATGTCGATTAATATAATAAATCATAATATAATACTTATACTTTTTTGGTGAAGTAATCTTTTAGTCATGCTGTAATCCTTCTTGGACACCCTGCCATCTGGAGACAGAATTTGGACTTTCGATCATTCACTCGGATTAATCAACAACACTGCACCATCCATCACCTCGCCATATGCCAGTCTCGCAAATCGAGGATACACTTCAACGAACCTTGTCGACGTTGGCTCTTTAAATCCCTTCTCTAAAAGTAACCTATAGTCTACGTTGTCACCCCATCAGGCACCACTGTTAGATACAGGTTGCTCCAAGTTTACACTATATGTCATGATTCTACGCTTTTGTCATCAAGGTCTTAGCGACGACCTTGCACAAGATATCGGCTTACCAGACAGGAGGGCGTCTTACATTAGGGAGGATACACATCTTGTCTATTACTTGTTCGCTTTTGTCAGGACGGAAGGAGTTAGTGATAGTTCCCCATTCGACACACTAATCTGCAGCTTACTAATCCAGTCTCTTATTTGCTACAATAATGTGTAAAGTAATGGCTAATTTGGGCTCAGAATTAATCTGTACACTGCACAATGCGATTATGATACGGCATGTTTCATCGATAGTCGATAACAAAAAAGTTATCCGATTTTTACAACGACCTAGAGGCATATCGTTTCACCCATACATTACGATTTGATACAATCATGCAATCCAACGATGATCAGATCGTTGTGATAATAGAGATGTGGATATACAAAAATAAATTCAGTAAATTCCCTTACGCAGCGAAAGTGAAGTTTTGTTCTCAGAAACCGGCTTAGTGTCGGACAGTGGTGATGCAATTTTACGTCGCAAGCAGAGTAATGCGCTATATTAACTACCGCATAATCTAATATGCTTTCAGTCCACTTTACTACTGTATATTTCAAACCTTTGTATTGCTTAAGTTGAGCGCAATTTTTGTGACTTTATGAAATATGTAGAAATAATAAACTTCTTACACACTTACACTTAACACTAAAATCACGAGTACGATCTCTGTATTCTTCTCAGTAACACTCGATTTTAGACATTTGTTGTATTCTGTCATAAGAAATCTAATGTTAATATTATGTATTTAGGTGTATATAATTGTATGTACAATCCTATTCATTAAAAATAATTAATGATATAATGTAAAACAATATATAATAACCAGTACTGTGCGTACATATTGTTACAATTACCACGTGCTGACTATGAAGGACTACATCAGGATGAAACCTGCACATCGAGGCAACCGACGTGTTCCGCTAAGCCGCCTTAGATAACGGTAGCAGGTTTACTATCTGGCTTCAATTGAAAAGTGGAAAGATCTAAGTCCAGCAGTGGGACATTTATGGGCTGTTATTATATTACAAGTTTAAGTCAGGCTTGGGTTATGAGTTTTTTTTTATTGTCTTTAACGGGCAAACAGAAGGCCTACTACCTTATAGGAAGTGGTACCTATGGTCGTTTGTAACAGCAGGGGCAATGCCAACGCGTTGCCAGCCTATAGAAGGGGACAGTGGGGATAGCCAGGGGAGGCGATAGCAATGAGTATTATACAACGGACAGCTGTGTTGTCGAAAGTTCCAGTAAAACACGCAGTCCAACGCACGGAAGCTGTCACGTAGATAGTTTAATGTAGGTATGTACATTGTACATTGCATGTACCACAATTACGGTCTGTTAAGTTTGAAATAGCGGTGACTAGAGCTGACGCCATTAGTCATTCACCATAATCGACTTTATTACTCGATAGACAAAATACATTCAATGTTTCGTAGGGGTATTTTGTAATTGAATGAATGCCCAACGCACTCGGTGTGCAACAATGAATGGTTACATAACTAAATTGCTTCGTATATATCAACGGGTGGCCATTATTATTAGATTTATTATAATGATTAAGACTTTTTATGGAAGTTTTGGACTAACTACGCTTGTGATTAAAACAATGTAAGTTATGTCTAACGCGTATTTCAATTAAGCCTGAATCAAAGCACCCACAAGAGCGGATCGTATGCAGTATGCAGCTCAATGTGATATACACTTAATAGCTCCACCTCATCTAATTTTTAATCTATTTACTATTATTTTATCTGTTAGCCCCCAAATAAAATATTAGTAGATTGTTAAACGAGAGGTGAAAGTCACCTATTTAGGCACGCGTGGCGAGGGCGCTAATAATTCGAGTGCCTAAACAGACTTTTCACCCGAAGTTAACACTATGCTTTTCATTTCGAATATGAGGAACGTAAATAAAAACTGATTAGTTAAACAACCACATCTCTAATGAAACCAGGCATTAAACCTGAAGAACTCATTTTATAGGTTACATATGAAACGTCAATCATTTTTTTTCTGTCGCATTCTACCAGCCAATATTTTTTTGTCATTAATGATATAAAGTAACATTGAATTCAAATTATGTAAATTAAATAATAAATTAGTTAAAAGTAATTTATAAGTATAAAATGATATCACAAAATTGTTTTCCAAATGTTTTGACAGCAAGAAGAAACGTTTCCCAGGGATGAAAAGTGCATTTTACATCCCAGTGATCAAGCAACTCCAAGCTTACTTTCAGAATATGAGATATGAAAAATACATTAGAATTTATAATATAGGGCCATAAACGCCCCCATGCTGGGCTCAGGCTTCCACCTTTTTGGGTAACGGACTGCACGTTTTCCATGCTTGTTCAAGACGTTTTGTCGGTTTTCACGCAATTGTAATCTCGAAGTGCAGTTTTCCTCAGCACGAGGAAATTATAAAAATAAAAAATTAAGTCAGAAAGTCTGCCTAAGCATTACTCACTCCCAAGCCTGGATAAGAGCTAGCTTTATATTAATATTTAGACACTTCTGTGCATAACTGAAAAGTGTACTGTAAAAACATTACAAGTCAATAAAACAATTGATACGATACGAGACGGTACGATTTGAAAAAGCCTATCTATCGGGATAAGCTTATTCAAATCATAACATAACTGTTATGATAAATCTGAATTTTGTACTTTTACTACCACATATTACAACAATATTACTTAAACAACCGTTCAAAACGTATTTTTTTTATTAATTGTACATGTCCAAGACCTGCTTTCCTAAAGTATAGGTAGGTATATATATTAAATATTACTAAACTCAAAATTACATTATTATTTCAGCCTTGGGTCCGCTACCTACAAAGCTTGTTTGCTCAGAACTGCTACTGCCTTGACCGATTTGGGCTAATTAGTTGAATTATACCAATTTCACAATTAATTTTGCTCTTAATCCATTTGCAGAAACTACTTTTAATTTTGTGCTTAAAGTTTACAAATGGCGAGAGTGTTACGTAACCGTTCTCCAGAAATATATTGTCGGCGTAAGGCCAACGGGGAGTGTCATTTATTGTCGGTTAGGGAAAAGGTAGCGAAGTTACAGTTTTCGCGCAAATATTTGTTATTAAAAGCCGATAGACTTACCTATTGTACTTGTGTCGACTACTTCGTTTGAAAGATAACAAAATACTTACGTATATTTTGTTGGCCGTATTGTTTTATGTCGTTTATTGATTTGTCTCCCAAAGTTATATAAGAAACTTTCCCTTAACTAGGTATTTGTTTTGTTACCAGTATGAAAAGTGGCTCACGTGCCTAATATCAAGTGTAAACATACAAAAATAATTAATAGGTTTCTGCTATATATTAATATATAAAATAATACGTATTGTTTTGGTCATAGTATTATTAAAGTAGGTAGGTACATATATACTTACGAAATAACTAATGAAATTCTTGGTTCTTATGGTTGTTATTCAAAACCAACTGTAACCATACTCTCTTTATTGATTGACCAAATGAAATCTAAAACGACACTCTTGCGCTTGATTAGAAGACATTTAAGTCCATGCAGATTATAATGGACCGCTTAAAGTAAAACCTTATTTAAGTTGATATCTAAATGTGTCTAAAATGCGTAGATAGGAACCTTGGGACATTTACATATTCTGCCAACATAATTTCATAAATACTGACAGCTATTTAAGTATCAGGATTCTGAGGGTCAATTTATGACTTAAATATACCCAAAAGTCTGTGATAAATATTTTACATCTTATATCTCTCGACACCTGCAAAACTATCAATACCATATTTTTTATTAAGGCGACTAATCTGGCTTCGTTCAGAATTAACTATAAATTAAAAATATATTAAACAGAATTAATTGTATATGTAGCAGAATATGTAGAAATAGAAAAAAAACATGAAATATAGAATAATTATAACACTTATTGATCTGAAATTAAAGTCAATAACATAAATTCAAAAATAGCTAAAAAGCTATCTTCGTATATTAATTATCTAACCGAAACCTGTTATAGATCGTATATGGCAATTCACCATAACTGATGGTGAAATAAAAATTTACTGTCGGAAATAACCATCCCACTCCATAAAATTAGAGGCTTCACAATTTGAAGACGCATTAATACTTACGTAACCGTTCGGAAGACTACTAAATTGTTTGAAAGTGCAATTACACGTATGATCCATTAGGGCGGCCATTAATGAGAGCGCGGTCGAGAGTGGAGCCAAGTGCGGTGCAACCGCTGACGGCGACGGCCCTCTCGCCGCCGGGCGACGGCCACTCGCTACACTCTTGCGTAATAACACTTCTCTGATTGTCCGAGATCTCGATTTAACGTCCGCACTAATCGTAACACAAGTGTAAGAAAGGACCCGACTCGACTTCAACTATAATAACCATGGGCAACGCCCTCGGTAAGTATAAAGACAAGTTTTCACGACTGTTTTACGAGTGATGCAACTGACAAATTCCAACGGAAATAATAAACACGGTTTAAGCATCACATTTGGTTTTATTACAAAAGTAAAAAAAGCTAATTTAAAATACATAACATAACAGTCGCAGCATAGAACCTCGTTTCAAACAACATATACACTGTGCACAAATAACAAGTAGGGATGAGTGATGACAATGAGATAAACGATGAGGCGTGTTATGTCGACTGTCGCGGTAAGCACGTGGACGAACGCGAGGCAGGTGACTATGTACAGGGCGTTCAGCCACGCGCATGTCCGCCTCTCATGTTGGCAGGAATAGCAAGAATCCTTCTTTTGTAAACATTTCAAACCGATGATATAGCAGTACGTTTTAATTTCACAAACGTCCAAACGTTTGCTCAGCAATAAATAGTTTGTTGCAATCCTACCAACTATATTAATCCATACAACGTTGTTTAATGAAGAGGACCAGCAACGTGGCCAGGGGGACCGTACTGGGTGCTAGTTGCACCACCGTGTCCACCATCTGAGCCGCTAATATCTCCGCCTGAAGCACCAAAATCTGCACTGATTTCGGCACCACCGTGTCCACCAGCGGAACCGATGTCAGCACCACCGCCGATTCCAGAACCACCGCCGATGCCAGAACCACCGCCGAGAGAAATAGCACCCAAGTCACCACCGCCGATGGCACCACCGCCTATAGCACCACCGCCGATAGCTCCACCGCCGATAGCACCACCACCGATTCCACCAGCACCAGATTCCTTTTGGGTCTGGTATTTGATGAAATAAACTTCTGGTTTTGATGGCTGTGTAGGAGCAGGAGTAGGGATGACGATGTCGGGTTGTTCTTCAGGTTTCTTAACCAGAACGTACACAAGGGTCTTCTCTTCGTTTTGCTGCTGCACAGGGATGATGGGTGCGATGGGGGTAGGGGGAGTCGGGGCCTTGATGAAGATGATCTTGTAATGTTTCTGGGGAGGGGCTACGGCGGGTATGCGAGGAAGCCTCTGCTCAACGGGTTCTGGTGGGGGAACGTGTACGTAAATGTGTTTCTGGACGAGAGGAGCACCGGAATAGCCACCAGCGTATCCGCCTCCAAAACCTGAGTCTCCACCGAAGCTCAATCCACCATCAATGCTTCCTCCTCCAAGAGAAATTCCGCCAGAAGAATGTCCGCCTCCGAGAGACAAGCCGCCGTCAGATAGTCCACCAAGAGAACCACCGCTTGAGTGTCCTCCAATAGAGACTGTCCTATGACCACCTACAGATGAGGAACTAAAACTTCCTGATGATGAGTATCTCGTGCTAGGAGCTGAGTAGCTATAACCAACTGGGGGCTCAGGGCGGGCGTAAGCCAGTGCCACGCAGGCCAGTACCTGAAACAATGAAAACAAATAATAAATTATTAAATTTCAAATTTATTAAGCAACTAATTTACTGGACACAGGTCTCATTAGAAATAGGTTCTGCTATATATACATATATACTATTGTCCTTGCGAATACCGGGGGTGATCAATTGCTTGATATTGCACGTGATACAAATACTCTCGACTTTCCTATTAATATCGTGCATAATATTGTTCCCGATAATTCCTATTAATGTTCACGTTATTAACGTGTTACTATATAAGAGATAGTTAATTGTTCCAGTTACCGACGACTATTAAATAGGACACAATTATATTAACAAAAAAATCTTAATAACAATCTTCGGATAGTTTATATGACAGTAATTAATAGTGTCATATATATGTAATATTAACCGGAAAAAAATGTAAATATATTATAATATGAATTCGCTAAGCATTGTAGGTTAATAATATATGAAAGCGAATCAAAAATAGTAGATACACATATTCGATAGGAAGTGACGTAAGATCGGTCCGTAAGCGGCAAACAAGTTGATATTATCCATATTATGCAATCGAGAACTCTATTTTTTTTTATAATTTAGAACATACATGTTAAATAATAATGTAAGCCAATAGGTACGTGAGATCTTCCACATATGTGAAAACAGATTCGTTAAAACAGATAACGCTTGTGAATTATTTAATTACAACTCCCTAATGTAGACGGACACCTCATAAAAATATATTATTTTCTTATTGCACAAATATAGATTATTTTCCTATAACGTAATTTTGATTTGTTGTAACAATCTGAACTCACTACTTAATTTCTATATAATGTGAGACCTGTTGTAGTTTACATCTCACGCGACGTAACATAAACTTTAGATACGTATCCTCTGGAATTTTCCAGGATGAAATGGATTTGATTTTCCTTTCCATTATTGAAATGGTACAGCAAATTTCATAGTAATAAATTTATTCAAGTTTATCTGCTTACGTTTCGAATGTTCATCTCGCGGAAACACATTTTTTCCAGAATAAAAAATATCTACCGGTCGGCTACGTTATTGATATTACACTATGCATATATAATCAATTAATTACAAATATACTGAAAAAGGGACAAACAAATATAAAACATCTAAATAAAGTAATTTTCACATTTATATGTTAGTATGGATTGATTTATAGAAAGAATAAAAAATAGTCCTAATTCTCTGAAACTCTTTTTCTTTTTTTGCCAGGCAAATATTAATTTACGTTGGCAAAATGTTAACAGACCTAACATATACTGCGATCTTTCGGGCAAATATACGTCAAATTTTCTAACTAACAACATTTATTAAAACTGTATTTGAGGAAAAATTCTCTTTCGATACCGTTGTGGGAAAACCATGAATTTTAATTTATCCAAAAGAAAGCAATCCAGAATTGTGATCACATGTAGTGATGATCACTTATCACACTAATCACTAGTTAATCACAAAATAACTCAATTTCACTATTGGGCACACGATGAGTCCATGTTCCAGTTGTAACACAAACACTTCACTTTCAATTCCCTGGTGTAACTGTTCCTGAAAATGTTTTTATTAAGAATCACACAAATGTCTCGCTCCTGTTAAAGGATATAATTATTAATTTTAATTACATTTCGCATGTGCCAAATAGTTAAATTGGGAACAAAAGGAATTAAATATTAATATCCGCAAGCGAGCTTACCATGAAAGTGCGCATTTTGAGCTTGGTTGACTCTGCTTCTATGCTTTTAGGCCTTGCTTCTGGAGCGAATTTTATTCACTGATCAGAACAACTCCTCTTTTTGGAGATGTTCCTTTGGCTGTGGGTTTGTGTTAACTGATGACATTCGCCATGCCGACCCGCTCTTAAATAGTAAGGTGCTCATCTCGCCCGAGCACTCCATCCCTACGAGCATTTCACTCAGTAACGTGCAACTATCGTCATTATTTAACAACTATACAGTCCTTTCTTTTCGGCGAGGCCTGCGGCCCCCGCAAGCACATTCGATACGCTGCCTTAGCGACCACCACTCGCTTCACACGCCTTCACCAGTCGCACCCCATACAACCTACTTTTTACAAAATTATTGATTGTTTTTTAATATTGCCTGATTTCTTTTAAACAACTCAGGTTGCTGCTCTAATTCTAACAGCCGAATTACTTAATGATAAAAATCTACTGCCATAAAAAAAGCACCCCTTAATAAGGAATTTGTCATGAATTAATTAAATAATTAACTTTCACATAACCAAATACGTGAATATTTCATGTGAACTGAGAGTTACATTTTATTACAGTCATATAATTATGTTGTTTTATGGTAATTACAATATCGGTGATTGACGAAACCAAGTTGTAGAAATCGTTTCTCAGTTAATTATACTCACGATACTCCAATACATCGATAAAGACTTTAGCGTCTTAATTACAGTGCATAAAATAAATACTTTAATCTGAGCGAATTAAAAGTTTAATACAAAGCGGAAAACGGCTTAGGGCAAGAGCAAATTTTTTAAGCTGAACATTATTAGGCTATTATGTCGTATGGATAAGACTCAAATGAGAATATTTTAACGAAATGTTCAATTTGGGAAAACACGCTTCATATTCTTATATAAATAAACGAGCGTGACAGCTGGCGCAGCTGCTGAGCAACAAGAGAACCTCATACGTCGTAAATATGCAATGGCATGAATTGCTTCCATTGGCAGTGGACACGTATTTGTGACTTTTGGTGTTTAGGTTCTAGGACAATAGAGTCCTGAGACTTATCTCCATCATCGAGATCTATCAACACGTTTAATATTAGTCTCAGGTGAATAAAGGGCTGGCTTGTATTTGGGTTACGGTATTGCTATCCAGGTGGAAATACGGCCAGTGTTTAGATAAGTTTCTATTAGCGCAGACGCTAAAGGTAATGGAGTATGCCTAATATGAGGACCGTGTAAAATAAATGATTTTAATCTCATAAAAATTTGTAGATTGTGATTCTGAATGATGCCAGAAACTTTAGACATATAAAGTTTCTGGCATGCTCTGGTTTTATGCCTCCTGACTTTAGCCATCAAATATTTCCATTGAGTAAACAATTTGGAGCCATTTTAATGTTTCTTTTAATGACAATATGCAGTTATTAGGGTTCTCAGCCCAATTAGCAAAACCGTAAGCCTTATGTAATGGCTGTGTCCAGCTGCCCTCCGTCCGTCTGTCCATGTGCATCAGTCATTTATTCAACTACTGGGTCTAAATGGATGATGTTTTACTAAAAAAAAGTTGTAGTGCGTTACGCAGTTATGTATGAAATTGTGAAAAAATAAAGACTACGTGGCAAAAAATTATAATACCTATAAAATATTTGAAAAGAGAGCCTTTGTCCGATTTTGCAGGCACTGCAGCTATTGCCAGGCCATGGCCATTTTCACCAATCTTCAATATCCTCGATTAAAAGAGCGGAAGAATTAACTTTATTTGTCCAGATATATCGATCACCAAATAATGAATAAAACCAATAATGAGATGCTATATTTTTTGTATTATTCATTTTAATAATTTATTTAATTCAATGCTTCTGTCTTTAACATATTTTAATATAAATATTATCAGAGTAACACTGTATTATTACTAAGTAAAGATTTAATTATAAATTTAGACATTCAATTTGTCATAATAATTAGAGTAATTAATTGCAATGAATATTAAATATAAACAAATTGTATAACATACTACAATGAAATGACATAATGCCAGAATAGAAACTTGCGGAAGGAAAAAACAATGTGCCGACCCAAAATCTTTGGGAAAATGACCCGGCGTCTTGTTTATAAACATATACTATTCTTATCTTCACGTCCGGCAACTTTTTATACAGTTATCAAAATGTATATGTATTTTTTTATTTAAGGAAATAGAACAGTTAGTTTTGTGAAAGTTATATCTGTTATTATAATAGAACAAACTCGTAGATCACTTACACCGGTGTCTAATATATCAACACACAAAAAGCATTATTTATCAAACAAAAGCTTTCTTGTGTTCTATCAGATCCAAAGGAGCCAATAATCTAATAATGCATGTAATATAGGGGACTTGTTTTATATAAACCCATGAAAAATTTGTATTATGTATAAGCATTTTTACTCTCTTTTATATTTTGATGAGGATTATATCATCACAGCTTATAATCGACTCCTTTATTGTCCTACGGTCTTATTAATTCCGTCAATAATAATCGCATCGTTGGCAAATTATGTCAATCAATTCCTGTCCGTGTGTGTCATAGGTGATTAAATAGGTCAAAAAAAAAGTTGAATGTGCTGGGTGTGAGAATATGATGGAGTATTTTTTCCGCTCAACACGAATCTGAAGTGATAATAACGGTTCAATGAGTAAATAATCTAGAAAAACCAAAAAAAAGCGATAAAAATCATGATCTTTTTCGGTCAGGCCGGTTTTGGGTTTTTCTCTTTTCTTTATTCTAGTATAGATTCGCGTTTGACCACAATCTTCGCCTATGTGGAGCGAAGATGTGGCCTAGGATGGAGCACGCTTACCTAGAAGGTATCTATTCACACGGGACTTGAAGACACCCAGGTTATAAGTTTCGGGCAAAACAGACTCTGGCAAGGAGTTCCACTCCTTTGCGGTGCAAATGATGAAGCTAGATACAAAGCGCTTCGTTGTTATAGGTGGAATATCCACCATGTATCGTGTGATTATTTGTTCATTCACCCCCAATAGTGGCTTCAAATTCGTGTTCAGCTGGGAACAAATACGCCGGAAGAACATGGTTTAACACCCAACAAAGACAACTTCTTTTTTTTGAGAAGCTACTAAAGCTCTAGAGGAGCTAGGAGCTAATGATTAAGGTGCATGTAGTAGTGTTGTGTCTACTAACTGTAGTATAACATTTGCACTTTTTTAATATTGACAGGGGGACCTCAACGAAAACATTCTAATTTATCATTTAAACATTTGGACTATAGTATCAAATAAGAGGGATCTTTTTGCTTATAATAATAACAGCCCATAAACTTCCCACTGCTGGGCTCCTATTATAAGGGAAAAAACGGACAGCTTCGCGGGTCAGGTTAGGTTTTAATCGACACAGTGGTTTATGAGAAAATTATAGAAAAGGATAAACGCTGCAAGAGCTAAGTGCATAACAACTGTTGGCGTGTATCTTACTAATATTATAAAGACGAACGTTTGTAGGAATGTATGTTTGTTACTCTTTCACGCGAAAACTAATGAATGGATTTTGATGAAACTTCACAATAATATAGCTTACACATCAGAATAACACATAGGCTATAATTATTAAAGATATAGTCTGAACAGGTCTAATCTAAAATATAACGATTTTCTATCACCACGCGGGTGAGTCCGCGGGGCGTAGCTAGTGTTATATAAAACTAACTGTTGCCGACCTTTCCAGCTTCTACGTCTTTTTAGACAGGAATATTTTGTAACTTTTATTTATAAATTAGAGGTGTTATGGACCATATAGAGTTCATATTTGTATTATTTATTACTTTCTATTTTTTCTTTTTCATATGTTTATATCCTAATTATGTTTTTTTTTTATAATTTACTCGGATAGTAATTGATTTGATAAAATACGACAATTTTTGTTAAAGGAAGAAAACAGGATTTCACGTACACCAAAGGTGAAAGGAAAGACTGAGAAAACATTCGACTTGAGTTACGCACGAAAGATAATAATCGATCTCGTATTACTATGGGAATAAACAGCGTACCCTATAGGTAGTGTGTTTTATAATTTGTATGAAATTATAATTATTAACCAACATAATTAACGAACATTAACTATCATCTCGTCCTGCCCTATTAGCAATATCGATACTACATATATTTGCTTTTTTTTATTTTACACTAGCGCCCCGGCGCGGTTTCACCCGCGCTCTGTCCCGCTCCCGTAGTATTAGCGTCATGTTATAGTGCCTATGACACTCCCTGTTAACGTAGCTTTCGAACAGGAAAAGAATTTTTAAAATCGATTTATGAGATCCAGAGATTACCTCTTACAACGTCACAAACTCACAAACTTTACTTCATTATAATATTAGTACAGAAAAATCAGTGTAATATAACTTAACAAAATATTTAAAAAATCGACTATTTAAAATGTTTGTATGTTGCAAAAACCCCAGCTTTCAAATGTCACGTACTAACTTCATTACTAAACGTCGGTTATTATCGTAATCGACGTTTCAGTAACAACCTGCACTGGTAGATTAGTTAAGAACATCCTTAAATTTTGGCTTGCTTTCTTTTGTATGTAAATACAGTGTCTCAACTTACCACGTCATAGTAAGTTGCTTTGTTAGTTATCAAGATGTAGCAACATAGACCATATGGATACTTTGTCGATCTTTAAAAAGTATTCAAATTCCAATTGGTCCCCTAAAAATTTTACATAGTTTGGCCAAGTAGTTTTCATTTTATGAACATTTTTCATGAAAATAATTTTCACTCCGTTCCATATGTACACCGATTACTCTGAGATTTATGATTCGATTTACGTGACTCTTTTTTTGTTCGACGCGGAATAGCTTCCAATTGGTCCCCTAAAAATTTTACATAGTTTGGCCCAGTAGTTTTCATTTTATGAACATTTTTCATGGAAATAATTTTCACTCCGTTCCATATGTACACCGATTACTCTGAGATTTATGATTCGATTTACGTGATTCTTTTTTTGTTCGACGCGGAATAGCTGCCATGTGGTCCCCTAAAAATTTGACATAGTTTGGCCCTGTAGTTTTCATTTTACGAACATTTTTTGTTCCCGGTTCTTGGGACCTATATTTTTTAAGAAGCGCGGCACCATTCGTAGCTCCACCCATACATAGCTAGACACTAAAAAGTAACAAATAAAATTTAAAAACTTCGTTTAAAAAAACTGACTTCATAAACGAAAAAACTAAAACGTATAAAATAACTTATTTCTTAAGCTATTATTATTAATATATATTATCTAAAACATCTTGAAGTCGGTGCAAAGTAAAACATAAAAATTACTATATTTTGAAAATTACTAAGCACCGACTTTAAGATGTTTTAGATAATATATATTAATAATAATAGCTTAAGAAATACGTTATTTTATACATTTTAGTTTTTTCGTTTTTGAAGTCAGTTTTTTTAAACGAAGTTTTTAAATTTTTTAGATAATTATATTCGTTTGACTTCCAAGAACTAGGCCAATAAAGAAAACTAGACTTTAGATAAGATTTTCTGCTGTATTTAATGACTGTTTCTGCATACTCGTATTAGAACTTATATGTATACAATTATACATAAAGATTAAGGAACTTCCAATCATATGTAAACACTATAATTAAATTAAAAACCGGGATAAAACTGTCACAATAAAATTTCGTGGTCATATTGATTTCTAAAAATAAGTAAAGCCATGAAAACTGTAAATTTACGAATAATTATATTGGCCTTATTTAACCATTTTGAGACACGACCATGATCTCATTTATATTCGAATGTCTCTTGTTTGACCCGGAAAGTACGCTTACTTGATTTATACCTGCTATATTCGTTAATAAATCAATGCAATTACCAAAAATAAAGTTAATTGTTTCAATCCAAGAATATTTTTCCCGAATCACTATTGACTAAAAGCGTTCTTAAAAAAACTAGTCGTTTTTCTAAGTTGGATAGCAGACTTTTGTTATTTTAGCTCTTTCCTCTGCATTAATTAATTTACGCTCAGCCGAAGTAAATTAATTATACTATATAACTAGCTTCTGCCCGCGACTTTGTCCGCATGGAAAGTTTTTTTAACTATCCCACGGGAACTCTTTAATTTTTCGGAGTCAAAGTATTGACTAGGGATATAAGCTACCACCATACAAAATTTCATTTAAATCCGTCCACTCGTTTCGGAGATTAGCCCGTTCAAACAGACAAACAGAGAAACAAACAAAAATTGAAAAAATCTAAATTAATTCCACTAATTTCACTTCTTACATCCTCGGTGTTTAGCCTTTTTTTCATTGTACAGAAATTCGACCTCTACAGTTTTTATATATATAAAATTATAGATATATACATTTCATTTTTTATTTCTTTTACGTTAAACCTATTTATTACCTATATTTTAGTTTTCTTTATTGTATAATCTGTAAATATTATAAAAATCTAAACATGTGGTGGTGTCTGTACATTAAAGATATTTAAAAAAACTGGAATAGATTATATAAACGATGGAGAACACGATGCAATTTTCTTTAGATTACTTGTTGTGTGTTTGTCGATTGGTCTGTTTGTTCGAGATTCACGAAAAGACTACTGGACAGATTTCGATGCGGTTTCCGCTTATCGACAAAAAAAAATTTAGACTTAAAATCTATAATACTTTTTTCTTGAGAATCCCGCGGGAATTGTTCTGGAAATTATTTAACTCGGCCAGATTTAAAAAAAACGAATTCCAATGTAATATTTCCACTGATCGATAGCAAATTTTATGTTATAAAATGTGTGATTTTTTTACCCTGGGAATCGCGTCGGAAATTTTCCAGAAGCGGTGTGTAGTTATTCGGATGCATAAAAATTAGTAGTTTTCATTAAAACGATAGTTTACATTGTTTTTTAAATGCTGCGGTACCTACTATTGTTTGGGGATCCCGAGGGAATTTCAAGTCAAGCTTGGACGAAGTCGTGGGCATATCCTAGTAGGATTATAATAATATTAGGTTGGGGAAAGGTTCTTCGCATTTTATATAAAAATTCAAAAGGTTTTTTATAAAGTTGATTTACATTTGACTAAATTATGTAGGTGCCATTTTGTTGAATAACTTTTTGCCATCTTGTAGGTAGGGACGTGATCCCATTGCTATAAAAATTTTGGGGTTTTCTGATAAAAAAAAACTGAGACAATTGGTTTTGGCAGTCCTCTCGTGATGTTAACCTGACACTGCCTAAGGAATTCTGCAGAGACCGAAACAGGTGACGATCTGAAGGTGCAAGGTCAGGACTATACGGCGGATGCATTAACACCTCCCAGCCAAACTCTCGTAATTTTTGCTGAGTGGCTAAAGATGTGTGAGGTCTAGCGTTATCATGGTGCAAAACCACACCCATTCTGTTGATTAATTCCGGCCGCTTTCTCTCAACTTTTTGCTTTAATCTCATCAGTTGTTCGTAGTACAGTTCAGAATTGATGGTCCTGCCTGGTGGTAACAGCTCATAATGAATAATGCCCTTCCAATCCCACCATAGACACAGCATCACCTTGTTGCGAGTTAACCCGGGTTTCGCCACAGTCTGTGAAGCCTGACCGGGCTTTGACCACGATCTTTTTCGCACGTTCTTGTCGTACGTGATCCACTTATCATCACCAGTTATCTGCTTCTTCAAAAATGGTTCGGTTTCATTACGTCGTAATAAAGAATCACAAATGAGTACACGGTTCATTAGGTTTCTTTCAGTGAGCTCATGAGGCACCCAAATATCGAGCTTTTTTGTGTACCCAGCTTTTTCAAATGCGCCAAAACCGTTTTGTGGTCAATTCCCAGTTCTCCAGCTACATCGTAACTACTAATATGCCGATCTTGCTCTTCTTTTTCAAAAATGGCATCAATTTTGTCCGTAACAGGGCGACCAGAACGACGTGCATCTTTGTTATCAACTCGCTACTCTCACAGATACTGCATTAGGTCCATAAATATCACACATTTTTTTCGCGGCTTGTGTTGCATTTTTACCTTTTTTGTAGTAAAATTTTAAAATGTGTCGAATTTCTTCATTAGATTCACTCATTTTAAAAATAAGAAAAACAAATCAAAATCACTAATTTTCCTAATTTGAATTTGTCTTCTTTAAAATTAAAACTTTTTAATGATACCAAAACCACCTTATTACAAGTTCATACATACTATATGCGAAAAGACTTTTTCCCCAACCTATTAATTATTAAGACATTTTGAGAAATTCAATTTAAGCAAAATATATACGAGTTCAGCAAAGAGCTAAAGTAAAAATTATCGATAGTTTCCGTCAAACATCGAATTACTGACACATATTTACTTTTTAATCTAACCTTAAACTAAACGTTGAATTCATGAATTGAATCTAATTAAATTGATAATAATAAAAATAAAGCATATTATAATGCCTATAACCTTGATTGGCGTTTATTATACTCTTAAAGACTTCAGAAACGGCAGCATATTAGCGATATTAAATAACTGTGTTCTTATTTAAGTGTTATACTCCGAGATTTGTATTATTGTTCTCCCTAATATGTGATATGTAATTTACTATATAGTAAATAAAATGTAGCTGTATTTGAAAAGATCTTTGAATGTGAATTTATTATCAAAATATCAACGTAAGAGAATTTCTAAATCAAACTTCTTTTGGAGAAAGGAGTCCAATATGTATAAAGTGATTGTCCTAAGCTAAATGCATTAGTCTGGGCTATTACATCTGGGTACGTAAGAATAACCGGTCAGTAGACGCATTCCGGTTATTTATGAGGCTATAAATACGTGTTGTAAAGTAACAAAAAAGTTTAATATTATGATGCCAGTCATCAAAAAAAATTCATTTGGATAGTGATATAAAAATATATATAACAGCCCATATAAACGACCCACTGCTGGGCTCTGGCCTCCCATTATAGCGGGAACGGATAGTATACCTGCGATGCTTGTCCAAATCGGCTTGGCAGGTTTGACACATCGCTTATCTCGATGTGCAGGTTGCATCATGATATTTTCCTTCATCGTTGTTAACACGTGGTAATTGTAACAATATACAAATTAGGTCAGAAAATTGTCTAAGTGGTACATGGGTTCCGGCCAGGATCGAACTTACGCCCTATGAGTTAGGGATTTGTGAACCAGCCATTAAGCTACCACGACATCTGATAGGGATAGGGATATACTCTTTTTTTATTGCTGGACCACAGGCTGAAGCCCTAGCTGACGAAAAGCTTTTCCATCACCTAAGGAAATTTGCAACATCAGAGATGCCATCAATGCTGCTGTAAAGACCGTCTGTAATTATTTTGTAGTAGTCCCTGCAGCAGTCGACGGCTAAAGACTGACTACCGAAGCGCACTGGTTCCCACGCTCTATCTTTCTACCGCCCAGATACGCCAGGCTCCGACTTGTTCTTGTGCGTTGTTTATAAAGCTAGTAAATTTATATACAGAGATTCTTAAATAAGTCTATAGAGGCCATAAGGTCAAATCTGAATATACAATAATATAATATATCTAATATACAGGTACGTAATGATGAAAAACACTCAAAAGAGTCTCTGGGTTGATTTCGATGAAAATTAGGTGAAATATCATTCGATTTTTGATAAATTAATTGTTCTAGCTACGAACGAAATCAGTTAATTTTGAAAACAAATAATACTAAATTTACACATACACACACTAAAAATTCTTAAAAATAATGTTCACTTCACCACCAGCAAAGATAAGAAAAGCAATCCCTTATTCAAGCTTCACTATCCTTCAAACGCTAGCAAAAATCATACCGACATAGACAATGATCCGAAGTCTTGTCTAGACAAGAGAGCTCTTACGTAACAATCTAATATACTCTAGTAAATGAACCAAATATGTCTAGAGCAAAGATTAAATTGCTATCTACTGTACCGTTGTCCTGTCTCTTATATTCATCCTTTATCGACGACAAATATCTTCATGATTCTTATTGACCTATTCTTGCATATACCTACCTATATACACGTCGACATGTATGATAACTGAATATTTAATTATCACATTTACAATTACTCAATATTTAATATATTGTATTATCTTTTTAGATTTACACCAAACAAGAACAAAAATTTATTAGTAATACTTTTTTCATGAGTATTTTTTATTATTAATGGATAACAGGCTAATGAACAGTCTGATAGAAGTTCATTCCCTTAATGACCAGATTATAACAAATGCTGATAAATAATTATTATCGATAACGAACATATTTATAGATGCTGACTTCATTACCGAGATAGGTAATCACCAAATAAATTTAAGGGGTAGATATTCCAGACGTACTTAAGAATGACCGTATGAAGTTCTATAAAGTAACCAATATTAATCAAAATACAGCAACATTCTACTTGAAGTTTAATATGTCGAAAATTGTTTTTAAATAAATAGATACTGATATCTATCAGTACACAATGAATCTTCATTAAACTGCTACCTTCGGAGACACTGCAAGCAGTAAACTCTGATGGTGCACTCGCATCACTTAGTTTAGGTTAAAACAAAAGGTTAACTTCAAAACTTTCAACATAGAACTAACGAGAAAAGTTTGTGGATTAAACTCACCAAGCGTTAGTTGAAAAGTTTACTTCTTGAAATTGGTTGATCAAATTTATTTCGTTCGCACAGTATGGAAAGCAAAGCTTGCAAGACAAAGTATTAAATGACTATACAATACGTATAATACGTTTGTTCTAGATAACAATATAATAATAGTACCAAACCAACCCAAAAACATCCTTGTGGATAATCTCTATGTGCCGTGGTTTTTATTTTTGCGACGTTACATAATTATTTTATGACAATATGCGCATTATAGGTCAGAAAAACTGCAACACATACTCGCTTAAGTGGATAAGACGTGGAAGCAATACTCTATATTTAGCCGTTGAACCAACACGACTTCATAGATATTTTTTAACCCATCCTTATATTATTATATGATTATTTGGCTCTTGTTGTGATTGTTGTAGTGAAACTTCTTTTTTGTCTCTTGCATATTATGCCTCTGAGAATGAACTGATTATCATGAATTTAGTGCGTAATATCGACGATATGGTTTTAAATAGAATACCTTTTTCTGTGGAAATTGTTCTGAGAAATGGTATATATAGTTCCCGCGGGATACAGCTTTCATGTTTACATTTATTTTTGTGCCTGCCATAAGGCAAACAAGCAGACGACCCACTTGATAGAAGGTGGTTACTGTCGCCAATGGACGAGAGCAACACCATGCGCCCTGCCAACGCGTATTGACCTCCAAGAAATTTTATAAAGCCTTTCTTAGATATAGAAATTATGATGGATATACAAACTTTTTGTATATATTAAATTTGAATTTAATATTGGAATGTGTGGCTGACTTTTGAGTTGTTTCTGCCACTGATGAAGTAACACTTGAAAATATATCTTGGAACAACGAACATCTCTCGTATTCTTTAACCAAGCCTTCTTAGCCCCCAACATTGGTTACGGGCCCATGCAGCGCAAGTCCATAGCGCTATTATATTTGTACACAATTTTTAGATCGGAGAATATTCAAAAGCAGTGTAATTAATTGCGAAAAAGTGCTGAACGATGAGCAGTATGTCGATGCAAATCGAGGCCTTGGGCAAGGATAATTACGACAGCTGGAGAATACAGGTACAAGCTCTATTAATTAAAAACAATGAGTGGAAGTACGTTAGTGGCAAAGTTCGAAAACCGGTTGAGTTAAATGAAGCTGAACGCTGGGTGGAAGAGGACGAAAAAGCCAGAGCCGATCTGATTCTTTCGATGAGTGGAAGCGAACTTCGTCATATAAGAGGTTGTAAAACTTCCAGAGATGTGTGGATGAAATTGGAGTCAATATATGCATCGAAGGGACCCGCTAAAAAGGCTACACTTTTGAAGAGATTAATTATGCAGAAAATGTCGGACAGGACACAGGACAGGAAATGTTAGAGAACATTTGGATACTTTTTTCGACGCTGTGGATAAGCTTGCAGACATGGGTATAAGCATAAATGAGGATTTAGTATATATTATGTTGCTGTACAGTCTACCCGGAAAATTCTAAAGCTTTAGATGTGCGATTGAATCAAGAGAGGAGTTGCCGAAACCAGAAGCCTTGAAAATTAAAATACTCGAAGAGCATGAATCCAGAGATGCAAATAATAATCCGGACGAGGGTGTTTTGTACACAAACACGAGAAAGTATTTTAAGAAAACTAAGAAAGGCACAAAGAACAAAAGTACAGTTGCAGACAAAACTGATTTCAATAAGAGAGGAACTGAAAAGAAAGGAAGGTTTTAGGTTTAAATGTTATAAATGTCACGAACGTGGACATAAAGCATCAGATTGTAAAAATAAAGTAGGGAGAAAAACACAGAAAGCAGTAGAAACACATTATATTAATAACGTTCTAACCACTTTTAATGTTTTAGATGTAGAAGTGGTAATTATGCATTAACCCAGAATGGAAAAATAAGCATTATTATATATTACAAAGACTATTAATATGGTTTGCTATGGTATAAAAACGATTTTAAAATCGTCGGAAAGCCGTCATTAAGATTAAAATCAAAGAAATAATCAAATTAATACGATTTTACACAGACTGCCTAATAAACTAATATTATTAATAAAAAATAATAGCACAATTTACCAAAACGTTGTGATTTTGAGCACAAACACATAACTTAACTTAAAAGCAATCAATATTTTACAACGTTAGTCAATAAAGCAGTTCATATTTTTTGCTTAGAAAACTACAAAACACATTCTTCCCATTTCCCGTTAGAAACGCCATATTATTAGTATAGTTATTAGTTCACCACAATGGCAAGGCAAAGGAATCTAGTCCATACAGACAGGTCTGTTGTATAAGTATTCTTGTAGCTCGATTCTTGTAGCTCGGCTCACATACTCAAAATATAGAAAGGTTGTGGCGTGACATAAAAGCAAATGTTCCACAATATGGTCGTCGAGAACAACATTTTACTAGTTATTTAGCTGAAGCTAGATTTCGCCAAACTTTTACTTCCGCTGGTAACAGATTTCACGAGTTCTGGAAGGCAGCTGGTATATTATATCCTCCCAGCAATTAGGTAAGTTTGATTATTAAGATATAATATCACATCAAATACAGTGAGTTAGGTTCGGTTAGCTTTAGACCGAAGCGAGTGGCAGAACCGACTGGTAACCATTTATTCATTGGTAACTATTTAAACAATGGTTACAGTCGGTTCTGCCGACGATTTTAATATCGTTTTTGTATCATAGCAAACCATATTAATAGTCTTTGTAATATAAAATAATGCTTATTTTTCCATTCCGGGTTAATGCATAATTACCGTAGAAGTTTCTAATGCTGTAAATGTTCAAAAACACGAATGGATTTTGGACAGTGGGTGCACGTCTCACCTTTGTAATGATGCGAGTAAGTTCGGGGACACTTTAAAAATGACTAGCGGCGAACTAAATTTAGCGACGCATGTAAGTACTAACGTAGAAGGTAAGGGCACTGTAAGGTTGTCGGCATGGAGCGAAAACTCGAGGGATTTATTTGAATTACGAGATACATTGTTCCTAATCTAAGGACGAATTTAATTTCAGTGGCCAAAATAACAAATCATGGCTATAATGTTATGTTCAATAAAGATGTAGCTCAGGTTATTGATAAGAATGGTGAAATTAAATTGACGGCATATCGTAGAGGTAATTTATATTGTTTAAATAGTCCTGAATATATTTTTAATTTGAGTGATTCAAATGCTGATACACGTGGCTGGCACGAGCGATTAGGACATTTGAATGGTAAAGATGTTGCTAAGCTTTTAGGTAAATTAGGTGCTAAGTTTGACATAACCGAAGTACGAAACTTACGTGATTGCGATATTTGTGCTAGAGGAAAAATGACCGCGTTTTTTCTGCTTCCCACAGTCCTTGTACTGAAAAATTGAAAATTGTCTATTCTGATATTGTAGGACCTATGAGATGTGAATCTATAAGTGGAGCAAAATATTTTATAACATTTATTGACGATTGTACAAATTAATCAAAAGCTGAAATACGACGATTCATATTTATCATTAAATTTGGATGAATAAACCAAAGTGATCCATATAAACATAAAATTGAATCATTCGATGTCGTCCGTCGTGTCCTTTCCGTTGAGTGCCTTTCAACGAAATTTATTTAATTGGGTTTAGTCTAATCAGCATTATTATTTATATGAAATAAATGTTCAGATAGAAAACAATCATACAAAATCCAAAAATGTTCAACATCAGTATTCTAAAATAAGTAAATTTATAATAACTAAGAGCATAACATACTATTTAATTATATTAAATTAATGGTTTATATATGCACTGATTAACATCTTAATTTATTGTCGATTCAAAACATTTCCCTCGCCGCCTTAATAGTACCAAATTTATAAAAATTATCTACTATTTGAGTTGTAATTGGGGTTTGTAAATATTAATATTAATTTGAAATTTCTTACAAAATTTTCTGTATAATTATTACAAAATGCTTTCAAATTTTGAAGGTGACATTAGTTGAATGTTTCTCCTTTTTTCCGTCATCATTATCATCCTAGTGTTAAATCCGAGTTGCATTTGGAGCATTCGCTTGAGAGCTCGGGTCCGCTTGGCAACTTTTTTGCTCTATTTACTTTGTGCGATATTCCGCATCTCTTGTTGTTAGATCACCTTGACTATGGTAAGCCAGCATTTGTTTGGCCAGCCACCGGGCCGTGACAGAAACGTCGTGGCTCGTTTTTTGTTTCCCAAATAACTACCCGGTTCCCGTAAAATGAACTAATATATATGAATGTGTTCCTTATTTTATCGCGAAGCTGGCAAAAAGGCAGGCGGCTCATCTAACGGATAACGGTTAACGGTTACCGTCGCCTATAGACGCTTGCAGGACCAGAGGCGAAGCTAACGCGTTGCCATCCTTTAGGATGGAGAGGATAGGACAGGAGAGTAGGATAGAAACTTGGGATATAGGATAGAGAGATCGGACATGGGAAATAATAATAATAATAATAAATTATTAGACTTTAGTGTTTTACAAGTAACAAAAAAGAAAAATGTGTTAGTTTCGATTACGGCTATGGAAATTAAGACAAGTAAGTATACCTTCGACTCTCAAACTAGGAACAAGGCCTGTGTTTTAAGTCAATCAAAGGTACCCACACCTATATGGTTAAACAATATAATTATAGCTCTTAAAATATGTATTTGTATGTGCTGAAGTGCGTGTGATGTATGTGGTTGTGAGTGTGTGCATGCGTACAGTTATGGTGTGAAAATGAATAGTAAAATAAGATAGGGAATGGAATGGGGAATGAGATAGGGATGACGGGCCATTTAATTAAGTACAAATTTAACTTTCATTAATTAAAAAATAACGTAAGTAATGTAAAAAAAAAACTTGAAATTAAATTATATATCCTAAATATAAACCATATATACAAATGAAAATAAGCCTAATACTCGTATATACATATATTTATTTTTTATTTAACGATAATTTTATTTGTATACCAGCATCTGCCCGCGACTTCGTTCGCGTGGAATAGTTTAAAAAAAAGGAATTTAAAAACAAAAACCCGCGATTTTGAAACATTCTTCATTGGTGCTCCGCTCCTATTACTCTTAGGGTGATGGTATATAACTTATAACCTTCCTCGATACATGGGCTGTCTAACACAGAAAAAAAAAACAATTTAGACCATTAGTTCCTGAGATTAGTGCGTTCAAGCAAACAAACAAAGAAACAAACTTATCAGCTTTATATATATAAGATAAAACTTTCTCACCGACACCACACCCTGTCAAAATATCCGCTTTCATTATGTTATGTTGCAGAGAAATTACTTTCAATCTGTTATAAGCTGTGTAAGTAATTTAAGCTTTTTAACTATCCCACGGGAACACTTTAATTTTTCGGAATCAAAAGTATCCTATATGTTGACCAGGGATATAAGCTACCACCATACAAAATTTCATGTAAATCGGTCCAGTAGTTTCGGAGATTAGCTGGTACAAACAGACAGACAAACAGACAAACTTAGAAACAAGAAATTTGAAAAAAAACTAAATTAGTTCTATTTCACTTCTTAAATCCCCCTGACTCGGTTTTTAGCATTTTTTTTCATTGTACAGAAATTTGACATTACAATTTTATTATATGTATAGATTATTAAACTGGTTTTAGGGCCGCTTGCATAGGGTTGCTTTAATTTATTTAAGAAACACAAAACGTATTTAACACCCTTAAATACAAATAGCGTCTTGCACAACGCAAAATTTGCCGCTAAATATGTTTAAAAACTGTCAATACGTTTTGTGTAAAATGTATTTAAACAGTTTAATATGATTAACTAATTTTCTTTAAAGGCAATCGTTATGCAAGCGGCCCTAAGTTTACATACTATGCGATGTTATATACACAGAATTTATAGATTTCATGGGATACATATTCGATAAGTATGCCTACAGCGGAAAGACAGCCCTAGCTTTATATATAAGTAATTTTCAAGACGACATATGAACGTGCCATATCGCAATATAAGGACGTGCACACATCGGGACCAAAAGCCTAAATTGTATGAATATATTGAGATTATATATTCCTGATTCATTGATAAATATATATATATATATATATATATATATATATAATGTGTGTGTATATATAAAAAAATGGTAAAAACAGAGTCAGGGGATGTAAAAAGTGAAATAGAACTAATTTCGATTTTTTTCAATTTTTTTGTTTCTCTGTTTTTCTGTCTGTTTGTACCGGCTAATCTGCATAACGACTGGACCGATTTAAATGAAATTTTGTTTGGTGGTAGCTTATATCCCTGGTCAACATATAGGATACTTTTGATCCCGAAAAATTAAAGAGTTCCCGTGGGATAATTAAAAAACCTTTAATTACTTAAACAGCTTATAACAGACTGAATGTAATTTCTATGCAACGTAACACAATAGAAGCGGATATTTTGACAGCGTGTGGTGTCGGTGAGAAAGTTTTATCTTACATATATTAATATATAAAGCTGATAAGTTTGTTTCTTTGTTTGTTTGCTTGAACGCGCTAATCTCAGGAACTACTGGTCTGATTTGAATTTTTTTTTAGTATTAGATAGCCCATTTATCGAGGAAGGTTATAGGTTATATATCATCGCGCTAAGAGCAAAAGGAGCGGAGCACCAATGAAGAATATTTCAAAATCGCTGGGTATTTTAACTTACTTTTGTTTAAACTATCCCACGCGAACGAAGTCGCGGGCAGAAGCTAGTATGTATAATATATGTTTAATTATAGAATAGTATAAAATAGAATAGAAAACACTTTATCGTTCACCAAAATAAACAATTACAGAATAAAGAATTACAATAATTAAAGGCATAACAAAAGGCGGTCTTATCGCTTAAAGCTATCTCTTCCAGGCAACCTGAGTGACTGAATTATATCGTATATTATACATTATATTCTCATATAAAAATCATATATGTATCGTTATTTTCATAGAATTCCGATAAAAAACTATAACATCAAATATTTAGGGGGAGAAATTGATACCGTGCTCAGGTGCACCACCGTTGACCGAAGCAGTGATGGCCGCACGCGAGTATCGAAAAATCTATATTTCAGAGGAACCCTTGTCAAACAATACTCGTGATAAAGCCACACTATTACTATTAAATAGATCGGCAGACAAACAGACAGTTAGCAGGTATATTCGTTAATTCTTACTACGGGTAACTTTTAACCAGAACCAAAAGAAATTTTCTTTATGAAATATGTCCTCTTGAAACTGACATAAATTAAAAACAAATAGTTATGTGTTCTACATAAATAGGCGAGCCAACACTTAGGCCGCTAGATCATAGATGCCAACTCTCAAATTTTCATTTCATTATTCGATTTGACTTGAGTTAATCCACTAAGAGATTATCCGTGCAGGAACGGAAAAAGAATACAATTTGCTGCGGACTGTCGTAAGAGGCGACAAAACAGCCCACAGCCGGGTGGTAGAGTATTGGCTCCTCTGAATGGCCCCCACCCCTGGTTTGGAGTATACCGCCATAACAACCTTGAGGAGTTGTGTTCCGATATTAGCGGCTACGTTCTAGTCGCGTTGTTGCTGGTATTGCATATATCCATAGGCGATGGTAACCGTACAATAAAAAAAGTGTGGTTCAAAAATAATTTGTTAAAAAATAAACTAATGTAGAGAAGCCTTTGAAGTGTTGTATACGTATTCTATTACATATAAATTAGATTATAGATAATGTAATTCTAAAATGATGAAGCGCCTTACATAAGATTAATAACCAGCATTCGCCGCTATTGTTTGAAATATCTGCCGAGGGACGGATAAAAGTAAAAAATTTCGGTGACAGGCTACATTAAATTTCTTACGTAACTAATAACGTCTGATCCACTTGCTCGGGCCCTGGCGATGCGACTGGCATGCAATGTTCACATGCAAACAATTCAAAAACACATTCACACGATGTACAGAATTATTCAAACTACTATTTTAGACAATTTAAACGCATGTTATGTTCTGTGAACATGACCACTGTAGAGTAGTTAGTGGTCGGACTGTTTATAAAAAATGGGCCAAGTGCGTATCAGTCAATCTATAATTTCGTAACGGTTACCCACGTCCATAGTTTTCGTTATTATGTAGAAAGCTAAAAATTGATAATATCTCATAACTTAAATACTACTAAACAAGGGCCGGCCGCTTGCGCAGATTTATATTACGAATGTGACAAGTATTAAAATAAAGTAGAACGGTATGCTGTCTTACATACACCAGTAGTTATATCTAGAGACGTCTCAATTTCACTACGTCATGTTTTTCAATACAAATTTTGTTGCAATTATTGTTTTATATAAACTCTAAAGAGATAACTTTTTTCGAAATATTCCTCTTCATAGTTCTAAAGTTGGAGGGGTGAGGGATGATTTTAAATACACGACAATAACAGCACGATATAGCAGACTGGAATACAAAACTTTCATTCCTCAGTACCATCGGCTGCAGTGTACGACCTTGTAACTACATTCTTTGGTGACATTATTTTTGTTTTTCATCAAAATTGTTACATATTACGTGTACCTTTTTTTATTGCAGGAGTTCAGCTGACAGGCTGACGGCCCACTTGATGGAAGGCGGTTACCATCGCCTATGGACATTTGCAACATCAAAGGTGCTGCAAATGCGCTGCTGCTCCCTTAAGGGAGAGGGAGACTGGAACCTGGTCAGTAATGCCGGAACACAACATAACGTTGTTATGGTGGCATACTCTAGACCAGGAGGTGGTCACCATTCAGTCGGACAAATGCCCTACCACCTTCCTATCACCATTTTAAGGACTAAAATTATATCACCAAAAATGATATGTAGTTACAGGGTCAGATATAAAACTACAATTAATTTGTTTTTCCGATTTAACTATACACTTTTTATCCTTAGAAGATCATTTTCAAACATTGCAAACAGGATTTTTGCAATGAATTACACTATGTAACGATGTTTGAATGTCTTTATACAACTTAAGCAACCAACATCTTAAGTTAGATATTAAGTAAAAAAAAAAAATTAATCATCAGTAGTTTCTTAAGAGAAAAACGAGGAAATTGACAAAAAAACATGGACTGACCTGATGATTTTATAAGTATTCCATTTTTTCCAAACTTAATGTGATTATTACGTTACTAATACACTTATGTGATATAGGGTAAGCATTGAAAATTGAAAATTCTTTACGCAGTGCACTTCTGCGTAAAATGAAATCTTGTCAAAGTGTACGGAGATTATGATAAACGAGAGATACTAATATTTTTATTTTCTTTGCATGATATTTCACTTGTTACCAGAACTTATGGTGCTTTATATTTGGTTATAGGCTTTTTTACGCAGTGATGGGCTTAATGCGATATTGTTATTATTGTTAATGTCGTTAAACATGCACACAATAGTATATACACTAATGTAGCTATATTCAATAACAGCGGATTTTAACGCTATAAATAAGACTGATTTAGAAATGAAATGAAATCTTTATTCTTGCATAAATGTAGTTGTATACAGACGTTATTCCTATTAATACATGGTTCAGTACATTTTACCAGTTTCACTGGTGTGCAAGTAAGCAGGATCTTAATCGTCATTATTTAATTAGTTATTTGTTATTTATTTTGTTAAGTACCTTTTGTCCAACTAGAGTCGTATTTATTACATTTATTTATTAATTAATAATATTTATTACCTTTATTAATTATATAGATGTCTGTTTTTTTTAAAATTTATTATTTCAATCTGTTTGTCAATTATTTAATATATTTAATTAAAATATTATTATTAATTATGTTTCAAATTTGTCATTAAGGAATTCGTTTGTGGAATAATATGATTTGTCTATTAATAGTTTCTTCAGTCTTGTTTTAAAAATGGCGTGAAGTTATGTATGTATGTTGTTTAAAAAATATTAATTGGTATTGTTTTTAACGGTTTTTGTAGTTTATTAAATATTGCAGGTGCCATTTCGTAAACTCTCTTATCCAACAGTGTCGTATTATATCTATTAACACATAATATATTTGACTCTCTTTGGCTTCAGGCAAATGTGTTCCGATGTCCCATTTCCCTTCCCCGTCTCCTTTCCCTATGTATTCCATATCGCATTCTTCCTGTCTGATCCTCCTATCCCGTCCATTCACCCTATCCCCGTATTCTATCCCTCGTATTATCTCTATCCCTTCCTAAAAGCTAGCAACATATTGGCTACGTACATATTCAAGAATTCCAACTAAGAATAAAATATATTTTATAATCAATAGAAGATTTTATTAATAAATAACCTTTCCTTTAGCTGTCTACACACCTAAGCCGCCGGCCTGCCGGCACGAACCCGGCGGATTAGTGCCGGCGGGTGGACCCGGCGGCTTTAGAAGTTGCGAGCCGGACAATTTTCCCGGCGGCACGACAGTCGCGGCATGCGGTGTTCACAATTAGTGATTGCCAAGTGCTCGGAGAGTGCGCGCGTGTCTTTCGAATTATTACGACGTTTTAGTATTAGACATGAACGAGGACGATGAAAGTGATCTAATATTAGCCACTTGTGCAGTTATTATAGCTAGATCCCGCAAAACACGAAACTGTTGGATCTACTAGTAAAAGATTAAGTGATTTAAAAAAGATGACATGGTTTTACAGAAACCCATTTCTTTTAAAACATTTATGTCATTAACCAGTACTGACTTTGAATATTTACTTAATACCGTTGGACACAGAATAGCTAAACAGGACACAAATTACAGAAAAGCCATTGCACCAGTAGACAGATTGTCCCATTCCATAATGTTTAGTCGATAAAAAACACTCATATGTCACTATTCCTTAAAAGCCGGCGGGCAACTGAAGAGTGGAGCGGAGAGAGGGGTGCCGCGGGGTAGATTGCGCGGACGCAAGCCCCCGGCAAGATCGATAAATTCAGGCCGCTGGTCTTGCCCGCCGGGATCGTGCCGGCGGGCCGGCGGCTTTGGTGTGTAGACAGCTTTACATTATCATATTAATATACATAAAATTTAAGTAATAACCTAAGCTTTTCTTAAGTTAAACAATTTCAACATTAAATAGTTCAACATAGATAAGTTTAAGTTATCACTTTTGTCGGGTGTCCCGAGACGCACACGATTATTTTTTAATTGACATTTGCAGTTACTATGTAAAATATTCAGTTCTTGTATTATTTTTTCATCATAATTAAAAAGGTGACATAATCATATTAGTTTCTCAGCCACTTCTTGTTTGAACTAATGTTAAGTCCCACTCCCTTAAATTTTATCAAAATTATAACATCATGACAAACATATTAAGCTACCTTTTAGCCATTAGACTACGAAATTATAAAGAATTTACGTTTATAGGTGTACTATAATGTATTATAATGTGTCTAGCAAAATTGGACTGTATCTTGAAATTCACACGCCAATGTGAGTGCTATTAATTGCATCACTTCACCAATAACCAGTGGCTATACTTTTCTCATACAACAAAAGAATTAAATGATCGTAAAATCGCATCATAATAGCTAACGTTTTGTGTTTATTGCTTCTATTGATCTCACTCGAAACCTCTCTGACATATCTCGTTTTGTTAGGGGCGAACAACAGAACGTCAATAATATTCCAACCTGCAAACTCTGTATTGTCAACTCCACAGTAGAACCACGGATTAGGTATCATTATTCTCAATATTGGATGATAAATATCTACCAATGTATTATAAATTACCGAGTAAGGATTGGTAAATTTAACGAAAGAGCACATTAAAATGCCACAAGCAAGTCTAGTTAGAGTGTTGAAAGCACAAACATTTTTGCTACAATATCGTTTGAGAATATTTCGACACGACCTTCACTGTAGCACTAGCTGCTAGGTCAAGAAGACGAGTTGGTACGATTAACCGGATCTTAGCAAATTCGCATTGTTCATCCGACGTGTGCAAGCACGTATGATTTTTCGTAAAGTAACTTGCGGCAATAACACGTAAAATCTGTGATGCATATTAAAAATATTAATTACACACATAAGTAATTTTTGCTTATTACAAATCGTGAGCGAGTTCGTTTTGTATGTACATACAAGGTTCCTCAATTAAATACAAAACAACCAAATCAATTTGCAATATTAATAAACACTTTTTTATATATTTTTAAATTATTACCTATTAACTTCCATTATGAGTTTACGGCTCTTACTATTGCTGATGGGAGTACTTCGAATTTTCACATAATTTTCGAACAGTGTGCTTTGGAAATAATGGCGTTTTTGGTAATTTTTTGATTTTAAGAATATTTACGTAACGTTCTTTAATTGGATTGCTAATACCATGATGTTTCTCAACTTTTGAATTTTATTTATCTTTCTCTTTCGGGCCCCCTTTTCAAGAGTCAAAATAATATTTTTAGAAATTTTAGATCATAAACAAATACATACACATAACTACAGCAAGTGTGCTTAATTTCATGTTCATAGCCTGAGTAAGTACTGAGATAATTGTCTGTTACATATAAAACAGAGAAATACCAGAGTGTCTGTTTTACCTATAATTCAAACGAATTTACTCTGGAGAACATTTTATAAAAGTCATTATCAATATACATATGAGTTGAAAATTAATGATCTTATTCGTAAAGTTAGAACAAGTTTGAAGGCTTCTTTAAGAGCCATAAGGAGGAATCCTTCAAACTGTAACTGTATATGAATAAGACCGTTCGTCTACTTCTCTTTCTGTATACACTGTTTTGTAACGAATTTATCGGTTCTAAAGGGAAGAATTAACCGGGAACACCCCAGCAACACATTTGCCTAACAATTTTTTGAAGTGATAACTTCTTATAGGAGGATAAACCGCTTCGTTACGTAACGCGTTACGCCGTCAGACTGTCTGGCTTCCCTTTCTCTCACGCACGCATACGGCAGCGGTAGGCAGGCTCCTCCTTTCTCACTCTAACCCACAGCGCTAGCCGTATTTCGGTAATTAGATTAAATAATGATACTAGTAATGTACATACACAAGATTTTAATGTACATATTCAAGAATTGTAACTAAGAATAAAATATATTTTATAATTAATAAAAGATTTCATTAATAAATAATCTTTCCTATCTCTACATTAATATGATAATGATATTAATATATTATACATAAAATTTAAGTAATAACCTAAGCTTTTCTCAAGTTAAACAATTTCAATATTAAATAATTCAACTTAGATTAGTTTTTTATATTTCTGCCTTTATTGTAAGAAAATATACATATATTTCACGAATTAATTAAGTTCATATAACAAAACTCCAAAAACTATTTTTAACTTCATAATTATATGACAATTGCGTTCTAAAAAAACATCTTATCATATGTTTAATAGACACAGCTAGAATCGTTTCAGAGATGCAATTGTAGTTTTATTATTAGATATTCTTCGACAATGAAATTAAATAACAGAACCCTAAAAATTAATATAAAGATTTAAAGAAAATATATTAGCTCTGTGACTGGCAGCCTTGAACTGTGCAGCACATACGCACCGCCCGTGTTAGTGAATGCGATGGTGTTAATGAGTAATGGTTTAGATTTTTCCCTCACATGTTTATCATTACGGCATGGAGGTCGACATTGCCCAACTTGCTGTGTTCAGACTTGGATCTCAACTGCCGTCAACCTTGTCTCGACCTTTACAACACGTTCACTATCCAAGTATTAAGATTTAGTCGATAATTTACTTCCAATGTTATCTTCATCCTTATTGGTAGTGACAAGACGTTCTATTAAAATATAATATATGTAATAAAGAACATTCATTCATTTTTTGGCTTCGATGGAGAATGCTTTTGCACAACCCTTTGAGCCTCGACGAAAGTTACCTATGAATATGTAGTATCGACCGTCTCGTCACACAAACTTCATTGTAAATGGAGTTGAGAGATGCTGACCCTTTTTTTTACGAGGTGTAATCCATCATGGACACCCTACCGCTCGGGGACAATAGTAGGGTAGTGTTGGACTTCCGATGGCATGCTCGGACCTACCAACTAAACCACCTCTCTAGTCCATCTCGACGCCCTATGTCACCAAACCAACCTTGGGAACCAAAGACACATCCAATGGTCCTGACGGCGACGGCTCATAGAGCCCCTAAAAAATTTTAATAGTCCACCACCATTATTAATAAGTTGCGCGTGCAAGCACAGCGCAGCGCCATCTCTAGACCAGTGTCTGAACGATAAGTATCCCCACCTTATCGTTCATGGCCATTGTTAAGGCGGAAGGGATTGGTGATAGTCCCTTCTTAGACGCCCAGGTTTACGGCGGCGGATCGGGGCCGAAGAATCGGCTGCATTCTCCCGTTCCATCACCATGTCGCAGAAAACTTGGACCGCCTCCCAAGCCTCTTTACTGACGACCATCGAACGGACTTTGGCCGGCAGTGACAAGTCAGTTCCCACTGCATCCATCAACACGTCGCGTTGGTCCGCCCACGCGGGGCATGATAGCAGCGTGTGTTGGGCGGTGTCCTCCGGACAGGTGTCACAGTGATGCTGACCCTCAGACAACCCATTAAACAGCACAGCGTCAATCCACGCAAAAGCAAAATACTTGTTGAAAATGATTTGTACATTGTAGCAAAATACTTGTTGAAAATGAGTTTATCCCGCGGCTGCGCCGCGGGTTAACCTCTAGTTCCTGCTTCTTGTTTAAAGAGCAGGCATTAAATACAGGTTACATTGTACAACATTTTTATGTTAGTGCCATTTGCACCCCAAAAGTCGTTTTATATCGCAAACTATCCGATCTCCTGGCATGAGTATATATGTCCATTTTCGGCATTAAAACTACAATTAAACAAAATTACAATAAAAACGATCCAGTGTTCCCAGTGTTTTTTCGAAAACTTATCAGAAAGACATATCGAGTTACTATCGCATTTTTATAGACGATGAATTTTTATACCTATGACCTTGAGAAATGATTGGTCTTATTCAATAATAATAATGTTTTTTCTTTCTTTCTTTCTATTCATACTCTCAACCTCTATTTCATGCCGTCCTAGTTTTATTTATCTATGAAAACTACAAAAATGACAAAAAGGACAAAAACAGCAAAAGGACAAGAAAACAAAAGTTACAAAAAGTGCTAAAAGAACAAAAAGGGCAAAAAAAGAAATTGTCAAAAAGATCAAAATGGACAAAGAGAGCATAAAGAGCAAAATGGACAAAAAGAGAAAAAACAGCAAAATGGACAAAAAGAACAAAAAATAGCAAAAAGAGCAAAATGGACAAAAAGGAGCAAAAAGAGCAAAATGAAAAAAAAGGACAAAAGAGCAAAAACAGAAAAAGAGTAAAAATATCAAAATGGACAAAAAGAGCAAAAAGAGCAAAAGAGCATAAAGAGCAAAATGGCCAAAAGATCAAAATGGACAAAAAGAACAAAAAAATAGCAAAAAGAGCAAAATGGATAAAAAAGAGCAAAAAGAGCAAAATAGCAAAAAGAGCAAAATGAACAAAAAGGTCAATAAGGACAAAAAGAGCAAAAAGAGAAAAAGGGCCAAATGGATAAAAAAGGCCATAAATATCAAAAAGGACAAAAAGAGCAAAAAGGTCAAAAATTCAAAAAGGACAAAAAGAGCATAAAGAACAAAATGGACAAAAAGAACAAAAAAAAATAGCAAAAAGAGCAAAAAGATAAAAATGGACAAAAAAGGAGCAAAAAGAGCAAAATTAACAAAAAGGACAATAAGGACAAAAAAGAGAAAAACAACAAAACGGTCAAAAAGAGCAAAAAGGACAGAAAGAACAAAAAGGACAAAAAGAGCAAAACGTACAAAAAGGACAAAATAACCAAAATGATGAAAATGGCAAATCACAAAACCAATCAAAACCTATCCCACTTTTGGGATAACCTTTACATAAATCTATCCCAAAATCTATCCCATTATCCGGGATGAAAAATATCCCTTGTCCACCCTTGGTATGAAAATTACATATATACCGATTTTCATACAAATCGGTCTAGTAGTGTTTCCGTAAAAGCATAACAAACAAACAGACAAATATATTTTTATCCCGGAAACTATCCCATTTTTCGGGATAAAAAGTATCCTATGTTCATCCTCGGTATCGAAAATATATATATACTGAGTTTCAGCCAAATCGGTCCAGTAGTTTTTCCGTGAAAACGGAACAGACAGACAGACAGAGTTACTTTCGCATTTATAATATTAATAGGGATATACCTGCTAGGCTATTATTTATTCATATCGATATAACAGAAGAAATAATGTTAACATGCAAAATCTTTTTAATAGCAATTTATAACATAGCGAAAAATGTTACTAAGTTGGTTTCAGAGGTAATAATATACTGCCATATAAACGTATAGACATTCTAATGTTTAAGTCAATATATAAAATAGGAACTTAGGTAAATATTTCAACCGTGAAATATATGTAAAATAAAAATACTTCTGTTGATTTCAGCGAATGTAAAAGTGGATGGATTTCTATTATAAAACTGATCTCTCAGTTAGTAACTATATCACTCAACGGCATAGAGCACATTGTCGTTAATATAGCCAGTGTAAATAAATCTTTGTGCAAATAAAAATAAATTTGATAATAAACGATCACGTGTATTACACGTGAAAAACAGAACAGTATTATGTATTTATACGTACATAATACTGTTCTGTTAATAAATAAACAATGGGAATAAAAATACCCGAGCTGCAAAATCATCTTAATTTCTTTCGGCTCTTAAAAGCGCTAAAGAGCTTTCTTTCCAGTTTCTATTCTGTGTCTTTACTGAGCAAATGAGCTAATCTACCAGAGATGCTACGAAAATGTGAAAGCTAAGGTACAAGACTGTGTGACCATTTCCACTGATGGTAAGCTATGTAGCAGAGCGCGGAAGATGCGCAGCTCGAGCTATGCGACATATCGACAATAGGGAAGGCACGCATTCATAGCACACATCTATAGTACGCATTCATAGCTCGTATCCATAGTACGCATCCTTCCATATAAAAAACGTAGTTTAGTTGAATCAGTTTCCACCAGTCCTATACTCTGTGGATCAATAAATATGATTAGTGGATATCAAACGCATCCATAGCAAAGTTGCACAGGCCATTTCTGGTAGAAAGGTGTGATACAATGGTTCTTCTAAACGAAATAGCCTATATCTCTTTTTTCTTTTTACTGAGAAATTTCGCACATGTCTACAGAGAAAAAGACCTGTGGCGTGTAATAGTCAAATAGTATAATGGACAATTATCATTGCTAGTACCTATCATTATCTATGATATAACTAGTGTAGATACCCAGAACTATGTCATTAACAATCGTAATTGTGCCCGGGTTATTGATTTTATGCGGAGCTTTGAAAGGTAAACTGATTTCAAACCACTCTTAAGACATAGACAGCAACACTGGAACTTCTAATAATCTTGCTCAAACGACGTAAAGAATACTAATCAGGAAGCATACAGCGCTTTAGTAATTTTCCTAACCTAATGTGCATTCTGTACAATCACAACGTAAATAAAAATATCGTGACGAAACCTGCTCATAAAGATACCCAATATCTGAAATCGGCTAATTTCTGTCAAGGAGTGTACAATTTTCCTCACTTTCTTCTAAAAAAGTAGTAGTTGGTACACTCGATTGAATCTTCACTTCACTCGTCTAAATTCAGAATAATAAGACAACAACCCAAATGGTATATCTTATTCACGCGTGCCTCAGTTCTGATATACCTACTATATGCGTATGTTTATGTTTGGAGAACCAGCAACCGTGTTTACGACAGCAGCGTTCCGGTACCGTACGACCTCTTGTGAGGTAATAAAGCCTGAATTAAATTGGAAAGGTATAAGCGCACTCATGTTCCCTCAATGCGGGGCCGAATCTTACGACCGGAGAGTCACATTTTTCGTTACCCCTCCAATACCAACACGTACGAAGCTCTCTGAGCTCTCTACGCGCTGTACTGTGCCCCTTTAACAAACAAAATGTGTTACGTTTTGCGATGAATCATAAAACAAAGTCATTCGGTTTGTGTGGCCATAAATTTTGTTGTGTTCGAAATAAGCATGGCTTTTTTTTTGAGGCGGGGGAAATCCATTTCACACTATCGAGTTTTTTACTAGGGATTAGACCAAAGACCAGAGTCAAACCGCCGGCTTGTGTTGACACTCGAAAACTCAATACTCCACTAAAACCACCCCCCTCCCATGTGCCCCGCGCTTATGGCAGGAAGAGCGTGAGACTTACAACGTAGTTACGCCCACGCTGATCCTAGCGCATCAGTGCTTGAGGATGCCCCGGGAAAGGCAAATTGACTTCGTCAACAGGGGTGAAGACTTCTCCGCTCCCTAGATTCTGGAGGGCCCCTGTAGCGGTATTACGGGAGGAGATCTTGCGCATATCTGCGCCTCGGGGACCCCGTCGTTGGTACACGTCAACGGGTACCAACGTACCCGCGAGACGCATGCATACCTCTCTCCCTTTCTCGTTCTGCGGCCTCCTTTTGAGACATCACTGTCTCGCAGAATTTGGCATACGGCTACACTCACTGGCGAAGTATCACTCAACTCAAGTATAATAGGTACTCCAGAACTACAATAGCAATACCTCAGTTCATTTAATTTATTGCATTTGTAGACAATACGCTTCCTAAATAGCCGCTATATTATTACATCTGTGTTATAATTTTAAACATAAATCATATTTAGCTTATTCTTATCAACTGCTGTTTAACAAAACGTTTCTGGTATAATTACATTTTATTTTTCCGAGCATGAAATTAATTTGTATGTTTATAGAACTAAGCAATTAGAAATTAAACTGCTGTATAATTAAAGTAAAACGTTTATATTCTGTCACGTATAACACCACCTTATGATGTTATTTTTTTTTTCAAAATGCGTAAATATTTCCGCAAATATTTTATATGATAAATTGTTTTTTAATGTACTATTTGTAAATAAAGTATCTATTCGATAAAGGGATTACTGTACTTATAGTAATTCATAACAGTCGGATCTGGAGTCCGTTTTGTATTATTTATTAACTAGTAGGTATATTTTTAAGTATCGTAAAAAATAAGTTTGTATATACGTATTGTGCAAACCACAGTTTGCTTCTAAAGTAAATTTCATAAATAAAATATAATCACAGTCCAAAATCTTGCAAATATTATGTTAAAATATCCATTCTCGTATCTAAATCTTACCAAATGCGTTTTACGAGTCTTTCTTGATTATGTTAATACACAGTCGAAAACTTTATTAAACGGCAGTAAATTGTCTGTACATTCTGAAATTTGAATACATTACTGACTTAAGTAATTTTCTCCGTTAATCTCGTTTTGTTAATCGCATAATCTTAATAAGCTATCTATGCTGATTTATATTTCGTTATCTCATACAGTCGTCTCGTATAAAGAAAGCACATATTTCAGAAACATGTTACAAGACAGTTTTAGTACCGTATAAAACGTCCAATGCTTTTTGCTAAGTCAATACTTGATCAACTGCCAAACTCAGTTCTGCCAAAATTACTTATTCCATACATTCAACTTGTGCAATGTTATTTAAATAAATCAATGGAACAAAAGGCATTTTACTTTGTCTTGAACTTTTCATCCAAATGTATGTAACTATAGTTCTAGGTTATTAACAAAAAACAGCAAATGCAGCAAAAACTAGCGATTAAGTAACTATGCATAAATTAATATCGTAGACCTTTTGTGTAGTAAAGAATTTAGTGTTTAATTTCGTATTTATGTATATTAATATCTTTTCAGTAGTTTTACGAATATGGGCTTATAACCGTTGTATAAATATTGTCGAAGCTGTGGCAGCATAAAGCTGTTAACTTGCGTCTGAAACTCAAATGACGCGGGTTCGAACCTTGGCCGAAAAGCATGTAACTCTCAGGCGGTTTTCTGATTTAATGATTTAATTTAATTTAAAGTTACAATTACCACGTACTGATAGTAAAGGAGAATATCACGATTAAAGCTACACATCGAGATAATCTTGAACGAGCAAGTCCCATTGAGTTATAAAATGTCTATATGATCTAAGTAGTGCCCGTTCCTCTATAACATGAAGAGGCTCGAGCCCAGCAGTGGGGAGTTTATAGGCTGTTCTTATTATAATTATATGTTTATACATACGCTTTAGATGTTGAATGATGTTATGTTTTTTATATAGTATTACTATTTTATGAATATTTCAACGGTTTAATGTGTATATACCATAGATAAAAAATTAAACTGCCATGAGTGAAAACAAAGTGTGAAATAAAAGTTACATGTCAATATATAAAAATAAAACACTCGTAGTCGCAGTAAGCGGAAGTTGAACAAATAATTTAGTTTTTCTCAGCTAGGTACACAGAATATGTTAAAACGCAGCCTCCATAGAATATTCAAATATCTTTCTTTAGATGGCACTCATCTGCTGTCAGAATATTCTAGAATTCGTTCAATTTTCCGTAGGTAATAAAAACACCCACTACTTGGATGTAGAAAACACGCCCTTTAGATAGCCTATATCTAGCCGGTATAGTCGCAATATAGTGTAAGCTCAATTATTATCAAAAAAATCACCAATTTAAACCATCGTTTTGTTTCTTTTTATTTTTTGTGATTTATGTCACCACCAAACTATAATTATTTAAGATAGTTAACTGGTGTAACATTAATAGACTAGTAAACAAGTGCCTTTTGGACCAACTTTTTACAGCAGTCTCCGAAAATTATAAATGAGGTGTCATTCAATTCGGAATGGCATCTAGATGATTTATGAAAAAAATTAAGTTCCGCTTGCAAAAATTGTAAAAGTTATTAACAATTAACTAAAAAAAGGGGGGGTTTATGTTTTTTGGAAATATCTCAAAAAGTAATAAAGCTTTTTCAAATTTGAAAAACGATTCGAAAAGAGGAGGAAATTATCTAAAAAACTCTCGACTCCCGAAACTGTAAGATCAATATTTATAATTTTCCCAGAGGGATGAAAATACGGCCGAAAATGGGTACTCTGGCTTACGCAAGCCACACCCACATCGGCCCTTTAATGAATAAATATTATTTAAACATACTAAATATGAAAATAAAAAATTGAAAAAATTCAGGTACTAACTGAATGAACAATAATCTGCTTGAAATTTTTTTTTATAACAATTTTTCATTTAGTTATTCAATAGTTAATTAATATTTTTTTTTGCTTGAACATGAACATTGCAAGTGTGATAATTATTAAACTGTAAATTTAGAGTATTATTTACATTACACCAGCATTAGAGTATTATTTAAAAAATCCCAAGTAGACTCTAATATAAATAATATATCATCTATTAGGTACGAAAACTTTAAAAACTGTGCATCTATTTAATTTGTTCCTTAGTCAGGGATTCCTTAGGGAGCCGATAATTGGGCACCTTATTTTAAGGAATGCCTTTAGTACTTAGGTGTCCCCTAAACGTTCGTGAAAACAAAATGGCTGTTAAGAGTCACTTAAATCTACCTAGGTGGCTATTATATTTTAAGGGTGTGTGGTGAAAATGGATATCAGCATGTTAATATACTACGACTCAAATTCGAAAAGAACTATGGATAGAGTAGGCAATTATAGTTTTACAGTATTTTATTCAAATTTGTCAGTATCTTAATAATACGTGATGCAAAAACTTTGTACCCCTTTTTACGAACATTGCGCTAACGGAGGAGTATAAAATTTCGCACACTTATAGTTTATATAGAGAATGAGTGGAGAATGCTAATATTGTTTTACATTATGCATAACAAATACATTGAACCAATAAAAAAACATTACACACACTACCATGTATTTGACATAGACCCGCATATATACTCTTTTGTTTATTGTTAAAGTCAAATTAAAAGAGTAGGCTTGGCGAAATCTGTGATTATAGAAGTATTATAGTCTTTAACAACAGAACCTTAATAATGTTCAAACTTATAATTTATATAAATTATGTATAAAATATTACATAAACGTTTTTTATTATAAAAAAATATATTTTTTTATTGTTTAAAAAATTGTAATAAATAAATATACACACAATAATAATGAAATTGTTATTAGGTAACAATTCCCATTTTTTTATTCCATTTCCATACAATTAATAAGAAATTAAATTGGCTAATTGTGTCTCAAGACCACGGGCCATTAAAGTAGCCTGGACTCTTGGAGTTGGGCAATAGAAAGTCATCAGGTAGAGGCCCCTTGCCAACTTTAATGTGGCGTGACACTGACAGACGATTCTTTTTGTCAAACACCATATAAAAATGCATCAAAGAACAAACCCCGGTCAGTGTAGGATTATTTAAAAAAATGAGAACAAAAGGTACCGGGCTATTGGGATAAACTGCTAGTGGAACTAGGGATCTGGGATTATGGGGACTATTGCTTCTTCCCGTGGCAACGTTCAGGGAATACGGAAAAAATGGGCAGGCGGTAACTCGCCACTCCCAGCATAGGCCCAGGCAACGTGGCCGTGAGTGGTTAAGAGGTGTGGCAAGGTGGGCTGCACGTTCACTGAAGCTACTTCCGACGTTATAACATTTATCACTTGCACTCCCAGAAGTAGAACTAAGACAAGAGCTGAGTCTCAAGCTCTGGAGCTTGAGTCTTAGCTCTAGCGATCGCCACTCCGTGCCCGCTGGCTATAGCGAGCATGGAGGCGGTGGCCTTGCCTTAGGACCCCAGATAGAGTACGAGGTTTGATCTGGCTCTACGGGTTAATCATTTGTGTCATATAAATGCAATTAAAATTCTCTTCGTACTTTTAAGACATTCCATAGTTCTTACTGATAATGAAGCAACAAACTTTAACTTGAGTAGAAATGGCAATCAGTACGTCTTGGTTTAACTTTGGTAATAATCTCTACTTATTAACAAAGTTTATACCTTCTTGTAAAAGCGAATTAATCCGTTATTAGTGAAATGTGTTCCAGTTACAGGATCTATACCTTACCTGTTAACAATAGCTTTTCAAAGTAACAGATTTAATATACCTACTACTACTTCTTGATGAGATATTGCTCTAAGGCTCTACAAGTGTGGTGGCGATAGCGAGCAAGTTATATTCAATGTCGAAACAGTTAAAGTCTTCTATAAATAAGATTTGATAAGCTCGAAAACTAACAAATAAATCAACCTTTTTTCAATAAGTCGCCTATGAAACAGCAAGGTTTGCAAGATATTTTATGATACAGCAAAAACAATATGTCACAATATTTAACGGTATGCCATTCGAACCTACATAAGTATATAACATATTTTTTTAGTAATCAGCAGACAAATAATCACGTTGCACATATATATCCCAAAGCTAGGAAAGTTCGCTTGTGTTATAGGTAATATACAACAGACCGCTCTGGGGCCAATCCCAGACACCCAGAGTATAGTTGACACCTAACAGTTCATTCTAGAATTTACCATACCAGGAACTGAGGTGTTTCAGTGAGCTTTGCGGTAAAGGCTAAACTTATTTTACGAGGGGGAATCTGTTTGAGGACCATTAGTCGCAGCCGGTGTGTGGGATTCGCCGCGTTAGGGTGGCCCTAGCACTAACTACCAACAGGTGCCATTGCCATGCCGCGGTCGACGATACCTACTAAAACCCCTCGGTGTTTTGTCCCTCGCCTTTGTGCTAGGGCCACGGGTACTTGGCCTAGCTTCTCCGCAGGCCAAGGCGGCATAATTTGGGATGCAAGCATACTTTAATTTAGTTTCACACATTTTTACAAACTGAACCTTAAATACGTCGGCAAACACCTAACAAGACAATACGCTGTTATTCATTTGAAACAAAATATGTTTGCTATATAATTTATATTTTGATCTAATATTCCTACACCACGGCTAAACGTACCAATTCTAGATACTTAGGTATACAAATGATGTTCATAATAACATGTAAATGTAACGTTGACTTTACGTGTTTGCTTATTCCTACTCCATTGCGTTGAGCTGATTCGATAGGATTACTCCGACAAGAATGAACATATATTATATGTTGTTATCTCGAACAATGTTAGTCTAGTCATGCTACTATTTGGTTATTATAGCCGCTATCTCGTCCGCTAGATGACCACCTATGGACTTAGCCTTTGTAACGACATTCAAACTGTTTACTTAGATGCGATCGCTGAAATTCGCTTCACCAGTTGAATCTTGAACCGCATCTCTATTTACGTTATGTCTAGTTTGAGTTGGACTGCTAAGCAAACTGAATCCTGTTTATTACAGTTAACTGATTTTGAATTCAGAACTCCAATTCCGTATAAAGCCCAGCTATTTGTGATCATTTTAGCTAAGCTCTTATTCGACCACTAACATTCAGATTAAATTATATTGTTGTACATTTATGATTAATTTGCATATTATCTACTTATATTATGGTCAGAGTGATCCCTCGGGTTAAGTTAAACTTATGTTTTGGAATATATTTAACTTAAGTCGTAGTGCAATGGGGATTGTTCACTTTTTTTCAATCTGGCTATTTGAAAAACCATTTCGAGGAATAGTGTCCCTAAACATTTCTGTCTAGTTAAAATTCCAAAAAACGTACGATCTTCTTGTATTTTGTAAGAAATGCGTTTGACCTTTATTTGACCTTACTAAATCCAATCAGGTGGGCCGCCAGCCTGTTTGCCTGCTTCAGGTGTAAAAAAAATTCTAGCTGTACATTATTTGATTTAAGTTATGTAACATGGATTTTCCCTAAAGACCACTTTAAAAAATTTAACGAAAACTATAGAAAATAATAATGGTTGTGAACACCAAAAATTATAAGCCTAGAGACAAAATACACTAAAATGATCACGATACGTAATGAGTAATGACAATGATAGTTAAATAAGTAGCACAGATTACTATGATTAGATATAGATAAAACTTGCTTTGATTATTTTTGTTTTCTAGGCAAAGAAATCAATGTAAACTTGTGCCTTATGACGTCATCGGAGAAATAACTTTAAAATCGAATTATAAAAAAACTAACGCTTAAAATACAAAAATATTCAAATTAGTATCTTAAAATACCCTATTTTACGTAATAAAAATATAAAATCAGAGGTTAATTGTTTGTGAACAATCCCCATTAGTATTTGCACCTAAAATAGCAGCACTGTGATGAAAAGTTACATTATGTGTGACTTTTGTATACACGTTTCCTTGGCGCATACTTGGTCATTCTTTCTTTAACATCTGCAATTTTGCATACGAATTTATGTATAAAAGACAATGTGTATAGCGACCCACTAAAATCCCCTTTCAAAACAACCGTGCACACCACACTCAATCGTGAGTTGCATTGTAATTATAAAATTTTGTTGATTAGGTAACCTTAAGCCGGTTTAGAAATCTGTTATTCCTTTTATTACCTATTCTGCATCTTTTGTCCTGTAATAAAATTGACCCACAAGCAATTGACAAATTCTAAGCATACGAAGACGGCGCTAAGATATTCTGCGTTCCTGTTTGTTTGAGGAAATGAATGACTTTTGTACAATGTACGAATATATAAGCTTAAAATATTAGTTGCTTCGTATATTTTTTTTCCACTAAATCTTAGGCCAATTTTGGAATAGAGAGCCGTATTAGGTCTTGCAACCGTAAAGAGATTAAGGTATTAAAATAATGTACTCTGTGACATAAAGAATTCACTACTTAAAATCTTTAGTAATTAGTCAAAAAGTGATTAATGTATTAAACATTATTAATTTTGATTTTTTTAAATTGTACAAATTTTCTAGGTTTACTAGGTTATAAATAAAACTATTTTTTAAAAGTTACACAATTTTTAAATACCTGAGTTAAATGATAATGAAATTAAACAACGGTTTAGTTGTTTTTAAAAGTTGTTGAGAAGTTCATTGTTTACATTTACATATTCAGATATAGATTACGACTCTAGTGACGGACTTTGCACGTGTTATTGTATTGTGTATTACATTGGGACTTATTGCGTCTAGTTATATTTTGTACGTATGTTATACGTGTTGGTATAATTTTAATAAATTCTATAGTAATTCCAACGGCATTTTAATTCGAGTCCTGTAGCTCGTAACAATAGAATAAAAATGCATTTTTTTGTTTAAATGAACAATAGTTGAATCTTTATGTAATTGTTTGTTTGTGTTACCACAAGAACGCATTGGTTTGACTTCAATCAAAGACCTGCGGCTTAGTTGAAACTGGAATGAGAATTATATTGGTCGGGTTTCCCTTGATACCTGCTTGCTTGAACAACATTGTAAAACGTGTTGAATATTCATGAATACTTGACACTGTCTAGATATACAAAGCCATATTTAAAAAGAAGAAGAAGAGCCATTTAAACTTTTAACTGACTAAATTATGGACACAGTTAAGAAGGTACTCAGTTAAAATATATTAACAAAGCAAGCAACGGGATAGCGTATCTACAATGCATATTAATACCCAATTAAGATGGTGTACCACAGAAGATAAAAGAGAAAGATAGCAAGGTTTTCGCCTATTACATACTCCTAAAACAGTTTTTGTTGCATGTTTATATTCATAACTTTACATAACATGCCTATAATGTATGTACGCTTAGGATGTCCGTTTATAATAATAACATAAGACTCATAGAAATTAGTACCTGATTTTCTTAAGATAGTTATATAACCTATCGATTATATCTGTACCATCAATCATGTTTATCATAAGTACGCAAGTACAATCTTGTTCAAACATATTTAGACATCCCTGTTTTTATACATAGATTCAATTCTTGTCATCAGGACGTACTCACGTAATAAAATAATTATTATCTTCACAACATAACACGCTTAAAAGTATTATTGGCTTTGCGACTAAGTGATCTATGAAACATACAAATGACCAACACATTGACAGATGAACATGACTTTATCAAGTTTCAGTTTATGTCAAGATGACTATAGAACCGTAAAAAGTAGAAAAATTAAAACATTTGGGAGGGCAATTATTAATTAGCTTTTTTTATAATTAAGCTCTTAAGTTACTATTTTATTTTTAAAACATGTTTATTTAATCAACGGATAATTAATGCACGTCAGGTAAAAGTACCTAATAAAGATTAGGTACACATTATGGAGGAATTACGTGATGGCTTTTAATTTGAAGCCATGTTTTAATTAACAAATTTCATATATTATATACTAAATTTATAGAATTAATAATATATAATTATTTTAATTATTTAAGTTCTATATATAATATGGAACTTAAATAATTAAAAAAAACATAATTCCAACGAATTTTAGTTTATACATATAGTGTATTTTTAGTTTAATTTATTTATAATTTAGTTTATTTTTAATTCCAACTTGTGATTTATTATTAACTAAAGCAAATTTACTGTTACTGGTTTGTTTTTGAATACGAAGATTTTTAAGGTGATATTAGAACAATGACCATGTTCAAAAGGGCAGGGCAATACTTTTAATTTACAATATACATATCAAGCGTCCTTTGTGCTCATTGTTCGCGAACACAGGCTAAGGCATATACTATAAGACCATATGTGTACCTGGAAGACGTAAAACGAGTGCGCCAAACACTTTTGTATGAGACTGTATGTTGAACTAGTTCTTTTACTTTCGTAGTCACTAAATGGATCGGAATAGTGTACTAAACGTACATATTAATCTCAAGTTTAATCTGAGTGTATATGATTTATTTTTTCTAATATATAGAAGTATAAACAATGACTCAGATATATTTAGGTATTATGTAGAATTTTATATATGTTAAATATTTCGTAATATACGGCCATATTATCGATTTCTATATATTAAATAATATTAACTAATAAACACTGTACTGCTGACCTCGGTCCACCTTATTATATGAGTATATCCATATTCATGTTTCCTTATTATGTATTATTCCTTCAACCTCAGCATGAGATAATCCGTACTACCAATAAATAAAACGGAATTTTCCGTTTGTTTTTACAAAAAAAATCCTAATGCAGTTTTAGAATTTTGTCTGTAGTAGGTATGTCTTGAATTCTGTCTATGACTTGAATTAATATTTTAGTTATAGAAATAGGAATTTTGTCTAAAACATGATTATCTATTATCTTGAAAGATTAAGAAGATATAAATATTAGTTCCACGTGAAACAAATCGCGGGCGCAGCTATTGTAACTATATGTAAATGATACCAGAAAAAACCAACTGGATTTGAAGTTCAGGGATGAGTTAAGGATGCCTTAACCACGAATGGCCTTCGCAAGACCTTGTAGCTATCACTGACAGCTAATCATGACGCCATAGGCGAGAAGAACAAAAGTATGAAGTGTACGGAAGCATCACTCATCGCATAGCTGGTCGCTAAAGCTAAGGCCGTGGCAAAGCTGTGAGTTTATCTACACTTAATTTGAAATACCTGCGGGATTCCAGAGACACAAAGTACCACAGCTTTTAAAATAAATGTTAACGTTTTAGTGAAAGGTATGTCGGAATAAGCTAATTATTATGCACCCGAACAACTACAAACCACCCCCGGGAAAATTTCCGAGGAATTCTCAGAATAAAAGGTATGACACATTTTATTAAATAAAATTTGCTATCGATCGGTGAAAAAATGACATTGGAATTGGGTTTTTTTCAATGTCGCTATTTTATATAATTCCCACGGGATTCCAAGGATAAAAAGTAGTGCAGATTTTAAGTCTATGTGTTTGCTCTCGATCAGTGAAAACCGCATCGAAATCGGCCCAGTAGTTGTATCACCCATCGTTTATATAGTCTATCCAGTTGTTTTTTTATTAAATAGCTTAAATGTACCGACGGCATACTTAGAATTTTATAATATTATAGATATTAATAAAATATGAAATAATGCAAACACGCAAAACCGGAATTTAAATGTGGAAACCAGTTTTAAAACGTATAAAATTGTAACACAACCTGACACGTTGAAGTGTGTACAGTGGCGAATCTACTTTCGCTCTCATCCAAGCGGACTGTATAGGCACTTACGTACGTTAATCTTGCTTGGACTACGCTTTGTATAGCATGAACATCGTCGCCTTTTATAAACGACAATGACACCTTTTTCGGGTGCTGTAGCCAAATAGTGAAATCGTAATATTTTACAGACCTTTTCCTCAAAGTACAGTGTGGATGAAACGTAGAAGGAAGTTGTCTCCTATGAACCACTATGTGTGGTTAAATTGGATTTTTGGATTCAACTCCTTTTAGGCCGCCATAGCAATGCCATGAATTACATAAATAACAGATGTCTGGCACCATGCACCTTTTTAGGGTGTTTCCGTTTTCTACCCACTTTTTCTACCCAAAAATATTTTTTCCGCTTTCAACCCAAAATCTATTCCATTTTGAACCCACAAAAATAAATATAATATTTTTTTCCGTCTTCTACCCAAAAAGCTTTCCACTTTAAACCCATTACTAATTTTCATTGTTTTGAAGTACGGTCAGAAACATTATTTGCTTTTATATATTTATTCATTGCAAGATAACAGCTCACAATATTAAAATGTTTAAATCTACTCAATATTAGTTCACAAACGACTTCTTAGCTGCAAGTGTGTATTACGTCACTGGATAATAATAACCCAACACACAAATGAAGAAACAAGTTTTTTTCAAAATTATTTCACCTGAAACTAAAACCAGAGCCTGTTACTTTCACTTTTGCCAAGCGATATATAAAAAAGTTCAATATGACCAAAAAAAGCATTTTATAAAACATGTATGTATGTATGTATATTTGATGCTTGCCTTAGGTTTAATACCGAAAGAAATAGTGGATGATGCTTTTCTCTATATTATGGAATAGTACACGCATAAAGATGCAGTGAGATTTAATTATTATATTGTAAAAACATATATGTTTGTCGAAAAATATCCCCTAGAATTATGGTCTTCATGCAGATGTCGACACAGAACAACTAACGCTCTTGAAAGCTAGCATGTGACTGTAAACCGAGTTCTGGCAAAGAAAAAGTCATTAAACATGCTTCAGTTCCTTTCAAATATTAATAATGACGCTAAAAAACAAAATACACGGTTCAAAGGAAAAGATATTGTAATATCAAGGAATCGAAAACATGATGTGTTAGAGACAGACAATAAATAGAATCTGCGCTTAATGACTTGTCGTGTGGCAAAATTTGCATAGGCCACTGTTAGGAAAAGTTAGCTCGTTTATATATTAAATTTAAAAAACTATTACATAATTTATGTCAATATATCATACTTTTAACGTCGATTACTAGTATTACCCAATCTATCCAATTATTCAAATTTTACTTAACTTTTAGTTATATTATGATTCTAAAAGCAATAAATGCATCCAGTGTATTGAACAATAATTACAAACATCTTTACTAAACTAATTTATAGTTCCTCAAAGTCTATTTGATATTTTACTCTGTGTTATTTGATATTTTGACGAGGTTGTGAATTTTGAAAATGTTATGTACCGAACGTTAATTATGTGATCTATGTAATCATGTTTTACAATCTAAATGTGAGTTTTAGTTGTTTGTACAGTATGTATAAGAATCTATTTGACTTTACTATTTTTTAAATAAATATTTTTAATCGAATTAACTTTTTCTGTTTCCTGTACTTAGTTCACTGGGTAGAAACCGGAATTGAATTTTGTAATGGGTTGAAAACGGAAGTATTATTATTATTTTAGACTTGTGGGTAGAAAAAGTGGGTAGAAAACGGAAACACCCCCTTTTTAATGTACCACGGATGACATGCATGTTGCAGATTTTTTCTTTATTTCTATCTTCATGTCTTGTTTAATATGATACAAACTTTTAGTTCCGCAAACCCATTTAAATTACTCTAAACCGAAGCCTCTGTATAATAAGGCCGCTATAGAATGATAGATATTAGATATGCAGTAGATGATGATCTTATATAATATGTTATTGCTCAGCCTATTGGAATAGACTGATTTGGGAAGGAAGTTTTGGCTTTTTTCGATTCAAATAAATTATCGTCAATAGGAACAATTTTTTAAGGAATCATTATAATTACAATCCATAAATGTCCCACTGCCGGATTGGGGCGTCCCATTATAGGGGGAGCGGTATACCCACCACGCTTGTCCAAAACGGCTTGGCAGGTTTGAGACGTCTATCTCGATGTTTTCCTTCACCGTTGTTAGCACGTGGTAATTGTAACAATATGCACATTAGGTCAGAAAAGTCCCTAAGTTGTGCATGCGTTCAGGCCAGGATCGAACCCGCACCCTTTGAGTTTAGGACGCGTACGCTAGCCATTACGCTACCACGACTTATTTAAAGGAAAATATATAATATTTTCGACACATAACTGATTGCAACGCAACTGTTATTCATATGACTGGGCCTAAATTTACGCAACGTTAACAAAGCTGCTTACTGAATAAAAGCGAGCCAATACAACATGGCTTTGCTCTCAAAACCATTCGTTTATATAACATAAATACGTTCACATATTACGGTTTTAACCCGCTATACATAATCAGGCTTGTCGTAATAAATCATCCTATTAAGAAGTAAATAGTTGGTAAGCATTTGCTCTCTGTATCACTACTTACGATGAGTTGTGGAAAGCTTGCGTGTTCAAAGATTATCCTCTTAGGGTTTGCTTTGTATTTTTTTTTATTGCTAGAGTTCAGCAGACAGGCAGACGGCCCACTTGATGGAAAGCGGTTACCATCGCCTATGGACATTTGCAACACCAAAGGTGCTACAAATGTGCTGCTGCTCTCTTAAGGGAGACTGGAACCTGGTCACTAATGCCGGAAAACAACTCAAGGTTGTTATGGCGGCATACTTTAGACCAGGGGTGGTAGCCATCCAGTCGGGCAAATCCCCTACCACCTGGCTGTGGGTTGTTTTGTCGCCTCTTACGACAGGCCGCCCGGCTGCAGGAAATTGTATTCTTTCTCCGTTCCTGCACGGATCCTTGTAGGGTCATCGTAACCGTATTATTAAAAAACCGAACTAAACATGACTTACGTAATCAAAAAAAGTAATTTGGGTTTAAAGTTTTCAAAAACTTCACTCACATAATATAAGTATAATAATACAGTTTAATATATTACTAGAAGCATATTTTGTAATGAGGGATGCTGCATTTGCCCATGCAGCATCCCAGCTATTCTCCGAGATAAAAAGTTATTATATTCATACCAATTATTAGATTTATCATGTATACAAAATTTCGCGTTTATCAGTGCATTTCCAAGGCCGTAAATAAGGAACATGAAACCTAAAAGCATCCAAACTAAGTCACTTTGACATTAATATTTTAAACTGGACTATAGAGACAGTTTAACTTCCATTGTATAATGTGGCTTTCTAAGTTTGCACGTTAACTAAGTCTGAAGTAATCCTATTTGGACATATTTTACATCGTGTTCTTGTTCTCCGAATTACAACTAGTTAGGTATATTAATTCAAATATTTTTGCCTTATTCTCTATTTCATTTATTCACAGGTATCATTAGCCTTGAGTTGAGAGAGTTGCTCCCTAAAATAAAAATTCAAAACTTGCAACTCATTTACCAACTTTGTATCCAATATTTTGCTGTATGTTTTTGTAATAGGACTCATAAATTTACATATATTATGATAGGTTAGGTATACTTCTATTGGTTGTACAAAATATCACAAATATTTAATACATTTGTAATTAAACTAGACATAGTAAATACTATATTATGCTGAGGGATAACAATATTATTACAATAAATGCAATTGAAGAGGCCTGCATAGGTGTAGCAGTGCTCTATGAATGGCTGATGACGTTTTGTATTTAAACAGTTTTTTTATGCTTTAGGGCCGCTTGCATAAGGTTTCTTAAATTTATTTTAGAAATACAAAACGCATTTAACACGCTTAAATACAATTAGCGTCTCCCACAACGCAAAATTTGCCGCTAAATATGTTTAAAGAACTGTCGATAGGTTTTATGTAAAACGTATTTAGGCAGTTTAATATGATTAACTAATTTTTATTTAAAGGCGATCTTTATGCTAGCGGCCCTAAGTCTCAATTTTAATTACTAGCTAATAATTCATAAGCCTATTTAAATCCATTGTCATATTCAAACAGTAATAGTTTAAAAATAATAATTTAATAGTGATAGTAATTATACCCTCATCCGTCTATGGCTGCTACATACATAACATTGTATTTAATAATACATGTAATCAAAATCAAAAATGAGTGACATGTAAATTAGATGAAAGTAAGCGGTAAGTAACTTATAAATTATTTATAAGTACCCTCTGTGATACAAAAATATACAGCGTTTGACATTTCTGCACAAATTGTTTTTTATCATATACGAACTATATTCACTACACGATACGAGTTATATTGCATATCTTGGTTAAATATTATTTAGAGGAAGTCAAGTGAAACCTTTCAAAAGATCTGGATACATATTTTTCGTAATATTTGCTTGTCCACCTTCGGGATGTTATTTCTGTTTATTGTAGCTTTAATACAAAACATGAAACATGTAGACGCAAAACTAACAATTAGTTACATTGCTGACAGTGATTAACGTAGCTAACTGATTCAAGAACATTACGCAAATGAAATTAAGCTTAAATGTTAAACTAGCTAAATTTATTATTTGTCAAGATAATTCAACGGTACACATAATATATTGTTATATGCAATTTGAAAAAAAAAGAAAACTGTAATAAACTTGAAATAATGTGGGTTTGGATAACACACGTAAAGACGAATGTTAGCAGCATTGAAAGTGAGATATCGCTGACACTGTTCCTTGCGAGTGACTAATGGAATCCTTTGTGCACTCGTCATCGGCTGTTTTACACATTTACGCAACGCGTACGTGATTCCCTTCCACCTCCAACAAAGAATTAAGTGGAAAAGACGAAAATAAGCTGCAAAGGTTCTCTCTTGAATAATTTATTTAACGTGCGCTATTACTGACGAGCTACGTAACTAAGGCCCGTTGACCATTCCCCAACGCGTCACAAAAACGTATACGTCCGATTAGGCAAACCCGTACTATGAAACCGGAAAGGGGCGAGTCAAACAAGGTCAAGTTTTATATAAGACGCGACATACGGTGCGATCCCTGAAAACAAACAAGTCTGGGTTGAACATTAACGATAGAAAAATAATAATTTGAAATAGAACAGAGAATACTACATATACATACATACATATATGTGCAAAGAAGTAATAGTTCTCCATAATTTTTTAACCCAGTCGACAGTGCTTAGAGAATTCATTATCATGTAATTGTCAAATTCTCTGGTGATAAGTGAGTGTAAGCTACTATTGTATAATATTTCTGTTCAAGTTCTTAACCATCAACACCAATTTTAAAAAATCATCAAGTATAAAAAACCAGCTTTTCAAATTATGCTAACCAAAGTATCTTCGGAATCTCATTTAAAACGTGCAAATTTAAAACCTTCTTATGAAAAGCTAAAAGAAGCAACTAATCCTTAGTGCCTAAGTATATAAAAATTCTGGCTACAGATGTCTCATTAAAACACGTTCAGGTTTTATTTGATATTTCAGTAAGTATTCTCGCAACTTCGCTCAGCCCGAAATATTTAATGACAGCGTTTTTCCAACGTGCATACTAAAAGCTAAATACTTTATCTAATAAATCATATTTGGTAGTTTATTTCGAAATATATTTAGATTTATACCACTTACAAATGATTGGCACATTAAATTGATACATCCAAGACAATTTTAATCGGTACCTACTGCAGTGGCGTAACCTTAGTTTTGAAATAGAATCCAATATATAGGTGTGCATCTAAGGCAGTCTAAATGAGACTGTAAAGGATTATGATCGATAAGAGCGCTAATGTTGCGAATTCAAAACGCTTGTGTAATCGGAGAGCAGTGATTTGAATCGAGCCAATCATTGAGTCTTTAATTCTTCGTCTGAATGGAGTCATAACCATTGTTTTAAATGTTTCTTAATTATAATTCATTTTATTGAGAGTCTAAAGTCTCGCATAAAATTTAACTAGCACTCTAGCACAAACTGCTCGAATAACAATTACTGTCGATTTTATTTAAATTAATTCTGTTTGATGAACATTTATATGTAGATTATATTTTTTTGTTACACCAACATGCATTTATAGAAATAAAAGTATTTACCAAGTTTATTTCTACAAATTTAGTATTGTGTTGAGCAGTCTTTTAAACAGAGCGGCAAGATTATATTACAGTAGTATAATGGTATTTGCATCTCTCCTCTCACTTCCCAGAACGCGACGACGTGGTAACGTGTGGATTAAATTACAATCATCGCGTAATTAATCTTCGTCACTCACACTACACTGTCGGAGATAGTTCCTGGTGAACCCTATAACGGTCTAATAGGGTTACACGTTACCGCATCATATAGGTGCAACGTTATTTATATGGTTTTAATTATTGGACTATAAATAATTTTAATTGAACTGTTCATAATATATCTAACATCTATGAGTCCAATCTAAATGGAGCAACTCAGCCAATAGTTAACCTTCGGTAACACAAAACTGTATCCAAGACGATCACTTCTAAAAGGTTGAATACCAAAAAACACCACGCCCTCCAAGTGAGTACCCGCTATATTGGCTCCTCTTCACTATCTACCGTTAGATGAAAAAAGTATTCACCATTATTGACATGATTTTTTTCTTAATTGCATTCAACTGTTGCTTATATACAGTTCACATGACATAACTTTTATTATTTCCAGTACGATAATGTCACAAACTCAAATATTTGTGACATTATCGTTATCTCATAGATCAACTGCTGCCATTATAAATTTAATGTATTTTTATAAAATGATGCAGTTCAAATCATTTGATCTTAAAATTCGAATAATTTCTTCTGCTATTACTCTTTGAAGAGAACGAAATGTGACAAAGGAAAAAGCAAATAATGTAATCAATACCTTCACTTGAACCTTTTGAGCGTGCTTATTTTGCGTAACTTACTAAGACATTACCTACCGCATCCATCGACACAGTCATTATGAAACATATACATTGTTTGCAGTACATTTTTTTATCATTATGATTTCTCTAAATTGGTGCAATATGATTTCTTAATTCGTATTTCGTATATCGTAGTGTGGTTTTGAGTGCATGTAGGTACATAAAAGTAAAAGTCAATATTTTGTAAATATTTTTTAATTAATTAAATAAATTTGAAGGTTGATTCCGAATAAATTATTTTCTAATCTTTATTTCTTTTACATTGATCACAGTAACGCAAAATTTATTTTATGTAAATTCCACTAACAATTAGATTCTGGCGGAAAATCGTTTGTTTACCAGTATTCATAATTAAATATAATAGTTCGAAATCTCTTGATTTAAAATTTTAATGCAAGTTTATTTAAAAATAAAAAACATTATTCATTTTTAAAAAACATACATCCAAAATAAAACATTTATTGAAAATACACGTAAAATACTTTATTCACGAAATCATAATAACATTTGGTTTCGAGAGATTAATTTTAATATTTTGAATTATAATTATCATTTTGTTTCTGTACATTTCTGACCGTCAAACTAAGTCTCATACTACTTAAGCAATACATTTTATATCTAGTGACTGCGATTTTATTCATTTATAAATTTATTAATTTTACTATTGGTGTCTTATTTTGCGTCATATAAGTGGAATATAATTAAAATGTTTAAAAAATATGAAGCACTCATGCTTTAAAGTTCCTTTATAATTCCAATTCACTATAGAAAAACTCTTTATCTTATTAATATTGGTACTTGTTTTTACGTATGCAAAATTAGATCAGGTGGAAAACTTTCATCTGCCTACTCATCTATTTATAGATACAACTGCTTTTAACCCACGCCTCTAACTTTCTAGTAACAACTAGAGTGTACGTCTTCAATCATATTTACAAATAATGACCGTATAAATGTGAAAGTGAGTTATCTTTTTCACAGTTCAATATAAGAATAGCTTTAACTAGACCGCAACTTAATATTCCTCAAATCGATAATCCTTGCTTGATTTATCAACAAACGTGCGGGTCATATCAAGAGTAACAATAATAATCGTTATTTTCCATAATAATGACAATACGTGCCTAAATCCGTTCCCTGTTCACGCACCTGTATATAGTAGTTTGAGCATTGTAGGTTTGATTTCTTGTATTCACCATGTTCTTACCATTTGACATGCTTATTGCTAACATGAAATGCAAGGCGTGTCTGGCACCAGGGCATTGTGACCTAAGGGGCGCAATTAAACCTAAATTGTTTTTAAAATTTCGTCCATATAAACCCAATACTTTTTGAGAAAAAATACTGTGAAATATAGAGACGGACGGATATGACGTAACGAAACAATTAGAAGAGGTTCCTTAAAAATGAAACGACAAAATAAAATGTATTTTTTTACTGTTGGGCGTATAAATAGATTTTCGCACCCTGGCGCCCAAGACGCTTAAGACGGCCCTGTATGTAAGCTACTAAGGATTTTGGCTCTCATAATACACTCTACACCATTTTTTATTATAAGAACAGATATTAATATAAATTTGAAATTCTTGATTCTCGATTTGCTTATGTACTTTAATATCCATTTTCGATAAGAAAGTAAAATCAAAATTCGGACATGCCAATAGGTAGTCAAGCCTTTTAACGACATACCTGACATTAAGTTCTTTGTCTGGGTCTCTTCTAAGCAAACAAATATCGAAACTATACTGTTTATTTAACTTAGATATCGCAATCTTAAAAACTGAAAAAAAACTTCCGGCGACACTTTTAACGGCAAATATAACATACAAAGAACTAGAATTTATTCCTTAGGAGTAATTAAGGTTAATTGATTACGATTTTAAGTTTCTTCAGAATTTTTTTTCGAAACCCACTTTGTTTCTAAACCACAATAAAACTCTTAGGGGGTTCCTGAAATAAGAAGTCACTGTAATGTTGAAAAATACTCAAATTAGACGGTTCATTTCTGTATTTCAATCTTGATACAAATGGGCATTGTTAATTCAAAAAAAAAAATAAACGAACTTATTTGTTAGAAAAGATTTCATTGTGTGACTTTTTAACTGCATATTTTTATTTAATGGTATTTCTTAGATTATGGATTACGTTTAAGGACAAATTTGTGTTTAAAGTATAAAATATTGTGGTGAATAAATAACTAATATAATTACAAATAACAAAATTTAGCACTTTTTACAATGAAACAAAACAAAAACGGAAATGCAGTTAAAAAATTACATATGAAATCTTTTTTTACACGCTTTTTACACGCTTTTTATTAGCTTCACTTGTATGTCAGTCAGTATGTCAGTATGTCAGTAACCGACCCCTTTGAGCTCGATTTTGTCCTACTTTGAACGATCAGATTTAATTCATACTTTGCACACCTGTCAAAGGTCGATGACAATGCAATAATATAGTATCATGGAGCTGATCTGATGATGGAGTGGGAAGGTGGCCATAGGAACTCCTGTACTAAACAAGATAGACCCTTCGTGTTTGGGCTCGTATGTTTATATCGCGTCAAAATGCAATAATATGGTACAATGGAGCTGATCTGATGATGGAGTCGGAAGGTGGCCATAGGAACTCCTGTACTAAACAAGATAGACCCTTCGTGTTTGGGCTCGTATGTTTATATCGCGTGACAATGCAATAATATGGTACCATGGAGCTGATCTGATGATGGAGTCGGAAGGTGGCCATAGGAACTCCTGTACTAAACAAGATAGACCCGTCGTGTTTAGGCTCGTATGTTTATATCGCGTCAAAATGCAATAATATGGTACAATGGAGCTGATCTGATGATGGAGTCGGAAGGTGGCCATAGGAACTCCTGTACTAAACAAGATAGACCCTTCGTGTTTGGGCTCGTATGTTTATATCGCGTGACAATGCAATAATATGGTACCATGGAGCTGATCTGATGATGGAGTCGGAAGGTGGCCATAGGAACTCCTGTACTAAACAAGATAGACCCGTCGTGTTTGGGCTCGTATGTTTATATCGCGTCAAAATGCAATAATATGGTACAATGGAGCTGATCTGATGATGGAGTCGGAAGGTGGCCATAGGAACTCCTGTACTAAACAAGATAGACCCTTCGTGTTTGGGCTCGTATGTTTATATCGCGTGACAATGCAATAATATGGTACCATGGAGCTGATCTGATGATGGAGTCGGAAGGTGGCCATAGGAACTCCTGTACTAAACAAGATAGACCCGTCGTGTTTAGGCTCGTATGTTTATATCGCGTCAAAATGCAATAATATGGTACAATGGAGCTGATCTGATGATGGAGTCGGAAGGTGGCCATAGGAACTCCTGTACTAAACAAGATAGACCCTTCGTGTTTGGGCCCGTATGTTTATATCGCGTGACAGTGCAATAATATGGTACCATGGAGCTGATCTGATGATGGAGACGGAAGGTGGCCATAGGAACTCCTGTACTAAACAAGATAGACCCTTCGTGTTTGGGCCCGTATGTTTATATCGCGTGACAATGCAATAATATGGTACCATGGAGCTGATCTGATGATGGAGACGGAAGGTGGCCATAGGAACTCCTGTACTAAACAAGATAGACCCTTCGTGTTTGGGCTCGTATGTTTATATCGCGTGACAATGCAATAATATGGTACCACGGAGCTGATCTGATGATGGAGTCGGAAGGTGGCCATAGGAACTCCTGTACTAAACAAGATAGACCCGTCGTGTTTGGGCTCGTTTTACTTGTCTTGGCTAGCACTCTGCTGCTACATGATATGCAGGATCTCAAAAGCTTGTATTTAAAAACATTTAAACAAAAATCAACTAAAAAATGAAAAATAAATAATAGTTTAAAAAAACTAAAAAAAACACGTTTTTATAAAAAATCCAACTAAAAAAACAAAAAATAAAATTTAATATAATATAAAAAAGCGTGGGGTGTATTCAATTAATAATATAATATCTTAAAAAGCGCTTTGAATACACCCCACGCTTTTTTATATTATATTAAATTTTATTTTTTGTTTTTTTAGTTGGATTTTTTATAAAAGCGTGTTTTTTTTAGTTTTTTTAAACTATTATTTTAACGATTAGTATCTTTTTTTTTTTAAATTTACCTCATTTTTATACCAATTGAAATACATAAATGAACCTGTAATGTGGGCTTAACGTCCAAATGAACGTATATGTCATTTTATCGTAAAGAGGTAAAGGTTTCGCGTCCGTCTGCCTTCATGTCCCTAATATAGCAAACAGGTTACCTAGTAGAGAATACTCCAGTTCTCGCCACGAGACCCAATAAATGCCTTATTGACGTCAAGAAGAAGGATATGCATACCAATAGTCTCACTATAAGGAACGCCAAAGACCGTTTGAAGTGGAGAAGAAAGTGTTGAAAAGCGAGCCCCAAAGCGGATATTCCAGACGTAACCGGGATTTAACATCAGGCAGATAATGATAATAAAACAGATAACAGAAATTGTAAATAAAATATTTAGTCCTGTAATGTGTCCTGTCCTTTTCCTTGGGGCTTTTTTGAATGCCAATATTCATAATATTGTGTACCCTACAACCTACCCCTACCCCTAGCTATGTACGAGTATTTATCTCTTAGCTGTGTTAGAGCAATTATGTATTTCGTTAATTGCGTATAACTGCGCTACTGCTTTATAGTAGAATTATTTTCTCCGTGCAGTTTGGGTCATAAATAATGGGAGCGGTGAAGCGAGTATTTCGCTCTCTCTTCCACTCAAGGGCCTTATGGGCAGGCATAGTGATACGCATTATTGTTGTCGATAAGCGTTATCGATAGTGTAAAATAAATTATTAATTAGGTATCTATGTATTAAAAAACTATAAGTACAAAAGTTTAGAATGTAACAAGTTGTATTAAAAATAAATATAAATACTTATATCTAAGTTTAAAATTAACAGCAAAAAAGATAATAATGATTTTTATAAGAATGATAATCTTTCTTTGATAAGAATGAGTCTTTATCGATAATGGCGTTGCGCCCGCGCAACATGCTCACCGCCTTAGCCGGGCTGAGGCCGAGGTTTGATTTATGACCCAAACTCCACGGAGAAAATAATTCTACTATAGTTCTTAGCTTAATTTTATATAGCCTACAATTATTTCCCTAAATACATATAATTGTTTTTTAGTTCCTTTTCACGGCGTATCATCGGAATCCCATATAAATATAATAACAAAAATAAATGTTATTAAGGTAAGGTAGATAGATAAAACTTTATTGCCCACCAATCTAAATAATTAGAAAAATATGAATATTCTCTTCTTAACAAAACAATAGGCGATCTCGTCCAGGCAACATAACTTCAATGAAATTCTTAACTAATCTGGCGATTTAGATGGAGCAGAAAATACGTTAGGATTGCAAAATCTAATTAACTTACATAAAAATTACAAGGGCATGCTCATTTATAAAATACCTATATTTTGTATATAAATTAGTAATGGCCCGTGGTAGCTTAGTGGTCAGTACATGCATCCCAATCTCAAAGGGCGCGGGTTTGACACCTGGCCGAAGAAGCATACGTGCATATTGTTATAACTACCACGTGCTAAGGGGGAAGAAAAACATCGTCATGAAACCTGCACATCGAGAAAACTGATGTGCTAAACCCTTAGACCTGGTTGAATGGTCTAAGGCCAAACCCGCCGATACGCCTTGGACAAGCGTGGCTGGGTATATTGTCCGTTCGCCCTATAAAAAAATGGGAGGCCCGAGCCAAGCAGTTGGAACATTTATGAGCTGATATTATATAGATAATAATTATATTATCATGTGACTAGCATATTATACTAACAAATATTACAACAGATAACTAAGTAAATGTTTATTACATACATTTTCATTAAAAGACAAAAAGTAATTTCTAAGTGAATGCCGTTTAGGTAATGTTTTTGCCTTTCTATAAAAGAGGCAACACATTTCAAAGTTAGATAGATAACCTGCACTATTTAAGAGGAATCATAAAAGAAGGTCTAAGGAAATCTGCGTAATCATTTTAACAGGTGAAAGTGAAGATACATGCACTGATTTATAAAGCCACTGGAAAGCTTTGCGACTTAACCGCGTATTGTATTATTTTTTATCGTTTTAATACTTTATATTAAGATATCAACTCATTAGGTATGTCATTTTTATCTTCATCTGCTCATTAAAATCTGAAAGTAGTGAACCTACATCTAATGATTATAGTCTTTACTATTAAATTAAATTTCTCAAATCAACTTCACTACACTTCATTGAAATACAATAGCCCGGTTCCTATTCTTCCTATTTTCTTCAATAATCCTACAATAAACGGTGCTTCCTTTCCTTAAATGCATTCCTCTAGTGTACATTATTATAAGCATCAGTTAGCATCACGCCACAATCAGATTAAGGACAGGTTTTTTTTATTGCACGAGTTCAGCAGACAGGCAGACGGCCCGCCTGATAGAAAGCGGTTACCATCGCCTATAAACATATGAAACACCAAAGTTACTATGAATGTGCTGCCACTCTCTAAAAGGAAACTGGACCTGAACACTAATGGCGGAACACAATTCAAGGTTGTTATAACGGTATAATCTAACCCAGGGGTGGCAGCCATCCAGACGGACAAATACCCTACCACCTGGCTGTGCATTGTTATGTCTTGTTGCTGAGTTTTTATAAAAATATCAATAACTCCTGATACAATCAATAAATGTAATAAAATTTATACTAACAAAATGTATACAAAATCCATTTACAGTGATCATCATGCAATTATAATAGATATTATTTGTTTTCTTTTTTACAAATGCAGTATAAAGACATATCGCACTAATATAATTTAGTATACTCTGTCGACCTCGATAGTACACTAGGGTACGTTATAACATTATTTCGTGTTCATGAAGTTGATTGTTCTCACTGTTTTTTATCAAATTTTATTTCTTACATTCTCGCATGCAAAGCACTCGCGAACGTTGTCGGCTTGAAATGAAACCGCTAAAAATAAACTGGCAATTTCACAAAAAAACTTTATAATAGAAACATTACGTTGGTATTTTCGGATTTTATTAGCAATAAAATCGCGAGCGGGTATACCGCAAAAATGTTTTATGTTTAATTTAAATTAAAATCTCCGGGGTCTTTAATTATAACACCTTTTATGTTTTGGTTTACATAGCACCGCATTTTGATACTGTAAATTCAGGATGCTTTTATTCCCTATTCTCTCGCATGTCACAAACGTTTCTGGAAAACTTTTTGGGGGTGCGTTGTCTTTTTAACGAAAAAGGGACCATTTTACAATGGTCCCTTTTTCAAAGATGTTGATGTTCTTTTTTACGATGTTACCATCGTAATGTTCTCCCGTTTAGCCGTATGTCTAAGTAATCTGTTATAATCATTTTTTCGAAAATTACAACATGTATGTGGAAAGAATTTTTGATAGGAAGGTATATTTTCGATTTTATGTAAAATCGCACAGTCGTAAAAACTTACGCGTAGCGCGCATAAAATCTGTAACAATATAATATAGAATTCCGGTGCGTAATTAATTCCGTCGTGCGAGCATTTTTATAAATTTCCTATAGAGTCACTACAGATATTGTGGCAGAATCGAAGGTCAAATTTTTGGAACCTAGTCTCTGAGAAAAATTAATTAAAAATCATTAAGATAATAGAGTTTTAAAAGTATTTACAACGATAAATGTATAGAGCATGTCCCGTTAAATACTTTTTAAGATCCTCATTTCTTGTAAAGTATTCTGTACTAATTAAAACTACTCGACGTTACTACGTCTAATACTCTTAAAGGTAAGTATGACTCTTATATCCCCTATACCTATCATTGTTGCTAAACATTCCGTATATAATTAATGGACTCCTGATGTCCGACGTATTATGCAATCAGTTTTCGTCAATTCATCAAGTTGTATGTTTACGACTTAATCAGGTATCAACTTTTGACATATTTTCATAATCGTAAACAACTTGTCACTGGGTGACACTGACATAACTGCATTACTTTTGATTACTTATTTAATATACTGTATTTTTGAACAATTTTCGTAATTTGAAATATTGTACCACTAAAATAACAACAATCGATAAGGATCCCACTGTTGAGCCCTCCTACTTAGAAAAACGGCTTCTTCAACTTGCGTTGGCTGGATTCACAGATCCGTTATCTCGATGTGAAGATTTCATCGTAATGTTTTTCTTGACTTCCTAATCTCTGTACACCGCGGCGCAATGTGTCATCGCTTTAACAGCGATGAGAAGGAGCGGCAAGAAACAACTGTAATCGTCTGTAATCTTTTTTGTGGTTGGTTTAATAAATATGATACATATATTAATTTAATATCACATAATTAATGGATTCACAGCTAAATATCCAGTTAGTTTTTATTTTCCAGATCATTAATTCTTCAGAATCCCTTTTTGTGAGATCATTAGAACACACAACATCCCTTAAAACGCCTAGCCGTCGTTTATTCGGCCTACACCTTACACCGGGTCTTAGCAAAGGCATAATTGCTAGACACTTGTTAAATTATTTTCCTCTTTTTTTATAAAACATGGCAGCACCAGTGTGAACATCTCATTGCTTTTAAAACTCACCAATTTCCACAATATCAAAGCTGTAAATATATCCACACCTTAAAATATGGTATATTAGGTAATTATAAGTAGAAGATTTATGATAACGAATTGATACGTCCTTATATAGTATACTAGCGGCCCCGACAGACGTTGTCCTGCTCTGAAAAAATAAAAATCTAGGACCCGATCCCAGCGCCACCTACCGGTTCTAATTGTGAATCTAAACCATCTGGGAGGGTTCCCGGTTTTTTGTGTTTGATTGGGTAATCAAATACACAAAAACAAAATCACCAATATCGGTTCAGGTGATAAGGAGGATTCTAGTACCCGATCTCAGCGCCACCTACCGGTTCCAACAGGATAAGAAGTATCCTATGTCCGTCTCCTGCCTCTAAGCTACCTCCCCACCAATTTTCAGCCAAATCAGTATAACCGTTCTTGAGTTATAAATAGTGTAACTAACATGACTTTCTTTTTAGATTCTTCTTCTATAGTAACATAAAATTACTATATGATAACAATATAACTATTTGACGTCTAACCTGTCACTAGTCCAGGTATTTCATATTGCAACTAATTATGTGTGCAGGTGAGCCAGTTAAAAAGCTGTAAAATATTTCCAAAATTTATATGATGTCAATTGGTTTGCGATAAAACAAATAATATATTGTTACATACCGACACAGACCGCACATCTGGCATGTGGTAAAACGAATTCTGTTATTTACTTCGTGTTTAAACTTTAAAAACATATATTGTTATCGTACTTACTTTATGGCTGTAATTAGTGTCGAACGAATTAATCCTTGTTTTATGGCCGTCGAAGCTGGCAGTTGTGCGGGATTAACTGGGTGAACGCGACCCTTTGTTCTATTGTATAGTTAGTATAAAAAAATGCCCAAACGGAGGGGTGAGGCAGTCAATCGACGACTACGATACGATTAAGACGTGTAGTACTTTCGATTAGCGACATAATGACGGACTTTGCGCGTGTTAAATTGCATTTAATCGTGCAGTGTGAACTGGTTGCATCCAGTTTTATTTTGTACTTGTTTTATACGTGTTTGTACAGTTCTAATAAACTCTATAGTAATTCCAACGGCATTTATTTTAATTCGAGCCCTGTAGCTCGTAACAATATCAATAAATCATGTTGAAAAGCGAAAAGGCTAAATTATAACTCATAGTATTACTGCATTTTTATATAATCTTCCAGGTACTATTTGATTTCTCCGTTTGTCACCAATATCAAAACCTAGCTTGATTGACTTGTAGGAAATAAAATGTCGCGTTTTCGGAAATTATACGGAATCGATTTGAACCCAGACTCCGTCGGAGGTGGAGCAATAGGGGTATTAAAAAGTTTCATTCCTCCTTCTGGATAAAATGGCGGTGAAATTTTAAACCTTATTAAAAGTTTAAGTATAACAGTAAGAGGATAAATGAGAAAAGAAAATGTTGTTTACCGGTTGAAGCAATAAATAAAAGTAAATAAATCATTTGTTTTTATAGATAACAGTATAATCTTTCGGAAAAATACGGTATAGTTTATATCATAAATACATTTGTAATAAATTTTAGGACAGTTGTTTTTTCTTTCAACCGGACATTTGATTTACGTCACTTAAGAGAATGCGGCATTTCGGATTGTTCCTGTATACATACTACCTTTAAAAGTGCAATGTAAAATATACATTTATGAAAGTAACATTAATATATATTTATCAAATATCAATTATCAAAAAGCGGCTCGCGAGAGCAAAATTTGAACACATCGGCAGAATAGGCGAACGGCTTGCTCGCTTTCCTTCTGGAACGCGAGCATTCTGGTCGCTCGCCAAGGCTGTCGAGGGTAATTTCTGTCGGCCGTCCTTTCCATCATTGCACACAGCGGACGACCAACTGGCTCATACCGCAAAAGATAAAGCCGAACTTCTGGGCAATATCTTTGCGGCCAATTCGACTCTTGACGACGGAGGAGCAACCCCGCCTACTATCCCGCGGTGTGAGAGCTCTATGAAAGAAGTTCGCTTTACACAGAAAGCGGTTCGTAAAGCTCTTAGCTCCCTCGACGTCAAGAAGTCGTCCGGGCCAGACGCTATATCTGCTGTCGTGCTCAGGACTTGTGCTCCAGAGCTATCTCCAGTCCTGGCCCGTCTCTTCACACTCTCTTATACTACCAGCTGTGTCCCGTCTTCGTGGAAAGTTGCCCTAGTTCATCCTATTCCTAAAAAAGGTGATAGGACCGACCCATCCAACTACCGGCCTATAGCGATAACTTCCTTGCTCTCAAAGGTGATGGAGCGAATCATCAACGTGCAGCTTTTGGGTTACCTTGAAGATTCTCAGCTACTTAACGATCGGCAATATGGCTTCCGCCATGGTCGATCTGCTGGGGATCTCTTGGTATACCTAACACACCGTTGGGCAGAAGCCATTGAGAGCAAGGGAGAGGCCTTGGCAGTTAGCCTTGACATCGCTAAGGCCTTTGATCGGGTTTGGCATAGGGCACTTCTCACGAAGCTGCCATCATACGGGATACCCGAGGGGCTTTGCAAGTGGCTATCCAGCTTTCTTGGTGGTCGCAGCATCAAAGTCGCTGTTGACGGCTGCTGCTTATCCACCAAGCCTATCAATGCTGGTGTGCCACAAGGTTGCGTGTTGTCGCCGACACTGTTCATCCTGCATATAAATGACCTGTTGTCTATAGAGAACATTCATTGCTATGCGGATGACAGTACCGGTGACGCCAGATACACCAGTCGCGCAAATGCTCCTCGGTCGCTAGTAGAAGAGAGTCGGGTTGGACTTGTGTCTGAAGTAGAGAACTCCCTGGAGCGAGTTTCTGAATGGGGACGACAGAATCTTGTCCAGTTTAACCCCACGAAGACACAGGTCTGCGCATTTTCTGCCAAAAAGACCCCATTTGTCCCTGCGCCACAGTTCCCAGGAACACATCTTACTATCTCCAATAGTATCGGGATCCTTGGCGTCGACATAACGAACGACGTGCAGTTTCGGGGTCACCTGGAAGGCAAGGCTAAACTTGCCTCCAAAAAGCTTGGTGTGCTAAACCGGTCCAAGCAGTACTTCACTCCGCGGCAACGACTTGCGCTGTACAAAGCGCAAATCAGACCGCATATGGAGTACTGCTCACATCTATGGGCTGGAGCACCAGCTTACCAGACTGACCCCCTCGACTCCATCCAGCGTCGCGCCGTTCGTATCGTCGACGATCCCATACTAACAGGCGGCTTAGAATCGCTTAGCCTTCGAAGAGACTTTGCGTCTCTCTGCGTATTCTACCGCCTGTACAACGGAGAGTGTTCCGAGGAACTGTTTGATCTGGTGCCTACGCCTCACTTTTACCACCGCACCGCTCGCCAGCGACGGGATGTTCACCCTCATTTCCTTGAGCTCCCACGCTCTACTACGCAACGGTTCTCTAGAACATTTATTCCGCGTACAACAATGATCTGGAGGGAGCTTCCCGCCGCGGTTTTCCCTTTGCGCTATGACATGGGGTTCTTTAAGAAGGGCGTTATAAAATTTCTTAGAGGTCGGCAACGCGTTGGCGACACCCCTGGTGTTGCAAACGTCCATAGGCGACGGTAACCACTTTTCATCAGGTGGGCCGTCTGCCTGTTTGCCTACTTAAGGCAATAAAAAAAAAAAAAAAAAAATATATTTATATTTTTACCTATGGTCAAAATGTCATAATAAAATTAAAATCCCGTTGGAATTACTATACAATTTATTAGAACTATACTAACACATATAACACAGGTACAAATATAACTGGACACAACCAGCCCAAACTGCACGATTCAATAACACGCGCAAAGTGCGTCACTATATAGCTATTCGAATATACACGTCTTGCTCGTATCGTAATCGTCGCTTGAATGCCGTATCGTATCGTAATCGTTTAACGTTTTATACTAAAGTGTACAATACAACAATCGACCGTGTGGACTGAAGTTTCCGAGAAACCATAATCTGCACACCTGCGGCCATAAACAAGTACAACAACAATATTATCTGATTGCATATTTTAAACACAAAGTAAACAAAAGAAGTGCAAATGCGGGGAAAGGTAATAAACCAGGTGTGCATTCACTTTGTCGGCATGTAACAATATGTAATATTAATCAATTGAATGCAATTGGCAAAAAAATACTTTATTATATTAATATTTACTTTATGTTGTTATAATAAATATATTGTTATGTCAACATCCGAAGTTGTGGGATGAGACGTAAATAATTATATAATTCATCAGCGACATAAAAAAATACTTACATATATATTTTGAAGAAATTGCCTAATTGAAAGTACCAATAAATTTGAATGTGTGAAGCAAAGTATTACGTTATATCAATGTTGCGATAGAGATTAACTTATTAGAGAATCAAATAAAAAGATCTGTAATTGGCAGCCACGTTTTATGCCTGTTCTAATACCTGTCGAGCGTAATTTAAGAGCACGAGGAAGATTTTATGGCTTATCCTACTCACATGTTGAGCACAACAGTCGTAAAATGACGTACCTCGTTGATGCCCTAATTCCCAGCTTCTTAACTGTGGTGGCTTATTTCAGTGCATCTGCAATTGTAATGAAACCTTCGGCAGATCGATAGCAAACTTGTTGAGACCAGACTGTAAAAGAGAAGTGCTTTTGACACGACTTTCTTTCAACGTTTGTTTTTCCATTCAATAGAGATTTCAAGTTAAGATTGTAGGTTAAGAAAAATAGATGTCATCGCAAAATACCTAGTTTATTTTTTCTTAGGGTTTGATCGAGTATTTTAGAACAAGTTAAAGTCATATATTAGTACACTTGAAATATAGAATAGAATAGAATACAAAATAGTTTATTGTTCACCACATACACATAAAATAAACAATTTACAGTAGTCACATTAAACAGTAAAAGTAGGAGCAATGGGCGGCCTTATCGCTTTAGACCGATCTCTTCCAGACAACCCCGGCCATGGATTTTATGAACAGGAGATTCGCAAGTGTATGACGTTGGCGTGCAAATTCAATGCATACATAAATAGGATATATAAATATCACACAATACATATACCTAAAATGAATAAAAATAAAATGTAGAATAAACAATAACACATATTAATATTATATATATACTAATATATACATTATTAATATGTGTATAGCAATAGCTACATAATATTAATACTAGTTAATACTAGTATATCCTAGCTCGTAACAATATTATGTATTAATATACATAATATTGTTACGAGCTACAAGACTCGAATTAAAATAAATGCCATTGGAATTACTATAGAGTTTAATACAAACATACATACATATTGTCACGCCTGTTTCCCATTGGGGTAGGCAGAGACGATGGATCTCCACTTGTTACGATCTTGACAAACACTTTTCGCTTCATCAACTTTCATTAATCTTCTCATACATACACGCTTATTTAAACTATATAAACACGTAGAAAACAAGTACAAAATAAAACTGGATGCAACCAGTTCACACTGCACGATTCAATGCAACGCGCGAAGTCCGTCACTATGTCGCTAATCTAAAGTACTACACATCTTACTGATATCGTAGTCGTCGCGTGACTGCCCACCCCTCCGCATTGTTTTATACTAAACTGTATAATACCGACAAAGCGGCCACGTTCAGGCACATCGGGCAAGCTTCGACGCAATGCAATAAAAACAATGATTAATTCGTTCGACACTAATTACAGCCATAAAGTAAGTACGATAACAATAGATATTTTCAAAGTTTAAATACGAAATAAATAAAAGAATTCGTTTTAACAATATGCAGGTGTCGGTATATAACAATATATTAATATTATATATACTAATGTACATTAAAATATATATTAAAATTTAATGTACAAATACACTAATAAAAAAACGTACATGTACTCGTAATTAGGTATAAAATATTTATTATAAAGTGAGATAATATTCTCGCACCAGTTTTTAGAAAAGAACCTGGTTAAAGTATACGTCTTTATGGACGCATATCCATTACATCGGTTAGTGCGATATTATGATTATAGTCGTTGTATAATAGTCCACCCCAAAATTTATGGCCGGTCATAAATACATTAGCAACGTAATGCTACACACTAGATGCATTTTCATATAAAAAGGTACGGTTCTGCCTTATGAAGCTAATCTGGAGAGACCGTAAAGTTTAACGTTGACTAATGGCCTGTTCCTACATTTTACTATTCATTCATACTAGTAGTAACAAATTGTTTTTTTTTATTAGTAGTAAGGTAAATGAACGTTTAGTAAGATTTGTAGGAACCGGTCATTAGTGAAGTAGCTCAAACTTAGTTTCAACTTAAATAATTAACTACATAATTATGTAAATTGCACACATGCTTATTATTGTACGTATTTTATCTGATTTTCCAGTGCCTTCTAATTTCAAGAACGTATTGGATTGACAAGTTACAATTTAAACTAAATTGTACGATATCTCTTTATTACAATTATGTTGTATAATCAAACAAATTGAAACATGACCCACCATAAGGTGAAATACAATTAGGTTGAAATTCGCTACACATTATCAGTTTTGTATAATGTGTGTACATATTTTAGAGACAATTTGAATTAATCTAATAAAAAATAATGTAGAACATAATCTTTTTCTTTCACCTTTTCCCAATTATTTGGGGTCGGCACAATATGTCTTTTCCTTCCACAGTCCTATATTCTAACATACGCCCTCTGTCACAGCACAAATCATCATAGCATCCTTCACACAATTCAAAAGATATGGATTTGTTGTGAAATGGGGAATGTGAAGTGTGGAATTTAGTAACATAATTATTATCTTCCAGTATAAAATATTTATTATCGTCCAGTGCTCGTCGCTCTAATGACCCTGAGGCTTCTTTGGCCAGAGCACGTGGCATTTGTTAATGCGTGTATATTTGGGATTCATTTCTACAAAGCTGACTACCATTCTTATAATACTGACCTCAATGTTGGGCAGGGCCATTTTTACCCAGGGGTGCAAGGGGTGCATGGTACCCGGGCGCAAGGAGCTAGGAACGCAAGTAGATTGAATTACTTTCAGTTCAGTACTATACCAATGTGTTTCAATTCATACATATAAACCCAGTTGTTCCTGAGAGAAATGACTGTGACATACAAAAACAGACCGCAGGGTGGACATGATAAATGCATTAGGTTTCAGTTCTGCAAAAATGGCTAGGGATGTTTAAAAATGAAACTAAAAAGTTAAATGCTATTTTATTGTTGTTAAGGGGTGAAAGGGCGCAAGCTACTTTTCACACGCCGGCGCCCGACATGGTTCAGACGGCTCTGATATTGGATTTAATAGGAATTATTGGGGGTAAACTGCTAGTGGTACTAGGGGTCTGGGAATATGGGTGACTATGGCTCGTCGATATGTTCGGAACATAGAAAAATGGGAAGATGCTGACTCACCACTCCTTGCAGGGGACCAAAAAATACCATAGAAGACAGGGGCAACATGGGTGTGAGTGGCTAAGGGGTGTAGAGAGGTGGGCTGCAGGTTCACCGAAGCTACTTCCGACGTTATGCCATTTATCACTTTCACCCCTGGACCTTGAGTCTTAGCTCTAGCTATCTCCACTCCATGCCGGCTGGCTAAGGCAAGCACGGAGGCGGAGGCCTGGCTTTGGCCCCAGGAATCAAGTCCGAGGTGTCGCTACTCACCTAAGGCTTCGCTACAAAGCCCCATTTTTATTATTATATTGTCTCATCTATTTATCTTATTCTAATATTTGTATATGTTATCAGTATTGATTGTCTATTTATTTTATAACTAGCTGAGCCGGCGAACTTCGTACCGCCATATTTTCTGAATTCCTAAAAGACTTTGTTTCATGACACAAAAACAAAATCACCATAATCGGTCCAGGTGATTAGGAGGATTCTAGAACCCGATCTCAGCGCCACCTACCGGTTCTAATTGCGAATCTAAATCATCCGGGAGGTACTCAAACACACAAAAACAAAATCACCAAAATCGCTCCCGGTGATTAGGAGGATTCTAGAACCCGATCTCAGCGCCATCTACCGGTTCCAATTGTGGATTTAAACCATCCCGGGACCCACTCAAACACACACACAATATTTCATCAAAATCGGTAAAGTCGTTCTCAAGTTATGCGCTTACCAACACATTTTGCGATTCGTTTTTAACCGACTTCAAAAAAAGGAGGAGGTTCTCAATTCGTCGGGAACTCTTTTTTTAATGTATGTTCATCGATTACTCCGAGATTTATGATCTGATTTACGTGATACTTTTTTTTTGTTCGACGCGAAATAGCTTACAATTGGACCCCTAAAAATTTGACATAGTTTGGCCTAGTAGTTTTGATTTAATAAAAAAAAAATATGAAAAAAATTCTATTCCGTTCCATATGTACACCGACTACGCTAAGATTTATGATCCGATTTACGTGATTCTTGCTTAGTTTGATGCGGAATAGTTGCCATTTGGTCCCCTAAAAATTTAACATAGTTTGGCCCAGTAGTTTACATTTTACGAACATTTTTATGTTCCCGTTTCTTGGGACCTATATTTTTTAATAAGCGCGGCACCTTTCGTAATTCTACTCATACGTAGCTAGGCACTAGAAAGTAACAAATAAAATAAATACACTTCGTTTAAAAAAATCGACTTCAAAAACTAAAAAACTAAAAAGTATAAAATAACTTATTTCTAAAGCTATAAATTATCTAAAACATCTCGAAGTCGGTGCAAAGTAAAACATAAAAATGACTATATTTTAAAATTACTAAGCACCGACTTTAAGATGTTTTAGATAATTTATATTAATGATAATACATAGCTTTAGAAATAAGTTATTTTATACTTTTTAGTTTTTGAAGTCGGTTTTTTTAAACGAAGTTTTTTTATTATAATATATAAGATGACCCGGCGAACTTCGTACCGCCATATTTTCTGAATTCCTAAAAGACTTTGTTTCATGACACAAAAACAAAATCACCATAATCGGTCCAGGTGATTAGGAGGATTCTAGAACCCGATCTCAGCGCCACCTACCGGTTCTAATTGCGAATCTAAATCATCCGGGAACCCACTCAAACACACAAAAACAAAATCACCAAAATCGCTCCCGGTGATTAGGAGGATTCTAGAACCCGATCTCAGCGCCATCTACCGGTTCCAATTGTGGATTTAAACCACCCCGGGACCCACTCAAACACACACACAATATTTCATCAAAATCGGTAAAGTCGTTCTCAAGTTATGCGCTTACCAACACATTTTGCGATTCGTTTTTATATATAAGATTAGCTTCTGCCCGTGACTTCATACGCGTGGAAAGGAAGTTAAAAAACACCCGCGTTTTTGAAACAATCTTCATTGGTGCTCCGCTCCTATTGCTGTTAGCGTGATGGTTTATAGCCTGTAACCTTCATCAATAAATGGGCTATCTAACACTGATTTTTTTTTCAAATCAGACCAGTAGTTCCTGAGATTAGCGCGTTCAAGCAAACAAACGAAAGAAACAAACTTATCAGCGTTATATATTATATATATAAGATAAAACTCTCTCACTGACACCACACCCTGTCAAATTATCCGCTTCTATTATGTTACGTTGCAGAGAAATTATTAAGTTATATTTTAAGTCTGTTATAAGCTGTTTAAGTAATTAAAGCTTTTTAACTATCCCACGGGAACTATTTAATTTTTCGGGATCAAAAGTATCCTATATGTTGACCAGGGATATAAGCTATCACCATACAAAATTTCATGTAAATCGGTCCAGTCGTTTCTGAGATTACCCGGTACAAACAGACAGACAAACAGAGAAATAAAAAATTCTTTAAAAATCTAAATTAGTTCTATTTTACTTCTTACATCCCCCTGACTCGGTTATTAGCAAAAAAAATTATTGTCCTCTACAATTTTATTATAAATAATGTAATATAGAAGATAATAAATTCCTTTTATTGCGAATTACATGCATGCAATTTAACAAAAAAAAAAACATTTTTTTTCTTATATCACGTAATTCGGCGTGCCTCTTGGCATAGGCCTCCTCCAGCTCTTTCCATTGAGCTCGGTCTTCTGCAACTCTGGTCCAGTGGTCCTAGGGTTAGACGGATATTGTAACTCCATTTTGTTTTAGGACGCCCCTTTCTTCTAATGTCCCCTCTTGAATACCATAAGGTTACTTGCTTGCTCCATTTATTTATTTTGCAACGTAACATATGTCCGGTCCAACTCCATTCAGATGTTCTATACGAGTTATTACATCCGTTACTTTTGTCTTCCTCCTTCCTCCTATTTACAAATTTCGGATTCTGTCACTAAGCCTGATATTCAACAAGCTTCTTTCCATTGCTCTTTCTGTTTTAGCAAGTTTTTCTCTGTGTTTGTCCGTTAACGTCCATGTCTCGGAGCCGTATGTCATGCAGGGGAAAATACAAGTCTTGAAAGTCTTTCGCTTGATATGTATGCCTAGATCTTTATTCTTCATTATTTCTTTCAAGGACCAGTATTTCTTCCAACCACAGGCTATTCTTTTGTTTATTTGGTTTGTTCCTTGGACATAAAGTCTTCAGGAGATATAATTTGTCCTAGGTAAACATATTCTTTCACATATTCAAACTTGGTTCCATAGACCTCTATGTTGGTTTCTGTTGAGTTGGTCATTAGTTTTGTTTTATCTGCATTAATTAATATACTTCTCTGCTTTTTTTACTATGTCTTTTATCGTGTGTTCTAGTTTCTTAGGATCTTCTTCTAGCAGGAAAATCTCATCTGCAAATCTTAAATGATTGAGGCGGCTTCCATTGATTGTAATACCGTAATTATCCCAGTCTAATCTTCTAAATGTGTGTTCTAGCACAGCTTTTTATTTTATAGTATTTTAGAACATTTTATATGAACAATTAAGATGTTACACTTCTTCTCTATCTATATAAACTTACTAACTATGCTAAATATCAACTTTCTGTGTGCGAACAATACGCGCAAAAAGGACTGAAGGTTTCCCGTCCGCTTAACTTTATATAGATTATTGTAAGTCGCGCTTCCTCTTCTCCCGTGCAGAAAGGAAGTAGGTACTAGATGAGGCTCCACTTAGAATATGGTTACGCCACAGCTAAGTTGAAATTTTAATTGTTATTCTCATAAAGTTTATATATAAAAATATTTAAAATCTCGACTCCCTTGTCTTGCAGATGTCCATGGGGCCATAGTAAACATTTACCACAAGGTGGTTTTCGTTTGTTGAAATCAATCATAAAAAATAATATTTTCTCAAAAAAACACTCGTATCCTATATGAGTCGTATAATTCCAATACCCGCCAACTCCATTAAAACACAAAATTAAGTTATGTATGTTTCTGGATAGTCTATGAAATTTCTCGTATGTCCTTTTGTTCGTTTTATACCAAAAACCGCCAACTTCCAAATAATTTGACATCAAACTTTCGAATTTGTTCCAAAATCCGAGATATTAGAACACTTTTTGAACACTTTTTCGCTTTTACTGACAATATGTTGCGTGTGGAGTTAGCGGATATTGGAATTATACGACTCATATACAATAGCGTTTATATTTCCAAGGTCTGCATCAAAATTCAACATTATACTACTAATAGGTAAAAAACGCTTTCTTGTTATGAGCATGTCATTAACACACATAACCAAATTTTGGAATGTATCATTCGGAATTAATAATAATTTTTTTATTTAAAACTCACGTGAGACTAAACGTTCTAGGTTAACATAAGATTAATTAACTGCAAATCCGGTTTAAAACGAAATATTTTTACGTTTAAAAGTAGTAACCAATATTGGCGGTTTAAAATTGGTTGGTTATCTTAGTGTATGTATGTGATACATTTTACAATAACAGTCCTGAATAGAGTTGCCATCTGTCCGGGTTGCCCCGGATTTTTCCTAATTTAGAGGGCATCCTGGGAGCATCCGTACGATGCGCACTTCACATTCGACGCAGTGAGTCGCAAAATAAAAAGTTGATTTATGACATTTTGAAGTGTTTCTTATACTGACTAAATTTTAATAAAAACCTGTTGAAACGTCTGGGTTCTGGGCTCCAAAATCCGGAGTTTTCAACCATTTTGATCTGGTTGCCAAATTATAGAGATGGCAACCCTAGTCCTGAATCAAAATAAATTTCTTAGTAATATAAAGTTTAAAATATTTTTCGGTACTATTTAGTTAATTTAATTAGAATTATTCCATAGACAATTAGGGACAGATGGAATGGTGTTACAAAGACATAAGCGCTCCATTTTTACAACAATAGCTACGACCTAGATCTATTTCTGTTGGAACAACGACGGTAAATATTTATCAAGGATTTGAAGTAATTTTCTAAATGTATAGTATTTATTATATACCACATACCGCGTTTTCTACATGGCTCCTCCTTGAGTAATTTTAGGCTAAATATATGTTCGGTATTCTATTGTACGTCGTTATTATATACCGGTTATAATTTGTAGGTGATATGCTAATTTATGTTATTAACCCAACCATGTGTAATTGCATGATTATTGCATATCACAGAGTAGTAACGTGAAAAGAGTTGTACATAATCATCTTCTTGCTTTTTTTTTAGAAGCATGAAAGCCATGCCTTCTACCGGATTCAGCGAGGTTTAACGCTAATTGTAAGATGATCTTGACGAAGAAATAGGCAACATTTACTACTAAAGCTACAGTAAAGTAGCTAAAGTACAGTTTTTACCAGTTTTATGATAATTAAAGTATTTTCATGTTTTAAAATAACTAATAAACAATTCGTTATTAAAGTCAGCGTCAAAAGACATAAAAGCAAATGTTTTTACTTAATAACATTTACTCATATTTACTAACACGTAGAAATTATCTATGCTGTCTATAGGTAGGTATATAAAATAATTTTCTCTTTAAAGGGGCTGAGATTGAATGCACTTCAAAGGATTCCGTGGGAACTGGAAATGCACAACTTCATCCGAGCGCGCAAATTAAAATCTTTGTAAGCCTTCACGCTCTGAGGGAGTGTTCAATGTACATAAATTGATTAGTTTAACAGAATGAGTGACACGTTGTTATCACGACACGTTAGAACACACAATGGATCATGCTTTAAACGCGCCTTATATTATGTATACATTGACAGACGTTGAGAGTAGTTTCCATGTATAATTGAGATATTAGACATTAACGATAAGAAACAAAGAGGATATAATTACTAAGCTTAACATAATAATAATAATAATCGGCAGACAAACACACATATTGAATTGAATATCCCTAAATTAAGCCAGTTACGCGTGTGTTATGGGTAATATACAACGGACTACTCTGGGGCCGATCCCAGACACCCAGACTATAGTAAATAACGGAGAAAATATATTTCCGAAATTTACTATATCAGGAATCCAACCCGGAGCCTCTGCGTTGCAGTGAGGTAGGTAGGTAAATAATAAAACCAATAAAAAGGTTCTAAATATCTAAATAATCTTCTTCTACAATATAGAAAATCAAACAACTTTGACCTAAGTAATTTTCAACTTTACTGTCAAAGTTGTAAATATTTGTGAAACGGTTCTGTGAATTAGTTTAAAAAGGCAACGTTGCTTAAAAAACGTTAAATTAATCAATTAGAAAACTGGCGAACATTTTCATACCACGACTGTCCTTGGCATCGTTTGGAAATTTTATATACAATGCAATGAAAATTTTTTGTTGAACAAAATTTGTACAGTACCCACTACGAATTTTGAATAATGATAAAAGTAGCAGACATATATATGAAATTAGAAAACTATTTTAGTATTGTATTTTATTGATATTATATTGTTAATTTAATACATAATTTATTAAGGAAAAAGCACATTTAAGATTAAGATCGCAAATGTTTCTTTTTATGACAACACTACCTGATGCCTTTATTGTGAAAAATTACATTAAACACTGCATGAAACATTTAATAAAATACAACAGCCCATATACGTCGCACTGCTGGGCTCGGCCCTCCTACAAATGGGACACGGACAGTATACCCGCCACGTCTGTCCATGGCGGCTTGGCAGATCGATTATTTCGATGTGCAGGTTTCGTCACGATCTTTTTCTTCACCGTTGTTAGCACGTGATACTTGTAGTAAACTGCACATTAGGTCAGAAAACTGCCAAAGTGGCATTTAACCAAACATTTAATTAATATGTGTATATTTAACAACTGTTGACATTACACTATGTATGTGTATTTAGAATTTTTATCACTGGACAGCCTTATCTGATATGGCAGTGAAGCCTTTTTATTTTACCGTGTTTAAAAGTGTTATGAGTTTTATATATCAGTTCCTTTCATGAAGCACATTTAATTTTGTTTAAAGCATCCTCTCAAGCAACCTCGTACAGCAAAACATATTTAAAATAATGATTAGGAGCTTTGTCGATTTGTCCCATTTCGCCAAATAAACTAAGTTGCTATATAAATTCAAATTTAATAATACTATTTCTAAAACATAGTTAAACCCAACACGTTTACTTAATCGATGGGTAATTTACTCAGTTTGTTCTTGAATTTTAAATATTTTGCAATTTCTTTGCTCTTTAAGCCTGTAACTGTTCTATTGCTATCTATTATTAGTATAGGATCAACTCTATCTTTGTCGTCCATTTTTTGTTTGAGGTTCTTTACAAAATATATAGATGGAATGTTTACTACACTTGAGTTATTTGCAGTCTCTTCCGGGAATATGACATAAATTACTATTGGATTACTATCTCCATTTATTTTTATATTTGGAGGTGCTGTAGCGATAACAATCTTATAATTATCGAATGGCTGTTTAACTATTGGTAGTTTAATATATTTAACATCACCCCATAGATATCTCTTTTCCATATTTGTATCCTTATGTTTTGTAGAGAATAGTATTTTTTGTAACTCATTTGTACATTCAGGATCTAAGCCATTAAATTTTGGAAAATATAACTTAGCATTATAATTCTGACGAATTCTAGGATCCGGTGGTTTGCCTTGTAAACTGGGTGAAGTTATACTAACGCCTTTTAGTATTTCATTTTCATTTATTGATTTGGATTTAGTATTCATACCAAAACCATCATTGGTCGGTAAACATTGAATAACAGATTCAAATATTGTGAACGCCGCAAATATTTTAACCTGAAATAATTAATTAATGTTATTCGATATATTGACAAATAATACAAAATTTTAAATGTAATATGAACCTACCAGATCCATTTATAAATGACACATGCACTTAATTAGCAAATCGCAACTGTAGTAGTCATAATGAACGCTAGGCCCTTAGTGATTGTTCATTTTGTTTTCGCAATCAATAGGACGTTTGTAAATACTGGAAGATTACTAAACGCAAACTCAAGCTCGAATTACATAAATAGTCCACTCTTGCACGTATGTAATATTTCCTGTATGGAAAAGAAAACAGTAACTTCCCCAACATTATACGTAACTCTTTAAATTTTTCGCGGACTAAAATCACTCTTGTATCAGACAACATTAAATACATTAATATAAACCTTTACTAACATTTGTTAAAGCAGAATTCGATCTGGTACTATAATTATAAAATCAGATACTCACTGCTGATTTTTGATACATAGTTTCGATACTCCTTACATTTTGATCTTTCAGTACATTTTTGAACATGGTGAATTTAAGTCATTGGAATAAGGACTCTTCTGCATTTATTAGTTTATACTTTCTTTAATCTTAGTATATAAAACATTTTTCACACAATTTTATAAAATACTCAAAACAACATAGAGGCCACTTTTCAACGTAATCCAAAAATATTTTAATAGATTAAATCAATAAATTACTACAATACAGATGTTTGCGATTTATTTGTACACAACTAATTATAATAATTTTGCATGTAAATAACATAAATAAACATTTTTCAGGAAAATTGTCAGACTTGTGAAGGAGCACTATTTAACTGTATAACGTGTTTATTGTTATTTCCGTATGTTTATGTACGTATATATTTTTATAACTATGTATAATATATATATTATAATTATTTTATTATTACATTTTTTTTTATTTTTTTTATTATTTTATATTTATATCTATTTCAACTGCACGCCAACGCCATCTGTGTAATAAGATCTTGTCCATCCAAAGGTTGCCTGGAAGAGATTGCTTTTAGCAATAAGGCCGCCCATTGTACAACCTTTTAGTAAGTAAGTTTTTTTGGGTATTTGTATTATTGTTTTCCATTTAATGTTGGTGTACAATAAAGAGTATTGTATTGTATTGTATTGTATTGACAATTACGAACATTAACAAAAAAAATTATTCAAACCTATTATATATATTTTTTTGTTGTGTTGTCCTTATTAGTTATAAATAAGCAGTGATGTCCCCTCTACTCTTTATTCAGAGTCTATTCGTTCCATTTTCAATAAGATAGTCACTGTTTTGTGTAGGTATTCCATCTAGCGCACTTTCAATGAGTTTGTGACCTCCTCCCTGATTCACTATTCCAACTAATATTATAATTATCTGTATTCTGATACAATTTTCGTGCATTTATGTGGATAATTAATTATTCGTGAAACTAAGGCATATTGCGAAAAATCTTTGAAACTGTCACTCCTATACACTCACTCACTATACATATATATATATATATATATATGTGTGTGTGTGTGTGTGTGTGTGTGTGTGTGTGTGTGTGTGTGTGTGTGTGTGTGTGTGTGTGTGTGTGTGTGTGTGTGTGTGTGTGTGTGTGTGTGTGTGTGTGTGTGTGTGTGTGTATGTATGTATGTATATATATATACATATCAGTTATAGTAATAAAGTAGTACATAAAATGCTGATATTATAGTTACTAAGTTACTGTCTTTGCAAAAAAATCTTAATAAAATAAATAGCTGGTTGAAAGAATTCAAGCTTCGTAAGAGAGATGATTCTTAAATAAAATATGCCTGTACATACGTGGATTGAAAATATTTGTCCCCTTAAAGTCGACTTTTGATTGCACGAGTACATAAAATAATACTGCCAACATTTTAATAAATATTACGTTTATAAAATATGTAATCGTGAAAAATGAAAATTGCAATGTTGACAATGAAAGACGCTGAGATTCACAATAAGAAACAAAGAGGATAATTATAATCACTAAGCTAAAAGGTTTTACATATCTAAACAATCTTAGACAAGATTGAAAATCAAATAACTTTGATCTAAGTAAATAGTTTTCAACTTTATTGTCAAATAGTGGACCATGTTTTCTGCGGAACAGTATGTTTGTGACGTACTTTGAAAAAGTAACATGTACTCGCTGAACGTTAACTTAAACGAAAACTGGCAAATATTTTCATACCACAACTGTACCAAATCGCCGCGAGAGGGAAACGTGCCCATAATGGAATTCAATTTAAAAATCTATAAAAAGCTCTTAACTTTTCAACTTGGCTTCAGTCGCACAAGATATGGTTACATATGCCCCAGGAACTATTCCTAAGGTTCATGTATTTTACTCTCAACCCCGGTTATTAAAATACCTTTTTCTTTCCTCTTTTATTCTATTGACACTAATAGATAAATGAAAAAGTATCCCTTTACATGACTAAACACCTAAAAGGATTGTTTGCGATTAACGCAACTTCTTCATTCCATAAAACCTCATTACATCAACACATTATATTATTAAAAATCACTCATGTCACTCGCCTTACATACGTCTAAATATCAACACATAATAATTGCAATATAAAGTCTTAAACCACATAAAACGTGTAAAACCATAAAATAAATATCTAAAATCGTAACAGACCTTTAAATTTAATATATCAACAAAACAAGGATCATTGTCAAATTTAGCAAGGAGATAATTTTTGAAGTGAAACTTCTTTATCAAAAAAATTACCATCACATTTTTCGGTTACGCGTCACGTCACATTTTTGGTTACGCGTCACATTTTTCCACAATCCATCTCAAAACTCAGGGGGGCTGAGTTTTTTCACACTTTTAAGCGCATTGTACAAACTCGAACCATTTACAGATTTGATATACTACAGATAAAACGATAGATGCGAATATACCATACGAATTAATAAAAAAATCATCAAAACTTAATACTCTAATTGACAAGCGTACAAAACTGGGAGGCTGCGAGCTTTTATATGACCATAAATAAATATTCAGAGAAAAAAAATACGGATCAAATCGTCCGTATCAGCTAGTATACAATAAGCAATTTCGCTACTGTGCACGATCTCCACCAGACGAACCGGATAGTCCTTTTGACATCAAGACCTCTAGAGTTTTCAGCGCTTTCCGCGGTATAGTTTCGAAGCTCCCCCGATACGACAAAGAGCATTTGTGTCATTGTAAGAAAAGATGTATATAAATTTTTATTCAATATATACGTGAGGTGAACCTTTATTTAATTTAATCTAAGACGTAATAAGCCACGTTAAGTAGTAATAAATATGTCATCACACCCAATTCTAGAAACTTCCGAAATTAATAAATTTAGAATATTGGTTTCCCATAAATCGCTTCATGTTAAAGATATAAGGATTCGATATTGTAGCGATTTACTTCACATATATGTAAGTACATATGTATATCAATACTGGAACGTGTACTGAATTCATGAAACATTCGAACGTTTAGTGAAGAGAAGCTTTACTTTTCCTTCTCATTTAGGATAGACATGATTTATTTATACCCCTTGGATTACCATGAAATTGGTTTTCCAGGCAGGTTACTGTAATAAAAACAAAAACGAATGGGTTGGTGAGTATCCTCAGAAGCTGCACCTCAAAGCGCTTTAATTTCTCAAGATATATAATTTATTAAAGGATTAAAGATTTTTTTAACACTAACGGTCTTGTTCATAGAGAGTTAGTGTAAGTTTGAACGCTTCTTTAAGAACCATAAACAAGCGTTCAAACTTACTGCTGTAACTGTATTCCCCGTTTGGTTTGCACGAAACGTAGAATTTAATCTCATATCTTCTGATCCCTCATAAGGTATCATCATTAATATATTAACGATAAAAGTCATTTTCTTTGGAATCCATTAAGCAGTTTCAAAACCTATTCCATACTAACTAACATTCATATTGACTAACAAACTATTTTTTTTTAACTATTGCATTTATGGTTAAGCATTGTATTGTATTTAGAAACAAAGAAAGACTTTCTTTCTAAAAGTTTAAAGTATTTGAAAAGTTTTATCTAGCGGGTAGCTTACTTTTTACGACTAAAAGCAAATATTTCCATACCTTTGACTTAAATATAAAAAGTCATTAAGCCATTCCTAATTCTTAGTTTCATCTCGATGGCACTGTACCATTATGTGCGACGTATATTATAAACATATCTGACAAATTTTATTTATATAGAGCCAGTAGTGTTTTCATAACTGTGATAGATATTAGCACTGTATTTACGTATAGACCCGTGAAGACACGGCGTAGTGCGACATCATTTTAAGGGCGCAAAACTTTCGGGTCGCCATAATTGTACAGGCAAAAAATGTAGTGACTCAACAAAAGACGTACGTACGTAGTTATCAAAGAATGATGAATTAGTTTGAGTATGAATGTATAAGAAAGACGGGAAGGTTTGACATTGGAATTACAAAAGGGTTGCGTTTCAGCTAAAACGGCTTTAGAATACCTACTTACTATGACCTTTACGAATTTCGTATGGCTCAAGCGGCTTCCTATTGGTTTCAGGCGGAATACTCACATTTTCACTTTTCTTGACAACTTATTAATTGGCCCAAGTAGTCCCCATTACCTTAAAGAACTATTTCCATTCCTTCGCCTCCCAACTGTACACAATTTGCGCACTGATCGTAATTTACATATCGTAAACTTGTGACACCTGCACATACGTCACCCTTCTATGGTTCTTTTATAGTGCAGGCTGTCACACTTTGGAATGCGTAGCCTCTTAAAGTCAGAACGTTACTGACGTTTAAGCACCTACTTAGGAAACACTACCTCTCCAAAGCAGTTGCTTAGGAGAGGTAATATTGTAATAAACAATTGTATATAGTCAATTTAGCCATAGTTATGGCTAAATTGAGTAATTGTTTATTACAATATTATATATGATTACCATTTATCAGTTGAAAAAATCTTTAAAAAAATCATTAAGTATAAAAATGTCTGAATTTATTCACCACCTCCATTTAGATTAGCTAAAAATATCCTATAAGTTAGTTTGCCTGGAAGAGATCGCTCTAAGCGATAGGACCGCCTGTTGTTCTGAACAATATTATAACTGAAGTTTTGTCTGTTATTTTGGGCAATAAAGTGTTAGCTAATCTAATCTAATCTAAAACTTGCAATGTATGTACATAACATGTTACTTTTAAATACATATTCGCTTAGAAAGATACACATTAAGCCAAAGTACCTGTGCTGGCGCATGCCTGTAACTTTCTTAAGCGTACACATTTACGCTATAAAACTCACAACTATTTTAATTACCAAAACACGATACAAGCAAGGTGACCTGGGTTCGATTTTTGGGTTAATGACTCCGCTTTAGTGAGATTTTCTATCTAAAGTTGTGGACTGAAACTTTGGGTGGTAAATTGAAGTGTTCACGTAATAAGGGATTAGAACAAAACAAGCAGAATTTACCATTTATTAAAGATCTTTAACATATTACTTTTTATTAACAACTAACGAGGACTTTAAATATAAAGTTGTCGTTCCTAACGATGTAAAGTTTTGTAAAGACTAAAGAATACATTAGTCATTTTACAATAATTTACATTCATATTATCTAGACAAGTAAATTTCAGAATAAAAATCTTGTTTTATTCCCTAACATTTTTATTGAAATCCGTTGAACCATTTTGAAGTTTATTCGCAACAAACTTGCAGAGTTTTAGGTAGGCAGAAATTCTAAAAAACGATCACTTATGATTAAGAGTTGTAAAATTAATCTTTATATTTTGGCATTGGTTACCACTGCATTATAGCATTTATTTTAGTGACAGACACTTCAGTTGTGTTTGTTGGTATAGATACGTTCTCACAAGGAGAAATTTATTAATATCCTTAAAGATACAAGGTTTCTTCTTAATAAATTTAAAGCCATACCAAAAGCTGTACCAAAATATTCCTTAGAACATAATATACCTTCTCTCCAGTTTATAAGATCTGAGATAACTGATCTAAGGCAAGACACTGAATGAATATTAAACTTAGATAAACACGTGATAAGAAAATGGAATTAAAGAGATTTTCAAGATTTTTTAAAAAGGAAGTGGTCGAAAAAAAACTGGAATTTGTATTTTTATGAATTGTTCTCAAAGTTGGAGGTTTAGTATCAATAAATCAAAAGAAACATTGTATGTAGTACGGTAGTGTTAAAAATTTAAGAGCTATCATGGAAACTTCGGAAATGAAGCAACTCTCTACTGTGTACTTCAGTAAACAAAGTCTGGAAATTCGAAGCTAGCTAGCTGAGCCTTTTAAAAGAGAACAATCTTTATCACATTACGAGGTCTGTTAAAAAAATACACAGTTGAGGTTTTAAAAAATGCAATTTATTTGGGAGTTACACATCGTGGTCCCCTTTAAAGGACTCTTCATCCCAACGCACACACTTATCCCAATGGTGTCTCCACTTGTTGAAACAGTCCTGGAACGCTTCTTTTGTGATGTCCTTCAACACGTTCGTCGCATTCGCCTTAATTTCCGAAATCGTTTCAAATCTTCTTCCTTTGGGGGTTTTATTTAGTTTTGGGAACAAGAAGAACTCACAAGGAGCAAGATCAGGTGAGTAGGGAGGGAAGAACAATGATAGAGGCCAAGAACTCACGAGTTCTTAATGCTGAGTGTGCTGGAGCGTTCTCGTGATGGAAAAACAAGTTGTCATTTCTTCACTTACAGCACAATATTAAACCTTTAAGTTAACTACCACATTCAATGTATGATAATAGGCTAATAGGATAATATTACTTTAAATAATGACAATTTTATATTCACATTTACTTGGTTTTTTTCTGTGTTGATCTGAATATTTCATTTAAATAAGATACGAAATGGTACAATGGACTTAATTATTTTTTTCGGAAATAAAACAGGATTTTATGGCACATATATTATATGTATAGGCTTGCATAATGATCGCCTTTAAATAAAATTAGTTAATCATATTAAATTGCCTAAATACGTTTTACACAAAACGTATTGACAGTTTTTTGAACATATTTAGCGGCAAATTTTGCGTTTTGCAAGACGCTAATTGTACTTAAGGGTGGTAAACGCGTTTTGTGTTTCTTAAATAAATTAAAGCAACCTTATGCAAGCGGCCCAAGTCGCTCACGAACGACATGGCGCAACAGCTAGTTTATTAATAAACAATTTTCTTAATTTTTAAATTTTAAATACTATCTCTTAAGGGCTTCAAGTAGTTTTATTAAATCATCTAATAACAAGAGCTATGAATGTCAAAGAAGCAAGTGAGGTGTGTAAGAATAAGCCTAAATGGCGCTCTGTTGTTCGTGCCTACCTCGCAAGGGACCTGGCGTGAAGTTATGTATATATGTATGTATCTAATAACAAAAAAAGCGGCGTGGCGAATATTCGAAAAGTCACAGATGCAATTCTATTACCAAAGCGGGAACCCCATTTACTCCTGACTCCCGTAAAAAGAGCATTTTCGAAACGTTGACTTGAATTTTCAATAAAGTCGCTTGTCCAAAGCATGTTACGTGATCGCAATTGACGTAAATTTTCCTTATTTTCCAAGCGACAAATTTTCCTTTTAAGGTTTTGATAGCATTTTCGCAAAGACGAAACCGTTATGTTAATCTACCTACTAACAATTTATTATTGCAATTATTGTGATGTAATTGAATGTATTATGACCTTAATAATAACCCGCAGGAGGGCTTTGTGGCGAAGCCTTAGGTGAGTAGCGACACCTCGTACCCGACTCTGGAGGCCAAGACAAGGCCCCCACCTTCGTATTTGGCTTAACCAGCCGGCACGGAGTCGAAATCGATAGAGCTAAGACTCAAGCTCCAGGGGTGGAAGTGATAAATGGCATCAAGTCATAAGTAGTTTCGGTGAACCTGCAGCCCACCTCTCTACGCCCCTTAGCCACTCATACCCATGTTGCCCCTGCCTTTTATGGCATTTTTTGGGGCCCATACAGGGAGTGACGAGCCACGTCTGCCCATTTTTCCATGTTCATTATTACAATATCAGTGCCAGTATTATCTACAACAGGGATAATCGCCGGTCAGTGTCCCGCCACATTTACATTAAATTTGTCAAGGGGCCTCTACGTGTTAGCCTTCCCGTGGCCCCACGCAAGCCCTCCAAAAGTCCGGGCCATTTTCATGGCCCATAGTCTTCAAAGACACATTTAATAATATAATAATTGGCAGACAAACACACACATTATATATCCCCAAATTAAGCAAGTTACGCTTGAAGTTCACCATGCCAGAAGTTGAACCCGGAGCCTCTGCCTTGCTTGCAGTGAGGTAAAGGCAAAGGCCTGCCCAACCACATAAGCTGTCAAAATTTGTTCCCTTTTTACGACCTTGTATAATATGAACCGTTTTATTTAAAACTAGCATTTGCCCGTGGCTATGGGATATGTTTTCCTAAAATACGAATATAAATAAAATACCATGTTTGGTTATCCGTCTGTCTGTGTATATCATAGCCATTTTATCGACAACCATTAGATCTACATGCATGATATTTGACATGAAGCTGCAATTTACTGCTACATATTTAAGTAAACTGCGAGAAAAAAAGCTACGGGTAGCCATAGATAAAATTACGCATTGATTTTTCACTGTATACAGTTTTATGAGGTATCGGAATCAGATTTCATAAAAACAGCAATGTTCTAGAACTATATATAATACATAACAGTTTTCTATAATACTGTACATTTGTTAAAAATAAAACTCCATCCTACTTCAAGTTCCTGCCAAAATTTATCATGCTGTTACGTGTGAGCACGCACTTAGGGTTGGAGAAAACACCAGTTTATAATTTATCGCTTTTATTAACTTACACAGTCGTACGTGATTCCTCTCCGCAGAGTTGGCCCTACGCGCATAACTAACGAGGCACTGTCCCAACGATAAGATGCCTCACTCACAATACCGTCGCCGATATTGCGTAGACCACCTCTTGCTAATGCAGTGCTTCACTGAACGTCCACTAAATTCACCACTAAACTCGTCACTGTCTTCTATTAAGCTTCTCTTCCAACTCTTTCATAACGCACTTGTTGCTTCGCTGTCTTGAACTGAACTCAACTGCCCGGTAGGCGTGCCTTACGCTGCTTATATGATAATATACCCGGAAGAATCTTCTGGAACCCATAATTTCGATTTTCTTTTCGTTATTCTTTTATTTACTATCTGTCCCTTTCTAAAAATCCATCTATCTGTCTTTTCATTCACGAACTTTCTATTCTAGAACTTTCCGTGATAATCTATCCCTTTCTAAAATGGATTAGTTCTCGTCTTTTCCTTCCAGAACCTTCTACCTTTTTCTAAGTCTTGTGACCGGCTTACGCTGGCGTAAAGTTCTACCCTCCGTCGCCACAATACTTACCTAATTAAGATTCGCTCATTGGTGTATGGATATTTTATACATTGAACGGCCTACTTGTAATAATCTCGTTAAGAAACGATTTGGCATCTCTTAAGTAAGAGAATCAGAATCAGACCCTAATCAATGAATATCTTTCTTTTTCACTTATAAACGTGTATTACCTGTTGTTTACCTAAGAGGAGCACAGATATACGAAATTTGAATGATAAACGTTGGTTGTAATCAATATATTCAGACTAAAGAGGAGTTTATGGGTAAGATTTTCATTAATCAGTTGCTGAGCAGTTTCTTTAAATTTAAGAAACGATTATAAGTAAGGCCCAGACTGTACAGAACCATAAGGTATATTATTTTTTTACTGTGTGCAATATAATTTATTATAAGGCTATATTTATGAAACAGCTAAATAATATTTGAATATTTTGTCTGTTAATGTTCGTTCACATAAAACAATTGATTTCACGCTTGTATGAACATACATTGTCACCCAGCCAGGACGATGTTTAGTAATTAACATGCAAATAAATTATCTTTCATTGAAAATTTACTTAATTAATTTTAGCGTGTACAAAAACCTCTAATTGAATAATTTTGTAGATGTTTAATAAAACTACGTTTTAACGGTTTTAAGCGCGGTAATTTATTTGATTTTGGTTTATCCGACGTTTTATTATGTGTATTGTATTTTATTTATTTTTATTATGTGTACAAGTCGCGAAAACTTAAGAAAATATTTTGTAGATGTTCTTAATTATTAACGTAATAATTATAATCAATATCAATGGAAGCAAAGTAATAGGTTATCTGAAAAATAACAATACTCATAACAATATCTCTTAAAAACCTAGTAAATCGCTAATGCTAAGCTTAGTCAACTTGAAGAACATCTAATTTGTACCTGAGCAACATTTGAAAATCTACAAATTTCACATTTTGCAAAAATATCACACAAAAGTATGCGCTGCGCTCATACTTTAGTGCGTACCTCTTGTTTAAAGAGTAGGTATTAATACAGGCTACATACATGGTATTACATTTTATGTTAGTGCTATTCACTTCATTTTATATCGCAAACTATCCTATCTCCCGGCATGAAAAGTATTTATGTCCATTTTCGGTATAAATAAATACATTTAAAAAAAATTACAGCAAAACCGATCCAGTACTCCTAGTAGTTCTTTCGTGAAAACTTAACAGACAGATCGAGTTACTAGCATTTTTTTATAGATGATAATTTTTATATCTATAAGCTTGAGAAATGATTGGTCTCTCATACAAAGTTTCATTCTCTATTTCAACCTGTTCTAATTTTTATCTATTTCCCATCTATCTATCTGTAAACTACATAAATGAGCAAAATGACCAAAACGACCAAAATAACCAAAATGACGCAAATGGCAAAGCACAAACAAACCTATACTACTTTCTGGAATAACCTTTAATGAATCTATCCCATAATCCGAGACAAAGAGTATCCCTTGTTCACCCTGGATATTAAAATTACATATTTACTGAATTTCAGCCAAATCGGTCCAATCGTTTTTCTATAAAAGCATAACAAACAGAAAGTCAAATATATTTTTACTCCAGAAACTATCGCATTTTTCGAGACAAAAGTATCCTATGTTGAGCCTCGGCTTCGAAAATATATATAATATATTCTGAGTTTGAGGCAAATCGGTCCTGTAGTTTTTCCGTGAAAGCGTAACAAACAGACAGACCGAGTTACTTTCGCATTTAAAAGATTAATAGGGATCATACTATTGTGTACACGTCGATCCATCTTAGTCCAGCATGGCGGGTAGTCGGATAAGGTAATACAAGCACAACATTGGGACGTATAATGGCTGGTATTTTCATATTAAACTGGTACAATTATGAAAATCCTTATTGCCCACTTAGAGTACTTAAGAAACGATTACTTAATATTTTATAATTGAAATATTATATCATTTACACTAATTGTAATGATTAAAATTAACGATCAGAACTAATTGTTTCTCTACCTTTTCACTAAGGCGAAATAACGACTTCGTTACCATTACTTTTACGATTTCAAATGAACGATTATTAACCTTAACTGTCCATTATTTGACTGTGACTACAGTTAATCATTTAATGTATAAAAAAAACAAGACCAACCGCCACAAATATTTAGGTTAACTCAAAAACATGTGTTATTATAATTATTATAATCGTTATGCGTATACATATATTTAAATAATCAATTTCACTAGTTTACATAACGCTATTGGGTAACAATATTCGTAGTTTAGATATTTATAATTAAAAACTAGTTTCCATAATTTTATGCAAATCAGTAACAGAGTAACCTTTTTGTCTTAAACTATTTTATATTACTAGTACCACACTTAAAGACTAATTAACAAAAGTATTATATAATTAAAACATATAATTGAAATAAAGTATAATCATTCTTTTTTTATTACTAAATCTTATGTAACAATACTACAAAATTTAATACAGTTTTGAACAAAATGTTAAAAAATAATCACATATATACAAATATTATTAAATTGAAGTAGGTATAATTTGTATATCCTCCAGGATATGAGTCTTGTTTAATCTGGTATATAATGGACTATATACCAGATTAAACAAGAATCATCTTCATTAACTGTTATTTAATATATGTTTTTCATTTCTCATACTCGGAAAGTACGCTTGATGTTGCCTGATCACAGGGATGAAAACAGTACTTTTCGTCTTTGTGAACCGATTTTTCCTACTGGCAATTTTTTTTAAACTATGCAAGCCATATCCAATCTGATGCAGCCATTGTTAAATTGGGGGCATAAAATTATAATTAAAATATGTCAATAATTTTGGAAAACGATTTTGAACTCATGATAACTATTCACTAAATTAATATTTAATTCACATAAATTTGAGCTAAATACTTAATATCATCAGTGATAAAAAATGTTGACTAGTAGAATGCTACAAAAAAAGAAATTTACTTGACGTGTCATATTAAGATTTAACGCATGATTTCATTAGAGAAGTAAGTAGTAGTTTATTTAACTAAACGATTTCTATTTACTTCCTCATATTGCCATTCCAGAACCTCCGCCAGGTCCCGGTCGAAGGGGAAGGTCTAAGAAATGTTGGCTTGACGTTGTGAAGGTTGACATGCGTACTAATGGTCTCAAATCGGGGGATGCTGAAAACCGCGCGAAGTGAAGTAGAAAAAGTAGGAAAGCGGACTCTGGGCGTCGGAGTGAACGCTCCGAACGCAACCGGGATTTAACGCTCGGATGATGATCATGAATGCCATTCCAGAACCAACTGATATATATTTATTAACTGACCAGCATATCCTAACCATATTTAAATTTGACGGCACTTATTAGAGGTTCTTAGATGCATATACAGAAATTACCTTCGAGCTGCGCTCAACAACGTATTTTAAATCGCTTCCGTTTCATCCGCTATCGTTTTCGCATTCGAGAAGCTTCCTTATTAGGGATACCATATCTGTATCATTAAAACTTTCTAATAAAAAAGAAAAACCGACTTCAAGTGTAACTAAAAAGCATAAAATTAAATTTTGTAGTACATCTTGAGGTTGGTGCCAAGCAAAACATAAAAAGTGGTTTTATAATAATAGTCTTTGGTAGTAGTCGTAGTTTCAAATATACAGTGTAAAAGAAATCGTATTATAATGTCCGCTCCCCACGTGTAACCTCCGTGTCGCGGGGAGTGGTACAGAGGCTCTCCTTCCAAACCGTCAAAGTTGTTGGCATGTATACAAGCCTTAAAATACAACATAAAAACACTAACACGAAAAATGGCTAACAAGCAGATAGAAAAAAACAGAGACAAGTACCCACTCGCTTTCATTATGTTCGTAGGTAGTTTTGCTTTGAACCTGTCATATGCAGACATGTGTGACTTCAGTTTGTTAAGCCCTTATTGTTTGTTGTCCATTCGTGTTCAAAGCAAATTGTCATAACTGCTTTTCTTTAAAAATAAAAATACTAACCCAAGATAGAAGCATCTTGATCTAAGAGGAAAAAACACCTAGCTTAAAATGGTATCTTATAAACGCTTTCAACGGAATATATGCATAATTTCTTAATTTTACTGAGAATCATATTTCAAGTTTAGGTCACTGGTACAAGCTTTGTTCAATAAATATTTTTAGTAATTCTCCTTTCTTTTAAGGTTCATAATGCAATCTTTAAAGACATAATGTCTGGGCTAGTTTCTTCGCACATTTTATAGGAACTAACAGTACTTATATCAATCAATATATAATATATCAATAATTTTGACATGGTGGTTTCATCTCGATATATTCGTTCATAGCCAGAACAATCTTTCTATATGTTGTACATATTATGTACAATTCTACATAAGTAGTTTCGGACTAAATAATATAGTCATAAAAATGCCAAAGCGATACAAGCCACCTACAGAACCGCCGTGATTGAAATGAAACTATAGCCACTAAGATATCACGATTTTAATATGTACTATTATGATTCTTAAAGTCATACTGTTACTAGATACAAGAACTACGCGTTAATTCATTTAGCAAAGTTACCAAACCTAAAGCACTTTTTAAATAGCTTTACCACTAACAGGCCTGCCTACACTTGCAGGCAGTTTAATATCATATCCACTACAATATTTACTACCTCTGTACTTTCGCAGTCCGACCAACACTATAGCGTTAGTTGATTTGAACATTTCCTTGTTCATGAATGATTGATGGGCCTAAATGCATGTTCCATCTTAACATGGGACGTGGTTAGCGTACTATGGTATTACTAGTAGAAGCCTTTGTATAATTTAATGAGATATTAGCTAATAACACCACGACAATTTTGAAAACTAAAAACGTTATTAATTACGAAAAAGAAATGGGCACAACAAGATTATAAAATAAACAAACAATTTAAGTATAAAGAAATATGTTTTATGATAATAATAAATTATTGGAAACAGAACCACAGATTCTTGTTAATGAAATGACACAGGAAAATAGCGCTGAATTTCCAAATGACTGGACGACGGTGCAGCGGAAGAAAAAAAGAAATAATTTTAAACAAGTTAATAGGGGACAAAACTCAACAATTATGGATATACAAGGAATAGAGAAGAAAAAGCATCTCGTGTATGGCGTTTACATCCAGAGACTTCGGAGGCTCAATTAACTACTCGTTTAAAAAATATATGTGGCACTGATATTGATTTTAAAATAGATAAAATTAAGCATAAGACTGAAAGAAATTATGTGTCTTTTATTATAGGCGTACCAGAGACTATTTATGATAAGTTGTTACAGCCTAAAATATGGCTGGTGAATGCGGAGTTTAGTGAACGCATATGGTTTCTGAGATCTCCGAAAAATCAAAGCGGTGGAAAATAGATCAATAGACAAAAAAACAAATATATATATATATATATACATATATATATATATTTGTTTTTTTTTTATTTAAATCATAAAATTAACAAATATTTATACTATTTTTTTTATGTATGTATATATTATAATTTACAAAGTAAATAGTTTTTAAGTTAATTTAAATTATTCGGGTCGTATTATTATCACTGTGTCTTTATTATTATTAGTATTAAGCCAAAAGGAGGTTTGCACTGAAAAGCAGCGTTGTGTCGGATATTATGCCGGCAAGTTGAGTGCAAACCTTGTTTGTGGAAGATGCGGGGTACAAATTCTCAATATATGTTATTTTTAATACATGTTAGCAATGTAAGTACTTCGCTATTTCTTCAAATAAATTCATTCTTTCTTTTTCTTTCTTTAGACATATTTTGCCAAAATTAAAGAGGTTTGCGTTCGAAATTAAATGCATTTTACAATAATATAGGATCATCGCGGGCAGATTTATTTGATATTACTGAATCTGGATGTAATCCATCAATACCAGATGCAGAAATCGCAATACCTAGTTATCACATATTGAAATTTGATACAACGTACGGAAGAAAGCAGGGAGGCGCGCTTCTCGTGGCCATACACCGGTTTGAACTACGAGCGGTGTCGTTACCGACGGACTTCAAAGCAGACGAATATCTGTTGGAATTAGTTTGCGCCACCGTACATATGAAAAATATACTTTAGAACTAGAACTTAGTGTAAAATACAAAGATTATGTTGCGACTGAATATGTTTATTATACATCTCTAATGTATTATGTGTGCCACGCTATCGTATTGGTGACAACTGTGATGATAGCGATGTTTGTTGGTTAATAAATAAATGATTATTTAAATTAGATGTGCTTGAACTCTTATACTTTTTGTGATAATCTTAACAATTCATGGTACCTTTCATAACCTAAAAGTGATAAACTTGGCAAAGAATTAATGGGTTGTGAAAAACCGCATGGCAATCGACAAGAGCTCAATTCAATTCATTTAATTGCTTAACTTAAATATGGTGCATAAAAGATGACATATTATTATGTTTCCAATGAAAAGGCTATAAAGCCAGTTTTCTTAGAGATCTTTGAGATAGATTTTAACGAAATTTTACCCTAAATAAATCTATTTTAAGCGTAGGTACTCAACACTGGCTAATTAGGTTATAAGACTAAGAGAAACTACGAAATTCTTGACAGTCCCTGAAGCCAGAACGACTCAACCTCGGCGACGCGTCGCGTGCGGCGTCCCACAGGAGTCGGTCCTCGGGCTGATTCTTTGGAACGTAGGCTATGACTGGATCCTTCGGGTTCCGGTCCGGCCCGGGCTGATCTGCTTTGCGGACGACACCCTACTCACGGCACGCGCTGCGTCATTTGCTGATTCCGTGGACGTCGCCAACGCCGGGTTGGCGATAGTCGTAGATCGAATAGCTAGGCTGGGCCTGAGGGTCTCCCCCGCGAAGACGGAGGCCCTCATGTTCCAGGCGGACGTCCTGACAAAGGTGCGTCGCTCCCGACAGGATGCCCTAGCTAGAGGCCAGGCCTTCTGCCAGGTCGAAATCGAGGCGATCAGGAAGCGGGAAACCGCAGCCATGATCGCCATCTGGTCTCAAGAGCTCGAAAACCCTGTGGCCGGCGGCTACACGGTGGATGCAATCAGGCCACAGCTGACGGAATGGGTCAACCGCACCAGCGGAACCCTGACCTTCAGGACGACAAAGATACTTACCGGACACGGGTGTTTCGATAAGTATTTGTGCCGCATTGTGGGCTGCTTGCCTTCCCCGGACTGTCGCCAGTGCGGCGCGCCCGACACGGCGTTTCATACGCTAGTCGAATGCGCCGCATGGGCGCCTCAGCGTTTCGAACTCGAGACGCACGTAGGAGCGGTCGACTCGCTCTGCAACTTGGTGAAAGCCATGTTGCATAGCAGCGACACCTGGGGGGCTGCGGTTACTTTTTGTGAGACAGTAATGTCTCTCAAAGAGGCCGCCGAACGAGATATGGAGAGAAGTCCTACTGCGCGTGCGTATGCGTCTACACGAGGTCGCCGGCCTTTAGCTGGCACCCGGAGAGGCAGGTACGCGCATTATCTCCCTCCCTGAAATAATACACAAGCTGGAGTCGATCGCGGGTGGATTACTTTTGCATGCAGTAATGCCGCCCCCGACCGATGCGATTCTGATCCCTGGCCAGAACCCAGTATGGTGCGTAAACCGGAAGCATTTCACCCGCCTTAAAAAAAAAAGAACGACTCAACCTATTCATATTTTAATAAACTTAAATACTTTTTTGCCGGGACACCCTTGCTGTTTGGCAAGGCTCTTAGTATCGTCTTATTTATAAATTAATATTAAGTGTATTATAATACATTGTTAATAATATAATATACTGTGGATACTATATATTTATTATTAATTATTATTTATAATTTGCTACAAATTATGACTTTACAAATTTTTTGTAAGACGCATAGTTTCCGAGATATCGCGAAAAAAGTGTTTTCGCCACTTTTTCCAAGATGGCGGCCGGGGGACAAGGGTGGCGACCCCACAAACTTGAGGTTAAGCTTCTATTGACCCCCCACACATGTCCCAAAAATAAAATTGCGTCCTCTAACAAATGCAAAGCTCATGTAACATCTCAATGGAGTATAAGCGTGTTCTTGTATAATGACTGCAGACGGGAACTTAAATATTATGGTAATGTTAATGCATTAAAATAAACCTGTTTTCTTTTTGTTACAGTTACTGAAAAGGAGATACGACTCTGGTAAGTTTAAGTATTTTCTAACATGAATATATGTATACAGTTTATTATTCTAAATTACTAATACCGTTTTCTATGTCTACAGGCACAAAGGGTTTTTAAAAGATTGTCCAAACGGACTGCTAACTGAACAGGTAATTAATAAACTCTTTTATTATTTTATCCATACATTTTTAATAATTCAACCTGATTTTTATCGTTACTTTTATTTTGCTTTTAAATATTAATAACAGGTGTGATCTTAGAATTTGTTTCTTATATATTTCATTTTCAAGGATAAAAATATCCTAAGTTCAAGTCTATTATCGAAATCACATAATATTTCATGGTAGTCCGCTTATTCTGCTTGAATCGCCAAAAATATTGATAAAATATTAAGTATCCCGCATAAACAATCCCATTTTCCGGAATAATAAAAAGGTTGCCTATGTTCATTACCGATACTGACATCATCTATCAAACCTTATAATAATTCTGTCCATTGCATGCAAAGAAACAAATAATCACTAGCATATACAGTTGTGGTATATGACCACTTAGACCACCATTAAGAACGATTTGAAGTTCTAGAAGTTTTTTATTTAAATCGTGTCATACACAGAGATCTGTACCTTCTGAGAAGCAACTAGTTATGTTATAAGAAAGCCACATTAATAGAGCAATGTGGCTTAGGAATAAAGAATAAAATTGCTAACTATGTTTTTTCACATTTTATTTATTTTACCAAAGTAACACATTCAAATAGTACTGAAGCTGGAGAAATAATTAAGAACGATTTATTAAACTGCTCGGGAATCGTTTTGTATGACACTCACATTTAAAAAATCACAATAATATGTAGCGCGAGAAATTTAAAGAGCAATTTAATACATTTTTAACTAAAATTAATAGTTAATAGCATATCCACGGCTTTTAATTACTGCTTTACACCGGCGAGGCATTAACTCTATTAATTTTTGACATTTCACAAGAGAAATTGGTCTTAGAAAAAGATAGCCGACAATCTGCAATGTTCAAAAACGGTAGTTTTCCACGCTGTAAAGCATTTTGCTACGTATCAAACTACTTCGAATGTTCCATGTGTACCTAAACAGAGAAAAACAACTCGAGATGACCGAAACATCGTTCGTATGGCAAAACAAAATCCTTTTAAAGGGTCCAATGAGCTGAGAAAAGAATATTTTGGTGAAAACAACCCTTCAGCAATCTCAGCACGCACCATTCGAAGACGTTTAGTAGAAGAAAAATTGCACGGTAGGATAGCAAGAAAGGTACCCATGTTGAAACTTTGCCACAGGCAAGCCCGGCTGGCATTTGCGAGAAAGTATGAAAACTGGACTGTGCGACAGTGGAAAAATGTACTTTTTTCTGACGAGACGAAAATAAACAGAGCTTGTTCTGATGGAAAACAATATGTACGACGTCCCCCAAATACAGCGTTCGACCCTTTCGTACACGAAAGTTACATTAAATCACGGTGGTGGAAATGTGAAAATTTGGGGGTGCTTTTCTGAACATGGTGTTGGACCTGTAAAGTTGATAGAAGGTAACATGGATCAGTTCCAAGACAAAAATATACTGGAAGAAACAATGTTACCTTATGCTGAAGACTTTCTACTTGTTATTTGGACATTCCAGTATGACAATGACCCAAAGCACACTGCACGGTGCGTAAAGGAATTTTGTTGCAATCTCCAACAAAAAGTATTTATTACTTTGGTGTGGCATAGTACTGGCCACCAATACTAAATATTTGAATTTGGAACGTAGGTTTTTTATTTTATCTGTATATATTTTTCCCGCCCATTGCTATTAAATCGTCATATATTACTCACGTGTAGTTTTCTTTTATAATTAAAATATCTACAGTCCACAACTAATTAATATTAAATATAAATTTTAAAGAAGTGTTTATATACATATTATTTTTGGTCCTTCGAGCCGGCAGTCCTCCTTACAGCGCAATCAGTTTCTGTCTTAAACTGGCCAGCTAACAGCCCAGATCTAAACCCAATAGAGAATCTGTGGTTCGGAGTAAAGAAAAAGGTTTCAAATACAGAGTGTGGGAATTTAAGAGAGCTGTACGACGTTTTTTTAGAAGAATGGAACTCTATTTCTCTTGCGAAATGTCAAAAATTAGTAGAGTCAATGCCTCGCCGGTGTAAAGCAATAATTAAAAGCCGTAGATATGCTATAACTATTAATTTTAGTTAAAATGTATTAAATTGCTCTTTAAATTTCTCGCGCTACATATTAATCTGATTTTTTAAATGTGAGTGTCATACAAAACGATTCCCGAGCAGTTTAATAAATCGTTCTTAATTATTTGTCCAGCTTCAGTACTATTTGAATGTGTTACTTTGGTAAAATAAATAATATGTGAAAAAAAATAGTTAGGAATTTTATTCTTTATTCCTAAGCCACGTTGCTCTATTAATGTGGCTATCTTATAGCATAACTAGTTGCTTCTCAAAAGGTACAGATCTCTGTGTATAACACGATTTAAATAAAAAACTTCTAGAACTTCAAATCTTTCTTAATTATATGACCACAACTGTATATCACATTTAAATATACTAGCCTAGACTTTGAATTTAGACGAATTTTCAAGAAACGTTAAGGCGTTACATATGTAAGTACGAAGGTATTAAATCATACGGACCCGAAATTTACGCAAGAAAAAAATACAATAAAAACTGTTATTCATGTACGTTCGCATGTACGATAATGGGGTACTTAGTTCTTATAATAATAAATAGCTATAATTAACAAATATTTGTTACGCTTTATTTTATATATACGAGTACATGTGTTATGAACAAATAATAAAAATACATTTCTAAAATAACAAAATCTCATTTCAGGGATTCATAAAGATATACAAACAATTCTTTCCGCAAGGTGACCCCAGCAAGTTCGCCTCTCTCGTATTTCGTGTCTTCGATGAGAACAATGTAAGTTAATTTATATTTCTTGGTCTATTTGCAACGACTTATATCAATTTATACAAGCTATTGACTTAAGACTCGTGGAATATTATCACATATGTATCTTATAAAGACGGAGATATTACTATATTTTAATATGATTTTGCTGTATTATTCTACCCATTAGCTGGTATAAAGCGATTTCGGTTAATGCAATGCGTGTCCTATTAAGCTTTGGAGTTCTAGTTTTAGAACTGATAGTGTACTGGTATGTACAAATAAGTCCTTCTATAATAGCCGTAAAGGATTCCCTTGTTTATAAAAGTTACCTACAACGTATAATTTATAGTATTAAGTAACAGACGAAGTGTTTCATATTCATGAGGTCAGGCAATATCGCTATAGTAGCTGACACTCCAGACATTTCGTTGACGGCTCAATAGCGATGACTGATTATGTAAACAGCTGCATACTAAGTATCAGTACAACTTGAGATTTAAGGGTCATGTACGTACATGGAGAGAGTTTCTTGCCTCGAAGATGCGATTGTCGAAATCAAAAAATATGTTCATGTGAACTAAACATACGATGTTATACGTGGAAGGGAATCGTCTGCTCATTTAATATTAAAGTCTCTGGGTAAACAAAATTTGAAAGCAAGAACCGTATTTCGAGTTCAGCTAGTTAGTAGTTAGAAGTCACAAGCATGAGCGTATTACGCGAGGCGCCTGTTTTAATTATCTCTGCTCTTCTAAAAAGATGTACGCTTAAAAAATGGATACAAAAAGAAACACTTTAGCGGCCTCAAACCCGTTATATTTTATTTACGACTTTTTAAAATATGTTTCATGTTACTAAATAACAGTTTTGATATTTGCTACAGAAAGTACAGCGAGCTCGAATAGCAAGTCTCGCATTCAAATCGGTTCAAACTGATTTATACGATACTCGCATGAACTTGAATATATGTCATAAAAGATCTAGTTCAGACAACTCGACAAATTGTAGGCAAATATCTCAATGCGATTTGTATCCTAGTGTAAAACAAACTCTTGATGATATTCACCTTACAATTATCGTATGAATACTAGTAGGCGAGTTTTTGTATTTGGTTGAATATAACCATGTCAATGCGATTATTGTCTAAATTGTCTATCGCCTACGAAAATAGTATACGACTTCTCGCCCCAAAACGTGCGATAAACTGTCACCATGTAAATGACCCTTAATTTATGCTGTCACAAGTACCAGCTGCAAGATCGAGTATTGAAATCAGCGTGTAAACGACATTGTGGAAAACAAGTATAAGTTGTCACATAGTACGTATAACTATATCAGGTGATAAACGACTGTACTCCTGGCCGAGGACCATTTCAATTTTAAACTCCCTCTAGCTGTCCGGGCTTCAGAGCAAAATAAGCCAGATTTACAGACGTATTTTATTTTCTTCTATACGCCTTCTATTGTAGGGATTCGATACCTAACTCTAAGACTGTATGATATTCAGTACACATATAAAAATAAAGAGTTTATATAAACTGGACAAACACGTATAAAACAGGCACAAATATGACTGGACACAGCCAGTAGAAACTTCACGCTTCAATAAAACGTGCAAAGTCCGTCACTATATCACTAATCGAAAGTACTACACACGTCTTGCTAGTATCGTAATCGTCGCTTGATTGCCCCACCTCTCCATTCGGGCATTGCTTTATACTAAACTGTATAATACCGACAAAGAGGCCGCGATCACTGAGTTAACCCGCAAATCTAGCAAGCTTCTACGCAATGCAATAAAAACAAGGATTAGTTTGACACTAATGACCGCCATAAAATAAGTACGATAACATAAAATAAGTAGGATGTTTTAAATTTTAAACACGAAGTAAACAAAAGAACTCCAAATGCGGGAGGGGCAATAAACCTGGTGCGCAGCATTTCTTTGTCGGTATGTAACAATAGGGATGCAGATGGCCCAACTTGTAACAATATCATAAAACTTGTTAAAGTATTTATTTAAAGTGAAGCGAACAATAAGATTGTAAAATTAAACAATGTCACGGAATTAACTATGAAATGAAATCGTTATTATTAGCGTATAAGCATAATCCAAAAATATTAGAAATCAATTTTTATTTTAAGAATTTTAATATCATCCTTCATATTGCAGGATGGTTCCATCGAGTTCGAGGAATTCATACGAGCTTTATCGGTGACGTCACGAGGCAATCTGGATGAAAAACTACATTGTAAGTGCATTGTGGTATTCTCATTCAATCTTATCTTCAACATATATCATACTTGAATATGCCGGCAACTACAGCCACGCTTGACTTGAAATTCCCGCGGGAAACCCGGGGCACAAAATATCTCGGCATTTGAAAAATAATGTAACCTAACGTTTTAGTGAAAGCTATGTTGGAAAAAGCTTTTTTTACGCACCCGAACAACTTGAAACCGATCCCGAGAAAATACCCACGGGATTCCCGGGTAAAAAATATCACACATTTTATTACGTAAAATTTTCTATCGATCCGTGAAAAAATCGCATTGGAATCAATTTTTTTTTTACTGGCCATTTAAAATTATACCCATAAAAATTCCCGAGATAAAAAGTAGCGCAGATTTTTAAATTTACTATCGATTAGCGAAAACCGCATCAAAATAGGCCCAGTAGTTTTAACGTGAATCCCGAACAAACAGACAAACACAAAAAATTTAAGAAACAAAAGAGAAACTTTTACAATGTTATAATATTATAGAAAATATTATATTATATTATTATGTAAAAATATTAGAATTTATTGTAACATGAGTCCGCATCCCTATTGTTATTTAAAATAAAAATATTCTATATTAAACAAACTGCTTGGAGATATATGAAAAATAAAATAATCTTATATTTAAAAAATAGTGGTGTAAGTAAAATATTAAAACAGGAATATTTAAATCGTTCTATAGAATTATTTCCTAAAACTATATCTTCTTTGTCGTTAAATGGAGGGAATTAAAAAAATATTCGAAGGGTTGGAATTCTCCAAATTACACAAATAGCATCGTAGTATTGCGACAATAGTTGACTATTCATCAAGTTGACGTGCCTACTGTCCGGGCCAAGTCATTACCGGCATAATATACGTTCATGTTACTTATGTATGTATAATTACTTTGTATGGGGATGTATTTGCTGGTTTTGTAATAAGCATTTTATTTGTAGGCTTTATTCAGCTAAAATAAATATGTAACCAAATAAGCTGGCGTCTATTAAACAAGGCTATTTATTATAAAGACATCATTTGTATGAATTCACTGATATTTCATTGCAATTCGGTAAATTGGTGTCATTTCCCTACCTATTATAAAATGTGTTGTCATTCATTTGTCCCTGTGTAGGTATATCAAGTCTAAAGGCACAATTGATTTATGCATTGCATTTATAACAACTTTTTTAACTTTCATATCACTATGTATAACGGTTAGGTACCTATAACAAGATCTAAGATCAGTACAATATATTTATAATTTGTAATCCTAAGAATTACAGATAGTTTACTTAACTAATATTCTATTAATATATATATAATTATATATATATATATATATATATATATATATATAGCGAATTAGGTTTAGTTAGATACATACATAACTTCAGGCCAGGTCCCTTGCGCGGTAGGCATGAACAACAGAGCGCCATTCAGGCTTATTCTTACACACCTCACTTGCTTCTTTGACATTCATAGCTCTTGTCATGCACGCTCGTCTGTTCTTAAGGCTCCTGACATCACCTTCTGCTAGTAGACACGATCAATTTGATCATGAAAGGTTCCCATATGGCCTTCCGCGACTTTTGCATCCATCCACTTTTGCATTGTATATCTGTTTAGTCATTCTTTCATCATACATTCTTTCCACATGCCCGAACCACCGGAGCATTCCTTTCCTTACCTTCACCCCGACACTCTCTTTTTAGTTAGATCACGGAAGAAAAATATTCGAACTAGCTGCGCCCGCGGTTTCGCCCGCATGGTGATGGAAAATCGTTATATTTTGGATAATTCACAACATATCTTAATAAATTATTGCTTATGTGTTATTCTGATGTGTAAGCTATATTATTGAAAAGTTTCATTAAAATCCAGTCAGTAGTTTTTGCGTGAAAGAGTAACAAACATACATCCATTCTTACAAACTTTCACGTTTATAATATTTATATAGAGATTATAGAGAAGAGATGACACTATTGTAATTCATAATATATTTTTGATTTTTTGGACTAGGTAAAAATTAATTTAAATTTATGATTAAAAAATAAATTTAAATGTACTTACGGAAACAAAATGCATAATCTTACCAATTATTGAAACTAGAGTAGAGATAGTTCTTATTTACTTACATAAAAGCTAAATTAGGTTTTTATATTTACTACATATAAACCAATTACCTGTCTGATCGTGAAAACCGCGTAAGAATCAATGCGTGGTTTAGATGGACTTACCCAATATACAGACAGACAAACAGACGAACGATGAAAGCGACTTTATTTTATACTTACTACTAGCTGACCCGGCGAACTTCGTACCGCCATATTTTCTGAATTCCTAAAAGACTTTGTTTCATGACACAAAAACAAAATCACCATAATCGGTCCAGGTGATTAAGAGGATACTAGAACCCGATCTCAGCGCCACCTACCAGTTCTAATTGCGAATCTAAATCATCCGGGAACCCACTCAAACACACAAAAACAAAATCACCAAAATCGCTCCCGGTGATTAGGAGGATTCTAGAACCCGATCTCAGCGCCATCTACCGGTTCCAATTGTGGATTTAAACCACCCCGGGACCCACCCAAACACACACACACAATATTTCATCAAAATCGGTAAAGTCGTTCTCAAGTTATGCGCTTACCAACACATTTTGCGATTCGTTTTTATATATAAGATTAGCTTCTGCCCGTGACTTCATACGCGTGAAAAGGAAGTTAAAAAAACACCCGCGTTTTTGAAACATTCTTCATTGGTGCTCCGCTCCTATTGCTCTTAGCGTGATGGTTTATAGCCTGTAACCTTCATCAATAAATGGGCTATCTAACACTGAATTTTTTTTTCAATTCAGAACTGTAGTTCCTGAGATTAGCGCGTTCAAGCAAACAAACGAAAGAAACAAACTTATCAGCTTTATATATTATATATATATATAAGATAAAACTCTCTCTCACTGACACCACACCCTGTCAAATTATCCGCTTCTATTATGTTACGTTGCAGAGAAATTATTTTAACTCTGTTATAAGCTGTTTAAGTAATTAAAGCTTTTTAACTATCCCACGGGAACTATTTAATTTTTCGGGATCAAAAGTATCCTGTATGTTGACCAGGGATATAAGCTATCACCATACAAAATTTCATGTAAATCGGTCCAGTCCTTTCTGAGATTAGCCGGTACAAACAGACAGACGAACAGAGAAACAAAAAATTCTAAAAAAATGTACATTAGTTCTATTTCACTTCTTACATCCCTGACTCGGTTTTTAGCATTTTTTTTTAATTGTACAGAAATTCGACCTCTACAATTGTATTATAAGTATAGATGTAGAGATGTGTTAGATTTATTCTGATAAAATTAAGTTAAAAATAAATAGTTACAATTTGAAATTAAATTTATTCGGAGACTCCGGTTATATGAATACATAGTGTGGCCATAAATTCTGTTACGAATGAAAATATTTTTTTTATGAAGTAATGTAATTTTAATAAAATTAAAATTAGATAAGATATATGTACATACATATTTATTGAAGTCTCAGCATATATTCGGTTAGATTTTGCTTGGGTTACTTAGTATGAAAGTCGACACTGACTCATCATCTTCATGACTGATTTTTGTTATAAGTCACAAGTTTATATATATATTAGAGTGATCCAAAAAAAAAATTTTTATTTTCCAAACAGGCTAAAAAGTTTCTTTTGGGTGTAAAAAAATCTGTGAAAAGATGAGCCCTTAATATTAATATTAAGATTGTCCTCATCGATTTTTGTACCGTTCAAACGACTGGTTGACTGATAAATCGCTGTTCCAATCTTTATAGAGAATTGAACGCTCTACAAAAAAGGTCTGATAACATTTTTTGATTTGTCGATTTTTTATTTTCGGCTACAGTCCGACTCACGCCTTCAACACGAACGCACGACATACGTGCTCGTGTACAAACGCTAGTTTTCGCGCTCACTGCTTGCCTTCAAATAAATCCTTCTGAACTGTATTATATTTGACAAAAAAATTGATCCTTATTTTGACACTGAAACCAACAGTTTCGGTGTAATTTATAAAATTCGATCAAATTTTTGAACAATTGAACTTTGATCTTGAATAACTTTTGAACGCGTGGACAAATCAAAAAATGTTATCGGACCTTTTTTGTAGAGCGTTCAATTCTCTATAAAGATTGGAACAGCGATTTATCAGTCAACCAGTCGTTTGAACGGTACAAAAATCAGAAGAAGCAAAACAAATTTTTCCTGTGTTATTCTTATGGGAATTTAAAAAATGCTATGAGGACAATCTTAATATTAATATTAAGGGCTCATCTTTTCACAGAATTTTTTATACACCCAAAGAAACCCAAAGAAAAACGATTCGCAACGGACAAGTGGAAAAACGGATCGCAACGGACAAGTGGAAAATCTTCACCTGACAAGTGACAAAATGAATCGCAACAAAATTTTATTTAAAAAATTTAATTAAAATGCCGCCGCTAGAAAAGGCTATTTATTTGTATCTTGGTATTCATCCTTATCAAAATAAATTACTTCATATCAAGACTGCTTCAATACCTTTATATAACTTTTTGAATTATTCAATTCGGACATTCCATTCGAAAGATATTAAGAGTTTAAAAATGTAATGTATTAGAATATGCGGCCGTGACGCTTTTTCCTGACAGAAAAATCATAAGACCCCCGTCTGTATAGAAGTTTCGCTTCAATATATAATAATAAACAAGTTTGAAGCAGTTTTATAATATCTTGACAAAAGTAAAATTTGAAGTACAAAAACTACATTTTGTAGCAAATTAGGAACAAAACTACTCGCATGGAGTTACAGTGGCAATTTACTGTTGGCATTATATTTCATGATATTATGTTTTAGGGGCATTCCGTCTTTACGACGTGGATAACGACGGCTACATAACACGGGAGGAGATGTACAACATTGTCGACGCGATATACCAGATGGTGGTGAGTACTAGTGAGGTCAAATGTAAATCAGAATCGTAGAAACAATTATTACATGCTAATATTTTTTAACTCGAACTTTTATCAATACAAGAATAGTTTGATAAGGCCAACTTTCAGGTTACAAATGAAATGTTAGATCTGCCCTTCATTGAATTTAAAACTAAATTAAAACACCTTGCTTAAAAAGGGGTACATTATTGAAGAATATTTAAACAGAAAAACTGTACTTAGCGGTTCGATCCAGCCTTTTATACTAATTTCTATAGCTATAACGTTTTATTTTTCCAAACATTTAAGGAATTTATGCAGATAATTCTGTTTCAGTATGCTTTACTTTATACTTTTATCAGTGCAGGAACAGAAAAAGAATACAATTTCCTGCGGCCGGGTGACCTATCGTAAGAGGCGATAAAACAACCCACAGCCAGGTGGTAGGGTCGTCTGGATGGCTACTACCCCTGGTCTAGAGTATGCCGCCATAACAGCCTTGAGTTGTGTTCCGGTATTAATGGCCGGGTTCGTCTCCTTTAGAGAGCACATTGATAGAATCTTTGGTGTTATAAATAGCTATAGGCGATGGCAACCGCTTTCCATCAGGTGGGCCTTCTGTCTGCCTGCTGAACTCATGCAATAAAAAAAATATGAATTTTTAGCATGTCTTGTCGTTATTACGACGGCAATAAAAATTTTCTTCTCACTTATTATGTCTTTGCCTTATTACGCATGCATTGTTTGCTACAACTCCATTAGGTCTTCCCAAAGTAATCGTATAAAATATTTCTGTATTTATCTAAAAAAACAGCCTGAGCCTTGACCTTCAAAAAATGTTTTCCAGTGGAACTTATTTTGAATAAAGCTTTTCAATTTGAATACGCGCCCAAACTAATCAAGATCATTTGCTGCCTTGTAAGGTATTTACATTTTACCGAATTTTTCAGCCCATAACAGCTTACTTCAAGTTATGATATTACTTTGTTCCAGGGTCAAACCCCACAACCAGAAGATGAAAACACACCCCAGAAACGCGTTGATAAAATATTCGATCAGATGGATAAGAACCACGACGACCGGCTAACTCTTGAGGAATTTCGCGAGGGCAGCAAGGCTGATCCACGCATTGTCCAAGCACTGTCCCTTGGAGGCGATTAATCGACGGTCATACTCTCGCCGGACTTCACATTTACTTAGAAAGCTGTTACAGTCACTCCGCCTTTTCCTTTTTTGTGACTATATACTTAATATCTTAAATAAATAAATATTCGTTCCTGCATATAAAACAATTATGTACTTAATGATATGATTTATTTGAAGAATTATTGATGCAATTACATTAAATCCTATTGCTCTTAACTCATGGCGGAGATATACTATATTTTAGCATTTTAGGTTTCTTATATTTGCCAATACAGAGCATGCGAAGCTTATTTATTTTTATTATTTTATTTAAAATGTGTATTACTGAGTGGACTATTAAGTAATTGTGGTGATGCTTATTTAAAATTAAGTTCTTGTAATAAAACTATACAACAGTTTTATCTAATTATTCACTGTTAGGACTATTTTCTTGTAATCATTAATAAGGTCTAAAATAAAATGTGTAAATGTTTGGTCGTTAGCGCAAAAATCACAGAATAACCCTAAGATGTTGTCTGTCTATTCTATATATTTAATGAAGCAAAAATAAATAATAATTCTATTAGAACTCCAATCTCACGATTTCCGCAAAGTACACTCTATTACATTGATTATATCATTATCACAAAACACTCATTAAATTCTATACAATAAATTGTATGCAAAACAGATTCAAAAAATAACATTTGCCTCATATGTCAAGTCTCATAATGCTTTGTCGTCATCAGTCTATCGTAGTCCACTTTCGAACGTAAGCCTCGCCAACTTTCCTTCATATATCCCGGTCCTGGCTTTTCCTAAAGAACCCCTTCTTTGCGCTCGTTAATGGTCCAGGGGGTTAGATGGCTTCCTATATTATGTTTGTTGAGGTTCGGTCTTCAATCCAGGACTAATCCGCTCTATCAGCAATCAGTACTGTCAAAGACGTGACCGGCCCCCTGCCATTTCAGCTTACAATTTTACATAATTAAATCGGTTAATTTGATTTCTACTTTCGGATTTTATCCATAACAGAGCATAGTTATATAGCATAGGCTTAGTCGAAAGCCCGTACAACAGATTTAAATTTTCGGACCGACTAGCGCAACTGGTCGACAAATTCACTGTCCATGTCCATGCCATCTAGTCACACATGTTACTAACATTGATTTAATTCTTTATAGAACATATTAATCATTAAACGTCCTTTCTTGTTTTATGTAAAGTTGTCTAACACAAAATAAAGCTGGTAAAGACGCAATTTCCATTTATTATTTGATAACAATAAAACAGTTTACATTATCTTCGTATAGACATGTAAAATTAATTCACCCATTGTTATCATATTGTAGAATATCTTTATCAATAAACTGTTACAGATAAAGTCTGAAATTGAATCATACTAAGAAGCACTAAGGCATGCTGCTAATTGGTGAAGATTCTATGCTAATGTCACTATTTAATAACACTGAGTATGAATCAAACATATAATAAGCTTACAATGTATCCTCCAACCAATTTGGCTATGGAGAGACATGACTCACGTGCATGATGGTTAATAACAAGCCAATTAAGCATATCTCAATACATTGCTGTAGAAAATTCAGTGTAATAATAAATAATTACAACTAAAACACTGTAAGCAACATATTATTCGTGAGCATATATTTTATTTATAATTTGATAAACTGCACTGTTCGATATTATTTTTAGAACATAAATAAGATCTTTAACAAACCTGAAGTTTGAAACAACTAAGGTTGTTATTTTAAATATAATTTCTAAATTAAATGTAATTTAGGGCCTATTGTTCCATCATCCGATAAAATATATCAGTTGAATAAATTATAAACTAACTAAACTCTAAAATAGAACAGTTCAATCATCTTCAATTTCCCTGTGTTGTGTTTTATTCTATAGAATATCTTTTATCTGCTGATTAAAAATCGGTCGTTAATATAATAATGCCACAGAATAAATGGATAGAGGTTTACAAAGTATTGAAACAGGCGTACTACCCACGGCATATTTACGTAAATTACATAGGTGAGACTAAGAAATGAATTCACCGATCCCATCAAACAAGTTCGGCTTTTTTGCAGTTAAAATCTGATATGGATATCACGAGGATATTGAAAAATCGTATTGTATTTCAATAACATCGGATCTACCAACTAAACCATCCTGGTTTCAAGACTTTGTTCTAGATAAACATCTATGCAAATTAATTTTGGGGTATTGCCACGTACTTACATTATCATTACTTAATATAGGTATGTATTTAAATGAGTGTGTATGTGATACACCTCGTCAGCAACTTCGTGTTGGCAAATTAAATGCTCTTTCTTCAAGTGAACGATTAATTGCGTTACTTTTCCTAATAGGTACTTTAAATTGCCTTCGAACAAGTATTTGTTTTAATTTTAAGTGCAATTATAAACTGTTGTATTATGTCTATTTTAGTCCGTATAAACAAAGCTAAAACTTAAAACAATCCGTGCGAGAGAATTCAGATTAATAAATGGCTCAAAATAAAGTAGACATTTTTCAAAGACTTCGGTAACTCATACCGACTCAAGTTTTAACTCATCTATTTTACTATAAAACTTTACTACTTATACTATTCAATTGAGAAAGCCATAACTTATATTTAAGATTGAATTCATCACTTATTGTAGTGCAATTTGCAGTGTGATAGGTTGTAAGAAATGTCTTTCATGAATTTTGGATCTTCTGAGTTGAAATCATGGAATTAAAAACTATATAACATATTTATAATAATTTAAAGACCTACTGCCAGTTGTACTGACTGCAAAGGGCGTAGCTGGTACTTTAAAATTCATATATTAATTCAACCACGTGAGTATAATTATACAATTAACAGGTCAATTCTCAGAAATTTAATCAAAACAAAATAAATAGAAACACAACATATTAATAGTAACAATGCTGATAGAAATCTTGTTGAAACTACAAACATTGATAACATCTGTTATAATTTCAGATATTTAGATGATATAAAAAGAATTTAATATACAATCCGTTTATCGTAGTTTTTTAATATTCAGTGGGAATTGACCTCAAGGGCTTGTATCATGATTATTATCTTGAAACAATTTATTAAACGGTCTTTAAATGAATTCAAACACACATACGACATAATTGTATAAAAGTCATTTAAAGCGGTCCGACAGAATGGCAAGTTCACAAGAATCACACAGAATAATTTTGTATTCAATAAATTTAGATTTTTTAAGGTTTGGAACCACTGTAAACGCATTAATTATTATATTTTATGACAACTTCAATAAATTAAAGTGGAAGATCAGCCCTGGCCTTTCCACGAATTCCACAAAACCGCATCAGACTCGTTAACAACAGAACTGATTTTATAAATATAATATGAAAAATGTAATTTGTACGAATATAAGAACGTTTAAGAATTGTTACTATATTACAGCGCCATCTGGTGTCACATAATATGTGAATCGTGTAGTCTGTCAGTCACATTCAAGTAAACCCAACTATAGTGCTTGAGATACATGATATTAATCACGGTACAGATCCTGCACCATATTTTACCCTTAAGAAAATGCGACGATCATTGGCCATCCAAAATATGCCCATTTCGTTGCTTTCTAATAATAACTTACGTTCAAAAAATGAAATAATGCTTGCACAAGATATAAAAAATCATATTTTATACATTGTCTGTTATCACTTAATTGTTGTTGTTGATAAATTGATAGGATTTTAAGAGTTGCGCCCCATTAATGTTAAATTTTGCATTATAAGACAATATAAATTTTTGGCATAGAATTCTTTTGGGTTTTTACAGCCCCTTTATAATTATAAAATGTTAGAAGGTAGCGTCTTAAGGCATAGCCAAAGGAGATGCGAGATTGCACTGCATCTCCACATTTGGACAGTCTCGATTTAACATTTTAACTTATGAAAAATATGTGAGAAATTAAAATTGTTAAAAATAAGACCGTTGCAATATACTGTTAATTTATTTTAAAAATACATTAGAGAGTCAAAATGTTTGCAGAATATTCGGATAGAACTACAATACGTAAAACATCCTTCTTAATTAAATTGTAGATGCTTATAATTAGGGTTTTATGTTAAAAATATTTTATGATATAACTTTTGGTGTCTATCGGTGTCTTAAAACCGATTAACTCTCATGATATATATAAAATAATTAAACATATGTTTGGCACATGTGTAATGAGTTAGTGCAATATTATTATGCGTGGTTAAATAATAACATAACATCTTATTTTCTACATCAAAATCGCTTTAATACAGCACCGCGCCAACCATGGTCAGCGCCTGTGTGCGAAACCATTGAAGCGCCTCCTTGATTTTGTAAATAATGAAATACTTTGATACCATTTATATAAAAAATATAAAGCAAATTACATTATATATTTATTGCGTATTGATCAACTATCTCTTATCATTTCATAAAAAGCGCCGATAGTATAACCTAACCCAAAATCTCTATTAGGCACCGCCTTACCGTGCCCGACGCCTGTGTGCGACGCACACGACCCTACTTTCAAATGAGGATGTGAATTTTACAATCAAAGAATACTATGCTCTTAAGTTTTATCAATTTCGGCTCGGTTGTTATACTAAGTTTAAGCAGTCTGAATAAACTTTATGGCTTGCCCAAATTAGCTATAGAAGGCTGCGCAATAGAGAAGTCTCTGTTACCCAACCGTTACTTATTAAAAGTGACCTAAAACTTTGGCACCAACGTAAAATGGAAGATACATAAATATTTTTAAATTGTACACTTTGTTTTTTATTGCAAGAGTTAAGTAGACAGGAAGACGAACCACTTGATGGAAAGCGGATACCATCGCCTATGGACATTTGCAAGACCAAAGGTACTTCAAATGCGCTGCTGCTCTATTACGAGAGATTGGAAGGAAGAGGGATGGTAGCGATCCAGTCGGACAAATGCCCTACCTACCTCGTAGGACAGGCCGCCCGTCCGCAGGAAATTGTATTCTTCCTCCGTTCCTGCATGGATAAAATGTTAGGATGCTTACGATCAATATATACGTACTAGCACACTAATGTGAATATGTTAGGTTGTGTAAATTAATTTCGATTCTATAAGTAAATACTTATAATTGATAAATGATTTGTTTGATTATATTATTTAGCAAAATAATCAAAATTATCTACTCTAATAAACGCAATACTGTTGAAGTATCGTTGATGCGTATGGAACGTCGCCTCCACCTTAAAAATCGATTTCTTACCAGGCCCTATAGGTCCTATTTTTATTAGACAAATATAACGGCATTAAATATATTCGATATAATGTTTAAAGCGAACCGTTTTTATCCTACATCATATTTTAGAGAATTTTTGGATTTTGGATATATGTAACTACCGAAAATGAATCTCAACATTGGATAATTGTATTTTTTAACACAAACATTTTTATGTAAGGTAGTATTCCACAGCTATTATAGAAAAATAACATCATCGCTTGTAACTAACTTTTCTTATGATATTGTAATGGATTTATAGTAATACTTAGAATAAAATTAAACGTTCGCTACTTGTAAATTTCAGCAATTACGTAAGGTGACATCTATTGTTTGTGACTTAAGATTAAAAAGAATTTTCTGTAGAAATTCAAACGATGAGTCAATTTGTATCTTAGAAGGTTGGCGATTGCAGGCGTTCAATTCGCGGGCTGTGCATTTCAAATAGAATTAAGTAGCCGGAACACCGCAATGATTTGATTATAATTTAAGTTGTAAATTAACCAGAATATTCCTTATAATAACTATACCTTAACCAGTATGTCGTTTAATTACAACATTTATTTGGCTTGTACCGCTCTATGACTTTTTTATAAAATTAGATTCAATATCAAAGTAACCAATTTCACATTGCATATAATACCTGTTATATTGTTTAATGCTTTAAGTACATGCTCTTATTTTCACGTAAGTGGCAATACATACTGTTAATTGCTTAAAATCTACTATTACTTCTAATATTCTTGCTATAACTATAGTAAATAAAAGTAGAAAGTTATAATTATTCTTTATATTTTGTAACTCAAAATGAATAGGCGCCTGAAATTAAATTCGAGTGCCTGTTACAAGAGAGATTTAATAAATAATTTAAAATTATTATAATATAATAAAATAACAGATAAACAATAAACGTTTTGACATGACTATGTACTCCCAGTATACGCACTTCCAAGTATCTTACTGTAGGTAATAAACGTATAAATGGACTGCACATAAGAAATTCTCCCAAATTAGTTGATGAAAAATTAACTTCTTCAAATTTTCGACGATATTGAAACCAAGAACCAAGACACAATCATGTTTAAGGTTTAATATAGATAAACTGTCTTGTTAACAATGTTTGAAAATTAAAAAAAACTATATAACTTCAACAAATGACCCAAGACAAATAGAATATGATTGTCAAAACAAGTTATACGCAAATTGTCTCAACAAAGTAAAATAGACTATCATGTTGATTAATATAACCGCCGCTCTCAGATAACTAAAATAAAAAGAACAATTAAAATTAATTGCTAAATTAATAATAAAATGTTAACATTTTCAGAATTGGGATATTAGTATTTAAGTATGTTTATTAAATACTAATATCCCAACTTACCCTTTAACATGCTAAATTAAAAGGTTTTAAGATTTACTGAACAAAGAAAATCCAATCGTTGTTATTTAAAATTTATAGTCCATTTTCAGATTCCGAGTACGACGGTGATTAAAACAAACGTGAAATATAAACAGCTTATAATTATGTACTTCTTCAATTATCGATGGACGTGTGTAGATTTCATTAAAATATTACTACATGTATAACCACTACTTGTCTCTGGAACATTAAAATATTACTCATATTACTAAATAATTGAATATGTTATTGTCACAATCAGAATGATTTACAATTGTATCGTCTTAATTTATTTAATCTATTTATGAGAGATTTAGTTTTCTTTCTCTGTCTCCTCTATATATTATTTTTCTGTGTAAATAGTAATTTGTTATTCGCGCCTACTTTAATAGATAATACGATAATATTCACTTTTAATACTATTAAGGATTAATAATAAACGAAGTTAACATTTAGTTCTCGTGTTTTATTTAATTATTATAATTTTGAACATCCATCATGATCAGGCATATATCAGTAACACATTTCAAACGATGTAGGTTCGAAACGATGTATGAAAACTGCTAAACTGCCTTAGATAAGCGTGGTTGGTATACTGGCTGTTCTCTTCTTGTAATGCATAGGAACGAGCCTAGCTGTGGAACATTTCTAGGCTTATAGAAATAACCGATTTAGACTCTTATAGAAGTGGCAGTTCACTTATGAGACCAAATCCCACACGGCCACTTGTTTATTTTAATGAGATCTTAGCCTAAATTAAGAGAAAATATTAAATTATACTTAAAAATCGGAACATTTAGTTGTAAATTTTTATATAAATGCATTGTTGAATGCCGCGATCGCTAGTCTCTGTATAACTTTACAGCATTTGTTGTTTGTGGCTGACGGACGCGTCCGAGCAATGTGCACACCTATCTTCGGACGCATCGGACGCTGCTTTTGTGTTGTCAACTCTCTTCAGGGCTTCAAGTATAACGTGCTATGTCGACTCTTAAAAAGCGCTAGACTGGTACGAATGTGGAAAAAGAATCTGGAAAGAATTTGGAATATATATAAATTACTTTTAATTGAAATTGATTTAGGTTTTAATTATATATTTCTTTAAAATATTAAGTAATCTTATATAAATTAACAATTTAACTTCAATTGCTATTTTAGTATATTAAATTACAGAAAAACAAAATCTATCTCATTTTCTCTTGCTATCCCATTAATCCCTATTCAAAAACTATCAAAAGTATCTCATAACTGTTGTTCCTTTTAACGTTTTTATAAATTAAAATTGTACCACACAATATCACTTTTGAGTTCCCGCCAAATACTTGCGCTTTTTAGAAATTGACATATATATCGCGTTCTTCGCGTTTCTATAACGAGAATTGGCAAACCTGAAAATAAGTAGTTTGATATTAGCTTAGGAGCCAGTGATCGGCTGCCTGTATGTATTTGACCAGACCTGAGGTTTTGTACATTGAAGCACCTATACCTACCATGCATGGTACGGGGACTCACTAAGCTCTAAGTGGTGGACGCGACGAGCGCTGAAGTAAGACAGTATCGATTTTTGACGAATTTTCAAACCATTTGACCAGGGCTGCCGTTTTGATATTTGAAAATATAGGCTTATTATTATCGGAAAATAAGAATGGCAGACCATTATCACGCGGTTAACTTTGTGGCAGACCATTTTGAAAATGATAAAAAAATTTGAAAGTAATTGACCAGATCTGCCATTGATATATTTTGTTTATTATAGTCTTAAAAACGTATATTAATCGCAGCAGACGTCTACTTTGCGTATACACATCAATAAATAATAAAATCTCAGCTACTACCCAGTCAGATATATATGTTTTCCGTTCGCTGTTTTACATCAATATAATTTACTTGCGATTTACTTTATCACTGTATTTACAGAAGTTAATATTTTTTTATATTCTATATACTAAACTTCATTAGCTAGATAATAAAGAAGTAGGACAACACATGTGTCTTCAAATAGTTCGAAGGTGACCAACTTCCATCTTGTGTGAGTGGCTTAACCACCGATGTCCCTGGTAAGTTGATAAAAATTCTTTCTTGAGAACATGTTCAGATCAATTTACTTCTACTTTACAATTTATGATTTATTTTTGCAGAATTCGATTCAATGGATGATGAAGATGAGTCACCTAACGATAAACATGACTCCGATGAAGATCAATGAAGATTTATTTATGTATATTGTAAAAAATATCATGCATGCATGCATGATATTTTTTACAATATACATAAATTATTAGATAGATATTTTAAACTTATAACTTATACTAACCCTTAAATTTTGTCTTGACGAAATGAAAAGATTTTTTTTATCAGCATTATACCATATTATTTATGATTCTTCAAAAAAAATCACTTCTTTATTATCTAACTAATGAAATTTAGCATATAGAATATAAAAAACATTAATTTCTGTAAATACAGTGATAAAGTAAATCGCAAGTAAATTATATTGATGTAAAACAGCGAACGGAAAACATATACATCTGACTGGGTAGTAGCTGAGATTTTATTATTTATTGATGTGTATACGCAAAGTAGACGTCTGTTGCGATCAATATACGTTTTTAAGACTATAATAAACAAAATATATCAATGGCAGATCTGGTCAATTACTTTCAATTTTTTTTATCATTTTCAAAATGGTCTGCCACAAAGTTAACCGCGTGATAATGGTCTGCCATTCTTATTTTATTATTATAATAAGCCTATATTTTCAAATATCAAAACGGCAGCCCTGGTCAAATGGTTTGAAAATTCACCAAAAATCGATACTGTCTTACCTCAGCGCTCGTCGCATCCACCACTTAAGAGCTTAGTGAGTCCCCGTACCATGCATGGTAGGTATAGGTGCTTCAATGTACAAAACCTCAGGTCTGGTCAAATACATACAGGTAGCCGATCACTGGCTCTTAATCTATATGGTCTAAAACGCCTTGTAGCGAGAAACGTAATAGAATCTCCAGATTGCTTTAGGATGTCCGAACGCTCAATGTCACTTGCGCGACTTACGACTTATAATGTGCACACTTCAATAGACTTTCCATAACCAGATACGTTGTAAGCTGAGGAGAACTTAGCGGAACCTCGCGGCGAGCTCAATTCGGGGTAACGTACAGTGTCATGGACGGCGGCTAGGAACTTCAGGCGGACATGCTTGCCAAGGTTCAACGCTTTCGACTGGATTCCAGAGCTAGGGTCTTGGTTTACTGCCGAGCAGAGATTGAGGCGATCAGGACGCGGGAAACCGCGAACATGATCCAAACTTGGCAGAAAGATTTAGAATCTCCTGAGGCTGGCACTGATAGAGTGGAGACGGTTCGTCCCTACCTACTGCGCTGGGTCGCGCGGAAACGATTCTGACCTTTAGGGTGGCCCAGATACTTACCGGGCACAGGTACCTCGATAAGTATCTGCATTAGATTGTAGGGCCTGCCGTCCCCTCAGTACCGCGAGTGCAGCACGCTAGACACTGTTTCACATGCAAGTCGAATGCGCTGTCAGAGGTTCGCGCTCGAAGCCATCGTAGAGCCAATCGATTCGCTGAGAGGACTGGTTGAGGCCATGCTCCACAGCGACGATCACTGGTCAACGGTTTCTTCCGGCTGCGAGGCAGTAAAGTCCCGCAAAGAAGCCACTGAGAGAGTAAGGGAGAGAGCTGCGCACGTGCTCCTGGGACGCCATAGTTAGATTGGCTCGGGAGACACAGGTATGCGCAAAATCTCCCATGATTCTCCCACGACGGGTACAACCTCTGTTGGTGAAGTGGGTCACTCTGCATCCCGGGGTGACCAAAGTTTGTTGTGGGTTGAACAATGGGTGTAGCTTCGCTCGTCATCTCATGCTCTTCCACACAAGCGACAGGTGCGGGACGGAGGTTTAGGTTTAGCGAAGTAATTGGTTCCGCCCAGTCTTCGCACACACTGCGCGGCGCTTATCACCACAGTCCGATCCCACCCCCATAGCCGAGAGGGACTCAGTATGGTACGAAATATGCTGCGCATCAAAAAAAGAGATACGTTTTAAGCTACGCCCCTCAGCCCCGTCCGTCAGCCGTGACCTATAATGGACACAGCTTCAACCAAGCAGACACATTTCCAGGTGATTAGGAGGGTTCTAGAACCCGATCTCAGCGCCACCTACCGGTTCTAATTGCAAATCTAAACCATCCGGGAACCCACTAAAACACACAAAAACAAAATCACCAGAATCACTCCCGGTGATTAGGAGGATTCTAGAACCCGATCTCAGCGCCACCTACCGGTTCCAATTGTGGATCTAAACTATGCCGGGACTCACTCAAATACACACACAAAATTTCATCAAAATCGGTAAAGTCGTTCTCAAGTTATAAAATTACACACGAAAAGTGGCATTTATTTATATATATATAGAATTACAGATGATAGCTTCTGCCCGCGACTTCGTTCGCGTGGAATAGTTTTAAAAAGTAAGTTAATATATCCGGCGAATTTGAAACATTCTTCATTGGTGCTCCGCTCCGATTGCTCTTAGCGTGATGGTATATAGCCTATAACCTTTCTCGATAAATGGGCTATCTAACACTGAAAGAATTTTTAAAATCAGACCAGTAGTTCCTGAGATTAGCGCGTTCAAGCAAACAAACAAAGAAACAAACTTATCAGCTTTATATATTAATATATATAAGATAAAACTCTCTCACCGACACTACACTCTATCAAAATCTCTGCTTCTATTATGTTACGTTGCAGAGAAATTACATTCAGTCTGTTATAAGCTGTTTAAGAAATTAAAGGTTTTTAATTATCCCATGGGAACTCTTTAATTTTTCGGGATCAAAAGTATCCTATATGTTGACCAGGGATATAAGCTATCACCATACAAAATTTCATGTAAATCGGTCCAGTCGTTTCGGAGATTAGCCGGTACAAACAGACAGACAAACAGAGAAACAAAAAATTAAAAAAAAATCTTTCTATTTCACTTCTTACATCCCCCTGACTCGGGTTTTGGCATTTTTTTTCATTGTACAGAAATTTGATCTCTTCAATATTATTATATGTATAGATTATAAACCCAGTTTTCAAATTATTGGCATAGACAGATTATCAATTTTATACATTTTCTTTTTTATCAGAATGGATATGGAATTCTAAATATGATGTGGCATTTGTTCACCTGATAATGCAATAAATAAAATGGTCAAATAGAGAACTTCGGGAGCGCATCGCAATAACTTATTTATTGTTTCACTAACAAGCACAAAATGTTCGATTTATAAATTAATTTACAATATTTAAGTATAGTGCGCGCGGAACTACTTGGCCGCGCCTTAGGTATGTGAGCGGTGGGACGGAGAGGCGGGGGCGCTTGCTGTCATTACTCAAATATTCAGTGCGGCGCCGTACTTCGCGACGGCAACACGCGTTGAAAGTTTCGACTAGTTTAGACAAAACGCACATGAGATTGCAATAGCAAGATGAGTCCGCCGATAAAACGACAATCTAAGGAAATAATCTTTAAAGTGCATACGTTTTTAAAAAAACGGAAAGCCGATGTCAATAGTTTAGAATATAAAACTGATGCGAATATACATAAATTAGTAGCAGAAGCAACAGGGATATCAGAACGAAGTGTAAGGAGAGTGATTGCTGAAAGTAAAACTTCCTTGCAAAATACAGGGGAAGCAAAATTTAGTTCTCCGTGGAGACCAAAAGAAATAAAAAAGAAAATACAAGTTGATGATTTTGACTTAGGAGTGATAAGAAGAAAAATAAATCAGTTTTATACGGTAGAGAAAAAAAATCCAAGTCTACGAAAACTAAATGCTGTGTTAAAAGAAGATAATATTTTAGATTCCGGATTAACTTTTTTAAGAGAACTTTTGCACAAACTGGGATATTCATTTAAAAAATGTAAATCGAAGAGATCCCTTTTAATAGAGAGACCAAACATTGTTGAATGGCGAGTGAAATATTTGAGGGCCATAAGAAAATTCAGAGAAGACGAACGAAATATATTCTTTTTGGACGAAACTTACGTTAACCAAAGTCACAATGTCCAAAAATGTTGGCAATCTTCGTCGGAGCCTGGAATTTATACAGCTATAGGCAAAGGAAGGCGTTTAATAATAGTTCACGCTGGTAGCCGGAACGGGTTAGTTGACGATGCTTTGCTAATTTTTAAATCAGATTCAAAAACGGGGGATTATCATGGAGACATGAACTCTACAAATTTTTACAAGTGGGTTGATCGAAAATTAATACCTAAACTTCCACCTAACTCAGTCATAGTTATGGATAATGCTGCCTATCATTGTGTGCAAGTTGAGAAGAAACCGACTATGTCTAGTTAGAAAATTAATATGCAGAACTGGTTGCAAAATCATAACGTGCCATTTTCTCCCACGATGATCAAAGCCGAACTCTTGAGGTTGATTAATACGACCCAATCAGAAAAAATATACACAATTGATGAACTTCTGAAAGCTGCAAGTCATACTGTTCTAAGACTACCTCCATATCATCCAGACCTCAACCCGATCGAGCTTGTGTGGGCAAATATTAAAAATTGCCTGGCCAGAGATCACATTAATGCTACATTGGACGAGAAAATTACAATACTAACAAGGCTATTTTCCGAATTCTCTGCCGAACAATGGCAAAAATGCGATGACCACGTACAAAAAAACGAACAAGAATACTGGAATCATGATATGAGATTTGATACTATGATGGACGAATTTATTATAAACTTACAAGATGATTCTGAATCAAGTTCAGAGAGTTCAGAATCAAGTGATACAGAGGATATGTCAGAGTAATTTCATATAAGTATATATTAATTAAATAATTTCATATATCATTAAAATATGTCAGAATAATTTCATATACTTAATTTGTTTTTGGTTTATTTTACTATTAATTACAATATAATTAGATAGGTACAATATAAACTTCTAAAAGTTCAATTGTTTTTATTTATTCTTTTCAATAATTGTTCACGATATCTCGAGATTGGTCATCACTGTCTAATCTCATTTGCGTTGAGAGCAGTAGGCAACCCGCCCCCTCACTCCTGTCGCCACCTAAGGCGCGGCCAACTACTTCCGCGCGCACTATAGTCAAAATACTTATCAATATAATAGTTATAATAAACAAAGAAATACTGCAATAATCGCAATTAGTATAAGTGACACACAATTACAAAATTATACTTCAAAATTTAACAATAACACACAGATATACAGAAACAGTGTAAAACAAAATAGAACCAGTAACACCATGTTTTACAAGTTTTGTAAAAATTTAAGAGGTATTTTAATTAATAGGTAGAATTAAGTGTACATTGTAAAACACTAGCCGATGTAAATAAGTACCAGTTAAAAAAAGTGTGTTAATTTTCAACCTCTGATCCTGCTATAACAACAGTTGTAATTGTAAAGGCAAAATTTATTTTAAAAATCAAGGCACTGCACTTCAAAGTATTATGGCATATATTTCTGAGCCTTTTATGCTGGACATTGCCTGAGGAATTCTGAATCAAAATATACTACTGTGACAGTTATGTCATCTCTAAACATACGACTTACATCCGAAGACAAACTCAGGAGGTGTGCAAGCCTTGAGTGATCCACACCATACTCTGTACCACCAATGGCATGGCGAATGAGATGGGTAGCAGCATTTCTATCTTTGGGTTTACTCTTCAAGCTCTCCTTTCTATGTGAAAGAAGTTCATTAATATCACCCAACTGTATATTTTTTCTGGGCAATTTCAAAGGATTGAAAAACACTTTTCCCTTCATATGCTGTCCAACTAATTTAACAGCTTGCAAAGGAGTCATCATATCCCATAATCCATCTGATGCAATAATTAAAAAAGTATCTTTTGGTGTCAATCTGTGATAATATATGTCTGGCCTAGCCGTCAAATATGGAGGTGTGTGATAGTTTGGAGGTATAGCTTTCTGACCTACTAAAGGCACTGCAACATCCATCAATGTCTCAGTTGGCCACTTGTATCGGTAATCTCCTAAACTTCGAAGAGGTGCCAATTCTCCTAAGAGCCTATCCCTTCTAATTACAGTTTTCCTTTCATCTGGATGTTCCTTCCATATTCTTTTAAGTTCATTAATATTTTCAGAATTGTGTTCTTTAGTCATTTTCTTAGCTATCCATTCATGGTCTTCAGTGATTGTACCTAGCACAGCATTACAATCACCAACATTGGCTATATGTAAATCAGGTCCATTTATATAAGCAATACAAGCTACAGCACCTGATAATGCTACTGATAATGTCTTTGGATTCACTTTACCAGTCACTTTAAAAGGTTCTACAACTTCATTTGATAAATCATCATCAAGTTTCATTATACTAGTTTCAAGTGATGCTCTAACATCACTTCCATCATGAGGTAGATTAGAAAGTCCAACCAAATATTGTTTAAAACTGTTTCTATATGTTAACTTTAAATCTTCTATAAGTTCAACCTGAAATATTGAAAGAAAGAATTATATGAAATAATTGAAAAATCAAAAGTCATACACACAAATTTTTTATATTTACAATTTTACCTTATCATTGAAAGTCTCTATAAGGCTTTCTTTCGCTTCATGTTTGATATATTTTTTAAGTGACTCTAACGGAAGAAGGGCAGCTGCTGTGTAACTAAGAAGACGTTTGGATATCACTTGTGCACATGCTGGACCTCCATGACCATCAAAGACACCTAGCAGAAAGCCTGTAACGACACCTACTCTAAATAATTGGATTTACATTTTTTAGTATTGACTTAGGTCATAAAAATTAACATACAATAAGGTAAATGGCAGTCAATTCTACTAAAACATTTTTTACCATCTTACAAATTTTTCAAATATCATAATTTGTATTGAAATGTACAAACTAATGATGTCATATTCTAATGAGTTAAATAGCATATTAATCATCATTGTTTAAGCATGAATTAAAATTATTTACATTATGACATTTTATAAGTAAGATGAGAGTACAGCAAAAGCTCCCTATGCATGGTTTCTGGTCACATTTTCACTATTCACAGCTAAATGTCTATTTTTGTAGATCTAGTTGGTAAGTTAAAATGATCCTACATTTTTTGAGTGTTAACATGTGCCAATGCAGTTTTTATTCAGAGTGTAACCACATGAACAAAACTCAAGTAAAACAAACCTTGCACGAATCACAAAATGAAGAAGTTAATGAAACTTATCTAAACCTGACAATAATAACTAATAAACATAATTAAACACTTGCATCAAATTTACTTGTATTCTTTTTTCTATTTAACTTTTTTGCAAGTAACTTATCTTCTGTAATTCCATACAAATTACCATTCCATATTCACCAATCTATATTCATCGCATATTTACATAATATATCAACTGCTAATTTTATATTTTTTTATTTTTTATCAACATTATTATCTTCAATAGTATCATTTTGATCCAGAACTGAAGCTTGATTGAGCATTTAGTGGTTTAAAAATAGATAATTGATTATTCAACAAAAGCCATAATAAATAGTCAAAACTGTATGATTGCAAACATTGTCTTGGGTTTTAATGAAACTGCATACATACCTGGTGTCAACTTGCATAGGGCTTCACTACGTGTGTCTTCAATGGGGTCATTTGATGCCAGTTGATTTGAATCATATGATTTAACAGACCCAGTTGTAAACTCTTTATTAAATTCATTCTTACATAAAATAGCTGTAACCTGGAATAATTTAATAGAAAAAATATATTTCACATATATGGGAACTAATGGACAGTACAACTTAAAATTCATTGCTTATATCTTACTTCCTGTGGAGAAAGCAAGAGTGTGACACCATCTTTTTGGGCCTGGTTATCGCCTCTCGAAGAATGAAAGAAGCGGACACCGCCAGGTATAAGATTCAATTTTCGACTAAAACATCCCGAGGCTTTTCTACAAGTGTTCAGAAGTCTAAGTCGGTAACCGAAATCTAATTTTAAACATGTATTCAAAATTAGATTTATATTTGAAAAATTCATATTCACAAGGAATTTAACCGAACTAGCCGGGCACAGGCATGTTATGCAAGCACTGAAATTATATTTTCCCAGCCTCATACAGGGATCATAAGGTTTCGGCCATATCAATCTCTGCCCGCTTAACTTTTATATAACAACTTGCCATCCGCAATATAGATATAATTATAAAAAAATACAGAAATATTTCCTAAAATATTCAAATAAATTTAAATTTCTATTAGAAGTACGACTATAAGTGTGAAATAGATTTTTATTGCAAAAATTAAAAATTGTAATATGACTTGACATTCTGACATTCTTGACAGCATGAAAACCATACATCTGTCAGTTTACATAAAAGTGTCAATGTCATGAAATGCATGTATTTTTTTTATAGCTAGTTGTATACACTAGAATACCTCCTCGCCACAAAAGAAGATGGCCGAAAAACCGGAAATAAAAGGTCCACCGGTCCTGTACTGCACACATTGCTTCAAATAAAAAATTTATGCCTATAACGCTAAACAATAACTAAGTTATTGTTTGATGTTTCAACTATAATAAATTATAGGTCGTAGACTGGTGAAAACAATAGGGCTTTTGTAGTTACTTGAAAAATTAAATTTCAAATTTTTGAAAAATAACAACAAATTCAGTCTTCGAGTTCCCCTCTCCTCGTAGCATTGTGCAATGCTGCCGACAGATTATGCCAAAAAGGCTAACGAAGGGAGTTTGCAGGTCTTAGTTGTCTTAATATGTATGTTATGATGAACGCATGAAGTATAATCTGTCAAAATAAAGATGACTACAAATGTTTTGTGAATTAATGATATTTTTTATAAATTCAACACAGAATTAATGGCAGCTCGAATACTCTAGCTGTCATTTCGTTCATTTGTCTATCAGGAGTTTTGTGATTTTTTTAGTATTTGTTTATTGTGCATATTTAAAACGTTCAATTGAAAAATTAAACAACAGTGTATTTAAAAGTAGTTCAAGAAAACTCATGTTTAATTTGTTAAAGTGTCTATATGACCGAATTTGAAGCGGCAAAGTCGCTTTAATCCAACTGGGATGGTGTTTTCGGTCGAACAGCCTGGTTAACCGGTCCGTACAAATAATTTTGTATTATACACTGTAAATCAACTATAGCGTATTGACAAAAAGGAACGTACCCATACTACATGGATCAGTACTGAGGGTCTTCAAAAGAACACGTTTCGTTACATAGGCAGGGGGGTCTAACGTTTTCATCTCGTAGTGAATACCTTCTACGGAAATTTCATGCGTTTTTGAGCTAAATTTAAATATGGCGCGCTGCGTTTACTACTTTTAAACTCACAGATGGCAACATTGACGTACATATGCTGGGACGTCAGCTGATAGAGTATGTAGTGCAGTGCAGTTCTCAAGCAAAAAAAAATAAGGTTCTGTAATTTAAAATGTTGAGCTTTAATTTCAGATTAATAGATATTTCACAATAAGTTCTTATTATTTCAATGACTTCTTTATTTTATTATAGCAAACCACGTTGTTATTTTACATTCATAAATCGCATTAGACTTGTGGGTTCGTCCATGTATAATGTATATGTAGAAAATTGGAACACCGACAAGAAGTCACATTCGGGAGGTTGATTTAGCATAGAAATTTAAAAAAAAAACAAATTAGTTTAAAGTATCAAGATCGTTCTCGATCGAAGATACTATAATTTATATATAGATATTGCTATGTTGCTATATAAACGACAGTGAATACCTCCTATTTTTCACAATTTTCATGAAAAAGTGTATGGGTATCTTAGATGTTTGTCTTGCTTTACATTTCCGGCGGATATCCTTGGCCTTCGTTGGCTCTGGTTGGTTCAATGTGTAATAAATGTAAAATCGAATCAATGCGCGCGCAATGATGATGTTGGAATTTTACAATGGCCTTTTTGTTATATTGGCTTTGTAATTTTTTTTGTAAAATAATACTATTATAGGTAACACTTTTTATATTTTGTGTAGATATAGAAAATTTACCTTTATTATTAGTTCTTGACGAAATAATTAAAACAATATAATAATTCGTTCTCTAATTATCTCATATTTATTTCTCCAATTAGCTTGAGCGTCATTGTTTACACTATGTGATCATCATTGCACTTTTGTTAGTTTCATTGATCGAGGTTGCATTTTGCGCTTACACTATACGATTTACACTTACCTTTTGATAGTATTGTCTACCTATGTATCTCTGAACATTTATTTTTTGTCTTAAATATCTATTGAAGTGATAAATTCTAATGGGAGGGTAGACCGCTTCGTTACATAACGCGTTACGACCACTCTGTCTGATTTCCCTTTGTCTCACGCATATGGCAGCGGTAGGCAGACTAAGTTATCCCTTCTGTTGGGCGTCCCGAGACGCACGCGTTTTTCAATAGAATTTGAATCAGTGAGTCACACTCGCTGATTCAAATTCTACTTCTATTTTGATAATATCTGTCCGTCTGTCAGTCCGTATATTACCTCCTATAAGCTAAAAACGGCTTGACTGATATTGACAAAAATAGGTATATAGTAAAAACATATAATTACTCAAATAATAAGAAATATTATGTGATATTGGCAAACTTTTTGGCAATACTATACAACAATAATAGAAACCATTAGATCTCACAAATAAGAAATACTCCGAAGTCTCACATCTTGTTTTCGACATAGACAAAATATTCCACTGCTAGTCCTATCTGATCTTACTTAATATTTTGTAAATCATATTGTGTAAATGGTAACATTATTGGAATGCATTGTAATATGGAATTCGGAAAGGAAAGAGCGAGACAAAATATGCGCCAATGCGCATGTCGAAATTGTCGAATTCGTCATTCGTGATTCGTTGTCTTCGTCGTGTCTTTCGCTTTGGCCGACATCGTTGATCGGATTTTTTCCTAAAATCTCCTTTGATCTAAAGTAAATTTTCATTAGAGGTACAAAAATGCCCAATCAAGTGTTAACTATAGAGCCTCAAAACGAATTAAGATTTAAAGGTAAGTATCATGGCGTTTTTTGTACCTAAGCTGCTCACTGCCGCATTGAAACTTAGGCACCATACATAGGTTGTGAGCTAGCTACTGACAAATGGAGTTTCTATTTCCAGATATCGGCGTTTTGTCTGGGTGCGGTTTTTTCTCAATCCCTAATAAATTAGCCCACATAGTTTTATTGATGTCCTTGTAAGCTCTATGATAACAATTTACAATGGCGCGTTAAAACCATAATTAAATTCTCTCGACTATACGTAAATTTACGTTACTGCTTAGGTATTACTAAGTGTGATCTCGTGAATTTCGCGACATAGTTACCTATATTATTAGTTGGGTTTGGGTTTATTGTAGGTAGGCAATATACTTGTGTGCTTATAAATTGAATAATAAGTATCATGTATAATGTAGTATTCATAGGTGCAGACTGCTTACTCATCATATTGTGTATACATAATATAAACTTAAGTGAAATTTACAAACACAAAGAACATTTTTTCACTAAAATATTCAATTTTAGCTTATAACTAAAGTTATAACAAATTATTATAACTCTGTTTTATTTGTGGGTAGATGTCAATAAAGTAACATGTTTTTTGAGGGCTCTTAAATTTATGTTTAGTTATTTGCATAATTGATTTCATATCCTAATTGTTTAGTGAAGTATATTTATATACTTTAGTGAAGTATATATATACTTCACTATAACAAATTTAATGCATAAACAAATCATACTGAATAGTTTATGCACCTGCCTGTGTTTTCCAAGTGCAACACAGTTTTTGTTGGCAAGTAGTACTTATAAAAATAACATCAATGCACTTCACAAGGAGCCAGTGTTTTTAAAGAACATAACAACAATTTTAGTAATGTGCGACCACATATATGGAAGGTTCCTATATCTTACTGACTCTTCATTTGCCTTACTATTATTTAAGATTTGAAATAAGCTCCCAAGAATTAATGTTCAAATTCCACTGATGATAAAGCAAGTGCATGAATAGGAACTAGCCATAACAACAACATTATCTTCACTGTCTCCATACTTTGTTACTTTCAATGCTTAACCCTCAACAACCTGAAGGTATTACAACAGCAAATTGAATGGCTTAACATTGAAATGTATAGCAGAAAAATATTCTATTGCTTCATGGAGTAATTAAAAATTAAGTAGTCAGTAGTCTTAAAGCCTGAAGTTGAATGGATTCAATACAGAGAATATCTATCATTGTTATGGGACAGGTCAGACCTTATTAGCTTTGGGAAACTCAGACCCATCCTCTTCAGGTTGAGTGATGTCCCTCTTTGTAACAATATGGATGGCTGAAAACAAGTTTAATGGTTCTGGAATTACATTGTCTGGACTTTTGAAGATTAGGCATAACATCCAGGCTAGCCAGTGTTTTGCAATAACAATAAGTTGAACGCAAAAGGGTATGATTTATTTGTTATGCTTCAATAACATTCGATACCACATTCACTACCATCGGTTGAATTTTGGCATTAGTTGTATGGACCTTATGTGAAATTTTAATTGATAGTAAGACAAAAAAAACTTGAACAAAATAGTTTTAGTCTTCAAGGGATGAGCAACAGACAATGAAAGACGTCACTGCTGTTCTAGTTTTCCTTTCTTTTTTGCAATACAAATTTAGGATTAATTGTGTTTACATACACAAATGGACTATACTACTATGCTAATGTCTAATTTGTAGTGTTGCATTCCAGTGCATTATTTCTTGTTATTTTATATATAATCATTATGTTTTATATAATTTATTAGGTATTTTTTTATTTTATCTGGCACATGTATTATTATGACTTATTTTAATTTGGTTAGTTTTATATCTTATACAAAAAAAATTGTATATTTCTTATAGGTATATATATTTATTTGTGTGTATATATAACCCCATCTGTACACAGGAACTTCTGAAGGCACCTTTCCAAATGCCTCCCTGATTTGCAATAGTGTTAATATCAATGTCATACTAGTCTCTGAGTACTGTCTCCTTCATAACTCAACTATTCAGTAATAAACATGTCATTGGGACCTACTTCTGATACTGTTGATTATTTATTTAGTAAGGTGGCGCTTTGCTCTGCAAACAGTGGTAGGTGTGTTTATAACCCTTCTCTATAAGTTTCTTCTCACCTTTCGAAAAAAAAATTACAAGCCACCATCCGAAATTAAACATCGGTCTCCTAAAATGTGATCATAATATATACCTTGAATCGTTAGTTATTACTTCTGGTCTGACTATACTTCCACTGAAAGCTATACTTATTCCCCGATTCTCTCTCAAAACGGCGTCTAGCGTCAATTGACGTTGGACGCCGCGTCCGGCCTTGGATTGACTACCAAAGGTCACTCTGGAAATGTTGCTATTTTTTATAGAACGAAATGTCTTCTGCATTTACATATAACATCAATTTTATTCAAATAATAGATGTTTGTATAATTTAGATTAGAACAACAAGTTTTGAATGAAAAATTGGAAAAACTAAAATACCTTAGATAAACAAGGTTATGTCACTTTAGTTGATAACAAAATGTGATTTGTGTAGGTAATACACTTACCCTTAACATAATAAAAACACTAAAACTGTTTTTGGGTTTAGTAAACGAGTTTTAAATTAGTTTATTGATTTTCAAAAACGAAAATATATTTTTTTGCCATGGTACACTCACTTAGTTTGTGGGCATTAGTTGAAAGGTGCGACCAGTGACTTAGGTTAGGTTAGACTTTAAACCAATGGCGCACGAGCTGAGTGAGCGAAGCGCGCGTGGTAGCGGCCGGCAAATGTCACAACGAACTGGTCACCATTGTCATAATATAATGAAATGAATGAACGAAAAAATGTATATCTTAGGAACCATACTCGTGTCTTCAAGACATTGGGTTTATAGAAGGGTACAAGAAGTACACCTCTTCCGTCCCCCCTCTGCCTCCTCACTACTTAAAATTCAGTGACCAATAAGCTAAGTTTAACCATTTCTTGACATATGTGATGTCACACTAGGCAGAAAGGAGTCTTATGAATGTCCCCAGTTGTAACAGGATGGATGAGGGAGGGATCAGAAAATCATTAAATTCATGTGACTTAATTTGTAAATGGCTCCTTACTTTATATATCTAAACATACAATATGTATTTTATTATTCAAGAAAACATGATACAGAGCATATTATATATTTTGCAAAGCATTAGGATTTCCCCACAATGGTGCCCATGTAAACTTTCCGTTTACCTTGGAACCATAACACATTTTTATATAAAAAAATGTCCTATGTAAATTTTCTGGTTGATTCAATTTCAATAGTATGTGAGCAGCCCCAATTTTTTTTTGCAATGAGTATAAATCTGTAATAGTTTTGTATTTAAACCACAATTTTTTAAGTTTAAAATATTTTGGAAATAGTAACTCTTATGAAAGCTAAGATGTTGCAATTGTTTTTTGTCTTTCGGGATATAGTCATTATTATTGATAATTTTAGTTGATTCTGCAGGCCTATTTGAGCAAGGATGTACCACTTACATGCGACTAATAAATCCATCAACGGATACTGTACTCTTTAAGATAAAGACCACAGCACCCAAGAAGTACTGTGTTCGACCCAACTCTGGAATACTGGAGCCAAATTCGAAGGTGGAAATAGCCAGTGAGTTAACCTTTTTATATATTTAAACAATATACTAGCTGGACAGGTAACACAGTTTTGTACAAATATTCATTATATGCTATGCCTTATTGAAAAGAAACAAATGTGTTAAATTAAGATGAAACTCCTGTTTTAAGTCAAAAAAATTTCATTAAAATCCATTGAGGGAAACTTACAGACAAATAGATAATTAATATTTTTTTAAATCATAATTTGTGCTTGAGCATCATATAAATAACAATTTAAACTTAAATTTTCATTTATTTTTAAATCACAAATAAAATTTTATAATAATATTTAAAATTGTAAAAATGTCGTGTCTACTTTGAAGCTATTAAAAAAAACTGGAATACACCATATTAATGAAGGAGAACACTGCAATTTTTTTAGTTTTCTTATTTGTTTGGGATTTACATAAAAACTACTGGGCCAATTTCGATATGGTTTTAGTCGATCCACTGCAAATTTTTAGATTCAAAATCTGCACTTATTATTCCAGGAGTTTTTCTGGGAATTATTTAAAATGGTCGGATTAAAAAAGGAATTCAAATTCCAATGTGATTTTTTAATGATCTACTACTAATCTACATGGTCATGGTTGGATGAAGTCGCAGACATAATATTGGTATAAATTATGTCATAGCAGATGCATGAATAAATGAATGAAAACTCGTTATTGTTCACTATAACTAAAACCCAGACAATTTTATATGAATACATTTCCATTAAAACATGTGCGGAACAATCACTCCTAGTGATCTCTTCCAGGCAACTTGGTGTCCAAGGAGACATTAAAAGAAAAAAAATAACATTTGGAGGTTTAGTTAAATTAAAATTAATTCAAATATAACTAACAATAATTAAAGAAGAACCACATAGATATATTATTTCTTCCAAATCACCTTCAAAGGTTAGCAATGTGTTTGTAATGGAAGTATTGAAAGGATACCAATACTTTGTGTAAGATTAGGAGTTACTTCTTTCTTCTTTTCTTCATTCATTATCTTGGTCCACTCATGCTCTATATAAATGTGTATATCTCATATTTATTTTTATTATTTGCAGTTACTCCACAGCCTGTTTATGTTGATCCCAATGAAAAACATAAGCATAAGTTCATGGTTCAAAGTGTGATTGCTCCAGAAGGCAAGACTAACATAGACCAAGTGGTGAGTACCATTTCAAATTGAAAAAATAATAATCATTTATAAATAAACTAGACATCTTAACACCAATGAGGGGTGTAGTTTCAAAAGCCGCTAAAATATTCTGGACATTTTCCTTATTTTTACACCAAAGGAAAGTTTTATAAAACTTTGCAATACTAAACATGTTAATTTTCATAAGTCATTAAATTAAAATACACATTAAATTCAGTCCTAAAAGGAATGTTAGTTGTAAATACCGTTAAAACAACAAATGTTACAATCAAAATCCTCTAAAATGAAATTGACCATTAACAGTACTGCATTCAAAACATGACTTATAAAACAGTATGGCAAACTTGGTGGTTTTGCTGACAGTAGCTCGCGGATTTTAATTAAAATTTCATTACAACATTCACGCAATCCATAATCTTAGAAACCCGAACGCCAAAAACGGAAATAAAATCTTACCTAAAACTTACTTAAAAAGTTCGTGAAAAAGTTTAATGCAAGATGAAGTAAGTACCTAATGGTTCCCGATATGTACCTACTTAGAGTAAAGAGTTTTAAGGGTGACAGTCGCAAATTTTAAACGAGTAACTCATTTGATTTTAAAGCATTTTAGTCAAGAATTTAGGAGGAATTTGCTAAACTAATATAAAATTAAATGTAGATATAGGGCCTTACTTATAATGATCTCGTTAAGAAAGCATTAGCTATCTCTTAAATAAGAGACTCTTTAGCCCCTAATCAATGGCTGTTTCAAATAAAACTTGCCATCTTGCCTGTTAGCAGTCACTTAAACTACCTCTCGATATTGATTACTTTTTAACAGTTAGTTATGAGTTACTGTACCACCACCTCTTATCCTTAAGAGGAGTTTATGGGTAAGATTTTCGTTAATCAGTTGCTGAGCAGTTTCTTAAAATTTAACAAACGATTATAAGTAAGGCCAATAAATATCGACTTCGCATGCTAGGTAAGGAAATGAATAATGATTAATGTGTCCATGACTTTGAGGATGTGACTACACATTTTTAATATTATATTACTTCCGCTCTTTTTTAACCACATCTCGGCGTGTTTGCGACATTATTACAGGTGATGAGTCCTGGAATTGTCAATACAATCCAGAAACGAAGCGCCAGTCGACGGTTTGGGTGTTTCAAAACGAATCAACACCTTCCAAAGTGAAGCGATCTAGAAGTGGGGGGAAGATTTGATCGCGAGATATTTCAATTTGACTGGCTACTTAGTGTCAATTCCTTTACGGAACCAAAGAAACCTCAACGCTGCATGGTATAATGGTATACTTGGTAGAAGTTTATTTTGTTGTGAGCAACAAGCGGCCAAATACAGGGCTCTGCGGGCTACTGCTCCACCACGATAACGCGCCCGCCCATATCGCGCTCAAAACGAGGGACTTCCTAGACAGCACGCCGGTCAAACTCCTGGGTCTCACTTTTTACAGCCCTGACCTAGCATTGTGATTTATTTTTATTCCCGAAAATAAAAAATCATCTCAAAGGGACACAATTTTCATCGCCGGAAGAGGCGCTGTCAGCATTCGAGACAAACTCTAAACGAGATGTCTGCGGGCGACTGGAAAAAGTGTTTCGAAAACTGGTTCAGACGCATGAAAATTTGTATAGTGGCTGGTGGAGGATACTTTGAAAAAGATATAATAAAACAATATTTACCTATAGAACATTTTTTATTATTCTGGCAAAACTTTCTGAGTTTCCCACGTACATTAACCGCACAATATTTAAAAATATCCTTTGGCGTAAAATTCTCTTAAAACGTTTTAGCGAGTTTGGATGTTACACTCCTCAAATATTTGATGAGTTTCACTAGAAATATGATATATCTTATATACTGTATTGAATAAAATGGATACATTTTATTATGTTCTAAAGGCTTCAATTTATTTTTCATTATTAGTGGAAGGAGATTAGTTCTGATCAGCTTATGGACTATAAATTGAAGTGCGTCTTTGATGCTCCACGTGGCGCTAATCTTAACGTAAGTAGCTAAATGTTATTGCTAAACTAATGTAAATGTTTTTAACATTGTTCTGCATAAATCAAGGTGAAAACAAGTTATATATCTCACTTTGATAATTATTAATTATTTTTATCAATTGCCAATACTAAGTTATTTCAATTAACATCAGTTCATTTCATGTACCTCTTTATCATATAATTTTGATTAAAATAAATATTATATATGCTGCTTTAGAAAAATTGCAGTGACAAAATTCATGCATGAGACATGCAATACTTTATTCACAATAGTTTTAACATAAAAATCAAGCTGCTGACTGAGGATAATATATAATTATTTTAAACTGCTTCAGATGAGACAAGTTAAATTTTTTATTCTCTTAAATCTACGATGTCCTACTTTTATGTCAGCTTGTGGTAATTGCAACAATATGTAGGTACACAAATACAACGAGAAAAGCTGCCTAAATGGTGCTTACCCCGCATGTGGATTGAAACCCACTTATCTGCAATTTTATTGAATTTTAGGATGCAGGTGACAATGATCCTCAAAACGAAGTGACTAAGAAGAGAGTTGCAGTCCCAGAGGAGACAAAGCCAGTTACTAAGGTAGGTAATTCCCATGAATATCCTGATCAAGTGCCCTATTTCGCTTAACAAATAGGTCAAAATCCTATTTAATCATACAATCATCTTATATTTCAGTTGCTTCTACAAATAATTATTTGGTTTTGGCCTCATTGTTGCGGAATAAGTCTTTGGATCACTAATAATATAAACTGACGGACTCATAAACTGCATCAAAGTTCAGAATTACTTTGAAATGATTTTTTTAAATAAGTATGCAAACTTTTTAGATTAAATTATATAAATATGGAGAGACTGGCTCTTAATCTCAAAAAAAAGGAAAATTTAAAAATAGAACTGCAGTAAAACAAATGAATATAGCCTAGAAAAGAAAATTTACTCGTAGTATCAGATTTGCGTGTTATTTATAGCAAAGTTTTAAATTGATTCTCATTGATTTTTTATTCTTTTGTCAATTGAATTATTGTTACCAGCAGAATTGTTGGGTTAGTTTTTTAACTCATCGAGAGTTTTTGAACCATAATATGGATACTTCGTCCGAACAAGCGGCTCAAATTGTAACATTGGTGCGGGAAGGCTTGGATCAACGAACGATTGGTAGAAATTTAAATTTAAACCAGTCTACGGTTTCTAGAATATACAGAAGGTTTGTGGAGACAGGTTCTTACAGAAGGAGACGTGGTACAGGCAGGACTCGAGCAACCACCGGTCGTGATGTCCGATTTATTGTTACAACTTCCCTGCGAAATCGTTTCCTCACATCTGTTAACATCAAAACAGCTTAATGAAGTGCGTGGAGTAAAAGTGAGTGCACGAACAATAAGAAGAAGGTTAAAGGAAGCGGATATCACCTCTTTTAGATCAGCAAATGGTCCAAAGATGTCTGTAGCTCACAGACAAGCTCGCTTAAGATTTGCGCGTGATCACCTGAATTGGACAGAAGAGCAATGGACCTCCGTATTGTTCACGGACGAGTGTAGGACATGTTTATATGGTGCAGATGGTCGCAGAAGAGTCTATCGTCGACGTGGGGGGCGATATGCTCAAAGTTGCATTGAGGAGCGTGTTCCTTTTGGAGGCGGTTCGTGTATGCGGCGGTGGTCTCGGGTGGCATATCGATGAACGGGCGAACAGAACTTGTGTTCATAGACATGGTCCGTCAAAACGGTAATAGAGGGGGTTTGACTGCACATCGCTACATAACAGAGATCTTAGAAGATCACGTGGTGCCTTACATGGGATTCATAGGCGAAAATTTTACTTTAATGCAGGATAATGCCCGGCCGCACGCTGCTGCACAAGTTCGACAATATTGCGAAGAGGTTGGGATACGTACAATGAATTGGCCAGCACGCAGCCCGGATCTTAATCCCATTGAGCATATTTGGGACAATTTAAAAAGAGCTGTATATGCGAGAAACCCTTTGCCCACGACAGTGGCAGCACTAAGAACAGCACTTTCAGAAAAATGGGACAATATTCCGCAAGATCTTTTAATAACCCTAATAAAATCTATACGGAACCGATTAGAATCCGTAATAAGGGCACTTGGAGGTAATACACCTTATTAAAATATAAATAAACCCTTGCATAAAGTTTGTGTCTATTGTTAAAACCAATTTTTTAATTAAACCAATTTTCCTTATGTTTCTGTTTTTTTTTTAAGTCTTAAGGTCCTTTCCAGTACACAAACTTAAACTTAAGGATATGACCCTACGCTGTTTTAAAGTTCACGAAGCAATCTAGAGGTTTCAATTTAAATCTGTATAGAAAGTTTGCATACTTGGTTAAAATATTTATTTCAAAGTCGTCTATTACTTTGATGCAGTTTATGAGTCCGTCAGTGTATATTTTAATTATTTTTCATAGGGTAACTTTAACAAATCGAGTAGAACAGATTGCATGGTTTTGTCATATTTTGTTTTGAATTCACGCTTTTTATACCATTAATAAAAAAGTGCCTAAAACATAAGACTCTAAAAGGCAACATTTAATTGTATTCATTCTTGTATGTTTTGGCCTCATGGGGGTATTTCAGAGTGTGACAAAAGTAACTCAATGTTGTATCACAAGTTATTCAAAAGCTGTGTGTTGAAAAGAGCACGTAAAAGAAGTAAACAAGTAAATTTGTGTGTCCTCTGGACATTATCGCCCAGCTGGCGCTGCTGAGTCTGTACCCATGAAATTTAGAAGCAACTATATTTGACAGGGTTGATATGGGGCGATTTTTCGATTTTTTACACCTCACTTCCAATACATTTTCAACCAAGTAGACACAGCAGCAAGGTGGAAGTGTTAGGCCGAAGTGATTGAACAATACACATGAATTTGTGCTGCCTTTCCAGTACAAACAAAAATTTCTGCTTTGACCCTATTTATTAAACAAGAAAGTATAAAAATATAAGATATAAAGGACATGGAAAACATAATTCTAATTGTAATTATTTTATTAAAAATGTATTGATTCCAATTATTGTTGTGCTGCTTTTATTCATCTAAATAAACCCAGTCATACCCATTAGTTCATGGTTTTGTAAAACATCTCGGGATAAATGTGAATGGCTCGCATGTTGTTTGACTTGTATTCCAGAATGCCATAGAAGGCCTTAACGAGCCGAAGCGGAAGGAAGATGAGCAAACTACTGGAACTATAAATACTAAAAGGGTATAATTCCATTTATATATATATATATATACATAGTTTAGGACACCACCATGAAAAATATTTCGCTCAATAATGTTCACTGAATAAATAATCAGCCCCAAATTGTATGGTCACTTTTAAAAACAGAAAGCTGCTCAGTTGATGGTTTTTTTAAAGCGAAATCAGATGCTGCGCAGCCTTCTACAGCTTCTCTTGTGAGATAATTAAGTTTGGGGCAGATTATAGTACAGAATTTGGTATTTCCTTAATGTATCAAGTAAAAATTCAATGTACTAAATTAATTAGTAAAGTATTGATTATAAATATTATTTCAAGTCTTTATCAATCAACATTGCTCCCATGAAACCATAACTTTGATATAGTGCATGTATGTTTTATTATAATTTGCATTATTATAATTTAAACATTTTTATTATTTAAACATTTTTATTTCTTATATAACTATCACTTAGGCCATAAGTGGAATCTTTTTTTTATTACAGACGTCGACACTGTCCAAGCCCGAAAACGCGGAAAACGATCTTCAGTGGGCGAACTTAGAAGTATCACTTTTGAGGGAGGAGGAAAGCAAATTAAGACAGGAAAATTTGCAATTAAAAGTTAGTTTTTTCGATCTATTATATATCTTTACAATGAATGTAGCGCGTTGTTATAATCCACTTATTTCTAAGCAGCAAACAAAGCTGATGCTCTTACTCGCTTAGAGTACACTACATGACCAATACAATGATGCGTCAGGGCACTTTCGCGATGCGTTATTATTATGTTTCAAGCTTTAACTCCATCCAGTGGTAGAAAACAAATACCCTGCTAAGCACACTATCAACAGCTATTTAAGTGTAATAAATAGCGAATCTATTCAATGGTCCTCAGTTGGAGGAGAGGTTATCAATGGAGATCGATGTAACACAATAAATAAGTAATATACTAAAAAATTACAACTGTGATTTTCTTTGCGGGTTCAGAAAGTTGATAGATCGTTAAATACCTATCAAATGTACCTTCCTCACAAAGTAATTATTTAATGTAGTGTTGTTTTTCATATTGTAAGTATAGATTGATTGCTGTGCGTGACAAAAACGTCATTAATCGTCAAAAACAATCTCGATCGTCGAAAGGGTGAAATTATCATTTTTGATGAAAGCAAATAAATAATTTTTTCTTCTTTTTACCTTTAGGTTTTTATCTATAATCGAACTTGTGATCCTCAATACGTTAAAAATTCTATTAGACATTGTTTGCTCCTTACGACAATTGAGATTTCACATACCTATACCAAAAAATATAAAATTTGATTTCAACTACTTTCATAAATATGATCCTATACTTAATTTAGGTTTCCACAAAAATTTGACGACTAAATTGGGGACCGCTATGTTTTAGTCCATTACAATTGCAAATTAGAGATTAAGTGGACTATATTCTCAACTATATTATAAGTTACGAAAATAACAATAATTCGATAGTAGCTAACTTTATTAATAAATGTCTTTGTCTACGTACCTATGAGGTTTTTCAAAAATAACTGCTGAGTTATAACCTCAATTATACTAAAGGACTATTTACTTCGCAAATTCATTAATGTTATTTCCAATTCATAAACCTTCAACAGTAATAATGAGCGGTATGACCGACCATAAAGTTTTTATCGAATGAATATGATATTCAGTTTATTTATAGTAAGGAACAGCATCAGGTCTAAATCTGCTCAAGATTTATTTACAAATATGTAAATAATTGTAATAATTTTTCTTGGCTACTTTTTGTTCTTTTTCTATTTAGTTACAATTATTTGTTTATGATATAATATTATTGTTGTCAAACTAATATCTGTTATATACAAAAAGTATAACTGAAATACAGAAACAGTATACAATAACACATGTTTTTAGTGACAACAGTTCATTATATAATGCTTAGCGACTGCAGTTTTTTATACGAAAATTTGGTTAGTAAACTAGTCATAACAGTTAAAATTTCGAAGTTTCAAAAAGAGAACAGCTGATTGGTTTGGCAACGGCGATATATAGTTTTATTTAAAAAAAGTATTTTAGTATAGAATTTAACAAATTTGAGTTTGCTTTGCGAATATTTACAAAGAGCATGTGTTTCGTGTTAATGGTCTGTTGTGTAGTGGTCTAAGCGCTGGCCCGCTTAGCTCTATTCTCGGGTTCGAGCCCCGGCAGGGTGGGTGTCTGTCGTAAACGAAATCTAAGTTATTTATTCTGGTCCGGATCCACCCCAACGTATATAATATCAGTCATATTTCCAGCTAAAATTGCTTAGTATAGGAATATATATATGCTGTGTGTGTGTTTGTCTATGGATTTATTATTTAATTGACTTATAAGTTATTATCAGCTGTGACGAATTTTAGATAAATTGATGAAGTCAGTATAGCTCAAGCGATTGATTATATTTACTTTCTATTGTTTGGTTTTGTTTTCCAAGTCTTTGTACAATAACGAAAAGTTAATCCAAACGAAAACTGCCAACGTTAATACTCGTAATTTTAGTCAATGATATACACTACTAACAACTATTACAACAGACTTGAGATCGGTTTTTATTATTGGGCATTAGCCGCTGCTAATGCATGTTAGTTTGTCTGTTTTTTACAACTTCACTTGAAATTAGGTATTCGAGTATTTACGTACTTTAGAGTATGGGAGCAAACGTACAAGAGTTCTTATCGTGGAAACTTCTAGATGATCTGATTTAGAAACATTATAGAGGAACTTTTGACGCGCGACTCATAAGCCCACATAGCCGCTACATAACAAACATGTCACAATAAATTCTGACAACATCAACAATATTCATATAAAAGATCGGGCGTTCAAATACTGTGTTGTCATTTTAAAAACTTTTTACGACTAATAAGTCGTGGCCGGTCGGGACAAAACATTTGCGAACTTCCACGCATGTACACACGTGACTATCTGAACTCGAGAGAGTGATAGCGATACGAGCCATGCTGACGTGCGACTAAGACAGAATACCTCGTGGCTCATTCCGAGTATTGCCGAATAAAAAGAGATATGAAATGTTGTGTTGTTTAATCGATTATTATTCAAATCAAGTATGATCATGAAATATATTTATTTTCTTTGTTCTTATAAAAAAAAATCTCTAACTAAGAATATAAAATTTTTTATAAATTTGGTTTTTTGAGCTAAAAAGTAATAGTGTATGTATCATATTTAAAATACGGATTAAGACTCGAAAAATGTTTATTTTGTTTTCATCATATTATCAATTTATTTCGTTAATAACCTTTATTTAATTTAAGTAATTCATTATTATTATTACATTATGATTATAAAATGTAATCGAACCAGCGGGGGTTTTTTTTACGTTATGTAAATCTCTAGCTAAGACGATTTGGTTCGTAAAGTATTCTGTCCGCAACCAATTGACGCTAACTTCATACGGGCCACAACGGTCGTACTGTTTAAATACTATACTTCGGCCATTTTATAAAGTCACATTTGATAGATAAATAGATAACACTTTTGTGGTACACCATTACAAAAAAATTACGAACTAATATTATTCTAATTGTGTACAAGAGGCGGTCTTATTGCTAAAAAGCAGGAATATTACTGATAACGAGCGGGGATTGTTGTGTACATTGTTATTGTATAATTTACTTACATTTTAATAATAACATGGTATCTGTCAAACTGATTTTAGTACTTAAATGAACTATTGATAATGATACGATTAAAAATTGGAACCGATGAGAAGACATCATCGATCACGCATACTCGAATTGATTAAAATAAAATGATTAATTAATATAAAAAACGTATTTTACATTTCCATTAGAATGTAGAAAAAATGTACAACTTAATTATGATCTATGTTTAAACTTTTCGATTATAAATTAATCTCCAGGTCATCTATCTAATATTTAAGAAAAAAATTGTTGTCATGTGTTACATTTCTAAATAAGTAAGTTAATTGTGGTGTTTCAATTTGATATAAACTATTTTGATACTGTCACATAGTTAGTTTGTCAGTATTTCTATGAAATTTCAAATGGGGATTCTAAGGATGGCTCAACTATAGCAACTGACTAAGTAGGTTTGGTAATTACTCTATTGTGTCATAATTTGTATATCGTGCGTGTGTATGTTATTTTCGATACTGGTCAATGGATTAAGTATGAAAATCAATATGTATATTAATTACCTTAGAATAGTTAGTGATGAAAATAAAGTTACTCTGCAGCACAGGCATCTGTAGCATTCGTAAATATATTATTGCATTTGCTATATAGCTAAATTTCTTCTTGTAAAACGCGATTGCGACTTTACTCCTTTAATTTCAGTGACTGAAATACCAAACAGTGTAAAGTAGTTTAAAACTACGTTTTAGCAGCTTTAATCGATTTTTTTCTGACATTACAAACATATTTATGATATGCCTAAGCAAAATACATTATATAATATATAATTTATTCACAGGAGGAGTTATTGCGCTTATGCCAAGCGGCGGGTGGTGACGGTCGCATGAACCGCCCCCACTCGTATGGGCCGGAGAAGAGCGCACAGGTGCCGCTGATGCCCTGGATAGCCGTCGCCGTAGGAATGGCCTTTTTGGGTATTATCATCGGCAAATACTTCATGTGAACGGTCAACTAAACTAAGCGATGGCCTGACATCGCCTCACAAAAACAGCTGTTACACCACTCCCAACGCATATTTCTCTTGTATAAGGCAGCTTCGATTCGTTTCAGTGAGCGCCGAGCTTTGTTGTCATACCGCATATACTCATTATCGAAAATAAATAACAATTAAAGGGCCCTTATTCATTATGTCATTCCATATTAAATATTAGCAGCTTATTTATTCAACATTATATTTGTTTTATATCTTAATAGTATTTTAAAGTTTAATGCGTCTGAGCATTGTAGTATAATTCTATGGAGGATTTTGAATGTACGTTATGTGAATTTCATAGCGAATCTGGGCTCAGTTGCGGCATGGTACTGTCTGCCTGACAAATTTTAACTATAGTGATAATTTGAAAAAAATTAAAGCATGTTTGTACTAATCTTGTCTATATCATAATTATTATATTAATCTTTGTCTATACATTGATATTTTTCCTGAACAGTTTTATTCATTTAAGTATGAATTTATGTATGACATAGGGAAATTATTATTACTAATTTCGCAGGTTTAAATTTTATTATTTTCGAGTTTGTTGTTTTGATGCCGGATCCTTTAAAAAAATGATTTCCATAATACGGAATCAAAATCAATTATTTGGATAAAAATATTAATTAAAATGAAGTTAATATATTTCCTTAAAACTATTATTATTCCCTAAAAATATACACACTACATTCTTAAGAGTCCCATGGTTCTATTTCCTTTTCTCCTATTCAATACGAGGTTACCACTGCCAATGGGCGATTGGGCATCCACTAGCTTTCCACTTAACACGGGCATTCTATTAAGTCCCACTGTTGAATCTCGAGTATTCCGTCAACAACGAGACCGTTTTTAGAAGGGTGTGCCTCTTCACTAAGCACTCGCTATTTTGAGGAGGGCACGCTATGACTCCCAATCAGCTGTGTTGCGCAGTCAGCTTATGCGCTTATGTGTCTGTTTTATGGAAGCAATTTTTGTAATACAAAATTAATTAGGTTTTTAATGGCTTAGCAAACTTTTTTATATATTTTTTCATTTTTACTAAGTTGAAATCTACAGTACCTGTGTATATTATTAGGTTGGTACGACTTTTTTTTAAGTCTCGAGTGAAAAAATGTTAGTTTTTGATGTTTTAAGAACACCCTCCAAAGGACAGCTCAATAAAAATGTTAAGAGGTCGCTCCAAATTTTAAGTAATGCACTAGTAAATTAAAAAAGAGGAAAAAGATTGGAATAAAACAAAACTGTTTTTGGAAATTTTCGAAGAGTTAAAAAACTTGGAGCGACCTCTTAATTCTTTTTTGAGCTGTCCTTTGGTGGGAGCTCTTAAAACATCAAAACTAATTTTTTTTTCACTAGAGATTCAAAGAAAAAAATGGCGGTTTTTTGCGCCACCCTAATCTAGATGCAGTTCACTTGCAGACCTGGGTTTTTAATACTCATGATATAGTTTTAAACTTCCACAGATTTATTTAAACTTCTATTCTAAACAGTTTATAGAACACTCATTATTGTACTCTTAATAAAGTAGTTTTTTTATACCAACCTATTGTTTTACCTGAATTCCTATCGCGATCTTATAGAAATAGATTTATGTGAATAAACTTGTGCAATTATATTCCATATAGTCAGTGCTTTCAGAGATGCTGAATGGCATAATCTGTCCTTCCCGCCTCATAATCTTTACCACATCGTATTAAACGACCCTGTCCATTTTCTTTCTAAGGACGTTAATGTCTTTACCATTAGGACATTTGTTCCCCCGGTGTGGTAGACGTCTACGGGTGACGACAATGACTTGCTAGATCGGGTCGCTTTCTTAACCTTAACATATAATAATTACAGTGAAAAGTGAATCGGTTTGTCACTTTTTCGCTCCTCCAGCAATATCTGTATTGTTGCAAATAATATTCTACTTGATCAATTGTTTATTTTATGGAATTGATATTACCATAAAGTGTTTCGATTCCATTACATTTATGATTTCTTCACAAGGTTACAACCATACATTACTACGGGCGCTACCATTCACATAACATAATAATAATTAATTAATATTCTTATAATGCAATAAAATGTTGCAGATCAATTCGGCTATTTTATCTTTTTGATTTGATATAGCATCTGAAAATTTATTTTAGTAACCAAACTACGGTAGTATTAAATAATTCAAAGTAATTATTTTATTCTTCAGTCGTTAGTAGTATTTTATACTCGAGGTAAATAGTATTGAATAACAACACTTTATGTCTGCCCTAAAGTGGTGTGTAACAGTAGTGTGGTATATAATTTAATTGTAATCAAGAATTCTATCTTTGATTATTAATCTTATACACCCATAAAAACACTGCATTGTTATTCAAAACGCATTCTCCAGAGTGTTTCTAATTCAGTATTTTTTGTAATATCGCTGTTTATTTAGCAATACCTCATAGGCGTAATGTGATATTATCGTCATCATTAAATTGTAAAAGTACCTTTATCCAAAATATCTCAACTAAATTCGTAATAGCTGATTTCTCTCTTTTCTTTGATTTTCTCCTAATTATTTAGGAGCTCCATACTCCTCTATTTGACTCATTCATCCACCACGGCTTAGCTTTATGTTTGTACCCGTCCATCTTCCAGTTTACCTTTCTTTTTGTTACGGGACTTTCGTCACTCCTCATTACATGCCTAAGACTTTTTCCTCTCAATTTTTATGTAATCTCTCTCTTCTCGTCTTATGTAATTATTTCTCACCTCATCCATTTTTGTAACACTATGTATTATCTCTACATTCTCATTTGAGCTGAGTAGATATCTTTTCAGTCTATCACTTTAGTGGACCAACATTGGAACCCGTACAACATGACCGGTTGTATTACAGATTTATAATAATGTCTGACCTTTCAATTTGAGTGGCATTAGTTTGTCGCATGTCACACCGGTTCACTGTACCGATTCGACATTTATTCTTCTTACGTCTTTGTCTATATCACAATTACTTGCAGTGGTGAACCAAAGTATCTGAAGGCATAGTAGGATATTTGTATATATCTTGCTAGGCATTAGTTTGTCTTACTTACTTGAAATTGTTCGACTACGCGCTATTGGTAGTTAAACAGCGAAATGTAAACGAATATATGTTTAGGGTATTGCAATCTTACATTATTATAAACATACTTTATTACAATTATGTATTTAATAGTTATATATTTTATTTTTATTATAATACATATTTAATGAGTCTGATTGTCCGTACAGTATAACGAAATATTATTCATAAAATGTAGATTAGTAAGTAGTTTCGGGAGTGACTAACAGCTGGTGAAAACATAATTTCAAATGTAATGCAAAAAATGTATAGGCCTTTAGTTGAGCTTATACTGTAATTGTACTTCTAAATAAACGTATAATTACAGATAAGTTGACCAGTATTCAATCTCATTAATTCACTAAATAATTAAAATTTTATGTCGTGCAGAATTTTTAGGGTTGTAAAAGGTAATGGTTTCGTTTTGGAATAGTTACTGATTAGATTTCGGGCCTTATTTATATCGTGAGTAGTAAGCTCAGCTAATGTAACGAAAATATAAACTTATTTTTTTTTTAATGGTTTCGACTTCCGCACTGTAGAATTTTATGTCAATAATAAAAGTAACCAAGCATCGGGGTATACATTCATCTGAAGATAATATTCAGAGGTCATTCAACTAAAACAATTTTATCGACTTGTTTTGTATTAGTGTAGTTATAACGTTATAATTTTAAAAATGGAGTAGTTAAATAAATCTGATATTCTATAAGTAAGATTTTATTAACCCCCGCTTTTTTATATAAAATTGTTTTAGTTTATTATAAAATGGGTCATGCACGCCGAAATGTAATGCCAATACGGATACTACGAAGAGTGGCTGATAAGTTTACGGTCAAAGGTACTTAATGAAGGAAAAATGAGGTTTAAATATTTTACAACACCATGTTTTATCATCATCAAGGATATGCGGAAAAAATTATGAAGTGTTTTACAAAAAAAACATCCATACCGTAGGGCTCGAGCCTCGACTAAAAGCTCATCCGTAAGGTTTACAAAAAAAATTCTTGAAGAATTTTTGCGTAAACAATCGTATTTGCTCAAGGAAATAGGGATGATAGCGAGTGGTATGGTTGTAGAAAAAGGTCAGTGGTGTATGTTGATAGAAAGGGGGTAGAAAAATTAAAAAAATCTCAAAATCTGAAGAAATCTAGAACGTCCCTGAGTATGGGATCAACAACGCATTCAGCGCGTCTTTGGTTGGCGTCCGAGGGATATACAAGTTGGACGGTAGACCACAAGTGTTAATTACTTCATATGTAGCCTTGTCTGCACTTTGGAGATTTTACAGTGTTGCTATGCAGTAGTGTGGAGAGAGCGATGGGAAGAACTAATTGAACCAGTTTAGCAAGATGAAGCTTGCTTGATCTTTGCACATCATCACTCGACATATAATATATAATCAATTGCCCAGCAAACACATCTCCAAATATTTGTTGTGATTTTCAATTCTGGTATAGACCGGATTGAAAATCACGTTTTTTTTTAACAAAAGACGATATTGTATGTTATTTTATAAAAGAAATGTATTTATTACTTAAATAGAATTTGTTTATAAAATAATACATATTTTTTTAAATATATTTATGAAAATATCTGTTACTATAATAAATAAATACATAAATCATATATAAATTCTTTCTGCCGTAAATTTATCACCCGCTCTTCGTTAATACGGCGGATTGATCTAAAACCCTAGCAGTGCTCCGATCGAAAGAGTGATTGTTTTTTCAAGTGAACGCAATCTGCGCTTTTTTGTTTATATGTTTGTCACAATTTCTTCGTATGTTGCGGGACAGTTTTTTTGCAAAGCGCTGTACAGTGAGCGACCTCACATGAAAAACTATCACATACTTTATTGCATTTTTATTTTAATGGGTTGGTTTTTTTAAGCACCGTGGATCTAATGGAAATGTAAATTTATTAATGTACCTATTAAACCGACAGTTAAGTTATGAATTTATGATGAATGAAATAAATAACATTTAATGTGTATATAATATTTATTATTTGACAGATACAGTGCATTTGCATTCATGTACCTCATCGTTCAGGGAGTAATGATTATAGCCAATTAATCCAATGGGATACTTTTAATAGAACTTTGAAAATATATCATAATTTTAAGGGCCCTATTCCATAGTCGCGGGATGATGAGTCATAACCACTTTAATTAATGCCTAAACTGGAATTAAAAGTAAAACGACTCGTAAAATTCATATTCAATGAATATTGCTTATTATTGTCATATCAAATTGAAAGTCATATATACGATGTTATCTGAATTATTTGCATGTATATTTCTGATCATTTATATTTGACAGTTTAATAAATATTCATTCGTATTCAATACATAGTTTGCACTATCTATACCGTGCTAGCTGAATAAAAACTGCCTTGATATTGTTTGATAATCTTGAACAGAAATCTTAATATTCTGTGCATTGTCAACATTTATTTTGAATGATTAAATAACTATACCTTAGAAAATAACAGTAAATACGTTAAATATCTTTTTTACATTATTGGGATATGTATGGGTTATCCATTTCGCATTAATCGTAGTTTTATTTTAAAAGCAATAGAAGTTATTGTTTGTATCAAGTACCTAATTGTTGTGAAACTATGCCTATCTTGTGTCATTTTCGGAAATAAAAGACTTGATTTATGAAGTTCTTTTACCACTTTCACAAGAATTCCCTGAAATATAATTGGTAAACTTTTTGTGAAAACTGTCGGAGTGAAGCCTATTTTATTATTAAAGACTTTATGGTGATTATTAAAAATCCCGTAAGCACGGGCGTAGACAAGTTTTAATTAGGGGGTGCGGGGGCCGGTTAAGAAAACCAAAGTAGTGCGTGCACTATTTACATAACTAAGGTTCAGCGGGGTCACTCCCTTTCGGGGGCTCTGAGTCTGGTCAGGAGCTGATAAATAGCTTACGTTGTTAAAACTAGCGGATCCGGCAGACGTTCCGACGTCTGCCGGGTAGGCCCTTAAAAAATTTAAATCTAAAACCCGATTGCAGCATTACTTACTAGGTCCAATTGTGAAGCTAAACCTTAAAACGCACTCAAACACAAAGAATTTCATTAAAATCAGTTCAGTGGCATACACATGTACAGAAGAATTATCAAAGATAGATAGATAGATATGTAAATGACTATGCCGCGTCTCGGCAGACAGCATAGGACTCCCTCGAGCCCGGTGGACCGACTACCTGCGTTAAGATCGCCGGTAAGGGCTGAATGAGGAAGGTGAGATATCGGGATGTGGCGCAGACTTGGAAAGGTCTACGTCCAGCAGTGGACATTAATTGCCTGATGAAGAAGTCTGTGATAAATATAGGATATTAAAAAGCTGCAATGGGTTGATATGCAACAATGAAGGTTGGGTCAGTGCAAGAGACAAACTTAAGGATATGGAAATTCTCACATGAAGAAATATAGAGGCAGGTAAGCACATTTTGGACTACAAGACTGCTATTGCAAATCGTAGGACCTAACATTATATTATAGACAATCTGACTTTTTCGGTTTTTTTCCCATTTTACAGGCCTGAAATACCTTCAGAATATTGGAAACCCTCATGAATATTTTGTATGACACCTAAGAAATCTTCTGATTTTTCAACAGACTTAAGGGGCCATTTATATGGAGAGTGCTTGGCTCGATAGTACGATTGTCGAAAACAAAAAAATATTATGTAAACTAAACATACGATATCGGACGTCGAAGAGCGATAATAGCCTGATCATTGAATGTTGACGTCTATGTAAACAAAATACTGTGCAAAATGAAAAATGTAATGAGTTCTAGTTAAGACAAGGCGAGAAATCGTAGGCAAATATCTCGATCCGATTTGTGTCGTAGTGCAAGCACAACTCTTAGTGGTTATCATATGACATACTCGTAGACAAGTTTTTGTTCTTTGATTGAATGTAAACGTGTCAATGTGATTATTGTCTAAAGAGAATCGCCTACGAAAATAGTATACGATTTCTAGCCGCGAAACGTGATAAACTCTCTCCATGTAAATGGCCCTTTAAGAATGAGGACGAATCTAGTCAAAAAGAACAAACATCGGTTGCTTACTATCTTGCCCTTGAAACAAAGTTTTAACAATTATTTGTTAAATAAAACCAATAATTTCAATACAATTCATTATTATTCATAAACATTTATTAAAATTAGACATCAAATAAAATCTTAATACTAATAATAAAGTCACAGACATAAAAGCATTACGCGTACATAACAATCATTATTATAAATTAATACATAAACTCGTTCAGAGTCAAATAATGGTGCGATTGTCCTATTAAAATCTCGGTTCTACACTGCAACTTATATGGTTGTTTTAGAGCTACTCCCCATCAAAATGGAATATTTTCAATCAATATCATAATTTATTGAGAAAATATTTCATTTTATCTGGTCGTAAAAACTGCATTTTTACGATTCAGGATGATAAAACCACACCTAAAAACCTGCATTAGATTAAATATACAACAAAAATATTTCAATTATTTACTAATATGAACAAAGGTCTGAGGACCAAAATGCTTTATTTCGGTGTTTCTGTTAAAAGGTTTAAAACAATTAGTTAATTTTGAAGGTATTAGCATTAACGAAGAAAACAGTGTCACTCAACATAAATAAATAATTAAAATACGAAAATCCCTCCATCAATTTACAATAAAAATGGCTGATGTATACCTGAAACTTAATATTGAATACTGTGCATAAATGAGATCATTTTAAGTCTAAAATAATTATAATATTTCATATTATCTACTTTAAAATATATTTGAATTTATTTTTAAGTGTAAATAATATTTATTCAATTCAGTGTTGGCAAAAAGCAATTAAATTAACTTGAAATCAAAATATTAAAAACTCTTTTAAATGCATCACTCTTCGTAATTGGATGAGTGTTTTCAGATAGATATTCAAGCAAGCAAACCCAGATACAAAACAAGACCGTATCATAAAAATACTATAAAAAGATTAAAGGATTAAATGCTGCCGCTATTTGGGACCGAAATTATTACTTCACTAGAAAGACTGACTTTAGGTGCCTTGTTAAATTTTCTTATCTGTAAACAGATTTCCTCTAGTTGTATGCTAAATTAAAAAAATAACTATATTAATTTGAGTGTTAAAAGTATTAAAATGCAATCAGTGACGTTCCATTATCATCTACGATAATAATTTATAATGATCAACAAACGAACCTCGTGCTACTCTAAAACAGAATGCTTTTCTAACAGAATTGAAAGAAGAAAAAAATGTGTTTTAGCCGTGATGCGTTTGAAGCTGAATTGTTAGCCGCCAGTTATCACCACAATAAAATTTTACCAACACTGATTCAAGTATCTCACAGAGTATATTTTATATACAAATTGAAGGCCGTTTACAATGACTTAAACTTATTATATACGTTTAAAAGTTAAACTAAAAACGAATAAAAAAAATCATAATATATTCATTTATTTCACATAAAAATTAATGTACAGTAAAATAAAAAAAAATAACTTTAATCTCTACACTTTATCAATATATTCGCACCTGACCCTTAATTTAGACTATTTAAAAATACTTTACTCACGTAGCTTTAAAATACCGTAATACTAAATTAATCAGTAATTTCGATCGGCAGGATAGAAAAAATAATATATTCATAAAGTTTTGGAAATTATCTGTACATCTGTGCTCCGTCTGGGATAATGTTAGTGATTGTGGCCAAATACAATGTTTATAGCATTAAAAATAACGCCGTTAATGACAAGCTACATTAAAGATACGTCGTCTGTCAATGTTTAACGTCTAACAATTAATAAAAATGTCGCATCACAAATAACGCTTGAAACCCATCGCTACACCTGCGTGAAACAGTCATTGCCTATAACATTATCCCAGATAGATCAGGAACATTACAAATACGACCGGCGGGAATGTTTACGCGCAATGCGCATTGCATAGACCTTGAATTTTAAATAATCCAATGCTAGAAATTAGTCATATATTTTTCTAAAACGTAATTTTATAACAAACTTTTAGTAGCTTCACCTGTATGTATGTAACGGAATCTTTCCCTGATATTTTCACCCACTTCAGGACATCTGGTTAATGTGTAATCTTGCACACATAATAAAATCTGATGACAATACAAGTTTACCGCCAGCGGGGCCTGAAGTCCAAACTATCGGTGGTTAGGGCTCCAGAGACAGGAACCTCCTCACAATTCGTGCCATGTCCAAGAGGGCTGCCTTCTGAATCTGGCCCTTCACCAAGCTTCCTAGCGAAAGACTCTCTAGATGACGGTCGAGGGTTTTCGGTATGAAACCGTTGACGGTGACTACTATCGATACAATACTTACTCGTTGACTCCAGACGCCACATAGCGATAACCTCGTGAGCAAGATCTAAGTATTTACTATATATATATATATATATATATATATATAGTTAACTTTCTGTAGCAATTAACGTAGCTGACGTTAGTAAATAAGGAGTTTCAGTACGTGCGTGATAGATAGGCTTTAGTTGATCAGACTTTCATAGCTTCTGACTTAGCGTTGTCTTTTTTTACAAAATGTTATGAAAGCAAAACTACTTGGTTACATACTATACATAAAGGTTAAGAGCCATATTTAAAATGTAATAGCAAAACTAACTTATTCATAAAATTCAAGACAACAATCGGACAAAATTCCCAATACATAAAAATATATTGCGTGCTGAGTTCTGAAAATTATTTTAAAAACAAAATTGTATAAAACAAAACACAACAAGTGTTCTTAGAATTTTCAATAAATACTTCTCTGAAATACAGTTTTAGTAAGCATCTAATAAATATATTAGAGCTACATTCAACAGTCTTATATTATAACTATAATGCCAATTTATCTAATATTATCAACACGAAAGCTGGCTACATAATTATGTACGTATTTCTAATTATAAATATGTCTATACATTTACGAGTAACCTAATAGATATTAAAAAATGCAAGCCATTTTAAAAGTAAAATAATGTAAATTTTAACAACACCTTATGATATTATAAATACGTATAATATAAATATTATCAAAATAATATAATCCAAGATTAATATCCAAAATTCCACAATAACAGAGTATTTTATACCCAAAATTATAAGTGAAATAGCGAAACGTGTTGCTAATAAACATACAGAAGCCGTGTACTAGATATATATGTAGAATATTTATACCGTTGATAGTATACCCCCAAATTACACGGAGTGTATACGTGTTTAAGAAACATGATAAACCTATAAACGAGATACTTACCTATAACGAGGTCCTATCTTTAAGTCCTAAAGCTTCTACTATATACCATTGCATATTAAGAACAATACATATACTATTATTTAAAGCAAAATATATAAACGTTTTAGTAATTTTGAATGACTAATAATTAATGAGCCATTGGTTGAAAAATAACATGTTAATTATCTTAATCCGAAAGCACCGTCTAATAAAAACCAATAAATTAAAAAAGCCATTAATAAGTACAAAAACTATGACGTCACAAGATAGATTAAATATTTAAGTAATCTTGTTTTGTTCCCATATTATTATGTATTATTAAAATAATATATTATATCTCACAGGTAATTAAATTTAATATGCGTATGGAGCAAGTAAATAATGAAGGACCTCGAAAAGGTAAAAAATATACAGTTATGATAATATAGTATTATTTCAGAAATAACATTTCTTGTGATTTAATGCAATTAAACATACATTTCCTTACTTGCTTTGTGATGTACTATAATTACGTCCTGATTGTTTTAAAACAATACTTTTAAAATAATCCTATTTTTGAACTAGAAATACCATATTAACACCAAATAATAAATAACATAATAACACCACTTAACTCTAACAAAAACTTAAATCTAAGTGTATGTGTGTATATATATATATAATACCCACGGGATTCTTAGGATACAAAGTACCGCAGCATTTAAAAAGAATATAAGCTATTTTTATAGCATTTTTTTGTACCCGAACTACAAACAGCTTCCGGGAAAATTCCCGCGGGATTCTCGGAACAATAAAAATGTCACACATTTTATTACATAAAATTTGCTATCGATCAGTGAAAACCTCACACTGGAATTCAATTTTTTTAAACCTGGCTATTTTAAAACATTACAATGTTGTGATATTCTAGATACAAGATCTTAATTCTTGCTAACCTGCCCGGATTCTCAAAAATACGCGTACTCATTTATCTAATATTTTATAGAACAATGTGACTGAAAATCATTTAATTACCACTGTATTATAAACCTATGTCACTGATCGAAAATAGTCTTCTAGTTTCTGATTTACACTGCGCATTAAACAGTCCATGAGTAGTTAGTGAAGTATATAGATAAAATTCAGGCACCAATTCAAACTATAACAAATTGTCAAAACATTTGCTCACAAAGACTCCCTTTTAAGATACAGCTACGTATTATAATAACTATCTCAATTTTTCATTATAAGCTTTATAAATATATTGCGTAAAAATCTCTATTGGAAGTTATATACACAAATAAATTCATGTCCATGATTATAGTCAAATATCAAGTCAGATATAAAATACGTCTAAATTTAACTAAGTACTCTATGGTCTGTTTGTCATCATCATTCGAGCAATAAATGCCGGTTGCGTTCGGAGCGCCCGCTTCGAAGTCCGGGGTCTGATTTCCTACTTTTGTTCTCCACCTCGCGCGGTATTTGACATCCCTTGTTTTAAGACCATTCGTGCGCATATCATCCCACGTGATCATTTCTTAGGCCTTCTACCAGGACCTGACTTAGCCAGCACGGTTAGACATTTGTTTATCATATACCTAACCGGTATCCGTAGAACGTGGCCGTATCAGCTTTGGCGACTCTCTTGCAATTTGCTATGTTACAAACGTGATGACTATCCTGGACGCAGAAGTTTGTGACGCAGTGCTACCGCGGGACTTTACAAATCCAGTGCAGAGTATTTATTTAATTACAGGCCACACTTTCTGTCATACTAAATGATGGCCTAATTACAGATTTATATGCCTGTCTTTGACTGCATTTGACCGGCACTTTTGGGTCGCAAATAGCACCTGGCATCTAACCCCGCTTTCCGTAAGCCGTTAAGATATGGGCTTTGAAGTCACCGCTATGTGCGCGGATGAGCTAAGTACAAATTCTAAGCACTTAAACTGTCCCGTATGCTTGACCAATTATTTTCACCTATACTCGGAGGTAGGATTTGTCCTATAGCAAACCAAATCCTCCGTTTTCGTCACCTTTACTCTCAGACCACCGTTATCATGCCTTCTACGCACTCACCGGTCGCCATACACAAACAAATTGCATAATCTCCATGGTTATAAAGGTACCTCGTGTGCTCCTCTGACACTGCTCGAAACTTACTCTAATATTACTCTAAATAGAAATGGACTAAGGACAAATCCCTGGTGGATAATATTTAAATTTATAATTTTGATTAAAGAGTAATCCCACACTTTTCTTACGCATAATAATCGTTTCAAATGGAAACAATGGGGCGTGGATACTTAATGCATAAAAGCCGACTACGCCTACAGAAAATATATCTAGTTAGACCATTTTATAATCAAAATATAAATTATCTGTTTAATAATATTTTCACCCAAAATACTTCTTAATTGATTCCATTCACTTAAAATACAATATGGTATAATATAAAATCAAACATATCCTAAATGCAAACACTACTAAACCGAGTGGTTCCTCAGTTTCATACGTCCAATATACAAATATATTCTTAATTAGTGTAGCACAGTTACTAAAATGTAGAATAAATAAATTTGGTTTATCTAAAAAAATATGTTCACATGATTTATCTTATTGCTATTAATTGTATGGCCACAAAAAACAAAACGAATACGCCATACAAATAATTTTTAATTAAATATTCAAATTCCTTTTTAGTCTTTAAGTGTCAACGCCTAAAATCATTTTCGGTGTCATCGTTCAAATTAAAATATAGAAAAACAATTGAACACTCAAAAGCCATAAATTATGCAGAAAGAAGAAAGGCTTTAATTAACGTATAATGGCGTTGTGCAACTTCACTGGTCTATATCTTTGTTAATAATTTTATCGCCAAAAGTCGGTTCGTCTTTTAAAAACGTACCTGAGCGTTCCATTAACGGCAACTCAGGTGGAGGTCCGGTATCTTCATGTGCAACTACTGTTCTTGATGTGGTCAACTTATTTTGCACTTTAGACTCCTTCGGGCACCTACTAGGAAGATCTTTAACTATTTTGTGGGCTATTTTTGCCGAACTTGATTTGGTCGCATTCATCAAAGAACCAAGTGGGCGATCCTTAACCCCAGACCGCGGCTGGGAAGTTCCTGGGAAATGTTGCAATGTGTGCGCTTGTTTTGCACCTGTTCGTCTTTGCAGCTCTGTATGCCTGTTATCTGTATGGTTAAGATACACAGGAATCTTAGTTTTTACTTTATTATTTAACATCGTTTGAGTAACTCCTTGACATTTAGGTGATTTTACCGCTGAAATAAAAGATATCAATTAGTATTTATATTTTATGTTAAATAAAAATTATTTATTTATTCGTTCAAAGATAAAAATACATTATTAGTTAAGACAGTCAGTTTGCAAGATATTACTTACATTCTATTGAACCTTTCTTGATGTGCCTAGCCTTAGTGTAAGTAGCATATTTATTGCTATTTTGTGACTCACTTAGTGAGTCGGTTGAAGGTTCAGCAGTGCGAGGTCGTGAACAATTTTCCAAGCTATCTTGTGATATAGCCTGGGCGTTGGCGTTTCGGGTGTCTCGTGCTTTTAAACGGCTAGCCCGCATGTTACGAACTTGTATAGGGCTGGAATTGCGAGAAGATTCACTGGACGATACCATCTTTGGGCATATTTTATTTGTAGCTAACTTCTTATTGTTCTCTTTGTTGACTTTTGGCTCCAAGTATCTCGGCTTGGTGTTTTCAAATAACGATGAGCTTCGTACTACAGAAGTTTGTCTGTTTGGTCGCTCTGGTTGATTTGTCTTAGCTAAATTAAATTTAGCACGTTCTTCTTGTGCTTTCGTAGTCCTAATTTTAGGTGGATTAATCCGATTTGTTTTCTTAAAATCTCGAATATCGTTATTGCTTTTCATAATATCCAAAGAACCTGATTGAGTCGGCGGTTTAGGAGTATATGGCACAAACGTTGAACGCACTTGCTCTACCAAATGACGATTCGCAGAATTACTGTGACTTCTTGCAGTTTTGTTCAAGACGGTCTTATTTCTTCGATCTTGTATTGTAGCAGGCGATAATGGGATAGCTTGTGCACCATACATGATACAACCTAATTCCCGTAATCTCTTCCGCAAATCAGAAGTAAGCTCCTGAAATGCTTGAGTGCCAACAACTCTAGGAGCAGCTCTGACTAAGGCACCTTCGCATTGTAATCGCCAACCACTCGCATGAGCCGATAACAAGTTCGTATTAGCTACTTTATTGGTTTGGTTCCCATTGGCTATAAGATCGGGTTTCGTATTATTCTGACTTCTCGCTTGTTTGACAATAGACGAAAGATAAGCGTACGCTCGACAAGCTTCATCTGGTGGCGCCCATTCAATGGCCGCAGCGAAGCAGTCGTTGAGAGCCTGTTTGGCAACGCTTGGGGCGTCGTTGGGCATATTCGCTACCATGTGCAAGACTTCCGTTAGTCTAGGAGCAACGAAGTGTGCGGCTGCGTTTACCAAGCGGCGGCACATTCTTGCAACTACCTCCGCCCATCTACTATTTTGTAAAGTTGCAACTGCAATTATAGACATTTGACAATGAGTGTTTTGTTGGCTACACTACTTTGGTATAAATTTAATAACTGACCGTATGCGAATCAGTCACACTTAGAAAGTTTATGTATAAAGTACAATACGGATATTCAAATACAATTCAGCTTAGCTTTTGATGAGTACGAGTCGGTTCATATAATCTTCAACCGCAATCACTGCATGGAGTGATACCGGTACTTGAGAACTAGATAACCTAACCCCTACATTTTAATGTTTTATTCACTAAGGTCTGGAATTTACTACACCATAACTAGCGGACCGAGCAGATGTTGTCCTGTTCTAAATAAACTTAGAACTCGATTGCAGCTTCATGTACCTGATCTAATGGCGAATCTTAACCATCCAGGGGCACGAACGCGCAACCATGAAAAATTATCTAACTGACGATGAAGATCGCTTAAAAATCCGTTGCGTAGTTTAGGAGGTATTAGCGGGTATACAAAAGCGGGAAGTGACTTTGTTTTATAACAGGTAGTTTATTGTTGGGATTTATTATTAAAATCAAATTAAACATGAATCAAGCTTAGCAAATTAAAGTTATGAAAAACAGAATAAAACATAAATTTAAAAAGTAATAAATTTTATAAACATTCTAAAAGAATAAAACTACGTTTTAACGGTTTTAAGCGCGGTAATTTATTTGATTTTGGTTTATCCGACGTTTCGGCCGCTTTTCAGTGGCCGTGGTCACGGACGACAAAGATGACATTTGTCTAACGTGTATTGTCAAAGTTTTATTTAGCCTACCGCCAACTGGTTCATTTTAATTATTTAGCTTTAATTTTGTTTATGGATATTAATTTACTCTATGGGAGCCTAATCTAATTTACCACCGCTTCACAACATGTTGTGGCTTGAAGAGAAGAAGCGGCGCAAGAAACTCTTCAGCAAACATGCCTAGTTCTAATTTTTTTTATATAATATTAAAATGGGTGGAAGGAAAAATAAAAGAAATTATCAGTCCACGGCCACTGAAAAGCGGCCGAAACGTCGGATAAACCAAAATCAAATAAATTACCGCGCTTAAAACCGTTAAAACGTAGTTTTATTATGTATACAAGTCGCGAAAACTTAAGAAAATATCATTCTAAAAGAAAACTTTATTTAACAGAAAGTCAAACATACCGGTTATCCCACACCCATACACTGTGTCTACCAAATTCTCAGTAGACAAATTTACAATATGCTGTTGGTAACATTTCTCTAGTAGCTCTGAAGGGAGGGTAGCAAACGCCTTTGTGGGCCAAACTTTAGAAAAATATTTTGTGATCCATTTTAGACACTTTCGATATAAATCGTCCAAACCATATGCAGACGATAATGGAAAACATTCCAATACGCCCACAATACACACCGAACAAGGCTGAAAAGAGTAAAAAAAATCTGTTTCTATAAAAGATATTATTATTATTATCAAAGAAAACAGTACTTTTTACATAAATAGTATTTTTAAAGATTTTTGTTTGTTATAAGGTAAGCCATTAGCACAAACATTCTTCGATATCGCAACTATTCCTAGTTGCGCAGCAGGAGAGCATGACTGCATTTACTCCCACGGTGATTATTTGAAAGTAACCTGCTAAAAAAAAATATATCAGGAGGTATGATTGATTAGGTTAAAAACCCTTGAAATTATTATGACAGAAATAAGTAAATATTCAGACATAAGAAAAATATATATTTACCCTGTGGAAGTGATGACAATATTTGACTTTCAATGTGAACATGATAGCTTCCTTTAGGCCTTCCAAGCCCAACATGTCAGTCAAAGTGGCCAACTCCAAGATACTGACTGAGTCCGGTATAGCGGACGTTCCTGAATATATATGACACATTGCAAAGTAGACCACATTATACGAAAACCTGAAATAATATGTTACCACATTCAATTTCCTCAAAAACATGTCTCAGCAGATCATTACATTTGTAAATCAGCGAATTGGAAATAATTTCTCTGGACCATTCAAAAGACTTACGTAGGTAAAACAATAACATTTCCAGCACTTTGAACCCAACCACCGCTTAGAATACCGGCGAAATATTGACACCTGCAAACCATATAAATATGTCAGATAACAAATGCAGCCGGCATTGTCAATTTATCAAAAATTTCTGAAACTGAAACTTTTAAATCAGAAATTTTTAACTAGAAAAACATTTTTATTTTATCTCGGAGAGTTATTCCGAATGTGTGTGCCAAAACTTACTTTTATAATGTACAAATACTTTCTATTCAATTTTCATTCTTTATTGCCTCTTGTATATCTTTATTTTATGATCATTCTAATTCTGTATCTAATGACGAAATATCGTCGGTTCTAGTTGTTATTCGTATACGGGACAGAAACTTCGTCTCATATACTACCAATGCAGTTGATCTACTAATTGTAAATAATAAGTCTTTGTATAGACCAGTGTGTGTGGTAGACTCCCAACAAGACATTTTTAAACACGTTATTGAAATTCTTCGTCCCACAGATTAGTATTGTTGAATTGTTGCTTTTGACTAAATAATTATTCGTATAAATGCTATTTGAATTTACTTATTCTTTATTGTACACAAAATAGTTACAAATAAAACTATAAAATAATGGTGATGTAGTACAAAGGCGAGCTTAACCTTAAAAAGAGTTTTCTTCCAGCAAACCTATGGGTCTAGTGAGAGTGGGAAGACAAGAGGCAGGGTTGTGTACATGAAACTTATTATTACATTGTAAACTACATACATAAACTTAACATACATGCACATATATCGATACATACCCAGTATATACATATATATAAAATACATATACATACATATATATATATCAGTTAATTAGGTTATATAGTGTTCTTTAACTCTTCTTTTAAAAATGGTTTCCGACGGACTATCTCGTATCACATGAGGGAGGGAGTTCCATAGTTTGACTGCTTGAACGGAAAACGAACCGCTATAACATGCCGATGAATGTATGGGGGCTTTAAGAAGAAGAGATTTAGAGGTTCTGCAAGACATGTCTGAGGGAACTAGGAATTCAAATCGTTCGCGAAGGCAAGAGGGAAAATGAGGATTATGTAGAATTTTAAATAGAAATGTAACGACGTGAAAATCACGCCGACGACGAATCGGGAGCCATTTGAGTTGTGATCTGAATTTGGAAACATGATCAAACTTTTGCAATCCAAACACAAATCGTATGCACAAATTCTGAAGGCGTTCGAGTTTGTTTAGCAGTTCTTCAGCAGTGTCGAGGAAGCATACATCAACGTAGTCTAGAAGTGGCAGTTATTGTTTACAAAGACAAGATTATATATAATAATGAGTAACCACAGTGCCTCTGATAGTTGTGATTTGATATTACTTGAGAGTTTATTCAGTTGATCTAAAAAAATGTTGCAGTTTAAAATAATTTAGAGATATGAGGGGAAATTTATTGAGGTATTAAACAAACAAAGGCAAAGTAGAGACATGTCATAATGTTCCTAAGCAGCCATTCAGATTACAGCAAAACTATTATTACCTTGATGACAAAATACATTTATGAGCCTTTATTCTTTTACCAGAAACTTCAACTATAACATCTGGAGCAATTTCTTCTAGAAACATTCTAAGTAAGTCCTGACCAAGCCGCGACTGACAGTTGTTAACAAGGCTAGATGTTTGACTTGTCTCTTCTGTTGTGCTATTTCCTGTTTGAACATAAAGTTTAATTTAATTAAATTATCAGGTGATTTATTACAGGTAAATCAATTAACTGTTTCTAATAACGACTTACCAACTATAGAACGACAAAAACTGCTTTGAACACTGCTAATTTCAGATACATCGGAGATCTGCTCCTCTACTTCCCCAGTGCTTGTACAATTACCTAATCGCATGGGTGACCTTGTCCTATTCGACAAACATCCAGGCATACTTCTGCTAAATTCATTTTTCAAATGTGGAAATAATCTGTTAAGGCTGAGAGCATTTTCTGAGTGAAAAGAACTAATGACTTCAATAGACCTAGAAGTAAGACTTTGCCCACCCCAAGCGTGGTCAGGTATAGACCGAGTCATTCTCACATCTAGTACACTATCTTCATTTATTGTGACAGATATATCGGATTTTAGGCTAGGTTTGTCCAAATCAGATAATTTGACAAAAAGATCAACTTGTTGGTCATCAGTAGTTTCCTCTTCTATTGCATTAGTGGATATGTGAGATGTGATATATTTGTCATGTTGTTGTTTCGTTAGAATATCTCTCTTAATAACACTCTCATCTTCGTTTGATTCCGGAATACTTTCAGGTATTCCAATTATATCAGAAATACTAATATTCGGGTCATTGCATAAAGATTCTATTTTTTCAAAAGAAATTAAGCTGCTTTTTACTTCGCTCAGGTCAGTGCTAGTTGCTGTTTTAGTATCTTTAAGATGTTTAGTCGAATTTTTGATTTCCACGTTATTCCCTTTTTTATTGGTTAAAGATGAAGATAGCCTTGCAGGCATTTCTTTTACAGTACTTTTTTCTCCTAGATCTATGAACATAGAAAATATGTTTTTCTTTTCACTACTAACATCTTGGTCTACATTCTTTTCAGGAGGCAATGGATCAGGCAAACTTGATAAATCAATGTAAAATTTTTGACTTGATCGTTCACTATTGTCAGAATCGACCGAGCTTCTACTTTTGTTACTTATATTGTCTATATTAATATAGGGTTTGGAAACAGATTTCGTATCTTCAATTTTTTTTTCTTCAGCTATATTAATAGTATCCGGGTTAGAATCAGATATCGTAGTACTTGACATATCCACTACCCAAGTAGGTGCACAACTAACTTTAAGCTGTTTCTTATCCTGATTGTCTTCTTCAGGAGGTTCACATCTCCCTGACACTATAGGCATATCATCTAAACTCCGAGTAACTATATAGCTGCTAGTGCAATAAGATCCTGTATGGGACATGCTTTCTTCATTCGCAGAACGTTCACTAGAGATTAGAGACACAGATTTATTGTAAACTTTAGAAAACACTCCTTGTTGACCAGAATGTCCAACAGTTGTAGTATCACTTTCACTCCCTTCAGATTCATATGTTTTTAATGACGTATCCATTAAAGATAATATGGAATTGTATGGTGTAAATGGAGCGGCTGGTACCGTAACTACTGGTGCTTGAAATTTATCCGTATTATAATTGTGTTTTGTTGTTATATCTCCTGTGACGCTGATACATTTTATTTCTCCAAAATTATGTATAGTTAGTGAGTCTTCAGATAGTGGTGTCATTTCAAATATAGTTGGTGATAGATCTTTATTAATGTAATCTTGGTCTTTGTTTTCTGTTTGTTCTAATGAATCATCATTATCATTACTTTCTGACCATTCATTTGGACTTGCATCCAACTTAGCTGATGAGCAAGGCAATGGTGTACTTGGAACTGGTAAGTCTTGCCTTTTAGACATAGGCATGCCACTTTGTGGCGCAGCTTTATGTGTCGCTATATCATCTTCAACAAGATTTGCAGCATCTATGAAACAAGATGTAGTTTTATAAGCCAATTGGCTTTTTTCTAAACCTAAAAGACCACTAGATTCCGAAGGAATTTTGTCTGGTTCTGTGTCTGTTATACTATATCCATTAGAACATTGATGTTCATTCATAATAAATTTTTCACAAATATCTTTTTCATCTAACTTAGGAGGAAATACAGATTCCCATGAACCTGTTTCAGACGACAAAGAGGAAGATTCCATTATGACTATTTCTTCATTCTGTCTTTGTTTTTCTTCCTTAGATGACTTACAACTTGTTTCTTTTAAAGTAACCAATTTATTAGTACTTGTTCCATTATTCTCTTTTTTTAACAGAACTCCTGCTAAATGTGTAGATTTTGACATGGAACTCTCTTGAAGATTATGTTTATGTTTATCTCTAGCGGGATTTTGTGTGTACTCTTGAGAGTTACCAGCCTCATCGGGGGCTAATTCATGTAAAGTGCTCTCGGTTAATGAAACATCCGTAACTGTTACATCTTTGTGACTACCAAGACTCTCCATTATTCCAGTATTTTCACATCCCGAATCTGATAAAGTAAATATATTTTCCATTCTTATATTGTTATCTTCAACATTTAAAGTAGGTAAATAACTGTACGAAATCGCACCCGGAGAAAACGTATATGCAGCCGACAAATAGTCTGAGGAACTACTAGGATCGTCAGTTAATAAACTATCTGGAGAGAAACCTGATTCTGTAACTTGGCCCACATTCGATTCATTTAGACAATTTTTAGAACCCGGGCTATTATTATTCACTGTGACGTGATTTACATCTGTTTCTTGACTAGTAATTTCTGTTGAAGTATTATCATGGTTGTTAATTAAAACTTTCGTAGTACAATTATCTTTAAGATGATATTTGTTTAAAATATCACAACTACTGGAATGTTTGACTGTTTTGGATGAATGACTAGAATTGAGAGACAAAGAAGTAGGCTTAATGCGAATTGCGACCTTATTTTGACTCGTATCTTCAGTCTGCGATCTTATAATTGTTTGAAATGCATTTGAGAGTGCTTCTTGTTCTTTAAGTTCTTTCTCTAATAAATTATTATCTATAGGCACTAAAGCATAATATTCTTTTGTCAATTCAGTGCTAGGACTAGAGCTTATTGATTTCTGAACATTTTTTTCCACATAAGGACTTATAACACACTTTGGGGTCAAAAACACTTCTGTTTCGTCTGTATCGTCCCTCGAAAGCTTAGCTTCGTCAGAAAATTTTACAATATCTAAATTATTATTTAGATATGTGATTATTTCCTTCTCTTGGTGTTGAATATTACATTCAGTATAGGCGTCACTGTAACAAGATACGATATATTTTTAATGCAAAATTCAAGACCAAAATCACATACATTTCTCTTTATGGGAACGATTTTGAAAAAGCTTCATGCATATTAATTGTTAAAACACTTTTGAAATGTATAATTAATTTATGAATGGAAACATGAGTTGCTTTAATCTGATTCAGATCAATCATAATGACAGAAAATATTTTCTCATTGAATGTTAACTTAAAAATAAATTAACAAAATGTTTTAAAGCAAATCATTCAACTGTACCTTATAAAAGAATATACTTCATCAAATGTGTCACGATCTATATTCACATGCAAAATTGTCTCAAGCTTTTTGTAAAAAGTATGAGTACGCGCCTTTAATATACAAGAGTGAGTTAGAATTTTTAGTTTCCCACACACCACTTCAAGATCAGAATAAATAGACTCATCGAATATTCTGCAACACACAGAATTAATAATACACATACATGCAAGTAAATCGAAAAATAACTTATACACAAACAATTTTGATTAGGCCCGCAACAAACCTATGTTTTAAAATAATTATTCACAAAAAACGAAGTGGCTAACAATGTTCCATTTTATGTTAGATATCCTTCACTTATACAAAAAAATAACTATATAAAAGGAATTGTTTAAGGGCAAGGTTTTTCGATTGGATCTCTTAAAAATAATATTTTTATTTAATTATATTCTAAATATGATTAAAGTGGTCATATTGAAATTTACAAATTTTATACTGTAACAAATGGCCAGATATGTTGAATATATTGAAAGCACATATTTAAAGTAGAACATAGCAAACATCACTTCGTATTCCCAAACCATTTATTCACAATTTAAATACAAACAAAACAATCGAACCTTAATAATTACATTTTTGTCTTTCAGGAACAGTATTCTAAAAAAATTTCATACTGAAACAGATTTAATTCCATGAAATAAGAGACGTGAAGTGAAATAATTTTTAGTCTTCCACTGTAGCTTTCTGTACTCCATGAACTAACCTTTAAAATTAAAAGGAAATGTAAATTGCTTTTGCCATTTCAACTAACGAAAGATGAATTGGTCTTTTATCTATGTAATTGAGTAATAATTTGGTCATACATGCCATCTTAATATGATTAGAACATTTAACTAGTTTTCATCTGTATCACAGGCCTGCCCGCTGTGAACTGTCAAGGTCGCTTCATGAGATCAGTTATTGTTCCACTATCTCGACTTAGTCAAACGAAAGAAAGTCAAGATGATAATAAAGCAATCCGTCAGCAATCAGGTGCCATGCATCACTTGCTATCTCATTATTTGTCTTCAGGCAAATGGGCATATATAAAACATTGTTAATATCTTAATTTGTATAAATAGTCAAAACCTATAAACATTTATAATATTGCAGTCTTAAAATTTACATTTTTATAAACAAGTTATTTATTATTTTAATTGGCTCTCTAGCCCTGACATTGACAGTTCGAAGTGTAATTTCATTTTAATATTGCAATGAAACAATAGTTTTACCTAGCAATATCATCTTCCAACTGTTTTTGGAGATAAAACTCCAAATGTGATGATGTTTCTTCATCTGATGCCGAAGACCCACTTGCCGACTCCGGCCTAATCCTGGAGCGAGCCCCCGGCATTAAGCATCTCTTATGCTTTTAGCAGCTCTGTAATAAAAACTGATATGTAATGAACTTATGAACCATTATGAAGACTTATTTAAATAAATGTATATATCAATAAGTTTAAGAGGGAATAAATAAAAATACCAATTCCAATACAAACGTTGTGTTGTGATGGATACATACATACATACATAACTTCACGCCAAGTCCCTTGCGGGGTAGGCACGAGCAACAGAGTGCCATTCAGGCTTATTCTTACATACCTCACTTGCTTCTTTGACATTCATAGCTCTTGTCATGCACGCTCGTCTGTTCTTAAGGCTCCAGACATCACCTTCTGCTAATACACGATCAATTTGATCATGGAAGGTGTGTCTTCCGCGACTTCTGCATCCATCCACTTTTGCATTGTATATCTGTTAAGTCATTCTTTCATCATACATTCATTCCACATGCCTGAACCAGCGGAGCATTCCTTTCCTTACCTTCACCCCGACACTCTCTTTCAGACCAACTCTCTTTCTTACTTCGGTATTACGAACGTGGTCCGCGAGCGTCACTCCGCAGATTTTGCGCAGTGCTTGAGTTGTGATGGATGTCAAGCTAATTTGCCTTTCCTAAGAAGTCTCACAGGTTCTTGACATCACTAAAGGCTTTTTGATGGATGAGTGATATGTAGTCACAACATTCATATAAATTAACTAAATAACTAAATATAAATAAAAACATTACTAATTGCAAGCCTAACATATGAAATTACTCACGTAAGTAGCTTAGATACATATTTAATTAATTTTCTTTAAGGAAACCAGAAAATAATAATTATTGAATAAAGTCAAGATAATCAGCAGTTGTTAAAAATTAGTTTATCTAGATAAAATCATTATTCATAGTTTTTAAAAAGCTTTGGGTTTAGTTAAAAAAATGTCAAAGTTAAATTTTGATGATAAATCATTAAATTTCAATGCACTATGAAGAAAGTAAGTGTATTACCATGGATACAAAGGGTATATGCAACATCTGTCTTTACGTAGTGCCCAATTGTTTGGTAAAAAGCATAATATTGGAAAGAAGTTCATTGCAATTGACAGAACTATTAGCTATATTGAGTAGAAAGCAGATGTCATTCGCATTCCATTTGTACGCCATAGGCAAGAAGTCATAGCATTGACAATGCTGAAGATAATTGTCCAAATTTTGATGAGATTTAAGAGGGGAGAGCCTGGTTTAAGAGGTTCAAAAAATCGATAATTTTTTTATTGCTCAGATCTATTTCTGATATATTTTATTTTTTATTTTATTTTAATAAGGATCACCAACAGTTTTTTACATTTAATCAGTTACTAGACTTATGACTAAGGTTTACAATGCAATGTAAAAACTAATTATAGGTGAACACAACTTGCAGTATAATTTCTTCACTGTTATTTACCTATTTACTCAGATTCTAATAATAAATGTAACCAAAATGTGTAGGGTAATTTAAATTACTCTGTCTGTCAGTCTGTCTAATGAATGTCCTGTTGGGCTAAACAAATCTTTTTATAAAATGAATTTTTGGAGTCAAAGTGAATGTCAGTAAGATCACTGCTGCTGTTGAGAATTCTACACATTCTAGAGATAGGGGAGTTAGCACCTAGTACATTAGTTCTTAATGGGGGAAAGAGGAGGGTTATAGGTTGTCGAGGGGGTTTCGAAGGGACTCGTAAAACAAAATTGGCTTAACAATTGAGGGCAATCAATGTTATTATGAAATAACTTATAAGCAAACATGGCATCTAACATAATTCTATGTGTCTCCAGGGAATCAATTTTGAAATAAATCAGTCTTTTCTGTTATGATGTTTCCTTTTTTACCCTGTGCTCAGCAAAAGAAAGATGCCACAGAAACCTCTTTTGTATGCGTTCTACTCTTAAGGTATGTGTACAGTAATGAGGTCGCCAGACAACACTGCTCTAAGACACTTCTTACTAAACAATTGTACAGCAATATCTTAGTTTTGTAGTTACGAAATATTTTGCTATTTCTTAAGACAAAGCCCAGAATTTTAGATGCTTTTTTTGTAATATTATCTAAGTGTTGTTTAAACGTTAACTTGCTATCAAACATAACTCCCAAGTCTCTAATTGTTTCAACTTCTGTGATATAGATACCTTCAATTGTGTATGAGGACGGAATAGAATTCAATTTTCTAGTGAATTTTACATGTGCACACTTGCTAGTGTTTAACAACATTTTATTGATCTTGCACCACTCAATGAGACTGTTTAAATCTTTCTGGAGTAACAGTGAATCATTATGGGTTTCAATAATTCATGTGAATTTTAAATCATCCACATACATAAATACATCTGAGAATATCTAAGAATATGTGGCAGAAGTTATGGAGGCTAATTCACAATATGTTCTAAGTTACAGCACTAAGCCCAATGAGGTGTAGAGCAGATATAGGAGTGTGCTCCTTCCCTCAGTTGAATAAAATTATAATAATAATAATAATTGGTAAATAATAGTTGAAGATCTACTCTATGGCGCAGGAATGGCTGATTAGCGTATCATCACTGAAAGTAATTGAGGATTAACATTTATTACTTATCTTACTTTAGAGCACATTTTCGTTTTTACGATTTTTCTAAACTGGTGGGTGTGATTGCAATTAACTAGACAACCAATTAAAATTAACTAAAGCCTTTATTAGTTTCAGTTCTGTCGTCTTCGATTTGAACTAAAGATTCATGAAGGAAAATTTGGAAAATCTTTTTTTTCCTGCAAAAGCACATTTATTTTCAAATCTAAATATAATGTAAAATTTCAAACTTTTTTGTTTTATTTATTACTTTACTTAGAAGCAAATATATGAGATTAAAATTTTCTTTGTTTTTTTTTTTTGTTTCAGACCAAAACTACAAGCTTCATCTTTTGTAGACGGCGATTGCATTGTGTTGGACAAATATGCATAAAAAGTGGCAGTGTTTGAATATTTTCCTCTGAACAATTTTTTATATAAATATGCAACAAAGTACTGTACAAGGTCGCTTGACTCACTTATTTTTCTGTTTCCTAAAAAATGCTTTTTTGAGGCCTCCTAAATCAAGTCCCTATACATGGATACATGGGATTCCACATGGGTGATGCATACTCTAATTGACTGTGTACACATGAGCAATATAAAATTTTAATCATCTTCATCAATTGGAAGCCGACTGAGTTCCTAATAATAGTCCTAGTGCTTTAGATGCCTTATTTACTATGTTTGTCATGTGGTGATCAAATATAAAATATAAAAGAACTAATATATAAACAATAAACTTATTGGTCATCTATGTCCTCAGACAGTCTTTGCAACTCTAGCAATACATCTATCACCTATGTAAAACTCACGTCTTTCTCAAGTATTACTTTTTGAATAATGTATTTAGTAAGTAGTAGAAGTGACTTCACATGTTCATTCACTTTCAGTGACTTTTACATACTTCTCCAATTGGGTATGGAACATACCATTATAGCATCTTTATCTGGAACCTTTTCCATACTGGGAACTAGCCCATAACTATCTCTAGTGATTGTGGTAGTGTCTAGCTGATATTTAGTTTTATATGCAAGTATTCCTATTGGACTAACCTCCTAATACTGACTTGAATCTTTTATGAGGTGCTCTTCATCCTTAATGCTGAGACCCTAACTAATTGTAACATGAACTCTTATTCCTTAATTCTCAGGGTAGTCAGATTTCAAATGAATAAAACTAAGCACATCATTTTTATAGTATGGTTACAAATCTATTTTAAATAAATCACTCAGAACAGCAGTAAGTTATACTTATTATTTTACCATATCTAACATATACATTTAGTTATTTCACTATAGAAAAGTTCTAATAAGCCAACTACAATTCCAATTCATACTACTATTTATTACTAAACACTGTAGTACACTACACTAATTCTACGGTCTATAGAGTACTTTATTAGGTTTGTCAGGTTGGACAGTAAATTGTCTCAGTACTGATGTGATTATGAACAAGAGTCTCCATTCATGGATTTCCAGTTCAATGCAATAAAAAATGAAAATTACACTTTAAATGTTTTTCTGTACAATAGTCAGATAAATTGTGTTGTTGTTGTAAGGTTTATACTTACAATGTTAAACATATGTTTAATTCATAGCAATACATTTCACATAAGATAATTGATCCAGTGTTATATTAATTGTAATTAAAGTAGGAGTAGACAGCAAAATGCCGCAAAAAATATCCTTCTCAACATGAGATAAGACATTAGTAGTTTTTGCATTTAATTCTCTACACTTTAATGTAACAGTTAAGAAACTTAACGTAAATATAATGAGGAAATATTTAAGTTAGCTTAATTTTCCACTCAGTATGCTACATGGATACTTCATAGGTCTTCAAAATGCGTAATCGTTGCACCTCTATACAATCTCAGCATAATGATCACACACAAACATTAAGTCATAGATATTTTAATTCAACATACCAACATTTCAAGTCGCACTAACAACCTCACGTATTTCTACATTTCTAATAAGAAATTTACAATAGCATTTTTTAGTACTGATTGATTATGAATAAGTCTGATTGTCTGGCTGAAGTTTATCAAGAGCGATGAGCACATCCAAAGAGTACACTGAATATATGGAGAAGCACATCGATTATTCCTATTTTCTATTTCTACTCCTTCACTTTTTAAATTATGGTTCAACACGGCATGTGTAATTATCCAGTATCCAACTAATGTCAAAATTCAACCGATGATAGACAAAGTGAATGAATAAAAAAAAGTGTGCGTCTCGGGACGCCCGACAGAAGCTTAGACCATTAAACATTAAACATTATGGTTTAATGGTCTAAGGACAGAAGTGATAACTTGCGTGAGAGAAAGAGAAGCCAGATAGACTGGCACCGTAACTCGTTACGTAACGAAATGTTTTACCCTCCCATAAGAAGTTATCACTTCAATAAGTTACAGGAACCGGTCAAATGTGTGTATCCGTCTAACAATATTACAATATTTTAACTATAATTACCGTAGACAGAGAAACCTGTCTACGATAATAATTACAGATAGATTAATTTCGAGAGGTTTTTGCGTTTGTAGTAGTGTACGGTCAGCACTGAAATATATAAAGTAGTACTTCATATATTTACATATATTTATATCCAAGTAGGTACATATATGAAAATAATAATAACGATATTGAAATAATAAATAAATATTAAACATAATTTTTAATACTGAGGCTACGTTCCATTAGGGACTCGCAAAGATCACGTTCACAACAGCGATTTTTCCTGTTCCACTTGCTTACCGGCGTTAAAATCGTAAACCCAAGTGGAACAGCTAGAAGACCCACCTCTTAACATAGGTCGTTGTGAGCGTTGTGTGATCAAAATGACGACGTCATTAGTGACTTTCGCCACGACCACAATGACCGCGGTTGCCTTGTGGAACGGCTAACGGAGCATTTTGGGCGTTGTGAGCTACTTATATAAGATAGTCAGAGGCATAGTACAGAGAGAAGAAATAGAATAATACAAGAAAGAAGAGTCACAAGCACAGCTCAGAACAGTAAAGAGAATAGTTAAAGATGAGTAAGAAAGCATGTGAGAGTTATAGCGGAGTGATGTGCGTCGATTCATCGCAGTCCGGCGAAACAAGACTCATACCGGGGGTTAGCTCATCCTTTCATTTTAATGAATATGTTAATTATATGTGATGTGGTTCCCACAATTCTCCCTATCGATAGATTGACAAAAGTGCAATTTTCAAATCAACTGTACAGCCATCACTTACATTAGTGGGCTTTAATGACATCAACACTTCATAATCCGTTCGACTTGAGTTTATGTTTGTAACGTCTGTAAACAAGTGGTACGGGAAAATCGTGGTTTGTAAGAGTGATCATTGTGAGCTCATGCTGTGGAATGCGAGCTCAGTGGGGGAGTGTCACTAACACCACAGATCACATAAGTAGACCTTTAGTTTTTATATATATACACAAATGTACTCTATTTTTGAAGTCAAACTTCTATATAGACGGGGGGTCTTACAATTTTTCGCTCACGAAAAAGTGTCACAGTCACGTGGTCTTAATACTTACATTTTTTAAATCGTGATATCTTTTGAATGGAATGTCCGAATTGAATAATCCAAAAAGTTATATGAATGTATTGAAGCAGTCTTGAATATGAATGGTTTTCAAATTGGACAAGTAAATTAACAATCTGCCCGTAAAACTTCAATTTCAAATTTTGTTACGATTCATTTTGTCACTTGTCAGTTGAAGATTTTCCACTTGTACTTTGCGATTCATTTTTCTACTTGTGCGTTCCGATTTATTTTTCCACTTATCCGTTGCCATTCGTTTTTCCACTTGTCCGTTGAAGTTTCACTTCTAATATGTGTCCCAGCACACATTTCGATTTTTATTCCTATTGGCTACTTTACACATGAGGATCATAACGAACACACTCACGACCACGATTTTTCCTATTCCACTTGCTTGCGGGCGTTACAATCATAAACACTAGCAGGACCGATGATTCAACTTACCACTTGACATGCTGTGAGTGCTGCATAAGCAAAAATAAAAATTATGACGTTAATCGTGAAATTTTCACAGTGACCATACGCCTGTGGTCAATACGTGGAACGGCTGAAGGAGCACTTTGGTTGTTGTGTTGTGAGTTACAAGAAGAAAGCGCCCTAAGTAGTGTGATGGTTTGTGCCATATGCAGATCTGTGGCCATATCCAGTGTTGCCAAATGGGGGATTCCGTGCAAATTCGGTAATTTTTTTGACGTTGGGACATTCGGGGGGAAAAATTTTGGAGATTTTTTAAGTACCAATAATTCATCTACAAACACAATTCTCATCACTACAATTATGATATCTAAGTTATAATACAGTATTATTACTTTACCTTAGGATTATATTCTACTAGTGAATCATACTTCACTTCAATAGTTCATTTTAATAGTTCAATTCATTCGTTCTTTCATTTACGTTATTTATTTATTATTATCTCTACTCGTATACGTCGTATCCTATAGGCTACTTTCCGTTAGAGACTCTCAATGACCACGTTCACAACCGCGGTTTTTCCCGTTCCACTTATTTGCTAGCGTCACAATCGTAAACTTAAGTGGAACGATTATTTAACCCACCTATTAATAAAACAAAACTAAAACTTATTTTTGCGATTATTGAAAAAAAAAGGTATTAATTGACATGGTCATCTTGCAGCACTGGCTATATCTGATCTATGATCATCTACGGTCATCTATGGTCAGCACAGAGTACTTTATGTATACTGGTACTGGTATAGAGTCAACAGTCATAATATATATACTAACGCACTCTATCGGTATACGACACTATTCAACGGCGAAAACCGTCCAGGGCGTCTAGTATTATTTTGATTTTTATATCAGACTTTTGGAAAGTGCGGGAGTTAATAATTTAACTCCTGCAATTCCCAAAAGCCTTTAAAAAAAATGTTTCTTTGTTAGTAAATAAAACAATAATTTAGCGGTAGCGTGATTTATTATGTTTCCTTTTATTAAAATATTCAAAGGCATACATTTTCATAACATCATTTGTATCCACATCTAATCTGGTGCCGTTAGGATGATTTACTCACAAGTTTTACCGCATCTGGGCACACAACAACCTCTTTCAGAAGAAGCCATAATCCAAGTCACCAGAGAACAAATCGTTAGGCAAATCAGTGTTCAGGGTACATCCGGAAGTTAAACGTGATCACATAACACTAGTAAACGTGATAAGCGAAGTCTTAGGAGTCCAGGAATCAAACAAAGTTGTCGAAAAATAATCAAAACACAAACAAAGTACATACGTTCACGAGTGTGACTCGTATCGATTGGAATGTCGTTTTGGTTTTGACATAATTGATATCTTTGAAATAAGTTTTTGGTAAATCGACAATTCATCAAAAATCCAGTAATTAAAGTTAAAAAGAGCTTTATAATTTGAAAACGGTGAGGAATAGAATTTACATACTTCAAAATATATTTATTAGCTGATATGGCTTGCAAAAACATAATAACATATCAAATATTACTTAAACAAGTATTAAAACAACTGCGTATAACGAAACATATTATTTTCTTTCATTTGGTGTTAAATTTAAGAACAGTGACATCTACTGCAATACGTACCTACTAATAGAACGCAAAAAATCTCTAAGAAAAAATAATTGTACTGACTGTTATGACACTGATGGTCAGTCTGTTCTAACACCAGGAAACCTAGGAAGCAGTAATTGTTATTTTTTTTTTATAAAATAATGTTAATATTAGTTAAAATGTTAACCTGCAATGTCGTAAATTAAACTACCTATTGGGTGGGACCGATTTCGAATATAAATTTTAGAAAAATATATTTTTGAGCACTTGAATAGAGCAATTGTCATTTCATTGATTTACAAATGCTTCGTTTATAAATTTTAAAATTAATAAAAATCTTTTCGTCTTTTATAACTTATTTAAATGTATGTTGACATGGATACGACGCCAGAAAACTGGGATCCAGGTAAATTATTTTCAGTACAATTTTTACACACCCTATTACTAAATTTTACAGGTAGAGCTATACAGGTAGTATTACATTTGTGACTTATAATTATATCAATATTAAATGCATTTATTTATTACACGCTTTTACATTTTCCAATCACATCTGAAATTATACCAAATTTTAATTATTAATCAGAGCTATATCTGAAAAGATAGACAATATTTAATATTTGTGAAGATACTTACACACTAATATTATAATATATAATAAAGATTCATTTTTATTAGTGTGAAGGACTCTTTTACCAAGTGTACTAGGATTTGCTTGTAACTTTGTCCATAATTTGCTAGTATTTAGAATCAAAGGGTATTTTCAGCAGGGCAACAATTTTTTGAGTATGACAATACATGAGCAAAGCAAAGCAAAGATTCCTGTAAAACCTGACATAAGTAATATTACTAAAGGTATACATATCTTAATCTAACAAAGATGTCTAATAAACATAGAAACTGATATATCAATCAAGTCCTGATATCACATGTTTTCAAAGTTAGAAAATCCCAGATTATATTGTTTTAGTATCAATAAGATCTGAATCAGATAATTTTTGTATATAATACAAAATTTAAAATAGCCCTGGGATTCCCGGAGTAAAAATTGGGTTGGGTTTACATATATATCCCCGGATGATTTCCGGGATGTTTTTAATGGTTAATGTGTTTAAGAATATATTTAAGACTTATTTAGGGTGTGGTTTACATATATGTCCCCGGAATCATAAGTAATGAGGGGGAAGGGGGGAGGGGGAGGGAGGAAAACGTACCCCTTCTGTAACTCCCATGTGCCGGAAATGTATAGTTCCTGAGTTATTAATGTTTTTGTCAATCTAACCTCACTTCTGTTTTTCACTAATATATAAAATAAATAGTGAATGGTTACAGTCGGTTCTGGCACTCGCCGGCCGCTACCGCGGCACGCTCGCTTCGCTCGCTCGGGATTTATTTAAATAGGAGACTATGTATCCGAAAATTTAAATATGTGGAGTTTTAAACAGTTTGTTAGGTTAGGTTTTGTGTAGACCAAAGCGAGAACCGACTGTAACCATTCACTATTTATCTTATATATAAGTGAAAAGTGAAAAACAAAAGTGAGGTTAGATTGACAAAAACATTAATAACTCAGGAACTATACATTTCCGCCATATAGGAGTTGCAGAAGGGGTAAGTTTTCAGTTTTACCCCTTTTTTACATAAATATAACTAATTAGCGGTCTTGGCAGAAGTTGTCCTGCCCTGAAAAATTCTAATCGTAAATCTAAACCACCCCAAGACCCACTCTAACATAAAATGTCATCAAAATCGTAGAACCAGAGTGCCAAATATTTTATTTAGATTGATGGGTTGGATACATTATTGAAGTTTTAGCAGGGATCCCTAATTTTTATATATGCTATGTTAATCAAGGGTAATGTAGCATGTATTTTAATAGTAAAGGAATTTTTGAAATTGGTCCAGTAGTTTTTGAGTTTATTCCTTACAAACATACAAAAATACAAATCTTTCCTGTTTATAATATTAGTATAGATGCCATCTAAACTTTTGAAACAATAAATACATATTATTATAAGCTCTTTAATTAAAATTATCTATCCATGAAATTAATCTGTTACAACTTAAACAAACAAAATACTTAGGTTTCCTAATTATAAAATTGATAGAGGGAAAATGTAATAGAATTTGAATGGCATTATATTCTCAAAATGTAGCTATTCAATGTGATTGTTGAGATTGTGAGCCATGATACTCCTATTAAAGATACTGTAACCAATTGCTGTTATAGTCTTATCTAAAACCTTTCTGTAATTATGATGGATCAATGACCTGCATCTCACTCCAATAAATGGGTACTGAGTCAGGTGCCATGCACAGCTTTGGCAGTTGTTTCAGCCTAATATACTAATAGAAAAGTAACAAAATGAGAACCAACTAATGGTTCTCAGTTTGTTACTTGAGATGAACAGGGTTTTGATCTAATTTTCAGGAAAGTGATTTGAAGCTTTTAAAATGATGTGTTTATCTATCACTATAATGATTTGGTTCATACATTTTATAAATGTATGATCGGACTCATGTATACACTTTTTTAAGTTAGCAATTTTCTAAAAATTATTGGATCATTTACAGCCATTAAATTGTTAAAGAAGGATTTTAATTAAGAGTAAAAAGCCATTTTAATCCATGATCATCCAAACAAATTATAGTAGGACAAAGGGTAAATAGTGTATCATCATGAGGAATCTGAATTTTCAAATAATTTTGTAATCTATTAATCCACCTTAGGCCTGATTTACATTTTTATTGGTTAAGAAGTGTGTTTACCTGTGAAACTTGAGAGTTTAGTTAAGCCCTTTATCATCATTTGGACAGAAATTTTCCAGTTAAGTTATAAATTGACAGTTAGTAGAAAAATAAGAAACCATTCTTTTGTTCACCTACTTAAGTTTAAATTCACCTCATAAATAAATAACTGATATTTAAGCTTGACTCATCTTTAGCACTTTTGGACACAACACATACCCAGTTCTGAAGCTATACTTTTTTCTTTATAATGTAAATCTGGCTATTGACAAGAATGTTAGAGATATCATTTTTCCTTTCAGACTAGAAAGCCAAATCCCAGTAATATTATGTTTGTAAGTGACACACTTTTATTATTATAGCACTCTCTCGGCTACTAGCATCATTAAAAGAAGTTCAGTCTGGTGGAGAAGATGTGGCATTCTTAAGTGAACTGCTTCAATCTAAACAGCTTCATGCACTTGTTCAAGTTCACAACAAGATAGTTGCCAAAGGCAAAGATGACAAATTTTACCCACTTCTTTCAAATGCAATGCAAGTCACTCTAGAGGTATTCCAGTTATTTGGAGAAGTTGCAACTGTTTCAAAGGAATATGAAGAGCTTCTAACATTGTTACAAAAACCCCATTTTCAAGTAAGGGTACCTAATTCATTACTATTGATTTTTTTTTGTTTATTTATTACTTGTAATAATAATGTTTAAGACAATTCAATATAAAGAAATGAATACATCATTTCTTTATATTTGAGATTTCCTTTATTTTCAGATTTTATTGTTAAATCTATACTTTAATCTTTACTAGCAATATTTCTCAAATAGTGTGATAAAATGGTTGAATTTGGGTCTAAACATTTGAGAGCATTGTTTACTTTAGATTCCAATTTTGACTCAGAGGCCTATAAAAGGTTTAGCCTCTATGTGAAGCTACAAGTCATTGCAAATCTGAACAAATACTGTTATTATTATCAAAATAATGCAATCATTGTTATAATTTTAGGCAATCTTATGCACACACGATGCAGTAGCTCAAAAAGATTACTACCCACATTTACCCAACATTCCACCAGATATGGATGACGAAGAGGAGACTGTTAAAATTGTTCAACTTGTCAAAAGTGATGAACCATTGGTAAGATAAAACTTGTTATTATGTTACTCTTTCTATAAATTAAAAAACATACTGTCAATAGATAAAACATGCTAAAACTGAAATAATTTATGTATTCATGTAGAAATAGCAGCTAATGTTTAGGGTTACTAATAAGTTTAATAAAAAAAAGTATTTGTAATTATTTACCACTGTGATGTGCCATAAGAATGTTAAGTTTTGCACATAGGTACTAATAAAATTAATAATAATTTATAACCAGTTGTGACCTGCAGAACAAATGGTGAATGAGCTCAATATAGGCGGAAGCAAAGTGCATTGGTTACCTATATAAACCGAGAAATGAATGGCCAAGAGAACTATCTGGGCTGTCCAACTAAACACCGACCTATTGGTCGCCTTAGATATCGCTGAAGGGACGTAGCGAAGACTGTATTTGTGGCCTTCAAGCCTGTTCATGGCGAGTAACAGCACTGGACAGAATGTGTTTAGAAAGTTTTTCTAGTCTCGATTTGTCTTCGAGAAGAATTATTAGAAGACCCAAACTAGTTTGTTGAGATAGGATATACAGGAGCTTTAGTTAGTTTTACCCTCTATTTTTACCCACAATAAATTTGTAACTCGCTCTTTTGATTTCTAATTGTATATACCTAGTCTTATTCCCAGAGAGTTAGAGTTAGTTTGTAAGAATCATAAAGAAGCGTTCAAACTTACTCTAACCGTCTATGAATGAGACCACTAGTCTATAAGCCTAGTTAATAAACCTATCAACCTTCGGGAGAATATTTCAAATCTAACAGGTAGCTCTCAAAATTTATGTGCATTGACAAATACCAATATTTTACCATGTGTACAAAATGTACTTTGCATAAGATTGACTATGTTGTTTTTATATCAATTGTAGACAGGTATATCTAAATATGAAATTTTTTGCATTGAAAGGGTGGAGCTCAGAGTGCAGAGCCAATAGTGGTAAGTATTTATAAACCTGTTGATTACCCTTCGCTACTTATTTGAATGCTTATAATTATTTTGTACCTCTCCACAGAACATAGATCTCTGCATTTACCACTTTGTTTGTTATGTAAGTGTCCTTTTGCATTCCTGATTATTTGTGACTCGCCGTTACTTGAGCATACAATTTCTTAGCTGCTATCTCTAGATGCAATACAATTTGTATTGTGTATTTCTGTTCACCTTTATATGTTTTACTATTGTTTTACATAATCTTCTAAACCTTTATATGATGCATTAATTTTAATTAAACGTCCATGTTTACTGTTTATTATGATGTAATACTAATAATATGTTGTAATTCTAATGGATGTTTCAGAATGTGTTAGTTTGTTAAAATAAGATAAAAATCATTTACCTTTCACCTCAATTGATCAGACTCCTATTTTAAAGTACCCCTTTAGATGGTCGCAGTCGAGCGAGGACCACAATCTAAACGAGACGTGTGTACTACAATCGGTAATCTATTAGTGACGGACTTTGCGCGTTTTATTGAATTACAACCTTCTGCATTACGTTTGGATTTGTTGTGTTCGGTTATACTTGTACCTGTGTAATACGTGTTTGTATAGTTCTAATAATCTCTATAATAATTCCAATGGCATTTTAATTCGTGTCCCGCGACTCGTAACAGTAATATAAAATTACAACACCAACTTATCAGGTTTTCTTTGACTCATCGATCTATTACGTTAGGCCCTTAAAACCACGATGTAGAGAGAGGTTCATAGCTTATACAAAATATCATTATTCACGTTTTTTCTATAAAAAACCATATGCTTACGGTCTTATATGCAAACCTCGCTCGGTCGTTACGTTAAAAGAAGCAGCCAAAATAAAAAGCCATTCATGAGAATGTATTACAATTAAATTAAATAATGTATATAATACCTAATTTAATTGTAATCTACTTTTATCCAAGTACTGAATATACAGTCAATCCTGAGTAACTTTGTCAGGTTATCAAAATATATTTATCTATTACCAATTAAGCTAAATTGGTAGGCGCGATTTATGTTTGGCATGAGCAGAATGTTTAGAAATATGGTATATACGAACACAGGGCCTAAAGTTCCCGTTTTTGTAGATTCCTACAACGAACATAAAAGTAGGAAAATAAAGTGGAACTTTATGGCTATGTCTTACAGCTACCTTACTACTGTAAAACATAGCAAAAAGTTCCACTTGTCACATATCTAAATATATGTGAAGACTGAAATATGTTCGAGTGGCGCGTCGATGATAGTTGGTTGGGTTGGGTTGGATGGGTTGACGCACCACTGCCGGGAGCCCACGGCTCAATCGCCTCGGAAGCTAGGTTCAACCGCTCGTGAGGGGATTACAAAATAAGATGACGAGTGTTATATACTCTAGATGTAATTATTGCTTAATTAATTTCACATTAAACTTAAGACTATATACCAGAAATCTTAATTGCTACGTGAAACTTATGTAAAGCCTAAACATATTGGTAGATGCATCTCTGAAGGTTTTCTGGTTTCTGTATTGACAGATTTTGACACTTACGTGGCCTACTCAGATTCAACCTTGCTATTATGTAGCAATCACTTATTCCCTGTACGTGACGTAATAGATACTCCCCCTTAATAAAAATTCTCCTCTTAACAAAAATCTAGACATGTGCCAATTTCACTAAGCGGTTCTTCAAATGCGGTGAGTTTGGGCCTCTGAGGTTTCATTTAAAACATTTGTCTTGTTGATGATGAAGTTTTGTTTAGTTTGTTGATGAAGACCAAAACTAACAATACATCACAGTTATCCAAATACACTTTATGTATGTATGTCAGAATCTTTTTTCTTCCTTTGTTTTAATTTTTTTGTGTAATTTATAGGGAGCTACAATCAAAACAGATGAAGAAACTGGGAAAATAGTCATCGCTCGAGTTATGCACGGCGGTGCTGCTGACAGATCTGGCCTAATACACGCGGGAGACGAAGTTATAGAAGTTAATGGCATTAATGTGGAAAATAAAACTCCCGCTGATGTTTTAACAATATTGGTACGATGTTTTATGGCCGGATTAAATTCTTAATTTTTTAACAATAGTAAAACAATGGGTAGTATGATATAAAAATCTGGCTTTGATTTATTATTTTCTATTTCGACTTCTAGCAACGTTGTATTTATAATATTGTCTATGAAAAGGTTTTACAACATCAATGAACACTTTCATGCAAATCGATTTCTACTAGCTTTCAAAATTGTTTGCCTCATGCAATTCAGTCTTTTAATTATGTATAAACGTGCGGTTACAGGTTTAATATAATAATAATTCATTTATTTCAGAAATTGAGTATTTCCATATTGTACAGTTTTATAAACTATGTCACTGTTTACAAATTTTAATTATCAAATTAGTTCACAACAATTAGTTAATTAAAAAAATACTAGGGCATTACTCCCGCGTCACAAGAATTATTATAAATGTTTCTACTCTACTTTAATACTTATACGAGAATTAAAAAAAAATGTTACAATGCTATATTGATCCTTTAGAGATTCAACCAACTTAGTTACTTGTATGTATGTAAATATTGTTGATTCAGTTGTCTTCACACAAAGTACAGGTATAAAATATTAAATCATAGACTGTTTGTATCACGGTATATGTCTAGTCATGCCACCTCTGCCAGGTTCCGGTCGAAGGGGACGGGCATATAAATGCTGGTTTGACGTTGTGCAGGATGACATACGTACCAATGGTCTCAAAACTTGGGATGGTAAAGAGCGGGCGAATGGAGTAGGAAAGCGCGGAAACCCTGGGCGTCGGAGTGAACGCTCCGATCGCAACTGGGATTTAACGCTGGGATGATGATGAGACTTTTGGCATCACATCTTCACACGCAACTTGGACTTTACTCGGTTATATGTATCTTCTGAATCCTGTACATATTGAAATGAAACAAAGTTTAAAATTAGAATTGCTGTTATAATGCCTAATTTTTTTTTATCTGTTTCGACGTTTGTTTGAAACCTAAAACCTGATATTATGAACTCACAGGCAGGCAGTATTATGAACTGGTAAGAAAATATTCGTTCATGCGAGTGTATCCATTATAAAAAAATACATTTAAATTAATTAATATCTATAATTTTTTCAGCAAAGTTCAGAGGGTACAATCACGTTTAAGCTAGTACCTTCGTACACTAAGAAGGGCTTACTCGAGACCAAAGTAAGAGTGCGTGCACTCTTCAACTATAATTCTTCGGAGGATCCCTATATCCCGTGCAAGGAGGCCGGTTTGAATTTCAGCAAAGGGGACGTTTTGCACATTGTATCTCAGGATGACGCTTATTGGTAACTATTACTGTATATTTGGTGTTTTATTAATATCCCCTTTATTTTTCTAAAAACCTTATTTCTCTAGCCATTTTTGGCAAAAACGGAAACTTTATAAAAGTGTTATGTCGGTCTATGTATAATATAGACATATTTTTTTAAAACTTAAGCCTATTAATAGAATATATATATATATATATATATATATATATATATATATATATATATATTATTAGAATAAAACGTAAAATTACAATTATACAAATAAATACGTAAACGTACTAAAAGTGTAATAATAGAATTAAGATGACTAAATAACTGCCAGTGTAAACTATAAATAAACGAAGAAGTTTATGTCAACATTTAAGTTAATATGAGTGCGTGTAAGAACACTTGTAATAGATATATAAGTAATAAACAATACCTATAATATACTCTAACCTAATCCTATCTTAGCATAACCAAACTGAAACCTATCAAAGCTAATTATCCTAAATTATTTAATTACCCAATCAGAACCGATTCCCAAATCCTATCCTATCCTAATATAGGCCAAACCAAACCAAGCAAATCAAAACAAACATATCCATTCCTCATCCAAACAAATTACCTAACCCAAGTATATTAAAACTAGTATGTACTCTATAGATAAATAGTAGTAATATTATAAGGCAAAACTGTATTTTTGAAAACTATTAAATAAATAAAGTAACTGACTCGGGCAATCTCTTTCGCCCAGTCTAAAGAAGAGAAAAATATTAATAATAATGGTCATTGAGTTTATAATAATTGATATTAGTCAGCTCTTAAGGCCTTACTTATAATAATCTCGTTAAGAAACGATTAGGCATCTCTTAAGTAAGAGAATCAGAATCAGTCCCTAACCAATGAATATCTTTTTTGTTCACTTAAAATCGTGTATTACCTGTTGTTTATCTAAGAGGAGCACAGATAAATGAAATTTGAATTATTAACGTAGGTTGTACCCAAAATATTTGACTAAAGAGGAGTTTATGGGTAAGATTTTCATTAATCAGTTACTAAGCAGTTTATTTAAATTTAAGAGACGATTATAAGTGAGGCCCTTAATATTCTACGTAGTTTCATTTGATAGCTATATAGTTTTACTATAATTACAGGTGGCAAGCGCGACGTGAAGGCGACAAAGTAATGCGCGCTGGATTAATACCCTCTAGGGCATTACAGGAAGGACGCATAATACACGAGAGGCAAATAGACCCTCAAACTTTAGACGGTAAGTGCACTTCAACTCGAAAAGGTAGACTAACTATATACACTATGTCCGGGAACCCTATACTAATTTATGTATTTAAAAATATCACTCAAAGCAACTCTATACCAGCTGTTATCCAAACATCTTTGTAAATATATACGTATTTTATTTGAGTTAATTTAACGTTGTTTAACAGCTGGTATAGGATTGTGTTGAGATAATTTAGTAGATGACACAAGTTATAATAAATTCAAACTTTATTTACATGTAAAAAACAGGCTTTGGTAACGTCATCTCTCGGCAGAAGTCATCCTCCCCTGATCCTTTTCCCTTATCTGCGCGCATACGTCCCCTTATCTGTGTGTAGGATTCGCCAGGTCGAGGTTGCAACCAGGTTTAGCCAAAACTAAAGATGCTATTGTCACACCACAGTCAGGGATACTCACTAAGACCCCTTGGTATTCCGTCCTTTGTCTTTAATGTCAGGGCCACGGGTAAATGACTTAGCCTCTCCGCTGACCCTAGCAGGCGGTGACCATCGGCCTCTTCCACTGCCGGGAGACTACTTTTGTCCTGCGACATCTTTATACTCTCATTGCGTGGGGCGGTTTGTAATTCGGCCCACGAAAGGATAGGTGCAATAATACGTCGCACCCCCATCTCGACAGTATAAACTCGAAAACGACTCCCCTAGGGAAAGGGCTCCCCACCCGGGGGAGCCCTTTCCCTAGAGGAGTTCACGGCGGCCGAAGCTCCAAGCTGGCCCTTCAATTACTGCCTATTGCTTCGCTGTACCAGGCTTTAAAATACAATCTTCTCATGTCATGTTTAAAATATGATATTAATAGATTTATGCAGATAACACCTGTTACTTTTAACCTTTTAACTTTTTTTTAACGCTCGTACTAAATCTACGAGACCACAACGTTTCCTGAGGTGATAAAAATTGTCTTAATGATTTACTTGTCTTTATCTACCCTACTTTGTATGTATTTGAAATAGGGGAGCGGACAGTCAAATTAAATGAGATTTCTTATGGCCAGTTCCTATATCTTACTATTCATTCAGTTTCCCTACTATCGGTTGAATTTGGACATTAGATGTAGTGAGCTTATATCAAATTTTAATCAGGCCCTAAGTAGCTTCGTAATTTTGTACAAGCGTACATACTTATGACATCATACGTATCTACAGGCGCGGTATGAAAAGGTACGTCACTTAAATGTCGTCTTTTACTCGCACCAGTACAAGATACAGTATTGTTAACATTGTAATCAATGTTACGTTTGTGAAATATTGAAACGTGAAAAAGTTAAAAGCAATGTTGACAATGACAGACAATGAGATTAACAATACTTTTAATCATCAGAAATGAAGAGGATATGATCACCACGCTTATCATAAATATTAAAACCACAAAAAGGGTTTTACATCTCAAAGCAATCTCCTTAGACAACATAGAAAATCAAACAACTTTGATCTAAGTAATTGTAAACTTTATTGTCCAACAGTTACACATAATTTTCTGTGGAACCGTTTGTTCTGTGACTTAGTTTGAAAAAGTAACATATGCTCGTGGAACGTTGTTTGAAAACTGGTGAACCTTTTCATACGACGATTGTACACAAGTCGAATAGCGCAATAATTAATGATTAAACATTAATTAGAACTATGTTTACCATGATATTTTAAAAGACGATGTAATGTTATTTTAACAAATGTTTTTATACTATTCGCGTATGATGTTAAAATTATTGTAACATGTGTCCGCATTTCTATTGACATATTAGTGCATTGTTTCTCAACGATGTATGTGTCACAACCCACGAATAAACTAAAATTTTAAGTAGTCTTGCGACCCCTGCACTTCGAAATTTTAATAATATAACTATGTTGTTAAAATTATTGTAACATGTGTTCGCATTGCTATATATATTAGCGCATTGTTTCTTAACGATTTTTGTGTCACAACCCACAAAAAAAAACAAAATGTTAAGTAAAAAGTCTTGCGACTGCATTGCGGGTTTTTAATAATAGTTTATTTATTAAGTATAATTAAATTGAATCATTTGTATGGGCTTTAGGTCTTGTTTTAACAGTCTGCGACCCCTCCCATGACAAACGCGAGCCCTAGGTTGAGAAACGATGTATTAGTGTATAAGGTTTCCGGGACACATGATTGTATATGAATAATATCACAATACAGGCAAATCGGCGCTGTGCAGCCCCTCCACCGCGACCTCTGATTGCGCCTCCAAAACCCCCTGCTCACCGACACCGACGGCCACAGCACTCCTGCCTTGCAAATCAACGCCCAAAGTGAAAAAGATCATATATGATATTACAGAGAATGACGATTTTGATCGGGAAATGATACCGACCTATGAGGAAGTCGCGCGGTTGTACCCCAGGCCGGGGCTGGTGAGGCCTATTGTTCTGGTGGGGGCGCCGGGCGTCGGGAGGAACGAATTGCGCAGGCGCCTGATCGCCACGGACCCGGAAAAGTTTATAACTCCAGTGCCGTGTGAGTTCATCCGCTTATTACTAAACTAGGATTCGTTTGCCACGTTGGAGGGAATAAGCTAATTTGTACTTGAATCCACTCCCAGGAAAAATACCGCAGGTTTTCTGGGATATAAAGTACAGGCAATGTTAAGTCCGGGAAATTGATGTCCATCAGTGAAAACCGCATCTAAATCGGCTCAGTAATTTTAACGTAAATCCCGAACAAACAGACAAACACAAAAATCTAAATAACAAAAGACTACACTTTTACAATTTTATAATATTATAGATATAAATAATAATTATTATTTATTTATTTAATCTCAATAAATCAAACATTTACACAATTATTACAAGCAATATAGTATTAACATGGAAAAAATTAATCAATACATCTGTAAATTGTTCAAGTTTGTACAATGCGTTCTGTCTGTTAGAGCATCACATGAAAAGTAATGAACGTATTTAAATGAAACTCGATATAGAGCTTGCTTATATCCCGGGATGCTACTTGGATACTTTTTATCCTCATAAATGACGCCTCTTCCGTGGTATAGATACAAATAACGAAAAGGATGGCGCTGGGATCGCATATTTTTTGGAAATCAATGAACATATATCAATGAAACTAGATAGTGTTGGTTTATAATCCGAATTAACGCTTAGGATACATTTTATTCCGATTAACGACGTCGTTTCCTTAGAATGGATAGATTATCCAAATAGATGACGCTGCAATCGCGTTTTACAATACACTAACAAATACCTCACGTTGTCATAAACAATATGTCATTCATATTATTACTTCAAAGTAGGTTGGCTTCGACTCATTTCCATGTTTTGCTGGGCAGTCGTCTAGACTATAAGGACTTATTTTCTTTGTTATTATTATACGTAAAAACTGAATTAAGGTTTTATGTAAGTAAAATAAAGCTACTGCCTAGGGTTTGACACGCAACCTCTAGTAATTATATATACCGCCATCGATATTAAATCAGCAAGATTCCTGCCATGGGCTGTTTAGAAGAGATCGCTTATTAGCGATAAGACCACACTTTGTTTAAAATTAGAATAGTACTAGTTTGTAAGTTTTCTGCAATGGTCTACAATAAAAAGTTATCTATCTATCTACATTTATACAGATACTTCTCGCCCCCAAAAGCCTAGCGAGCAAAATGGCAAAGAGTATATGTTTGTTACTCGAGAAAAAATGGAACAGGACATAGCCGATGGTAAATTTATTGAGCACGGCGAATATAAAGGAAACTTGTATGGCACCACTGCCGACAGTGTGGAAGCAATAATTTTTTCAGGTCAGTGAAAGGGTATTTGAATTTGACTTGTTCCATAAATTTTAACTGAGTCTCGAAAGTGGGGTATTACCTGATGTGCATGCTAAGCTATTTGTCTGATTGGTGTTAAAAACATTATACTTACATAGAAGAACGAGACTATGAGCTTTTGCATGATGATAATGGTCTCTGTTGGTTTAACTGTCTCTAACCTAATTTTTACATTTAGGTAACATTTTTATAAAAATTAAAATGTTTTAAATATTTATATAATGATAATAAATGATTTGATTAAAAAAAATTGGTAGCAGATTGACTACAGAAAAATGTTACTTTTCATATATTACTTTTTAAATATATTCTTTTATAATTAATTTTTATTATTTGTGTATATACACAGTAATATTTAACTACAGGTCGCGTATGCGTGTTGAGTCCTCATTGGCAAGCTCTAAAGTTGGTCCGCACGGCGCGACTGCGTCCGTACATTATTTTCGTGAGACCGCCGCCCCTTGAGAGGCTCATCGAGACGAGAACGGCGGCCAACGCTCGCTCCACTTTCGATAAAGACAGCTCGAGAGGATTTACGGTTAGCTCCGATAATTAATTTTCAACTTTGAAAAATCATATTGTGTAGTGACATAATTCATCGTCATCCAAGAGTTAAATTCCGGTTGCGTTCGGAGCGTGCGCTTCGACAGTAGGGGGCCGCTTTTCTTATTTTTCTTCTCTTCGCGGGGCTTCAGTACCCTTGTTTTGAGGCTATTGGTATGCATGCCATCTTTTACAAAGTCAAAGGCTGGACATTATTGCGCATTCAGCATAGCATAGCAATAACCTGATAAACTGACCTAGCTACTTTTCCCTCATAAGCTGTTTTCTTACACTTTGTTTGCTATGTGACGGCCGTGCTGCGAATGCGATAGTTTCTGACTATCTTTCGTCGTTACGTTTTACTTCCACTGCAGTAGCAGATATTCATCTCTGTACATACAGTTCTTGCTTGTGTCGCTCAAGTATAAGCCACGCTTCACAACCATACAAAAGTACAGATCTAATCATTGATTTGTATTTTGGGGTTGCAAACTACATCTGTCATCTCACGCCACTTGGCCCAACTGGTGTACTGATATAATTATAGATATATTCCAACAATGTTTTTTTAAATACTGCAAATAGAGATACGATGGTTTCACAGAACAACAAAAAACTTTATTCTATTATCAAATTTTCATATGTTTTTTTTTAATTACACACTCGCGCTGTCTACTTGCATAGCAATTTTCCTGTTTTTTTTGCCGTGTAAGTGAGTGTAATTTCGACGAAGCGAATAACAATTACTGAATTAACTTTTCAGGATGAAGAATTTGCTGACATCGTGCGTTCTTCGAATCGGATTAACTTTTTATATGGCTACATGTGTGACGAAGAAATTGTGAATGACGATTTAGCCAGTGCACTTACGCATCTCCTTAAAGCTGCGTGGAGGGTTCAGTCGGAGCCCCTTTGGGTACCTGCCTCTTGGGTCCAATAAATCTTTAAGACACAAGCTACAACAGGTCTTGACCGCAATGAAATTATGATTGCATCTTTAAAGACGGTTTCTCAATTATTTGTAAAGAATAGTGTAAACAAGGCCATCTATCTTGAAGTTAAGTAAAGTACAAGATGGGCTTGACATTGCTTTGATAATGCGTATAGAAAGATAGAGAGCGGTAAAATTTTCCGTTACCAAAAAAATAGATTGGCTTTGGTTGTTGAATTTGATTTGTTCAAGAATGATGACGATATTTTAATGAAATTGTGTGGTTATTTGGATAAGGCAAATCGATTTTTTTTTCTCCTTGTTCTCTTGTAACATTAATAAATAATATTTTTGTTAACTCGGTCTTTAAAGGTGAAATATGTTGTTTAAAAAAATATCAACATCACCTAATTTCCTACCTAATCTTATGGCAGGTGGCATTCTTATTTATTCTTTTTGCAGTAATTTTCTGCAAAAATATAACTTTATTATGTATTCAGCTCTAAACCGACTATATACCCTTTAGGTATTTATTCTAAAACGGCCAATGGTACGCGCCAATGGGGCAGATTCTCCCTTCTACCGTGATAAAGATTTCAAATAAACACTTCGACCATGTTTTATAGTTCATAAAATTTATTATTACATTATAATTGAATGCATATATAGTATGTTTACGCTTTGAATTACAAATAAAACCAAGTTCTTGATATTTTCTATTTCTAAAATCTTCACATAAACAAGCATAATGCTGATATTAGACGGATAAAAAAATTAATCGATGTGATTGAAAGGAACGGAAATGAAAGGACGCGACAATGTGCAGTAACGTTGAATGATTCAATTTTTTTTATTTATATAAAGCACTTTAGTTGTTTCATCCAAGCTGAAAGAGAAATGAATTGTTTAATATAGGTTTTATGATACCATTTATCTAAGAATTTCAATGCCGTCAAGACCTTAGCGTGTTGGAAACTAATAAATCAAGTTATGAGAAATGACCTAAGCTACACGGATTGAGTTATATTCAATGAGCTTGTAAATTGTTATGATTGTAGAAAAGTTTAGAATGTAAATGTAATCTGATATAAATCAATCGAATTATTTATTGGAGTTATAAATTCATAAATGTACTAATAATGGTTTTAACTATTGAAAAATAATACTAGGAATGACGATCTCTCAGTAAACAACGTAAGTCTAAATATGTTCTTCTAAATCGTATAGTTTGCGAGAAGTCATGGCAATCGGGGTATGAGCCGAGTTGTGGAGGGGGGGGGGAGCCCTGTTCACCCGCATAACGCCGGCGCCATCTTACTTTTAGTGATGCGCGAGTCTCTATCGACTACATTCATCGATATCGATATATCCCTGCTAAATCCCAGGTGTAGTATTAGTGTTAATGACTGTGTAACACAGATATAGCCAAGGGTTTCATGCGTTATCTGAAATACCGACATTGTTAATGACAGATAACTCATGTATGTACACAAATGCAGCTAGTCATTGACGTCGTTATTTTTGCAACGCTAATAAGTAAGTGGCATTTAGCCGCAGACACTAATACTAGCGCAGTTGGAATAGTAGCATAACGGTATTGCTTGCATATTTGTGTATTGAAATAATTTAGTTCATCTTCGTCACATGTTAAAATAAAAAAAATCAATAATCCATTATCAAGCACAAGAATAAGCCGGAAAAGTTTTAGAAAATTGTAACATTAACGGATAAATAATTATTATAAATATTCTGTCAATCGAACACTGGACAGTGAAGTAAAAATAATCGATATCGACGAGTGTGTGACGTCACATCGCTAGAGAATTACAATTTCAACCTATCCCGAAATATAAATTATAAGATGTAATCACATGTCATTAAAAAAATGACATTTTATTTAAAATACATTTTAGATCAATTTTGTCAATAATTGAACCGCGTAGTAAGTTCGTTCTCAATTCTACACGGATTAGTCTTAATGTATGTCCTAAATTTCGAAACATCAAAAAATAACAGAAGAATGACTTGTGGCGTTGTCTAGAAAGCTTTACAGAATTATTTACTGGGCCATTGGTTTTCCAAATAGTTTTCTTCATTGCTTTTAAACCAAGGTTTTTTAAATAATATGTAGACGGACACATTTCTCTATAACTCGGTAATTTTTCATAGATTCTAGTCACTAGATTACCTGCATGAATTGTCTTATTAGGTATAAATAAATATATATGTATAGGAAATTATTGAAAATGTAAAAAGTGTATTCTTGAGTTTTCAGAACTGTTCTGTGTTTAAGAAAAAAATTCTTTTATCGATTTAATCGAGCGTTTATTGTGAAATTTCAGCATAATGACAAGGATTTTAGAACAATACTCGTTTGAAAAGTGGTTACGTGAGTTAAATCCCAGTAATAGAAAATATTAGCTGCATAGAATACAAGAAAAAATGACTTATATAAAGAAAGGATTGCACAGTACCTTTTCTGTATTGAAGAGATTTCTTCTTGTTGCATAAGCAACACATGGACAGGGACCTTTGTTGCATGTCGTGCTAAATATATGTAATTAGCACGAAATACAACAAATGTCCACGTTTCACAAATTCAACTAATTTGACAATAGAAAATAGTTTCTTATGTCATAGGAATAAAGTCAAAACGATGCTCACGCGATGCAAGTCGTTAACGAAACGAGCGATTTATATCGTATCTCCTTTCTTATACTTTGACAAGCTATGCACAAGAGAGGTAAAAGATATGAATTTGTTTTACATCATGTAAAACGTATTACCATTCGTTCCGTTTGTTTTAGAACCATGGAGGATTGAAGTAAGGAGAACCATCTCAGTATATTAAAAAATGTCAACTGAAGGGCAGCAAATTAAGATGGCGCCATAATAGCAAGTGGAAAGTATTTCAAAATAGCGCCACAAATAATTAATTTAGTTAGTTATCTTAACTAGTGTAAATAGGTTTCAAAAATTCAATGGGGATTGTTCACAAAAAATTACCCTCTGATTTCATATTTTTATTACGTAAAATAGGTATTTTAAGATACTAATTTGAATATTTTTGTATTTTAAGCGTTAGTTTTTTTATAGTTCGATTTTAAAATCATTTCTTCGATGACGTCACAAGGTACAAGTTTACATTGATTTCTTTGCCTAGAAAACAAAAATAATAAAAGTAAGTTTTATCTATATATAATCATAGTAATCTGTGCTACTATTTAAATGTCATTGTCATTACTCATTACGTATCGTGATCATTTTAGTGTTTTTTGTCGCTAGGCTTATAATTTTTCGTGTTCAACCATTATTATTTTCTATAGGTATCGTTAAATTTTTTTAAGTGGTCTTTAGGGAAAATCCATGTTACAGAACAAATCAAATACTGTACAGCTAGAATTTTTTTACACCTGAAGCAGGCAAACAGGCAGACGGCCCACCTAATTGGATTTAGTAAGGTCAAACGCATTTCTTACAAAATACAAGAAGATCGTACGTTTTTTGAAATTTTAACTAGACAGAAATGATTAGGGACACTATTCCTCGAAATGGTTCTTCAAATAGCTAGATTTGAAAAAAAGTGAACAATCCCAATTGGTCAAAAATTTATATACATACATCTCAATACGAGAAAGGTCTCAATACTTTTCCAAATTATAATTTTTAAATTTTTCAACCCAGCACACTTCACTTCGTTTATAACTGCTAAATTCATATAATTTCCTTTTCCTACACTAGCGCTATTTTGACGAGTTTTCGAACCATAATTTGCTGTTTACAGGTGGACACTTTTTCAACTGATCCCCCATACTAGATGGTCCTCCTTACCTCTACCCTCAATGATTAGAACACTGAATATGAATTTAAATACACGTCACCACAAAAAATTATTCGGTAAAATTAAATAGTAACACAAACATTGCATCGCGGAAAAAACTTAGTAGAAATAAGGATCGCCTGTAAAAACTTAATTCTCAGAAGTTTTTGAAACTTATACATCTACTGAGCGTCACGACTTGCGTTCGAGCTATAGAAAAACACGGCTGAACTTTCAACTAATAGTTTATTATTTATTTACCATATTGTTTAAAATATATTAGCCAAAGCATCAAATTGAAAGAAATTTTCATTAAATTGATTTTTTTTAAATCTAAATGGATTGTGTCCAAAACATTGGCTTGCATATTATTCTGGAAAACTTGCCCTAGTAAAGATTGCGATTATAAAATCGAAATGAAAAAACCAAATACATTTAAAAACGCGTTTAAATGTCTAAGTTGTAAAATAAAAATCAAAAATTATTATCATCACTTATTAGGTTTTAAATTAGCACAAAAATATGTCGTATTTGCGTTCAACGACATTGTGACACCAATTTTGGAGATTTGCGGTTACAGGGAGTCGACTTTGATTTTTGAAAAGCAACGGCTGTGTGTATTACCGAACTAAATTCGATTTGTCTCGAAAATTATATACTCAGAATAATAACTAAAACAATATAAACCGTACTAAAATTACTATTACTATACTATTAGTTTGGCTATGATGGCGTCTTACAAAGGGATGCGTAAACACTAATGCACTTGTTAATTGAAAGATCGTCATTATACACTACTCAAAATAATATAGTGATACATCACTGTCTTTAAACGAGTGACGATCATATGATACTGAAGTCCACGTTTAGGATAACTTGTCACCCAGGGTTAACAACAATCGAAAATATTAATCCCTAAAATCAAAGAAACACCTAAAGTCGCAACAATTATTAGGAAAAGTGCCCAAAAATAAAGAACAATATAATTTACGTTAGGTCCGTGACTTTGCGCAGGTCCTGTAAAGTTTGATGTTTATTACAACTGACAGGGAGTAGCGCGAAATAGACTAGTCAACAAGTGCCTTTTGGACCAACCTTTTTTCAGCAGTCTCCGAAAATTATAAATGAGGTGTCATTCATAAGTCATTTTTTTTGCTTGAACATAAACATTGCAAGTGTGATAATTGTTAAACTATAAATTTAAGATTGTTTTCCTTTCTTGGAGCAATTCTTGAAAGGCTTTAGAATAGAACCCCGTTGGAAAAATTAGAAAATGTTTATTTTTCATTTTTTTATTAATAATTTTCGTTGTTACAAAATTAAAAGTTTAAAACAACGAAAATTATTAATAAAAAAATGAAAAAATTAACATTTCCTAATTTTTCCAACGGGGTTCTATGCTAAAACCTTTCAAGAATTGCTCCAAGAAAGGAAAAAAATCTTAAATTTATAGTTTAACAATTATCACACTTGCAATGTTCATGTTCAAGCAAAATAAATTTATTAATTAACTATTGAATAATTAAATTAAAAACTGTTATAAAAAAAAAATTCAAGCAGATTATTGTTCATTCATCTATTCATTTAGTGCCTGAATTTTTTCAATTTTTTATTTTCATATTTAGTATGTTTAAATAATATTTATTCATTAAAGGGCCGATGTGGGTGTGGCTTGCGTAAGCCAGAGTACCCGTTTTCGGCCGTATTTTCATCCCTCTGGAAAAATTATAAATATTGATCTTACAGTTTCGGGAGTCGAGACTTTTTTTAGGAAATTTCCTCCTCTTTTCGAATCTTTTTCAAATTTGAAAAATCTTATTACTTTTTGAGATATTTGCAAAAATCTAAACCCCCTTTTTTTAGTTAATTGTTAATAACTTTTACAATTTTCAGAGCGGAACTTCATTTTTTTTCAAAAATCATCTAGATGCCATTCCGAATCGAATGACACCTCATTTATAATTTTCGGAGACTGCTGAAAAAAGTTGGTCCAAAAGGCACTTGTTGACTAGTCTAAAAGAGATTCTATGCTAGTCTGGATAGCGGACGAACGAGAGATTAACACTCTCCCTCTAAGTTCCACTGTTTTTTTTACAGAGGGTAAATCCGTTTGAGGACTGTCCACCGCATTTCGCATTCGCCACTTTAGAGTGGCATTGGCACCGCAAACAAAAAGTGATATTGCCACACCACGGTTAGAGATACCCACTAAAACCATTCGGTGTTCCGTCTTTCGCCTTCATGCCAGGGCCACAAGTATTTGTGGCCTAGCCATTTCGCAGACCCTGGCAGTCGGCGGCCTATAAAGCCTCTTCCACTGCGGAAGCAAGCTTACGGCGACCGTGAGGCGCTCTGTAACGTGCCCCCATCTCGTTTCTAAATACCACTGCGTGAACCTTACATTTTTTTTCTTCGGTAAGGCTAGAAAACCGGTAAAAAAAAGTCGAACCGGTCACAGCCTAAGTATATAAAAACTTTTCGGTTTTGTTCTAACTTTAACTCCAATCAGATGGTTTTTTGTAACTAAAGTTCGTTAAATAGGTTTTGTTGAATAAACCGATTTCTAACTATTTTGAACGGTTTTGCTACGTTCTTCAAAGCGCAGCCATGTGGCAAGCAGCAGCAAGTTTTCAGTCGCACACAAACACATGTTGAGAGAGAAAGAATGAGAAAGTAATTCGCGGAGCAAACCTGTTAATTCAAATATATATAATACTCTCTTTTAAGTTTGCACCCTGAAGGGAATTGTAGTTGACTAAAACCGGTTCCAAGCTTTTTGGTTCTGCACAATAACTTGTGTAAACTTTCAGAACGCATTTAAGTTTTGCACGTAGGTATTACATTATATATAGAAGTGTGAACATGAATGAAGGGGTTATTATTCAATTTTCATTTTAACACGGTTTTTATAGCTTTTAGTTACTATTCTGAGCTCGTGTGTAATTTCAAATTAGTCATATTAAATTATTGTAGCGTAGTTATTATAACTTATTGTTAATGTTTGGAAAATGCAAATTCTAGTTAATATAAATTTCTGTAGTTTAGTTTCCTGATATAGCTCGCTGAAAATTATTTATTCTATCTATATGATTATGAATAGTGTATTGTAATTATTCACGGCTTCCCTAACTTGTTACACTGACGATATGACAATAGCTAACGTATTGCAAATCCTTTAAATTAATGAATAATATATAATATACAACATATTAAGTTGATGGCTAGTATATTGCTTGTTTAGATAAACACGGTATTGCTAAAAAAATGCAATTTTTATTTAAGAAATACCATCCTACTTGCAAAGTAGTGAAAATAGTCAGATAATTTTATGAAAATGAATGAGTAAATTTTAAAAATGTATAGATGCGATTAACCAAATAATTATAAAAATGGATAAAATAATAATGTTTTGAAAAGTAACAAAAAAAAGAAAAATGTTTCTTTTAGTTAATACCCTGGTTATCTATACCAATGGTACACGATTGCCGCTAAGTATTCCAATTGAACAAGAATGCTAGAAATAACAAAGTAGTGAAAATAGTCAGATAATTTTATGAAAATGAATGAGTAAATTTTAAAAATGTATAGATGCGATTAACCAAATAATTATAAAAATGGGTAAAATAATAATGTTTTGAAAAGTAACAAAAAAAAGAAAAATGTTTCTTTTAGTTAATACCCTGGTTATCTATACCAATGGTACACGATTGCCGCTAAGTATTCCAATGGAACAAGAATGCTAGAAATAACAAAGTAGTGAAAATAGTCAGATAATTTTATGAAAATGAATGAGTAAATTTTAAAAATGTATAGATGCGATTAACCAAATAATTATAAAAATGGGTAAAATAATAATGTTTTGAAAAGTAACAAAAAAAAGAAAAATGTTTCTTTTAGTTAATACCCTGGTTATCTATACCAATGGTACACGATTGCCGCTAAGTATTCCAATGGAACAAGAATGCTAGAAATAACAAAGTAGTGAAAATAGTCAGATAATTTTATGAAAATGAATGAATAAATTTTAAAAATGTATAGATGCGATTAACCAAATAATTATAAAAATAGATGAAATAATAATGTTTTGAAAAGTAACAAAAAAAAGAAAAATGTTTCTTTTAGTTAATACCCTGGTTATCTATACCAATGGTACACGATTGCCGCTAAGTATTCCAATGGAACAAGAATGCTAGAAATAACAAAGTAGTGAAAATAGTCAGATAATTTTATGAAAATGAATGAATAAGTTTTTAAAATGTATAGATGCGATTAACCAAATAATTATAAAAATAGATGAAATAATAATGTTTTGAAAAGTAACAAAAAAAAGAAAAATGTTTCTTTTAGTTAATACCCTGGTTATCTATACAAATGGTACACGATTGCCGCTAAGTATTCCAATGGAACAAGAATGCTAGAAATAACAAAGTAGTGAAAATAGTCAGATAATTTTATGAAAATGAATGAGTAAATTTTAAAAATGTATAGATGCGGTTAACCAAATAATTATAAAAATGGGTAAAATAATAATGTTTTGAAAAGTAACAAAAAAAAGAAAAATGTTTCTTTTAGTTAATACCCTGGTTATCTATACCAATGGTACACGATTGCCGCTAAGTATTCCAATGGAACAAGAATGCTAGAAATAACAAAGTAGTGAAAATAGTCAGATAATTTTATGAAAATGAATGAGTAAATTTTAAAAATGTATAGATGCGATTAACCAAATAATTATAAAAATGGGTAAAATAATAATGTTTTGAAAAGTAACAAAAAAAAGAAAAATGTTTCTTTTAGTTAATACCCTGGTTATCTATACCAATGGTACACGATTGCCGCTAAGTATTCCAATGGAACAAGAATGCTAGAAATAACAAAGTAGTGAAAATAGTCAGATAATTTTATGAAAATGAATGAATAAATTTTAAAAATGTATAGATGCGATTAACCAAATAATTATAAAAATGGATGAAATAATAATGTTTTGAAAAGTAACAAAAAAAAGAAAAATGTTTCTTTTAGTTAATACCCTGGTTATCTATACCAATGGTACACGATTGCCGCTAAGTATTCCAATGGAACAAGAATGCTAGAAATAACAAAGTAGTGAAAATAGTCAGATAATTTTATGAAAATGAATGAATAAGTTTTTAAAATGTATAGATGCGATTAACCAAATAATTATAAAAATAGATGAAATAATAATGTTTTGAAAAGTAACAAAAAAAAGAAAAATGTTTCTTTTAGTTAATACCCTGGTTATCTATACAAATGGTACACGATTGCCGCTAAGTATTCCAATGGAACAAGAATGCTAGAAATAACAAAGTAGTGAAAATAGTCAGATAATTTTATGAAAATGAATGAGTAAATTTTAAAAATGTATAGATGCGGTTAACCAAATAATTATAAAAATAGATAAAATAATAATGTTTTGAAATGTAACAAAATAAAAGAAAAATGTTACGTTTAGTTAATACCCTGGTTATCTATACCAATGGTACACGATTGCCGCTAAGTATTCCAATGGAACAAGAATGCTAGAAATAACAAAGTAGTGAAAATAGTCAGATAATTTTATGAAAATGAATGAGTAAATTTTAAAAATGTATAGATGCGATTAACCAAATAATTATAAAAATGGGTAAAATAATAATGTTTTGAAAAGTAACAAAAAAAAGAAAAATGTTTCTTTTAGTTAATACCCTGGTTATCTATACCAATGGTACACGATTGCCGCTAAGTATTCCAATGGAACAAGAATGCTAGAAATAACAAAGTAGTGAAAATAGTCAGATAATTTTATGAAAATGAATGAATAAATTTTAAAAATGTATAGATGCGATTAACCAAATAATTATAAAAATAGATGAAATAATAATGTTTTGAAAAGTAACAAAAAAAAGAAAAATGTTTCTTTTAGTTAATACCCTGGTTATCTATACCAATGGTACACGATTGCCGCTAAGTATTCCAATGGAACAAGAATGCTAGAAATAACAAAGTAGTGAAAATAGTCAGATAATTTTATGAAAATGAATGAATAAATTTTAAAAATGTATAGATGCGATTAACCAAATAATTATAAAAATAGATGAAATAATAATGTTTTGAAAAGTAACAAAAAAAAGAAAAATGTTTCTTTTAGTTAATACCCTGGTTATCTATACCAATGGTACACGATTGCCGCTAAGTATTCCAATGGAACAAGAATGCTAGAAATAACAAAGTAGTGAAAATAGTCAGATAATTTTATGAAAATGAATGAATAAGTTTTTAAAATGTATAGATGCGATTAACCAAATAATTATAAAAATAGATGAAATAATAATGTTTTGAAAAGTAACAAATAAAAGAAAAATGTTACGTTTAGTTAATACCCTGGTTATCTATACCAATGGTACACGATTGCCGCTAAGTATTCCAATGGAACAAGAATGCTAGAAATAACAATACCGGTACTTGAATTTGTCGTCTTAAAGGTTAGTTACACTTTGATCATTTAAATTTTTGAATCATTGCGGTCAGTTGTATTGAATAAACCAATTTAAATTAAAGGCATTGCTAGACATTCAATAATAAAAATGTACTTAAAAATGATGTTTTTACTGAACAGTTAAATGACTAGAACAGTGGAAATATAGGGCTTAGAGGATTTTACAACCAGAGCCCATAGTCATTTCTAGTATTTTTCTTCCATGTTTTGCATAATACATTTAATAGGAATATATTCATTTATGTGTTCAATGGATGTTGGTTTCTAATACTGCCTCTAACCAAATTCTTTGTGACCAGTGCCTATTTTATGTAATCTATTGAGTGTTCGGTTTAAAAATTAGAAATTATATTATATATGCCCGCGACTTCGTCTACGCTAGACTTAAAATACCCGCGAGATTTCCGGAACCCACAAAGTACCGCAGAATTTTAAAAGAGAATGTAAGCTACGTTATCGTTTCAGTGAAGACTGTGTCGGAATAAACAAATTTTTATGCAGCCGAACGATTACAAACCGCTCCCGGGAAAATCCCGCGGGATCCCCAGGATAAAATATCACACATTTTGTTACATACAATTTACTATCGATCAGTGAAAAAGTCTCACTGGAATTCGAAAAAAATTCAATCCATTTGTAATAATTCCTAGCAAAATTGCCGCGGGTATCCCGGGATAAAAAGTAACGCAGATTTTAAATCTAAAATTTGCTGTCGAACAGCGAAATCCGTAGCGGTATCGGCCTTTTTAATCGGTTTTTACGCAAATCCCGAACAAACAAATAAAAACATAAGAAAACTGAAAAATATTTGCTTCGTGTTTTCCGTCGTTTATATAGTCTATTCCGATTGTTTTTTTAAATAGTTCAATGTACAGACACGGCATGTTCAGAATTTTATAACATTATAGATTATAATACGTAGGTGTTCATGTGACTTGTGATATATCCTCATTCAAAGGATATTTAGGGTGTGCGCAAAACTGCGGACGAGGCGGTTGAGCGTTTTAAATTTATGAAAACATTTTATACTTATCCAATCGAAATCCCTATTAATATTATAAATGCGAAAGTAACTGTCTGTCTGTCTCTCTGTTTGTTCCGTTTTCACGGAAAACTACTGGACCGATTTGGATGAAACTTAGTATATATATTATTTTTTTTCGATGCCGAGGATGAACATTGGTTACTTTTTATCCCTAAAATGGAATAGTTTCCGGGATAAAAACATATTTTTCTCTCGGTATGTTATCATTTTATGGAAAGACTATTGGACCGATTTGGCTTAAACTTGGTATAAATGTAATTTTAATGCCGAGGGTGACCATGGGATACTTTTCATCCCGGATATAGGGATAGATTTATGTAAAGGTTATCCCGGAAATTAGGATGGGTTTTGTGATTTTGTCCATTTTATCCACTTGGGCCACTCGGTGCATGTTGTCCACGTGTCTATTTTGTCATTAATATACTTTACAGATAGAGGGGGTATGGTATAGTTTCCGAAATACAATAAAGTGAATCTTCCGCGGGCAAATACATCAAAACTTAAGACAGCCTGTAACGCCTGCTGTTTAAACAAGAGATACGCACTAGAGGTTGACTCGCGGCGCAGCCACGGGTAAACTCTAGTAAGGTATATATTTCAAAGGTTGGTGTTGGACGGCAGATCCGCTGCAAATCTCCGAGTTCGGGCTAATCGTCTGATGTTTGAAAAATTATACACACCTAGGATATTTTCTATCACCGGAAAATGTGATCGCTTATTTGTTGGGACAGTCGGAATTTTCCGACAGCGAATAGTAACTGGATAAAAAATTTATGCAATGCAATCATCAGGGATTGATCTTACTTCAATATAAAGGTGAATTTTTCAAGTGGACTTTTATGGCCTAAACTATGCTAGCTAGCAAAAAACACTCGAAAGTATCTTGGGGACGATTTTGACGAAAAGTAAAACGGTGTCGTTAGAATTACCCTTGCCAAGAATCAAATAGGCTGATTTTGAAAAAATAAACACACCTGTATTAATATACCAAATCGTAGTATAGCTTGTAAGGAGCAATTTCTGTGAATTAATGTCAAACGGCAAATCAAGCGAAAGTGTTGTTTTTGAACAAAATGTTCTATTTTCCATGCATTCATCATATATCACATTTTCGGGGATAGAAAATATCCTATGTCCACTATTAGTATTGGGACTTCATACAAAACAGAAAAAAACACCGCGAAGTTTTTCGTGTAAGTAAAGACAAACATAGTTACTATCGCATCTATAATGAGCACATGAACATTACATATAAATCTAGACCCACCCCTCGAAGTGCTGTTGATTCACTTTCTTTATTCAATTTAATAATAATTTCAAAGCCACTGCGTATTATATACTTAATACGCAGCCCCAGCCCGCCGTGTGCACTCACCGGGTTATAACATTAACCCTTAGTAATGGGAAGGGAGATAAATAGTACTCGTATATACAAACTATGGGAGTCCCCATACTAGTCGGCGCGGATTCGGCAAATGCGAATAAATATTATACATATTTAATATCGTCCTCACCGGTTCAATGCCCCGTATTGAGCCGGTGAAGTACAATATCACTGACGCCCTTAAATATGTTGTATGCATAAAGCTCTTTTTCGATTGTATTTGCCGAATCCATGCTGACTAGTATGGTGACACACATAGAAAAATAAGGTATTTTGTTGGTGTGTACTATACAATAAAAGTCCACAAATGTATTATTATAGCAAAAATAAACTATATAGCCTTATTTCGATTAGATAACTGTAAAAATATATTCGTCCCTTCCGCCGATTTTTGCAGGCCCTCATGCGTTCGTCAAACGATAACGTTTGCCATTCATAATACAGTTACAAGTTCAATTAGATAGAAAAGTAACTCAGGGTTCAATGACCAGAAAGGGATATTGTGAATAAATATTAGTATGTAATAAAAACATTACTGTTAAAAGAATTTTTGACATAATTTTAATAATTAGTATTTACTATATAGCTTGCCTATAAGGCTGTCAACTATTACAAGCTTCTTTTTATTGTTTCCAACATATAAACCTATTAGACAAGGAGTGGTATAGTGTATAAAACGATGTATTTTGCTTATGATATGTATTTATATGTAATCTTTATCTATTCAGAATTTTCTTCACTGACATTTTATCAAAGTTACGTATGTATAATTATAACTACTAACTCTACGAAATTGCGCTATTATATGGGAACATTAAAATATTTTAAATGGCAAACATATTTGCCGAAACTGTTAACACATTGCTAAAGAATTAGCGGTATAAAGGCGTACTTTGTTGTTACATCGATTTTTCTATCAAATCGTTATGTAATCTAGGAGAAATATGCAAATCTTGTATTTTTCTTAAGCCCAACTTTACATCTGTGAGTTTTGCTCGCGTCTTTTTAATTCTTCATTAACTTTAAGCCTTGTTAAAACTAGGTTTCCCTAGTCAAATGTAGAATATATAACTAGAACGTACTTATGATTACTTTTAAGATTAATTAATCAATGGTATAAATGATAATTATCACTGGAGGCTATAGATTTTCTTTCACATTGGTGGCAATAGATATACATAATATCCAGGCCTCTAAGGTTTCTGTTAAATGTGAAGATGACTTTTTAACCTATAGTTGTTTATTTATTCAAGAGGAATATGTCACCGTTGTCCGACACAATTGATAATTTTACGAAGGAATGTGGCATCCTCCCATATTGGTCATAACAAAATTTTTATGCATCGAGCTTACTATCCAACACTAGTCCGAATATTTCGAGTGCTTTTGAGAAAACGAACGACGGAAGGCTTTTCAAAACATGGCAGAAGTTGTCTCTAAAAAGGTCTCGTCTTTCACTTTCATTTCGTATACATTCCATAAATACGTGGTAAACGTTTTCTACTTTATTGCAACATTCCCAAGTGGTTTTCCTCCTCGTTATTTGAACTCTATATGAAGTTATAAAAAATATATCTATATTCATAAACAAAAATCAGAATCAATTATATATTTGTTTTAATATAAATATTACCTTTAAACCCCATTACACAGTAATAAGGATACAAAATTCAACATTTCGATGTTTTTAAATTAAACAATAATGATTTCATAAAATTTGGCCTAATCTGTTCTTAATTTATATTATTTTCGCGTAGTAAATTTGTCTTAGGAATTCCCCGTTCGATACCTTGGGTCTTACTTATAATTGTTTCTTAAATTTAAAGAAACTGTTCAGCAACTGTTTAGTGAAAATCTTACTACCCATAAACTCTTTTTAGTCGAATATTTTGGGTACAACCTACGTTTAATCATTCAAATTTCGTTTATCTGTGCTCCTCTTACGTAAACAACAGGTAATACACATTTATAAGTGAAGAAAAAGGTATTCATTGATTAGGGTCGGATTCTGATTCTCTTAAGAGATGCCTAATCGTTTCTTAACGAGATTATTATAAGGAAGGCCGCTTATTTGTACGTAGTACTTACACATTCTTAATTCACCAATGGCATAATTATTTTCGAATATACATGTAATAAATAAAAGTTAATAGCATTTGAAAAGAAGTTCGTTTTAATATCTTTGTAGTAAAAACTACTGTAACTGTATAGCAAATTTACAAAACTAGTCGAAAATTATTATATTTCAAACGTGTTATATTAAATTTACTTTCTTGACTTCTATCTAATTAATACATTTTGTGGAATTAACATTTACTGTCATTACTACATTAAAAAAATTAATTTACCTACACTTAATAAAAGAAACTTGTAACTATGTTATGATGTTAATATATTATGTTTTATGTATAATATGTTCTTGAAATAAATGCAATATCTATACCTTTAATTATTTGTTTTTTTAATGATGAAAGGTTTGATATGGTACTTAAAAAATTCGTATACCTTGAGGGGGGTGACCCGTGTAGGGTGGAGGAGCGAGATGGAATGCTCCTCCGTCTCAAACAAAGATCTTCCAGTGATTGCGATTCCATTGTTGTTCCTCGCAGGCCTATTTGTTTTAATTGAAAATTCGTATATATTCTTTGTATGTTTCGGGAAACGTTTGTGACCTCAATTATTGCACAGCACTATCTATTGGCTTGTAAGTGTTCCACTACAACTTTAAAATCTTTCTAAATTACTCGTAAAAATTATTATTTAATTATTATTATTATATTATTATTATTACTTTTTGCGAAACGATTTTGAAACAATAAACGGCTCATTACACTCGCTTGTTTCAATTTTATAGTCAGTCATCAGTTTGTGAATTGGTACCTTATTTATTATTCTAGAATACATATCAATTATTCAAATGGCCTTGTGGCTTAGTGATAGTGATATCGCCGATCTAGCAAGTGTTTAAAAAAATGCTCTTTTTGAGCCACATGGGAAAAGAATACGCGAATAAGATATTCTGTTTTGAAGAGGTACGTTATTGAGGTGCAAAAAATGAAAACATTAAAGGCTTAAATGTTTACTGTTCAGAATACAAAATACAAACATATATACGACTATATACTAAAATATAAGGGAATGCGGCTTCGCGGTCGAACATTGCTTCTGACCTTTTCTTTTCGAACATAGATAATATAAGATCATCTTTTAGTAGCTTAGACATTAAACCAATGGACAAGCCTTGTATGAGCATACCCCTCCGCCAAGGTACAAGATTATAAAATCTAACGCGTTTATAAAAACTAGTTCAATAATCGATTTCTAACAGTCACAGTATCGTTATCGCTGTGTGAGGAGCTCCTCAAAAATGCCAACCTGTGCATTTAACGTGTGCGATAAATGTCAAACACCTCAAATCTAGAAAAAGATGGTGTAACATTTCACATGTAAGCATTTTTTTGTCTAATTATTGCTTATTTTTAATAAAATAACTTATAGTTGTTTATTAAACTTGATGTTTAAAACATCGATTCTATAATCGAATTAATGAAACATCTCGTATCGACTTCCGACAAATCTCTGTTTTACTTTGAACTGTTACTGTGAAGAAATTGAGTCTATATTTGTATAACAATGCCCAAATAACAAAATTTTGAAAGCTAGCGCACTTCACACACACACTCACGAGACTAATGCGAAATCCTTCAAGAAATTATAGCCCTTATTGCGTTGGAAACCAATTTGAAATTTGAATATCGAAGTTTGTTTTTTTGGCTACACGATACTACCTTAGTGATGTTTAATCTGTACATATAACTCCGTGTCGATATCGATAAAACCACCTTTGATGCGGTTAGTCGAAAATATAAGGAACCTTTACGATTTCGTCGTGTCCGTCTGGCCATCTATTTTCCGAGATTAGGTCTACACTGCTGAAATTTGGTACATATAACTGTAACCTATACTAGGAAATATATTTAAATGTTGTGAGAGTTTTTTTAAGTATTGCTCCCACACAATGAAAAGTTACGATGGTAAAGAGTACTGCTTTTACCCCATCGAATCGGGTATCGTTACCGATCTTGAGAGTCTACCTGTTTCTTGATCAGCCCTCCTATATAACCTACCTTGTGAACATAGGGTTAACGGTATTGCAGCGAAGGGTTCCTACTACTAGATGATTACGATTTATGGCCAATATTATGTTTTATTCATTTAATAAATTTTATAATTTTTCACTATATCAATTCTTTTATTCCATATCAATGCTTCGGCTTGAGTATGTCATTCCTAGACATCAGCTTCCAGCTATAGTTACCCGGGAAAAGGGTTCTCGCCCGCCGTTATGCCGTCGAGATGGGCGCGCGACGTGTTCCGCGCGCGCTCACCTCTCCTCCCGCGAGGCGCGTTACAAACCGACCCACGCTCGGATTAATATGTTTATAAACATTACTAATTGACATGTAACCTCGAGTCAAACCGTGATCATAGCTGCTGTAAAGTAGCCGAAACGTTGTCAAAATAAAGAAATATCGCGCTTAAAACCGTAAATAACGTAGTTTTATTTATGTGTAACAGTCGCGAATATCTAAGAAAAATACTATAAAATAAATGAATTAAACTTATACTTTAGTTTTATTCCACTGTCATCATAGTATTCAAAATTATTATTCCTAGTAAAAATATCGACATTAAAGTATCGATATTTACTATCCCTATGAAAATCACAGTTTTGTACAATAGTAATACCAGCATTTTTTACTCAAAATATGTACACAATTATATATTATGTTCATGGATGTTTTAGCGATTATGGTTTACATAAAATTGTGAAAGTGTTAATAAATATCACACATCACAATTTTCATCACACAATAACTAAGATCTTATTTCAACTAGTGCTAGTTTAATAAATCATCAATGTGGTACTGTTTAATTATTACAATATTAAAGTTTATTTCATAATCCAATATTATAATAAAAAATAATAATGAATATTTAGTCAATTATGATTAAATTACGAGGCAAATTGAATAATGATATGGCAATTTCTTGTATTTTGAAATGTGTGAGTCGTCTTTGTGTGCGTAATGAGTGTAAATATACGCTGTCTCTATACTAGTTTTGAAGATTTGTACACGTTTGCGTTTATAACAACACAAATAATATTTGGGTGTATGCGATTGTTTCAATGTGTGCTTTACTCTTCCCCCCGCAGCAAATGGCTGAATTTTTTGTTTGCAAAATTAGACGCGAGCCGAGTCCTTTGGTTTAATGGTCTAAGTTTAGTAGACTATACAAGTATATGATAGCAATGTGACTGGTAGAGTCGGTGCCGGTAGACCGTGAGGTACGCACCATGATAAAATTGGAGATATTTTAAATAAAGGTCAGATAAAATAAATTCAAAATTTAAATAATCGTGTATGTATGAAAATATTAATCAAATTTGATGAAGCGAAAAGTGTTTGTCAGTATCGTAGCAGGTGGAGATCCGTCATCTCTGCCCCAATGGGAAACAGGTGTGACAATATGTATGTATGTAAACAAGATTCAAAACAGCGAACACTCGGTTCCTGGAACCTTACCTTCTCCTTATTGTATCAATGTAATGCAACACTTTCTGAGATTTCAAACCGATAAACAAACTATTCACCTTACACGTTTCAACGAGTTCTTATACCTACATAATTGAAATGGAAATCACCGGTGATTATTCAGACAGACGTTGAAAGTTTGCTTAATGCTGAACTCGTGAACCAAACAATTCTTTAAAGATGAATAATTTATTAATGTTATATATGTTGTTAACTTCCTTCATGAACATTTACAGCGAAAGTAAGTACTTATATACATCAAATAACACTACCCTATCATATTTAAATAGTTAATTAGTTACACGTTATTTCATACATTGTTTTGCACTGATCCAGAATACTATTTTAATTTCGCTTATTGCGATTTGAAACTCAATTTTCAGGGTACAAAATACATACAAACATATAGTCTAAGAGCCAGCTTAAATCTGACAACACATTCTTTACGGTATCTGAAATTTCGTCCAGTGAGACTTCTATACCCAGTAAACAAACAATGGGTACTAGCTAAGCCCGGCCGCGGTAGGTTTGGGGTCCCTCAGGTGAGTCAGGTATGAAAATTAAGTAAATTTTTAAAGTATTTTACGGCGTCTGCCGTTTTAATATGTCATAATATACCTCTAGAAAAATTGAAAAATAAATATGGCTGCTGATTTTGAAGGTTGCAACATCCTGGCAGCCACTTTTCAAAACTCGGAAAAAAAATATATTAAAGTATTTTACGGCGTCAGCCATTTTAATATATTATTTATTGAACTATTTTAAGCTAATATTAAAAATGGCTGACATTTTTTCCGGTTGTAACTATCCGGTTTACAGCGAAACATTACCTGTAGTCCGTGCATATGTATGTCCACAGTTGTAATTTTCACATTCGTAAAATTAATATAACATTAAAATTGTATTAGTCAATGTAATTTTTTTTATAAATATACAATTAAACGAACACATCTACTACTTTAAATGTGCATAATAAAGAAAAAAAGGTTCATTATAAGGCTGTAACAAATATAAAATTATTATAAAGAGGTAAAAAAAATCAAACATTAATTAGATATATTCATATCAGAATATATTTATTTCTGGAAATAATCTATAACGATGAAATAATCATGAAATATTTTATAATTAATTTTCATCTTCGGAATCGTCTCCAGAAAGTGACAAGTCTGACACCGCTGCTTTCGGTGACATTGGCCTGACTGAGGATACCATACGTGAAATGTTTAATGTTACCCAGAAGTACACTTGCAGTATGTACAATGCTAAAAAATCCATCGATGTTGATGATGGCAGATTTCAGCTGTTCGTTAATTCCTACAAGGCTGTAGATATGAACGAAAATTTTAATAAAAAATTTAATATAATATAAAAAAGCGTGGGGTGTATTCAATTAATAATATAATATCTTAAAAAGCGCTTTGAATACACCCCACGCTTTTTTATATTATATTAAATTTTATTTTTTGTTTTTTTTAGTTGGATTTTTTATAAAAGCGTGTTTTTTTTAGTTTTTTTAAACTATTATTTATTTTTCATTTTTTAGTTGATTTTTGTTTAAATGTTTTTAAATACAAGCTTTTGAGATCCTGCATATCATGTAGCAGCAGAGTGCTAGCCAAGACAAGTAAAACGAGCCCAAACACGACGGGTCTATCTTGTTTAGTACAGGAGTTCCTATGGCCACCTTCCGACTCCATCATCAGATCAGCTCCATGGTACCATATTATTGCATTGTCACGCGATATAAACATACGAGCCCAAACACGAAGGGTCTATCTTGTTTAGTACAGGAGTTCCTATGGCCACCTTCCGACTCCATCATCAGATCAGCTCCATTGTACCATATTATTGCATTTTGACGCGATATAAACATACGAGCCCAAACACGACGGGTCTATCTTGTTTAGTACAGGAGTTCCTATGGCCACCTTCCGACTCCATCATCAGATCAGGTCCATGGTACCATATTATTGCATTGTCACGCGATATAAACATACGGGCCCAAACACGAAGGGTCTATCTTGTTTAGTACAGGAGTTCCTATGGCCACCTTCCGACTCCATCATCAGATCAGCTCCATGGTACCATATTATTGCATTGTCACGCGATATAAACATACGGGCCCAAACACGAAGGGTCTATCTTGTTTAGTACAGGAGTTCCTATGGCCACCTTCCGACTCCATCATCAGATCAGCTCCATGGTACCATATTATTGCATTGTCACGCGATATAAACATACGGGCCCAAACACGAAGGGTCTATCTTGTTTAGTACAGGAGTTCCTATGGCCACCTTCCGACTCCATCATCAGATCAGCTCCATGGTACCATATTATTGCATTGTCACGCGATATAAACATACGGGCCCAAACACGAAGGGTCTATCTTGTTTAGTACAGGAGTTCCTATGGCCACCTTCCGTCTCCATCATCAAATCAGCTCCATGGTACCATATTATTGCATTGTCACGCGATATAAACATACGGGCCCAAACACGAAGGGTCTATCTTGTTTAGTACAGGAGTTCCTATGGCCACCTTCCCACTCCATCATCAGATCAGCTCCATGATACTATATTATTGCATTGTCATCGACCTTTGACAGGTGTGCAAAGTATGAATTAAATCTGATCGTTCAAAGTAGGACAAAATCGAGCTCAAAGGGGTCGGTTACTGACATACTGACATACTGACTGACATACAAGTGAAGCTAATATAAAGCGTGTAAAAAGTCTGAAGCTTTGATGCAAGTTTGATCCCTCCGTGTAAATCTGAACTGTACCAACAAGTTTTAAGGACGCATTATATTTCCAGCATTTGGAAAAATGCTCATGTGAAAGAGCCGACACCACTGAATCCCCTTGAATATGGCTGGATGGAGATGGAAAACCGTTACGTATTTAAGTGGTTCGAAGGAGACCAACTTCCTTGCTTTGTCAGCGACTTGATTCTAAATCCTGAAGGTAATGACAGCATTGTAACATTTATTGTAACAGCATTTTAATTATCATAAGCTTATTTAAAAATTTGTATTTTATTTTTACAGAATCTGACTTGGTGGATGAAGATGACTTGTCACTTTCTGGAGACGATTCCGAAGATGAAAATTAATTATAAAATATTTCATGATTATTTCATCGTTATAGATTATTTCCAAAAATAAATATATTCTGATATGAATAATGAATATATCTAATTAATGTTTGATTTTTTTTTACCTCTTTATAATAATTTTATATTTGTTACAGCCTTATAATGAACCTTTTTTTCTTTATTATGCACATTTAAAGTAGTAGATGTGTTCGTTTAATTGTATATGTATATATTTATAAAAAAAAATTACATTGACTAATATAATTTTAATGTTATATAAATTTTACGAATGTGAAAATTACAACTGTGGACATACATATGCACGGACTACAGGTAATGTTTCGCTGTAAACCGGATAGTTACAACCGGAAAAAATGTCAGCCATTTTTAATATTAGCTTAAAATAGTTCAATAAATAATATATTAAAATGGCTGACGCCGTAAAATACTTTAATATATTTTTTTTCCGAGTTTTGAAAAGTGGCTGCCAGGATGTTGCAACCTTCAAAATCAGCAGCCATATTTATTTTTCAATTTTTCTAGAGGTATATTATGACATATTAAAACGGCAGACGCCGTAAAATACTTTAAAAATTTACTTAATTTTCATACCTGACTCACCTGAGGGACCCCAAACCTACCGCGGCCGGGCTTAGCTAGTACCCATTGCTTGTTTACTGGGTATAGAAGTCTCACTGGACGAAATTTCAGATACCGTAAAGAATGTGTTGTCAGATTTAAGCTGGCTCTTAGACTAATAGCCTGAACAACAGAGCACAACATAACCTTTGAATATTATTTCCAGTAATTAAAGAAACTGATACTGATACATCACAAATAACTACTGCCAAGACCCCCGCAAAAGAAACTTCAGTGCAAGAATTGAAAAACCTAAATACAAACTTAAATTCATTGTGGTTGTACCGACCTATTCCATATGTAAGCATAGCTTCGACTACTATTTTCTGACGACTAGAACCTATTAACTAATATAATTCGTTTTGTACTGGATGAAGTATAACAGGACTAGGACTAGAGCAATTTTTAGGATTTTCGTCTCCATTTTGCGAAACGAACCTTACGTTTTCATCGACTCTGTCCGTCACTCTGTCATATTCACTTATATCAAAAACTACTAGGCCTATGTGGTCTATATATTAGTATGCTGGGACATGTTATAGAAAAGTCAGGAAAAAGATTAGGGTAATTATTATGTGCCATACATTTATTTGAAGTCTGATTTTTTTCCAATATGCCTACATTGCTACATAGTACTGTCGTTCGTCAGATCTTAAATCATCATAACGATTTTCCCTAAATGACTTTTATTTAAGCCATTACGTGTTTTGAATCTAGATCTTTGCTCCAAAGTCGTGAAACTATATGTCCCCTCTAAGTTTTAATGTATATACTTAAAAAATACTTTTAACGAAATTTAGTATGAAATTATATATCAAATTCTTTTAAATTATATTTTCCATTAAATGCTTTTTTTATTGTTCTGTATCCGGGTTTCAAAAACTGTGTAGTTAGGTTTGGCTTTGCGGTAGCTTTCATACTTCGTAGACTGCCACTTGCCCGATTTATTTATTTCTATTTATTTTTATATAATATCATTGATTTCTATATTTTTACAGATACCACAAATAAGCGACGAATCGGAAGCCCATCGGGTTATACTCAGACCTCCACGTTTAGTTACAAAACTGGCCAAGACTTATGCGTTTGGCTTTGATCCATACTTTAGCAAGGTATTTTATCGTCTGAAAATAATTTAATCAAATCAACGGTCTAGATTATCATAAATTTAATTTTGACCTACATAAGACTGAAGAGGGATGCCATTCATTATGCAAAGAGAAAAAGATAAAGCAATATTGAACTCTAGGATGGTGGAGAATTAAAGTCCTCACACCAGTCGGCGTGGATTCGAGTTGCACATAGCAAAAAGAGCTTTACGTCTGACTGCGATATAAGGACTAAGTAATATTGTTTTCACCAGGTTTGACCCAGCGCATCGAGTCGGTATAAAGCTATTCTTCTCTTGTATTTGACTCATTCCTGCTAATAAGTATAGGGGGACTCCCTTACACGTTCAACGGCTATCCCTAATTTTAATATATATCATGATTTTTGAACACCACTGTAGCGGCCAGCGTTGCCAGATTTTTTTGCAATGTCGGGATTTCGGAACTTTTTGAGTGAAAAAAAAACGGATTTTTTTCGTCGAAAGCGGGATATAGTAAAAACACGTATATTATCAAAAGTTTTGAATATTTATCGTTTTGTTTGAGTTCAAATTATGTTTACGTGATCATAGATAGCAAAAATAGGCATTGAAAATTTATTTTAATAGAATTATGATATTTTAAATCAGCTTTACCCTATCGTTAATAAGTTGAGCTTTATTCGTCTTTTAAATAAAATTAAAAAAGACAATAATCAAAAAAGTTTTATTCATTAGATAAATATGGCGTTTCAAACAATAGTCTGAAGAGCTCAGTGTTACAAATTGCAATTTACAATAATAGAATAATTTTATTTTTAAGAATAACTTATTCATGATATTTCTGTGAATATTTAATTTCTTTTAAGGTAACCTTTTTCTCTTTAAGAAAGATGAAGAACTTTTCACCGGACAGCTGTAAATAAAACTGGATGAGTAATTTCCGCTTCCTCAGCACACTGCACGCACGATCGAGTTATCCCCGAAAGCGGAACTGAACCTGTCCCGCGCGGGACATTTAATTTTGATTTAAAAATCGGGACGTCCCGCTAAAATCAGGACGTCTCGCAACGCTGGTAGCGGCTTTAGAATGGAATATTCTTTTAACAAATTATATTTACGTAGAGTCGGTGGTAAATATGGTAGTAGACAGACGTAACATGTAGTAACATGACGGTTATAACGATCATAAAGGGTCCAAGTTTATGCCAAAATGTTTACGGAGCCCTAAATTTTTTTCAGTATGGTTATAGACAGTTGAAGCACTTTTTATTTCGGCCTGGTTATGATTTGGACTGGAAAGTATGTTCGGGTATAAACTGTACTAAACTTAACAAACTAAAAATTGTCATGATGCCTCGACCATGTCATCTTCATCATCTTTTTCTTCGTCAGCTAATCGATGTTCACTACTGAAGGCATACCCAAATTAGCGCCACACATAACGGTCTCCTGCCGAGTCATATACGATTAATTATCTTCATATTTTTATTTATTAAATATATTTTTAAATATTATAGATATATTTCCAGGGATATTTTGAACCATTTGAAAACCGACCAAAACCCGTCACTCTTGTAGCATTTAGAAAAAATGGTCTGGCACCAAGGAGGACTATTAAGGTACTACTTATCAACATTTTACATCTCTTCCATTGATATATAAAAAAAAATATTAATTTGATTTTTTATATATCAATGATTTCTTCCCACTTTCATTCCATTCCATTTTGCATTCCTATAAGTATAGGCGCGTATACCTGAGATGAGCCATGCCATACACGGTACGATGCGATTGCAAGACTGCGATGCATTATGCGAAAGATCGGAAATAATTTTTTGGGTGACACCGTACGGTGTACCTCAACTCTTTATTCACGGCGGTGTACGCTCGCATCGTTGGAACAAGTAGGTAATAAAAATGGCATCTCAACATTCAATTAAGAAAAAGTTGAAGGTTTTATCGAAATTTATAGAACTTATACATGTCTACTGTGTCTTATAACTGTATACTTTTTTTATTACCTCAGGAGTGACATGCTGTGAAATAATGAAAGAGCATCCCTTTCTTCTAAGCTCATGTAAGCCAAGAGTAAATGAAAATAGGACACTGAGATATCTTCCATAGAATACCGTACTGATATTTGGTTGCGAAAAATCCCTGGTTTATTAATATACTAGCTGCGCCCCCTGGTTTCACCCGCGTGGTGATGGAAAATCGTTATATTTTGGATAATTCACAATATATGTTTAAAAATCAAAGCCTATGTGTTATTCTGGTGTGTGAGCTATATTATTGAAAGTTTCATCAAAATCCATTCAGTAGTTTTTACGTGAAAGAGTAACAAACATTCTTACAAACTTGCGCGTTTATTATATTTGGTATTAATAAAAATATATTTCGTAACAATTCTTTCAGTTAACTGAAGATAAATCGTTTGAAATAGCGGAGCTACAGTCGCCATATAATCATATAAGTAATTTCTGGACCAACGAACCTGGAGAAGTTGAGTCTTAATAATAATGTTAAATAAATTAAATTAAATTACATGTATTTGTTTTATAATACCAATCTTTGCAGTTTCTTGACTGCAGCTTTATTTCCCCAAAACAGTAAAACCATGAACTAACCTCTCCGTTTACGTGATTATGTAAACCCAACATACAGCAATATTCCATTAACCGGACCGATTGTTACCGGAAGGCATTCGGATAATCATAAATCCGGAAAATTGAATATATGTACTCGTAGAATATCGATTTTCATATATATATATTTAACCCTAGAAAGGTAACTCGCCTTGACCGCATACATGCGTTTATTTAAAATAATAAAAACTTATCAAAGAAAAAGTATTAAGAGACCAGATTTTTCTCCACAGCTATGCCGCGTAAAAATCCCTATGTTACTTTAAATAAAAACTTCGGTTTTTTTCACATAAAAATAACAAAGAAACTAAGTCCATATATTATAGACAACTGCCCAGTAGAACATAAAGTGATGTTATATGAAATTTTATTTTCGTATAGGTATAGAAGTAAAAGGGTTATAGTTATAATCTAGTTTATCCAATTGATTTGTGCAGTCGTAAAACATTGATATCGCTCGACATAGCATAGTTATTATGTATATAAATAAATACACATTTCCAACAAAGTTATTAGTCATAATCGCTTGTATTGAGGTTTCAAGTGCATTTTCAGCAGACTTAACAGACAACGAGGAAGAAAAACTTACACAAGCCCTTCTTTTAGTCAATTTATTAAGATCAGGTGGGTTTGTGTATATTACTATTTATTTCGTGGGAAAAATAAATTCATGAAAGCTGTTCCTCGCGTACATTTCCAATTTTTAGTTATATCCAGAGGATATTATTGTAATTTCTGACACAGGCAGTACGTTATGCTGATCCCCTTGATCATAAATACACACCAAATTTTGTGATAACTTTTAATTCGTATATCTCGGAAACTATTCCATTTTCTGCAATAAAAATCTTATTTTTGTCATCTCTTTGAAAGTACCGTTCGTTCTCGAAGTAAATAGTTAATGACTTTTCGGTTCGAGAACGAACGGTGAACGAGGAAAAAACGTAAATCTATATACATATACGTAATTTGAACTCTTTTGAGTGGGTACCCTCCAGTTTCTTTATTGTAGTAACCCACTATCTAAGCCTTGTTTGAAGGCTTAGATAGTGGGTTATGGGGCCTATAGAATTTTACTTCATACGAACTCTTAAGACATACTCAACCTTTTTTCTTGTAGAGCCACATCAACTTATTAGATAAGGTGCCGCGAGCGTAATCATTATTTTATTAAAATGTTTTTTTACTATTAAAATACACAGTAGCTGAAAGCCCAACCGACGGAAAATGTTTACGACGTTTAGGATTACACAAAGCCTTCCGCGAACGAAAGCAGGCAGATCACAGGTTGAGTATAGCAGCCCTAAATCTTATGGCGGGTTCTTATCTTATCTATACATATAATAAAACTGTAGAGGTCGAATTTCTGTACAATGAAAAAAAAAATGCTATAAACCGAGACAGGGGGATGTAAGAAGTTAAATAGGACTAATTTAGATTTTTTTCAAACTTTTTGTTTCTCTGTTTGTACCGGCTAATCCCGCTAATCGCCGAAACGACTGGACCGATTTAAATAAAATTTTGTATGGTGGTAGCTTATATCCCTGGTCAACATATAGGATACCTACTTTTGATCCCGGAAAATTAAAGAGTTCCCGGGGTATAGTTAAAAAAAACCGCACCACGCGGACGAAGTCGCGGGCAGAAGCTAGTACATATTAAGTCTATTTAATCAATTGCATTAAAAAATTTTAACCAAGTAAGAGGGATGAACCCAATTGAATATTGGATAGTTGAAGGGCACGGAACTGAAAGCACACATTGGTATCCAATGACATTAAATTATTTGAGTCTATGTATTACATGGATTACTTTAGTTGATTCATACAAATTGATAGAGAGACATGTACCGCAGTATAAATTAACGGTTAGTAAGACATAGGAAAGACTGATAGAAATTATTGTTTCGTGAAATGTTGTCTCGGGTCTTCAGTCTGTATCTGTACTGTATTTTACTAAGATGAATTTTAGGAAATACTAGTTTTAGCATTACTAGTACCAATCTAGTTAACATGTAGGTAGTGGTTAGCCAATAAATATCCACTGCCTGATCAGTAGGCGTTCCTTAGTTTGCTAATTTAAATAATTTTTCCTCATAAATGGATATTCGATTTATCGTTGTAGCGTCAAACTCGTTTCGGAGATCTAATAACGAAGATGCTTCCAGAATACATACAAAAGACGCAGGTAATAATTACATACAAAATAATTATACTTATTCCAAGAAGTCGCTACCTACATCCTCTAATCAAAGTTCATAGTTATGTATAACTAGCTTCTGCCCGCGACTTCGTTCACGTGGAACAGTTAAAAAAAGACGATTTTGAAATATTCTTCATTGGTGCTCGGCTCCTATTGGGTTATTCCTTAGGCCTAAGGAATAAACCAATAGGATTATTCGTTAGGCCCTTTAATTTAAAGGGATAGGTTAATTCCTTAGGCCCTTTTCACACATACACGGTTTCCGTATTAACGGCGACCGTTTATTGGAACGTAGATCTTTAATATATATGTTACAGTCATAGTGATTAAATAGCTATTATACATAATGACTGGTCATAATATATAATAGCAAAATTGACTAGACAATGTGATAACTTAATTACTTCATCCGTATATTATTCATAATAGCGGATCAAAGTTAGCCAAAGTAATAAAAACGGTGTAACTGACTTGCTACCCCTCCCGCTCTTCATCCCGCTGCCGCGTGGCGTGATCACCACGATCTCATGGTAATAGGTGTAAATGTAAAAAGCCAAACCTCATGTGTAACTCAAAATGTCAAGAGCTTTACTTGTAGGAATAAATAATAATTATGACCCAGTTAATTCATGTCAGTTCATGTTAAATATTTTATTATTGTAGTCTTTAAAGAGTACAAATACTTGTATTAATCTGTTTCTTTTTAATTTTGTTTTATGGCTAGTGAGCTATAAATTTACTTTATAAATTAAAGTTAAATAACTTTATAAATATGTTAATTAACGAAGAATTATTGTCGATGACAATGTTATTTTAATTCTTAGGCAAATTGAAATATAATTTTATAATCTTTACCTATACCTACTTGTTTTATAACATTATCCAAGTCTTCGAAGATATTATATAAAATTGCTAGTTAATGTGATTAATTCTGTGTCAATTATCACTATCTAAATTGAGTAGACATTATAAATAATAGATAATATATAATATAATATCCGGATTTAATACTTTGGCTGTAACGTATACACGGTAGCAGATGCCTGTGCCGCCCCTACGTTAAAAAGTATTAACAGAACAGTCGTGCTCATGGATTGAAAGCAAATCTAAATTTTACTGTTTCTGTACTTACGCTATTTAAAGACAAAAAGAAGGGAAACGTGTTCAGCATAATCATAATATCTATTTATAAGTTGAACTCTTGTCGGTAGAGCCTCCTCCAATCCTCTATTCTCGGCCAGCTGTTTTACATTTTTAAACATCGTCGGTTTTATTCATATTGCGACCTTTTTCTAAAAGCCCTATTATAACGTTGTTGGCAAACTTAATCTGGCAACTAGTTTCAAATCAATCAAACACAAAGGTCTTGGAAACATTTGCGTACGCAGGTGAGCATAGCGGCTGAAGTGAAGATGAACGAACGCCCTTGCTATGGTGGACGGCATGGTGTGTAGTTAGCATAATTATTTATCTATGTCATGAGTAACTTTGTGTTTGTTGTAGCGAGACATCTATTTCGTAGATTTGATTACGAAGATGCTTTCGGAGCACACCCCAACAACACAGGTAGGTATTAATTAAATATATATGTTAATTTCTAGTAAATCATAGGTTAGTAGCTGAAGCACTCGTCATTAAAATAACGTAGGAGTTTCGAACCTGGTCCGTGAACATGTACCTTTCAGACCTAATACGCATGTTGCTACAATTAACACGTGCTGAATAATAGTCATTATGAAACCCGTACATCTAAAAATTGATGTCTGAAACCGTCCAGTCCACCTTGGACAAGCGTGGCGGGTAATAATCAGATTCCCAAAAAGATGGGAGGTTAATTAGCTCATATTATTCTTAAAAGGATGCTGCGACGCCGAATCTTTCAGGTAAGTATATACAATCAATCAGTTGTGGTTTGTGAAAGGTAGTCTTGTGGGAGATGTGTACCTACCACAAGACTACCTTCCATACAGGAGGGAGTCACTGCTACTATATTAATTAAGGAACATTGCATAAGCATCGAGGAGTGCATCCATTCCGAATCCTAGTTTCAGAGGCCTTATTCTCAAAAGGAATTTCATCGTTCGTAAACAGTAGAAAGAAAGAATAAAGATTTCTCTAAAACTGCAACAAAATATAGTCTATGAACACAAAAACTAATGAAACATACAATATGTAGTAAAAAAATAAAAACGAACGACGAAATACATTTGAGTGACCTCATTTCCGACCAGTCTCCAGCCGCTTGACCTTTTGCTAAAATTGATTTTGTTCATCAAAAGTACATATATACCAAAACTTGTAATAATCTTCAGTTCATTTTAACCTGTAAAAGGAAATAAACAAGTCTCGGACGTTTACTATTAACATAGAATTGGAATTTTGAATTGTACATTTAGTTTATATTTTTTCTCTTCACAATTTATGAGAGAAGTTATCGATATTCTCACAATCCTCTCTATTGCATTAACATTAACTAAATAAATAAAGTTAAGCACTCTTGAGAGGATTCTGGTATAGCTATCCTTATATTCCGCATCGATTGTCCGTAAGAGTGAAGAGTGCATCATTTGAGTAGTTCTGTTTCAATATATAATATCTAAAATCAGTGAGCCAATACGAATGCATTACCCCTGTTCCCGCATACCGCACTTTCCTGGTTTGATGACTGGTCTGGAACAAAACTCCTGTATTAACTTCAATTGATACCTATCAATGGGAGAGGGAGATGATGAACTGTAGGCAATTAGGGTAGATAACGTAAAATGACATCAGTTTTCAGAAAATAAATTATTAATCCATATTTAAATTTTCATTTGGATATGCTCAAGAATGTCATTTGATACCAAATTACGAATACGAATGATCAAGAAGGGTACAAAATGGGGATCACATATACTCCCAGTTGTCGCACTCAGAGACGTTACACGATGATAAATTTTAAGAGCAATCAAAGTGACATTAGCCTAATTTTAAACCGTCAGGTAATCATCAAACTTAAGCGCAGTAAATTCTTGAAAAGAATAATTATAGTGCGCAACACCGATTTCAAATAAGGTCGGAAACGATCTAATGTTCACAACCTATCCATTAGTTAGTTATATATTAACTAAAACAAAATCCAAACTAAACAGTAAACAAACATTACAAAACATTAAATAATAAACGACAATCTCAGTTTCTCTCAAATAAAACCGTAGTGGATTTTTTGACTTTGAGTGCGACAGTTAGGCTAACTATTCATCTGGCAAGCAATTACTCTTTCGACCAGGACCCCAGGTCTGCTATTACTGACTGTATTATAGTGAAAATGCATGTGCTTAGTATATATATTATTGTTTATGACATTAGTAAACTTATAAAAAGAATCGAATCTTCACTACAAAAATTACGATTCTTTTTATAAGTTTACCATTAAAATAAATATGTATTTAAAGTGCTAGAAGGTTCGTCAATTTAAAAGCCATCATTTTGGCACGCTTCCATAATGTGGACGCCAAAGTAATTGTACATGGGCATTTTATAAAAAAAACAGTAAATGCGCATTTGTTGACCATCTTAATGTGCACTTAAGCGTCGAATCAAACATTAGCGCGAGTTGCATTTTGAAATTTCCTGCGTAGTTTTAGCAGCATTTAATTAAAATTCTAACTCATTGTAAGCAAATAAATAAAAAATAGAATTACAATATCCATAAAAATAAAAAGAACGTTAAAATTTATTTTCAAAATAAATATTTTCCAAATTTAGGATTGGATTATTTTAGTGCCTGCAAATTAGCGCCGTCATCAGAAGGAAAGGGATTATTTAATTGGCCTGTTTTTGCTTTTATATTCGCGTTTTCTTAAATGAACAAAAAATGAAATCAGTATGATCATTCTACATGTAGTAAATTTCAAATAATAAAAAGACGGTGTGCGTCCCGGGACGCCCGATAGAACTGATAACCTAATCTAACGTGAGAGAAAGGGAAGCCAGACAGACTAGCCCTGTAACGCGTTACGTAACAAAGCGGTTTACCCTCCCCTAAGAAGTTATCACTTCAAAAATATTTATTTTGACCAAGCTTTGTAAAAATGACATGCATATTCCCTATTAAGTAGTCAACAATCACCACTTCAGTCAACTAATAGCAAATGTCAGGTCCACAATAACATCAAAGGATTTGACATGAATGCACGGAAAATAATTTTTTTTTGACATTTTTAGACAAGCTCAAAACACATGAAGATAGTAAAGTTTCTATTATAACGTCGATAACACCAATCATGGCTAGTTTACCTACCCCAATTAATGTGTCGACAGCAACAATATCGAGTACAGGTGAACATTTAACAGAAACACAACATGAAACTACAAATGTTATTTCAACTCCAGAAACGATTATAAGCACATTAAAACATATTTTATCGACAACTGAAAAGGTCCAAACTGGTGAGTAAGCAGGTTTCATTTGTATTAAGGTGAGGGTTTTTCAAACACTAATGATCTCCAGTGTATATATGTACAAAACGATCTATCCGTCAAATACAATATATTTGACGTAATTCATTAAAAAACCAAATTTAAATTAAAAATCGATTTCTTTGTGTATTGAAATGTAAAAACCGTTACCTAGTTTATAAAAGTAAGCTGTCGATAGTGTCCGCTTGAAATCAGGTAATAAATGGTTCTAGCACTCGCCGGCCGCTGTAGTGTCAAGGTCATTATACTATAATTTAAACAAAACTACCTATTCTTAACCGTTCAAAACAAGACTATAACACCGACTAACCGAGAAATTTCACCCTTGAAGGAATAATAGGAAAGACCCAGTAAAAACGTAATTCTAAGAGACAACTGAATCCTACTAGTCTACTATATGTACATACTGTATAGATCTAGACGCCAAAGTCATTCTTCTTTGACCTTTTGACACTTAAATAATTCAAATTTTTTGTTAAATAAACGGAAATTTTGATATTTTCTTTACTATATTGATTTCTTGTATCTGGATGTTTGATGCCATCTACTCGTGTAAGAATTAAAATTTTTAGTTTCTTTTTTAATCACACTTATTAGCTTTAGCTATATGTATGTAACAGAACCTTCGTTATTTTATCCCACTTCCTGCAATATGATTACTTACAATTTTGAAAACGTAATAAGAACTGATGAAAATACGAAAATATAGTAACTTGTCTAATACTCTGAATAGGATCATGAGGTATATGATATTCGAATTAATAAACACACGTCCGATCTACGCAATCTGCACTCGATTTAATATCTTCCCTAAATTGATTGTACAAAATTTTCAGTGTATATTAGTTTATGATAGTTTTCCCCTTGTATTTTAAGGGAAATCTTTTCGTATTCCTATCGACTGGACTCAACGAACCCCGGCGATTGAGACATCTCCCACCTTCTTGCTCCATCAAACTGCTTTGACTGAAAATATACTAATCCCGAATTTACGCCACTACTGCCCCTTATCGACACCGTATTCTCCGTATTACTATTGCTTTCGTTTTAAGACCAAAAAAAGAAAAACCAAAGGGTATAAAAGAATTTGTGATATGTAGACATAAATTGACGGACTCATAAACTGCATCAAAGTTCAGGATTACATTGCAATGATTTTTTTAAATAAGTATGCAAACTTTTTAGATTAAATTATATAAATATGGAGAGACTGGCTCTTAATCTCAAAAAAAAGAAAAATTAAAAATAGAACTGCAGTAAATCAAATGAATATAGCCGGGAAAAGAAACTTTACTCGTAGTATCAGATTTGCGTGATATTTATAGCAAAGTTTTAAATTGATTCTCATTTTTTCTTCTTTTGTCAATTGAATTATTGTTACCAGCAGAATTGTTGGGTTAGTTTTTTAACTCATCGAGAGTTTTTGAACCATAATATCGATACTTCGTCCGAACTAGCTGTTCAAATTGTAGCATTGGTGCGGGAGGGCTTGGATCAACGAACGATTGTTAGAAATTTAAATCAGTCTACGGTTTCTAGAATATATAGGTTTGTGGAGACAGGTTCTTACAGAAGGAGACGTGGTACAGGCAGGACTCGAGCAACCACCGGTCGTGATGACCGATTTATTGTTACAACTTCCCTGCGAAATCGTTTCCTCACGTCTGTTAACATCAAAACAGAGCTTAATGAAGTGCGTGGAGTAAACGTGAGTGCACGAACAATAAGAAGGTTAAAGGAAGCGGATATCATCCCTTTTAGACCAGCAAATGGTCCAAAGTTATCTGTAGCTTACAGACAAGCTCGCTTAAGATTTGCGCGTGATCACCTGAATTGGACAGAAGAGCAATGGACCTCCGTATTGATCACGGACGAGTGTAGGACATGTTTATATGGTGCAGATGGTCGCAGAAGAGTCTATCGTCGACGTGGGGAGCGATATGCTCAACGTTGCATTGAGGAGCGTGTTCCTTTTGGAGGCGGTTCGTGTATGGTCTGGGGTGGCATATCGATGAACGGGCGAACAGAACTTGTGTTCATAGACATGGTCCGTCAAAACGGCAATAGAGGGGGTTTGACTGCACATCGCTACATAACAGAGATCTTAGAAGATCACGTAGTGCCTTACATGGGATTCATAGGCGAAAGTTTTACTTTAATGCAGGATAATGCCTGGCCGCACGCTGCTGCACAAGTTCGACAATATTGCGAAGAGGTTGGGATACGTACAATGAATTGGCCAGCACGCAGCCCGGATCTTAATCCCATTGAGCATGTTTGGGACATTTAAAAAGAGCTGTATATGCGAGAAACCCTTTGCCCACGACAGTGGCAGCACTAAGAACAGCACTTTCAGAAGAATGGGACAATATTCCGCAAGATCTTTTAATAACCCTAATAAAATCTATGCGGAACCGATTAGAATCCCTAATAAGGGCACGTGGAGGTAATACACCTTATTAAAACATAAATAAACCCTTGCATAAAGTTTGTGTCTATTGTTAAAACCAATTTTCCTTAAATTTCTGTTTTTTCTTCAAAAGAAGTCTTAAGGTCCTTTCCAGTACACAAACTTAAACTTAAGGATATGAACCTACGCTGTTTTAAAGTTCACGAACCAATCTAGAGGTTTCAATTTAAATCTGTATAGAAAGTTTGCATACTTGGTTAAAATATTTATTTCAAAGTCGTCTATTACTTTGATGCAGTTTATGAGTCCGTCAGTGTATTATTATAAATGTATTTTCGTCATGAAATTGTTTTTCTTTTTAGTTACTATCAAAACAATCCCATGTTCACTTTTATTCAATCTAGCTATTTGAAAAACCATTTCGAGGAATAGTGTCCCTAATCATTTCTGTCTACTTAAAATTCCAAAAAACGTACGATCTTCTTGAATTTTGTAAGAAATGCGTTTGACCTTTATTTGACCTTACTAAACCCAATCAGGTGGCCGTCTGCCTGTTTACCTGCTTCAGGTGTAAAAAAAATTCTAGCTGTACATTAAGTTCTGTAACATGGATTTTCCCTAAAGACCACTTTAAAAATAACTTTAAAATAATAATGGTTGAACACGAAAAATTATAAGCCTAGCGACAAAAAACACTAAAATGATCACGATACGTAATGAGTAATGACAGTGACATTTAAATAGTAGCACAGATTACTATGATTATATAGATATTATATATAGATAAAACTTACTTTTATTATTTTTGTTTTCTAGGCAAAGAAATCAATGTAAACTTGTCCCTTATGACGTCATCGGAGAAATAATTTTAAAATCGAATTATAACAAAACTAACGCTTAAAATACAAAAATATATAACAAATTAGTATCTTAAAATACCCTATTTTACGTAATAAAAATATAAAATCAGAGGGTAATTTTTTGTTTACAATCCCCATTGTTTTTAGTTTCTGAAACTTGTTTTTGATTGGGCGATTATCAATCCTGCTATTCTTGTTTCATGTGTATACTTGCAACTCTATTTAATGAATTACTAAAATTAGACAAGTTACTATGTAAACCGATTTTTACTTTAATGTCGTTGTATCAATCAAAATATATAAATGTAAACAAGTTATTATATTAAGAATGGCTATTAAATATATTTTACTAAATGGACGAGTTCTTCAACTCTAATTAGCCAGTTGTTTGTTACTTTCAAATTGTTTAATCAAATTTTTAGGCTCTTACAAGAGGAAAACATTTGACCTCCAGACCTTTACATACCAACCCTAAAACAATGTTTTGAACAAATAAATTAGACTTGATTTGAGGAGGAATTTTGAAATGTTTTAAATTAATATCCAAAAGGGACAACTCTAAGATATGTAATTTTGTATAATCAAACATGTAATTTTTAATGCTCTGTATTAAATTCACTCAAAGTGCGGCAGTAGCAACAGCCTCTAGAAGTTACTAGTCTTAATTTTCTATATTATAGACTATTACGTCACCTCCTCTTGATAAGACCAAAATGATTACCCGAAAGTTCGATAATAATACGTAACATTAATTTATTTTCAGTGTCAAAGGAGGGAAGTATTAAGATCAAAGTACCAAGTTATATCAATGAAATATACAAATCGAACGATCCCATAATAAAACAAGTAGCTTTTGAATTTGCTAACGAGGTAAACGATGGGAATATAGCAAAATTAAATAAGTACTCTAAAAACGATAATATTCATAAATCCACAAAGGAATACACACATCCAAGAAATAAATGGAGTACTTTTAAAGTTGGTAGACCAACAATGAAGGTTCATTTAAGTGGCAGCTCTAGATACCCCATACCGTATCCAGAAAATCACGCTTTCTGCTTTACTAACCCAAATAATGCTCTTTGTCGTACTCTGATATGATGATTTTTACCTAATACACTTAATTTTAGCCACATTTAGTATTAATAATCAAAGTTCGCGCCAAAATTTTTTTTAATTAAGCTAGTATCAATGATATATTCAAAGTATTAATAATTTTTAAATGAATAAGCGCCAAGCAAAAGGCCGGGCCATGTATCCTTAGGTTTGGAGGGAATTCATGTAGCAGTTTGATAAAAATATTTCACTACAAGATTGAAAATCTCAACACAAACAATTCTTGCTTAAAAACAATATCCTACAACTGATGTTAAGTTCTAATCATATCATTTTTTAAATAAGACAGTGCCGCGGACAAATTTATCACATTCAGATATCAACTCAAAGATTAGCTGCAAGTTGCGCAGGAATCGATTGCGCAGTTACTTATTGGTGAGAGCAGCCACAGTTTGACGGGAACTAAATAAGAGTCGAGACACAAACGTACCAACGCGCGAAGTTGGAGAAAGATTCTAAGTTACTATTACAAACAGCAACTTTGTTTGCCCACGCTGTTTGTTTGCTGTGTGATGTTCATCTTATCTGTATTAAGATATAGAAGATATGTACAGTCAAGTTCATTAATATATATTGCATTAATATGCATTGCCAAGGATTCAAAATATTGTATACAGTAGAATGTTAAAAAATATCTTTACAATCAAATAAATCAATCATTTGTGGTCAACTTTTAGATTCATTTATATGTGACAGACTCCGTTCAATAATATGTATGCATTACGATCATAATTATGTGCGCAGTGATGGATTCATAAATATTTTGAATACGGTTTACGTTTAAACTTGTCAAACATTAGATTTTATGAAACCTTTCAAACTCTTTAGTCAAAGTTTGCGATTGGTAACATTAGTTACTGGTCGAAAAGATACATTTGTTTTTTTTCAAAGATAAAGTGTTTGACATTTACCTAATATTTTTAAAAGATAAATTTTAATTTCATCTTTATTTATTATTAAAAATGTATAGAATTGATGTATGTATGTATGTGTGAGGAAGGTATTTGGGTAATTGGGAATATCAAGAAATACTATTTCTTTATGGTGTAGAAGGTGGCTGGAAGAGGGTGATGTAAAAAGACATGTGTCGTATGGTCGACCCAGAAAAACAACTTATGACAAAGATATGCAATTGGTGGAAAAATCCCACCACGTAGCCTAGATCTTAACTTCATAGTGAATCTATGGGGGTTAATGATCCAAAATTGGGATAATAGTGAAACTCATACACAAGAAAATTTAAAGGCTCACGTTCATTCCATCTGGGATAGTTTTAGAAATCGGAATTACTGCTACAAAATGATTAAATCAATGAGGACTCGCTTACAAAATGTAATTGACGTAAATGGAGCGTACACAAGATTTAAAATTAATACTCGCTGGCTAAGCCATATTTTAAAGCGGACAAAAAAGCGCTTAGTGCAGCCACTTGTCTTTTCATATTTATGTACCTAGACTATAAAGGTATCTAACAGACATAAAATCGACGCCTTTGAATTGTAGTGCTGGAGTCGGATTGTCAGAATTCTTTGGACAGCTCACAGAACAAATGTTTCTATACTGGAAGAGCTTGAGATCCGAGTTCACCAGATGCTATCAGCAGTGTGCCGACAACGTACTACTGAAGTACTTTAACCACATACCGCGAAGGAACCCAGGCAACATGCAGAGACTTGTGGTCACTGGAAAAGTTGAAAGCAAGAGACATTGTGGTAGATCTCCAAATAGGTGGCTTGACTAGATTGTGACATAAACATTTCAATAAACTTGGCCAGCCACTATGTATAGTGCCGATCTCCGTGGAACAGAGTTAATGTTCTCACTGCTATCAAAGTCATAATCCTCAGCAATGAAGGAACAACTTGAAAGAAGAAGCTATTTTTTATATATAAAAATGTATTAAAGTTCATTGAAATGTTTTTATTTTGTTGATGTTCCTTTCAATTTTTGGTTAATAATTTTAAGAGAAGTTAGTTCTTTTTTAGTTACAGAAAAATAAATAAGTTTTCCAGTCTTATTTTTTTTAATTCGTATACTCTATTCTACAAGTAACGAGTTAAGTAATACAACGAGAACACATTGATTTTGATATTAATCAGCAATGAGCTTATATATACAGATCATTGTTAATCAGAATCCTAAAAACGCTAGCTAGTTACGCGACGTTGCCCAATGGGCAGTTGCACGTATTGGCAACGATGCATTATTACTTGCATATAAGGTACTGCAAAATGAATTCAATTTGAGTGAAATTCTCGTATCTATAAGATATTTATGAATATTTGTCTAGTCAGATATTTTTGAATCCTATGCTATTGAGTTATATTTGATCATATGGCTGGTCACAAATTATCGTAGTGTCCAGGCATATATTATTGAACCAATTACATGATGATATATTAATGAACTACAGACTGTAAAGATATTTTTTAACATTCTAGTGCATACAATATTTTGAATCCTTGTCAATGCATATATTAATGAACTTGACTGTATGTAATAAAGCTTCTACTACTTTACGATCTTTGAGAGTTTAAAGTACGCAACATTTTTAAAGTAGACGTTTAGCAATTCATGAAATTTATTGCTCTCAGTTTATCTGCTGGCGATCTAAAATAGACATTGAAATTAAGTATCCGATTAATGAGAATCTTAATACTACTTATTTGCTTATATAAACAGACTACAATTAAATACCATAATCTATTTTCCACCACCAATAAGGTCTTTAAGGATAAGAGGGAAAAAAACTGAAAAAATTTCATCACTTTTATTATGTTAAGAAACTTAATTTTGACAAATTTCTGTTACTATGTTTAAAATAGCTTTCTTATTACTATACTGAATTTCATTTTCCTTTAAAAATCATTTCCCAAAAACATGCACAAAGATAATTATCGTATTCATTTAGTAATATTGAGGTAGTTATTAGTTTCAGAACTTATACCAATCATATAATGATTCTAAAATAACAGTAAAACTCAAAGAAAATTTAGGAGGAAAATTGTATGCTATAAACTTTATCGTGAACAAGTGTAGAATAAAAAAAACAATGTTTTGTAATGTGTATTGGACCTTAGTACATTCTTTTGAGAAGCAACACTTAACAGCTCCCCCTAAACTAAGAACATACAAAGTGTATAATGGGAGTGGTAGCTAAAATAGTCCAGAGTCGAAAGGGACCACACTTGACTAGTTGCACAAAACAGTGGATTTCATTTATAACGGCCTCAGTTATAACAACTTTTTAGTTATAGCGTGAACACTTTGAATTTATAGTTTTAGAGAAAAATCATTTGCCTATATTGACTTCGAATATAGCTCCGATTCAGAGTATTAATATTAATGAAATATTTGTAACAAGTTCTTAGAAATTTCAGATATTGCGACCGATTCTACACACAAAAATCGAATAAACAAACCTTTACAAAGGTTCATATGCAAGGTTCGTGCAGCAGCTGTAATAAAACGTTTTTTTCATTAAATGGTCCGATAGTTAAATCTAAGAATCAGGTGATATTATTAAGTGGACATTAGGAGATATGTATACACATTGCGCAGCTATATTGTCTGGCAATAGATATTGTTTTCTTTCTTTCTACTAATGTATATAGTAACTTTTGGATTATAGTGGTCCCTTTAATGTCTTTATAAACGAAATCTACTGTATATACAAAATCAATTATTACCCGACCTACTTCAAGGAATCAAGAGGTCAGATTTCGACGTGGATCATATAACTTACGACGTATATTATAAGAATACAAATTACTTCCAGATTTGAGCGTACTACCCCCACCATACACTGCTTTTCGTCTTAGAGCTTGAAACATGTAAATTTAAGCCATCGCTTATGGAGCTTGACAGAACTCTTACATCAGTGTGAGATTTAAAAGAGGGGAATCAGAATCTTTTAGGTACACGCAAGTCCACTTTCGATGTTCATTTCAAATTGCTTCACTCATTAAAATATGACCTATAGCAAACTACTCTAACAATTTGCAATAGAATAATTTCTAAATATCCACAATAAAAATTAATGTATACTCAAAGCATACATGTAAATGACAAAAACCCACTCTTTACACTCAAAAACATGAAAGTGGGCCACATGTACCTAAATCAACATAAAAATGCTTCTTTCACCTTTCCCAAATTATAAATAACTTATAATTGAAAATTAAAAATATAAAAACATGCATAGCTAATAATATTGTGATTGAAGAATTTATAATTAATTGGATTCTTTAGGCTGGAGTGTAATGTCTGATCTGATGTGATGATAAACTGTGATAAAAAAATAACATTAAATTAAGCAACATATACTGTTCACAATCAAGGTTTAAAAATTCTATTGTAACAAGTTGCGCAGGGTTATTGATAATGCAAAATAAAATTGTTAAATCGTTTAAAATAATACCTTAAAACGTACGAGATTTCTAATACAAAATATAGTCGCACATCCAATCTTTCACATGCGCCTATTTAACAAAGAACAACAAAGATGCGAAGGTGAACAGTAAAAATGCTTCTCCATTTTGCCACTTACACTTTATGTCGCGTTAGATGGAAAAAGAACATTTTCGATTAAATCCAGCCTACATGATTGTGTGAATATATAAATAGTAAATTCCTGTAATAAACTAAGTTTAAAAATTAATTGTTTAAAATCCATATTATTTCTCTATGATAGTCAAAATTGTCAGAATAATAGTTATTAATTCAATATTCAATTATTTCCACAATATAATAATCAAATACAAACATGCACATTAAATTGAAATCTCTAATTCAGACGCTCACACTTCAAATACACAAAAAGTGGTTACACACATTTCATTGTAATATAACAGTGGAACCATCATTAAACAAGGATGATAAAATATTATATAAGCGAGAATGACGTAATATGTAAGTAATGGGCGCGGGGGCGCGGGGGCGCTGCGGCGGGGGTGTAGTTCAGTCTCGTGGCCGCACGCCCCCTTCGCCTCACCTCAACTTAAACTACTTCACAACGATACAATTAAACAACTAAAACTATTTATTTTCTGCATCCTAACATTATAAATCATAATGTACCCTCTCTTGCTTACATTTGGAAGGAATAAACAACATGCCTATATATGTACACTCTGTTGCAGTGAAAGTAACCGATCGTTTCATCTCGTATAAAAGCCGATGCTGGCGTTATTTGGCTGGCTTTAAGCATTTCAGTAAATATTCTACTCTTTATTATTTTACCGTGACCCAACAGAAAGCCGTTTTCTCTAGTCCATTTTGTATATTTCTTTATTATAGTATATTTGTGTGGGAACATTTATGGATATCAATATCACACATTAATAATAAACGACAATTATTCAAAGTTCATTCACAGTGATATTTTCTAAATCTTTCTAACATAAATTACTATAAAATAGTGTACACGCACCATATAATGAATGGATATGCTGTTTGACAAATACAGGGAGAGTGTACCTGTTGAAGCAAGTCTGCATTTCTATATGAATGGCGTGGACGCAAGTTTGTCAAATCAATGGTTCGATCCAGTATTTCGGTTTGAAACGTCGAACGGGATATAGCGTCTTGAATGGAATGTTATAATGTTCTGTTACAAACAAAGTACCCATTCATTTTACACAAAGAACACACTTTAATGAAGAAGGCGAACAATTGCGTTGAGCCGATATTAGACAGTTCATTGCTGTCTTTTAATTAGGATGAATCAACCAACTGGTCAATATAAACCAAGAATTCCCAAAGTGGTAGATATCGACCCCCTGGAGTCGAACATAAAAACGAGGTCTAAAAAAATCGACTCCTATTAATTAACACAAGTTCTTATTTAAAACTTTCAACATACTGTTAAAAGTTATGTTACGTGTGTGGTTTTTCTTTATCAAAAAATAATTACCTACTTAATTATTTCTACGTAATTTGTATTCATAATTATTAGGTACAATTAATATTTACTTTTCATTTTGTTAAATTTTGATGAGAAAATGATGTCAAGTTTACTCACTTAACGAACCGAAAAGTTTTTAAAATGGTGCAAATATTTTGTATCAATACGAAAAAAAAACTAGAAATAGAATTTTTAACGTAATTTGGCTAAAGGGGTCAGTTCAGAGGGGGGGGGGTCTCTTGACCAAAGTAATTTGAGAATCCCTGATATAAACAAACCTGAATCATTCGATGATATTGAATAAAATACCGTCGTGTCCTTTCAACCAAATTGAACTAGTTTAATATCAGCGTTACGACGCCTATTCCTCTTTAAAATGTTTACAATGCTATTGAACTGAATTAACAGTAAACCGTTAAAATTCACAAATGAACTTTGCAAGTAACAACTACGTTACGCGGTATCATTTTATGTCTGGAGTTTCATGTGTAATTTAACATGCAACTGATCATGTGGAACCTTAGAATCTCAATAGGTCAAATCATTAAATAGATATAACAACGATCTGTTATCATTGAATATATAGCTAATATCGTCACATTGACTGGGAAAAGTAATTTGACTATTAAAATTTCAAACTATACTTCCATCAAAACTGTGACAGCAAAGTACTGACCTCGAAAAAAAATTATAATTTTTTTTAGATCTTAATATGCTTAAGTGCATGTTAAAATGTAATACAATAAGATATCAATGAATGTCAAAACTATCTTTAGAAAGAAACTTGTTACAGGGAGGTCTTTATGATTATTTCATAGTATTAGGATTGGAAGTAGCATTGGAATGGTGAGGGCTATCTAGCGACAAGGATTCAAACGCCTATTAAACTATTGGAAATATAGTTTCTTAGTGAAACAATAATAGACACATCAAATGCTATTAATAATACTCTTTCCAATATGGAAATGATGCATTACTTAAGACATCTGTGTATTTGGTAATGTTCTCTTGTACATTCATTAAGCGCGACAAACAAAATTGAGTAGACTCTAATGCAAACTACAACGAACATTTATTTACATTAGTAACATTTACACGAAGTATGATTATACTTAGATGTTACCCAAGAAGCTCGCCGCGTGTCTTTACATACAACTTGACCGTCGTTTAGATGGAATAAGTTATTCCTGTGAAATTTAAATAAATGACATTTTCGCATGACAACTTTGGTGGTGTTGATATTAAAGCCTCTGGTTATGATTTTATTTGCATCTCTACAGGCTAATATTTTCACAGATGAATAGTCATGAGCGTTGTTCATAATTGAATTAATATACCTTGTTTCAAACATTTGATTGATCGTAGTTTGTTTGGTTTCCACTATGCCGATTGATGTCACAGGCGAAACATTAGTCGCCGCCGGTAACTACGAGTACCGCCTCAATCAGAGTCCAGTCTTAAAATACTTCTTTATAGGGGAGTAGGAAACGTTATTCCATCTAAATGAGTAGTGGTAAATATGCAGACCAAAAATTGATTGAATCAAGACTGAAAAAATGGTCTCCAAGTCAAACTATAAGTCCATTATTTTACGAATATGTTACGTTTATAGTTATTTTTTTATGTATTTAATGCCAATGTGAGATTTTTATCAATAATATGTGGAAGCAGTACAAATTTTTAGCATATTATTTCACGCACACCAAGAAACTAATAACTCTGACATTTGCTCACACCTAAAATAAAATATCGTCCTTATTACATGCAAATAAAATTCTAAATGGAATGCAAGGAGACGACTTGCTGCAACGGACTGTGACAATGTTCGAGAAACCCTTATAATGGTTAAGTGTCCGGACGATTTAGTGGTTTAGCTGATAACGGCTAAAACTGTCACAATTGTGACAACATTTTTGTCCGTGTTTACATTAAAATTTAAAACCCAAAGAATCACCACACGACGAGATTACAAAGAAAATTAGAATTACTGTGATGCATATAATGTGCAAAAAAGAACTTTTCGTAAATAGTTATATACTATTGTGATGCAACAGGTGGTGAAATATTTGCACGGGGAGGGGCCCAACTAGCCAGTAGGCGGCGCCAAAACTCCGCCCCTTGAAAATCTCAAATCATGTTAAACCTAAACTGAGAAAATGTATTAAATAACACAATACATCCCCATTTTTTTTTTTGCCAAAACTTCCATATATTATTATCACAATTATAAATATAAACATCTAAGTTTTCAATAATTTTGATATTATTCACTTAATCTTAATCTCTCATAGTTAAATACCCTCTCACTTGGCACAATTAAAACGCAAGCCTTACATTTGAATAATAAAACTTCCATTCGATAGAGCCGAACAATAATACGATTACAATCGCACCATTATAGTGTCGTCGCAATGAAAATTTTCAATTATCTTCATAAAACGATTATAAAGCTAACAAAGACAAAATTACAAAGAAAACGATCAACAAATGTTACTTACAAATTAAAAGTCATAAGGTTACCCTCCTTACTTCCCAACAATTACTATTATATCAAAAATATTTATATGCGCATCCACATATGGACGACATAATATAAGTCCCATATCGATGTACGAGCGGGCGCACCGCTCCGCCGGGGCGCCCGCGTAGTCTAATCAATTAAGCCGCGTTTTCACAATTAGAGTTGGCTCGGACCGAGTGCACTCGGATGTCTACTCGGAAGATACTCGTATTATGTAAACACCGTACTCGGACGTCGGTACGCTCGGATTAGGTGTTTACATAATACGAGTATCGTCCGAGTAGACATCAGAGTGCACTCGGTCCGAGCCAACTCTTATAGTGAAAAAGCGGCTTTACGGCCGTCGCGGGGCCAACGCCGTCTGCACGACGTACCTTACACCGGCACGAAGCCCAGAGCCTCGTTAGTGTCCCTTCGACCGCTCGTCGGCCAATCGCTCAGCTCGGTGCAACGTGCTTCATACCAAAATCGGCGTTACACTCTTTGGATTGCACCCAAGGCTCCGCAACAAGTCTACCAACATTGCATCCTCCAAATTCGTTTAGGCCTATCTAACTTATACATATACCCCCTTAGAAATAATTAAGAATAATATTAATCTTCTAGAGAACTTCGCGAATTTTGCGCATAATTAAAACTATCGCGTTTTTAATACGACTTCCAATTTCCACTGTGAATGTCCACAATATGACATCTATCTATCATTAAGTTGTAATAAAACACGCTTTACACCTAACTATAGTTTTAATTAAATAAGGATTATAATAGGGCTTTTCTCAATCCGTTAAGTTGCGGTGGCAACGCATAGATTTTATTCATAAGGGCAATAATGTATAAGTTATGGAACTAAAAGCCAATTGTATCAAAATTTAATTAAAAATTTCTAATGAGTAATATTAGTAGTGGAAACGCTAGTCGGATGCATTCTTTGCGATGCCAGGAGCACAGTTACTTAACACCCAACGCACGCGACGGTTCTATCAAAAAAACCATCTTATGACATTATTACACCAGCATGCAGAAACTCCGTGTATCATCTAAAGAAATATTCTTAAAATATACTTGAATATACTTGCTAAGCATCCGTTTGTCCATTGAGCCTCCTCGTTAAAGCAATTTCGTGAATATTAAACGTTCCTAGTTAGTTTTTCCCACACACCCTTTCAAATAATATAACAGTTAAGTGAAGTAAGTGAATGTAACAGATTAATCTATTAAGTTATAACAAAATAAAATATTTGTATGTATTTAATTCTGTGTGTATAAAATTGTTTGTTGCTACCGATATTGCTACTAACATGTGTATATGTAATGTATAGAGAACATAATCATCAACTATTGCAATCTGTTTTAACTTTGTAAAATGGTACTGTATAACATGGTATGAAAACAATATAACAACATCACTATCGTTAAAAATAGTGTATATGAATAATATTAAATACAATATATAAATATTCAATCATTAATTATCAACATACTTAAATCCCGGTTTAAAATATTGATTTATCAATAGTATTATAATTTACTACAATTAATATAATTATGTCAACAACAACATTTGGACTTATGCTGTCAACAACACAACAGCCTGCCTGTGCAGTAATCAGAGTAACAATTCTTTACTCATTTATCATCTGCAATACTCTTAATGAGATGTGGATAAAATATGCCTATCGAGTCATACATACAGTTTTAATGGACCATTACTGATGGGTAATTTTACGAGACAAAAAAAGAATCCACCACCGGAATTGTAATAAAAGATAAAAATAACGAGGAAGTAGACATAAAAGGTATTTAAGTTCGAGACAAATTAAATGTAATGTCAAATCATTATATGTCGTCTGAAATGTTACAATTACCCATCAGCAAGTTACCGTAGCCACTGTCTGTGGCGGGTGGCTGGCTTGAGGTGCGACATGCGACTGCTGCGGCTTCGGTTGTGCTTGTGGCGGCGGGTGTGATGTGGCGGCGGGGTGGTGTGGCGGTGAGGGCGCGCGGGAGTTAAGTGGGCGTCGGGGGGGGGGGGGGGGGTCGGGGTCGTGGCGGGAGCGGGGGCCGCTTACTGCTGCGCGGGCGGCGGGGGCGCGGCGCGGCGTCGCCCCGGCGCACTCGCCTGCGCCACCATGGCGCGGATACGCCGCTGCGCAGACTGCACAGACAAACGCACGTATTGTGACAATAATTCGCAACTTTAATAACATATTTGATAATTTATTCACTTTTAAATAACTAGCGCTTCAAACATATTACTCACGTCAAAAAATGTATGCATACTTCCCTATACATTTGAAATGAGAAATATACATAGCTGCTGTTAACTACACATAAATTTGTCGCCACATACAGTTATTACATTCATATTAGAATAATGCACCCTCTCACTTAAATTATTTTTGCGTTTTACAGTATTCTAGTAAAGTGGCAAAATTAACAATTTTTACAATGAAATAGCAACCATTCTGAGATAAATGTAATAGCAGGCTATGGGCTCTAGTTGTTGCTTATCTGCATATAATAATTGAATTCGCATGTATAGTATAACAATTCACATTAGTATTGCTAAGTAACACGATATACACATTCTAGTTTCATTCATCATCACACAAGCCTATATAAAGTTTCCACCTTACACATATTAACTCTTATAACATATTATTCAGACTTAAGCACATGTAGTTACATTAGTCCACTTTATTTTAAAAATATATATATATTTCGCCCGTATTACTGCTTTACAATTCAAGTGATACACTTTTTTAACTTACCTATGTCGTTGTATCAAAGGGGGCATTGTATAACAGGAAAATGCCATCTTGTGACACCTTTTAACTTAAATGTGCTCTTCCACTGTATGTGTCAACCCGCTTCAGGTGAATGCTATAAAATTTAAATATGTTATTATGCCACGGTGAGTCGCATTATCACTAAGATGATAGCTAAGCTATTACTTCACCATCGTAATTCGCAAAGGCTAGAAATAAGTAATCAAATGTATTATACTTATCTTACATTAAATATGGCAAGCAGCATATTGTTGGTCAACATATTGGACTTGTAACTACATGTTTAGTAAGAGTGATTAACTTGCATGAACCATTTATTCATCACACATACATAAAAAATTTATGTAACAAAATTAGTTTTCGCAATAGCATAACAAAATGCGCGAGACGTTATGAAATAGAAGGTAGTAATGAGTTACTTTTCAAGGATTCATGATATATGAATGCTCATTAATGTTTCCGAATGTTATATACAACATATCATTTATGTTTATGCATAAATCTTCTAACACAGTCAGAACTCACTCTTTGTTTGTGGCATGTTAATGCAATCTTCATCATAGAAATTATTTCCTTAATACCTTATTTGATTAAATTCAATTTCTTATAATCAACATAGTCAGTTCTTTTATCCTGCTTTTTTGTGTCATCATACAATTCTTTTACTAGACTTCAAGAGCATTTTAGTATAAATTAGAAATGCATTTCATTCATTTTGATACTTATACCAATTGGAACTGATATACCCAATGGTATACAAAGGAGATTATTTCAAAGTCAGTCTTTAGTTTCCTTGGCTTGTTACCATAATTGACAATCTCAGAATATAATTAAAATTCTACTTCAACTTCAGGTCAAGAATCAGGCTTCAAACTGGTCAATGGAGATTATCTTTCTCGCTTAATAGTTTTATAGTCCTTACATTAATTAAATACAGAGGTCAAATTGTGCTTTCAAACACCCATCTTTGGCATCATTATTATGAAGTAATTTTTTCTTTCTCTTCATCTTATTATGACACAGACAAGATTTATTCCATTTCACCATAGTGTTTGTTACATGCTCAGTACAGATGCTTTGATTAGCAAATGTTAACATTCCAGAAAGTTATTTAGTATTTATTTCGAGCGTCAAATCTTCAAGTGGCCTTGGCGATATCTACTATGCTCTTTGTGCCTATTATGGTATATTTCTCGTAATCTTAAAAAAGCTATTATAAACACTACACAATAAATATAGCAGTAGAATCAAATTTGAGAAATGATGATTAAAACGCCCTGCACATTAAAACTATTCACCTCAATACACAAAGCCCGTTTCAAAATATGAAACCACCGTAACACATACCTGTACACTGTAGAATGCTCCTACGATGTGCACTGTAGTGTCGTGATCCTGCTGCTGGGTGCCCTGCTGCTGCGGCTGCTCGGGCAGTTTTATAAGGGAGCCGGTGACGCGCTGTAGCTCCCTAACGTTCTGCCCGCCCTTGCCAATGATCCGTCCAACTTGGGAAGATGCCACCACAATCTCAACAGTTAGTCGTACATCGTCAGAGCCAGACATGAAACCCTCTTCTCGCATCTTCTCAAATATCAAATATTGAGCCTGAAATTTTATTTTAACCCTCAAAGTGTGAATTGCAATTGTTGAACTAAGAAATTCAATGTCAATTAAAAATTACAGTTTAATGTAATTCTCGAGAGGATGATATGGAATAGTCGGGACTACTTTGGACTAGACAAAATAGGAACCAATGACCGACTATGGTGGAGGAATTTGTTGGAAGGACAAGCTGAGAAAGGATATAGTTACTAAATATTATTTTAGTACAAATGTAATGTCGCTCAGTAATAAAGGCTATCTTCATCATAAAGTTTATGATATCAATCTACTTGCTCTAAGCGCCTTAATTTTGAGAGATCGAACAGGATACCCAAAATGCATGTCAAATTCATACACATAGTACACATAGTGAATTCCACATGCACAGATAAAAAATAAGAACTTTTACTGCTAATATGAAGACGCCGTAAAGTATGACACATATATATACCAACTAAAACAGCACACAATATAGTAATAAATTAAGATATTTAGCTCATACCTTCCATTGAGCCTCTGGTGTGCCAACAATAGTAACTTTGCGCTCTTGCTGAGCGTTCTGGTTTTCGCCTTGCTTGTCTTGTTCCAAAGGAGCTATCTTGACAGAGGCAGTGCTGAATCTAATAATATTACGGATGTGCGAGCCCTTGGTGCCGATGATTGCTCCCACAGCATTGTTTGGGATGTATAAATATGTAGTCTCCTGAAACAATATTCAAATACAGATTTACTCAACTAATAATTCCTCCCAATGTACCTGATTAGACCATTTTAGTAGCGCGGCAAACGTCCGACAGTGTACGAATCGTCTAAGCGGAACAGAGCTAAGAATAAATACCGAGCAACGCTGCAGTTACCGCTTGCGAATAAAGATCAATATAGATTATTTACATGTCGGAACCGGTCTGCACTTTACTGCGCAAACCAAAACTGCTGATCAGAATTAGAAGTTGTGAATTGTACGACACAAAAAAGCTAAAAATTTCATGATTGCATGAATTCAGCAGACAGGCAGATGGCTCACCTGATGGAAAGTGATTGCTACTAATGTGCTGCTGCCTCTAAATATGAAATAGCCTTCTTTACAATCAGTACATTACAATCACTTTAGGGATTGAAGGGATAATCATTCAATCAGTTTCAGAGTTTCTCTGTCATTGGAACTGTTTTTGTGTATTTATATAAGGTTGTCTAATAAAACAAGCCTCTGTAGTTTTAAGCCTTTGCCGACTTAGATTATTGGAGTAGAGTCCCAGGGTCAACTCTTGACAGAGTAAATTTTGTAAATGACATTCTATTACTTACTATGGTCTGGGAGTCTGGGATCAGCCCCAGAGTTTTTACCTTCATTTGACAACATAGAATGAGTTGGTCTTACAATAAAAGTTTGGGCTCAGTATCAATATGAGATGTCCTGAAAGGGGTTTAGATAGTATTTGATGCCTGCAGATTTGCAGGTTTTACACATAGGCCACTGCATTTTTTTCTTGATGACATACAGCAGACAGCCTAACGGCCCGCCCGAAAGAAAAAGATTACAATCACCTACAGAAACTTGCAATAGCAAAGGTCGTAGGAACTCGCTGCCGGCATAGAAAACGTTGTGCAGTTTCCTCAGGATGGTATACATAAGTGGTATAATATACATTTGTGTTTCGTCGGTGGATATAATATTCATTAACAGTGGCGAATGTACCTGAGAGTCGCCGGCGCCCTGCTGAGCACCGCCCTGGCCGGCCAGCGGCGCGTATATGGGCGGCGGGAAGGGTGGCGGCGCGCCGCAGAAGCCGCGCCCCGTAGACATCATCGCCATCGGATGCAAGCCCGGGAACATGATGCTTTGCGGTGCCAGCACCTGCAGCGACAAAAACCACATTTATAGATAAACATCAACACACCACATACTGGCAGAAATCATGGGCATCAAACATAAGTGAATGAATACTTTTGGGAGATATAATTGTTAAACGCCGACAAAAGTGAATGCACACCTGCAGTTTATTCTTCATTATTCCTTTCCCGCATTTGAACATTTGTTTACTTTGTGTTTAAAATTTGTAATTAGAAAAAACATCCTGCTCGTTTATGGTCGAAGGTGTGCGGTACGTTTTCTGGGAAATTGCATCAACGCTTGCCAGGTAGACATATGGCATCGGTGCGTTATAAAGCAATGGCCCAATGCAGAGAGGACAGTCAAGCGACGATTACGATACGAGCAAGACGTGTGAACATTTAATAAGTTATATAGTGACGGACTTAGTGCGTTATTGAATCGTGTATTACGTTTGAACTTATTGTGTTCAGTTATATTTGTACCTTGTACCGTTTGTATAGTTCTAATAAATTCAATAGTAATCCAACGGCATATTTTAATTCGAGTCCTGAAACTCGTAACAATACAAATATAAATACATACACGTAATATTTATTGTTCTTAATACAGGAAAGTATTACCAAATTAATTTTTGGTATGCAAAATGTTATAATGTGGATAGATTAACTTCGAGAATTCAAAAACATATGACGACACTTAATGCCTCATAACACGAAGTTCGTTGGTACCAACCAGCTCGACTTATATACTTTTAAAAAGTAACCACAGAACAAATTTTCAGTTAATTATGTTTAGAATAGCAACATAATTCTTAAATACAAACAGGATCTAATTAATGTTTGGAGTAATATTAGATTAGAGCAAAAGTATTTCACATACCTGCAAATCATTTTCATAGCTCTGGCGTAATTTGGCTGAAATTTGTGACTCTGCTTTAGCCATATTTTCGATGGATCCCTTCACTGTAATGATCCTCTCCAGATTGAAGCTGTTGATATCATTTATGGAAGATACGGTAATCTTTGTGTCGGTTTCTTGCATAATTCTTTTGATGGTATTGCCACCCTTTCCAATTATGCGGCCAATCAAGTTGTTGTGTGCCAGAATTTTTAGGCAGATCTCACTGAAATATAATCAAAGTACCACTCATTAGGAACGTATAGGGGATATAGAAATATCATCAGATACAGTTAATAATAACATTTTTGAAGGACATAATGAAACACATACCCTTTGTTGGTGTTGTTGGCCTCCTGTTGCATTACTTCTAGAATCCTCTTGCATGCATTGGTGCAGTTCTCTGGATTACCGTATATGGTGATGGCCTTCTCGAGCGAACCCACGTTGTCCTTGCGATGGACGTCGACGCGGGCCCGGCTCTGCTGAGTGATGAGGCGGATCGTGCTGCCCTGACGGCCAATGATGGCGCCCACCATGTCACTTTGCACGAGCAGCCGCAACGGGAAGTCGGTGGGTCGCGAGCCGCCGCCAGGAGCGCCGCCGCCGCCGCGGCCGCCGCCGGGACGCCCGCGCCTCCCGCCACGGGCATTCTGCTCGGCCGCCTCCACCTTGATGCGGCTACCCTCCAATTCGCACCCATTTAAACCGTTTATAGCTCTGAAACAATCATCACACTAGTACCATTTGGATAGTACAATACAAACATAGCCATGCGTAGCTAAAGTATTAAAAGAAATATACAACATGTAAAAGTTTGGCAACCAATAATGGATCAAGTTCTTTTACATCCATTATGTATATATATATTTCTTCATGCATCGCGATACGATTTAAAGCCAGGGCCAGAGAAGGAAAAACAATAATAATAGTGATTAAAATCAACACTAGTTTCCGCTTAAAAATGGCCGCTGTGACAGATATTTTACCGGCAAACTAACCATGAGGATAAAAATTGTACAATTTAGTTATTTATAAGAAGAAATGATATTTTAATATGCATATCCGCCACCTTATGTCAACTAGACACATAAAAGAAATGAAAGGAGTATGTTCAATAACTAAGAAGAACCAATGAGCGCAGCCAGAAATTTTTTGAACATGTCAACTGAAGATGAATAAATTAGAAATAGCGATAGAATTGTTTTATATTAAATAGAAAAAATCACACGCGACAAACACATGCATAAAAAGTGCAGGAAGAAGTAAGCCAACCAATGTGCCCTTAAACAGAAGTGAGGCGCTTGGATAGAGCATCCAAATAGGTGCACGAGACAGTCATACTCACTGCTGCGCTTGCTCCGGGCTCTCGAAAGTGATAAACACCGCTTGGGCGTTGGCATCGCGCGAGTTCGCTTTGTCGCAATGTTGCACGTTGCCGTATTGTGAAAGCAGAGGCTCGATGTTGTCGAAGCGCACATGCAGAGGTAGCCCACTGATGAGTACTTTTGATGATCGGCTGTGAGAAGCGACATTACCACCAGATAATTTTGGGCGAATTTACATATAGAATACAATTTTCTTACACAACACCTAATTTAAGAAAAACAAATCAATGAAGTGAAATAATACTAATATTAGTAATGCATATTTATTTGATAGTCAAGACAGTTTTCGAGATTTAAAATTTTTAAAGAATGAAAAAGTTCCATAGACAATATATATGCATTTCATATTCAGTCTCAAATAGGAAAAATACATTAAAAGAATCTCTGGTAAAATATATTCTGCCGATAAAACTGTTTAGCTCAGACCAAATAACAATACGTAAAGTTTTACGACGTAAAGAGCATGTGGCGAGAGTGATACATCGTTAGGTTGTGATAGATATTAAAACAGCAAATTATCTATAGAATGTCATGCTATATGATGATCTCTAAGCCGATTTAAAAGGGTTCATGTTTGTTTTTCAATTTGTATGAATGAACCAACATGATCCATATAAAGATGAACTGGAGTAATTCATTATCATTGAGATCCGTCGTGGCCTTTGAATTCTGTGCCTTTCAACCAAATTGAATCAATTTAGGTGATCCGCCAATATATAACCATATTATTCAAACTTTTACCATTGGTCAAATGTTTCACCAGCTCTTAATGAATGCCAGGTCTTAGTATCGTAATACCCATTCATTAGCAAACTACCGGTTCAAATTTGACATAAACTACATACAAACAAGTAAATTTTCTAAATTTGATGAAGTAAAAGGATCGATATAGGCCCGTACACGCTCTATTTCTATATATCGCTGCGATTTTATTATCGCAAAAATTGTAGCATAATAATATTATGACACCGCTACGCAATGGAATAATTCTGCAGACTTAAGATTGTGACGTGTGTTATTTTTCAGCAAAATCTGATGTAACATAATATGAAGCTCTATCGAAGCGCGCGCTCAGTTTAGCACCGGATTTAATTTCTGTAGCTTGCTGCAGTTTTGAAGCGCACTATGAGACCCCGCACTTGGCTACAAGCATCCTTAGGAGTCACAAAGTGTATAATAATCCGGAATCTTGAGCGATGACCTTGGTCTGCGAGTAAAATTTCAGATCTCTGTCGAAGTACGATGCAGGACACAAGGGTGAAGCAGGGTGGAGAGTTAAGCATTTCCATCATGCGATTGGGTCATAAGGCGACTTATGGTCGTGAGTTACCAGCGTCTATCATAGGAAATACCGAAAGAATCTTTTACATCGATATATCGCAGAATTTTGGCGGGAACTTCAAGGATGACGTTTTGCTGTGCCCTTTTAATTAAAAAAAATGTATAAGTCAGGACACAAATTAATAACAACATTCTTTACTTATATGTAGGTATTAACAAAAGTTAGTTTTTATGGATTTTTTTTGGTCTTGTGCAGAACCTGTAATTGTTTAACGAAATGTATTTGAAGTGTACATGTATAAATAAAAGTCACCCCTAATTTTTATATTTTAACTATATAGTTTTATGTATTTCACATAAATTATGCCAGAAGATTCTGAAAAAAAATATTTCGTATATAAAGACGGATAGACGGATGACAGTCTTGGGAATTTTATATGGGTGGGTCCCCAGACCAGTTTTTGCCTGAATGGCTAAGGAATCTTAACAATTAAACATCAATAATATTATAAAATTAAACATGCCGTTTCTTTACATTGAAGCATTTAAAAAACAACTGAAATAGACTAACATTTTCGTAAGTTAGTTAGCGACTAGTATACATAATAAAACTACGTTTTAACGTCGGAATACGGCGCTTCGTACGTCGGATTAACAAAAATCTAATAAATTAACGCGCTTAAAACCGTTAAAACGTAGTTTTATTATGGAATAGACTATACGAGTATTAAACGACGGAAAACACGACAATTTTTTTTTATTTCTTGTTTGTCGGTTCGTTTGAGTTTCACGTAAAAACTACTGGGTCGATTTTGATGCGGTTTTCGCTAGTTGACAACAAATTCTTAAGATTTTACTTTTTATTCTGGGAAACGCGCGGGAATTTTTCTGGGAATGATTTAAAACGGCCAGATTGTAAAAGGCGAATTCCAATGCGATTTTTTCATTGATCGATAGCAAATTTTATGTAATAAAATGTGTGATAATTTTTATCCCGAGAATCCCAAGAGAATTTTCCCGGAAGAGGTTTATAGTTGTTCGGGTGCATAAAAAATAGTTACAGTTTTCACTACATCGATAGTTTAAATTCTTTTTTAAATACTATGTGTCCCAGAAATCCAGCGGGAATATAAAGTCAAGCGTGGACGAAGTCGCGGGTATATCCTAGTATAAAAATATAATTATAATTATTAACAATGCCTATTTTCGTACCTTTCGGGTAAAGGGACAAAAGCTAATATTATCGATATATCGCTTCCCGTTGGCTACGCTCAATTAACCCAGTTTTATGTTCTGTTTAGGGTTGCAACCTTTTTTTAAAGAAAATAGTATTTTGTTTTTTAACCGAAATATATAATACTTTTGGAAATTTAAGGGACAAAAAAGTAGAACACATTTATTATTCATATATTATTTAAATTATTTTAAATTTTTGTTATTATTGAATTTTCCATGTGTATTACCATTTTGCTTTGGCCAGCAAGAATAATTGTTTTTAAATAATCATGAAAATCATAACAAAAAGCGCGACAGTTAATTGGTGATGAAAATATAGTACATTCGGTACTATATTATTTTTTACAGTATAAAATACAATTGGCTAAAATGTACATAGTTTTGTACCCAGGGCCACAGAAATAGAATTTAGAATGATAACCAACCAAATTTATTAACTTAAGAGTTCTTATTGCTAAAATAATCCACAACACCCGACATTCTCTAAGTTACTGTGATGCTGGCCGAATCAGCACCAGTAGCGTTGAAGCCAAATCGTTAAAAAATATAATAGAATACGCTCAATCCTCTTCCGCAGACTGTTCAAGAACCATGCCGGAAACTATACGTCGCTACGCTAGCTACAAAAATTACAAAATGGCGGATCAGCGCTGCACGCCGAGAAGCGAGGATGACATCATCCTCGCAGGCCCCGCGTAGCTCGCCAGACGATGGGCGCACACGACCTTTTTCCCGCCCCGCGCACCTCAGCAACGCAGAGCTGAGCGCCATTCACAACTACGTTTCGTTGCACCCGTTCATCGCATGACCCCGCCGTACTCATAACGAATGCTAATGTGTATTGTGTATCTATCTACTAACTGCTCACCAGCCCTTTACACTAAAAACCAATACGACTTAAATTGTAGAACATGGTTGAAATGTGCTGAATGTTTATTAATCCAAATTAGGTGTTTCTACCATACAGCAAGTTTTAGTGTACTTGATAAAATTATTATAACATAACTAGCAAGATTAGAGCCGAGTAGTCCACACGTGGTAAAATACATAAATATAGAAAACAGATAGACCATCGGAGATTCATCTCACAAACTAATTCAGCGTATATAGGCTTATGTACTAGCACGTAGCAGTTAAGATTTTTCTTTAGTCTTAAGCATTGAGGTATAACATGTCTAGAGAGAGCATTGCGAACTAGAGGTGTGTAACTCCTGAGTGATTAACTCAAAAGATATATATCCGACGCGAAGAGTGATTAGATCTGTATATCACTTGCGTTCAAAATGTGTCTTTATATCTTTAACTCTTTCGTTCATTCCTGTTCCACGCGATGAGAAAGAATGATTAGCCCGCGCACTGCGCATGCGTAGTGAGTGAACGAGGAAACCGAATATAATAGCAAGCCAAAATAAATCGTAACACTATAGTTTTATGGTGTAATTTTGTAATATTAACTTAAAGTCAAAGGCCATCTAAATGGCGGGTATGTTATTTAAATGTCAGATATTTTGCGTTGCCACAGGTACGCGTGTCGGCTCTGCTAGTATATCACTCACAGATAATAACTCATCTTGTCTGCAATTGACACTGACACTATTCACTGTAAAGATAAAGAATTAAAGATATAAAAGAGTGATATATATCTTTGTATCAAAAAGATATATATCACTCTTTTCTTCTTGTTGAGTGATATTTCCCATTACTATTGCGAACAAACAACATCGCCAAAAACGGCATCAAAAACGCGAAGCGTTGCTATATTCACTCTTAGAAAAACTATCAATGTGTGCGTGATTTCGGGATATCAGCTATAAAAAATTACCCCATTTTTTATATTTTATAATTAAATATTTTTATGTAAGTGAAAAGTTTAAATGATCGTAATGATTTAATCCCTCTTTGTGTTATAAGTTAATATTACTCAGAGGTTTCAGTTTTTCTTCTATAATTAAAGAATACAAATCTATAAAATTAACTAAAGTTGTGTCTTGGACCGAATCATAAAAAAATACATGCACAAATGAATTCATAATACATTTTAGTATATGTAGTAATTTTAATTCGCAATTAAATGTCTGTACAGATATTAGTACATCTTTATAAGTTTGTTAATTACCAATACTAATTTAACGATTCTAAAAAAATAATCCATAATGGCAAATTCTTTTCGTGTTACACAATATGTTCACGATGGTTATTAGACGACTAGTTATGGCCCAAAGATTATTTTATCCTAAAAAACAATGAAATAATTTCTAATAGTGGACTTGGGATGATTCGATGGGTTCATACTGGGTGTGTTATATGTAATGTAAATTTATATCAGTAGTAGGAACTAAGGGGTAAGTACACGGAATAGTTTAATGCAGCGACTTAGAGCAACTAAACCACTTGAAAAGGGCTATTATTAAAATAAAAATATTCATATCCAAAAGTTTTAATTCAAGCTTTACGATTTGATTATTTCATAAACTAAAATTTGTTTTCTAACATATCAATATATTAAATTATTATTTATTAGGAATTAATAGAGATGCAGGTAACATAAATAGACAAAATTAATTTCTTAATTATGACAATAATCTACTAAAAAATGTCAATACACGATATCTCCATAAATTCATTACATGTTTTAGGTAACATAAAATAAAGCTATACAAAAAATAAGTTTCGAAATCTCTCATCTCTCACTACTTCCTCCTCTTTAGCGATAACTAAAATTGCATTAGAAAAAACTAAACAGTAAAAGTTAATTAAAGAGGCGGAGAAGAAACGCACTATTTTTTCATAGCGGTCACAACATCGCTCTAGCTGTTTGTTTGTCGGGGACCGGACGGTTCCATAACATGTGATTAATTTCCTGACCGCTATATTGGTCGCACATAATAGTCGTTTACTATATATACATGCAAGTTGTAAACTAAACCACAAATGTTTCAGTTTAAAACTGTTGTGCATGTAGCCCGCTTACTACATAATATTTCATACAACGGACCACTCTATGAATAGAACTTTTACCCTATCGAGAATCACTCCACGGATCTGTGTTCTATAGTAAATTCGGCAGCAGCGCGATTGGTTAATAAAATACCCATTATACTACACTTTAAGGACCCGGTGCAATCTTATTCATAGAAAGGGTCCCAAAATCAACCTAGTGAATAACAGCTTTAGAGGGCCTGCCTATTTATACCACCATCAGTCACAGGGAGATTAATTTTTAGACGTGTGCTAGGATTTGGATTGATTTTTGGAAAGTAGTGACCACTGAGCGCGAAGAGCCTAGGGTTACACAGGGAATTATAATGCGATTGGCTCAGTAGTCAGAAGGTACACGTGCGAATGGACCCTCAATATACATTCATGTTTATGATGAGACGGTTGACAACTATTGTAATTAAACTGGTCCACACACACAACGGTATGTATCTACTGATTCGCACGGGAAAGGAATCTGTAGTAATGCTTAGAAAGGCATGTATTTATATATATGTATATCATGTGCACATCACACCAGGCGCCCCTTGTCAGTTAGTGATTTTAAGAGCCATATCACCCGCATTTATTATATAAACCAGTAGATTAAATAACGTATAAAGTGTAAAAGGTTAAATAAAATAAATACTGATATTATTTTAGCTTTTTAATTCAAAAACGCTAATTGTTACGTTAATTGTACGCTAACGCGAGATGTTTTTATAAACATGTAAATATGAAGGATAGTAACGATTGACTTCAATAGAAGTTTCACTTCAAAAAATAAGCCCCAGTTACATGTACAGCGAGGCCTACTTAACTTTTTTCGCAATTCGACTACAGCAAGTATATCGGCATAATCTACACTAGTATTATAAAGAGGAATTGTAACGAATAAACTCAAAATCCACTGGACGAATTGCGAAAATTCTTTCACCATTGGAATGCTACTTTACCCCAGATTAATATAGGCTTTCTTTATTACTAGAAAAATATAGGGAGATAGAGATCCCTACAAAAACTTCAAAAATGTAACCAAAGGTGTAAAACAATTAGTATTTGAGAGGCTCCCGGGATGGTTTAGATTCACAATTAGACTCGGTAGGTGGCGCTGGAATTGGGTTCTAGTTTTTATTTTTTTCAGGGCAGGACAACGTCTACCGGAAGCGCTAGTTGCTACTAAATTTTACCAAGTAGACCCAGTAGTTTCGGTCAAAATTGCCATGACATACAAAGACGGTGTACAGAGACCAACGAACATAACTATTTCAAAGAGTTTCGTTTTTACCAAAATGTCTGTAACCCTAAATGGAATTATAGACATCAATTCGAATCTTGGTATAGTTTTTTGTGTAGTTGTATTTTTTCCATGTAATGTTGGTGTACAATAAAGAGTATTGTATTTATTCTTTATACAAAATTCCCATAAATTAATAAACCTTCCTACTTCAGTCTACCCGAATTTTCTAACAAAGGTAGGTTTTAATTTTTATATTATTTAAAACACCCAATTCGAACTACTAAAATAATTTCAAAGAAATTAACAGCCTCTATATTTTATTAATATAGATTTTAAATAGAGACATAAGTATATAAATATAATATGAGTAAGGATCATTTGTTCTGTACATTCAAAATTCCTCATTTTCATTCAGTAGGTAACTATCAAACTGAGGCAATACATATTATACTTGTTGAATTGTAAGTATTGAATATCAAATTTGGCATAGACGTCATTAAGATCGGAAAAGGTAAGGTCGATCCGTGAAAAAGTGTTTTGGAATGATCCGAGGCCGAAAACAGTCCGTGCGGAATTTCAAATTTACTGATTTATCATCTCTAAGCGTCAGTTTGTTGCCAAGTGTTGTTCAAGATCAACGATTCCCAACCTTTTTTGTACCACCGCCCCCACTTTTTAGGTTATTATATGCAATAATATATAGATAAAACACCATGTAACAAACCCGGGGAAGGGGGGGGGGGGTTTAGGAAACTACGAATGGACTTAATATACTCCAAACGACAAACAAGTATGTTGTAAGCCCTACTAAGGTTCTATATTTGTGCTGTTTTAGAGCTTCAGGTTTTGAAGCAGTGTTGCCAGCCCCTAAATCAGTCAGTGGGAGATGCGGCAGCGCCAGATTATAGCTATAATATGTCGCGTCCCAAACAAGCGGCCGTGCCATCTTCCAAGGAATAAGTGATATACCATCCGGCCTCTTTCCATCGTCGCGTACTAATTCATTCGGTTTTAACACGGTCGGTACGCAGAAGTTGACAAGAGCCCGGTGGATGATGTAATTGAAGCTGGAACATAGCGAAGGTCTCTATGTTCCAGCTTCAGCAACACTATGTGAACATGATAGTCTGTGTGTCCGTCCATACACGGGTAGACCCATAGACCCACTGGCAGCGATACCTTGATATTTTCCATAATAAAAAGTAGCTCCTACTGGTAACCTGGTTATGGCTGCCACTCCCGTGTATGAAAACGAGTTATTGAAGCTTACGCATTCAGACGGTCAATAATTTCTGAATGCAGCAGTCATTAGAATGCCGTAGGATTTAATGCACAATTATTAATCTTTGTGCTTTTATAAGATTTTGCTAATAACTACAATTTTCTCTAAAGTTCTTAATTCTAGATAGATATAGAAAGAAATAAAGATATATCCTTAAAAATGCAGAATTCTGGTAACCTGGTCTTCCTACCCTTGACATGCTGCTAAAATTGGGAGGTCAATATCGTGCCAGTGCCAAAGAGGTGCGCGTGGTGCCTCATACTATAATCTTTACAAGAATTATATTGATAACTTGTTGCTACGTGAATAAAGGAAAAACGTTAGTTTCTTTTAGTGTAGTCAACATTTTTTAATCCAGTTTTTACAAACTTCTACCTATAATAAACTTATTCATTTGATTTGTTTAAATAACCTCCCCCCGCCCCCCATTGGACTACTAAGAGAGATATCGCTCTCCTTGGGAATCTTTGAAATGCCATAACACGGTTATGTTCAAACATATTTCTAAAATTCGTTGTATCGCGCTGTTTAAAGCCACGATCTTGACAGAAATTTAAATATGTGTTTTTTGTTTTGTTTTTTTATGTTATATTACCAGACGCGATATGTGTAAACTTTTCCAAATCTTAAACTAGTTTAACATTTTGTATATTTCTTTTTGCAGTCGCGATTGAGACTATATTATTTTTATGTCAATAAATGTAAATATGTAAACATTGTCTTCATTAATTAGATGATGAATTTTTATTTATATCTATAAACTCGAGAAATGATTGGTCTCCCATACAAACTTTCATCCCCTATTTCAACCCGTTCTAGTTTTATTTATATATTTCCCGTTTATCTATCTATAAACTAAATAACGACATTTACGAAAATGACAAAATTAAAAACATGAGTAAAATGACAAAAATTACTAAAATGACCAAAATAACCAAAATGTGGAAAATGGCAAATCACAAAAACCTATCCTTCTTTCTGGAATAACCTTTACATAAATCTATCATATCATATGGAATATAAATTATCCCTCGTCCACCCCCAATATATATAAACTGGGGGTGGACGAGGATATTACATATATACCGAATTTCAATCAAATCGGTCCAATAGTTTTCCGTAAAAATATAACGAACAGAGAGACGAAATATATTATCCCATTTTTCGGGATAAAAAGTACCCTATGTTCATCCTCGGCATAGAAAATATATATGTAACCAAATCGGGCCAGTAGTTTTTCCCTGAAATCGTAACAGAGTTACTATCGCATTTATAATATTTTATGAATAGGGGATGTTGTAGCCTTAGTAGTTCTGGGATGCCTGTGATATCAACCCAGAACAACTATCTCCGAAATAAATTAAATGTAAAATGTGTGAAAATAGTAAATTTTGAAGGAATGCCGCTACCATTAATTACTTTATTATGATCATAAAACAAAAAAATACATATTATTTGGCAAAGTCTACAAGTCCTTTGATTCTAAATATTTACTAAACAAAATAATTTAAGCAATCTTATCAACGTAATAATTAAATAGTACAGGGTTCTCATTGAATAATTTTTTACAAAGTTTGCAGAGTATTTATTCAACAAATATGCACGTTATCATAAAAATTAAAGCGTTGAAACATTGAACGTTCTATATCAATGATTCATAACGATCCGCATACTACAGCCCGGACGCCTGCCGCCGCCATTTTACTTTACGCACCACGTGTTCATATGCATTTAATGAAATGCAATCCATTATTTATGGCACAAAGTAATTCAAAAATAAGAAAGAGTTCATAATCAAACGATGAATGCAATAGTAAAGTTGTTTTAACACTGTTCAATTCTGATAGTGTAGTAAAATGTGGGCGTTTTCTTTTGATTGACACACATATATATGCCTGGGGTAATAGATAAGCTTACCTGCGGAATTTCGCCATCCTTCGAGGCTAGGAACCCTTTATAGATGAATTGTCTATTCAGGTATAGAACTGGTGTGGCAGGTATTTGCAATGCACCGGCCTGAACGGACAGAGGTGAATGAAATGGACAAAACGCGTACAAATCCTCTTATTTATGCATCAAACCACTGCATAAGAAGGGTATTGTTTTAGAATTTGGAGCAAATATACATTATCACTTGCTTTGTGGCGCAACTACCGAATGTTGCCGTGTGACTAAAGAACGATTGAACTGAGTTGGAATACCGGCGGCCGGCGCCGCGCGGGGGGACTCGACGCGACGCGGGTGTACCTACAGAACGGACTTGCAATGCAAAAGGACGAACTGCCACTCCGCCCGCTACCCACCCGCACCGCGCGGCACATTTATAGAACTGATAAACCAACACTTCATTCACTGCATTAATTCATTAGCACTATATATGCTAAATTACATAAATATCATTTAAAATTATCTCACTAAAAAGTAAACGGTATATTGTTTTATGAGAGATACTACAAGATGCAGCAGGTCAAATCGGTAAAAGCTGCTGTCTAAGAGACTGTTTTTGAAGAGGATGGAGACTGTCGAGTAGTGAACTAACAAGCCCATGACCAAATTTGAATAAATGATAAATGGTCCCAGGGCGTGTCAGATAACATGAAAGGACTCTAGGGGACGAATGCTTTTGGCATTTGACTATGAAACCCTAAAAATCATTTATTCAACTCGAAAACTACTCAACCAGCCAACAAAACCTAAGGCAATTTTCGTTAAAAATAACTTTAAATCTATAATACCCTAACATTTTTTTATAGTTTTCTATTTCATAGTTTAAGAGTTAAAGGAGTTTTTTTATTGCGAAGCTGGCGATCAGGCAGACGGCCCAACTCATGGAAAGTGGTTACCGACGTCTATAGAAGTTTACAACACCAATGGCGAAGTCAACGCGCTGCCTTGCCTTTAGAGAATAGGATAAAGAGAACACGATAGGGGCGATGACTCGTCTCATCGCCCCTATCGGGATCAGCCAGTAGGACCAGAGATAGAGATTAGAGAGGATGGGACACGAATAGGGTAATGGGATAGGGAAGATTAATTAGGTGGAGGGCGAGGAAGTGGGCCATGGAAACTCATTCATCGCACGAAACAAGATTAGCACAAGGCTAACCATTTCATGCAGACAATACTGTGAGAACGTAGTATCGCATCGATTGAGCCGATCCAACGAGCAGTAACCAAGATAATGATTCCACTTTCCAGCATGGCTCTACCACGTGTAGAAGGACACGTGATTCTACGACTTCTAGTTTTAGTTATAAAATAATGACTTTTGAAGTGAAACTTTTAGAAAAAGAAGTTTCTCTTCTATATAGTTAGAAGTACGGGGGGGGTATTAGGATTTTTTCTGTCACGAAAAAGTATCACGGCCGCTTGTAGGGGGTAGAAGGTATAACGCGTGGTGAGAGGCGGCAGCGGCGGAGGGAAACAAAGGCTGGCGGCGGTTTCATATTTTTATTGTTTTTTTTATTAGTTCTTTATTATTTATTTTTCCAAATTTTGTTCTTGAAATATTTTTTATTTACATATTTTTTTAAACAAAATTCTATTGATTTTTTTTTGGGAAATATTTTTCTGTTAACATTATTTATTTGATTGTATTTTGTGAAATTTCTTTTTGGGATGTTTTTTCTTGAAATATTTTATACTAGCGGTCCGCCCCGCCTTCGCCCGGGTATCTAAAAAGAACTTTTTTTGTTGAGTTTAATTACCTACTAAGCGAATTCAAAATATTGCCCCTCCCGTATGGCCCTTACCTCAGTGACGCCTTCATCGCATAAGCCTAGCTAGCCAAGAAAGGGTGCGCGGCGACCACGCAACTTTTCTCTAATACTGACATTTTTAAACTCGTGATATCTTTCGAATGGAAAGTCCGAATTGAATAATTCAATAAGTTATATGAAGGTATTGAAGCAGTCTTTGAATATGAAGTAATTTATTTAGATAAGGATGAATACCAAGATACAAATAAAGAGCCTTTTCTAGCGGCGGCATTAACACTTACTAGATTTTAGCATAACTATTAGCTAGACATTATGCTGTTGCGACACTTTTTGTAAATAATGATGTGTTCTGCAAAGTCGTAGTACATTATTTTATTTTATCATGAATAGTTTTCGCAGCGCACGCGATTTTAGGTATTTTTTACACCTTGTGTTACATTATTGGAGTTTTAGTTAGGATCCCAATTTTTTGAAAATATAATATAAGCTATGTCACCCGGGGATAGTGTAGCTAGCTAACAGTGCAGGGGCCCTCTAGCATCTAGTGAGCAGAGGAGTCTTCACCCCTGTTGACGAAGTGAGTTTGCCTTTCCCGGGAATTCTCAAGCACTGATGCGCTAGGATCAGCGTGGGCGTAACTACGTTCTAAGTCTCACGCTCTACCTGCCCATAAGCGCGGGGCACATGGGAGGAGGGTGGTTTTAGGGAAGACGGATAAAACTAGAGAGCGTTGAGATGGCATCGGCCAGTTCTATATTCCTAGTTAAATAAACATAAAAGACCCAGTAATTTTAGTTAAAACCCTAAAAATATTGTTACGAGTAGCAGGACTCGAATTAAAATGCCGTTAGAATTACTATGTAGTTTATTAGAATTATACAAACACGTAATACAGGTACAAATATAACCGGACGCAATACGTCCAAACATAATGCACGATTCAATAACACGCGCAAAGTCCGTCACTAAATAGATTACCGAATGTACAGAAGTCTTGCTTCGCTCGTGGTTCTCGCTTGACTGCCCCATCTCTCAATCGGGGCATTGCTTCATACTGTACAAATGCAATATGTCTGCTCAGACGCTTGGACTGATTTCCCTAGAATCACACCTGGCTAATGACTACCATAAAAGATTACAATACACAATGGGCTGTTTTTCCTAATCACAAATTTTAAACACAAAGTAAACAAAAGAAGTCGAAATCCCGAAAGGTAATAAAATATCTACAGGTGTGCAGGTGTGACTCACCCAGATAAAGTTTTTTCAATCGTATCGAGTCAGAGGGCTTCCTCTCAAACGTCTTTCGTCGGTCGTTTTCGTTTAACAACGTTTTTTGATAGTTCTTTTTTAATTTATTTGGACAAAAAACATTATTGTACAGAATTTAGTATTATGAATTTTATTCATAAGTAGTTTCACTAAATATAACACCAACATAATTTGCCACATATTGAGTAATTGAGATTATACTAGCTACCGTAAGTAAAAAAAACCACAAAAAACGAGTACACACACACACGTAAAATAGAGAGAAAAAACCCACAAAGTTTTATAAATTTAAGTGCATTGACCATTGTGTAATACATTATTTTTTTGTATATACACTATTCTTGTTTTTGTTGTTTTCTCATCTATCGAAGCTTCATTTGAATCTTTCGAGCCAATTGGACGAAAACTAACGACGATAGACGTTTAAAGTAAGGCCTTAGACACGGTGGTACTGAGGCTATTCTTAAGTATATTCTATCTCGTCCAACGATTTATTTAATTTTAACGTTTGCACGCTCATCAATTTGAAGATTTTCATTAAATTGTATAGCTTTTATTTCACTTCTAAGTATAAACATATGGGTTATATACCTTATTTATTACGAAATTGTATTTTTATAGCAACTGGTTTAGTGTACCTACATGAATAAAAATTTATTGACAAAGAAACTAGAGACTTTTAGGCCAGCTTGCACAACGATCGTCTTTAAATAAAATTAGTTAATTTTATTTAACTCTCTAAACGCGTTTAACAGTAAATGCATTTATGTTGTCTTGCATGAGGCACTCTCCCATGTCATTTAGTAAAATGTATTATGCCATCTGCAAAACAGCCAGGTGTGTTCCGTTTCACGTTCACGTCACATTTTGTCGAACAAACACACGAAATTTAGCTTTAATGTTAGTTATTTTCTGCGTAAAAAGAATTTTAGTTGGCCAATCTCAAATTGACATTTGAAATTTTGTTCGTTTGGTTAAGTTCACTTCGGAATTTTTGGCGGCAACCTGAAGAATGATCTTTTGCTGTGCGGTTTTATTTTAGATTTTATGGGTATTTAGCATTGAGATAAATAAAGCAAATAAAACACGAGTGACAATCTATAATTGACTTTTTAATAACTTACAATTTCATAAAGAATAATAAACATTAATTTATGAAAAGAGTTGTTGAAACGTTGTTTAATGCAGATTTCCCTTCCCATCTCATGTTCAGGTTCCTTTTTATAATCAAAGAATTTGAGACAAAGATCATAAGTCTTCGCTGCTTCCATTATATAGGCGTTCTTGCTCATCCCATACTTCTTTAGCGCTTTTATATCGCATAACTTGTTTTAGAGTGTCATCCGTCATGTTTGTCGTCATCAGAGATAAAACGGCACAGTCAATTTTTAGAAATTGTTGTAAATTTATTTCATATTTGGCTTTAGCATCTGCACCATCAGATGCTGCAGGCTCATCGGGCTTTTGGAGTTTTCCTTGCAAAATTTCTTCAGCGCCGGGTATTGCCCTGCACGCTGTCTCAATACGATACCGCCAAGGCTTATAATTTTTACCATCTAGGTGCATTATTTTTACCTTGAAGCCTCTGCGATCGCCTTATCCATTGTGAACGTCAGGTCGAGTACAATGCTAGAATATTGTATTTATTCTTTCCTAGTTAAAATATCTTTACTGGATCCATTTACTTAACTTTATTACTCTGCTACCATGTTAGTTTGTACGAATAATGGGTATTTAGAATTGAGATAAATAATTAAAGCAAATAATATACGAGTGACAATCTGTAATTGACTTTTCATAAGTGAATTTCATAAAGACACGAGTGACAATGTGACAATGTTTAAACGCGTTTAAGGCGTTAAATAGCCATTTTTGGATGATTAACTTTGACAGGTCTGTAAACGTATTTACCGGTAAATTTAGCGTTGTGCAAGAAGCTTATCGTATTTAAGGGTGGTAAATGCGTTTAGTGTTTCTTAAATAAAATTAAGTCATGCAAGCCGCCCTTAGTGTTATTCCCATTTCAAACCATGACGTCACAACCCACTAATATATTTTTCCCAAATCAACCCATTCCTATACCGACATTACTTATTTTCAATAAATTTTCCTATCATAACCTAAATGTTATTAAATTCAACCGAAAGCAAAAACAACGGCAATCAAGTATGGATAGTATAAAAATGAAACCCTGTATAAACACAGACATACTTTTTAAATTTAATTAACTCTGTTAAGGTATCTACTTACTGATAAACTTAAATTCCAAACTTATCTACTATACAACCTACCACCTGTTTCACAAAAAAAAGACAAAATAAAGGTAGTAGTATATTGGATTAGTGTGTTTTAGTACCAGCTTGTTTTGGATATGTGGAAGTGATAAATGTAAATATTTTTTTATGTATGTTCCCCGATTACTCCGATATTTATGATCCGATTTACGTGATTCTTGTTTAGTTTGATGCGGAATAGTTGCCATTTGGTCCCCTAAAAAATTAACATAGTTTGGCCCAGTATTCATTTTATGAACATTTTTTATGAAAATAATTCCATTCCGTTACATATGTACACCGATAACGCTGAGGTTTATGATCCGATTTACGTGATTCTTGTTTAGTTTGATGTGGAATAGCTGCCAATTGGTCCCCTGCAAATTTGACATAGTTTGGCCCAGTAGTTTTCATTTTACGAAGATTTTTTGTTCCAGTTTTTTGGGACCTATAGTTTTTAAGGAGCGCGGCGCGGCACCTATCGTAGGTTACCCATACATAGCTACACTAAAAAGTAACAAATAAAAAAGTTCGTTTAAAAAAATCGACTACAAAAACTAAAATGTATAAAATAACATTTGTAAAGCTATTATTATTTTAATATAATATATTATCTAAAACATCTTGAAGTCGGTGCCAAGTAAAACATAAAAATTACTATATTTTGAAAATTACTAAGCACCGACTTTAAGATGTTTTAGATAATATATATTAATAATAATAGCTTTAAAAATAAGTTATTTTATACTTTTTAGTTTTTGAAGTCGGTTTTTTTAAGTTTTGTTATTTTATGGTATTTGGTAGATGATGCCTTCTTGTACGTAATGGAATTTATTATTATTAGGAGCCATTTAACATCTTTTATTTCAATCACTATTATTTTAATAAGGGTACAATTTAAATGCTCATCAAAAATATTTTTTGTCCCTTAGACTAAGCACCAAATAAAATATATTACTTCATATAAATTTAATCCACTCTATACCGAGGTGCCTAAAAAACAACAAAATAAATATACACTCATCAGAATAATTGTACGTTTTGTATTTAAATTCTTTTTTGCTTATCAAAATGGATAAATGCCCACCAAATATTGTTTTACTAAAACACTAACATTCAAACCGAAAATTACAGTTCTAAATAGTTTAAGTGTAATCAAATTATCCAACCTGAATCCAAAATATATTATTGTTTAACTAAGATTACAGTCGTTTCCCTTTACTTATTTACCCTGCAACCAGCACAGCGGCCACCGGCATGTGACGCACAGACCGCAGGACGCAATCCCGTCACGCAAGCGTCACACATTGTCACGCTCAAGTACGTGGAATCACCTCTTGAAGCTAGGAATATCCCTATTGGTGAGAAGAGAAAGAGAGTGCGCCCAGCTAAATCTAAAAAACCTCGTGTTGATTTAATAATTATTTTCTTTTGTTAGTTTTTTAAAAAGTTTATGTGATTCATCATCATCCGAGCGTTAAATCCCGGTTGCGTTCGGAGCATTTCACTCCGACGCCCAGGGAGATTGACTGCTTTTAACTATTGTGTTCCTTAAAGTGACATTGATAAATCAACCTTACAAACCTACAAATTACAAATTAACCTTAGAAGTACCTATAAATATAATAAAACAGAACTTTGTTTAACTTTTGTTTCTTTTTTATTTTCCTACTAGTGATTCGTTTTTTACCTACCTTAATCATTTGTGTTGCAGTAATATTGAGACTGAAGTATTTATTTGGCTATGTTATCATATTTTAATCAAATTCATAAAACAATAAACAAGCAACATGTGTTTGGAATACGCAATATTATATTTGGTATTAAAAATAATTGTACGTTCGACTGTTTGCTTTTTTGCCACAGCAAAAATGACTAAATTGAAAGTGGTGAAAGAAAATATTGGTAATATCTATTTAGCGATAATATAAAATATTAGGTCTGAAATTAGCTTTAAAGACGTTTGTATATTTTTATGGCATAGCATAAAAAGGAAAATAGCTTCATTTCTACAACACTTCTTGAAACACAATTTGGCACTTAAGGAACCAGAGAAAAAATCTAATTAACATGAGTTCAAAATAACAGGAGTTTATAACCAAGAGGGAGGAAGAGAATAAAATAAAGTAATAAAGAGTTTGATCAAAATTAGTGATTTTAAACATTTGTACAATTAATCTCACAAACACGTTTTGAAAAGAAGACCGTAATTTTCAGAGTGAGCGACTTTAGTCTTACATTGAGAGCCGGTGATCGCCAGACCTACCAAATAGTATAATAAAGGCTATAAAAATGTCTGTACAAGTATTCTACAGCAGGTAAGAAGGTTTGGATATTATGAATCTCGAACTGTGATGGCTTTAACAGATCAGGTAGCAAAGGTGAGCATAATTGCTGCCCAACAGCAGCTACAGCTGACCTTCAACTATGTCTAGGAGAGTGTTAGAACTTTTGAAACTGTCTGGCCGTTTGGGAAACCAAGGAAAGAAAGTTAACCAAGTAACATATATAAAAATCAAATTTTATATTATAAGTAGAATTATTATTTATTAAACTTTAAAGGCGTCTGGCAGGGGGTTGCCACCCTACGAAGTGTCTGGCAACGGATGGTATGATATTCTAATAGTATCCTGTAGAACATAGTAAAAAATTGCGCATTATGCTATAATGTTTTTGGGCAGCAATTAGGCTCACCTTTGCTACCTGTTATCTGTCAAAGCCACCACGGTTTGAGATTCATAATATCCAAACCTTCTTACCTGCTGTAGGATTTTTGCACATAAACTTTTTTAGCCTTTATACTATTTGGTGGGTCTGGCGATCACCGGCTCTTAGTCCATCTATCATTGTCCAATGAATTTGCGATATTGGTGAGAGCTAAGAAGAAATCGTTACTTGTGTCAGTTCTGCTAGATTAAGAGCCAGATCGGCTACCTGTATGTATTTGTCCAGACCTGAGGTTTTGTACATTGAAGCACCTATACCTACCATGCATGGTACGGGGACTCACTAAGCTCTAAGTCGTGGACGCGACGAGCGCTGAGGTAAGACAGTATCGATTTTTGGTGAATTTTCAAACCATTTGACCAGGGCTGCCGTTTTGATATTTGAAAATATAGGCTTATTATTATCGGAAAATAAGAATGGCAGACCATTATCACGCGGTTAACTTTGTGGCAGACCATTTTGAAAATGATAAAAAAATTTGAAAGTAATTGACCAGATCTGCCATTGATATATTTTGTTTATTATAGTCTTAAAAACGTATATTGATCGCGGCAGACGTCTACTTTGCGTATACACATCAATAAACAATAAAATCTCAGCTACTACCCAGTCAGATGTATATGTTTTCCGTTCGCTGTTTTACATCAATATATTTTACTTGCGATTTACTTTATCACTGTATTTACAGAAGTTAATATTTTTTATATATTCTATATACTAAACTTCATTAGCTAGATAATAAAGAAGTAGGACAACACATGTGTCTTCAAATAGTTCGAAGGTGACCAACTTCCATCTTGTGTGAGTGATTTAACCACTGATGTCCCTGGTAACTTACCAGGGTAAGTTGATAAAAATTCTCCACCCGTGGTGGTGAATTTACACAATTTATTATTTATTATCAATATTTATAATGTTAGTTAATTTCATCTCCCCTTCCCCCCCCCCCCCCCCCCTTCTCTATATCCCTCACACATACACACACACTCCACACAAATTTTGTACATTTGTTTAGTAATCTATTATACTAACATAACACCTATTATGAATGTTATGCAATTTTAACAATATCATTTATATATACGGGTCGCATTGATACCTAGCCTTTCTTTTTTTAAGCAGTTATTAATTTAAAACCACAGAATAAAAGTCTTCAGTAGGTAATAAAAAGAAGTGAAATCCAAACTTTTATATTGGCAACACTAATAAGATGGACGCATCATTTTCTATGACAATTACAAACTGAACAATTTATTCAGTAAATAAATAAAACAATAACTAAATACGCTACTTACACGTGAAATGCGATCCCATCCTGTTTTTTTTAGATCCGCTGCATTTTTACAGGTTGGAAAGACACAAGACGGCATAATTTAGCTAAATTAGTCACCGGTAAAACACGTTACGCGATACGACATTCACGGAGCAACTGATCGGCTGCGCTTCAAACTACTCTATTCAGGAGTAGTTTTTGTCGCTTCAGTATTAGGCGCGTTTACGGCTTCTGGATTTTCTGTATTCTGAGAGCCCGAGTATACCTTGCATATAAAAAATAAATATCAATTTGATAGATGCCAAAAGTAGCTTTGTAACGCGGCCCTTCTTATATACAAGTTTTTTTGGCTGACTTGAAGGGCGCCCCGATTTGTTGTGCACTTTTAAGTTGAATGTATAAATATAGTTTTAGGATGCTGGTTATTTTACACGAAGAATTGCATGTGATGTTGAAAATGTCAAATGTTTTGTAAAATGTGCCTTCTCAAGCCACTAAAGAATTCTCTTGCCTGGCGACGATCAAAGACCTACAATTTACCAGAGGGTTTTGCTTTAAGATTACTATTCCAAAACTTAATACTCATGGATACTTTATAGATACACAAATTATGCAAAAGCGATAGGTATGAATATAGAAGCTACTGAACACTAATATAGGTACCAATAAATGAGGGAACGGGATGTATCACAGTGATTAATCTTATCGATGTTTGAACCTCTTAATTGATTAATGTTTTCTAATGTATATTTTTCGATTCTGCTGATTAAGGGTAGCATTCCAATATTTAAGTAGGTCGCGATAAACAGGTCCTTGGGAAGAACATGAAAATCGTTCACTATAGAGTGATATTGTATGTACGTATTATTTATAGTAGGTACGTACGATTAGATTGATCAACACATCATAATATTATCATCCTTTTGGGGTGCGGTATAGTTATAGGGCGCACATTTATTTATTATTTGAGATATAAAATTCATTTTGGGTGGTTATTAAAAAAAAAACCACGAAGGCTAAGGCGGGAGCTCTGCTTTAGCCTTCTAACCTGTATTAAAAAGTTCGGATCTGTTCATAATAAATAAATGTGCCCTATCTATAACTAAACCCCACCCGTGTATCAACTAACCTTAGGTCTTGATGATCATCTTGTTCAAATATCTGATCATGATCCTCTTGGGATAAATTAAGATCGCTAAACTGTTGTTCCACACTGTTAGACATTTCACTTTGGTTATGACACTATTAGTATTTTCAGGTATTATTCACCTTTGGTTAAATCAATGAAGATGATTTTTGGTGCTAATAGACTGTAATGTCCTTGTATTCTAATAATTTTCAATGTTTATTATTATCATTTTATAAATGTTCCGTGTAGTTGGGTAATATTGAATATATCCATTAAAAGACCATTTGACGGACGCACATGTTAATTTATTTTCTTAATTAATGTTATTACTATTAAACGAAGACAGACCGATATGACGTATCGGCGAAAACCACAGGCCGCCGACCGAGCGGCACCGAAAACGCTTGAAGCGTGGATGAGGGAAGAGATCAACCCGAGCAGCACGTGTGCACCGTGCGTACGACGTCAGCCGCTTTGTCGTCGAACGAGACCACTACTCAACCGGGCAGAGGCTGACTAACTGATGTGACGTGCGTGACTAAACGAAATAAGCGGCGCCCGCTTGACTCGATCTACTCGGTCTTTCGTACGTCCGTTTCATGTGGATTTTGTTTGAGAATGCGCGCGTTGGGCGTGGCTCAGTCGAGGCCCGCGGGGAGAGTGCGCCGCACCTTAGTGATGCGCAAAATATCGATTTACAGCTTCATCGTAACACATTCACAAAAAATATTATTTATTCCTTTCGATGTTTATTAGCAAACTTTAAAGCTTCTAATTCTGTTTCAAAAGATTTCAATATTTTTTTTTTAAATTTTAACTACTATGTCATATCACGTCTAGGTAAATTATTATTTATAAATCGTACAGCACCATTTCTTTTTGATCTCGTCTTTAGCTTGTGTTAGATACCCGAATGAGTATCTTGCATTTATCTTCGTGTCTTTCTTTATGCAAAATTTTATGAAATTTAAACTTTCCGAAGAACAAACTTTACCCTTGAGAGTGTTATCCTGTTTATTGGTGAGTATCCGTAATCGGAGCCATTACTGCGAGTTTTTTGACACAAAAATAGTCCTTTAGGGTAATTTGTATACATTTTAGTCGTATTAATTGCATATAATAATTATGAAATAAAATGTCATAGTAAACTGTTTATTCTGGGAGAAAACTAAAGGCTAAGAAGTCTAAAATCTTTATAAAAATTAGGAGATAAGGATTCGCCATCTAAAACAAAAAAAAATAGCACTACCTAGTTTTGCAGAAACCTATACATTAATTTTTAATTATTTATTTCGAGACTCACTGTAATGGTATATATACGTTTTATAAAAAATAAGATCTAACCTAATAAGATAATTTAATCTTTATTATATTGATAATTTTTACAACGTAATTTAAATTTACCACACACATCCTTTTACCTGGCGTTTTAATTATAACTTGATTTCATTTTAAACCTTAAAATTATTATTTTTATAAAAATCATAAAATGTGGAAACTGAATGATATTTCGCAATCAATTTAGATTCTTATTCCGAAGCTGGTATACGAGCCAAATCTATCGAAAATAACACAAAGCAAGGGTTGTCAACAATTTTCATTATAATGTCCTAATAAAATAAAACAATTTTATTAACATTTCTTAGTCCCTAAAATATAGTAATTTAATAAGTATATCATAACGATGGAATAGTTTTCAGTGGCAATGTTTTTATTATCAACGCAGACGCAAGCCACGTACGGTGTATACTAGGACTTGCACACAAGTTAGTAAAAATGCTTTACTTAATTTGACGCTTTTGTTTACGTAGGGTCCGCCGTCTATATATTTAAATTATTTAAGATTACCACCTACAATTTAAGAGTTAGTCCTCAATGCGAAAAATAAGCGCGATGTTGTCTACTGCTTCTGTACGTTGAATCGTATATAGGCGCATAAACTTTAAAATTCGTGCGGTAAAATATGGATTGACACTAAATTAGACCGGGTGCAGTTCAAATTTAATTCGCACGAATATTTTGTATAGTATGATACGATATGCCGGTTTGAAAATGTCGCGTAACTGTTGACAAATATGAATAAACATTAGTCTATCTTAAAATGTGTGTGTATAATTTTTTTTCATAACTCTCGAAGCTTTTATTAAGTCTCTTTTGGCATAAATAAACTAAGATTGTGGTGCAGTTTTTCATTTTAAACGTGCTCGCCGGCCGAAAAATGCATATAACGAAAAATCGTACAGAATTTTATTCGCAGTGTTTTAAATGATATTTAGTGAACAGAATATAAATCGCGCTAATTAAAACGCGCGATGAGAATTCGTAGTGTGGTACATACAGCCCTTAGTCTCTGTTTACACTTTCATTTCATCCCACGTTACTAGCTCTTATCCAAATAGTGAAAGGCTCCGGCTACCAAACTATTTTACCTGCCCAATCAAAATTCCACAGTCCAATCTTAAAAGGCCAAGACGAAATAGTGACCATGCGGTAAAAGTCATCACGCCCAAACTAAAATTGTGCACCCCGCTGAGTGTGTGTTGCTCAAATATAGCAACAGAAAAGTTGTATTTATTGATATTGTTAATTTATTACTTAGTTTTTAAATGAATTGGTTAAGCGCTTGACAGTCAGTCATATCATAAGGCTAAGTTTTTATCAAAATTGCTACTAGACCCTTATAACAACAAAGAAGAAAATGAAATTCCAGCAGTGGAACAGAAATTGGTTATTACAGAGAAATGCACATTCATATATATATCTATTGAAATGCATGCATTTGAATCGATTGAAATATTATATAAATGTACGTTATTAGCATTAGTTTTTCCTGTGGTTGTCAAGTAATTTAATATTTTTTTTAAACAGAACTTGACCAACTTCTATACCATGCTACTAACTGTTATCTGTGACATGATAAACAAGTATTTAAATGGAACCTAATAGAGATAAAAAAGCGTGAGATCTAGCGTCGAAAGCGTTAAATTACAAAGAACCCGCAAGTGCGCAGCGTAGTGGGCTTGCTCACTGCTGCCCACTTGGCGCTTTCAGCGCGCTAGACCTAAAGCTAGGACTCCGTCAAAGAAAAATTGACAACTTTTATGTTGTCAACACGTGCTGGTGACAAATATTTTTGAAATTACTTTTTGTCAACAAAAATTGTAAAGAAATGACGGGAACCGTGCTTCTGTCTATTATTGGCGGTAAAAATAAAAAAGAACGCGCTTGTTGCCAACTTTCATTCGCTCGGTGGATACTCTTGCAGTTGGGAACAGAAACCGCTGCCTCTACAATATCATCGTCGTTCGAATACATTGCACTCTTAAAATTATACAGAACTAAATAAACATTTTAAGTCATTGGATTTAAATATCTATTACATAAAAAATAGGGTACAAAATTGAACAACTTGATATTTTGCATTAGGTCTCTATAATTCTAAGGGTGCGACATGTTGCCAACAATACTGATGGAGACAGCTACTTGTCAACTGAAATATTTCTCAAATTATTAGCGACTTTTTTCAATTCGGTGGAGACACAATGGAAACAAAAGTTGGCGATTTTTTGGTAAGTTCTAGACAGTTGGAAACACAGAAGCTGCCAACAATTGGAGACGCGCCTTAATGCTTTTTCGTCTTTGTTAAAGAAGAAAAACATTATTTAAGAGCTTTTTCAAATTATACATATTATAAACAAATATTACTCTTTACTGAAATATCGACGTTTATTGGAATTTGATATGACAAGTATATTTAATAATTAACTTTTATGTTCTTTCCGAATTTTAGTGCTTTTTTTTGGAAATATATCTCAACTAGCGCTTATTAGGAGCTGACGCAGCACGTTTTCTCTAACGAGATATAGCACTAAAACATGCAGTTTTCCATCAGAAGTCTAAAACTCAAGGTCAGTCCAAGATTACGTCTGCAACTTACATTCAGTAGTTTGTAACAGTTCAGTGTAGATTCATTATCTAGACACCTAAAGGATTCGCGGCTGTCAGCCGCGTCCGACAATTCTTTTTTTGAGTTTTAGACTATATTTAAGTAACTATACGTAACAACACAACAAAGAACCAGACTTTAATACATTTTTTAAGAAGGAATGGTACTGGTCTTGATTTTTTTAAATTACCCCAAACCACTAATTATAAAACATCGTTTTAAGAATTGCATAACTACATTTTTTTCCAAATTACCAGCTCCTGGCTTCTGCAAAAATATTATTTTGTTTAGTATCGACAAATTTATCTGATTGTGGTCAATCGCATCACTAAAAAGCGATAACGGTTCGTGAAGTATATTTGTTACTGGGTCCGTGCGACGACGGCGGCGCCCCGCGCCCATGCGTTCACTACAACAACGAGCGCCCGGGGCCCACGGAGGGCGGTCGCCCGACACCGCCTACTTCGTCTGGTACAGGCGTCGCCGGCTTCGTACCCGCTAAACCTCACGTTTACAAGAAGAGAAGATGATGAAAAAACACCCTTCACTGTTAAAATTCAATGATCTACTAATACAAGCAAAGCCAAAAAAACAACAAGATAAAATGGTTATCTATTAAAGGCCAACATCTATTTTTAAGTTTAACTCATTTTGATGTAGGTAGGTATTATTCCGAATGAATAAATAAAAATAGAGTAGAGTTTATAAGAATAATATCAAATATAAATCCCGCTACCTACTTAAGAATGAATCATTAAAAAACTTATGATGGTCGCATGTAGCAATGCGTGCGTTCGGTCGACAGTGAGTCCATTAAATAGAGTCATTGAGTCCAATCCCGAGCGGCTTGCTTACGCTACGACACATGTGGCAGATCATAATTTACCTAATGAAAATTCGTCACTGTATAAATGCGGATTTTATGTTTTTAACGAATTTACAAACATAATTATATACTACATATTCTATTATCGATCTTGCAAGTATAAAAATACCTTTTAGGATTATTTATACTGTTAGGACTAAGACGAACGTAGTAACGCATGTAATGCAACATAATGCCCGTATAGGTTCCTTCCTATATACGGAAGATTCGTTGTTAAGATCTATCTGAAGAAAATCGTTGCGATCGTTCGTTTACGATTATTTATACCCGAAAGAAGACGTGTCATCACAGATATTTAATGCGCGTCCTATTTGAGAATAGACAACGTAGGTACTTCTGTTTTCGGCTGGGCGTAACTCTATTCTAAGTCTCAGCCTTTCCTACACAACAAAGCACGGGGTTACAGGGAGGAGGGGGTTTTTAGTGGGTATTGGGGTTGCTGCCCGTGCAGCTTCTGTTGAAGCCAGTGTGGAAATTCAACTCAAGTCTTTCCACACTGGCTGAGTCGATCGCCGGTGGATTACTGCTTAAAGCATACTATTGCATGCAGTGATGCCACCCTCGACCGACGTAGGTCTGTTCCCTTGCAAGGACCCAGTTTGTGCGTAAATCGGTTAGCATTTTCCCTCGCCTCAAAAAAAAAGGGTACTTCTGTTCATTACCTGTGTAGCGATAAATAATCCGACTAGAGAAGAAAAGAAAAGTGTGGATTAAGAAAGAAGAAAATATTTTCAACGAATTAAGATTCCACCCAAAAGACTGGTACAACTGATACATATACATATGAGAATGAATGAACACCTTTGACCTATATAGTCACAATATTCATGAATGTATTGGATTCTGCTGCGATAACGATATCGTCTTCGATCAAGTAATTCGTTAATGATTTGGACATACACACACCATCACTTGGTCGTAGCGATCGGTTTGAAACGACGAATCGTTCTATCTATAGAGGCCTTAACAGAAGGAACTGTATTCGACTAGTTAAATTCTAATTCATTTATTTCTGTAAGTAAACTTATTTCTAGGCCCTATAACACATTTAAAATTTGTAATAGCTATACAGACGTATAATGCATCTTAATTATACTAGTTAAAATTAAGGCCGCCATGTTTTGGCAGCAGGTTCTAGGGCTGTATCGCAGCAATCTAAGAAATTAGAAATCTTTTCTTTCGGAGTTGATGGTACCCAACCAGAGATTTTTTGGAATTGTTATTGTAGTAACTTAAGTAAACAGATTCATAAAAATCTGAGAATCTTTAGCTTACGCAGCATATCCTAGTTAATCCGCTAGATATAGGACTAAGTAGAGCTACAAAAATACCTACTGAAATGTGACAACGAACTTTATGTCATTGAAAAAGATGTTTTAATGATATGCAGTAATTGCAATATCTTAAGAAAACTAGTATATTAAATGTCAAAATCACTTTGAAAACGCTTCTGATTTTGGAAAAAATTTAGCATCGTTTTTTATGTCGCTACTCCACCTGCGTTAATGTTAATAATGATTGACCAAATGCAAAATGATTTGAGGATAGCGCTAGAAAACAACGCGTTAACCATTAGCGACATTGGTGTTAGATGAATTGTCTCATCATCTTTTAGCATCATTAACAATGTCGCATCTTAAATAAGGCATTATACCCTTGGCTACAGTCACTAACATTATCCCAGGGGCAACTCTGCTATTTCAATATTTTGGCGTTGTAAGATATCAAAGTACGATTCCATTGAGACAAGGTCAAAAATCCGTATCTACTAAATCGACAACACCTTCTCGATATCGTCGCAGCAGAATAATAGTAGAAAAAAATAGTATTACCATTTAGCAGAAACGGCTGATATAAATAAGTATTGGAAAGGTACCGAAAAAATGTATACATTTATTTCACGACTTTTCACTTATAAACATTTATAAAGATATAGTGGGCACGGCATTGGAATTAACAGACTAGGTACTGAAATCAAGCAAACCTACGATTGAGGTGATAGTGGCCGGCGATTATGACGAAATAGTATTAGCAGAATTGGGCCCCAAGTGTAACAGGGGCATAACACTAACGCAGGTGTAGCACGGGCTAAAAGTTATTTTTTTTTTAATAAACTGACGTCACTTACTCTATCTAGTACCTAGTTTGGATTTTACAATGTTTATCTAAATGATATTTTTATATTATGGTTTCTTTCGTTCTCTCCATTAAGAAATAAAATATTCATACCAATATTATACTTATTATGAAGAAATAGACGGAACCTTTGTAGCTTAAGTGAAACATCTTTTTAGGCTGATGAAACTATTAATGTATGAATGTGTCTGGTTTTATGTATTGAATTTATAAATTAGTGTACGTCTATTTAAATTGTACAGTCCTATCTTTTTTCTGCTCCACCTACATCGCCAGATTAGTTAAGAATTTCTTTTATATTAGGTGGCCTGGAGAGATCGCTTTTAGCGATAAGGCCGCCTGTTGTTTTGCCAAGAAGTATTGTGCTTATGCATTTTGTTTATTTTGGTAAGCAACAAGTGTTATCTATCTATTTATTATACAAAATGACCAATAAAAAAACAAAACAATAATAAAATAATGAGTTAGGTAAGGTGGCTGGCTACCTTGGCCCCCTCCACTCATTATTAGTATACTAATAAATAATATATTTATAGAAATCGCAATAAAAAAAATAAAAAGACAGTAAACATGAAAGTATAAAATAAATATATAAAAACACTATATTTTTTTTTTTTTCATGGTCTATAATATTCAACAAGTAGAATAACTAGAGGAAGAGACTGAAAAGTAGACCTTGGAAGGTGTTTATCGATTAAAAAAAGGAAAAGATACATATCGTGTAATACAAAATGTAAAGGGCATCACACACGGCGAAGATGCTATAATATTTCATGTTAAGATACCTGGATATAAAATATTATAGCATCTTAAGGTATCACACACGGTTAAGATGCTATAATATATCCGTTCCGAGTCATTCCATCAAAGGTTTATTCACAGGATGATATAATATGAATAACACAGCCTTATTATTAGATTTATTAGATAGCTCATCAGATGATAATTCTGACTTCGAATACGACTTAGAAATTTCTGCCGCACATTCTAAGTGTCGAAAAATCTGGGTAGAAAATCATATAAAACTTAGGAAAAACCGCGGTGAATTTAATCTTTACGAAGACCTTTCACCAAAAATTTTTCAAATATATTTTAATAAGTCATTATATCAACATAATATTAACAAAAATCGAAATGTGTGCTGGGACACATATTAGAAGTGAAACTTCAACGTACAAGTGGAAAAACGAATCGCAACGGACAAGTGGGAAAACGAATCGCAACGGACAAGTGGAAAAATGTCTCGCAACAAAATTTCTACTTGTTACGAGCAGATTGTTAATGTACTTATCCAATTTGAAAACCAATATACCTCTGTAGTTTGATGCAAACCTAAGTTTGCCTCCATTAATGTCGGCTCGGAACATCGCACATTCCGATGCGCTGAACACGATTTTAGGTATTATAGGGACGAGGTATATCCTCGCTCGCTCTCTGGCTCGCTTTCTCGCGGGATTTCCCCGGCGCTCGGTTCACTGGGGCTTCAATAGCGCTTTCGGAAATAGATAAAGCGCTTTTTAGGGCAACCCAGCTCCCAATTCTATTAAACAACTTCTAGCGCAAATTCTTACGTTTTTTGTAATATGCACATATCGAATTAATTTTAAAGTAAATACATGAATATCTGGACTAATATTATTAAGAGGAAAGATTAGATTGTTTGTTTGCATTGAAGAAGCTCTGAAACTACTTAACCGATTTGAAAAATTCTTTCACTTTGGCAAGCTACACTATCCCCGGGTGACAAAGGCTATATTAGATTTACAAAAAAATTAGGGATCCTTATTAAAACTCCAATAATGTAACGCAAGGTGTAAAAAATACCTAAAATCGTGTGCACTGCGAAAACTATTGATGATAGAATGAAATAATGTACTACGACTTTGCAGAACACATAATTATCTACAAAAAGTGTCGCGACAGCATCTGTCTAACTATTATATTTATGCCACAATAAGTGTTCTTTTATTTTAAAATTTAATTAAAATGCCGCCGCTAGAAAAGGCTCTTTATTTGTATTTTGGTATAAATCCTTATCAAAATAAATTACTTTATATTCAAGACTGCTTCAATATCTTTATATAACTTTTCGAATTATTCAATTCGGACATTCCATTCGAAAGATATCACGAGTTTAAAAATGTAAGTATGACGTGACTGTGACACTTTTTCGTGAGCGAAAAATCGTAAGACCCCCGTCTACATAGAAGTTTCACTTCAAAAGTACATCGGGTAATAACAAAAACTCGAGAGAAAAGGTAGTTGAATAAATAAAATATATTTCATTCCATTTTGCGTTGCATATTAAGTGCACACGCTGTATAAAAGAGCTTGCTATATATTTTCTATGTTAAGATACAAAATAAGCAAGCAAGCAAAATATTAAGACAATATTTCGCATATCTCGGCATCTTAAGATACTTAATATGAAAATATATATCATCTTAACCGTGTGTGATAGTTCATACAAATTGTATAGTGAGCGATATTCTATCTTAAGATGAAATATTATAGCATCTTCGCCGTGTGTGATGCCCTTAACGGCTGGCCGGGAACAGAGTTTTGGAAAGCTCTATCGGTAAGCTCTTAAATATTATGACAGTGATGATGACCTTAACAATAAAAGTCTTCAGCGTTGTCTTTATAACTTTCAAATTAGTAAATAATTTCGATAAGTAAAAAGATTTTTAAATGAATATTTCAACTGAAACAGAACAGTTCACTGTTTCACTTGAAATATTCATTTAAAAATCTTAAATTCTTGCGCATAATCTAGCGCTTCCTTACAAAAAAAGCTCGTGGAAAAATATTAGCTATAAATTATACATACAGAGCTGCGACCTCTGCATGTATTTTATTAAATAAGGTATTATTGTATGTATGATAGGGAAATGTTTTTAAGGAGTTGTAATATGGACGAAAACAGTGAAGAAGGTGGAAGAAGAAGGAACTAGACAGGCGGCCAATGAAAGAATTGTTCAGCCGTAAATCTAATCACACAGTAATTATTTACATTTGTCACATCTGAAGAATTTGCATGTGAGACAAAGTCAATGAGGGTAGTATTAGGTCGCCACTTTTAATAATAAAAGTAAGAAAATCTAGTCCGTGTCAAACTCTATGGTACTATAATTTGCTACGAGTCGCAGATAGCGCTGCACAATATCTGATTTTGAATAAAAAAGTTCTATTGCGTGGTTTCTACTTCATGTGAAAAACATATATTGTAATTTATTTATTGATAAACTATCTTTGCCCGCCACCTCGATCACGCGTACGGTTGTCACACGGTCGCAATTTTCCGGACATGTCTGATAATATATGTATTAGTCTAAAATCTATTTATTACATTCAGTTTACTTATTGGTACCAATGTAATGGGACCAAATAACCAGTGGTCACTAAAATTGGCGTAAGCACAGACAAGTAGGAATAGGTAAGCGGCCCTCCATCCGCGTTCGTTCAAACACAAACATGTGTCGCACACAAGAACATTCTAACGTTAGCTTCACTTTTACAAAACGATTTTAATAATTTATAAGAAAGTCCGGAATTCACTTCAAAAATCCGGATTTTCGATTTATTGGTAACACTATTCGCGCGGGACTTTAACTTGTTATACATATATTATGGAATCCTGCATGATAAAACAAAAAATGCTGTTTAGTTCCTAAATTTTTTATTGAAATCTGCTGAGCCATTTCAAAGTTTACTTGAGACGAACTTTCAGACAGAGGACTAAAATTCGTAAAAATAGCAAGTTTTCACTTAAATTTTGATATTGTAAATTAAGAAACTTGAACATAGTATACATATACACTCTGTATAGTCTGCTATACAGAGCGGTTATCGAAACTTATTAAAAGAAAGAGTAAATTCCAATCCGATCCTATCTACACGTTTAAGAAATATTTAGCCTTGAAAACGACGTTCATTCATTTATAACTTTTTCTTCCCTAACACATTATAATATTTGGGGCTGGCGCTCTCCTTTCAAATCGATTCTTTTAATCCATACAAGGTGTAATGCAAAGTGGATGGCTAACGTGTCTAACGCTTTTCTAACGCAGCTGCACAACCGCCATGCCGGTCCGGGCAGAAAAACCCCCTCGCCCAAAATGAATCTCTCTCATGTTCCCATTGTATCGGTAGACCAGCTGCACTCACTGGCTGAACACCATTTCAAATTCTAACGGTATAGTATAATTGGCATGTTTGTATCACACAAAAGTTGTAAAGGATATTATTTATGAAATAACCGAGGGAGAGCTCGAAATCGCTGGATTGTCTTTGATATTCAAACCAGGAATTTAGTAAATCTAGAAGTGTAGCATATTTTTTATTATCATTTGTATCTGTATGACCAATTCAGAATATAATTAAAGAGTTACAATAATAGAATTGAATAATTAAATAAATTTGTATTATTTAGTGTTCTGTAGCCTGGTAAAACGGAACCGTTACGAATTGACCGCACCACGAATATTTCGGCGAGTCTTCCCCGCAAACTCTGTAAGCTATGGAAAACCATAGAAATGCGCGCACCACGGATTTAATTCCGTACCGGATCCGGATTAAAATTCGTCTTACCGTTCTTTCCGCATGTAACCTATGAAAATCCACAAAAAGAGCGCACGACGGATTTCATTCAGCTGCGGATTAATATACAGCTTACTTTTATTGAAAAATCTGTACACCCGTAGAATTGTATAGAAAAGTCGGGAATTTTTAATACTTGCTCAAAGCATGGGTCGGCCGTGTATTCTGAAGGCCGTCATGGCAGGTAGCTGACCTACCCGTTTTACATAACAAACCAAGAGTAATCTCGATGAATTGATAACAAAAGACCGAAGGTTAAAATAATTATATTGATTGTAATACTTAAAGCTGTTGTCATGAGGTGGGAATTGCCATTACAAGTTTTAAAACTTTTGCAGTGCAACGAACTGTGCAATTATTATGTAAGCATGTGTTTCTTTAGATCAATAAAGATGTATCTATTTATTATTGGAACGAAGTTTTTTTTACGCAGCTTACATAAAACTGGCAGAAAACGTTAAGTGAGGAAAAAGCGACTATACCCCCTCCAGGCGCCCTTTAACGTAAGAAACTTTGTTCTTGACGGCAATCCCACGACCTTCGCATAATGAAAGCTTTTTTAAATTATTTTTTTATTATTGTATAACCATAATAAACTCAATATACAAAATTTCCAACAGTGGACGCAAAATGGATGTTAATATTTATGTTATTGTGTCTGATTGTATAAGCAAGTCTAGCACTCGAAAGGCTAGGATCAAATTGGATGCGATATTCTATATTGGATACCTAAACCATATTGTTGGCAGAGCCATCTTAAGCTAGGGGTGTAAGAGGTACGTGGCACCCGGGCGTAGGCACTTAATAAATCAATAAAAATCATTAAAAAGCATCATAATATTTCAAAAGCTGATAAACGAGAGACTTAACCACTGTCTAGCGCCATATTAGACGATGCAGTTTTTCTAAATTGAAATGCATGTTAACAATTACCATCTTCAAGCGAAGAAAAATATCAAGACAAAACTACCCAAACCCAGTTGATCTTGGTTGTCCACACTTATGAGTGGCGGTATACTGTCGCCTCGTAACAATGCAGAGGTCCGAGCCCAGCAGTGAAATGTGAATTGGCTGTTTATTTTAACAGTAAGATCATTTAGCTTTTGAGTAACTTCATGGTTTGTAAAATATTCTATTACGTCTTTTTTAAGACTTATCAAATATATAAAATTCTCTTGAATTCGTTCTACATACATAATTGTGAGTTATAATAAAATGGGTACAATTTAAATGCTCACCAAAAATATTTTTTGTCCCTTAGACTAAGCACCAAATAAAATATATTACTTCATATAAATTTAAACCACTCTATACAGAGGTGCCTAAAAAAACGTTTTACGTTCCAAAATAAATATACACTCATCAGAATAATTGTACCTTTTGTATTTAAATTCTTTTTGCTTATCAAAATGGATAAATGCCCACCAAATATTGTTTTACTAAAACACTAACATTCAAACCGTAAATTACAGTTCTAAATAGTTTAAGTGTAATCAAATTATCCAACCTGAATCCAAAATATATTATTGTTAAACTAAGATTACAGTCGTTTCCCTTTACATATTTACCCTGCAACCAGCACAGCCGCCACCGGCATGTGATGCACAGACCGCAGGACGCAAAGGACGCAATCCCGTCACGCAAGCGTCACACATTGTCACGCTGAAGTACGTGGAATCACCTCTTAAAGCTAGGAATATCCCTATTGGTGAGAAGAGAAAGAGAGTGCGCCCAGCTAAATCTAAAAAACCTCTGTTGATTCAATAATTATGTTCTTTTGTTAGTTTTTAAAAAAGTTCATGTGATTCATCATCATCCGAGCGTTAAATCCCGGTTGCGTTCGGAGCATTCACTCCGACGCCCAGGGAGGGAGATTGACTGCTTTTAACTATTGTGTTCCTTAAAGTGCCATTGATAAATCTTAAGTACAAATTAATCTTAGAAGTACCTATAAATATAATAAAACATAACTTCGTTAAACTTTTGTTTCTTTTTTTATTTTCCTACTAGTGATTCATTTTTTACCTACCTTAATCATTTGTGTCGCAGTAATATTGAGACTGAAGTATTTATTTGGCTATATATCATATTTTAATCAAATTCATAAAACAATAAACAAGCAACATGTGTTTGGAATACGCAATATTATATTTGGTATTAAAAATAATTGTACGTTCGACTGTTTGCTTTTTTGCCTCTGCAAAAATGACTAAATTGAATGTGGTGAAAGAAAATATTGGTAATATCTATTTAGCGATAATATAAAATATTAGGTCTGAAATAAGCTTTAAAGACGTTTGTATATTTTTATGGCATAGCCATTGATATATAAAAAAACCCAAGATGCACAAACAACGCCTCAAAACCGTCCTCCTACGATGAGCGCAACTTTATAGTGCGCTCATTTCAAATAGTCTCGCGTCGCCCGCGTATAAGTGCACTCGTTAAAAATGCCGAAGTGTTCTCTCACAAATTGCAAGAATATTACGTCAAAATGGTTAAAAAAGGATGGGATATCATATTTTCGGTAAGTAAAAGAGTTTATTGATTAGTTTTTGTTGTTTTTATGTATGAATATAGGAAGCAATATGTGATTTTGATTTAATTTGTCTAAAAACTTTACTCAAGGTCGCATAATAAAAATCACCCTGTTCTTGTCAATGGACTCGATTTTTATTGTTGTGTTTATTTTTTTAATTAATAAGTTTATGTACTTTTGAACTTTTTTGTATTTAGTTTTTGACAAATATGGTTACGTTATATAATTTGATATAGGAGAAAAGGTAGTCAATTTGACGATTTTTTTTAATGTTCGTAAATATTATAATGTACAGTCAAACCTGGATAAGCGAGAGTTCAAGGGATCACAATCTCATTCTCGCTTATAGAGGTTTCTCACTAACCCGAGTTTCTCGCTAATGTAAGGTACATGGGTAGCGTTTCTCTCTTATAGAGGTACGCAGCAATAACAAGTCACAGCAAGTACGAATGTAGTAAATATTTAATATGATAAAACATATAAGTACCTACTTTATAAGGGTAGGTATCAAGATGCTTACAAAAACAAGACAAAAATTCATGCACTATGTAATTTTATTATATTTTGAACTTATTTACACTTAAAAAAATCCGTCAATTTCGTTTGGGTTTCTGTTTTTGTATTTTGAATGTTTTTCTCTAACTCATAAATTTTGTCGAATATTGCTTGATCAACAACCGCCGCGTATTCAAAGTACTGATGGACCGTCTCCAACGCATTTAAAGCTAGTTTCATTGGAATGATCTTTATCTCTGTTTCCGGAATCTGTGCCTCGTCTTCACTGTCATTTCCAGCAATACAGGTGTTCACACAATTCTTAACGATATCGTCGTCGGTTTGTTCTCCAGCGGTAGCTACGTCGTCGTCAATTTGAACGAAATCTTCGAAGCTCGGCATTAACATATTGGATTCGTGAGACACAAGCTTAGTCCATTCCTCGTTGCTAGGTCCAACATCATTTTCCTCTGGCAGGTCTTGCTCATCAGTACTTTTCCAAAACCCAGCTTTCTTGAAGCAGTTTTTGACAGTAACGTCACTGACTAAGTACCATGCTTTTCTAGCAAATTTCATAGCTAGAAGTACGTTAATGTCAGGGCTACTGTTTTCTTCCAGACTCGTAAGAATATGTTTAACGACTTCTCTGCGATAAAAGCGTTTAAAAGTGTGAATGATGCCTTGATCTAATGGTTGAAGTTTACTAGTGGTGTTAGCAGGTAAAAACATTACTTTTACGTTTGCAAGTGTTGGTAAGTCCGTATGGGCAGCACAGTTGTCAATGAATAGCAGTTTTTTTTTCATAAATAAAGAATATATTAAATTGATACACTATCATGCGATTATATATTTTATATGAATGAATAGCCTACAAAAAGTGGAAACAACAGATTTCACAGGCAATCTAACATAGTATAAAAAGCTTTTAAAGTCTATGAGTACGCCACTGCCATGCAGGTAAGAACGGTTGGCTACCTTGAACCTTTGAATCGTGGTGGTTTTGGCAGGCGACAGGTAGCAAAAGTGTAAAATTAATATATAACATTGCTACCGAAAACACCAGTTTTTGACAGGTAAACTAAACTCACCCTAGTTTAGGGTTCCGTAGAGATAATGAAAGACAACTCTTTTGTTTTGGTGATTTGCTACGTGATTTTAAAAAACTCATCTTCTGAACTACTCATCTCGACGAATCTTGTTCAAAATATTTTTAATGTTAATCTCTATCATAAATAACGTTTTTTAAAGGTCTCAGGATCGTGAAAATGTTATGAGAATGGCAAGTACACTATGTCCAATATACTAGTATTAATAATGTCGCCATTAGCTAGTTGAAGGCTTTGAAACGGAAACCTAACTTGGCATATATAATATATATAAATATCGCTCTCGAGAGTAGGGCGGTTAAACTGTGTGGGTAAATAGATGAATATGCTCGGTTAAAAGCGTGTTTGAGGGATTGACTATCGTTAAGATCTCTGCATCAATCGAAATACGATCAACCCCTGTAGAGCAGTAAACAGGCGGCCAATAGTACGCTGGCCACACCCTCTCGCCCCCTTTATACAAGTCGATTTTAATAAAGCTGCTTTATGCAAAAATGCAACTAGGCAACACCAATACCAGTTCTCGAGGTGACATTATCAAATTAGATAATTATCTGCTAGACTGTGTGCACTTTGTCATAGAATTCCGATACCTAAATTATCTCCGGAACTAGAAAAAAAGGTGTGACATGTCTATGAGCATGTGGGATCCATATTGAGACAAAAAAAATCCATACCCAAGGGGGCCCTCATTATAAATCGTTGAACACTATTACAGTGAGGTTTCATAATTATGAAAGAGCACTCACTGTTAACACGTCTCATTTCTTTTTACTTTTTAACCGACTTCCAAAAGGAGGAGGTTCTCAACTTGGTCGGTATGTTTTTTTAATTAAATAAATGCTGTTGCAGAAAAAAAACGTTTTACAGTGAAAATTGTTTTTCTTTTGAATTCTTTTATGCGTGAAAATCTTCTACATACCGCTCTAATCTCTTATTTAATAGTTTTTTGTAATTATGTTAAACCAAGTTTGTTGTTTTATAAGCTTTTAATTAAAAACTGTAGTATCTAAAGAGGATATTCTTAATGCACACACTTTGATTATGTATTTTCGACACATTTCTTATGGTCTATATTAATTCGATAAAATTTGAATAAGCATTTCGCATTCTAAAAGTTTGTTAGAGCTATAACTGATACTTGGTCCAAAGATATCTCTCTATATCTTTATTTAAAAAAGATTAAATTCAGCCACTATTTCGTATACATATTAAAGAGCTGTTTTTGTCAAAAAATATCCGAAATATTTTAATTTACATTCGATAATGTTTGAAACTTGGAACGGATGACAACGTAGGAAACAGGTACGAAGTTTTTATCCCACAGGGCCTACGAGTACAATAAGCTACCAGATGTATTCACATAGATGTTCTTCTAAGAACATTCCAAAGTAACACAATCAATTTTAGGAAATTGATTTTATCTCCTTAATTATTTATTCTCTGACGCATAAAGTACAATTTGGACATAAAACTTAATTATTATTTTAATATTATTCATATAATACTAGGTTAATTTTATCGACAATAGCAAATTTAGAGATTATGAATACATATAAAAACATAGACAAACAAGCATAGGAATGCTGTTAGAAACATCTTTAGAATTATAATAAATATTTAGATAGTTAAGCTTTAGTATGTCATGATACCATTTTCATGGCATGCTACTATGCTAATGTACAGAACCTAATACAAGATTGCATCGTGTTTAATGCATGTAAACTATTATTAAGCAAAATAATACTGGGGTAAATAGTTTGGCATCACATGCGTGCTTCGTAGTCCGGCAACCGCGCCCTTAAAGGGATAGTTATCGTCTAAGGTCAAAGCCGCCGAATTTGTTTTAAAAGAAAGCATAATTTCACCGAATAATTATTATCAATATCTGTGTCTGTGTCTAGATGAACCCTTAATAAGCGACTGAAGACTCACATATTATGACCACTTGTTTAAATAATATGGTTTTTTCACTGTTTGTATTCTTTCCAGTGTCAAGTACTATTAAATGAAGTTTCGAAATAATCTTGCAAACTAATACACACAAGGCTTTTAAAAGCCGGAGACCCTTATATTTAGAACCTCTACCTATTTTAGCTGTAGTCAAATTATAGTATTTGACTGGCACCTAATAGCTACGAATCCCTCCGCTGACTGCCAAGCACTTGACCAATTAAAAAAATTAAACTGCTCCGGAAAGGTGACGCTTGCACCTATCCGCCTAAAAATCCTTTGAAATTTACAACGTACACTTGAAATTTTTGTAGGTATAGACCCATTGGAATGGGGCTAGACACCGGTCTGTTAGTGACAACCTAAAAAGTCATAATGGTCTTTGTAGTTGAATATAGCAACAACAGGTGGCTGCAATACGAACAACAGAGTAGTAGACTAGTAAGTAGTACATTGATCGTTTTCGTGCAGGTGTTGTGTTTGTGTACAAAACCTCAACTTAATATCATCATAACTATCAACAGATACAACAACACTTCGTCTGTCGAAGACCAGAAAAGATCGGGGCGGCCGCGTGCTGTTAGAACTACAAAGGCTGTTAAAGCCAGAATTCGTCGAAACCCCACTAGGAAGCAAAAAATCTTATCGCGAGAAATGAAGGAAAAAAAAATCACGATTGAAGAACACTACAGTAAGCAAAATGATAAAGTGTACGCTCACAGTTCTAAAGAAGCTGCTCAAGTGGTCGAAAAGGTACAACGTGGTCATCGTCTTGCGTCAGTGATGGTTTGGTGGGGCGTGTCTTATCAAGGAGTCACAACATTTTTGCTAAAAAGGAGTGAGTGAGGAGTTCAGCCAAAGTGTATCAAGATACAGTCTTGGATCATGTTGTGAAACCTCTCAGCAATACACTTTTTAAAAATATACCGTGCACTTTCCAGCAGGATTGCACCCAGTCAAAAGGCACGAACTCTACCCAAGCCTGGCTTGAAACCAACGTTCCGGACTTTATAAGAGCTGAAGACTGGCCCTCATCTAGCCCAGACCACAACTCTTTAGACTCCAAATTATGGTCAGTTTTAGAGGACATGCCCTGCTCTAACACGGCGACATCGAGTCTCCTAAAAAATCTTTGGAGCAAGCAGTGGCGAAATTTCCCTTGGAAACAGTGCGTAAATCCAGACTCGTGGCCAAACAGATTAAAGGACTGTATAAAAGCCAAAGGTAGAATAGAATTTTTTCAATTTTTTGCTAAGACTGAATAAATATGTAGGTATAAATTTTAATAATATTACATTACTTATTTTAAAAAATGCATTTTCATTTGTAACAGAACTTATGGCTGGACTAGGAATATATTGCTACTAAAACTATATGTAGGAATGATCTCAAATTGTCAGGATTCAGGTTCAGTTTCCAAATAATTATCTTCGTTGCTACGACAAGTTATATTGGTAATTTAGCGAATAAAATCCGCTAAATGTGGTGTAAGCGAAGGCGGTCACTACTTGACAAACTTATTGAGAGCTATCTATAGCCATGCCAATTGCCAGCGAAACTTATTCACTATTGCTATGACGACGTATAGGTTATTAAAAGTAGTCTGCCATTGCAAGACAAAATAACGTGGCCGAAGCACGATCATTTTTGCTATACCTAAGGTCTATCCCACGTAAGCTACATAGCGGATTTAAAAAAAATTAACTGTTTTATTACATTTAACCTACATTTTAATTCTCTAGGTTATTGTAGTATTACCAGCATCAAGAAACTTCTCTACTATCTCTTCTGGCGCTTTGTTTCTGTTTGTTCACTGGCCGGGGCGGGCCTTGTCTAAATTTATCAAGGGGCCTCTACGCCTTCCCATGGCCCCACGCAAGCTCTCCAAAGTCCGGGCCATTTTTATGGCCCGTGGTCTTCAAAGACATACATGCATATGTGCCTAGTAGACACTCATGACTTTTCAATAACTAAAATCTGTTAGATTACATTTAGTAATAAAAACATTCATTTAAAAAAAAATATAACGCAGACATCTTATGTTTCCTAATTGCAAGAGCGGTTATAATTTGGGCATGGACTACGCGAGGTAAAAATGCGAGCGTGTCCGTCCGAATGGAAAGGGGTTCCCGCTCTCAGCTGGCCTTAACGACCGGCATTAATTACGATCTGATTGCGTAAATTTACTATAATAATATACAGTTTCGCATAATATAAAGTCCCGAACTGGCGGTACGTCCGCCGAGAGCTTCGATTGGTCGTCCTAATGCAGGTGTATGTCCTTCCACACGTCAGACACGCGCCGCGGCGATAACGCCGCTCGCCCCTTTACTTATATCGCCATACAAAATGCACTAACTTTCACCAGGCGTCTCTCACAAACTCAATGTCTCTTTTGTGTTCACAGGTAAATTATAAAGAATGACACAATAAAGACACGATTTTACAGGATTTGTATTGTAGCACGCGAATCATTCACTGCAATTTGCAATTGGCCAATATTTATTGTTAATAGCATTTATTATTAGTAGCGCCACCTACCCACTTAAGTATTAGTGACTTCATCTATTATTTAAATATTTAGACTAGTAATTGGTTTAAGAAAATTTGATAAAGTTAATTATATTTTCAAATAATGAAGGTAATTTTGTAACCTCTTGTTACTTTAAGCTGGTGGCGCTCCCCACCTATCAGCTAATATTAGAATTAATGTCATAAAGCTTTAACAGTATCTTATGGAATTCTTATCGAAGTGATTAGAAATTGAGTATTAGATTTAGGGCCGCTTGCATAAGGTTGCTTAAATTTATTTAAGAAACACAAAACGTATTTAGCACCCTTAAATACAATTAGCGTCTTGAATAACGCAAAATTTGCCGCTAAATATGTTTAAAGAACTGTCAATACGTTTCGTGTAAAACGTATTTAATGTTTAATATGATTAACTAATTTTATTTAAAAGCGATCGTTATGCAAGCGGCCCTAAGTATAAAATTATTATTAATATTTTGACACAATTTAAAAATCAAATGTGTTTTAAGTAAATACCAAAATATTTATTGGACTGTCAACACTGTATTATGCCTGCTGTGATTCGAGAGGTCTTCACTTCATTCTAAATTCAAATAAAATAGTTCTCACAGTTCTACGCGTTTTCTTATTTAAATCCCACATTATATAAATGCCGAATAGCCCCAATGGTCAGAATATACAAGTAAATTTTTCAAGTGGGCCTTCAGGCCAAATCCTACACTATACTTTTACTGACAAAGGTGAATGTTTAAAAAAAATATCGAATGTATCATTCAATAAGTCACCTGTATAAGTTACTTTCAACAGACCAAGTCGATTTGTATTTTGGTATGTTGTATGCTATTCGATATCTATCCTCGTGCAACTTTCGTTCTTCATAAAACCAGCTTATTCCTTTGGAATTATTAGTCACTCCTTAGTAATATTGTATTAAAAGTTAGTCCTTCAGCTGGGCTAGTTCGTCACAGGTTAGAGCTAAGTTTTCATTTAGACCGACACGACATGGTACATTATATGCTAATAATAGTATCGTTCCTAACAAAACTGGACTATAGCTGACGGATATAACTTTCTCTGCACTTGGGCGGTCGGGTGTTTCGGAGAATTATTGAAAAGCCTTCTAAATTAAAATCAATGTCACGTCAGAAAACAACACAGTGTCGGAATATGACAACATTATAATATAAATTATTTACAATATCATACAATATTGGCAACCTTCAAATATAAAAGTTTTGGAAAAAAAGAAAACAGATATAGAGTTGCGTAAAATAACATCGAATCTCAAATCACAACTATTCTAAAGTAATTTCACTTTAAAAACACATCAAATCATTATTAAACATCAAATTGCGCCGGTCATTTGACCGCATTCAATGTATAGTTACTTACCCATTGACTGATTTGATTAAATGGAGTGAAATAACGTTTCGCGTTGCGAATATAAATTTATAATTAATACCTATTAAAAATAGAACAATGTTCATCATTTCCATGTTGAATAAAATAAGGTGAGGTAGGTATTAATATATGGAAAATGGAACATTTTGTTTAAAAACAACACTACCTTGATTTGCCGTTTGACATTCTTTTACAGAAATCGATCCTTACAAGCAACACTATGATTTGGTATAATAATACAGGCTGTGTTTATTTTTTCAAAATCAGCTTTTACGATTCCTGTTAAGGGTATTTGAGTTTTTAAAAATCGAATTGTACCATTTTAATTTTCGTCAAAATCGGCCTTGAGACTTCTTCAGTATTTTGCACTATTTTTAAAGTTATGGATTTGGCAAAACCCATTTGAAAAATTCACCGGTATATCTGAAGTAGAGACAATTGAATGGAAGTCAATGTCTGCGAAATTCGGTATATTAGAAACTGGGGATTAAAATATGTTAATATTTATTTATGTGGAAAGAATGTTTGATGAAAGAATGATTAAACAGATATACAATGCAAAAGTGGATGGATGCAAAAGTCGCGGAAGGCCACGACACACCTTCCATGATCAAATTGATCGTGTATTAGCAGAAGGTGATGTCAGGAGCCTTAAGAACAGACGAGCGTGCATGACAAGAGCTATGAATGTCAAAGAAGCAAGTGAGGTGTGTAAAAATAAGCCTGTATGGCGCTCTGTTGTTCGTGCCTACCCCGCAAGGGACCTGGCGTGAAGTTATGTATGTATGTAATATTTATTTAATTATCTATATTAGTTTATTGCTGTGTTTTTTTAAATTTTATTATCTACGATTGAATTAGTTTCCATTGAGTTAAACCACCAAATATTATTTAAAAAAAATTGTTGTCTCCTTAGTGACCGGGTTAGTGACATTGTTCTAATGGAAATGTATTATATTAAATGTCTATGTTTAAGTTATGATGAACAATAAACAGTTTTCATTCATTCATTCATTTTCTATCTCACAAAATACATAAAGTCGATCAAGTTGCAAACTATTAGTTGTACATATAAAGTATTTTTTATTTCGAATCAATATTTTCCAGTTTGAAGCAATATTGAGTATGTATCTATTGAGCGAGTTTTGGACGATATTGATTTCATTTTAATTGCGCTACTGCGCATGCGTCTGTTGATGATCTTGACGACGATTGTCGGTTTGAAAACCGTTTTAAACTTGGTGGCTCCCGGAGAATTGGAACGCCTGACTGGTCGTCAGAGAATGTTTCCGATCTCATGTTGGAGTTTCGCAACAAACTTCATTATACTTAAATTACACTACTGAGGGTTATATGATAAGTCTCACTTCAAGTGAGACTAGGGGTTGCCATCTCTATAATTTGGCAACTAGGACAAAAAGCAATTTTACTATGAAACTACTATTTTTCACCAAAACAATTGCTTACATTCTTTTTAAATTGCTCCAACACTTATGTCCTGAGGATCAACTTATATGGTTAAGATAGCGCCAAAAATGGCCAGTTTCTCTTACTACGGGATGGTTTAGCACTTCGAAACCACTAGATCTAAGTTCTCAACATGCACGATGACACCTTATGGGCGTTTCAGACTTTCAGGGGCGCAGTAGATGACCCAGAAAACTTGGTGCGTTGAGATGTTACGGAGCTCCCTCTGCGTGAGCAGTAAAAAACCAACTGACAGTCGTAAAGCTGCACATCAGAAACGAAAACATTGTATCTATATAGAAAACACGCTAATTACAGATCAGACATACAGATGGTAAGTAAATAAAATTGGGAGCCTCTACACTAAGCAGTCTTGATGCGGTTTTCACAAATATATTTTTATCCCGAAAACTATTTTTTTGGCATAAAAAGTATCCTAGTGTCATCCTTGACATCGAATACAAACACACACGTACACATACATATACTATGCGTATATATACTGAGTTTCAGCCAAATTGGTCCCGTAGTTTTCCCGTGAAAACGAAACAGAAACTTACTTTCGAATTTATAATATTAATAATAGGTATTGGCACAACAACTTTGATCTTTACTGCCTGTCCAACGGACGAAACAACTTGGACGAAATTGTAGGCGAATTCAAATATTATTATGTAATTAGTAATTTCCGTGGGTAGGTATATTCTTAATGCGCTTATGCAATTGGGTAGTGCAGTAGCAAATAATATGCACATACTAGGGTTCTGTTTTAATTATTACATCGTTACGAGCTAAGCGGTGACAAGTTTAAGTTATAATTGACACGTTCAGTGTCTTGAGCACGTCTGGTTACGGAAGTAGTGGTGTTTCATCCTAACTATAGAAGGATGGGGTGGACAGTTCTAAAATCAAATCAAGGTAATTTAAAGTAACGAACGAAATTTGGTTCAAATATTATATTTTGAATAGTTGAGATGAAATTAATGGGGTATTTTCAATTAAACTCTTCTTTAGGGATTTATAAAGTAATCAAAACACGTTCGTTCGCGCCTCTCAACCCTACATAGAGCATGGATTTTCGATTATCTAAGTCGATACAAGTATTGATATATTCAATGTAAGTATCAATCAAAGCATTCTTAATGTCTTGTAATCTTATAAGCTACAAGAGTGAAGCCTCATATACCCAGGTATCCCGCATTAGGTGAAATACCACCCAATGGACTATAGTTACCTACGCGCCCCAGACTAGAGCCAATATTAGACGGATCATTACAGACTTTCAATTTTGAAGAATCAATCAAATTTATCCATATACACAACTTTGAATCATTCAATGTTATTTATTGGATAGCGACGATGCCTTTCTGTCTTTCAACCAAATTGATTCATATTTGTTGATCCGCCTAATATCAGTGTTATGAAGCCTCATCCTAAACATGAACCTACTTAAACGCTGGACACAACCGATGTGGACCGTATCTATAGAATCTACATTAGAAAAAAAACTGAAATAGAACGCAACTTTATGTGCCCATTATGTTTTAGTTGACGCAGGCAGCACAGGTGACCACCGTGGCTAAGCTATAAACTCGTGGCCATGGAATAAAGGCGAATGACAAGGAGGCAATATTTAGTATTTCTTCGCAGGTGCTAGTGCCATCCCAACGTGGCAAATCGCTCTTCCCCGCGGTGGCATTCTTCAATCGAATTACGCCTCCAACAAAAAAAGGCATAGATAACCAGCGGTAGAGTTAACAGTTCTAAGCCCGTAGACAACATTATGTTACCTCCACCATACACGAATTTTACAGAATCAAGTATTGTACAACCTTCATAAGCTAATCTAGTGACGCCATTAAGCGTGACTTCGGATTACAAGAAACTGGCCGAATTATATGTGGAATATTATAGACTACATTTGTAGAGCAAAGAAAAATAATCGGATGAAGTATGTATTACGGCTCTAAATTGCGCCATAATTATTTAATTGAATTGCGTTAAAACATTGAATGAATATACACGTCTAGTATTATAAGAAATAGAATAAATAGGCAGAAGTATGTAGTAGTAAAGCCCGCTTGCCATATCTAAAGATCAATCTAGTGATAAAAACACGTTATCCGAAGTAGTGAAATTTTTTTGGTAGATATCTAATTTGTTGTACATTATACAGATAAAGATAACATTTTAGTTCACGTTAATATCAAACAAAGTATAAATGTGTATTTTCTCTAGTTCATTGGAAACAGGAACGAACAAAAAGCAAATGTAAGCAACTTCACGTTGATACATTCTCAATTAGGTCAAGAGTTTATTTAGATCCATCAGTTTACTATGAGTAACCAGCTATCAATTGCAGAACAAAGTGTACACTTACCTATCTTCGTAAGTGGGAGAGGCGTCACCGGAAGCACCCTGAGACATATCACCGTCCATATTGAGATACACGATTAGGTAATGTATGGTGGAGAGGAATACGGGCGTTGAGCGGCGGCGATTGTGGCACGGAAATTGGGCACACGGAGCAACCGGTGCACGCTTGTAGCGAGTACTATGCGGTGTGCAGTGCGGAGCGTGATGCGAGTATGCGAGTCTGCCTCTGTGAAGTCATGAAGTGTGCGTGCGTGTGCGCGAGGTGCGGCGCGGGGGCTGGGAGGAAAACAGGACCGGCGCGGCAGACCGGCGGACCGGGTCAGCGTTGCCATTACCACTTTACTATAGTCCCCAAAAATACGAATCAAGTCACCTCCAGAAAGACTGACGCATGACATTGAAACAAATGGTAAAATATTTTCTTAATATAAAGCATATTAAGTAAATATTGAATTATGCCATAATGTTTTTTTTAAAGTTTTATTTATAGATCCTATAATAAATACCTTGTATACATAATGTCTGGATAAAGCAAGCGAAATTACTTTTTTATTTATATTGCAATTAAGCGATGCATGAACTACCTATATATGTCAATTTTCAAATAAAATTCTCTAGTTGTTACAAAAGTCGATAAAAAAATAACTTGCTGTTTTTATTTAAGTATTCGAATTCATCACACCAACCATTTACACCCGTCACTCGAATACCTAACTACTATACTATATGTCGATGTATAAGCTATCATTTAATTAAAGTTTAATTGGAATATAGAAGAGCCCGGACACTTTCTCGACAGGACGCCGATTTCATTATGTCCCTAATCGAATTCGGATCTCGGCAATTTGGAAAAGTCCCTGTAAGTTGGCAATGTTCGTCATTGTTGTTGGGCGTCTCGGTCGCATCGGCATGGCGTGGAGACCGGCGGAGAGCGGTGAGCGGGTGGAGCGGGGCGATAAGCGGGGCCTGCGGTGCCGGGGCCGGGTCGGGCTTCGCGGGCTCTGGGCGCTGCGCGCCGACCGCCGGGCGAGTAACGCTACGCCTCCCCGCCCGCGCCTCTGCCGCGCGCGTCTCCAAGGCAACGCAACGCGCCGCCCGGTGCCGGCAAATGCCAGAATAAAATGCACGTGGCTAATGCCGTAATACTTCAGGTCGAACCGCCGCCGTTCCCTCATTTAAATTAAACTATTCAAACTGTTTCAGACATAGAATGTAAATAAACAATACAGTACCAACGATGTAGCTACACCCAAAGTAACATAAGTTACGTTGGAGTAATTTACGGATTCATATCTCGCGGAATTATCCCACTTACCACGACAGAAACTACCCCAAATTCATTCAATGATCAACTGTTGATTCTCAAGGCCACAAAAGAAGGAATGAACAACCAAGACAATTAAGTACACATTAGTGTAAATTGATTATTTTTGCATTAACAATCTTTAAATATGTAGTTGGCTATAAGTACATAATCAAAGGTAACTAAGGGTAATAATAATAATAAAATTACGGGTAAGTGAGCTTCGGAATAAACTTGTAAAGTACCTACTAAACCTTAGACCATTCAACCAATGAATGGTCTAAGTACTAAACTAGCCTAATACTTATTTTGTTACCAACTGAGCAAACCGCAGCTGTCTTACGTTTTAATTTGGCATTATTAACTAATTTACATACTTGACTACTTTACATTAATATTTTTATTTAATTAAAACAATAATATTATCCGATTGAAATAATATTTTATCATTACTCGATTTATTCGACACAAATAATATGTAGAGACGCGCTCTACATTTTTCTACTTTCACGAGGGACTTGCCGCCCCTTCTATTGATGTAGGTACTTAGGTACCTTCCGCGTGCGTAAATGGATTTCACTTGGGAAAAGATACCCACGCTACGGAGGCTTTTTACACCACGTAGTTATTTTCTCTTAAAACGACACACAAATATTCCCAATTTGTTCCCAAGCTATGCAAGTACGCCCATGTCACACTGATATGTAACAACGGACAACTCTGGGGCAGATACCAGAAATTAATAAGTTAACACTCCTCGTGTTGACAAAATTTACTTGGCTTGCAGTTGAGTCGACCTTTGACCACTGGATTACAACAACCGTTAATAATTAAAATAAGATTCCTTCTATACTATCTTGTCACATGGCACTGGCATCTCAGACGTTAAGGTTTAGTACTTTTTTTTTCACTTATTCTCATATTATTTTGTCCTCTCCTGTATGTTTTGATCTTGTAATATTAAGTTAAATGTTTTTACATCCTTAATAAGCTCTTTTAAATACCCACAAACACTAAACCAGTGCCGATCCTCAATATTGTAACGAGCTACAGGACTCGAATTAAAATGCCGTTGGAAATACTATCGAATTTCATAGAACAATACAAACACGTACAACACAGGTATAATTATACAAATATAACTGGACGCAACCAGTAAAACTGCACGACTTAATAACACGGGCAAAGTCCGTCACTATATAGCCCATTGAATGTACACGTCTTGCTCGTATCCTAATCCTCGTTTGACTACCAATCTCTCCATTCGGCCATTGTTGCACCGATACAATGTGGCCGCCAGCCCGCATAGATCGGATTTATTAGAATTCAGTTCGCCACACCTGCCTAATGACTGCCATAAAACAAGTACAATAACAATAGAATGTTTTTCTTAATTACAAATTTTAAACACAAAGTAAACAAAAAAGTCCAAATGCGGGATAGGTAATAAACCAGATTTATGGCAGGAAAGTCACTTTTTATTCACTTTTTGTCGGCATGTAACAATATTCTACACTATCATTATTTATCTGTACTTTCCATTCCTGCGGTATGGGGCGTTTTAGACCTTGTACTTACTAATACTATCATAGTGGCGGCACGAGGTCACGAGACCTCTGTTGAGCCCCGTAACGTTTTAAAAACTAAAGCCCTTATTGCCTTAAACATACAATAGTTTATGGATTTTTTGTGTTGTGCGTTACTAGGTCAGGGCTAAGCGGGTGGTGAGGTCCATCCGGGGTACCGCACTTTGTCGTGTACGGCGATCAAGAAAATTAAAGCAAATTCGTTAATTATCTGGTGAACTTTTGTGCCTCGCCGTTAATACTGTAAATAATGAATTGTGTGTTTTCTTTAATAAAAACATATCTGCTATTTACACTGAATTCAAAGATGCCATCTTAGCCAATAAGTACTAAATACATGAACAAGTAGATTGGCTCTTAATTTAGCATCCGATGCAAATTTTGTAACTAAAAAGTTAGTTTTCAGATGATTTAAATTTGTCCTTTTTTGTCGAAGACATCTGACAACTCTAACTGAAGATGTGGACTCAATAAGGATTTTTGAAAATTCAACCTCTAAGCATTGATATAGAAAATGCCTCTAAGGATATAAAAGTTTCTATGAATATTTGTCATTTTAATCGTAAGAAACCCGTCATTATATATAGCTTCTGGTTAGAAATAAATGTATCGGCATTCTTGGACATTAGACCCCTAAGCGGGTGAAAAAGGGGATGAAAGTTAACCCAAACAATTACTATTTTTAATCTGCGCTAGCGAAGCCGCAAGCAATGGCTAATACTACATACATAAGTTTTTTATACATACAAATTTAAAAAAAGCTTCACTTCGCTTGACCTTCTTATATCTCTCTTCCCGTTGGGCGCGTTACGAACTGCCTCATGGCAAGGAGAGAACGAATTCGCTGAGAGTTAACCTCCCCGCAGCAGTAGAAGAGTTGCTCTGGCATAAGGACGAAGGACGGAACACCGAGGGGTTTTAGTATCCCTGACCGCGGCGTGGCAATAGCACTTCTTGCTTGCGTTGCTAGTGCAACCCCGATATGGCGCTACCACACTCCCCACAGCGGTTCCCCTGGATAGCCCTCAAATTGATTTCCCTTCGTTAAAAAAGGCTCCATTTAGTATGTTTATTTCGTCTGAGGTAGAGTCAAAAGATTAATAAATCGTTTAACTAGTGTCACACTAGGGTTTCATACAGGCGAGGCACGTCCACTCCCTTAGCCATTTGGGTACTAAGTAAACCCAAAAAACCATTTAAATACAAAGTAGTTTTTAGGATATTATCTTAAAAACAACTTAATAGATCGTGTTTCATTCAAATTATGTTACATTTTATATGTTTTTTTTATGAATTTAGAAGTAAATGTCTCGCCATCTCGCCTTAGTTTGTTTCAAACAGGCTGCTACGGGAGTAATTACGTAAATAGAGAAATAAAAATCATGATTCTAAGTATAAGATGGTTATTAAATAGTAACAGGATTAAATATATTTTTACATAAATAAATTTGTTTTGAAGGAATTTTACGATAACGCTACAAATTACGTTTTATGAATGTGTCAGCCATACCGTGTTATTTGAAATCGACTTGAAATAAAAAGACAATAAAAAAACATCTATGTTTTCCAGATGTGGCTAACAATATCTAACAATCCCACACAACTATGTAAACTGAAAAAAAAAAACAAAACTCCGTTTGATAGTAACATAAACTTTATTGTACCGTGTCTGAAGACAATCATTCACAACAATCATTAGTAGCTTTATAATCATACCTACTTTTTATCTCATTGTACACTGGACTTTTTTTAAGATAAAAAAATCGACTTCAAAAACTAAAAGGTATAAAATAACTTATTTCTAAAGCTATTATTATTAATATATAATATCTAAAACATCTTAAAGTCGGTGCTTAGTAATTTTTATGTTTTACTTTGCACCGCCTTCAAGATGTTTTAGATATTATATATTAATAATAGCTTTAGAAATAAGTTATTTTATACTTTTTAGTTTTTTAGTTTTTGAAGTCGTTTTTTTAAACGAAGTTTCTTTATTTTATTTGTTACTTTTTAGTGTCTAGCTATGCATGGATAGACCTACGAAAGGTGCCGCGCTTCTGAAAAAATATAGGTCCCAAGAAACGGGAACAAAAAATGTTCGTAAAATGAAAACTACTGGGCCAAAAAATGTTAAATTTTTAGGGGCCCAAATGGCAACTATTCCGCATCAAACTAAACAAGAATCACGTAAATCTGATCATAAATCTCAGCGTAATCGGTGTACATAGGGAACGGAATGGCATTTTTTTCATAAAAAATGTTCATAAAATGAAAACTACTAGGCCAAACTATGTCAATTTTTTAGGGGACCAATTGGAAGCTATTCCGCGTCGAACAAAAAAAGAATCACGTAAATCGGATCATAAATCTCGGAGTAATCGGTGAACATACATAAAAAAAAAACAAAAACAAAAAAAAAGATCCCGACGAATTGAGAACCTCCTCCTTTTTTGAAGTCGGTTAAAAAAGAGGTAAGCAATAAAAATATTTTATTATAAAAATAGCAAGTGGGCCTTTAGAACTCTCATTCATCGCACGAAACACGATTACCATTAGGCTGGAGCCTAGGGCGGCAATATAAGGCCAAATTTTCTATTATATCTTATACAAACATACATGTCATCACTACTGTTCTCCATGGGGGTAGGCAGAGATGATGGTTCTCCACTTGGAGAAGATTCTGACAAACAACTTTCATCATATATACTTGTTTTGTGATTCTACGTTCATCTATTCTCTCTACATGCCCAAACAACCTTGGTATTCCTTTTTCCACACTTGTTATTACGTCTTCTTTCAATCCATAACGTTCAGTTATTTTTTTAAGGCGGGTTAAAAGCTATTTACGCACATACTGGGTCCATTGCAAGGGATTAGATCGTTATCAATCATGGAGGCATTCCATTAAAGGCAATCTAAACAGTAATTGATCAGCTTGTGTGGAGATTCGAACCATTGGACGTACAATGACTAATACCCACTAAAACAACCCTCCTCCGATGCCCCGCGCTTAAAGCATGAAAGGTGTGAGACTTAGAATGTAGTTACGCCGACACCGATCCTAGCGCAAAAGTGCCTGAGAAAGCCCCTGGAAGAGCTAACTCACTTCGACGACAGGGGTGAAGACTCCTCTGCTCCCTAGATGCGAGAGGGTCCCTGAAGCGGTATTATTCAGAGAGGGAAATCATGCGCATGTCTGCGCCTCCGAGCTCCCGGCTGACGCCGGCGCCCACGTGGAGGCGCATGAATACGCGTCTCCTTTAGAGACATCACTGTCTCTCAGAAGTTAGCCGCATCCACCCAATAATCATCGCTATGCAGCATGGCTTGCACCAGGCTGCCGAGCGAATCAATCGGACCTACTATTGTCTCGAGTTCAAACCTCTGTGGTGCCCAGGCTGCGCACTCGACTAGCTTATGAAACGCCGTGTCAAGCGCGCCACACTGGTGGTATTGGGGTGAAGGCTGACATTCCGCAATCTGAAGGTCAGAGTCCCGCGTTTCCGCGAGAGCCATCGCAACAGCTGCGGTCGAGTCGCTTCCACCGTACGCCGGCCACAGGGTTTTCCAACTCTACCGACCAAGATTATTGCCCACTCCTCGAGGGCCAGCGGAGCAGAGCTCGACGCTGGAGGTTGTCTTCGGAAGGGAGGGGTGTTTGGGGAGGAGGTTTGGGAGGAAAGAGAAGGAATACAAGGATTTGGAGTGGATAGGTGGGACACCATTGTCACGGAGTGAAGGGGGGAATGTGACAGTGGCCGCTCGGGGCCCCTGGGACACATCTCCTTGTACCGCTTCCTGGACGGCGACGAGTCCTGGGCGGCACCCCCTGGGACCCTAACGTTCCCTTTCCACAAGGTTCCTTATCATATGATAAGGATAAAATACAAATGATATCATTCATTTGTATTTTTATAGAAATAAAATATTGTTAAACGCCGACAAAGTGTATGCACACCTGCAGTTTTTGTTTACTTTGTGTTTAAAATTTGTAATTAAGAAAAACATCCCATTGTTACTGTATTCGTTTATGGCCGCAGGTGTGCAGATTACGTTTTATTGGAAAATTTAGTCCACGCGGTCGATTGTTGTATTGTATACTTTAGTATAAAAAATGCTCGAACGGAGGGGTGAGGCAGTCAAGCGACGATTATGATACGATCAAGACGTGTACATTCGATAAGCTATATAGTGACGGACTTTGCGCGTGTTATTGAATCGTGCAGTTTGTACTGGTTGTGTACCTGTGTTATACGTGTTTGTATAGTTTTAATAAATTCTATAGTAATTCCAACGGCATTTTAATTCGAGTCCCGCACTCGTAACAATATGTATGTTTATTATAAATGTAATTAGTCCACAACAAACAATTCAACATGTAATGTGTTATTGGAATGATAATACTAATTACTGGGGTCGTGGTAGAGTTAGGATGATAGTGCACAAAGTTAAGAGTGACAATTTTTTGTCAAAAACTTGTCTATACCTTAGAATAATTGTGTAATTATTCTAAAGTCTATACTAATATTATAAAGAGGAAAGATTTGTATTTGTAACGAATAAACTCAAAAACTACTGGACCTATTTCAAAAATTCGTTCACCATTAGAATGCAACATTATCATAAATTAATAGAGGCTATATTTATTACTAGAAAAAAATTAGGGATCCCTACTAAAGCTTCAATAATCAATACTAATATTATAAAGAGGTAAAGTTTGTGAGTTTGTAACGTTGTAGGGGTAATCTCTGGACTATACCGATTTTGAAAATTTTTGCACCAGTGGAAAGCTACATTATTCCTGAGTGACATAGGGTATATTTGATTGTGATTAATAATGAGTATTTTTAATTGTTTTCTGATGCCCAGCGAAGTGGGCACGGGTCAGCTAGTGTTCAAATAACCCAAGGTGTAAAAAAAATAGTGTTTGTGTGGTTCCAGGATGGTTTAGATTCACAATTAGACCCGGTAGGTGGCAGTGGGATCGGGTTCTAGATTTTATTTTTTCCGGGCAGGATAACGTTTGACATAACCGCTAGTATTTAAAATCTTTGTGACCTCCGGTTTCGCATTATAGAGGTAGTAGCAGTAGGGGCGGCAAAATTTTAGTACCCTACTGACGCCAAATGTGTATCCTACAGAGGTCCAAGATGTATGTAGAGCATTGGTGGAAGGTTTTAAAAGTTCCTCAGAGTTTTCTGTGTAACTTTTGTCAAAGTTACCCGAAACCCTAAAGCCGTATACAATACTTATGAACAAATTGGATCAAGACAAAAACATAAGTATGTTTGACGAAAGTCGAACACAGTGTTCGACGCTCGTTAGTGTTCCGCACACGCAAACGAAGTTGTAGCGGTATCGAGTAACACAACAAATTGTTTCAACGTGCGTACCGACCGGGCTATAAATGAAACAAAGGAAAAAACACATTTTAATACCCCTGCTACAACACCTGAGCTTTAAAAAAAATGTGTGCTGGGACACATATTAGAAGTGAAACTTCAACGGACAAGTGGAAAAACGAATCGCAACGGACAGGTTGAAAAACGAATGGCAACGGATGAGTGGAAAAACGATTGGCAACTGATAAGTTGAAAAACAGCAACGGATGAGAGGAAAAATGAATCGCAACGGACAAGTGGAAAATCTTCAACTAACAAGTGACAAAATGAATCGCAACAAAATGTTAACTTGAAGTGTTACGGGCAGATTGTTAATGTTCTTGTCCAATTTGAAAACCTTTTTATAATATGCAAATATCGAATTAATTTTATAATAAATATATATGAATATATGCGGGCGCGATGCCATGGCCTGGAGAAGGCAAAGGGACGGGAAGAAGAAGCAAGGAAAACTCACGTCGCCACCAGTCCGCCGCCAAACTGCACTCGTCCCCCGGGGGGGTTCACACTCTCACTAGGATTCTGTATTTTAACATTAAATGCAATCTTGGTTTATTTACTTTATTTTGTTCCGACAAGTTTATATAGTACGTAATTTATGGCGGTGACAGCAGTGACATTCCTGCCTTTTTCTTCTTCAGCGCATTCTTCATTTGAAGTTTTATTCTATTCTTGATGGCGAGGATGGGGAGGAAGAATTAACAGGGAGGTGTTCCTCGGCGCAACCATCATATATAATATATACATGTCAGGAACCTTAAGAACAGACGAGTGTGCATGACAAGAGCTATGAATGTCAAAGAAGCAGTTGAGGTGTGTAAGAATAAGCCTGAATATTGTTCGTGCCTACCCCGCAAGGGACCTGACGTGAAGTTATGTATGTATGTATATGAATATCTATACTAATATTATAAAGAAGATTAGATTGTTTGTTTGTATTGAAGAGGCTCCGAAACTACTGAACCGATTTGACAAATTATTTCACTGTTGGCCAGCTACATTATCCCCAGGTGACATAGGCTATATTATATTTACAAAAAAAATTAGAGATCCTTACTAAAACTCCAATAATGTAACCCAAAGTGTAAAAAAAACCTAAAATCGCATGCGCTGCGAAAACTATTGATGATAGAATAAAATAATGTACTACGACTTTGTAGAACACATCATTATTTAGAAAAAAAAAACGCGACAGTATATGTCTAACTATTATAGTAATGCCACAATAAGTGTTCTTTATTAAAAAAAAATAATTAAAATGCAGCCGCTAGAAAAGGCTCTTTATTTGTATCTCGGTATTCATCCTTATCAAAATAAATTACTTCATATTCAGACTGCTTCACCTTTGTGTAACTATTTGAATTATTCAATTCGGACATTCCATTCGAAAGATATCATGAGTTTAAAAATGTAAGTATTAGAACACGCGGCCATGACGCTTTTTCGTGAGCGAAAAATCGTAAGACCCCGTGTATATAGAAGTTTCACTTCACAAACGCCGTTAATGATTAGCTATATTAGGGTATATGTTATAGTCAAACATCGAAGCTCTAGCGCTTCTTGGTTTGACTAGTCAAACCTCAGGTGTGACAAGGTCTTAGTCAAAGTCCTTTTCTGCCTTTGACTAACGAATTTTTGTCTAACCTAGGAGTAACTAATTTATACAGTCAAACGCCAAAACTCAATTTCATGAAATCGGGGTTTGGCCAGGCAACCCTCAATTAGGTATTGGAATGTGTTAGTTTGTGACATTAGGTATAATCAAACGACATTTTTCAATTTCAATGTCTATTGTTTTAATATTATAATAATCAACTGACAAATTCGAATAAGTAATTAAAGTTATTCTTATTTTGAATTAGGATTAATGGCACAGTAATTAAAAAAAGTATTTTGACAAGGTGATGCCTTATGAAGTTTTAAATTGCACAATAGGTTGGATTTGAAAGGACGGAATTGGAATTTAGTTCAGATTTGGTCGAAAGGCCTTGGTCGAACCTAGGATATTCTAGTCATTCAATCAATCAATATCTTTATTTGCAAGAATGTAGTTTATACAGGTGTTACACAATTGTAGATGCACAGTACATTCTACCACATAGTGGTGTACAAAATGAATGAAATCAAATTTAAAATTAAATTAACATAAATATTCTAATTAAAAAAAAAGTCAATTTTCGATAAAGAGTTATAAATAAGAGGAGCCATGTAAATACAGTTCCTTCTGAAGAGATCCAGAGAAGGCACAGGTATCTTTAATTTTACTTGCGTCACAAGTCTCGCGTTAACATTATTAAATACTTCAAACAAAGACCCATTGAATTGGATAAACTTAGCGATTTCAAATATATAGATACTAGCCACAGTAAGGAGATTGTGAGATTTAAAAGCCGGCTTGCACGATTCTGCTCATTTCATTCCAAATACGGCACGAAAGCATTTCTTTTGGGCGAGAAAAACCCTTGCAATATCAGGGGAGTTTCACCATATTATGATTCCGTAGTGGATTAATGAGCAAACATGAGCGTGATAAGCCATTAACACAGTTCGCAAGGATGTACACGTTCTAATTTTTTAAATAGCGAAAACAAAACTATTAATTTTACTACAAATCATGTCAATATGTTGTTTCCATGATAAATGAGCGTCAATTTGAATTCCCAGGAATTTTGTGCAATTAACCTGTTCTATGTTTATATTATTATGGTTAATGTTTAGATTATTTAATTTACTTTATTTTGTTCTAAATTGAATAATTTTTGTTTTGGATAATATAATATATTAACTACAAAAATACTACATTCTTTTAATAGTTCTAAAGCCAGTTCAGAAAGTAATTTGTACGGATTAACGTCATTAGAACCTGTCATAATTATAATATTATCTTCTTTGGTTACAGTTTTTGATACACTATGACAACTAGATAGAACATCAATAGTAGTTGCGTTAGGTTTTATAACACCAACAATAATGTCGTATTTCTTAATAATTAGATTCATATTGCTATTTGATAACGATCGAACTACTCCAATTCCTTGATTATCAGCTAATAAAATGATACATCCTTTGGTAGATGCCCTTCTTCTACATGCTTCTGCTATTTTTGATTTCCTTTGATCACCTATCGCTGTGCTGATATTAATTGGACGTTTAGAAAATTCAGTCTTAGTAACATTGAGATTAGGAAAGTTTTCAAATTATTTTGAAGAACAGAAACCTCCTGATTATTGAATGCTCTTATTTGTAGTGCCTTTTTTAAGTTCATCATTTTCTTCTTTTCGCCCTCTATTATCTTTTATAATGAAACATTTTCCAAGGTCAGAGTGATATATATATATAATATATTACATATATATATATATAATATATTATATATATATATAATATATTATATATATATATATATATATATATATATATATATATATATATATATATATATATATACACACGAGTTGTCTGTCAATGTTTAACTTTATCCACAATGTTGCATCTGAAATAACACATTACACCTTTGGCTACATCTGCGTTGCGTCTCAGTTAATAACACTAACATTCTCCCAGATCTAGTAGGGACATAATACAATTATTACACTACACCAATTTAGGGGTCCTAGTAAAAGAGAGTCAGATTCTATAGCCATGCATTCCGAATTTCCGACACTCATTTTTCTTGTTATATCCTCATGAGCATGATTTCACTCTGATTTTGTGAACATGTACCAAAACTTAGCGTATTGTAGTGAACATTTTACCTTTATCCAGCTATAAAGTTGTGGAGGGCTCAGGATATTGAATTTGTAATTTAATATCCGCATCCGTTGATGTAGCGACGAGGTATTCCCGTCGACGGAAATGGAAAAGTGAATGAAGTATCTATCTGTTGCAGCTTTTCAATTCCTAGACTCTAAGTATCGTTATTGAGTAACACAGGTAGTTTGATAGACGGAAGCAACAGTTTTTAGGGTTCCGTAGATAATTGGCTAATGTTACTGCTCTATTTGAGACAACGTTACTATTAGTGACCCTTTCACGCAGATGTAGCGATGGCTTTAATGCCTTAATTGTAAAGTGACCTTACATATTGACAAATAACGTATGTACATACGTTATTTGTCATTGTCATTATTAGAAAAAAAAACTTGTACATATATGCGTGCCAGTATTATATTTTCTACAGGCGCTTAATTTTTTTGTATGCATGTTACGTGATTTCTCTGTCAAATGTGGGTCGACTTTCATTTTTATTTATTCGTAAGTGTATTTTTTTTTGTTATTTATTCATGACCATAGAATCAAAGTCTTTCAGTCGGAAACATGTTAATTATTAGGTCTTCGTATAGTAGCGCAGTTGTATTGCAGGCTACAACCGACGCCATTCAATGGAGTTCTTGTGAAAACTCGAAAGATCACATCTGACTATACAGTTCACATTTCTCACAAAAACACATAATTTCTACTCAAAAACTATCAATATCCTGCAACTATTGTTCATTTTAGAGTAATTATAGACATCTTTAGAAAATAAAACTGCACAGCACAACGTCTCCTTTCAGTTCCCGCCAAAAAAAACCTCGTAAGTGTATACTCCCGAGGTGATCCCATGGCCAACAAGTCAGTATCTGATGAATCCCAGGGAAATAGAGCAACCCTTGGTGACGAGCGCCACGACCGAAGAGTAAGATAGAGGAACCTTGTATACGCGTGCCGGTACTATAATTTCTACATGCACTTGATATATTATTTCTAAAACTATTCAAGTATTTAGGCAACTAAAAAGCAAAATAATATTTTTTGTTTTTTAGATTGAAGTCGGTTTTGTTTTTGTTATTTTATTATAACTTGTGCCACGATTTAACACTGGTTGTAAAAAAAAGTTGGGACATGAGTCGCATGTGTTATCTATGGTTCCCTTAGTTTTTTAATTTTATGAGGGAGTTTTTGGCAGGAACTGAAACGATATGTTGTGCTGTGCAGTTTTATTTTCTAAAAATGTGTAAAATTACTCTAAAATGAACAATAGTTGTAGGATATTGATAGTTTTTGAGTAGTAATTATGTGTTTTGTGAGAAATGTGAACTGTATAGTCAAATGTGGCCTTTTGAGTTGTCACAAGAACTCTGCATCGTTCGTGCGTTCGTCTTCGTGCCTACCCCGCAAGGGACCTGGCGTGAAGTTATGTATGTATGTACAAGAACTCCGTTGAATGGCACTAGCTGATTACCTACGGTTCAGCTGTGCTACATATAGGCTTAAGAAAATGAAGAAACTATATTGTAAACTAAGATCTGGCTTAAAGGCCTAGCTGCTAAGCCATAAACCTAAATAAATAATAAATATTTTGACAGCAATGACAGCTGGGGAAATGGTTTCCCAGTAACGAAAAGTACTGTTTTCATTCCTGTAGTCAGGCAACTCCAAGCGTTCTTTCAGAATAGCAGAAATGAAAAAAGGTAATTAATGTTTATTACGTCTGATGTCGCGTACACACAGACTCAACAAACGACAATGATCATTCGTTGGCGGCCGCCGGATATCAGCCACATAGCAGTAAAGCCTATATTAAACGGTTAATTGTTGTCAATTTGGATAAATCAAGTAAAGGAATCCCTATAAATATAAACTTGAATAATATAATATCCTTCCTGTGTCCTATCACCTGTATTCCTTTCAATCAAATTGATTTAATTTCGTTGATCAGTCTAATGTTAGCTTAAGATCAGATACATCGAAACACTCGACTGTTCTACAAAACGTCTACGTAGGGTCAATGAAGGCCAACGATGCCCATTTGTTGAGGAGTGTCTAATGTTTGTATGCGGCCTTGTTCGGGTTCACACTGTTCGTGTGCCGACTGCTCATGTTCGCACTGTTCGTGTTCCCAATGTTCGTCTTAACAATGCTAGTTTTCACAATTTTTGGGTTGATTCGGTATAGACAGAAATTTATCATAAAATTTCACAAATGATAATAAAGTTACTATTAAGTTCTAAACACAGGGTTAATTATATCACGTAAAAGTTCCAAAGTAAGTTAATAATTGTACATGTCTTTCTGTTCCTTGTATGTGCATTGGAATTTGTGGATCAGCCACACGATTAAGGAAGAAGGAAAAGCAAGCTTGGCAACGTTTAGTGTTAGTAAACGTCAGTATTTTGTAACGTCATTATTCAGTGTTACAAAGTTGTTCAATTGAACAATGCTGCCATTGACGACTTATTCTACAGGTATCAATACAGATTCTGAAAGGTAATAAAAATACCTTTTTAAACAAGCCCAGATTGAGAAATCTACTATAATTCTATCCGATTTTATGACGAATTTAATTAAATTGTTCTATTTATATATGGAAAAATTTCTATTTTGAAATTTTGGGGGGCTTAGCGACTTAGAGCTATGGTCTCTTGAGCAAAATCACCTATAGATTACGTTTTTGCTATACGCTTCATCAAAAAAATTGTTCCATACAATTTGACCCGCCCTAATATATATATATATATATATATATATATATATATATATATATATATATATATATATATATTAATATATATATATAGTTCAGCAGACAGGCAGATGGCCCACTTGATGGAAAGCGGTTACCAACGCCTATGGACATTTGCAAAGAAAAACTTGCGGCTGCACAAGAATACAAATCGAACAAAGGCAAAAATGTGAAATATTGAAACTCTGAACCCTATGTACTTAATTAATTACTGTACTAAGAGGGCTCAGGTGAATTATCAATTAATATCTACACTAAATATCAAATATTCGTTAAAATGCAGAGATAAGAGATTCAGCCAGTCAGTTGAAAGATTTGCAATAATGTTAAAACACTGACGTTTAACACATAACTACTATTTGTAATCATCTTGCTAGTTAGTAAAATTAATAACTATGCGATTTTACATCATCAACTAGTTGACTAGGCCACACGTTGTTGTGGCTTAGGAAAAATATGTTTTTGATTATAAATCAAAATGAAACCTATGTCCTAAGTTGGAAAAAAATCAGCAAAATGAAAAAAAATATCACAAAATCGGTTGAGTATTTTCGGAGTTCATCATCGCGGTCAAACACTGTAACACGGATTTTTTTTGGTTTTAGGTACATAGATAGATAGATAGATAACTCTTTATTGTACACCAATACAAACATGAACTTAAGACTAAATTATATCTAGTTATGTACAAAGGGCGGTCTTATCGCTAAAAAGCGATCTCTTCCAGACAACCCCAGGAATGAATTAAGATGATAATGGCGATGGTGGTATACGTAACATATACATATTATATATAGTACAAACTACTTACATTTTAATAATAAATACATAAATTATATATATACATAAGTATATGAAGAAATTTTATATATTACATAGATATATACTTAATATACATACCATACAAATACATATCTACAAAATATATAAATGTTTATAAGTGAATTTAAATATCATATTCCAACGACAGGTAGTATTTTTTAATCATAGTTTTAAATATCGCTAGTGATTTTGCTTGTCTGATTATAACAGGAAGCGCGTTCCAGAGCTGTATAGCCTTAACAGTAAAAGAATTGTTATAAAAACTTGAGTTATGCGCAGGAGTGTTCAACTTAAGTTTAGTAGAAGGGTGTAAATTATGAGAGCACGAAAGAAATTCAAAACTTTGTTTAAGGTAATCAGGAGTACTAGGGACAAATAAAATACTATAGAGAAGAGCAAGGATGTGAGTATTCCGGCGAAATCGAATTGGCAACCACTTGAGTTTTTTTCGGAATTCAGAGACATGGTCATATTTGCGTAGTCCAAATATGAACCTTATGCAAAAAATTTGGAGGCGCTCAAGTTTATTAAGTTGTTCTTGGGTTAAATTTAGATAGCTGGCGTCAGTATAATCAAGGATAGGAAGTAATAAGGACTCTGCTAGCTTAATTTTGGTGGTAGTGGGTAAGAAATTCCTCAACCTTCTAAGGGATTTGGATGAGAGATAAAGCCGCCGACTTAATTCGGTGATATGAGGTCGCCAAGACAGCTCACTGTCAAATATAACGCCAAGGTTTTTTACCTTATCACTAAAAGGAATGATTGCCCCGTCAAACATCACACTAGGTATGGTACTCCAGTCGACCTTATTAAGCATCCGTGAGCTACCGATGACGATGAGTTGAGTTTTTTCAGGATTGACATGAAGCCCTTTGAAGAAGTCCTTTGGGACTTGCCCCACTGCAGAATGCGTTCAAAATCAAAGTTTATGATAGAAACTGCTTTGTCTAAGGTGGCGACAGGTGATTGTGTATAAATTTGTAAATCGTCTGCATAGAGGTGATAGGTTGAAGTGAGTTGATTAGAGATGGAGTTAATAAAAACAGCGAACAATAAGGGAGAAAGCACGCCGCCCTGAGGAACACCAGCAGTGAGTTCACACCATGACGAATAATCATCCTCGACACGAACCCGCTGCCGGCGGCCATACAGGTAACTGTGAAACCAGTCAATTACTGTATGAGATATGTTAAGAGAGCTTAGAATGCCAAGTAATATTTCAAAGTTAACATTGTTAAAAGCACTGCTGAAGTCCAGCAGCGATAGCACAGTCAATAAACCATTATCCATACCATAACGGATGTCATCGGTGATTTTCACGAGAGCAGTAGTTGTGCTGTGGCCAGGACGGAAACCAGATTGATAGGGATTAAGGAGAGAATGCCGATTAAGGAAAATACTTAACTGTTGGTGGACTAGGCGTTCAAGAACTTTAGAAAGGAATGGCAGAATAGATATGGGACGGAATTGAGAGAAAGAAACAGGATTGAGTTTTTTAGGAAGAGGAATAATCTGGGCTTCCTTCCAGGAGACGGGAATTGTACCAGAAACTACAGAGGCATTGAATATATGCGTGAGGAGAGGATTGATGACATCCAGTATAGGCAGAATCATGTTGCGACTAATACCATCGCTGCCGACAGCGTTCGATGTAATGGATTTTACAGCGCTCTTAACATCACTATCAGTAAATCGACTTAAGAAGAATGAAGGATAATCGGGTGTTGGCAGAGCGGAAAGAGTATTTAAGTATTAGACTTAGTTACAACGTCAAAGTCAGAAATAGCTGAGAAATACAGAGTATGAGAATATGAGTACATATGTAATATTTAGAAAATGATACGTCTGTTACAAAAATTACAAGTATATTAAATGGACTAGATACCAGTCAGATTGAAAGCGTTTTGGAAAATGGACCTAGTTATGCAAAATGGAACCAACCCACATACTGACAGTTTTGAGAAAAAGCCGTTTTTATTAAAATTTCGCATATAAAAAAATTTATGTATGTTTTGAAAAAAAATTTATTTAGAATATTGCACATTAGAATATAACATACAATATTCTAAATATTTTTTTGGAAAATTTTAATAAAAACGGCTTTTTCTCAAAACTGTCAGTATGTGGGTTGGTTCCATTTTGCATTCCATGACTAGGTCCAAATAATGTGAACATTAGTGTACGGTAATAGCATTATCGAAAAACAGTATCTATTGCGCCTCATTTCAGCAATATGGGTTTAATACTTGAAAGCAAGTCAACTCTGAAAATCAATAGGAAAGTGGACCACACGCTCCTAAACTAAAGCTTACGACGGAAATGTGATTTAACGCTAGGATAACGTAATAACGGATAACGCTAGGACGCTAAAAACTCAAATTATTGTTACAACTTAGCCCCCCGACAAAGACAAATTCCATGAAGCACATTTTATTACCTGTGGGCATTTGAACTAATTGTAATTCTTTTATGATCGTCTTCGTCTCGAATCACTAGCCAAATGTTACGGATTACGTGGACTACGATACGAGCACATTGCATTTGTGCAGTATAAAACAATGGCCTGATTGAGGGAAGGGGGCAGTCAAGCAAAGATTACGATACGGGCGTGACGTGTGTACATAACAAAAACTTAATAGTGACGTACTTTGCGCGTTTTATTGAATTACGACCTTCTGCATTACGTTTGGATTTGTTGTGTTCGGTTATATTTGTACCTGTGTTATAGGTGTTTGTATAGTTCTAAAATAATTCCAACGGCATTTTAATTCGAGTCCCGCAACTCGTAACATTATAATAATGACTTAAATATAAAATTACTTAAATGATTCGACGGACTCTGATTGAGCGGGTTAAGTGATAAGTATTTGCCGGTCGACCTCTCTACAATACAGGGGGGTGCCGGGTTCGTTTCCTCACATGGCTAGTGTCATAAACGAACTTTCCATTGTTAACTATGGTCTAGGTGTCTAGAATCGGCCACGTAGTTGTATATTACCTACAATGAAACGAAACTTCTAAACTTGGAGATATATAATGTGTGTTTGTCGATTACTATAATTATATAAAATTCAAAACTTTTTGTTTATAATAAATTCTGCTGTGGACAGTTTTTGACAGGTATATCTTTCAAAAAATTACACATCACGACCTCTACGATTCTTCACAATCTTAGCCCAAGTTTGCGCCACATGTCCCTGCCAGCGACCTTGCGCAGGTCGTAATTCCACTTGGCTAGAGGGGGTCCTACGTTTGGACACGTTTGCTCCATCGGCAGTCGGTCCTGCGATAGCCGTGACCGGCCCACTGCCACGCCAACTTGCAAATTTTGCGAGCCATCGGTTACATTCGTTCTCTTACAGATATTCTCATTTCTGATTTTATCCATAAGAGCAACATCTAACAGAACACGTTCAATAGCAATATGAGCGACGATATGTTTATCTATTTAAAAATTTTTAAGCGCGTAGTTGCAAATGATTGGATTTTTAATAATGTATTTTACGCATAATGCTTCTGTGAGCTTGTTAGGTACCGATCGCATTATTTCCACTGAGTGTAGTCGTTTAGAAAATCTTTTATCGTATAATAAGCCTTCTCGCGAAGACGATACCTGACTTGCTAATTAAAAGTTCTTGAACAACTTTATAGGATTCCGCAGACTCTGACAAAAGCGGAATCTCTATAATATATTCATCACGTTGGCCTTGTACCTACTATTGTATATATACTATTGTATATACCTACCTAATGACTCTGATATTAATGACTCTACGAGTACCTAGGATAATTTTAGTATCTGAGACTGTGTGATAGAGAACACAACACTTGACTTATCTATCTTCTTTAATCTTTACTGTATGATTAGCATGATGATACATATGTACTTGTCTAATTTATTTTGAACTAGCTGTCCCGGCAGACGTTGTCCTGCCGGGAAAAGCTTCAATCGATATGCCGCAAGCAGCGCCACCTACCGGGTCCAATTGTGAACCAACTCAGAAACCTTCTTTGGCTCATGCACAACAACTTTGCTAAAGATCATCATATGATAAAATGTATAGTTTACGATTCTATAAAGGACATACAGACAAACATTCATTTTTATATATAAGAAGAAAGATAATATTGTAGAACTTAAAAATGTGCCCCAGACAACTTGTGTACTGCTATGGAACCTACAAGTGGTTGTTCTTTCTTTTAATTAAGCAATATAATTATTCTACGAAATTAATTCTTTTTAATAAGATAATAATACATTTTTAATTTAGTACTTAGTATGAGGCAACAGTAAAATATTTAATTAACTTTCCTTTTGAGCAAATCCAATCTCCTAGTAGAGAGTAGAGGCAAATAATATTACTTGAAAGAAAAATAATAGTACCTATTCTTTTTCCGTTAACTAATATTATAAATGCGAATATGAGTTTGTGACTCTTTACGCCTTAAGTACAACACGTCACAGATAATCACGAAATTTTGCATGCACGTTGTCAGGGGTATTGAATAGGAGCTAGGGTACATTTCATCCAGAAAAAAGTGCCTATCCCTAGGGACTAATATAGCCCCCACCCGGGAGAAAGGTCCAGGCCAGCCGGACGGCGCCGGACAGGGCCGCGGCCGTGACGGCTGAACCAGTCGCCGCGGGGAGCAGCGAGCAGGGACGAATAGGAAGCCACGGGCGGCAGCAGGCGTTGCGGGGACTTGACAGACCCTTGTCCGTACCAATGCCGCAAAAGGGCGCGAGTGGTAGCCGCGTGACCCTTTCAAAGCCGGAGAAGCTTTACCTCCCCGACTCACACAGGAGATGCCACCCCTACTTAGGGGGCGACCCGCCTTGTCGCAGGTGATGCTCGCGCGATATACCGTGACGCGGCACCCAGGCAGAAGAAGGCTCCCTTGGTTTTAGTGGTGGTTATACCCGGCGCCGGTCGTATTGATTATCCGGAATCGGGGGAGCCCCACACACCGGCCGCGATGATTCCCCGCGCGGCTGACGGTGCGGCAACCCATTTACCTAAGTAAAAAAAAGGGGCTAATATAGCCGAAAAGATGTCGCCCCAACCGCGTTCTATTGGCGCCACCGTTGCGATTCACAACAAATACGTCGTCATGGCAACGACAAAGACATAGCAGTCTATTTTTATGTGCTCTCAGAGAATAGTACCACGTTTGATTAGCTAGATGGCGTTACGAGTATTTATTATTAGATTGTATTCAGGGACCGCTCGAAACGGTGGGCACGACTGCATAGGGCGGAAAAATGTCTGCAAAAACGCTTGAACTACTAAAGCCAAAAAAAATGAAACTCGAAGTTTTACGGGTAGATTGTTAATCTACACGTCCAATGTGATAACCTGCCCGTAAAATTTAAAGTTCAAATTTTGTTGCGATTCGTTTATTGCTTCGATAGGACTGGCGGCGGCATTTCTCGAGTTTGCCTACGGCGGCAAAAGTGCTACAGCCAGCGCTGATGTACTTTAAAGTACGAATCAAGTTCGTTTCTATGAATTATCACATGCCCTCTTCATGAATCATGATATACATAATTACCTATTGCCAACGAGAGCAAAACGCGCAAAAGCTAGTCCCCAATAAATAAAATTAAAGTGTGCGAGTGTAACTTCAAAATATTCAAAATAAATAATAAAATTGTAGTTTTTTTTTCAGGCGGGGGAAATGCATTTCGCATAATACCGGGTCCTTTGCTAGAGATAAGACCAGAGTTGATTATGGAGGCAATCCCCTATGGGGCTGCCAAACACTAATCAACCGGCTTGTGTGGAGACTCGATACCAAACGTACCCCCCCAACTCAATACTCCACTAAAACCACCCTCCTCCCATGTGCCCCGCGCTTATGGCAGGAAGAGCGTGAGACTTAGAACGTAGTTACGCCCACGCTGATCCTAGCGCATCAGTGCTTGAGAATGCCCAGGGAAAGGCAAACTCACTTCGTCAACAGGGGTGAAGACTCCTCTGCTACCTAGATGCATGAGGGCCCCTGCAGCAGTATTTCAAAAAATTGCTGTTTACACGAACTCTAATCAAGCAAAAACAACAGTTTTTGGAATGTTTGCCAATGATTTGAAAGCTTGTTTCGAATTTACCCTTTGAAAGGGCTCAATTCAAATTTCAACGAAGAAAACAACAAAAATTATCTTATATATTCGTGACGTTTCGATTTGATATTTTACGGGACTTAGAATAAACTATCGCGAACGTGTACGAAGTGGGGGGGAACAGCTTCCAAGTTGAGACTGAATTTGAAGTGGGTAAGTTAAAGTATTTATATTTATTTAAGGATCACCTATATTTTTTTTACATCAATGTAAGTACAATAATAGGTTTAAAATCAGATTTAATAACAAAATATTAAAAAAAACTAAACTACTTAAAGGTGAACACCGCTTGCATTGTATAATATACTCTAATTATTAACTTAAATACAAATATAGTTGTCAAAACTGCAAAGCCGCCTTGGACAAGCGTGGGTATACTGTCCGTTCCCCCTATAATAGAGGCCCGAGCCCCGCAGTGGGACATTTATGGGCTGCTATTATTATATAATATTTATTATAAAATTTAAGTAATCGTACAATAATTATGTACACCATCATCGCCACTCCTATCAGCTCCATTCTTGCTACGAGTTGTCTGACAGAGATCGCTTTTTAGCGATGAGACCGCCCTTTGTACACAACTAGAATAATACTAGTTCGTAAGTTTTCTGTAATGATGTACAGTAAAAAAAAAAAAAAAAACTAGTTATATGCTAGTTAGGTGCTGAACGCTAAACAAAACTACAAATTTAACAACCAATGAATAAGTCTGTTTAAATGCAATAGGCACTTACTCATTGCTTTTAAACAAAACAGAGGTATCTAAAACATTTTAAATTAATTAATTATTTTTATTTCATTTGGGGACCTTACAGCTGTAGTCTTAGAAAGTAAGTTACAAAGATAAGTAAAGAAGAGCTATTTATAAGCCTTTAGAAGGAAGAAAAAAGAACTTTACTATGTAAAATTGTTGAACGTGAACTAATTATTATTACGACGAAATTAACTTACAGTACTGTTAAGACACTGAAATCTGTCAGTATACGTCAAGTTACTATCTTTATGGGCTAAACGAATATTTTGTAAAGTGGATTTCTGGAGTCAAAAGTAAACATCCGTTACGTCACTACTCTGCTATTGAGACTTCTAATAATAGAGGATAGAAAAAATTGAGAAGTGAGTGTCTAGTACTCGTGTTCTTAACGCGGGAAGGAAAGGGGTTGAAGGTTACGGTCTTATCCATATTGAGTTGATTAATTAAGGGTCATGTTCAATATGAATAAGATCGTTATTGAATAAGCCATCTACATAATATGCGTTTCTAAAAAAACACAGCCACAAACTATAGCAAAGTTTATAAACTTGCTTAACTCACAATGTTCGATTCCAGGAAGAAGCTGTTACTGGTTTCCCATACCGTTCTATTAGTTGCTACCTCAATATTATGCTTCCTTAATCAAATTGAGCTCGCAACTGGGCCACGGTAAACTGCATATTTCCGAGAATATTATTAAATTGTATATTGCCTCTCTGTGAGAAATAGAGTGTTGTGAGAAATGCAATTTCGCAGAAAGGCACTCTTAAAATATTTTTATCATTATATTGTTGTTCCAGGACACAGTTTATCGGTGGGAGAATGAATTATTAAAAGAATTAAAGGTTTCTATGTTTATTTCTATGTTTATTAAAAAACAAGAGCGAAAGTTTGGATGGATATTTGTGGCTCAATCACGCCAGAGCAGTTCAAGGTATTTGCATGTAATTCTTTCGTTCCTCTATTTTTTATCTTGGAAAAATATATGTTCCTGAGGGATAATATTAACGCAAAAGAAACAGCGGGAAGAAGTTAGTTATACCCTTTCCATACATTTTAATGTCCTAATGCGTTACCGACTCGTTTTATTATAAAAATCGACTTCCGTTTGTACATACGTTTAATCAATTTATTTCATTGTTGTTTTATGTAGGCCTTATATAACGAGCAGTAGTATAAGGTAGTGTATATTGTTTTAATAATGATTTTTTTAATTTGACATATTATCTACTATCTGCATATTATGCCATTCCCTAATCTAGAAGAGATGGGATTGCGGAGATGGGTTAAAGGGGTGGCACTTGATAGGGGTATGTAATATTGGGGGGAATAGCGTAAATAAATCCTGCCCTCTGCGCTTCAGGCCTACGCCCGACCACACACCGCACCACAGCGGGTCGCTACATTGAAGGAGATACGATTGGAGTGACTTAGACATCCATCGTAGTTTCCGGGCCTTGCTCCATCAGATCACCACTTTTTCTGGAATTATGTCAATTTCTTGGAAGGAAAAACATGGAGTAAAATAATTTTTAGTTAGACGTTTTGCTGGGAGGAGTGTCTTGCCGCTTTTTCTCCTTAAAATTATGGAGCGATGCACATAAATCAGGAAGTAATTTTGATTTTTAACTTAAACTAAATAGATTACCGAATGTAGTACATACGTCTTGCTTCGCTTGTGCTTAGGGCTCGACTGCCTCATCCCTCCGTTGGGGCATTGCTTTATACTGTACAAATACAATATGTCTGCTCGACCGCGTGGACTGAATTTTTCAAGAATCACACCTGGCTAATGACTTGCATAAAGATTACAATACACAATTGGCTGTTTTTCCAATCACAAATTTTAAACACAAAGTAAACAAAAGAAGAAAGTCATAAAAGAGTTTCAATGAGCTTATAGCTCAAACGCCGGTGGGTTATAAATATGCTTTGTTTACAGATATGCAGGCGGCTCAAATTGTAACAGGACCAATAGAAAAATATTTGACGGCTAATAAAAATAAACGATGAGATTGTTGGATGAATCTCCTGAGCTGTATCGTTGTGTGCACCACGTTTTCAGACAACTCATGCTGGATCATTCCATTTTATTTACAATATAACTGATCAATGTTCATTATTATTACCAACAAGACACTTGAAATGAAAAATTCTGAAGCTTTAAGATTATATAAAACCTAGTTGCGACCAATGATGCGCGCGAATAGATACGGAAGATTCACCTTGTTAATCCGGAACTCAGAATTTCTTATAACAAACTAGTAAGTTACTTAAAAGAACTTAAATGTGTGATAAGCAAGCAACATTATTACGAATATAATCAATCTTAAAGCAATATTAACGATGAAATTAACGATTACACCCTATTAGCGGTTATATGATTTTTTTTAATCTGTCAAAGAGGATAAGTGCTTGTCACTGTACAGATAATAATGCATTACGCTGACGTGACTAATGTCTACTGTTTTCGTTATTTGACTGCGGACCTCTAAATAAATTGGGCAAGTGCTTAATTTATAAAATAATTTTAAGCCCCCTACCTACATGATTTTATTCATATACAAATTCTACTTCAAAGATTAAAAGTTAAAGGATAAGTTAATTTCACGACTAATGTAATAATATTAATTTAATTAATTAGTAAATACCTCGCCGGCTAATGATTATTAAATAGGTCATTTAAAACATCCTTATATTTTCCAAGATCTGACTAATGACACCCTACAATCCCTACATGATTATGTTGTATGGTTTGTACACTTCCAACGGTGCTGGGGTTAATCGTCATTAACGATGTACCCCGGTATATTGTATATTGCTTATTAGGGTTATTTGATGACCTGAGACGCACAACTTGTAGTGCAGTTAGTGCACAACAGTGCCGCACATGATGGTGATGTTAATACGTCTGTTTTAGTATATTGTTTGCTGCGTATTTATTTGTAAAATACGTTGTAAAAGCAATATTGGCTCGTACATATGTACACTTTTAAAATGGTTTTGCAACCTTTAGGTACATGAATGGTGGCCACTTCTAAAGATTATTTACCTTCGTGATTTAACTACGTAACAGCGTAATCCGCGACTGTCAGTACACGAGCAAATAAGGAGGCTAACCAACCTCCTTGTTTGCTTGTGTGTGCAGCTTTCATGTTATTTGAGATTTCATCCAATATCACGTCGACATGAAACAGACTTAAGAACGATCCCTAGTGACGTATGTACACCGGTTATGGGGAAGAGTGTAGGTCACCAAAAGCGGTCCATAAAAGAAAATGACAGAAAAAAATTACCTCTCCGGGCAAATTTATTACCAATACAGGGTAATGTATGACGCCTTGGTTATATGGAGTTTTTATTAAAAGTAATTAATTTTATTTATTACAGAATTTAGTTTAACGAAAATGTTCTGTGTTTTCGATAATTGTTAATAATAATCGCATTAATAACTGTCGATTACGATTAAATCTAATCTTTCATCATCTAATAAGAATACTTTGAAAGATAGTTTTCCAGAACTGCTCTACGCCTCGGCCCTTGCTTGATACGCGCCCTGGCGTGCGGCGACAGCCGATTGGTTGCAAGAGGGTGCCTGCGCGAATCTATTATTGATCGGGCCACGTGGATGCAGTGCGAGCTACCCGGACAAATGCCACATATCAGTTAGGCTCTTGGGGGCACAGACTGGTTAGAGATTACTACTACGTAATCTCTGGGGCTCCCACGTGCAATGCATCGTTAATCATCATAAACGTGCTCCGCCCTTTATCAAGCATAAAGAGCCCTCTATATTACTGCGAAGACACCGAGAGAAAAGAATACGATAACTCCTTTTACATATTAGTTTTCCACGTTCCGCAGTATTCGCGCGAGAATGTGGAGGCACTATAAAAGTGTAGAATTCACCCCGGAAAGAAAAAAACAGTTTACTTATCGGAACTTATTGAACGCTTTTGTTATTTTGTACAATTACCTACACATATACTTGTTACAAAGGCTTATAACTGAACACAATACCGAGAAGTTTTCGGGGGGATTCAACCGCATCAATTTCGAGCCGGTACAATTTATGCATTTTCGATTTGTAAAGAATTTCCATACCAAATGCAATTAGGAGCGTTCAGAGGGGCTCTTACGTAAAGCTAAAATTAAGAGAGGATATTACGACGTCCATGTAAATTAACGCTGTGTTTTTATAATATCTTATTATCCTTTTATTTGCCTTACTATTGGTTAACTCCGTCTATGTAATTATAATTTTCTACCAATAATAAAGTGAATGAATGAATAATATAGAAATCCAGACCGGACGGATTAAAAGACACGGGGATGCAAAAAAAAACAAACTACTGCTTCAAGTATAATTTAATGCGTATGATGAACTAATAATAATGGTTGGCTGCCAATACAAACAGTAACATACATTCGTAATAATATGAGTGTTTATAAACAATATAATGTGTTCACAATTTGATCCCTAGGCATAGTAATAGACTGATGCTGCCATCTTTTAGATTACAAAAGTGCTGTCCTCCTTTTAGGGGTTGGTATACGCTTCTTCAATAAGAATCCGAATGAAATGTTAGATATGCTTTCATTAAATTAAAAATTCAATTAAAAAGTACTTTGCTTAAAAAGGGATAATACATTATTGAATAATTTCAATGACAAAACTGGATTTGCATAGCAGCTCGTTCCAGCCTTTTATCCATCTTCTGTGTAACGTTTTATTTCGTCAAACATGTTAGAAATTTAGGGAGATACTTGTTGCACTGTGAATTTTAAACAAGTTTTGTGTTTATTACGACAATTTTTTATTTTCTCTTATTGTGCACTATTAATTCTTCGAAAAAGTAAGTGTTTAACATATTTATAGTGCTTCTGTAAATATGTCAAATTGTACCTATATGAAAAAAGAGATTGAGATAGATAAATATGAAGTAAAATAATTTTTAGCTTGATGTGTTGTTTCTTGCAGCTTTTTCTTTTAAAACAGCGATAACACATTGCGAAGCGGGGTTCATAGAATAGGAATTATACTTAAATTTATCTATATAGACCTTCAAAAATTCTCTAATGGAACTTAGTTTAAACAGAGATTATGCAGTAGCCGGTTGATAATTTGCCTTCTATGGTGTTAGCGTAACCTAATGACTTGGGATACTAGCATACTACGCATGTGTTTATTAGACTTAGAAATTAGTAAATAGTGATCATAATTATATTGTTTACTTGTAGAAAATATACTAAAGATTTAACAACAACACGGTGTCAATAGTTATTTGATACTGGACTGCTGCCTGTAGGAAATATCCTATTATCAAATGATACATAAAGCATTATCATTTGATACATAAAGTTTTGTTTGAGGAAACGAATGAATTTCATAGGAAACGATTGGTAAACGGTGCAAAATAAAACATAAAAATTACTATATTTTGAAAATTACTAAGCACCAACTTTGAGATGTTTTAGATAATATATATTAATAATAATAGCTTTAGAAATAAGTTATTTTATACATTTTAGTTTTTGAAGTCGGTTTTTTTAAACTAAGTTTTTATTTTTTATTTTTGTAAGTTTTTTTATTTTTTATTTTGTTGACTATAGTATTAAAGTGAGCCAAATGTTTTAATCAGAATCAGTTCGAAGGGGGTTAGATTATTCAGCCTAGTTAGTTATTCTTGTAATGTGAAACTCCTTGGAGGTCATATATTTTTTTCATAATAAAACTACGCTTTAACGGTTTTAAGCGTGGTAATTTATTTGATTTTTATTATTCTGACGTTTCGGCTACTTTTCAGTAGCCGTGATCATGTAAGACAAAGATGTCAAGTGTCAATGAGTATTGATAAAGTTTTATTTAGCCTATTGCTTCAGGTAACAATTCAGACTGTTCAAATCTTTATTGTATTTTTTTGCTGTCGTTAAATCGACATAAGTCATTCTTTTACTACTTGACATTGGCAACATCGCCCTAGCAGCAATAGCCATAAGAGAAAAAAAAAATTAGCCTACCGCCACCTCGTTCTTTTTAATTATTTAGTTTTCATTTTCTTTAATTATATATATATTCTTTATAATTATTATTTACTCTATTGACCCTAATCTAATTTACAGCTTCGCAACTTGTTGTGGCTTGAGGAGAAAAAACAGCGCAAGAAACTTTTAAGCAATCATGCCTTGCATATACACATGCATTTATATAATACATACCTTTATTATATAAAAAATAGAGTTAGGCATGTTTTATATAATACCTCGATTACTACTATTAGTGTACCGCTCCCGGCAGGATGCACGGGCGAGAGAAGAGGTCCCGTGCCCGGCAGAAACCAGAATGATTCAGATTAGGGCCTCGGCCTAGGCCTGAGCCCTGATGTTCGCATGGCAGAGGGACCTGGGGTCCCCAGAAGCCGGAATCGAGACGGCGGAGGCGATAGGGCCCCACCTAGCTCGTTGGGTCTCGCAGAAACGCGGGACGTGCAGGATGGTGCAGATACTTACCGGGCACGGTTGCTTTATTATATTATTATCTGCATCTAATCGCGGGGCGAGAGGGATCTTTCCCCGTTTTGCCACGAGTGCTGCGCACTGCCAGATGCGTCGTTCCACGCGCTCGTGGAGAGCGCCACTTGGGGGCCCCAGGGGGCCCTGCTAGAGAACGTCGTCGGCCCTGTGAGCTCGCTTCGTAGCATGGTTGAAGCGATGCTCGAGGGTCAACATTCCTGGCTTGCGGTTTCCTCCCTCTGCGAATCCATCGTGTCACAGAATGAGGCCGCTGAAAGAGCGAGAGAGGAGGACGCGTATGCGGACCGGCAGTCACAGGCGCCACTACGCGCATCTCTTCCTCCCATAGTTACCGTCACAGGGGGCCGCTGTCACGGGGGTGACAGCGGGCTTCCCCCTCTGCTGTACGAAGTGGGTCCCTTAACTCCCCGGGGTTGTTGTACAGAGCGTAGGGGCGTCACAGTGCAATAACTCTGTGCATAAGCCTGTGACGCGCCGTAAAAGCGCTATAGGCGCTGGTTTAGGTTAAGTGACTTACGACAGCTTCGTTTTAAAAGCGAGCGTGAAGAACCGGTCGCTGAGAGTCCCACACAGCCTCGATGCAGGTCTTATGCCTGTATTTTGGCCCTTCGAAGGAACCGAGGATGATGTTCATAGGCATAACGAAATACAAGTAATGACAATAATCATATTCTTAATAAAAAAAAGTAATTTAATAAATTTATACAAGTTGAAAACGAGTTATTAAAATATTAAACAAACACTTTAGTTTGTATTAAATTCTTTAAACTTACGTCAGTTATGGTATCTAATAAATTCTAATATTTCAAACGTATTTTTACCATACTTTTTAACCCCACCAATTTCCTTCAGGCATAATCATAAAATTGGTCACACTTCGTATCTACGTTATAGATAGTTTTGATGATTGCAGTTACTGTTGTTGGCGGTAATCGATTTCTTTCTTTTCACCACATTCAAAAATGGCCCGAATTTTAAAATGCATGAACACAGGATGCTGCTTGGAAACTATCAAGAACATCCCAGGACACTACAAAAACTAGGACATGTCCTGGGAAAACAGGACGATTGGCAACTCTTACATAGTCCGGGACACAATTTATGACCTAATTAGTAGCACAAGGATTTGGATTGCCTGAATTTATATGAAAAAGTTTATATTTTTGTGTAGTCTCATTATTGCGTCCAAAAGCCGTTATAGAGTTTGTCTCGGGCGATATATATACAGTAATATGTTAAACAAGTCATGTCAATGAGCCCTCTGAACGAGTTATAATCTTTTTACAGTACCCAAATATTTAGTATAATATTTTCTTAAATACGCAAAAGATACGCGATGTTAGTTTTACGTTTTAAAAACGAGTGGGAGTGCCCCTGGTGAATGTGCTGGTTCAGTAATTATAAACTGTTCAGGTAGAGATATGAACTAGACACTAGGATAGCAGAAACTCCACTTCTAACCTTAAGATCCGCCCTCTGCTAGCTCGCTTTGGCTTGCATACAGTGGAACAACGTAAAGCACTAAATTCATTAAAGAGTAACTTTTCAAGGCCCTGAGCCTTGTAAAATGTCGGTGTGACCAATATAATCAATATAAGTAATCAGTGGACAATTTAAATTTTTATTTTCTGTTTTAAGTTCCTGCGCGTTCCCTATAATAGGTACTTACCTCCAACCGCTTTGCGATGAGTCATTGCTGCCCTCTTTTAACTGTGTGGTGCTTGCACTCTGCAGGCTGGACACGTTCATTCTGTGAAAATTATTAATTAGTAAATACCCATAAGTAAAACCCTATAAGTATCCCACACGATAGACCATGTGGTATAGTGATTTAAGCGTAGCTCTGTCTAGTTCACTGAAATGCAGAGGTTTTGGGTTTGACTTTCGGTAGAGTACATTTCCTAAATGAGCTTTTCGTTATTTGCTCTGGTCTGGCTGTGTGGGTTTGTTTCTAGCGTTTTTCGTTTTTTATTAGTTGTTATTCATAACACAATATTCTGAGACACAAGCGCAACTTGCTTAGCTTGCATATACAAAATTATACAATGTGTGTGTTTATGTCCTAATGCAAAAAAATATATGTAGATACACAGTTATCCCCTTTTAAGGAACTATCCCTCATCCTTATTGAAAGCAGATCGGAGGTTTTCATACATTGTAATTTCTTTGTCGATTTCTTTATGACCCCTCACGTGGTGATATAATTTGCATAGGTCAGAAATCTGCCATAACCGGTGCATGCTTTACGGTCCGGATTCGAATTCAATTCATTTACAAGGGGATGGTTATCACTACTTAATCCATTACAAACCATTAGTTACATTAATCCACTTAGGAATTAAGTATTATTAAGGCACATATCACAAAATAAAACTTCCATTTGTCGCGATAATATATAACCATATTCTTCTCGATTATTGATAGTCGATGGATACTTTGTGATAGTCCTTTCATTTCCAAGATCATGAAAAAGTAAATAATAAACCTATTAACTTACCATGTAAGTTACTGTATTCATTATTTATTAATTTAAGAGACATTTTAAATTAAAATATACTGTACAAGTGGGCACACGACGTAAGCAAATTAAAAATCCTGGATGTAAGGAGAACAATTTCGAAAAATCTATAGTTCAAGTTACAAGAAACCATTGTTTGTGTGAACAATGCATTGTTAACGTTGTATCAGGTAACAATCTTTCTTTAGAAATTAACAGAACAAAGATGGTTCGAGAATTGAGATGTATAAGGAAGAAAAAATGGATTACATTGTGATTTCCCTCTTATAGAGATTTATTCTTTCGTTCACTATTGTAAACAAAACAGTTATATGTCCTTCTATATTATAATTTAATTCTAAACATGCCGTGTTGTACATTGAAGCAAAAAAAAAAAACAACTGGAATAGACTATATATTCTTATTTCTTGTCTGTTCGTCGTTTAGTCTGTTTATTCATGATTCACCTAAAAACTACTGTAAGCCTAAAACTTAAACTCTGGGCTACTTTTAATCTTGGGAATCCTGCGGAAAATTTTCTAGAAATGATTTAAAAGGAATTTATTCAAAAAAATCGAATTCCAATGTGATTTTTTTTACTGATCGATAGCAAAAATGTGTTTTTTTTTATCGCGGGAATGTTGCGGCAATTTTTCCCGGAGCAGTTTGTATTTGCTCGGATTCATAAAAAATAGCTTAATACAGTTTTCACTAAAACAATAGCTGCGGTACTTTGTGTCCCGGGAGTACCAGGGGAATTTCTACTCAAGCGTGAATGAAGTAGCGGGCATATTACAGTAATATTATAAAATGGTATAGAACAGAATAGAATAATTTATTATCGAAAATTTATGAGTATATAGTACAGGGTCTTATGTTATTGTAGTATCAATACATCTTGCCTCATTAGGCGAGCAATATTAAAATTTTACATTGTCAAGTTAAACGAATTACAAAATTATTATCGAAATGTCAATAACATACAAATAATAATCACCATAAAAAGCAATAACAGAAATTATAATAATATTATAATTAGTATGTCCTGTTTATTTTTATAACTCTGTCATTTTGTATATCATATATATTTCGCATGTATCTATATTTATTAATTTACTGTATAGTAACTTTTATTAGTCAAAACTGTCTTTAGAGACTGTTTTAATGGTAATCTTGTAATGGTAAGCTCTTAGCATCTCTGGAAGTTCATTGACAATAACAGGTGCCATGCATAAATACTTTTATTCATCATGGCTGTCTTTGAAGGTTTAGAACAAACTTTGTGTTGATCCCGTCTAATACGAAATTTTAGAAATTTTATGACCTAATGTGCACATTGTTACAAATACCACGTGCTAACAGCGGTGAAAGAAAACATCGTAATGCAACCTGCAAATGGAGATAACCTACTTGTCAAACCTGCCAAGCCGCCTTAGAGAAGCGTGGCGGGTATACTGTTCGTTCCCCCTGTAATGGGAGGCCCAAACCGAGCAGTGGGACTAGGCTGATATTATTTATATATATCCTGGCTAGGATTTGAACCAGCGTCATTTGATACGCAATTGAGATAACCGATAAACTACTACAGCTTAATATCTTAACGGTGATAAAGTTTATGAAATGGCCTGTTACTTACATTTTTTTATTTGCGACTGACGGCTCTACAATTAATTGGAGTCCACAATAGGAGTAGCCTGAAATGAATATAAAATAAATTGACGAAAGTTAATATATTTATTTGTAAGAGGCAAGTTATTGCTACTGTGTGTAGGAGGTTCTTAGACATATCTAATAATTAATGCTTTTGCAAACTGGGGGCTGATGGCTATAAATTATGTTAAATTAAGTTGATATAATAAAGAAAAGCTTTTGATTTCTCAATAGTATAATAATTAAAAAGAGAAAAATTTCGTAGAATGTCTTGAAATAACATAAGTCAGCAAATATATCGTAATGTATATGGCTTGCCCGTGATTACGTGACTATATATTAAAAAATGGCTAATATCAACAATGCTAGTATGCTACATAGGTAGTATACACCGAAAACAGCAACTGGCTGCTTTAGTATATATGTATATCCAAATATTTCCTATTCCATAGTCTGACGTAGACGTTAAAACTTACTATCATGTGAATACTTTTTTTTAGCAAGAGGAAATCCGATTGAGAGCCATAAGCCGTGAGAAACACAGGAGTTTGTGGGGACAGTTCGCGACCCGTATGTGGGATTCTCCAGATCGGGGGTGGCACTAGCATGCTCAGTAAAAACTAGTGCCAGGCTATTGCTACGCCCCAGTTAAGGATACCCAGTAAAACACCTGGGTGTTTCGTCCTGCGCCCTATGGCAGGGCTACGATAAACGGCGTGATCAATCTCCGCGATACCCTGGGTCTAGCAAGTCACATCTACTGCCGGGTAACTACTTTTATCGCGCGGCAAGTCTAATTCCGGGATTTGTGGCGGTTTGTTTCGCGCCCTACGGGAGGAGGTGAGTGCGCGCGGAATACTCGTTCTCTCATCTCGACGACAAAATGGCGGGTGGGGAACCCTTTCCCCAGGGTATGGAATATGTACTGTATCCACGCTGCCGTCTGTAGCTAACGAAGCTCGCGATCTTCGACGAGGCTGTATGAATTGAAGTCCTTTGTCTACTACTCTGATATAACCACAAAAAATATCTTTAGTAATTTATGGTAATATGGATTTTTTGACGGGAGCCGGGAAGATAATGTTTTATAATTTTATAACCCAAAATATGTGTGTAATACAGCTTTAAAATTGACTGACATTGTAAGATATTTCTTTGTGCCTAAAATCACAACTGCTTGGGAAACTGCGCTATTAAATTTAAAAAATAATATTAGCATAAAGGTAGGCTGTATAATCTAATTCATTTTCTTTATTTTTAACCATAATGGCGGCTTGGCGACGATTTATTATACCATAGCAAACCTAATATTTAGTGTCATGTTCACCTACCCGATTTCGTTGGTAATTACAAATTACACACATTTAATTTAGTTGATTATTAAACCAATAACAAAGAGTTGGCTGTCAAGCTTTTCTAAGCCATGCGCCATGGCTGCTATGGGTCTTAAAAATGTCTACTTACCGTGCAGTTTATCTATAGCTCGATCGGCAGCCGACTGATCAGGAAAGTCTACGAAAGCGTAACCACCTCTTTTCACCGAAATATCGGCAACAGTCAAATTTTGCTCTGCAAACAGTTGCCTCACGGCTGCTTCGTCTGCTTCAATTGGCAAATTTCCTATATACAGTTTGTTCATAGCAGAAATCGTTTTAAGATGATCACTCATATTTAAGACTTGGTTGCTTTTAATGTGTTTATTTATTACAATTGAACCTCTCTAAGAAGCCACTTTTGAATAATTAATAAAGCAATCAAACCTATGCCAGCGCGTTTTTTTCCTTTCTTTTGTCTTGACAGCTGTGATGTAGAACGTAATTTTGAATAGCGTTCAATTTTCTTTATAATTCTATGTGGTTAGATGTTTCATAAAAAGTTTGACTCAAGAAGTGATAAAAACTTTTTTCGCAATACAGCTACGCAAGAAATAAGTTTGTTCTTTATTTCTTGTGTTTAAGTTTTCCTTTTGTGATTGAGGTACTAGAAACTTGGGCAATGCCATTTTATAACAAAAATTTCAGGTTACAAAAAGGTAAGAAAAATTTCAAGAAATAAATACTTTTAAAGTCTTCACTTGGAAACAGTGACGTAACTATTGAGAGGCGGCCCGAGAAGCTCTAAAAAGCAGAAGGACCCAAAAATTTATTATAAAACATAGTTAAAAATATTATGCAAATAGATTGTGAGGCATGATGACTAATGAGCGTCATATAAAGTATCTTTTTCGTTTAGTTTTAGAATGCATCCATTGCTCTATTAGAGCATTTTAACAAAGATACAAAACAAATGATATGTCTTATTTGCTAGGTGGTAGGCTATTTCCCGACTGGGTGGCTACCACCCCTGGTGTACAGTATGCCGCCATAATAAACCTTGAGTTGTGTTCCAGTGTTGGCCAGGTTTTTGTAGCACCTTTGGTGTTGCAAATGTCCATAGGCGATGGTAGACGTTTTCCATCAAGTGGCCGTCTGCCTGTCTGCTGAACTCATGCAATAAAAAAATATAGATTATAAAATATTTTACATTTAAAAACAGGCTTTAAAATACATACGTACGCAGGGGTAGGTAGAGACGATAGATTTCTAGCTGCTACGGTCTTGACAAACACTTTTCATGTACTACGCTTATTTAAAGTGGTTTATATGTGACCTTTCTTCCAAATATCTTCAATTTGGTCATGTTAAGTACGTCGCAGTCGGCCGGCACCGACTCTACCAGTCACATTACTGTCATAGACTTAATTTATGATTCTGCTTTCATACATTTTCTCTCTATGCCACCGTTACATTCCTATTTGAACTAGTGTCACTACATCCTCTTTCAACCCACACCATTTCCTTATCACATCATTTCTTGCCCATATCACTTACATATTAACCTTAGGCCCACTTGCACGTGTCAGAATCGTATTTTGTTATTTGTCGGCTTGAGCTGACATCAGAAGTGGGATCAACTCGTGCCTACAATGGAAGCAATAATTGAAGTTTTGCCACTGTGAGAAGACGTGATGATAGATGCCAGGAGCGATAGCAGTAAGCTAAGGTAACAATTACGTGCCAATTCTACCTGGTACAAAAGGTATGGTATTTTTATTATTATTTTAGTGTTAATTATGCTAAGTAATACAATGAGTTAATTTTACAAGTAATAATTATAGTTCATCATTCGAGGTAAGCAACTGTACTACCCTCATATTCAAGTAATATTTTTCATTTATTATTAAGCATTGATTGTAATGTATAATGTTTCTGTAGATAAGAAAAAATCAGTTTTAATTTAGTTAACCGCTGGACGGCCTCCTATTTGGTGTCAGTTATCTCATCGGCAGCGGGTGAATGTGACTGGCATGTCTATGTAGTTGGCAAATAATTAAATCTTAATATATATAAACTGCGTATCACGTTGTTTGTCCGCGATGGAATCCTAAACTACTTAACCGATTTTATCATGGCGATACGAAGTTCGCCGGGTCAGCTTCTTTAGTCATTAGTGGCCGGGTGGTTTTGTGAACAAGTACTGTGTTTTATTTTTGTTCGCAGACTGGCAGACACACGAGGACGTGTGAATTGCAGGATGCAGGCCGTGTTAGAATCGTATTTTGTTATTTGTCAGCTTGAGCTGACACACGCATAGTCATGTTAAATAAATATATGTAGAGTTCGTCAACTCGCAGTTACTTAGTTAATTAAAAATTAACCCTCATTGCGCCACTAATAAACACCACCGAGTTAACTAACGAGACATTTCTTTTGTTTAGTTGATAACATTGAAATAGACCTTTCAATGCTTTTTTGTTGTAATCCAACCAAGCCTGGTTCACGTGCCCACAAATTCACAACTAGTGATGCTATGGCTTTGCATGTATGTGATGGTGATTAATTAAGCGGATGGTGCTAACCTTCAGGAAAGATATGCAACTGGCTCAGTGACAAAAATGCACAATTCGAGTACTCTTCTCTTCTTCAGCCAATCTCAGCCCACTGCTGGATGTAGGCCTTCCCAAGAACACGCCACATATCCCGGTCTCCTGTCTTCCTCATCCAGCCCCTCCTGCCATCCTGATCGGAGTCGGGCAGCAGCGTCTCCGATGCGAGTACTGCGGTCACCAACCCGCATGCAAAGCGTGGTGACTGGCATTTCCCCATTCGAGTACTACTGGGCCCCAATTCTGCTATTACTATCTCGTTGAAATCATCGGGACCTATCGTCTTATTCGTAGGTTTGCCTGCTATCGGTATTCTGTTAATTCTCATGGCGTGCCCGTAGCATGCCACTCTTAAAAATTTGTAAGGGAAAACTCGCTAAATAAATGTTTAAAATATTAGTAGCTTTTCAAATATTCATTTCGGCTAATTTTTCTGTTAATGGTAATACCAGTTTTTTTTCTCTATTATTCTGCTGCGACTATGTCGAAGATACTGTAAATTTAGTAGAATACGAATTTTTAACACTATCACAATAGAATTGTATATGAATATCTCCGCAACACCACGATGTTGAAATAGCAGAATTGGGCACGAACTCTAGAAAGCCAACATATACTTGAGATTATCCTTCCCTAGCCCTGTGTTAGCGACTTAACCTTTCCACATCGGTGGGTTAAAAATTTAGAAGTTTAACACTAGGTTTACTCCTAACTTTTGATGGCGCAAGATAAATTCTTTATTTAACCCTGTGTTAGCAGTTAACTCCAAGTTAGTTGAGCTAACCTAGGAACGTGCAAGTGGGCTTTATTGTCATGTAACCGAAATAAAACACTCATAGTAGTAGTAAAATTTATGTAATAAATTACAATAGTTATTGAAGGAATGCACAATAAAATCTAATAAAAAAAAACAATTAACGGCAAATATAAAAATAATAATCAATAAAACGAATAGGTAACAATTTCATTTTTGTAAAAAAATTCATAAAATTAATTACTTAAATTATATTTATTACTAGCAGACCTGACTATAGACAAATTTATAGTTATTAATTATTGTATAATTATGTACAAATATTTTAATTGGAAGAAACATTATATAATTGTAATTGACTGATAAAAAACATTGTGATGTGTCATCGACGTGGTTAGTCCTGCTGGTATCATTACGTCGATTACAACATGACAGCTTCTGTGGTTCAGTGGGCTAAGCCTTTGCTGGCTTCCGTCACTGCAACGTAGGGGCTCCGAGTTCGATTCCTGGTATAGTAAACTTGCTTAATTTGGGGATATACAATATATTTGGGTGCCGATTATTATTATTGAACTGAGAATTTGATAACAGTTGCCGAATAACAATTAGTTTTACTAACACTCACACTTTACAAACATTGATATTCCTACACCCAAACACACTTGTAACCATTATTACACACTCACCCACACACACACGTGGGCACCCGCGTACACACATACATAAATTCACACACACACATCTCTCTATTTTTTTCTTTCATTGTAGTGTTCTTTGGTGGCGGTTATTACAGAAATAGTGCTTAATGGGAGGCGAGGGCCAGGAGTACAATCATACAGGGTTTACCTAGTTTGGGCTCCTGTCCTTCCCATTTTATTAAGTTTCTCAAATTTTTGTACTCTATAAATTAGGTTTTTCTTGTTATGGGAAGTAAATAAATAAATAATTATTATTATTACAACACGTTGGGCCCACTAAATCTGTATAAATAAGTAATCGGTAGACAAAGACATATATTGTATATCCCCAAATTAAGCAAGTTACGCTTGTGTTACGGATGATATACGGACCACTCTGGGGCCATCCCAGACACACAGACCATAGTAAATAACGAAGAAAATTCATTTCCAATATTTGCCATACTAGGAATCGAAGCCGGAGCCTCTGCGATGCAGTGAGGAAAGCCGTCAAAGGCTTAGCCCGCTAGACCACAGAGGCCGTCAATGATACCGTTATACCACGCTCTCACAGAATATGGCTGTGGAACCATTAGCCTCGAGCTAATCGTGTTTCGGACGATAAATGAGCGGCCCGATGGCCCACTTCCCTATTCCATCCCAACGGTTGGTAAAATGTTGGCTCCGCTCGTGGTGTTATAAACATCTATATGTTATATACATTAGCGACAGTAATGATTTGCCATTTGGCCGGCCTCCGGCCAGTTTGCGACATTCGAAATTAAAAAAATGTCACAGTAGTCTGTTGAAACTGAACAAAGTATGGCTTAAAAATTAAAAGGAAATCCAAGAGACCAATAGAATTAAACCGTAATATGTTGTTTAAATGTGATGAAAAAAAAATACCGCTATCAAATAATAATTTACGTATAAAGATACCAGTTTCATACACTATTTGGTTATTAATTTATAATCTCTAATTTAATTAGATACAATTGCCATTCGATGGACAATTGAAATAATATTTGCTATAAATCTACTTTTCTAAAATATTTTATATCTTACATCGATCACAATTATTATTATGTTACTATTAGTCGAGGATTCACCGTCCATTTTTGCTACTGATTACTATCAAGTTAATTTTCCGTGAGTGGCTAACGGGGGTAGCAGGGATAAAATAAGTCTGTTTGATGATTCTTAAAAATGTATTATGTTAATGGTAATCTTATAATTTTTTGATGACCTCGTTATCGATATGTGTTGGAAAGACTCTTTGATCAAACCATACATTTTGTAGGAGAATTATTTTTTCGAATAATTCAGATAATTATCTTGAGATATAACAAAAACATTTTTGAGAATCATCGATTCGAAATATTTCATCCTAGCTACTCCTGTTAGCTATCACAAACAAAAATGTTTGTAAGACAAAAAGTTGGGCGTCTCATCAAAATGAAGCTACTCATGAAAAATTAGCTTGATAGTAATCAATAGCAAAAATGGACTGTGGGTCCCAGACTATATACTAAAATTATTAGGCAAGGTTTTGAAACCGCAGCCGAGGAAGAGTGACACGGTTGAAAAATACATGCACTTTTGGAATTATTATCAGTTTATATGTTTATATATATATTTTGTATGTTATAATCAGGTTGTATAAATAATTTATATTCATGTTTTATAAAAAGGACCACTCTTTATTCGTGTCCTAACAACTCGAAACCACTCCTGGGAAATATCCCGCAGATATCACAGGGTATAAAGTATCACAGATTTTATGACAGAGAATTTGCTATCAATTATAAATATTACATTGGAATCCGTTTTATTTTTATTATTTCTTAATAAAAGATGCACGTTATGGTCATTTCATAACAGTAAATAAAAAAAATGTTAAATTTTTTCATGAAATCACTATAATTCCAAAAGTGCTATTGGTATTGAGCCGTTTTGGAAGAGAGAGAACGGAGTGAAATTACAACCACAGCGGTTAGAACACGACTATATTACTCACAACGACAACAATACCCTTTATTATATGTACACCAACACAAAACTAGTAACATTTGTTAATAAATATTTTTTAAAAGAGAAATAACATTTTTTCTACGTTTTACTCTTGAGTAAATAACACACAACAACTATTCACGTACATATCCAGGGCTTCATAACAAATGGGCGTACAGACAAGTACAGTTTTACACAAGGGATCAAATTGTGAATAAAAGAAAACTAGTTGATGGTTTTAAGGCTGAAATTTGGAATATGGTACCCTTGAACCCTTGTATTTAGGTACCCTTGAATACTGGTAAGACTTTCTAAATTGTATCATTTCATAGATTTTAGTAAATAACAAATAAATTGCACTTTTGCCTATACGCCTAATATGTTATGAAGCCCTCGATATATAAATTTAAATAACATCTGAAAATTGAGTATTGACAAAGTGATGGTCGGTTAAAATATAGCTATTATAAAAACTCGTAAAATTGTAAGTTTTGATTATATTACGTTTGCTATTCTATAATATAGATCTGAAATGAATGTTGTACATTTAAATACAGATTTTTATATTAAATGTAATTATTAATTATTATTCTTATTTTTTATATGTAAAAAACCATATTCCCGAGAAAACAAACCATAATAGCGAAAATATATAAAAGGTACAAACGTCAGTCAGATACTGTTTGAATGAAATAGCGCTTAAAATTGAATTACACAAAAGACTACAGAAACAAAATGAAACCACGACATACAATGACATGAAATTCTATGTTTACACGCATCACTTTTTGGTTGTTTCAATCAATAAAAAAGATACAAGTGAAGCGTGTAATATTCGCTTTATGAAACTTAACGGTACGTAATACGTACTACGTATTCGTTCCGCCACTCCCGCTGCCGTAAATAATTCCCAAATTACTTCTGTGCAGCATTGTAGGCAGTAACTGTTTACATGCTGCTCTTATATTCACTTCGCGCTCGACTGTGGGCATGACAAACATCAAAATTATTGAAATTTATCTAAGAAACCATCTACAAATTACGTCGCACGAATTTCATGAGTTTTTGGCCCCTCCATCCTTATCACCGCTGGTTACATTTGTGAGACTTCTACTTCCCTAGTGTGACATCATATAATTTGCAATAATTTTACATGTAAAAATTATTAAATTAAACCCTCAGTTCTATAATTTGAAATTTGTTTTATTTTCACTTAAATTATTTTCTAATAACTTAAACACTATGCTCATATAGAGATATAGTTGGATATATTTTGAAGTTTTGCATTAATAGTTCAAATTTCGTGTTTTACAGCTTAATTAATGATTTGAACGTGTTGAATACTATATTACTATATTTTATGAAACCCTCGATATGTTTAATATAACATCAAACATTCAAATTGTAACACAACGTTGTTGTGTTACAATTTGAAATCGCTTAACACTTTAATTAATGTTATTTAGAGAGATGTGACTTGTTTGCTTGCCTCAGCTTTGATGCTCCCTTTGATGATATCCATTTTCGAGTGAATGCGAAATTGTAGTCTAGATTCAAGTGAATATCCCGAAAACCTTTTCCTGGAAATAATACAATTTTGATTACCTTCCAGGCCGTCAAAATCAGCTTGCGCTCTCTTTACCAACGACAACAAATAGTATTTAATTTAATACCGTCGGCTTCAGTGCAGAACGTTGTAATTACATTTTTGGCGACATTCATCTTTTTTCGTCAATTTTTTTACATGTTATATGTACAGTCGCGGCATGAAAAAGTTCGTCATGTTAAAGTCGACTTTTGTTTGCACTAGTACTATAAACAGTACCGCCGACATTTTAATCAATGGTACGTTTATAAAATATAGAAACGTGAAATACGAATATAGCAATGTTAACAATGACAGACACTGAAAATAACAATAGTTTTAATTAAATTCAAATTGAAAAAAAAATATAGCAACAATAAAAAAGTTTTACATCTTCAATCAATCTTTTTAGACAAGATAGAAAATCAAACAACGTTGATCGAAGTAATATTAAAGTTCATTGTCAAACAGTTAAAGATAATTTTTGTGGAACAGTCTGTTCCATAGATAGAATACACTATATATGTATGTTCTGTGACATAGTATGAAAGGTAACATGTGCTCGCGGAACTTTAAATTATTCAATTTGAAAACCGGAGAACCTTTTCTTACCGCGTCTGTACATAAGAAATTAATGTCACCAAAAATTGTAGATACAACGTCCTGCACTGGCGCCGACGATATGTTTCAATTTTAAAGTTCTCCAGCCATATTGGCAAAAACGTAATCCTTGTCCACATTCCTCATTTCCGGTAGTCCACCTGTCGTCTGCTTTTGTATGAATCGATTTTCATTAAACTAACTGGTTTTGTATGGATGGTGTTCAGGAAGTTGTAGTCTACATGACGCTGTATATTCATCGTATACTACCGATTATTTTCTTTATAATTAACAATTATCATATAATCGTAGGTTAATTATACATATATTGTTATATAATACATGATGAATGCATCATTTATTATATTTTTAATTATATAATAAACAAGCGGCCCCGGCAGACGTCCTGCTCTGAAAAACTAAAATCTAGGACCCGATCCCAGCGCCACCTATCGGTTCTAATTGCGAATCTAAACCATTCGGGGATCCACTCAAATGCACAAAAACAAAATCACCAAAATCGCTCCAGGTGATTAGGATTCTAGCACCCGATCTCAGCGCCACCGACCGGCTCCAACAGGATAAAAAGTATCGCTATTTCCGTCTCCTAGCTCTAAGCTACCTTCCCAGCAATTTTCATCCAAATCGGTACAGTCGTTCTTGAGTTATAAATAGTGTAACTAATACGATTTTCTTGTATATATATATAGATTAATAATATATAATAACAGCCCATGGTCGCGCCCCACTGCTGGTCTCGGGCCTCCCCCTATTGGGGGAGGGACAGTGTGCCCGCCACGCTTGTCCAAGGGGGTTTGCCAGGTTTGACACATCGGTTTTTTCGATGTGCGGGTTGCATCACGATGTTTTCCTTCACCGTTGCTAGCACGTGGTAATTGTAACAATATGCACATTAGGTCAGAAAACTGTAAGTGGAGCACGCTTCCCGGCCAGGATTCGAACCCGCGCCCTTTATGCTTGAAACGTGTGCGCTAGCCATTAAGCTAGCACGACTTTTATATATTACTTTGTAATTTTACTTTTATAAAACATAAAAAACCAGTTACAATACCTAGCGTCCTGTAGCAATAGTAGTGCTTGGTCTGACTGCCCCAGTTGGTGATGGCACATGGCTATTTCAACCAACGAATACGGAAGCAGGAACGTATCTTCTTTTAAATCATTTTTAAACCTGACAATTGGTTGAAAATTTCCTTAATACATATTGTTTATTCTAAATATCTCGCTTGCTGTCCATAAATATGAAAAATCTCTCACATATTACCGCAATGACGCATTTACATGGGTAAATTTGTCATGGAAGGCCAGAGTGAAAATGAATAAAATTTCTATGGTTTCCTACACACGGAAACTTATGCGGGTTTCCTATATTGAAGTTTATTCTTTACGAGTCGATTTTCAAGTAAGGCCTCCGGTATAGAATTTTTATGAGGAGTGATATAATACAAGCGTTTACTCAAAAGAGTTACGTTTGTTTATTAAACAAATTGAACTTTAATGCAATGAAATATGATCTAAAATAATTTCATCGGTGTAAGATACGGTGTTTTGAAATAAGAGGGTCTTGTAACCGCCCCTATTGTTATACAATTTCAAACTTTGATGCAACGAAATAAGATCTAAAATAATATCCGTCACTGTAAGATATGGTCTTTTGGAATAGTAATCTTGTAACCTTCTTTATTATTATACAAGTTCGAAGATTAGTGTAATGAAATAAGACCTCAATTAATACCCGTCAGTGTAAGATACGGTGTTTTGAGATTAGAGGGTCTTGTAACCACACTTATTATTGTACAAGTTCGAAATTTAACGCAATAAAATAAGGTCTAAAATAATATATCCACCAGTGTAAGATATGGTGTTTTGAAATTAGAATGTCTTTTAACCGGCCTTATTTCTATTCAATTTCAACATTTAATGCAATGAAATAAGATCTAAAATGATATACATCACGCATGTGCATAGACAATCACACTGAACTTAACCGAAGCAGAAAAATTCTAGTCGTGCGTCGGGGCTGACACATAAGTTTTTTACTATTTATTCTTTTACCTTGCCATGGTAGAAAATTACCTATATGGAGTTTACGCAAAAAAATACCAGTACTAAAGCAAAGGAATGCATAGTAGAATATAGGACCTAATGTCATTGACCGTATTTTTGGCTGCGTGAAAAACAGTTTATAGGTATAATCGGAAAGTTGAGTATACTTACTCAAATACTGAATCCAATGCGGCAATAGCCAGGTTAGGGAGTCCCATGTGGGCCAAGCAACAGCCATGGAGGTAACGTACTAGAGCACGGTTATCAGCTTCATAACGACCCATCCAGTTCTTTGGACCACTATCGATACACTCTTCTGTTGTTTTTATCACCTGGAATCGGAATTACATGTATCATTTCAGTTGTGTAAGTTTATAACCTAACAAGTGCTTCCCAAGAAAAAGAAATGGTATTTACAGAGACTGCCGTTAGAAGTGGAAACTTAGAACTTTTAGTATTAAAATTTGAAATTAAATAATGTTTGAATTCAAACATTATTTCAACAATGCATAATATATACACATTAAAGTTTTCACTAAATCCATTCGATTTCACTTATAACATATACTAATGTTGCACAATACGTTAGCTGTATAGCTACAGATATACTGCTATAAGCATGTCGGTGACGCGAATCCATAAGTTTTTCCCTTACCAAAAACGCCACGTGCCCAACGCGGCTAAACAAGTTTTCACTTTAAAAATTACAGAAAATAAAAAATCTAGCAAAAAGGGAACCAACCGACTTCAAGAGTAACTGAAGCTACAAAAACTTTCTACAAATGCCTTGAAGTAAAAAACTTACTATTTTGCAATTTGACTAAGTTCTGAATAAAAAAAAACGTAATCAAATAGATATGTAGATATCTTAGTGGCTAACACACTGGCGCATTGAACTCGTTTTTCAAATAATGTGAGTTCGAATCTTGACCATGAAGAATGTAAACACTTAACAATCTTATGATTTAATGAAATCTATACAATAACATAACTGGAATTTAGCGAAGCTGAAAGGGAGAGGGTGTAACACCCGACTGTTTTGGGTTCAAGCTCATATAGGCATCCCCGGGAATGAGCGGGCCGACGAGCTGGCAAAGCTAGCAGCGACGCAAACTGAGGTGGTGCCCCAGTATGATCGATGCCCGGTCTCTTTCTGTTAGAAAGAGATTCGGATGGAGGCGGTGCAGAAGTGAGACACTGGCGGTGTACCACTGTACCTAGAGTACACTGGCGGAACAAGGGCGGGTGTAACTAGTTATTCCTCCCAAACGTTATTGCGGCATACGGAATAGACAAAAAGATCAAATTAACCCCAACGATGGTTCAAGTGTTGACCGGACACGGCGGGTTCTCTGCCTACCTGTTCAGATTTAAATGTAAAAACTCCCCTACGTGCTCATGGGACACCGGTGCGGATGAGACCATACAGCACCTTCTCTTCGAATGTCCGAAGTATTACCGCTCCAGGAGTGATCTAGAGACAGCCACAAAAATGGAAATATCGGAGCAGACTCTAAGTCTAATGTTAAGGCATAAACAGACCAGACCACTCCTGGAACGGTACTGCTTGAAAATAGCGAATGATGCTATTAAGAGAAATAAAACAAGGCTAGCACAACAACGTTTTATATAGTGTATGAAACAACTGCATAAACATGACTATATGTGTACATGTAAGTGTATATATATATATTTTATATATATGTATAAAAACTGTTCATATAGTCCTTGATTAAGTCAAGGGAAATAGCAGGGTTAACTTGGCCCTATTAATAATAATAAAAACATAACTGGTGTGCCAAACCCGCCAATCTGCGTCGGAGAAACCAGCCGTGTATATTTTCCGCTCACTACTAAATATTGAGAGGTCGGAGCCCAGCAGTGGGACGTTTATGGGTTGTACTCTTTGTTATGAACAAATTACACGATATAATAGCCAAAGAACCGCATTCATGTATCTTACCTTAAGCACATCCGACGTAGCCACGTGGTTGGCACTGAGTACATGGAACATGTTCCATAAGCAGATCAGTTCAATACCTGGCAATAACAGCCATCCCCCTTGCGCCTGATAGCGTGCAGACCTTTTTATCACAAATTTCTCCATTGGCAACGATTTACCAGCTATACGTTGCTTGTAATGAGCTGCTTTACTGTTGAATATAAACGTATTATAAGATTAGAGTTTTGCCCAATGAAAGTAGATACGCGATTATTTATTCACATGGCAACGCTAACACAAATGTCATTTTACATAACAAGAAATTCGAATAGTTTTACATATAAAGCAATAGGCTGCTGCAGCCAGCAACCGGACCGATTGTTGCGGAGCGGTAGCGGCGGAACAGCGCAACGGCCGGTTTCACACATCACAAATCACTTACTATCAAAACTCAGTACAGTATAATATAATAGTCATTTAATAAACATAACTATATACCAACATAACTTATTCAACAAGTATCAATCTACGGCCCACCAAAGCACAACCAGAAAAGACTCAGGCTTTGCGTTAAAATAACAGCATATCATCTAATTTTTCAACATAATAGAAATAATTTAAATTACATTTTCAAACAATCAATTAATACCCTATTTGACTCCTTTTACTTGCAACCACTTATAAAACGGTACGCTCGTCTAAAACTCAATGAGGCTACGACGATCTTTACGTTTATAAAAAAAAAACTCAGTTTATTCGACTGTCCGCTTCCCTATTGTATTTTAGTATGTACGAGTTTAAAATATGAATAAAATCACTATAAGTGAAGTGTGGAAGTTATTGCTTTAGATGATATCCAAATTCAAGAAATAAAAATAGAAAAAAGACGCTCCAAGATTCTCTACGTATTGTATAAATACTCTATGGTAATTTCGAGTTGCCGTATGGGAATTTATTAAATTTGCCCCCTTTTCAGTCTCTACTTTCATTAGTCAAACTATAATATATTTGGTTGTACAATTATATTAATTGTCATATTTTCTTACACTAAAAGTTGATTGCATTCTAATTTTTCCTCTTTACTCATATGAATATTGAGTTGCAATAGCATTGCCGCTTTTGCGTAAGAATATATTGTTCTAGACCATGTGCTTTCGTTCATCAACTTCTGAGCATAAAATGCTGCTTCGCGCCAATCCATATTTAATCTGAAAATAATATAGTATGCATATTTATACTGCATATGGTTACTCTGCTAGAATTGGAGATATCACAACAATTGCTTATTAAGTCAAGTACTATAAAGCATGCCTCAAGTTCTAACACAAAGAAAATACATACACACCTATATTAAATAAGTTAAATTTAATTATACTTTCATGCCTATTTCTCATGGGGTTAGAAGAAGACAATCAGTCTCGAAGGACCATAAAAGAAAATGACAGAACTATGGTGGCTAGTGTGGGCGTGGGTCTAATAAATTTATATTTAGTACATGCTTCTGTTAGAAAATTGTTGAGTGCCAACTGTCATTACAATAAAAAACATGCCTTTAATGCAGACAATGTTCATATAGGTTTCCTACACTACTTTTAGTATTACGAATAATCACGTGGTAGTGACAATTAATTTCCATAGACAAATAACACTTTACTGCTCACAGAGTAAATAATGACCATAAACAAAATTAAAACTAAATAATGAAAATGAACAAGTCGGCGGTAGGCTAAATAAAACTTTAAGAATACTCATAGACACTTGACATCGTTGTCGAAACATCGCAATAATAAAAACCAAATAAATTACAGCGCTTAAAACCGTTAAAACCTATGTATACTAGTCGCGAAAACTTAAGAAAATATTATAAGTCATTGCCTATTGTCTTACCCATTCGCCCACATGATTTCCCAGTAGCAGACATGGTGGAATTGTTTCCATATGTCCTGGCTGGCGATTGCAGTATTATAAGTGGCTATCGCCTGATTGAATGAACCACGCATCAACTCCAAACGGCCTTTAAAAATCAAGAACCACACTCCATCCCGGTACACCTGGTTGTGAAATTAAAATTTAACGTAAATAATAATAATGCACAGGCTATGGCAGTTTTTGGGGCCCATGCAGGCAGTGGCGAGTCACCGTCTGCCCATTTCCATGTTCCCCGAACATTGCGACGGGCAGATGCCATAGTCCTCATATCCCCAGACCCCTAGTACCACTAGCAGTTTACCCACATAGCCCGGTACTTTTTGTTCTCATTTCCAATAATAGTCCTACACTGGTCGGGGCTTGTCCTTAGGTGCATTAGTATATAGTGTAGACAGGAATAATCCCGGTCAGTGTCACGCCACATTTACATTAAATTTGTAATTTTTTTGCCTTTACGTGTTGGCCTTCCCATGGCCCCACGCAAGCCCTCCAAAAGTCCGGACCATTTTTATGGCCCGTGGACTTGAAAGACATATAAAGATGCACAGGCACAACATATGCGCCGAGATCGTCCACGTGCATTTTCCTTTTAAGTATGGACTTGTCGTATAGGAAATAGTTTATTACCAACACAACATTGAACCAGCTCTTAATAATGTTCAAGAATTGCTGTATTGAAATCCATTAGATTTCACAAACAGACGCTATTGGCATCAATAAGCTTGATTTGTGATACATAGTTGTACGGTCTGCAACGTGGTTAATTCTAATTTTTGATTAATATTCAAGATATCAAAAAAATAAATCAAGTAAAATATAATGATCTTGCTTACGATGCTATTGCTATTTATGTGCGTATAATCTAAAAAACATAAATATTAAATAAAATAATTATGTGTTTAAGTGGTTTCTTATTAAATTGGGCCTTTTTTAAGGGTTATTGGTGAGCTATTATTTGTCATCAAATTAAAACCAGACGACTAATTTTTTGTTGTTGTAATTTCTTTATCATTCATGAGATTTCATAAAACAAGTCCAATGCAAGATTATAATTTCGAAATACTAATATATATAATATTCGAAATAAGTATTATTTTATACGTAAAAAATGAGTTCCTTTACGTTTGTGTTCGCAAAACTAGGAAGTAGTCGATCGATTAACTTTTTTAAATAAGTAATATTAGACTAGTTACAACGTGGCCGGAATGTACTCGCACTATATATAAAATATTTACCTTAAGTTGTTCTTTAAGAATTCTGTCACAAACTTCCACATCTTCTTCAGCACCAATAAATTGACATATGACTAGATGATACGCCAGTAAAGTGAGGTCACACAAAACAGACCTAAGCCCTGGTGATTTTGAACTCGCTTCTAATTCAGCAAGGCCAAAAGCCTGGAAAGAGATATTTTGATATTTATAAAAATGGGTGCAATTATCTATACATATAATAAAATTGTAGAGGTCAAATTTCTGTACAATGAAAAAAATTTGGTAAAAACCGAGTCAGGGGGATGTAAGAAGTGAAATAAAACAAATTTGTTTTTTTTTTTAAATTTGTTTCTCTGTTTGTCTTTCTGTTTGTACCGGCTAATTTCCGAAACGGCTGAACCAATTTACATGAAATTTAGTATTGTGATAGCTTATATCCCTGGTCAACATATAGGATACTATTGATTGCGAAAAATTAAAGAGTTCCCGTGGGATAGTTAAAAAACCTTTAATTACTTAAACAGCTTATAATAGACTGAATGTAATATATATGCAACGTAACATAATAGAAGCGGAGATTTTGACAGGGTGTGGTGTCGGCGAGAAAGTTTTATCTTATACATATCTAATATATAAACCTGATAAGTTTGTTTCTTTGTTTGTTTGCTTGAACGCGCTAATCTCAGGATCTACTGGTCTGATTTTTTCAGTATTTGATAGCTCATTTCGACGGGTGCAAAGTAAAAAGAGATATCCTGCAAAATAGCTACTTTACAGGAGAGCGAAAAGATGGTCGAATTAACTTCGTAGTATTTGAAAGAACATACGTAGCTGGCTTTTTTTATGTACGAAAATTTATTGAAATAATGTGATATATGCAAAACAAATAATGTCATATTGTAAAGAATTGTTTTATTAAAACGATTGTACAATAAACTAAAAATCATAATTTTGTAGATAACTTTATTTACTTTGCACCCGTCGATTTATCGAGGAAGGTTATAGGTTATAAACCATCATGCTAAGAGTAATAGGAGCGGAGCACCAATAAAGAAAATTTCAAAATCGCAGGGTATTTTAAACTATTCCACGCGAAAGAAATCGCGTGCAGAAGCTAGTTAAAAATAATAAACTAAATACCAAGAAATGGTCTCATAATAAAAGGGCTTTTCGCTTGGCATAAACTTCATTTCTTCATTCAGCATGTGAATTAGTTAAGAGAGAGAGTTTAATTGCATAATTAAAAAAAAATTGCATTCTGCACTCTTTCTGTATATGAACTGTAAGTGTGCGACATTTCATACTCCTCCGTCCGCGCAATTTTCGTAAAAAGGGGTACAAAGTATTTGCTTCACGTACCTATTAATTAATATATAGATATAGGATGTGTACCTTATTTCTTTTACATAGGCTTACATAGTAATCTTGTTACTCCAATCATGTTTTCAAGTATACATATAATTACTCAGTTTTACGTATTAAGTTTCCCTCCCTATTTACTTCGGTCAATTTTAATTACATTAGAAATACACAGCTTAGTTCATGCTAATATGTAAATGTTTTATAGGAATGTTAGTTGTTACTATAAATATATCGCGCATGAAGAAAGTACTTAATATATATAATGATGCTCCGCTCCTATTGGGTCTTAGCGTGATGATATATAGCCGATAAATGGGCTACCTAACACTGAAAGAATTTTTCAAATCAGGACGCTAGTTCCTGAGATTAGCGCGTTCTATCATACAAACAAACAAACTCCTCAGATTTATATATTAGTATAAGATAAGATTATAAAGTCAAAAAAATTGGGAGTGCACTTCAGATATGTAACGGAGAGATAGAATTTGTTTTTGGTATATATAATAGGCGTGTGGAGACTCGTTTACCAGACTATAAAGATGCTGTAATGCGTAGTTGTTCTTTTACGATAACCCCTAACCGCTAGAATCGTAAAAAGTTTGTCCAGTGTTTAAACTTAACAAAAAATAGATTTGAACAAGATGGGTAATTATTGAGATATGACGCATTTTTGATTATGTTATTTTAGGTTTGTTCAGCCTACTGAAAACAGCAGACGTTGATCACATGTACGTAACTCCTTATTGTCCGTTGAATGACGTGCACTCAGCTGATTTTTATTTTAATGGAAACAGCTGACCGACTTCCGCACAGAGCCGTTAAGCCGCGCCATTCTCGTACCAACTGGTGAAAAGATAGTCATTACGTAATTAACTTATAGATAGCGAACGTTTTTAAAACTATCTGCTGGTGCATTTGTTGACGCATGTTTATAGTCACATTCAACATAGCGATGATTGCTATATCTGACAGCATATGTGATGTGTGTGCAACGCTGACATTAGACGCATCAACCAAATTGAATCGATTTGGTTGAACGGTACATAACTGATGGTGGATGGAGACGATGTAACACAGCCATTGAGGTGAACACAATCACACTTTAAGCTGTGTTCGTATATTTTTTATTAATCGACACAAACACTTAATGTTAGATTAATTTTATATAAATTAATAATTCAAAACCACATCTTAATTGATTTAGCAGTTATAGAGATAAGTAATTATGATAAACCTGAAGATACTTGGGCGGAGAAGCGAGATGGAATGCTCCTCCGTCTCAAAGGAAGATTTTCCAGCGAGGCTTGTTCCTCGCAGGCACAGGCAAATCTATTACTGTTAGGAATTTGTATCTATTATTTGTACGTTTCGGGAATCGTTTGAGACCTCAATTATTGTACAGCGTCATCTATTGGCTTGTAAGTGTTCCACTACAAACCAAAATTCAGATATGGTTTCTGTTCAGTGTGAAAGCATGTTTTTTTATTATAAATTATGTTTTTGCAGTAAAAGCGCATTTAATGCAAAACCGGCCACTTAAATGATTTACTGTTCCTGAGAGTAACGCGCAAATACTAAGAAAAATTTATGTTTAATATTATAAAATTGTAATAGTGTAGTCTTGTTTAGATTTTTGTGTTTCTCTTTGTTCGGGATTCACGCAAAAACAACTTGGCCGATTAGCCGTTTTCGTTTACCGACAGCAAATTCTCGGACTTAAAACCTGCGGTACCGTAAAATGGGGGGAATAGAGTCTAGGGGGTGAATTGGGACAAACAAGTTTTATTTGCGACTTTATATACACATTTATGTTACGTGTTACACTATAATCCGTCAACACTTAGTCATTATGTCATAAGTATTTTTAAAAAAAAACGTACTTCAAAACATTGGGTCAAAGTTGTGTGAAATTTGTATTTTAGGTACCTGCCTATAGTATGAAAGTGTCAGCCCTAGCGAAAAACTCTATTAACCCCTTAAGCGACCCGATTCACCCCAACGCCTGGGTGAATAGGGACAAGTGAGTTTTTGTAACTTTTTATGATTATTCTTTAATAAACTATATCTTAATGCATTAGAAATGAAAATTTAAACTACCGGAACCATTATGATCTCCGTTTTATTACTATAACTACAAAAAAAACCGATGAAAATCAATGTCGAACTTAAAAAGTGTCCCGATTCCCCCCATTTTACGGTACTTTAGATTCCGGAAATCCCGCGGCAATTTTCTTGGAAGCGACTTAAAGTAGCCAGGTCGAAAAAATCTGATTCCGATGCAATATTTTCACCGCTTCACATTCTCTGTGTATAACAACTTTCATCCAAAGTGAGCGAAGTCGCGGGCGAATCCTAGTTATAAATGATTTTACTATAATTATGTGCTGTTATGTAACTTGTTCGTGGTAGCATAATGGCTAGCGCAAACGTCCCATACTCAAAGGGCGCGGGTTCGATCCTGGCCGGAACGCATGCACCGCTTGAGTAGTGTTCTGACCTAATATGCATATTATTACAATTACCACGTGCTAACAACGATGAAGGAAAACATCGTGATGCAACCTGCACATCGAGATAACCGATGTGTCAAATCTGTCAAGCCGCCTTGGACAAGCGTGGCGGGTATACTATCCGTTCCCCTTATAAGGGGAGGCCCAAGCACAGCAGTGGGAAATTTACAATTTACGGGCTGTTATTATATGTAACTTGTTGCAAAAAAATATCAGCAAGAGATATAATTAATATAGAGATTAAGTACCTAACCTACAGGATGACAATCTTGATAATAGAAGGCTGTGTCGAAATGTCTACAAACCATGTTTTCTAATAAAGTATTTTGTTAGGTTAGGTTACTTTTTCTTACTCCAGCGACCTGGAGTCTATTTTTTACTTATAGGTTGTTATTTTGTAAGTATAGTTATATTTATAGTATATATTAATTTATTTAGAAAATATATAAACTTTACTAAACAAATATGATCCCTTTTCAATACTTTTTCTTTAAATCCCACAATTCGTGTAGTCTTTGAAAAGTGGCTCAAACATTAAATAAAAATAACACACAAAAGCGCATGAAATCCACTTTGTAATTTCGTTAAGACATAGTTTTAAAATAATTAAATAATTATACTGTTTTTTGTTTGAGGGTTTTTTATTATCTATTGTTTGTTACCTGAATATCAGCTTAATAATATGTAATTTAAAGCGAAACAAACCATAAATTTAAGACACTAAAGATGACTTGTAAAAAACACAATAGTTATCAATTATGTGATGTATCATTAATAAAATCACGTTTCTACGCGAATTATCTGAATACTATTTCTCGATTACACCATTTATCCGTTGAACTGAGAATATTTAATATATAAATTTTTAGTTATGATTTTATCTTCAAGCATACATTTCGTCATGTCCTTCCCACCGTGACTGTATATCAGCCATTTTTCTCACAAACTTTGCTATCCTTGTTGGCAAACGGTCCCATGGTTAAAGGAGCACACCAAGGGAGTCTTGCCAATGCTTTGCCCACTTCGTTGAGACTTTAGATATGTGAATTGTGTTTACACTCTTTTTCACGTGAACCATTGTAATATCGCATTTGATGTGGCGCTATAGTTGTCGCTTCACAAAAGTACTCTTGTGGGTGCACAGGTCTATATAAGTCAACCAAAGTGATTCATATGAAGGTGAATCAATCGACATGATTTTTTGTCAGATGCAGGATGCTCCATCCGACAACAATCCCGAATATTTTGGGGATAAACGGAGCATATAATGCTCCGTTTATCCCCAAAATATCGGCAATGAGCAAAACAGTTATTGATTATTTATTAAAGATCGCCGCCGAATCGGCTATTTTTCACGAATACCGAGGTGAAGCACACAAGCAAATTTCACACTAGTTTTTAACTCAAACCGTGCCGGAAGCCTTTATTATTCACCAGTAAAAACCACTATCAAATAGGCCCAGTATTTTTCCGTGATACGCAATATCTTCATAGTGCCTTCCTCTTACAGTTTTCTAATACTACAGATTCGAGTGCTTGTTTTTGATGATGATAATTGTTTGCTACTGTTACGACTCTGGTTCCAACAAAAACAAATTCACACCTGCATACATGTAAAAAGACATTTTATTACCTTTCGGCATTTGGACTTCTTTTGTTTACTTTGTGATTAGAAAACAGCTTATTGTTGTATGGAAATATTTTACCACCTGTTGTTGTATTTTGATCATTAGCCAGCTGTTCGGATTTAAAGTACCGACTGATTCTAGGAAATCCAGTCCACGCGGCCAGGCGGACATATTGCATCTGTGCAGTATAAAGCAATAGCCTGATGGAGGGGCGACGCAGTCGAGTGATAACCACGAGCGAAGCAAGACGTGTGTACTACAATCGAGAAACTTTTAGTGATGGACATTGCGCGTTTTTTTTTTTTGAATTACGACCTTCTGCATTACGTTTGAACTTGTTGTGTTCGGTTATATTTGTACCTGTGTTATACGTTTTTGTAGTTCTAATAAACTCTATAGTAATTCTAGCGGCATTTTAATTCGAGTCTCGCGACTCGTAACACTACAATAATTTTTGAGAATTATATTATATAGATCATTTATTAATAAATTATGCAACCCTCAGTGAGAGTTATATGTTTGTGCCGTTTGCTGTCGAGACGCTTGGACCGTGGGGTCCTGAGGCCATGAGCCTATATCAAAATTTATCGAAACGGCTCATTGACTCTTCAGGTGATCAGAAGGCTGGTGCCTACATCGGCCAACGGATCAGTATGGCCATCCAGCGAGGAAACGTAGCCAGCCTTCTGGGCACCTTACCCATAGAAGACGGTGATCTGGGCTCAGTATTCTACTTATAGTCTTGAGGGACTATGGGTAGAATACAACACAAATAAGTTAAGTTTTCTTACATTGTATTCAATAGTATGTAATTTTTTAACTGTAAAAAAGTATACACTAATAATTACCTAATAATGTCACATAAGTATAAATTATATTCACGTACCTTATTCCCAGAAAAACCGACGAATTCTAACAGACCTATAATCCTAGGTGGCAAGAGAGAGATCATCAAATTGAATGTAGCAATTCCCAGCCTTACTCCACTTTCAAAATGCACTTTCGATCTTTCATTGTGCCATTGTTGTTTCTTCTCTAATATTTTGGAACAATCTCTGAAAAATATGTTTTAATTTCTCATATTCTGAAAGTATGCTTGGAGTTGCCTGAGTATAGGGCTATAGGGATGAAAACAGTACTTTTCGTCCCTAGGAAACGATTTTCCCTGCTATCAATTTTTTTTTAAACTATGCGAACCATAGATGTTATACGAGAGTCATTCCTAACTTTTTATATAGCCACTGTAAAATCGCGGCATAAATTTTAATAAATAAATCAACAATTTTGTAACATCATTTTATACTTATATAAATTACTGTTCATTGAATTCTTATTTAATTTACATAAACTTGAGTTGAATATTCACTATCATCGGTGACAAAAATACTTTCTTGTAGAATGCCACAGATTAAATTACTTGACGTTTTATATGTGAAGCACACGATGACGTTTCACCAGATTTAAATATATAGATAGAGTTACCGGCTGATTTTATTAGAGAAGTAGTTGTTTGTTTAACTAATCAGTTATTATTTACTTTCCTTATATTCGAAATGAAAAGTATAGTGCTAAGTTCGGGTGAAAGGCCTATTTAGGCACTCAAAATATTAGCGCCCGCGCAACGCTCGTGCGCCAAATCATCTGATGCCTAAATAGGCCACTTTTACCTTTCGTGTAACAATCTACTATTATCTAATTTAATTGACACAAGTTAATAGTTCTGCAACAATTCGATTTATTTATTTATTTATATTAATTAATTAACAAAAAACATTTGTGTCTGAAATATACATACATAGTCATAATTACAAAAAGTTTTAGCAATTTTTAATTTTAATACAATACACATAGTGAGTTACCATCGAAACTCGGAAATGTTTTGTAACAATGATATATATGACATTAATTTATTTTAATGTAATTTTTATGCATAGTAATTACGATAAATGTTTTCCTGAAATAAATATACGAATAAAATAAAATAAATTATTATTACATTTCAAAATTTGATTTTATCTTATATTTGTATTTTGTATATTATCATAATATAATAAGTTTAATAAATATTTCTAACTCTGTGGATAATCAATATTAATCATATTATATAACTTAAAACATGCATTAAAGTACTCTATTTTCTATGTGTTTTCTATTTCCTTAATCGAGATTTAAAATTACATTTGTGAGAATTTTTCTGTAGATAAGAATTTACATCTGTAAAGTGTCTGCTTGTTATATGGTTACCTCTGTATTATGATTATATTGTATATACATACATATTAACACGCCTGTTTCCCATGGGGGTAGGCAGAGACTACAGATCCCCACTTGCGACGATGATGACAAACAAGTTTAGCTCCATCTACTTTCATTAACCTCTTCATACATGCACGTTTATTTGATATGCTTTTTACCTGAACTCGTTCGTAACACTCCTGTTATTTTATCATAATGTGTACGTCGTGGTCTACCGGTACCAACTCTATCATTTACAAGACTGTCATACACTTGTTCATCCATCCATTCTACATGCCCAAACCACCTTAACATTCCATTTTCAATTCTTGTTATTACATCTTCTTTCAATCCACAACCTTCCCTTATTACACTATTCCGTATCGTATCATATCTTACTTGTAACTATTGTAACAGTTCTTCACTTTGATTGTTCCTTTGATCAGTCCGGTTAGATCTTCACCTTCCATTATTGTCATGGCAGCCTGTAGTAATAATGCTTCTGCATAGCACAACTCGGCGTGAGCCTCAATATCAGTGTAAGTACTATAATTGGGCTGAAAGGAGTATAATTATATGATACGATATAACTAGTATATACAAAAAGCTCAGACAGCGAACGTATTCCAGAAAAATCCATTACGCTAGATTAACACAAAAGCAGCAGAAGATATCTCACGATAATGAGCCTTGTAAGTAACTTAATATAATTATGTGGTAAAATGATGTTTCCATTGTTCAACCAATATAGGTTGAACAATGGAATCTATTTTTAATTTACGCCAGATAATAAAGTCTCATGAATAAGTAAATATATTATATATAAACTGTAGATAAAATCTATACCAACTAATGAAATGGAATTGTCTGTACTCTGTATGTGTTTTCAAAAAGTTTGTTTCGAATAAGATCAGCATGACTCAGGGGATATCAATGAAAATTACGGACTTATAATAATCTAAAGTCACTTTACACGTTTCTTATAAGCAATAATTATGAGACCTATCTCCACTTTCTTTTCGCTTCTGTATTTTTGTGTCAGAAATAGTGGATTATGTTTTATATGGAGAATGTTTCTAAGTTTGAATTGTGATCCCAATATTCTGATGAATGTGAATTTTTTATGTGGCAAACAACAATACCAGCTGTAAACGAAGCAGGTTAATAGTAATTCCGGTCGTTAGAATAAATGTACTTCCACAAGCACCCCTAGCTAAGACTCGCATTAATTGCACCAAATTTGCGAAAAGATTCCAGAAGAAGTAGTCGCAAGATAATTATATTGTCGCCCAGGATATGACGTTGTAAAAATCAATCTACTTTATAAAAGGTCACAGACTCCAGTCATATACATCAGCATAGATGAGTAACTGAATGATTTAGCTACGTTACGTAAACTTAATCGTTAGTGATGAACCTGGTTTACATGTATACTGTGCATTTAATTGATAACACAGCTACATTTATGTCCAAATGTAGCTCTAGCTACATTTGGACACACTAAACACATAACGAAATAAAAAAATATCCCAGCCATACAGGAATGTAGTCATAATTACCTTGCGTATTATGGTGCCAATGCTTTCAACAAAGGTGGTGTATTTTCTGTTTTGATTGCAAATACATATGCATGCCTTGATTGCAGTGAGAGCTCGACTGATCTGGGTGTGGTCAAAAGTCAGCATGGCCGGTATAAATTCAAAAATCGCTGTTCCCAAACTATGGTAAAGTGATGAACGTGCCCTGTGTAATGTAAAATTATTTTTTCAGTTCTCATATTCCGAAACTACGCTTGGTGTTGTCTGATCATAGGGATGAAAACAGCACTTTTCGTCACTGGGAACCGATTTTGCCTGCTGTCACAAAATTTAGAAAACTTTTTTTACAGCCACTGTTAAATCGCGGCATAAATTAAAAAATGAACAATTTTGTAACATCATTATATAATTTATTTTACAAAATTTTAAGCTAAACATTCAGTACCATTAATGACAAAAAAGAATTGCCTGGTAGAGTGCCACAGAAAAAAATCTACGTTTTGTATATGTGGCATTCAATATATATGTGGTATTCAATGAGTTTATCAGATTTAGATATGGATTTAGCATCTGATTTCATTAAAGAAGTAGTTGTTTGTTAGTTTTTATTATTTAATTTCCTCGTATTCGAAATGAAAATCAGAGTTAATCAAGGACGAAAGGCCTATTAGGCACTCTTATTATTAGTGCCATCACTACGCTTGTGTACAAGACTATCTCGTGCCTAAATAGGCCACTTTCACCTCTCGTGACAATCTAATATTTCAGTAGTTTTCAAATAAGTATGAAGAGTATTTTATTGCGAATATGACAAACGAACCAAAAGTGATTAGCGTCGCCTGCAGACATTTGCAACACCTGGGACGAAGTCAACGCGTTGCCAGCCTTTAGGATGAGATAGAGGGGATATGTATGCAATAAGAGAGATAGAATAAAGGGGTTGATATAGAGAGATCAGATGAGGGAATGAGGTAAAGGGGATGGAAGACAGAGGATGGCAAAGACGTGTTGGAGTAAAGGGAATGAGACAAAGAGGACGGGATAGGGGAATGTAATACAGTGATAGGAAGAAGGGGACCTGGACTGATATCTCACTCATCCTACGAAACATGATTAGTTCAAGGCTTAACGTCGTACGCCGATATTCTGGAAGTGTATGGTATGGATCTGTAATCAAGTTGATTACAGCATGGATTTACCGAGTCAAAATCACGTACTTCATAAAATGATGTTCGACAGACTAGACAGACAAATGTGCTTATTCTATTATGGTCCTGGACAACATTGCTGACTGCACCACAAGTAATATGTGTCTTTGTATGGGTAAATTACCTTCGAGAAGTTTTTGTGTTTGTAATCAGCAAAAAGTGTTACATTTTGAAGAAAAAAATATATTTATTATCAAAAACATTGATTTTTGATTATAAATATATTTAGTTGAAGTCAAATAAATAATAATTATTTACATTGCTAATTGTTGTGCGGTCTGACTATTTGGTATTAGTTTGATTCTTAATGAATTCCTTGATTTTATTTGTGGTTAATTCTTGTTCACTATTATTACTTGTTGCTAATTGTAGTTATTTGATATTAAATTTAGTTAATGAAAATGATTCCGATGTTGAAACGTGGTCGAGGTAAGCTTTTGACTTCCCAAACTAAAGAAATTATTATTAGAAAGTATGCTGAAAAAAAGAAACTTGATTGTATGAAGTTGCAATTCACTATAAATTTAGGTCAGTGTAGATAAATACTTTTAGCAATTATTGGATATGCCTTCAACGAAATGGCAAAGTCTCCGTTTATTGTTGGCCGCTTCCTATATCTTACTATTCATTCTTGCCTTATCATTGGTAGCAATTTGACATTGTATTTTATGGAACTTATGTCAAATTTAAACTTATAGTTAGGCAAATGAAGGGTTAGTAAGATATAGAAACATGCCATAAGTCAATAATTCAAATAACTCACCAAGGTTTCATTATTTCCATTGCTTCGACCAACTCGTTGTTGAAAAACTTCCTGATTGCCCTTTCACAATCATCGAATGCAATATCTAGATCCATAAGAGTCCTAAAACCACACAAACAACTTTTATGCCAAATTTACGAGTTTAAATCCAAAGGACACTGCACTATATGAAAGCAAAAGAAGAATAAATTAATTTCGGCCTTTGTCATCGTCTCGAGCAAAACTATCATTACGTATTCACGATTAATCTCAAAAAAGAACACGATAAATTAAACGACTGCACAATATCGGGATTAACGAATATAATATACTAGAGTTTACCAAAATAACCAAAAAGCCAAAATGACCAAATAGGCCAAAATGACCAAATAGGCCAAAATGACCAAATAGGCCAAAATGATCAAAAAGGCCAAAATGACCAAATAGGCCAAAATGATCAAAAAGGCCAAAATGACCAAATAGGCCAAAATGACCAAATAGGCCAAAATGACTAAATAGGCCAAAATGACCAAATAGGCCAAAATGACCAAATAGGCCAAAATGACCAAATAGGCCAAAATGACCAAAAAGGTCAAAATGATCATAAACTCCAAAATGACCAAATAGGTCAAAATGACCAAATAGGCCAAAATGACCAAAAAGGTCAAAATGATCAAAAAAGCCAAAATGACCAAATAGGCCAAAATGACCAAATAGGCCAAAATGACCAATTAGGCCAAAATGACCAATTAGGCCAAAATGATCAAAAAGGTCAAAATGATCAAAAAGGCCAAAATGACCAAATAGGCCAAAATGACCAAATAGGCCAAAATGATCAAAAAGACTAAAATGACCAAATAGGCCAAAATGACCAAATAGGCCAAAATGACCAAAAAGGCCAAAATGACCAAATAGGCCAAAATGACTAAATAGGCCAAAATGACCAAAAAGGCCAAAGTGATCAAAAAGGCCAAAATGACCAAATAGGCCAAAATGACCAAAAGGTCAAAATGATCAAAAAGGCCAAAATGACCAAATAGGCCATAATGACCAAATAGGCCAAAATGACCAAAAAGGTCAAAATGATCAAAAAGGCCAAAATGACCAAAGAGGCCAAAATGACCAAATAGGCCAAAATGATCAAAAAGACTAAAATGACCAAATAGGCCAAAATGACCAAATAGGCCAAAATAAACAATTAGGCCAAAATGACCAAAAAGGCCAAAATGACCAAATAGGCCAAATTGACCAAAAAGGTCAAAATGATCAAAAAGGCCAAAATGACCAAATAGGCCAAAATTACCAAAAAGGCCAAAATGACCAAAAAGGCCAAAATGACCAAATAGGCCAAAATGACTAAATAGGCCAAAATGACCAAAAAGGCCAAAGTGATCAAAAAGGCCAAAATGACCAAATAGGCCAAAATGACCAAAAGGTCAAAATGATCAAAAAGGCCAAAATGACCAAATAGGCCATAATGACCAAATAGGCCAAAATGACCAAAAAGGTCAAAATGATCAAAAAGGCCAAAATGACCAAAGAGGCCAAAATGACCAAATAGGCCAAAATGATCAAAAAGACTAAAATGACCAAATAGGCCAAAATGACCAAATAGGCCAAAATAAACAATTAGGCCAAAATGACCAAAAAGGCCAAAATGACCAAATAGGCCAAATTGACCAAAAAGGTCAAAATGATCAAAAAGGCCAAAATGACCAAATAGGCCAAAATTACCAAAAAGGCCAAAATGAAAATTATCCCTTGTCCATCCTCAGTATTTAATTTACATACGTACCGAATTTCAGCCAAATCGGTTCAGTAGTTTTTCCGTAAAAGCAAAACAAACAGACAAATATCATGTTATCCCGGAAACTATCCCATTTTTCGGGATAAAAAGTATCCTATGTTCATCCTCGGTATCGAAAATATATATATACTGAGTTTCAGCCAAATCGGTCCAGTAGTTTTTACGTGAAAACGGAACAAACAGACAGAGTTACTTTCGCATTTATAATATTAATAATAGGGATTAATGGCATATTTTTTTAGACATTAAATGCAATTTTAATTAATTAAGAGATATTAAAACATAACAAATTACCCTAATTTTATTATGTGCATCTTATATATAAAATTCTCGTGTCACAATGTTCGTTCCAATACTCCTTCGAAACGGCTTGACCGATTCTCATGAAATTTTGTGTGCATATTGGGTAGGTGCGAGAATCGGACAACATCTAGTTTTCATCCCCCTAAATGTTATTAAGGGTAGTCCACCACTATTTTTTTTTTTTTAATATTTAGTTTTTTGTTTTCTTATGATACAGCATTAAAAAATACATACAACCCTAAATTTAACCCTCTACTATAAACCCCTATTTTTTATTTGTTAAATATCGATTGAAGCTTTTCCGGGCAGGACGAGCGACGTCTGCCGGGACAGATAGTAATCTATATACATATAATAAAATTGTAGAGGTCAAATTTCTGTACAATGAAAAAAAATGCTAAAAACCGAGTCAGGGGGATGTAAGAAGTGAAATAGAACTAATTTAGATTTTTTTCAAATTTTTTGTTTCTATTTTTGTCGGTTTGTCTGTTTGTCTGTCTGTTTGTACCGAATCTAAGCTAATCTCCGAAACGACTGGACCGATTTAAATGATTTTTTTATGGTGGTAACTTATATCTCTGGTCAACATATAGGATACATTTGATCCCAAAAAATTAAAGAGTTCCCGTGGGATAGTCAAAAAACCACACCACGCGGACGAAGTCGCGGGCAGAAGCTAGTATAATATATTTTTGTTTACCCTTTATAATTTCTATGTGAGCATAAATTATGTAAGTTTATACTAGACAACAACAATATACTCGTAAGTATATGTCACAGCTAGCATTTTATATGTTTACTGGAATATATAAGAATTGATCGTGTATTAGCAGAAGGTGATTTCAGGAGCCTTAAGAACAGACGAGGGTGTATGACAAGAGCTATGAATGTCAAAGAAGCAAGTGAGGTGTGTAAGAATAAGCCTGAATGGCGCTTTGTTGTTCGTGCCTACCCCGCAAGGGACCTGGCGTGAAGTTATGTATGTATGTACTAGAATATACCCGGGACTTCGCCTTCACTTGACTTGAAATACCCGCGGGACTCCTGCTCCGCAAAGTCCCGCAGCATTTAAAAAAGAGTGTAAGCTATCGTTTTAGTGAAAATTGTGTCGGAATTTTTATTTACCCGAACAACTACAAACTGCTGCTGGGAAAATGCCCGCGGAATTTCCGGGATAAAAAACATCACACTTTTTTTTACATTAAATTTGCTACGTTAGAATTCAAAAATACTTTTTAATCTGGCCATTTTAAATCATTCCCAGAAAAAATCGTGTGAGCTTCCTAGGATAAAAAGTAAGATTTTAAGTCTAAGAATTTGCTGCCGATCAGCGAAAATCGCATCGAAATTGGCCCAGTAGTTTTCACGTGAATCTCGAACAAATGGACAAGTAATCTAAAAAAAAAGCATCGTGTTCTCCTTATATCGTTTATATAGTTTATTCCAGTTGTGTTTTTTAAATAGTTTCAAAGTACATACACGGTATTTTTAGAATTTTATAATATTACAGATAACTTACAACTAGAATACTAAAGTAAATTGTAATTAAATAATAGTAAAAATAGGAAGTTTCATAAGAATTAAAATAAAATATTCTAGTTATATTTAATGAAAATACCACTTAATATTACAATTAGTCGAATGTCAACTTACGTAGAAAGTTCGTCCGACGCATCTTCAAATTCATCCTGTGAACAAAATATTAGATTATGCATAGAAGTCATTATCAAATCGGCTACATCGAATGGAATTATTATCCATATGTGAGAGCGGATGTCGTCATATATTTAAAGAAAATGATCAAAAAAACATTATGGTTTCACAATATAATGTCAGCCATAAATGCCCCACAGCTGGACTCGGGACTCTATTATTATGGGCGCCACCATGTATGTAATGGATTGGCGGGTTATACACATTTATTATATCGGTGTACCTACATGTTTTATTGCTATGTTTTCATTCACCTTCTACTAGGAATTTTACAAAAAAAATACTAATTCAGTCAAGATCTGCTACAACAAATACTCTTTATAATACACCAACATACAAATAGTAACACATTTAAGACTGTCAGGTAGTACAACGGGCAGCCCTACTCGTATTGTCTAAAGCAGTGTTTTTCAACCTGTGGGTCGCGACCCCTAGGGGGGGTCGCCGGCAAAAGGGAAAAGGCAATTTAAATTTATACTTCGTACTTAGGTACTTTCTACGCTCAGTAGCTTTTTGTAGAGTATAGGTTCTAATAATGAATATAGGTGACAATTAAGAGAAAAACATAAACATAGTCTTTTAAATTACGAACTCTTCGTCTGTCTATATCCCAAGGGGGTCGCCAAAATTTTTCAACCTGTAAAGGGGTCGCGTATTCAAAAAGATTGAAAAGCACTGGTCTAAAGCAATCTCTTCCAGACAATCTTTGGTTGGACAAGGATCTTATTAAAAATAATTGGTTGGCGTGCAGATTAATAATATAGATATACTAATAATATAATAAATAGGTATATGGGTATAAAATATATATGTATAAACACTTATACATACACAACGAACAAAAAGCACAATTATATTGTATATTGCTCCCTCACAAATCTGTTGAAGCAATGGTTATATTTAGCACACCGCACCTCTCGCGGTAGTGCGTTCCAAACACGCACGACCTGGATATAGAAGGATCGTAAATTTTCGTGGTATGTACTAGGTTTGAGTTTGAGTTTTGTACGAAATGCAGATATGCGATAATATTTTTGTAATCCAAATATGAATCGTATGTAGAAATTTTAGAGTCGCTCAAGTTTACCTTATTGGCATTAGAGACAATTACAAGGCATTACAAGATAAGAGAAGGAAGGAGCACATTAGCGCTACTTTAGTAGTGTACGGCAGAGAAAATATTGCAAACAACGCGGACGGCAGCTGACGGAAATATTTTTTTTAGCTGAGGACCATAGGATAATTATTTCTCTAAATACACCACGTTATTGGAATGGATGGAGGCGCTTTATCTTTATATATTAAATGTACTCTTTGGTTGAGAACCTTTCAAAATGTCAACAAATGACATTGTTCTTTCTATATAACCGGTACGTGGCGTTCCTGAAATCAGGGACCCAGTGAGCAAATAACATCCAATTTGCCATAAAGTCTTCCTTATTACATTTGAAGCAAAATTTATATCAATTCTCATGAGATTTATTCTTTAAAAAAACCTCTATTTACCGCAAGCTTTTAGTACCGTCCTCAGCCAATCATAGTCCATTGCTGGACGTGCAAGCTAAGCTAAGCTTTTAGTGCAACTTATTTATTTACATAATCAACAAGTATCAGTAAGTAAATAGTTTCTATAGATTTAAACTAAACGAAATACTGAATTATAATTACTTACATCATCATCCTGCTGCAATAACATATTTCCCGTACTAGACGCATCCATCACAGCAGGACTGGTCTTCTCTTGTAGGGACATTTTCCTGGTGCATAAAAAAAAATATAATGAGTAAACTATTACATATTTTATACTTTACCCATTATTCGCTATGTCGTCCAGATTTATTTTAATACAAAATTAAAAGAAACATACTTAATATAGTTCTTCTAATTGTAATTATTTTTTGCTACAAGATTTAACTATAAGACACAACGGCGCACAAAGAATCAACTTGTTTTTATTTAATAAATCCGTAAAAGAGTTTCTTCATGCTAGACCGGTTGACTGGTTTAAGATTTATTGCATTACAAAAAATAAGACTAGTTTAATTGTATTTTAGAAGGAATTAACCGATTTTTTAGTAAAAAGTTTAACCTGTTTACTAATTTAAATTTGTTTATTATGTAATAGTCCATTGAAATTTTACATGAGCTTTGCATTTCTTAGAGGACGCAATTTTATTTTTGTGACATTACATTATAAGCAAGATGTCCGTGGAGTCTACTGGGATACCACGTAAAAAAACGCGCCTAAGGACTTTACCTCATAGGTGGCGGGGAAAACAGGGGACCTTTTCTACCTGCTTAACATTCGATAAGTTAAATTTGGTAAGTTCTATGGTAAAGAAAAGAGTTAGGAATGAATAAAAAAATTCTCACTTTTTTGCTAATAACTTCTTTAATTTTTAATTTAGGGCAAAAACTTATATAAACATATTTGTAGGTAAAACAATTTGCTACAAATTATGACTTCACAAATTTTTTGGAAGACGCATAGTTTCCGAGATATCGCGAAAAAAGTGTTTTCACCACTTTTTCCAAGACGGCGTCACTCATCCCTGTCCTCCGATTTCCTCATCCAGCGCCTGCCGGCGACCTTGCATAGGTCGTCGGTCCATCGGGCTGGAGGGCGTCCGACACTACGTTTACCGAGACGCGGTCTCCACTCCAGGACTCGTTTGCTCCATCGGCCATCGGTCCTGCGACAGACGTGACCGGCCCACTGTCACTTCAAATTGCTAATTTTGCGAGCTATGTCGGTTACCTTGGTTCTCCTACGGATATAGGAGAACACAGTAGACTGCTAATTGAAAAGACGTTAGGGGTGAGATGGATATCAATATTATTAAATATTTCGTCCGGGCTTTCGTTTGCTATAACTGAGTATCGAAAGGTCGAATTTCTATTTACTAGAATTATACGTAGGTTAAATTAAGCAGAAACCGGATAATAACAGTCAAAACAAAGCTAATACCCATTAAGCTATTTTTTTCGTAGTTATTATGTATTTATCTTATAATTGACGTCATTATAAAGTGAGAGGTCTATTATCTGGTTTAAATGCAAAGGAGCATTATTTTTCAAACAAAGGTAAGTAGATCAGAATAGAAAATAATTAGATAAGGGTAAAATAGAAATATTTTCAAAGTCAAGCTGTAGGTCAACTATTTATTTTACGTAAATTAAGGTAGGGGTTTCAGCGAAACAACAGCGAAAAACCACACATAGAATATAGAGCGTGAAGTCTGCAATTAAACATGTAATTGTACATATATTTTAACCTCGGTCTCAGCCAGAATAAGTTTAATATTTTCTTACTATCGCGCACTTCTAGAGAAAGCTGCGTACAACAGGTGCACTTTCACCAAGTACGTATATCATAAGCGGTCTCTGGGCCATAATACATGTGACGCGGTTGTTTTTAAATATGCATTCTAATTCACTCAATACAATATAATCAGAGATCAGACGGATATTTACCCAGTTACAATATCTGTATTGTATATCAAGAGCATTGAAGTAAACAAATTGAAAACGGAATAATTTGAACACCGTCAAATTTTCTGCAAGTACTTACTGTCAAATTTTGCAAGTTAATTCAAAATATAAGTAGTCAAACATTTAAATATTAATATATCGAAAGGTTATACTGGTGCTAATAGATATCTCTTATTCACAGTTTTATCAGTCATCCGTCGTACAAGTCGCAATCGACAGATTACTGTTGTGGCAAGGGCAAAACCTCACATATACAATGTACTCTGTGCCTCACGCAAGATGTTATTAACCGACAAAGGAGGAGGTTATCAAAATGGTTGGTATTTTTTTTTAATGTATGTACATCGATTACTCTGAGATTTATGATCCGATTTACGTGATTCTTTTTTAGTTCGACGCGGAATAGTTGCCATTTGGTCCCCTAAAAATTTAATATACTTTGGCCCAGTAGTTTTCATTTTATGAACATATTATATGAAAAAAAAACCATTCCGTTCCATATGTACACCGATTACGCTGAGATTTATGATCCGATGTACGTGATTCTTCTTTAGTTTGATGCGGAATAGTTGCCACTTGGTCTCCTAAAAATTTAACATAGTTTAACCCAGTAGTTTTCATTTTATGATTTTTTTCCGTTCCCGTTTCTTGGAACCTATATTTTTTAAGGCGCGCGGCGCGGCACCTTTCGTAGGCTTACCACAGCTAGACACTAAAAAGTAACAAATAAAAAAAAATCGTTTAAAAAAACCCGACTTCAAAAACTAAAAAGTATAAAATAACTTATTTCTAAAGCTATTTTTAATGATAATATATCATTTTAATCAAACAATGTAATTGGTGTACATATGGAATGGAATGGATTATTTTTCATAAATATGTTCATAAAATGAAAACTACTGGGCCAAAGTATGTTAAATTTTTAGGGGACCAAATGGCAACTATTCCGCGTCGAACTAAAAAACAATCACGTAAATCGGATCATAAATCTTAGAGTAATCGGTGAACATACATAAAAAATATATATTCTGACGAATTGAGAATCTCCTCCTTTTTTGAAGTCGGTTAAAAATAAGATATTATCATTAAAAATAGCTTTATAAATAAGTTATTTTATAACTTTTAGTTTTTGAAGTCGGTTTTTTTAGAATTGGAATACATTACATTGATATGCTTCAATATTTTATTCCTACAAAGCTTTGCCATATGTAAGAATAAATTCTAAAACAATCTTATCATATATAAATAAAAAAAACTTCATTTAGAAAAACCGACTTCAAAAACTAAAAAGTATAAAATAATTTATTTCTAAAGCTATTATTATTATAATATCTTATTATAGAAGTATAGTTTTTGACAACAGAACTTTAACACCTTTGGCGCCAATAATGATTTCCAAAATCACTCATTTTTTTGTTTTGTTTTTTTTATCTGTTATATGGTTTTATTTAGTGTATTAATGTATTTTATCCTTACATTTTCCTTTTCCCTTCTCTTTTTCAGGTTTTTCAGAGTGTGTATCAAAAATGATACACTGGCTTATGAAATACTTTTACATGTTCTCATACCTCAAGGGCCATGTGTATCATTTATGACACACATAACATTTTAGTTTTTAAAACACACAAGTTTAGTAAACGCCCATTTCTTGTATAATGAGTACTCTACAAAAAAGAAATTGACAATAACAGAGTTTCGTGAACAACTAATTCAAGCATTATTAGAGAGAAATCTTTCACCAGATAATGCCAACCTTCAAGCTTCCAGATAAAAACAAATAGATAAGAAACATCATTTGATTAAAAAAATTGTAGATGGAAAGAAGGTTCCTGGGCGTTGTGCCGAATGTTATAAAATTTACGGCAGAAAAGGTATAAAAATAGCAGGAAAAAATAAAATGGCGCCTCAAATCTATACCATAATTATGCTCAACTTGTACAACTTTCTTTTGCCGCAAGTCTTTCAAAAATACCCATTGAAGTCTTTACTTTTCTGTATTGAATACTTTTTATAATATGATATCAAAGAAGTGGGTAGTTGGTTTAGTTTTTACCTTAAGACTCGTAAGGCTCAAATTTTTTAAAGTATAAGTCGTACTCCAAACCCAAATACACCAAAAGATTCACCCAGGCTAGAGATTTTTTTTCTTTAAAGAAATGTATGAAAATCGTGAGCATTTATGATACACAACGACTTAAACACAATGGACATGGTGTATCATTTTTGATACAGATTGTATTAACAAGGGTGTGCAAAAATGATACACTAGCACCGAAGGCGTTAATAATTCTCAAACTGATAATTGAAATTAATTATGGTCGAAATTCGACCACTGGGTGACCACTACTTGAAAAGAATTGTTACGATGTGACTATTTGTACGGGTACTGGACGAATAAATCATATTTATTCGTACAGATATTCAATTAAAAAAAAAATTAAGAATGAATTGGATGATTAGCTTGTTTTTTAATTAGGTTAGGTTTTTTTTTATGACATGTTTTAAAGAATTATTGAATACATGAAAATAAAAATAAATAAATAAATTCTAAAATGAGGGTGGGGTATAGATACACGGCACATTTATTTATTATGAACAAATCGGAATATTTTTAATATAGGTTAGAAGGCTAAGGCGGGTGCGAAGCGAAGCGGAGCACTTGCCTTAGCCTTCGTGGTTATTTTTTTATAACCACCCAAAAATAATTTTCCAACACATACACGATTAGTCCCTATGTGTACTGGCGCTGTACATTACGGAACAAGATCTGCTTATATGTTACTACAAAGTATATGCGAGTATTTGCGAGTACTGCTCTTGTATGGATTGGAAGAACTTCGTAAAATACTTATTTTCAATCTTTAATTAGGTTAGGTTAGGTTTTCTTTATTTTTTAATATCCTCTCTCCGGACGAACGAGGTTATCCGGTCTTAGTACCCGTATTAATAATTATAAATTGTTTGTACGGTAACCGTATTAATAATTGTAAATTGTTTGTACAGTATCCGTATTAATAGACTCAGCCTAATTGTTATTCAAGTATAGTTCTACCACATCAATAACATACAATTGTAAAGAATATTTTAACAACATCCATTTGAGATAGTGGATATTTGACATTTGACAATACTTAAAGATCTCTGTGCCCGTACCTTGGGAGAAGCATGTCATTGTAATGTCTGATACAGTGGTAGGTATGTCCCAATGTATTATTAAATAACTTTCAATTGTAATGGGTATTGTATATTTTCAGTAACCGTTATCACGAAAGATAAAGAAGTGAAGTGTCCATAAGTAATGTTAAAGTTTTTAGTTAGCCAACCACCAACCTTATAATTTTAGTTTATGGTTATTATTTACTCTATAAGGGTCTATTCTAATAAACAACATAAAACAAGTGTTAGTTTTATTTGCTTTTTGGTGATTTTGCCACATTATACTCGTATAGAACTTTAATCTTCAAAATTTCATTTATATTTAGATGATAGGTTTTGACTTTTTATTATTAACTACTTAGACCGACATAATGAACTTATATATCATTGTAAACATTTTATTATGGATCTCACAAACTTTAATATCTAATACTTTTTTAGTTTATAGACAATATATACAAGAATTTAGAAATTAGTTACTTAATAGTTTTAAAAAAGTATTTTGCCGTTTACTCCCAGAAGAACATATCCTAGAGAGGAGGAAAAGATATTTGTTTACATTGTTATCTTGTATATTTATTACTTACATAAACCAGTCTTCTAAACGATCTATTATTTTTATTAATATGCTATTTTTTAATACTTACTGTAATTACAATGTTGTCCTCAATTTGAATAAACACTTTTTTTGTGGAATGGAAAATTATTGTTTTTTTTTAATGCAGAATACTATCCAGCCGATTTCTTGTACACATTCATCTAGGAATTACTTGTGACCCATATATATGATTCAATCGAAATATTGCGTTTTATTTAGAACTATAAAATACTTTACTCCGCGATTAATTGATTTTATAATACGGATCTCTTTAAGAAGTAACTATTTGAGAAAGGCTTTATTATTGATTGGCGAGTTTTAAATTTTGACATTTGTTATTTTTAAATGTGCTAAATTGGCAGGCAAAAGGACTTAGTCCATACAACTTTGTCACATATGTTCAATAAAAAGAACGTCGGAGAGTGACAGCGGCAGTAGTAGTGGGTAGGTATGTAGTAACGAGGGTTCGGGTGCGGTGTACTTACATTTTATTTATTATTTGAGATTTAAATTGAATTTTGGGTGGTTATAAAAAATAACCACAAATGCATTGAATTACAAAATATGTACTGAGAATGGTCTAAGACTGAGGCAAATTAATTTAGAAAATAATAGGGGCGCCACTTTCGCAAATTTGTCTACTCTTTAGCAACTCTAATTTCTATGCTAAGGGGCCATACCTGCGATAATGTCAAAGTTATTGTTTGTGGTCTAATAATTAGATCATAAATAACGCATTACGCCCATCGCCACATCTGCATGAAACGGCCTATAGCTGTAACATTATCCCAGAGAAAGTACTACGTCAAACATCGTGCAAGGATTAGACTAGTAAACAAGTGCCTTTTGGACCAACTTTTTTCAGCAGTCTCCTAAAATTATAAATGAGGTGTCATTCGATTCGGAATGGCATCTAGATGATTTTTGAAAAAAATGAAGTTCCGCTTGCAAAAATTGTAAAAGTTATTAACAATTAACTAAAAAAAAGGTGGTTTAGTTTTTTGCAAATATCTCAAAAAGTAATAAAGAATTTTCAAATTTGAAAAAAGATTCGAAAAGAGGAGGAAATTTCCTAAAATAAGTCTCGACTTCCGAAACTGTAATTCAATCAATATTTATAATTTTCCCAGAGGGATGAAAATACGGCCGAAAACGGGTACTCTGGCTTACGCAAGCCACACCCACATCGGCCCTTTGATGAATAAATATTATTTAAACATACTAAATATGAAAATAAAAAATTCAGGCACTAACTAAATAGATGAATGAACAATAATCTGCTTGAAATTTTTTTTACAACAATTTTTCATTTAGTTATTCAATAGTTAATTAATATTTTTTTTTGCTTGAACATGAACATTGCAAGTGTGATAATTGTTAAACTATAAATTTAAGATTTTTTTTCCTTTCTTCGAGCAATTCTTGAAAGGCTTTAGAATAGAACCTCGTTGGAAAAAATAGGAAATGTTTATTTTTCATTTTTTTATTAATAATTTTCTTTGTTTTAAACTTTTAATTTTGTAACGTATTTTAATCCCTCTGGGAAAATTATAAATATTGATCTTACAGTTTTGGGAGTCAAAACTTTTTTTAGGAAATTTCCTCCTCTTTTCGAATCTTTTTTCAAATTTGAAAAATCTTTATTAATTTTTGAGATATTTGCAAAAAACTAAACCCTCTTTTTTTTAGTTAATTGTTAATAACTTTTATAATTTATGCAAGCGGAACTACATTTTTTTCAAAAATCATCTAGATGCCATTCCGAATCGAATGACACCTCATTTATAATTTTCGGATACTGCTGAAAAAAGTAGGTCCAAAAGGCACTTTTTTACTAGTCCAGATCAGGATGTTTAATTTACGACATGCATGTATTTTTTCAACATAACCTATGATGTTTATTTTAATAATAATGATTATGATTTTGTAATCAAGAGCTTTAAGATACAAACATACATATTATCACGCCTTTTTCTCATGGGGGTAGGCGTTACCAGACTCTCCACTATGTCGGAAAGGTAGCCCGCGGCCTCCTTTAATTTGTGGACAAAATCAACCTTCAAATTACCCGAAGATTAGGCAACATGTAGGATGTCAGCCACGTGTGAGCCCGCTGACGAGCGGAATCTTCCAGGCTAGATACCTCCATTTCACTCATCTTGCGATTACCTAAACAAGCCACGAACGAAGTCGCGCTTCTAGTGTTCTTTGGGACTTTCGTCCCTTCCCCTCGGTGCGGAAGAACATCCGCCGTCTTGAGGCCCATGTGTCGAGACGATGTTTGCCGAATCGGCACCGCAGTCCATGGGTCGGTCCCAGAACCGTAACCTCGATTCGGTCGGAACACTAGACGTCACGGTGGCGGCGGCTATTTCAGTTGGGAGAAGAATAGCCGATTGAGCCGTCACCTGCGCGCCTAACATACCAGGAACGACAAAAGGTCCATACAACTAATGTCTTTTAACCGACACTAAAGTAAGTGAATGAATAGTAGTATAGAAGTAGGAGAACTGGTCAAAGTTCTATGAAAAAGATCCTTTGCCTGCTGTCGTGACTAATTTAACAATCAATAGTGTCTTCATCATCATTATCATCACCGTCACCTTGACAATTGACAATCGACGTATTATATGTCATATAATATTAGTATTTTCTGTTAAATACTTTTATTAAAAAAATATTTATATAATATAATACATTGCATTGATTTAATTGTTTAATTTGTTTACTGGCTATAGCTATAGTTCTAGTGGCTCGATATGCTGCAATTTACACGAAGCCATAGTTAACAATGCTTCACATTATTATATAGATTTTCTTAGAGTTTCTGCATATAGAACAACACACTACAATTTATGTCTTTATGTAGATGCCGCAACTACGTCGATTAGAAAAAATCCTAAACATCGATTAAATGCAAAATGACTACTGAGAAGAAGTCTGAAATAAAAACTGAGAAACTTTGTCGAACTTGTTTATCAGAAACTAATGAATTACATTATATATTTGATGTTCTAGTTGGTTCAGCTACACTAGACGTTATTGTTGCAGCAACAACAGGTTTGAAGGTAACCAATGTGTTATTGCGAATTTTGTACCATTTGATAATTAATGTTTGTTGATATTCTGCATAAATGCGATTTTTATACTTATTGTTCTAAAGCCTTTTATTTATGTATATAGATTAGAGTATTAATTTTTTTTATTGCAACCGCCCTTGTAAGCTTTGTTTTCGTATAATATTCAGCCGGTATATATCTGAGCATTATACTTTAATTTTATAAAGCATATCGGACATTTAGGTCATATTTTAACTGTACTATTTTCATAGCTAAACAATACTTGGTTTTGAATAATTTAGACTTTTTTATAATATAATATTTAGTATAAGTCGTGGTAGTGTAATGGCTAGTGTACACAACCCAAACTAAAAAGGCGCGGGTTCAATCCTGGCTGGTGCACATGCACCACTCAGGTAGTTTTCTGACCTAATGTGCATATTGTTACAATTACCACATGCTAAAAATAGTGAAGGAAAACATTGTGATGCAACTTGCACTTTGAGATAACCAATGTGTCCAACCTGCCAAGCCACTTTGAACAAGCATGGCGGGTATACTGCCTGTTCTCCCTTTAATAGGAGGCTCGAGCCTAGCAATGGGATATTTATGGGATGTTATTACTGCTATTTTTAGTGTATAGTATAATGTATTTTTTTATTTAGAAAGGTCAGATGAAAAGCATGTTAAATAGGTGTGTATGTATACATATGAAAGATTAATGAAAGTTGATAAAGTGTAGTGTTTGTCAGAATTGTAGCAGGTGGAGTACCATTGTCTCTGCCTACCCCAATTGGAAATAGGCATGACAGTAATATATGTATGTATGTAGACTTTTTTGTACTGTTCAATTGGAGAGACCAACTTTGTAATAAACATAGTTATTAAAACTAAAATTATGATTAATAGTATTTGCATATGGCATAATTCTTCATTTATATGAGCTTAAGCACCTAATGTTGATTCTATGAAATGCTATCCATTTTATTATAATTCTATACATTCACATGGTCTAGATGTGGGTAGCTTTTCGAAAAGAAAATCTATGTTTCTATGTGCTTACTACTCATATAGCAGGAAGTGTTTTGAGAATCTTTATAGTGTGATAATTTTATCTTTCTTCTTTGTTTTTATCCTCTATAGGCACAGGGCAACACACCCTGTGAAGACAGTAGCCAGTTACTGCCTAATTGTCAATCATAATTATGCTCTTTAACATTGACAATTTTACTAAAAACCTTTACATTGTTACAGTTGTAATCAATAACATTTTATGTGTGTTTTAAGGAGGAGTCATCCCTGTGGTTCTGACTTATATGACCACTTGATTATTGAAATTGTACCTCTGGTACAAACATGGCTTGCATAATATTATATTGATATTAATTCATTTATTATCTATTAATTATTACAATTATTTGTGGAATAAATTTGTGTTGCATTGTATATTGTTATAATTATGCCAATCAAAATGCGAATGACAATAGACATATAGACTGTATGTTATGTTGTAAATACAATTTAGAGCTATTTGTAAATAAACAAATGAAAATTTATATCTTATCATCCTTATCAAATGTGTGTGTAAAAAAACATAAATTTAGAGTGTATATAGTTATATATACTTGTGGTGTTTTTTATACCTGGAGTATAGATATAATAATTGTAATTACACAGATCCAGAAAGGTGATGGATATCCAGGGACAATATGTTGCGAGTGTAAGGAGAAGGCAATTGGAGCTTATGGTTTTAAAACCAAATCTCAGGAAGCATATATATCATTGCGAAGCATTTTAGAAAAAGAAAAAAGTAACTCCATCATACATGACAAAATTGTGTGTCAGGTATTTGTTAATATGATATTTTGGTATTTGATATAAGATATTTATCTTGAAATTAACATTGTGACAATTAAATTTAATGTAACTCTGATAATAAAGCATTATTCTCTCTTCAGTAACTGTAACAGTTTTAACCTTGTATAACAAAATAAAATTTAAGTCATTATTCAAAATATTTTCTATTCAAGAATATTTTTGAAGGTACTACTTGCTCAATGTAAATCTCATGCTGTGTACTTCTTATATATGTATGTTTATATTCAGAGAGATTTAGACTTTACTAAAACTAACTATAACATATTTCTTTACTCGAACACTTTTACCTGACAGTTGTCTTGTCCGCATCTATGATAATAAATAATTGGTCGGACAAGTGATATTGGCGCAGGCGCTTTCATCATAACGGCCTTGATGAAGATGATGGGTAGTTGTTTGATAGTTATCAAACTCCATCACCGCTAGTTGTGTTTCTACTGTGGCCGGGACTAGTTACAAGTCCTACAGCATCTCTGGGTACAATGTGGTTGAGAGAGGACCTGTATAACCCGCTGCCTCTGTTACTACCACTTTTCCTTAGTGGGCATTAGCATTTTACCAAACATGGTTTGAATTGGTGTTGGAGGGGAGCTCAATAACCTTTTAGGCTTAAGTTTACTTTATGTATTGTATTTTCATTTGACAGTCAGTCAGCCAAGGTGTCAAAACGGAAAATTCTCAAACAGAATGTATACCAAATGATGATTACTCAGATTCAGAATGTAACAATGTAAGCTTATCAAGAGATTTAGATGATATGGATGATTTACCACTTGGTAAGTTCTTTTTGTTTATTTTGTCTGAAAAGCACTTTTCTCTCTTCTTTTTTTCACCATAACCCAATTAATTGGGATCGGCACAATATGTCTTTTCTTTCCACACTCCTCTATTCTGACATACATCTTCTGTCACAACACAAATCATCATATCGTCTTTCATACAAATCATCAGTTTTTTTTGGTCTACCTTTTCCAAAATAAACAATAAATTATCTATTTACTCCCTAACTTCATTCGAAATTAAAAAGAAACTTGCTGAGTACTTGCAAACATTAAATTTTTATGAAACTGAAAATCTGCTCAATAAAATTGGAGCCTAATTGTACACTAATCTGGCCATAAATGAATAATATGTTATATGTATGTTGTATATACACCCATGAGAACCCCCAAGACACAGGTGCAAACCTAGTTTGGGGGTTAGGGAATATGACACGTGAACTAGTTAGATTTATATCAACTTGTAATTATATGTCACAGTATTTGGTTTTTGTTACAAATATAAAAAAAAATTTAAATAAATTATTAAATTATTTGTACCCATCCATCTTGTAGTTTAACATTTTTTTTTGTCACATGACTTTCGTCCCTCCTCATTATATATCCATACATTTACCATACCAGAGATTAATGAAAATAGATAAAGTTAAAAGGTGAGTGCCAAGATTGTAGCAGGTGGAGATTCATTGTGCCTGCCTATCCCTGTGGGAACAAGCATGGTATTATGCATGTAATACTTTTGATTTTTAAGTTTCTAATATTGAATGAGAAACTATTTCCAAATTTTTTACTTTGAGATTTTGCTACCATGGGACTTGGTTATTTTTTCTTACATCACTTAAATGTGATCCATGTATGTATGTTGGATTATGAACAACGAAAGTGCCCAAATATGGACTGCAGTTAGTATATAATTTATCTTAAGAAGACTTTCACAAAAAAATCTCCAAAGAATATTTGAAATTTTATTTAATAACTAACACTTTTTGTCACATATAAAGTGGGATAGTGGTTTATATATTAAAATTTAAATACAAAATATTAAAGTCCTTACTTATAATCGTTTCCTCACTTGAAAGAAACTGCTCAGCAACTGATTAATTAAAATCTTACCCATAAACTCCTCTTTAATCAAATATTTTGGGTACAACCTACGTTAATCATTCAAATTTCGTTTATCTGTGCTCCTCTTAGGTAAACAACAAGTAATAATTACTCGTTTATAAGTGAAAAAAACATATTAATTGATTGGGGACTGATTCTGATTCTCTTACTTAAGAGATGCTTAATCTTTTCTTTACGAGATTATTATAAGTAAGGCCGTAAATTATTGATATTGCCCTTTTTATTGATTCTGCTATTAACTGTCAATTGGTAGCAAAGTAATAAATAAGTATTGTGCACAATTAACAATTATTTTGAATAATGAATGTATATTCTATTATGATTTAATTAATAAAACGGATTAGTTTTTTCATTTTTGAATGAGTGCAATAAATATTATTGAAACTAAAATAAGTAATAAATATTTTTTTAATTATAATTTACATTGATTAATTCAAAGATTCAAGTGTTGATAACATTAAAAGTCCTTTTTAATAATTCCTGCCTTCTTACATCTTTTATGTCATACAGTGAAATTTCTAATGTTTCAGAAGCTATAAAAAATGAATGTTCTACACAAAATGGTGGCACATTGGGGTTTGATTGTAAGAAATGTTTTTTGTCATTTGAAAATCAAGAAAAATTTCAAGAACACAAAAAGAAGAGTTGCATTAAAGGTGTGGATTTATCATATTACTTCAATTCACATATTTTATAGATTTAAATTTTTTAACTTTTGTATAAGATTTCTTTGGTTTTTTTTAAATGACTGTGTGAATCAAACTACAGAAGTTATTGTATGGATTAAATTCTCTTAGGGTTCTCCAATAAAGGAGTCTGAGTCCAGCAATGCGTGTTATCATTTCTTTATTATAAACATATCTCTACAATTTCCTAGTTGCCAAAAATCTGTCTGTGCTTAGCACATGGGAAATTTAATGATATGGCTTTCTGAATAAACTTTCATGTTTTTTTCAGACAATGTCCTACATTATCCAATCATTTCATATGATCTCTCTCTTAGATACCTGGATATAAATTACACCCATACTGGAAATAAGTACATGTAATTTATGTGCACATTTTGTCCCATTTAGGAATGAAACTCAGACAACACACTGATCGAGTCATTATGCTAACTAGCTGTGCATCATTTTAATATTTTCCTTTATAATTTCTTTTCAGTTGAACTCGAAGATTCATGTAGTGCGTTTTGTCCACTTTGTGGAAACGCCTATGATGGTACGGAGAGTTTGTCTAAGCATCTGTGGGAGTACCATTCTGAAATTATGGGGCCAAAAAAACGTGGTCGCCCCAAAAAAGTCCTTACAAGTGTGAGTGATGTTAGTTTAGTATTGTATTGTTTTTAGGGACTATTTAATAAGTTTTAGCTTTATTTCTATTTTTGGGCGGCTTTTGAGCTTTAAGTTTTTTTGGGGCTGCTCTATTCCTATTAACTACTATTATTTATAAATATAACATTTTCTTTTATTTAGTCGGCGCAACTAGTGTGACTAAATTGACAACTAATAACTTGTATTCAATTGCCAAACACATCAGTTATATTTACTAATTCTTATTTTATAATGCTGATCATTTTCCAGACAATTTTGGACAAGCTGTCGGAAAATGGGTTTTTTATAACAACTGTCCCAGCTGAAAAGCAAGAGTGCGCGTTTTGTAAAATAAAAATAAATACTAAAGAAGAGATCAGGAATCACTTGGAATGCCACAAAGGTATAATTTTTATCTATTTTGTTTCCACTAAGGCTGGTGTGCACCGACTTTTAACCGATGATTAAAATAAAATAATCACCAAAATTGTATGGAAAAACAGTGATTATTTTTGGTTAACCATAGGTTAAATTTCGGTGCACACCAGCCTAAGTAACACATTACTGTTGTAAATATTATATTTTTCTACTTAAATTACTTTTGTAAATTATACTTAAATAAAGAATGAATAAATTTGTAAAAAAATCTGTAAATGGTTCGAGTTTGTACAATGCTTTTAAAACGGAAAAAATAGGTGGGAATATTCGGACCAGGAGATTTCGAAAATGCAATTTGATAATTTTTGTCTGTGCATTAGAGTATCACGTGAAAACTACTTAACGGATTTAAATGAAATTCGATATATAGCTAGCTTATATGCCCAGGCGTAACTTAGGATGCTTTTTATACCGGTAAATGACGTCGTTTCTACGAGAGAGGCGAAAATAGCGAAAAAGATGGCGCTCCTGTCTCATTAAAAATTATTTTTAAACTACAGCACGTATATGAATGAAGCACGACATAGTGCTGGCTTACAACCCGAGTCAACACTTGGGATACTTTTCACCCCTATAAATCACGCCGTTTCCTTGGAATAAACAGATTACTAAAAAAGATGATGCTGACGTTGCTATGTAGACAACCATCGCTGTAATTCAATAACAAATATGTTGTCATGTTGCCGACATATCATTAATCACCTACGTATTACGTACAGTAGCGGAATAAAAAAGTTCGCCAGTTTTCAAATTGATTAATTTAACGTTCCGCGAGCAAATGTTACCTTTTCAAACTAAGTCACAGAACAGACTGTTCTACAGAAAATTGTGTTTAATTGTTTGACAAGAAAGTTTAAGAACACTTAGATCAAAGTTGTTTGATTTTCTACATTGTCTAAGAAAATTGTTTAGAGACATACAGGTAATAGTATTTTTTATATTTGTATTATTTTTATACAGAGGTACTTACTATGAAAGTAATAATATTAAACGATATTAAAACAATTAAACATAATTTTTAATACTAACTTGTTGGTCCCTGTTCTGAATAATAATGTTTATTTAACTGACTAGGGATCTTCACGCGACGTGGCCGCGCGCCTAATTACACAATGTAGATATAAACTCTGATAATTATTTTTTGACTCTTTTACTTCTTGCTGTTACAGATATGAAGGTTTTTTGTTGTGTGCTATGTAATAAAATGTATCTGGAGAAAAAATACTTTGATAGTCACGTATGCATTGAGAACAAAAATGATCTTGTTAAAACGCAAGAGGTATGTCACTTATTCCTTTTTTTGTAGGATATTTCATGACCTGAAATCTTAAGATGTATGTTATAACTGTTTATAACTTAATAATACTAATATAATGCTAACATTTACTAACAATGAATACAAGTCAAGTCAATTCTAACCTAATTTTTGAGTCTTATTTATTTATATTAAGTTAGAATCGCCCGTAGGAGACTTTATTTATATCCAATACAATAGTTGGTAAACTGAATTAATTAATAACGAAGCGCATATCTCAGCATATATAAATTAAAAGAAAGAGTCGGTGAGTCGGTATATACATAATATATACCGAATACCGAACTGATGAACTATGTCTACCGAAGTCTTCATACAAGTAGATGTTTAATTTTTTTGTATTTTAGTCGCAATTTCATTACATCCCTGTATGCATGTATGCATATAGTAACATCTTTCTTTGAATTTCGTCCACATAGTACGAATAAGTTCTGAGTATTAATTAATTGTTTAAATAATCATTATCTATATTTTTTTATTGCAGGAGTACAACACACAGGAGGTGGCCCACTTGATAGAAAGCGGTTACCATCGTCTATGGACATTTGCAACACCAAAGGTGCTACAAATGCGCTGCTGCTCTCTTAAGGGAGACTGGAACCTGGTCATTAATGCCGAAACACAACTCAAGGTCGTTATGGCGACATACTTTAGACCAGGGCTCCGACAGGCTGCCCGGCTGCAAGAAATTGTATTTTTCCTCCGTTCCTGCACGGATATTTTTTTCTGTCATGATATTTCAAAAGTAATCTGACAAGATGGTATTCTAAAGCGGTTAACACCGACCTATTTGGTCACCGCCTCTTTGTTTCCTTTCTTCTCGTCTTGCGGTTCCTTCGACTAGTGGACCAGCTGGAACGGTACAGCGGGTATCTTCCAGCATGCGGGTTAATCCTTATTAATATTATAAATGTGAAAGTAACTCTGTCTGTCTGTCTGTTCCGTTTTCACGGAAAAACTACTGGACCGATTTGGCTGAAACTCAGTATATATTTTTTTTTGATACCGAGAATGAACATAGGATACTTTTTATCCCGAAAAATAGGATAGTTTCCGGGATAAAAATATATTTGTCTTTTTGTTTGTTATGCTTTTACGGAAGAACTAATGGACCGATCTGGCTGAAATTCGGTATATATGTAAACTAGAGTTTCACCCTCGGCAAAGCCGCGGGGTAAACTCTAGTATAATATATATAATATAATAACAACAGCCCATAACTGTCCCACTGCTGGGCTCGGGCCTCCCACGGTAGGGGAGGTAGGGGGGCGCTTACATTAACCCCTAGGTAGGGGGTTAATATAAAGCGGGTGTAAAATGCGGCATAACACGCAAAACGCGGTGAGGTTTGCGCGGAATCAGCGGTGCGTTCAGCAGTCGAACGTAGACTATGTCACATTAAATAGTGACAGATGCGGCGAAAGAAAAAAAGGAAACCAAGATACGGTGATCAAATAGGTCGGCATTTTTGGTAATCCTTTAGCTTTATTTTTATATGTTAATAATAATAAATAATAAAAATAGCATTTATTAAAATATTGTGTCATGTGCACAATAGTAAGAAATTTTAAGAGTTAAGTTTAAATCCATCTATTTGCATAAAGACAGGATTTAGGAGGATGTTATTACATAAAATTTATATACGGGTAATTTATATGTATATCGTGCAATTAATTAACTTTTTAATATTAATTGTTTCAATATAAATTAAAATGATTATATATTGATATGTAAGCTAGGTGGCATACCTATATATTACCTATTTATTGACATATTAATAAATAGGTTTTAGAAATTATTGTTAAATTTGCCTCATTACAACCTGCTTATTAATTTTTTTATGTTCTAAAAGTGAATTTTGGCTATTTCAGGATATACAAAAGGATTCCCGAGAAAATGGACAAGATCAATTGAATTTATGTACTGAGATGTTGTTACACGATTTTCTGGAGCCAAATTTTGAAGTAAGTGTTTAATCAGAGTTTTAAGGCTTCACAGCCATTTTGGTAAAAACAGAACACATATAAAATTAATATGCCTGTCCATTTGACTGACTAGCTATGTCACATATTTTTCTCAGAAATTATTAGGCCTGTATGAATGAAATTTGCCAAGAATATGTAATTTATATTCCGTTACACGAAGGTGTAACGAAATAAAAAAGTATAAATTAAAAAATGACGCTAAAGTCGAAATAAAATAAATCAGTGCTCATTGATATGTTGGTATCTTTTGACAGGTCTTGATAAATAATAGCTATCTTTGGATATATTTTTATTTGAAAGGGAGGTTCGCTTTCAAAATAAAGCATTCTCCCTCGGGTTCTAAATCATTGAATAGAATTTCTTATAAACAAGTATCACAAAAACATACTATCAATAAACGTTGATTTCGACAAACCCGTTGAGTATTGTATGTAGGATATACAAATAATTTGATTCGAGCGGGGTTCGAACCCAATAGCAGGCTGTCGCCAGCTGACTTCCGTAATCATTGCTCTCTGACTTCATTTCTTTTATATTTTAGGAGAATTATAATGGAGTACAAATATGTAGTGTATGCACTGGCCTGTTTTTCTCTGAAAGTGATTTGATCAATCATCACGATACTGACCATCCTGAGTTATCGCAGCGCTGTAATAATTGTTCTAAGGTAAATATTGAAATAAATTACAAAAATCAAACCTCTTTCAGTTTTCCATGTGTGTCATACATCGCATTTGTTATTTATAAATTGATTAAGGTTACACCGAGCCGACTATTATGTACCGGGAAAATTAATATGTGGCTTATATAATCTATGTTAGCCAGGAATGTGCGACGTTGTTTATGCCACGCGTGCGGAAATTGGTTTTTACAAAATGGTATATTACATCCATCTCTTCTTTTATTGTAAGAACCACCTTACCACACTAGTATAATAAATAATTATTGTTAACTTCTTTGCAAAGCTCTGTATATTATTTTTGGCGTGACTAGTGGTTCCGATTGTAATAAAAAGGAGTTTTTCAGGTGTTTGCATCAGTAAGATCGGCCGCAAGACACAGAAGTGTTTGCCAAGAAATCGAAAGACTCTATAAATGCACCACTTGCGGCCTTAAATTCGCCTTTCAGGTATCGCTAAATAAACATATACTCAGATATCATGAAGGGCAAAGTGTTAGTGTTAAATTCATGGACACAAAGTCTAAAGATGAAGGAAACCGATTTCAATGTGACACGTGTCGTAGAAGTTTTCATAAGTGAGTATTTAAGCCCTTTACCAAATACAAATTTAAGTTTTATATAATAACTAGCTCCGGCAGACGTCGTCCTGCCCGGAAAAGCTTCGATCGATATGCCGAGAGCAGCGCCACCTACCGGGTCCAATTGTGAACCAACTCAGAAACCTTTGGCTCATGAACAACAACTTTGTTAAAGATCATCACATGATCAAATGTATAGTTTACGATTCTATAAAGGACATACAGACAAACAATTATTTTTATATATAAGAAGAATAATTACAATAAAAAAACATGGCAGTAATGGCGTTCATGTAGGTTTCCTACACTACTTGCTGTGATTTTAGTATTACAAATAATTACGTAGTATAGTCATGAATAATTTTCTTAAATGGATAGATAACACATTACTGCTCACCAAAACAAAAAAAACCCATAAATATGCAGAACAATGCATTAGTTACTTGGTATTGGTATACACGGTTTTATCTCTAAAAGCCATCTCTTCCAGGTAACTGACTTTAATATATTAACAGCCCAGAAACCTCCCATTGCGGGGCTCGGGCCTCCCACCAATGGGGAACGGATAGTATACCTGCCATACTTGTCCAAGGCGGCTTGGCAAGTTTGACACATGGGTTTTCTCGATGTGCAGGTTACATCACAATGTTTTCTTTCACCAATTGTAACAATACGAACATTAGTTCAGAAAACTGCCTAATTGGTACATGCTTTCCGGCCAGGTTTCGAACCCGCGCCCTTTGAGTTTGGGACACGTGCTCAAACCATTAAGGTACACTACTGCTTACTAAAAGTTTTAATTCTTAATAACCAATGTTTTTTTTAAAGTTGTTCATAGAAGTTAAAATTTAAACGATTGTTAATGTCCACTGTTTATACAACATTTTGCAATGTATGAATGCTGTTTTATGGAGAAGTGTTATAAACACTTTCAGCAACAAATCTGCCTAAAATTCTTTTATTTTGCTTTTTACTTTGCCTTTTTAAATAAACAAACACACATTACATACACACATATCGCCTCTTTGCTTCAATATGTATTATTTTGAAAAGTGATATAAAAGTTAAAAAACTTCTAATGTATTAATTTTGAAAACATAATTGTATCGAAACGAATAACATGGTATTTTTAAAATATATCGTAAATTGCCAGAAAAAATCGTTTTGATACATTAATTTATCAAATGTTAAAAATATTGTTTGCTAAAATTGAAATTTTCACAATAACACATTATTGAAGCATTGAGGCGATATATACCCAAGCCAAGTAAGTTATGTTTGTGTTTTGGTCTGTCATAATTTTATCTTTATATTATCATTAATTTGTGATCACAAGTGTTGGAATAAATATTTGTCTTGGATCATAATAATAATATTTTAAAATAAATATATCTCCGGTTTTTTTTAGTAAGTTATTGCAATTTATGTATATGTAATCTTCATTTTGTTATTTACAGAAAAGAGTTACTTGTAAAGCACGCAAAACTTCATATGTCGAAGTATTTCCAGTGTGATGTCTGCGAAAAGAAATTTCATAGAAAGGATAATTTAAAGTAAGTGTACCTCATTGTTAACGCCGACCTATTTGGTCGCCGCCTCTTTTGTTTCTTTTTTTCTTCCGCCGCATCTGTCACTATGCAATGTGACATAGTCTACGTTCGATCGCCGAACGCATCGCTGCTCCCACAGAGTACATTGAGTATATGGAGATAGAGTCTTCAGTCAGGAGAATCGTACTACTAGCACATCTAGCGAATATTAATGGCGCTAACTCGTATATGAACGTACCTAATATATGCATGTGTGTGGGTTCATGTGTTTGCGTGTGTATGTGTACGTATAGCGGGTTTGTGTATACACTTTGTCTTATTCATAGAAAGTTTGAACGCTTATGGTTCCTAAAGAAGCGTTCAAACTTACTCTGTCTATGAATAAGACCGATGTTCTATATATTGTATGCTTAGGTATGGAGATTTCTTCTACCATGAATTCCAACTGTATTTAAAATAAAATTTCATATTTTAATTAATAATCGGTTTAAATATATTGCTGAACAATTTTTTTTATTATAGGTTAAACATAAATTAATGCGATTACGTAAAAAAAACATCGTCTTTATTGGTCGCCATTTTGAATGGTTACTCTTGTAGTGTATATGAATGTGCTCTATTGTGTTTTTCTTCATTTTTATCCAATTAAGCTGGTTTTTGGTTATTTTGGCTCTTTTTATGTTGATTACTGGCTTTTTTTAACTTTGAAAGAAGTTTTCAGCTTTGGACCTATGATAGAAGTGCAATATTAGCGAAAAAATCAGTGAAAATAAGTGAGGTTATGTTTATTAAAATAAAAAAAAATTCGCGATCGCCGGACCTTAGGGGTTGTTGTAAAGGCAAGTGTGCCTCCCCCCTCCCCACTTCACCACCCTAATACTTAAAATTCCTGTATTAGATTGTTAAGTCGCAGCCTATAATATTATAAAATTCTAAAGATGCCTTGTCTGTACAATGAAGCAATTAAAAAAACCCAACTGGAATAAAATATATGGCGGATCGGTGTAATGAAGAAGATAGGCTTTGTTTAAAGTTGAATTTAATTTCTGGTTTTTACAATATAATACAGAAAATAATTTAGGTTGGCCATCAAAGGAATGACAATGTCAATAAAATGTAAAAATGTATAGAAAAATAAACGTATAAAAAGGTTGTCCTACAACCTATATAAACGATAGATTTCTTGTCTGTTTGTTCGGGATTCTTGTAAAAACTGTGTTTTTGCTGATTAGCAGAGCATTTTTGGACTGAGATCTGCGCTACTTTACCCTGTGAATCCCGCTAGAATTTTTCTGCGAATGGTTTAAAATTTTCGGATAAAAAAGGTCGAATTCCAATGCGATTTTTTCACTGATCGATAGCAAATGTTATGTAATAAAATGATATTTTTTATCCCGAAAATCCCGCGGGATTTTTCCCAAGAGAGGATTGTAGTTGTTCTAGTGCTTAAAACTAGCAGATTCCGAAACAGTTTTCACCAAACCGATAGCTGCGGTACTTTGTGTCCCGGGAATACGAATGACGAAGTTGCGGTCATATCCTAGTATGTAATATTATTTATAAGTTTGTTATTTGACAGGTCGCATAAACGTATACACGATCCACACAGGAAGAAAGCACCATCAAATAACTGCCTATGTCTGTATTGCGGCCGTAGTTTCTCTAACTCTTCTAATTTAATTGTGCATATGCGACGACATACGGGAGAAAAGCCTTACAAGTGCGATTTTTGTGATAAAGGTACGTATTTTACATTCGTGAAATAATCAAAATTATATAAGCTAATATTATATGAGCTAATTTGGCAAGAATATATTGCCAAATTAGCTCAAATATTTAATTGAAACTACTTTTTCTAGTTCTAAACGGAAGTCAAAGATTTCAAGAACGGTCGTACGCTTAAAACCGTTAAAACGTAGTTTTAATTATGTGATACTTGTTGCGAAAACTTAGAAAAAACTAGCTCAAATATTCTTTAATTTTAGTCTGGCTAGAAGCTATTTTTGATAATAGTTAAAGCGGTGCTCACTTTAAATGCAACACTTAGCCGGCTTTCTTGTTATAATTTATTACAGTTTACGTGGCGCAGTATTATTTGTATTTTGTTATCCATTGTGAGTTAATAAATTTTAATGATATTGAATATCTAAAATGTGAATTATTTTTTGTTCCAGGTTTCCCAAGATCATCAGATCTCCAATGTCATAGAAGATCGCATACCGGTGAAAAGCCTTGTGTTTGTGGTGTTTGCGGTAAAGGTAAATATTAAATAATAATAACTTTTTTATAGTAATAAACGACGCGTGACGGCCTCTGTGGGTGAGCGTGTTTAGCCTGTGACGGCTTACCTCACTGCAACGCAGAGGCTCCGGATTCGATTCCTAGTATGGAAAAATTCGGAAACGAATTTCCGATATTTACTATGGTCTAGGTGTCTGTGATCGGCCACATAGTAGTTCTTTGTAGATTACCCAAAGCACAAGCGTAACTTGCTTAATTTGGGGATGTACAATATGTGTGTTTGTGTGTGCTGATTATTTATTAATCTTCTTGACATATAAAAATGAATGTTATGTGTATGTCCTTTATAGGATTGTAAACTATACATACGATTTTGATGAAATTTTGTGTGTGTGTTTGAGTGGGTCCCGGGATGGCTTACAGCCACAATTGGAACCGGTAGGTGGCGCTGAGATCGGGTTCTATTTATTTTTGTGTGTTTGAGTGGAACCCACTTAAACACACAAAACGAAATCGCCAAAATTGGTCCAGGTGATTAGGAGGATTCTAGAACCCGATCTCAGCGCCACCTACCGGTTCTAACTGTTAATCTAAACCATCCGGGAACCCACTCGAACACACAAAAACAAAATTACCAAAATCGGTCCAGGTGATTAGGAGAATTTCAAAACCCGATCTCTATCCGCTACCCTATCTCTCTCAGCGCCATCTACCTTTTTTTTTTTTGGCCAGGGGAAATCCGCTTGAGGACTAAGCCGCGACAGGCACAGAAGCCTGGGGGATGCTCGCGACCCGGTGAGACAGTGTGGGATTCGCCAGATCGGGGGTGGCACTAGCGTGCCCGGTCAGAACCGGTGCCACGCTATTGCCACTCCCCAGTTAGGGATACCCACTAAAACCCCTGGGTGTTCCGTCCTGCGCCTTATGCCAGGGCTACGGGAATAGGCTACCCGGCTCCGCAATCCCTGGCAGGCGTGGGCCCCGCTCACTGGGCCTCTTCCAATGCCGGGGGAGCTACTCCCCCGGCGACTTCTCGGTCTATTCCGGGCGTGGGGCGGTCTGTAACGCGCCCCACGGGAAGAGAGATGAGCGCGCGCGGAACACTCGCGCTCTCATCTCGACGGCATGTGCGGGTGAGTGAGAACCTCTATACCCCTAGAGGCCCCACCCGCGCCACCCGCTTATGGTGGCCGAAGGTCTAGGTCTGACCTCCGGCGTCGGCGCGTCCTCCTTTGTCGGGAGCGGAGCAGAGAAGTGCGCTCACGCTCCCGTTCCACCTCCTCCTTCGCAAACATGACGTGCTCGCAGAAGGAGGAGACGGCGTCCCATCCAGCGCCACCTACCTGTTCCAACCGTGGCTGTAAACCATCTCGGGACCCACTCATACACACACACACAAAATTATAGTTGAAATATTTATTAATAAAGTATAAGTACTATGAATTAAATATTTTTATATACTTCAACCGCTTGTAATACTAAAACCGGTTAACGTATGGTTTATATTGTGGTATGTTTGGAAATCGCCAGGTTTTTCGCGTAGCAACAAGTTGTCGCGGCACATGCGCGTGCACACTGGCCAAAGACCTTACAAATGTACGTACTGCGAAAAGGCTTTCTCGCAGAGCAACGATCTCACATTGCACATTCGCCGACACACCGGCGACCGGCCTTACATTTGCGAAATTTGTGGCGACAGGTTTATTCAGGTGACATATTTTTTGTACCTAAATAAGTGTACTTTACACTTGTACTTTTTGTAAGTGTCTGTACAGGGAAGCTGTTAAAAAAAACTGGAATAGACTATAAATTATGGAGAACACGATGATTTTTTATAGATTTCTTGTCTGTTTGTTTGAGATTCAAGTAAAAACTAGCGGGCCGATTATTTAGTGGTTTTCACTGTTCGACAGCTTATTCTTAGACTTAGATTTCCAAGAATTTTTCTAGGATGTATTTAAATTGACCAGATTAATAAAAATGGAACTCCAATGTGATGTTTTTACTGATCAATAAGCAGCAAATCAATCTAATAAAATGTATGATATTTTTTTATCTCGGGAATCCCGCGAGTATTTTCCCCGGAGCGGATTGGAGTTGTTCGGTTTAAACTAGTTTAAAATAATATCCATCAGTGCATAATTATTCAAAGACAAAGAATCGTTCTTCTATACTTATTAATATTATAAAGAGGTTAAGTTTGTGTGACGTTCTAGGAAGTAATCTCTGGATCTACTAAACCGATTTTGAAAATTCTGTCATCAGTGGCAAGCTACGTTATTCCCGAGTGATCCCGATCCCGAGTGGTTATATTTGATTGTGATTAATAATCTTTTTTTTTATGCCCAGCGAAGTGGGTTTATTTATATAGGTCAGCTAGTAAGAAATAAACAGCAGTCGTGCCTCGAAGCTAACAGACACACATTTTTTATATAATTTTCTGTTTATTTTTAGGGAACTGCGTTACAAAACCACCGACGGACACATGGTCATTTTTCAAACGCATCAAGCGAGGCACAAGAGACTATACAGACGTTGGCATTTACTGTTCAAAATATCGAACATAATCATTAAAGTTACATTAATTTACAGTATTCAGAAAATAAAGTACTGTACTGTATGTATTGTAGAAAAATAGTTAAACTCACGTATAGTTAGTGTATTTAGAATCAAATCTGTGTTTCAACAATGAAGTGTATGTAGTTTTTGATTCGACTCATTCTCATCCATTAGGATAAGAATGAGTTTAAGGTTAAAGTTAAAATAATTAATTAATCCTTATAAATGTCCTTTTATTTTACAAAATATATGTGTCATTTCCTGATCGACGACTTTTTAATTTTATTTGTTAACTCACTAACAACACATTGCTTCATCTGCGATAATATAAAAGATTATTGTCTATGGCCAAATGCGCCTTATTTAAAGCTTTATAAATGATACCGTTATCGAATAGACATATTAGTGCATGCATATACATACGTTATCTGTCACTATGTATCGTCATTAACAATGTCTTGTCTCAAATAACGCGTTAAACCCACCGCCATATCTGCGTGAAACGGCCTGTACCTGTAACATCGCAGATGAAGGAAGCCCCACCAATATAGATAAATCCAAAAAGGCATTGATTGTTATTTGATATAATATGCATATTAATTAATTTGCATATCAAAAATGTAATCAATAAAGAGCAACAAACCAGTAAAACTGTTTTTATTCTTACAATGTATGTGAATAAACTAACTGATTTCATGACATAAATATACGCTATTATTAGAATTATTCCAAGACAGATTAAGCTGATGATTTCTTGCAAAAATGGCCGGTACACTGTAAATAAATAATTTTAGTTATAATTGACTGCAAGCGTAAAATTTCACTTTATATGAATCACACCAATCTCTCCTATTACTCGTATGTATTCTGTGCACCAATTGGATAAAAAAGAAAATTAGAAAAACAAAAAAATTCACATAACCATCTGAATCGCCTGAGAGTAGGTTTAAAAAGGCTCATTATTCTCATATAACGCCTCACCGATATCCTCACTTCTAAGGCAGCTAGCAAGAAAACTGCGAAGGAAGTGAGCAGCGATAGTATGTGTTGACCAAAACTACGTCTCTCGCTTTGGTCAATCTTCTTGGATAATTTGGTACCCGAAAATAGTAACTTCGAGGATCTTTTGAGTATCCAACGAAAATATACTCTTTAGCTTTGGGATCCAACTTGTTTTTGCGAGCATCTGGAATTTTGACCATTGCACGACAACCAAAAACTTTTAAATGAGAAGTTTGGTTTCTTACCATGCCTTTTTCAAAAGGTGTCTGACCATCGAGGCTCCTGTGAGGACATCTATTTTTTAAGTAGACAGCAGTCTCGACTGCATCCTGCCAGTATCCTTTAGGGAGAGAACTATCGGAAAGCATACAACGTGCCTTTTCTACAATCGACCTATTCGTTCTTTCAGATAGGCCGTTTTGTTGAGGACTATATGGAATGTGCTGAACAACATTAGTTATGTTGGAAAATATCTTTTTGTAAAGATTGTGTGTGTGCTGTTCGACATTTTTTTTTGAAGTAAATTTGAATTAAAATTATATTCTACACATCAGTCACATTTTGTCTATGACATTAAATAAGGTTTTACAACAGTATGCAAACTCGATGACACTAATTAAAAGTGCCGGTTCATTCCGACTCCTTATTCTAAAATTTCAACGGAGTAGTAAGGAGAAAAATAGCAGGAATGACAATTTGCTAGTACTAATTAAAAAAAGACCGTAAATCCTATTTTTCTAGGCTCACCACTAGTTATTTTACTTTGCTTTTTTGATGATATAGATTTATACATAATATATTTGAAATAATCATATTTTTAAGTTAACAATTACAATAACAATGATTATTAAAAAAATACAAAAACAGGTCGGAGCTAATATTGTCACCCGTCTTATATTTCCTTTTCTTATCGCCGCATCGTCACTGTAAATATGCGACATAGTTCTCCTACTCGTATTATACTAATGTGCTCTGTGGGCATAGTTTAGTCATGACGGACCGCCTAACGGAACGCTGCTTGTCCACCAACCTTCGCCGCGCCTTGTGGTGTGCCGCATTTCACACCCGTATTGTATAATCCGCATGCTAGGTAGGCACCTGTGCTATACCAAGCTGGTCAACTAAATCGAAGGAACCGCAAGACGAGGAGAGCGTATCAAGAAGACGTGCATGCCCTACGCACGAAGCCTCTATCGATCGGAACGTGTCTGATGTGGCTATCCTTGTCGAGTCCTTCTTTGCTTTTATTCTGGCCCGCATTCCGCATGCACCATGCATTTTTTCTGGATTATGTGGATTAGGGTTCCTTACACTGCTTAGGAGCCACGTTCATAAATACGTTGGTTGAATGTCTAGTAATATAATGTTTCATTACAAAGCAACCAAATAAAGACATGGCGTTCTCGCAAAAGTTTGATTACTAGATTCTACCTCCATGATTTGGTGTTTGAATAAGTGCTAATAATTTTATATACAGACCAGGTCCAATTTTATTTGCCAGCACCGATTAGCTGCCTAAGGCTGCGCCGTGCGAACTCGTAAAACACAGGTGCGAGTTAGAAGAAATGTAAACTAAACAGTATAAAAATTATACTCACTAAAGATTTACAAGCTGATCCTGTACACTAATTAAAAGAAACAATTATAAAAATGTGTTAGTTTTATATATTTTTGGGAGTTGCTCATGAACTGGGTACGAATAGATCTTTTTAAACTCTGATTGGGAGATCTATATAGCTCAAATAAATAAGCTTTTCAATTTAAAATAAATGAAAATTACAATAAAGATGTTGCTAAAATATTTCATAGCCAATTGGTAATGATGGAATCGTTATAAAAATATACCTATACCTACGTTGAAAGTAGTTTCAGATCACAGAGTACTTTATATATACTGGTATAGAGTCAACAGTCATAATATATATACTAACGCACTCTATCGGTATACGACACTATTCAACGGCGAAAACCGTCCAGGGCGTCTAGTATTTATATTTTATATTATTTATATTTTGATTTTTATATCAGACTTTTGGAAAGTGCGGGAGTTAATAATTTAACTCCTGCAATTCCCAAAAGCCTTTAAAAAAAATGTTTCTTTGTTAGTAAATAAAACAACAATTTAGCGGTAGCGTGATTTATTATGTTTCCTTTTATTAAAATATTCAAAGGCATACATTTTCATAACATCATTTGTATCCACATCTAATCTGGTGCCGTTAGGATGATTTACTCACAAGTTTTACCGCATCTGGGCACACAACAACCTCTTTCAGAAGAAGCCATAATCCAAGTCACCAGAGAACAAATCGTTAGGCAAATCAGTGTTCAGGGTACATCCGGAAGTTAAACGTGATCACAGAACACTAGTAAACGTGATAAGCGAAGTCTTAGGAGTCCAGGAATCAAACAAAGTTGTCGAAAAATAATCAAAACACAAACAAAGTACATACACGTTCACGAGTGTGACTCGTATCGATCGGAATGTCGTTTTGGTTTTGACATAATTGACATCTTTGAAATAAGTTTTTGGTAAATCGACAATTCATCAAAAATCCAGTAATTAAAGTTAAAAAGAGTTTTATAATTTGAAAACGGTGAGGAATAGAATTTACATACTTCAAAATATATTTATTAGCTGATATGGCTTGCAAAAACATAATAACATATCAAATATTACTTAAACAAGTATTAAAACAACTGCGTATAACGAAACATATTATTTTCTTTCATTTGGTGTTAAATTTAAGAACAGTGACATCTACTGCAATACGTACCTACTAATAGAACGCAAAAAATCTCTAAGAAAAAATAATTGTACTGACTGTTATGACACTGTTTCGGATCCAAAATTTGCTTTTGACTCACTGATTGTATTATTAAAGCTCAAAGTTATATTCACTTTAGACATGTGGACGTAGTTTCGCAAACCAAAACATATCCAAGGTGAAACAAAAAATTTTTTCTTCAAAAATGTTTTGCATAAAATAAAGATAATGAAAGATAGATTGGGTTTTTTTCGCGCATTAAAAGCATACACTATTAGATTGTTGATTGTTCTGTGTTGGAACTTAATTGTGCCCAAGTTGTGAGTTGCTATTACGGTTTGCATAAGTACGTCCATTTATATTGTAACTTAAATGCTAATGAGATCTAATAAATACATACGTGAGCGTGACATTTCTTGTCATGACACTGGAACGTAATTATTTATTTTATACATTAAATACATTTTAAATTTTATTTAAAATTTATTGTTCACAACTTTTTACCTCAGCGGTGCATCCAGTTCCCTCACACTAAAATAATTTTTTTCGTTAAAAGATAAAAATATTTGACATAATAATAAAATACAGCTTCCTTTAATTTTTCTATCCTCCTAGATTAGGTTTTGGTGTGCATACATGAGTTTACGTGCGTGCACGGCGTGCCTGTATGTATTTACAGATTAATATTTTTAAATTTTGCGGTCCTCATAGTATGTGAAATTGAAGTAAATATAATAACTGATGCTAGTCATAAAGATAAGCGAGGATTATATTCATTATAATCTACACTAGAGTTTTCCCATGGTTAATGGTTCCCTAGTAATCTGTATGCACTCAAATTAAAACTTAATTAGTTTATTTTATACATCTAATCTAGATCTATAATCTAAAAAGATCACGGCTACTGAAAAGTGGTCGGAATGTCGGAATAATAAAATAAATTACCACGCTTAAAACAGTTAAAACGTAGTTTTATCATGTATACTAGTCGCGAAAGCTTAAGAAATATAACACTTAGTAATTACTGATATTTTACCGTAGCCATGCAACTTTCTCCGGTGCACTGTAATTAAAATATTTGTCGAATTCAATAAAATCGTATATTTTTTTATTGCGTAGCTGGCAAACATACAGACGATCCAGTTCATGGTAAGTGGTTACCGCTGCCTCTAGACGTTTGCAACATCAGGGACGAAGCCAACGTGTTGCCAGTCTTTGGGATGGGATAGGGGGATCAGACAGGAGGAATGGGATAGTAAGGGAAAATATGGGATATGGAATTGGGATAGGAGGAAGAGGAAGTGGGCCATCGGAACTCAGACTCCTCGCACGAAACATACCAGTATGTTATAGTATTCTTTCACCGTCCACGCAGTTAGATATGGAAGGCCCTGCCACATGCGATCCGAGATAGTTCATTGGAGAGCAGTTTAAAAAAAAACAAAGAGCAGTGTACACACAACCCTGCCTTTTGCTTCTCCCCTTCTTGCTAGACTCATAGGTTTGCTGGAAGAAAACGGTTTTAGAGTAAAGCTCGTCTTTGAATATCACCACTATTGAATAATTTTGTGTAACTTTTTGTGTACAATAAAGAATACAGAAACACAATAGGCTAGGCATAAGGCTAATTCACGCTGATAGCCTGTGAGAGTGTACCTACCTACTGGTATCACGACGATTGAGAGCCGGCTCTAAGAGTTATTATCAAGATAATAGATAGTTTGATAACACTTTATTGTACACCAATCCAAAAACGACCATACAGAATAAAACTATAATTACGCACAAAGGGCGGCCATATCACAAAACAGCGATAATGGCGATGGTGATATCCGAAAAATATAGTAAGTCTAGTTACATTTTAGTACATACACAAATACATAAATGTTATATATACAGACGTTGCATATATTAAATAACTAGTCTGGCCATAAATACTTTTACATAAAAACGTTTCTTTTTTTTCAACTTTTCAATTACTTTGAATTTGAAACACGTATGTTATTTTAAAAATTTCTTTCGATTTTGCGCCATTTCACATATTTTTTCGTGTTCATTATCAAATGACAACATGGAATGGGGTTTTAAAGAAAATAGGATTGCAGTGATCGCCTTGCAAAAAGTGGAGCCGTCGGTCATATTCCAGACACTTCAAAAGCTTGGTATCAGCCGTATGTTCGTATATCGTACTATCATGAGATACAACAACACTACGTCTGTCGAAGACCAGAAAAGATCGGGGCGGCCGCGTGCTGTTAGAACTACAAAGGCTGTTAATGCTGTTAAAGCCAGAATTCATTGGAACCCCATTAGGAAGCAAAAAATCTTATCGCGAGAAATAAAGATTCCCGCTAGGCCTCTGTCGCGTATTATACAACAAGACCTGAAGCTCGGTGCATTATCGTCTATATATAGGACATGCCCTAAATCATTCTTTACAATTAAAGAGAGTCACCTGGTCACAAGGCACGAGCTACTCAAGCCTTGAAACCAACGTTCCGGACTTTATAAGAGCTGAAGACTGGCCCTCATTTAGCCCAGACCTCAACCCTTTAGACTTCAAATTATGGTCAGTTTTATAGGACATGGCCTGCTCTAAACGTCATGGCGACATTGAGTCTCCTAAAAAATCTTTGGAGCAAGCAGTGGCGAAATTTCCCTTAGAAACAGTGCGTAAATACATAGATTGGTGGCCAAACAGATTAAAAGCCTGTATAAAAGCCAAAGGTGGCCAATCCGAATAGAATATTTATTTATTTTTTGTTGAGACTTTAATAAATATGTAGGTATAAATTTTAATAATATAATATTGCTTCATAAAAAAAAAATGAATTTTCATTTGTAACAGAACTTTCGGCTAGACTAGGTAGATATATATATATATACATATATATATATATATACATATATATACATATATATACAATGTATAATATACATACCTAATTAGAGTAGCAGAAAAAAAGTGTTTAGATACTTACGTTAGACAGGCATTTGTGACCTAAACACTAATAAATAAAGACAAGCACGAGTTACTTATTATACTATGGTATTATTATAAAAAAAAAAATTTTATTTCTTGATATACCTACACTTGCCACCGAGGAAGTTCCATCAGTCTGAAAATATTTAAGGCATAAATGAAAATTGAGACACATTGTTACACAGTAAATAGAATAAGTGTGTATAATAATTATATAGTTTACAGCAGCTAAATAACAATAACTGAGAGTTCGTCTTCGGAGAAACCTTTCCGACACGCGCAATCTTGATCTTTTTTTTAATTCGCCTCATTAGAAGTTCCAGTTGTAGATTATATCTTAAATAATTTTTAATAACGATGTTGTCATTATTATTTTTAATATTTCAATTCCTCTTAAATTTAAAGACTCCTTAAGATTCCTTAGCATGGTTCTTAATGAATAATGTACGTGATATAGTATGGATCTGAAGTTAAGAACGTGCTACACTGCGTTGGGTGTACGACTAATTATTATGTATATATTTTAAAAATAGTAATAAAATAAAGTTTAAAATTTCTTACGAAAGTTATACATGACGCCGATCGGCACTGAAAATATTGTTATATATAAACTTTTACATAATAAAAAGCTAAATTAGATTATAGGTGTAGACTAGATGATTAGATATATTTTTAAATAATAACAAACTACCGCCATAAAATAATATCAACCTTCAAACGTCCCACTACTGGGCTTGGTAATCCTTATTTTAGAGGAAGGGATATATGTATATTAGGGTGCCGCAAAAAAACCGACTATTTTTTTTTTTAGTCTCGAGTGAAAAAATGTTAGTTTTTGATGTTTTAAGAGCCCTCTCCAAAGGACAGCTCAAAAAATAATAATTAAGAGATCGCTCCAAATTTTTACAAACTTCAAAAATCGTCAAAAATCTATTTTTTTTAATGTTTTTTCTTGTTACGGTAAAAAAATCCATATTGTGCTTGATTTTTACTCATCTCGCGGTGTATTTTTATCTATTATTGTACTAAATGTAAAAAAAATGTATGGAATTTAAATTTGAATATCAAAAGGTCGCTCGAAAAAATCTAAAGTAATGCAAATTATTAATCAATAAAAATTATGAGCGACCTTTCAAAATTTTAATTTTGAACTGAAACTTTCAGAAACTTATTATTTTTGGTCTCTAAAATTTTACTGTAACAAGAAAAAACATTAAAAAAAAATATCGATTTTTAACGATTTTTGAAATTTTTAAAAATTTGGAGCGATCTATTAAAAAAAATTTTTTGAGCTGTCCTTTGGAGAGGGCTCTTAAAACATCAAAAACTAACATTTTTTAACTCGAGAAAAAAAAATAGTCGGTTTTTTTGCGCCACCCTAATTTATATCCACTATGCCTATCCACGATGGATCGGGGGGTTACACACATCGTTTATATGTACATGTTTTCTCCCGATATTCTCCTCCATCGATAGCACCTGCTAATCTTAATAATATGCATATAAAGTTAGAAAATACCTAAGTGTATACTTTCCCACTAGGGTTTGACAACCAAAGCCTCACTCGCACTGAGAAACCAAGAGGGAAGCGTTGAGGTGGTCTGTGCGCACCCCTCCTACTTCAAGTCGAATTGGAGTTGTCAGGGGGAGGGGCACCGACCGTTCCCCGGCCTGAGTAGAGGCTCACTCGCAAACGAAGGTGAGCCCACGTCAACCAGGCCTGCGGCATAGACCACAGTTAGCTCTTGTGGCCCAGACATATGACGCCGGGAGGGTGTTTAATGATTAGTGGGTATTTCGGCGGAGCAGCCAGCGTGTGCCACCCTGTCTTCGAACGGTGGAGTGCCGGCATGGGCTACACCTCGATAAATAAAAAGGATTTGAAAGCACGTCTTTGGCATGAGATACGGGTGTGTAACCACTACACTAACATGATTTGGTAAGAACTATAAAGCATTTATTATACGCAAATCGACGCGTATTAACATAATTCAATCCAATTGCAAAGTATTTCGATTCTCATAATAAAGATTTGTATCTATGTATAATTATAGTTTATAGTTGTTAAAATAAATAAGATAATTTTATACCGGAAATCGTGATACGGATATGATAAATTAAAATGATTAACACTTACCGCTGCTTCACAAGCTCTACCGATGGCCTGTAATGTGTTAAAATGTACGGGATTTAAGATAATAAATAATAACAATAAAATATCAGTAACGTCCTACTGTCGGGCTTTGTTTTTTCACTTGACAGGATCGGATGGCATACACACCACGCTTGTGCGACTGAATTAGTTAGGGAGAGAGTACTAGTGTCCTGTGAGTTAGTTAGTCTTCGTTACTCTAGATCGCGGCGATGTCAGCATTGCCTTGGTTCCGTGGCCCCGATTTCCGGTTAGAAAGAAAACAAAGAGGTGTTTTGTTATGCATTTTGTTTCGGCAATTAGTCGGTGATCCCCACAATACCCACTGTTATATCTCAATAATGGGAGTCTGTAAGCGGATTTCACCTCAAAAAAGGTGATGATGTTCACGATGTTTTTTTTAATCAACACGTGATAATTGTAGCGATGTGCATATTAACTCAGAAAACTGTAATTAATATATTGTATTATATGTAGATAATACCAGTATGATTTCTGGTTTAGATTCAAATCCAAGTTATTGGAATGAGACGCGGGTGTCGTCGCATTCAGATTTCACTCAAAAGTTTCCATTTGACATATACTTCTGTTCTGGCTGGAGAAATATTTACTTACTTTTGTCATGCATATGTTCATTACTCCATCACACTGTAATACATAGTATAAATATAAGTAATATTTTATATTATGTTTAAAAAAAATTTGTGAAGAGAAAAGAATAAAAAATAATACTCGTAAACTATTTCAATTAATTAATTGCAAGTGTTGAGAGCACAGATATAGCCCAGATATAACAGCATTTATTTATAACTTACAATAGCTTTACAAAACGGTCCATAGCACTGTAAATTTAAAATTATTTTGAATGAAAAAAATTTATTAAATTATTATTATTATATATTATTATATCTGTATACCCTTAGCAAATTTTATGACTTTACAAGGTTTTATCCACAATAAGAGACCTAAATATAGGTATTTAGTATACAAGTAATATATTATATATATATATATATTTATTTATTTTAGGTATACAAGTTTATTGTCTCGCTGCGCTTTTGTGTGTAAAATATAGAAAAGGTAGTGTACATTAAAATATATTACGATAGATATAATTCGGTAGGTAGTTGACAGTATGAAAAATATAGGCTGATTTTAATATATATCGTAGATTACGATCTAAATATGACAAAAATAAATTGTTTTAACTTAAATATTAATTGATATTTTTGAGAAATAAAAATGTTATATTGCAGCCGTTAGCCACGTGACAATGAACGCCGATCAGAGCGCGTGACGTCATCGTGTGCAAAACACAAGAAGTTATCAATGACTTCTCAGATACCACTTCAACGAAACAGATGTTTGTTTTGCACGCTGATTTGAAATTGTCAACTACCGAATTACAGTGCCCTCCTCCTAATAAGATAATTTATCCGTTGCAAGGTTGTTGGGGGAAAAATTATACCTAAAGTTAGAGATCGGTTCGCATACCTCTGCAGATGATAAATCTCCATACACCTAGAATAGTCGACAGATTTCACATTTGTATCTTTTCGCGATAAACTTGTTTGATACTTGTATGTTAAAAAATGATAATTTCACTAAAGGTAATATAAAAACATCGGCGAAGTGCGTATCAGTCTATGCAGAGTGAAGGGTCCCGTATAAGTGATGGGCTTCCACGGGTTTTGACATCCATACTATTTTTATATACTTTTTTAAGACAATTAAGAGATTGGAGGTGAATAACTCACCTCCGTGACCTCCTATTCGTTGCAATAATAAAACTAGCGACTGACCACTAGTGTAAAATCAACCGTAAGACGGAAGGAGTCTACGAAAAAATTAGGGTTAGTTTTTGTCAAAATAGGTATCCTATTGCGCTATGATACAACATTGTGTATATTTTATTGTGGCTCTTTTATGTGATTTTTTCTATTTATGTATATAATAAATAATAAACGTCCCGCTACTGGGCTCGAACCCCGCATCTTTAATTAATTTGATGTGCAGGTTTCATCACGATGTTTTACTTCACCATTAGCATTTGCCAGTTGTGATAATATGCACTAGTACTACACGTGCGCAGAAGGTTTGCCGATAGCCTCATGATGTCACGCGTCGATGGTCAGTCTATAGGGTTGACAAAAAGGTAACATATACAAATAGTTGTTGCAATAAATTTATTTTTGTATATTTTTACATAAGTACCTATATACAATAATAGTAAGTAGTCATCAGCAAATCTGCGCGCGGCTTATACGTAAATATGATTCTATGTATGTGGGGCGTCGTTTTTAAGTCCATACATGTTTTCTTTCTTTATTTAATTGTGTAACGCCATTTATAAAACATTTTGACAAATTTTATGTATATAGACCCAATAGGTATCCAGAAAAATGCCTGTAATATAGATAGATAGACAGACAGACCAGATACCTGATGAAATTTTTAAGTTTCGTTTTTACCGTAAGCTTACGGAAACCAAAATGTAATTTCACTAAAGTACCTACAAAATAGTGGTCAAACGTTTAATAACTGACAGGTAAGAAAACTATCGTTTAAAAAATAATTACGTACTATTGCTGTCCCATTAAAACCCACGGCCTGAAACCATGTTGATTATTTAAATTTTGTGTTCATCATAATAAGTGAAAGTTTTCACTGCTGTTATTAAAATTATATTATAATATTGCTATTAAAATTAAAAAAAAACAGTATGTAGTATTTTCTGGGTAGGTATATTTAGAATAACTCTTACCGAGGCAAATGACATGCTACCTGTGCACTTGAATTGAGGAAGAAACAAAGAAGTATTAATTATTTAATAATTGTAAATTACATATTAAATTTATTATTTATTTAAATACTAACTTACGTTCGAGTTGCAATGGGTCCCCTTACACTGAAATTAATAATTGGTAAGAAGACTGTTTTTATAAGCACGTTTTAAAATGACAATATAAATATGCTTCCCTTGACTAGGGGCTGGTTTTGTTTGGTTTACGTTTCCCACTATTGTCATTGAAGATGGCAATGGAGTCACTTTTTACGCGTCCTACTGGCAGAGATTAATTCAAAGTATTTTTGCGAAATAAAAAAAAAACACCTAAATGGAGTACCTACCTATTTACCGGCGTTATAAATAGAGCAAGGGGCCCAAAGAGGTCGCATATAATAATAAAAATATTGGTGTGGTCTGTCTAGATATTGTCTAGACATATGTCAATTTCAATCAGTGATTCTCCAAAAGCGGCCGCTTTAGACGCCCAGAAGGCAGTATGTTATCTATATACTCAACAATATATGTATATGATACATACCTATGCTGTGATTTTATAACTTTTTCCTATACTTACCATTGCTGAGCAGTTTTTTTTATTGGACTGAAATAAGCATAAAATATCAGGACCTACTTTCAACAAGACTAGATATTTAAAGTAAGTACACTCACGGAGTTAAAACGTTCATCACCGTAAAGTCGACCTTTGCTCGCACGAGTACATGAAACAGTACTGTCAACATTTTAATACATTTTACGTTATAGAAAACTAGTTGTGCTGTGCCTGCGCTTCGTCCGCGTGGATCTTTTTCTTGGAATCTTAAAAAGAAGGCCAAGTTACTACTTATAATATTAGCTATCTGCCACTAGTTCGTAAACTTTGTTTATGTAAGCCTGTATCTTACCGACAGTTCATTTGCCTTACTATCGGTTAAAATTTGACCGATGGTAGGGCAAGTGAATTAATAATACTAAGATACAGGGATCGGCCATTAGCCACCAAATTTCCCACAGCTTACATTACATTCATTTTCTATCTAGGCACTATTAAGCTCCAGAAGATTTAGTTCATTGTATATCGCAAACTATCCCATTTTCCGGTATAAAAATTATATAATGTACAGCGTGTTAAAAATGTTCAGTACTTTTTCCGTGAAAGCGTAATAGACTGACAGACACAGTTACTTTCGCATTTATAATATTCATAGGGATAAAACGCATTACAACAAATATATCGCATGTCTCAAAAACTACTTAATAGTTCAAGCCCAAAACCATTTTTATTCATATTTAAAAATTGATTTAGAATACACCTTTTTTACAACTTAGGAAGTTAAGATCGCAAATGCACTTATTATAACTACCAGACAACTACAGATAACGAAGCGGTTTACCCCCCTATAAGAAGTTATCACTTCAAAATGAAGAACATCATCATTTTCAAGATCTGACTAACGTTTCCGTATATATCTGTGTACATCGGAAATTTATTTCCAAATCTTTTTTACATATCTGACGGCCACCTCCATATTTGTTTTTTTTGCAGTTTGACTACATTATTGTATAGGGACATAATTATATGATATACTTTCTATCCCTCTGTACAGACCTGGTATCTTCTGAGAAAAAAGACTGTGATATACGGATAAACGGAGACACATGATAAGGGTTTTGATTTAGTCAAAAAGTTTATGCTTCATTGAAAAGTTAATAATTCATAACTCACTCTTCGCTGTTCACCAAGTTCTTCAGTAAATGGATATACCATGTGTATCTATATAAAGTAAAACATATAATAAATTTGCAAGCAGTGTTTCACCATTTTATTCTAAACTAGGTGACCCGCGCCCAATAGGCTGGGCGTCATAAAAAAAAAAAAAACAATATTAGGTAAGTATTAATACCCCGTGACTCTTAGGAATACTGTAGTTTTCTACGGGTAAAAGAATTTTTTAAATCGGTTTAGTAGTTCAAGAGATTACTTCCTACAAAAAAATTCACAAACTTTACCTCTTCATAATATTAGTATAGATTAAAGAATTGGGTTTTTACCACAAACAAATATGCGATAATAATAGAGATGACTTGTATTTTCCCGTGCATGTTTCTTCCGACTAAACTAAATGTATAGGAGCACGTAATTGAATTTTAATTGCGTTAGCCATGGGTCGGAACTATTATCTTGACAATTGCAATTCTTCCACTGATTTTTGTAAAAGCTATGTAATCTTATTGTTACAACCTAGGCACCGGCAAGGACAAATTCCACGCACAGATTTGTAGAAGCACATTTATAACCCGTCGGCATTTGAACTAATTGTAATCCTTTTATGATCGTCTTATTTTGTTTACTTATGTATTGGCTTACGTTTCTAGAGAACAGCCCATTGTTTTATTGCAATCGTCCATAGGCGCTTGCGACCGATTCATTAGCCAGGTGTTACGGATTATGTCGACTACGATACGGGGGCATTTGTATTTGTGAGGTATAAAACGACGATCTGGTGGGGAGAGGGGGCAACCGAGCGAGAACCACGATCATGGCTAGACGTGTGTACATTCGGGAATCTATTAGTGACGGACTATGCGCGTTACGTTAATTGCATTACGTTAGGATTTGTTGTGTTCGGTTATATTTGTACCTGTATTATACGTGTATGTATAGTTCTAATAAACTCTATAATAATTCTAACGGCATTTTGATTCGAGTCACGCTAAACTCGTAACATTATAGTTAACTAATAATTAACAACTACTATGTAACTATGAACAAATTATCTGCTAAGTGAAAAGAATAAATTCATTAATTTAGTTCATTTCTCTGTCTTTCATTTTGTATAGAAATGAGGCATTAGCAACTTTCAAAAGAAATTTTATTTAAAAAGGTTTTCATAGATGACTCGTTCAAGTGCTTTTATGTTTATTTGTTATCTAATAGTGTTGCTTAGATTATGGGGTATTTTCAAGAACCAATTTGTGTTTAAATATAAAACATTGTTTTGTTACCATAATAGAAAATACAAAAGACACAAATTTGGAAGGTTTTTACAATAAAATGTAATAAAAAAAACGAAAAATTAGTTAAAAAGACGCTTATGAAACCATTGTTAACAATTCAATTCGTTTTGTTCTTATGTCTCATTTCTATACAAATTGAAAGGGCCGATGCTGGGTAATTGATTGATACATAATATTTTATGTAGAAAAAGCTTTACACCTGCAAGACTGACAGGCACACTACTTGCTTAGTAATGAGTAGTATAACTATTCTGTACCAATTAAAACAAGATATATAGGTTAATTTATCTTTATTATTATAATAATTTTTACGTGAACTAACTAAATAATCGATTCTTAACAATGTAATACGTGATTGTGAGAATATCGTCTATATAACTGATCTACAATAGATTATATAAACTATTTCCAATTCTAAGACGATACAATTTTGTCATGACTGCGACCGAGTAAGTAATTCCTAATGCACCTGGATCCCGACGAGTCTATAGTGACTCAAAAAAGACTCGTTTACTAAAGTTACGAGTTTGTGCCAATATATTTTTACCTAAGATATTATTTACATTTAAAAATGTGTATGTATTTAAGATTTTCCTAGGGCTCTAATTATTTACATTTGAAAAATCAGTAAATATGTTACGTGCAGCTTTATGCTGACTTAAAATTCCCCCTTACCTAAAAACTAATTGATCCCGCTTGCATTACAGTTATTTTTCCGCCTGTCCATCAACGCTATCAATTGTCCGATCATTTACAACTACTTCGTGGGAACTCTCGATCTAATATTTTCTACGAAGTGCAAATTAGAGAAGTTATCATATGCAATCTAATATCGCAAAACAATGGACCATTTTGTATACATAATTGATATCATCCAATATTAATTTGGCTAATCCATGTATTTCCATTTGTTTTTATTACTGGCACCCAATCTTCGTCCCCACATAACATTGTATCATACAATTGTCCCTGGATAATGCTGCGCATCCGGTGCTGCAGGCGTTGCCGGGCGTGTGGGCCCAAAAGAGGTCGATGGGAGGGCGCCTGCCACGTCTTGGTATCCGGTCATGGCCACGTTATATCCCGGAAATCGGTCGGCCGGATTCTCTTCCGGTGGTGTGACCTCAAGACCAATGCTGCCGTTGAGGGCTATTTTGATGGCATTCGCGTTCTGCTTTTGCTGTTCGTGTTGATGTTGCAGTAGGGAGTTGAAGTGCAATATTCCGATCTCTTCAAGACTGCTCTTTCGACGTCGGGACCCAACACCGCTAAGCCCTTGACGGAGGGAGTTGGAACGACGTAAATGTATATCATCAACAACTCTGAGCGAATTTGAACGTCCTCGAAAGTCCGTTACAATCGTCGGGCTATCGGGTAATGATAATGAATTTGCCTTGGTTGTGGAAAGTGGTGGAGCTCGTGGTTGTGTGAAACTTGCGCCTATTCCGGATCCTCGTCTGCTTGTTAGGCCCTGAGTCTGCATTAAAGATTGTGAACAAAAACTTATATTTGATTTTCTTCGACTGTTATGCCGCTCAAAAGTTTTCTGTGCAGAGAAAGGTGACGGACGGACTAGGTATCTGTAAATAAATAAGGGTAAAATATGTATACTTTAATATTTAGAAACGTGCAATATTACTAGGTGGTTTAGTTTAATCGATACGCAGGCACTTACATAATATCGCCTTCTTGGAGATTGAGATCGCAGCTAGGGTTTATTATGACATATGACAAGCTGTTTCTTTTTTCACTGACGTCATCATAATCAATGCCAGTGAGATTAAGTGACTCCATCCTCGATCGAACTAGATTGGCTATTTCGGCTCTCTCAATCTGCTGAATGTGGCTATCTCGTGCTTCATCCGCTACACTCGTTGAATACTGTGGATTTAGTATATTATTTTAAAGTAATGAAGAGGTCTCATCATATAAATAAAGATGTGTAGTAGCTAAATATTTACAACATGAAATCATAGATTATTAAATAAACCCAAATTTTAAGATGTTAGGTATTAATAAACTAAATAACTTACATTTTAAATAAAAACATGCATCACCCATTGTAAATAAAAATAGCGCGATGTACTCTAATTACCTGAATAGTGTCTAAACTCTCCATATATTCAATATACTCTATGGTCTAAACTACTACAACATATATTGAACTTCCTTGTGGCGTGATTTTCGTGCTCTGGTACACGGAAGTGGTGGCCCTATGGCGCTTCTAAATCTAAGCAAAAGCTTGGGTCTAATAGGACGCAAAGTAACCAAAAATTTATTTCAATATTGAGTTCCTATATGAAAAAATTACAATACTAAATGAGTGGGGTGGAAAATTTGATGTTTAGGTTTCGATACCTAAAGACAAAAACAATCTTCATGGTCTTAAATAATTGTCGGTGTGTACATAATAGCTGGTTACATTACATACAACGGCTAGAGGTATGAAATTTGGCATCTATCTAGATGTGTAATATTGAAATTTGCATAAATATTTTTCAATACTGAAAGGTTAAACTGAAACAGATATCTGAAATTTTGAAGTTAATGATAGTCAGTACTTCATTAAATGAAAAGGCTCTATTAATTTGTAAATAAGGTTCCGAGGTTTTCTATGTCACAGCCAATTAGCTTGATGTTACTATAGGTACTATTAATAAAACGTCATCAAATAGGCTTTAAACGACACATAGCGGCGACCCAGGAAAGTAAGCGCGTCGCCGTAGCGGTTGTTAAGTGCCAGAACTCACTGTTAACCAATTATATAATTACTAATATTTTAAAATTAGTCTTACGTAAGCTCAATGATTTCTTATCATTTGCATTGTAAACAGGATACCCTCCACGTATGAATCCCACTCGTTAATAGCCACTGTTTAATATTTGTTTTATATTATGATAGGTATATTATATATAATACATTGATTTAATCTAATGCAGGTTTTTTATAGAAATTCTGGCAGAGCCAGCCTCAAAGAGGGCTAGTTTGTTAGCCAGCTCATTATTTAATATTTAATATATAAGTTGTACGTTTAGGAGATGATGGAGCTTACATGCCTATGTGGAAAAGTCACAAATAAATACAGAGGAAAAAAATCTAAATAATACACGACCTGTATGTATTTCATGTGTTATAATCAAATGAATAACATTGTTAAGGTGCTAATAAAGTGGCTGAAACTGTACAATGTAACTATCTGTACTAACTAGTTATCTTTTAAATGGTTAAAAGCATTCTGATCTCATTGGTTTATCAATTATTATTGTAGAAATTACAAACAAAATATACACAGATTAAAATGACAACATTGTCTTGTGAGTAAGGTAATTTACATTTAAAGTTTCCTTTTTTGTTATAATTTTTAAATATAACCCTTTTACACAGAATTTAGTATTCGGCGACTAATAACTAGACAGTGATACTACTTAGTCCGCTCGATCCCTAATGTGAACACTTGCAATGAGAATTTTAATTTTTGCTGGAGTATTATGCCGACATTAGACGGTTCAATTCTCTTTGTCAATTTAGGTGAATCACTCAAAATTATCTACATAAACTTGAATCATTTAATACCATTGGGAACCGTTGTGTCTTTTCAGTCCTATGCCTCTCAACCAACTTGATTCAATTTGGTTGACCCGTCTAATATAAGTATTATTCATATACATGTTTAATTGATACAACACGTTTCTTTAGGGCGTTAAAAAATTCTGTTTCATTTTTTTGTGACTATTTAGTTAGATCTTAATTTTTACATGGTTGAAATTTTCCTGTGTAGTGGCGCTTTCAAACGGTAATTTGCTATATGGATTTCAGGTCAAACAGTTCAAATTAGCACGAGCGGACATGCCTTTTACAACGCGTGGGTGTGAAATCGACCACGCAAATAAATTAGTGATTTCTGAAAATGATTGCAGGTATGCAACTACATTTATGCAAGAATAAATATACATTAGTCGCTGATCACTATTATGATCGTGTAAAGGGGCCGTGGTGCCCTTACCGCCGGCGTGCGTTCTCCGTAACAGCTACCGAGGCAGCTACTGGCCTCCTCACGCCCGCACGCCGGAAATCCTTCACCATCACCTTCTTCCTGCTGCAATTATCGTGTAATAGTTTTTCCAAAATATCCTAACACACTTGGATTTGGGCAATTAAATATCAACGAACATTTACCAACTATGAAAACTAATAATTCAAAATATTACATCAATTTTTAGTTTTGTCATATGAAAGCAATACAGATAGAAACGTTGCTTTGTATTTATTATGAAAAGAAGAAGGTTTTGATTTCTTGTAACGAAGAAACGAGTTACGGTGATAACTACTAATTAAATATTAAGAGAAAACTGCATGCAAAAAGCAAAGCGTTGTTTTCTTGAAATACTAGTGCTATTGCTGAAATCTTTGAGTCAGCAATATATGTTAACACAACCAATTTTAGTAAATACTGAAGCTAAAATTGGTGCTGACAAAATATCATTCTTTAATTATGTTACTTTTTTACACTGGTCATGCAATCTATGTTTGTTTTATTTATTAGAAGATACTACATGTTATATGATGACAGTATTACTAATCTGTGTCATCAACTTAGACGATGTCTATGATAACATTACATATTAGAATTCGTATACTAGCTTTTTAATTGACTAGGTGCCCATATACCTATAGATACATGCAAACACACACTACACATAACACAGAGGCGGGATTGCGATCATCGAGTTCAGGATACCATCATTATATATCCATATTGTATTTTAGGTTTGCTCACAACCAGACCCAACGGTCTGATAATGGTAATTGTATAATTATGGCAGTTAATTTTCGGAATTAGTGACAATGTTTTATTATACGTATTAGTTGAGTGTTTGCGCAAAAGCGGGTTACCTGTATGTTCTGGCTCAGGCGGTTGGCAAAAACTTATAAACTTAATGAAGCTTGTGAATCTCAAAAGACAAACCAAGAATGGTGTAAAATAGTCATAAATTTGGCTGTTTCACTAAAAACTGACACTCCACAAGTGTATCGCTAAAGATGTATATGTAATATGGGATACAAATTGCGAAAAAGTGTGACGTTGATACGAGATATAGACAAGAAGTAAAAAACCCAAAATACAGTCCAAAGACTCGGACTTCTACATTAAAAATAGAACCAGCAGGAACATTGAGTAAAGTAAAGATTTGTCTTCAGCTATACGTTCAGGCTGTATTTAAGGCATGACTGTATTTAAGGAATAAACGTTTGAGAGTAGAGTTCAACCGACTCACCGATTCACGCGATGGTCGCATTCTCGCGAGGCGTGACCAAAACCATTTTGATGGGGTCCTTGGCGACATACTCACGTGGTGAGATGCGTCGGCCGAGGTCGTGTCTTGTGTGCGATATATGCCAATAGGGATTTCGCACGTTGTCGAACAGAGTTTTTGATAAAGCCGACCATACGTACGAATCCACATATCTTCTTTTGTTATTTTCATCTGCGAGAATCCAATATTTAAAGTCTGAATATATTAACTTTAAAATAACTATATATAAAAATGTGAAATGTAACCATAAAAGTCCTATATTTGTGATTTAGTTATTTTCGATAGCGTGTCATTGTGCTAAAGTATTTGCCAGTGTGCAAAGATGTAGGTAATTATTTTTGATTAATTTGTGACAATGTACGTAAGGCAAACAATGAAGACATCAATTGATTTAAATTGCTTCAAAAACTCATATATAATCTTTATAGTCAAAAAATGTGGAAATATTTTTACGAAGCATGTAATTAAAACATCGTACCCTTTAAATACGATTGCTTCTTTAATTATCTATCATTAACACTGAATACTTTAATCGCACAATATTAACTTAAATTTAGAGATACATCTATACCATTAAACAATACCGCTAATGCAAAAATAAACATTTCATTCGCATAATTAAAAGATAGTAATTTCGCCCGTAGCATAAATCAATAATTAACTAAAACAAAAGTAGCGTACTCTATATTTATAATAATATAGTGCATGTCAGTTTTTTAAACTTTTTTATTTATTCAATCTATTTGGAAAACATACAATAATTAATATTCTTAAATATAACACACAAAAATAATATATATCAATCAAATTTCCAGTAAAAAATATTAGTTCGTATTACTTATTACTTACAGATGTTAAAAAACCTGATCCAGGTGCCTGGTCGATGCCCAGCAACAACCTTACAAAGGTTATGACGTAATCCTTCACAAATGCCTGGTATAATAATGTATCTAGCATAGATGCTGAGAAAACGGAACCGGCAGCAAAAGGCAACCGAAACATGTACGAGATATGAGATCCTCTTTCTTTTTCGCGCTGTAATGGAAACAAATACTAAGTTTTCAGATCATATTTGGTAGTTCTAATTCAATATTATTTTTTTAAACAAAATATTTACCTTTTCCATTTTTGATAAGTGCAATGCATATTTATCATGGGCGCGAAACTGCATAAATCTCATATTTGACGACTGTGATAGTTCCGTTATTGATTTGATCGACGGAAAAAATCTGTAAAGAATGGGATACAATTAATACGTTCTGATTCTTAAGATTCGCATAGCAAGTTTGTTTTACACTTTCATCTTTTAGCACATTATTCGCGTATGCTTATTTTAACTACTTTGTATTAAGTTATTACTTGAACATTGTCTGCACGGCGACTATTGTGTTACAATCAGCTAAGCTGTCTTCCTCCGCAGAATTTGATAACTCTTTGTTAACGACAACCACACTTTCAGCCAGAGTTATGCCGGCCATCAAAAGATCGTCCAAACTGGAAAGTTAATTAGATTAATTAAAATAATCGAATTGAATAAACGATTTAAAAAAGGCTTTTGTTTTCGAAGCTTAAACTTCACAATTAGATGAATAATTAATGGAATAAAGATGCGGCTTCATCTGCGATAGGGTTACATAGATATAGACTGTTTCACGCAGACATTAAATTTCTTGCAGTCGGATGGCTGCCAATGCTGCCATGTAACACAGATTTGTTCCTAGTCCGGGGTCTTGACAACCACCTGACTTCACAGCTTGCGTTTCTTTGGACAATTCTGTCTTTTTTGTACTTTTTACTTGTAACATAATAATGTTGTTGTGGGCTATGTAATAAAGATTTTATTATTTTTTATTATTCTATTATGGCGATGGGTTCAATGCGTTATTTGAAATCCAACATTGTTAATGACGTTAAATATTGACAAATAAAATATGTATATACACTAATATGGCTATGCGTTAACGTTGTTATTCTTTAACGCTTTAAATAAGACGCATTCGGCCATAGTAACGTAGTTGTGACCGCAGCATAAGGATTAAATGTTCATTCAATTAGACGTAGGGAGTATATCTTGCTTATATGATGTGTGAATTTGTTGATTGTTCTATACTTATTGGGCTTTATATTTAAAGCACGGTTTCTACAATAAAGAAAATATCAAATAGCATAATTACCAATCAATGCTGCCCACCATCCAGTAAACTAGTGGAAAGTATGATATAGCATCCAAGAAGGCAACATCTGGTCGTCTCTCCAGAAGCAGGATGATAGGATTTAGGGATGTTTTGGATCGAAAGTGCGCCCGAAGCGGAATAATAAAATTGTATATTCCATTAGAAGCGTAGTCAGCGGCGAGAATAATGGTCTTATTTTGCCATTGGTACTCTTTAGCATTTCTATAGGCACAATGTTCACATACTTTGGCCAATTCTTGACAGCAAAGTGGTTTCTTCTCTTTTAATAAGTAGCATAAAGTTGGACTGACACCTATGAACGGTGACACCGGTGGAAAACCTTTGACGATCCTGTAAAATCTCAGAATACTGATTTCAAACAGTCGGAAAGTCATATAATACGATGTTACACAGATTATTGATCAAGAAAGCTCGAAGCGAAGCTTTAGAAATTCTATTGTAAGTTTATTTAAAAAATATGGCTAGTTATTGTAAATATTAGAATACAGGCATTTTGCGTTAGTCGGTGCAAATCGTCGTTACATTCATGTGCTTTAGAATAAAGTCTTAAGATTTTTCTATAAATTATTATAAAGCCATAAGTAGTTAACATTTGCTGTAGTTATTAATGCATATAAAATTAAATATACAGACAAACTAAGCGACAACTTTGGAAAGTGCAGTTAAATATACATATAATTTCCGACCAGAGATGTGTAAGCACGGAATAATTTAAGGGTCTTAATAGTTTGTGATGCTTACAATAGTAATTTTGCAACGGATTTAAATTAATAGTTCAAATCATTAAACAGTGCATAGGATAGTGCATACTGGCATTGAAAAGTAAATATTATATAGGTTTTATTAAGAGCAAAATTATTGTTATTTTCAGGTGTAATTAAAACATCAAACAGTGCTGAACGTAAATCTAACATTAAACATCGATTGAATAATTAACTTCGCATGCTCAACATCGCCAAGGTGTAGTGTACAATCAGTTTCAGCATGTCAACACCGAACTCGCAGGAAGGTAAGGACCAAAGAGTTCTATTCTCTGAAGGGAAGCTGTTTTCAAAGCTTTGTTTATATTAGTGCCCGTATTTCAAGTCGCTATAAGCGTTTTTCATCAGTTGATTTAACGCGTAAGTGACGGTTTCTTTGTTACCGGAACTCACCTGGAGAAGTCGCTGCGCCAGGCGCTGTGGGCGACGTCGCTTCCAGCCAACGACGAGAAGCTGCTTGTTGTGATGTCATCACTGGAGGCAGTAGGATGGGCCGTGCGGTTGGGATTTACGTACGCATAGGGTTTTATACAAGTACACAATGCATACAATCGCGGAATAAAATTAAGAAGTCTATTAATGCAATGAAATGTGTTAAATAGCAACATAACATAAAATAAACGATATTTATATGGTGTATATTTGTAGATGAGCAGCATTTAGAGCATACACTCCTTTGTGCCTTATACCAGGAAATGAGACATTATGAAGATGACAATTTAAGAAAATATTTATTTTTAATAATATATAATACTTGCGAATATAATATTGTGTAAATAAATTTATTGTGTCAAATTGAAAATTTCGTCATTTAAATTCATTTACTATTTTACTAGTTTTTGCCCGCGGCCTCGTTGGCGATAACGTTATCCCATTGGTAGAGTAAATTAGACTGAGGATTTGAAGGGGTAACCTATTCCTGAGCCAAATTTTATCCATATCCGTTCAGCTGTTCTGGCATGATTGAGCAAGAAACACCCATCTAAATTTTCGTATTTATGTATAACTAGCTGTACCCGGCAGACGTTGTCTTGCCCTTAAAAAATAAAAAATCTAGAAACCGATTGCAGCGCCATCAACTAGGATCAATTGTTAATCTAGACCATTCTCGAACCTACTTGAAAAAAAAACACAAAAAAATCATAATCGGTGTTCAGTGACGCCATCTACCATCTACAAAAATAATTTCACCTAAATCCTGGAAACTGATTGCAGCGCCATCTGGATCAAATTTGATTTTAAACCATCCCGGGACCCACTTGAACATACACAAAAATAATTCAGCTAAATCAGACAAATGAAAATGAGTTTAAATGCAGTCACCATTGCCGAAATCGGCCGGGAATGTTCATAGCAAATGAATGGCTAGACTGATGTTTTTTTTGATGATACTTTTTTTATTGATAATATCATATTTTAATACTTATTATCCTATTCCGGACGAAGACAATACCAAAAACACAAAAATATTAAAAATTGGTCCAGCCGTTCTTTACTTATAGATGGTGTAACTAACACGACTATTTCCTTCGTCAAACGACAGTTCCGGATGGTAACGGTTGACGAATGGAACCGGAGGTACTTTCGAGAGTCAACTGTATTTGTTGCGAAACTCTTTTTCCCGGATTTTACGCGGGTCCGTAAGGTATAAGGCAGGTCGGCCTCACCGGCCTGCAGTCCCAACTTTTCACAAGGCACGGGGGATTCTCTGAGTATCTGAACCGTTTCAGGTGCAAAGAGAATCCCTCGAGCATCTGCAGTAGCGATGAAATAGAGGATATACCGCATATTGTATTCCGAATATAGAGGAGTATATTCCCGGGAAAGGAACGACTTGGCCATTAAATTAAGAACTGATATAGAATACCGGAATATGTCAGAACTGGTGAGCAAAATCAATGTTGAACAGTTTATTGATTTTTGTATAAAAATAGTAAAGGGAACCTTACATAGAAATAAAGATATATAATTATATATTTAAGTATATATATAACATGTATAAATATTCAGTAAACAAGTAAACCAATAAGCGTGTATAAATAATATAAGCATAGATATAAGCAGGCCTTTTTTTTGTCACTTCTTTTTTGGGGGCACGCTAGTTCTCCAAAGTTGTAAGTCTATTTTTTTTAAGCCCCCTACCTACCCCTTGCCATTGTGTTTTCAGGAAAAAAATCCAAGTAAATTATTTTTATTGTTTAAAAACATTACAGTATCGATGAGCCGAGTTAATTTTTTGGCACCTTATTGACTACTAAATAATCGCGAAATACCTGGATAATATTTTATTCATTCAAATGGAACTTGTTAGTTAACGTACGAATCTTTTTTTATACAAACGTAATGTTATTTCAACTTCATGTGACCATTTTTTGGGTATGAGAACACCGCAAGCTCGAACGATATTTTTATCACTCGACTCTAATAAACGATCTTTCATAGAAGCTGTTAATTAAGAATACGTCTCTGGATCTATGGGTTGGTGTATATTTCTTCCGCTTTCGTTGTGTAGCTCCACACCAAAAAATGACACTTTATTCACCGCTTCCAAAGCCTTTTCATAGTACGTACCAGGTTAAGTTATTTTTCGTCCAAATATTTGAACCACATTTTCAATTTTATGTTTAGCACGCGTTAGGAGTATATTACGACTTTGCAAGTGTTAACTCAGCTCACTTAGCTCTAAAAGAGCATAGCATATTTCGTATTAGGCGACGCGGTAACCGTTCACGAAAGATATATTAGATTTTATATTTGGATATAATTTTAACCTATTACAAAAATCCAAATTTTTGTGAAGGTTACCGACATTATTTTTTTCATATTCTTTTTTTTTTAGTGTTAATGGCAATTTTATTAAAATTTTCCTTTAATTATCTGCGTGCCCCCACGTGCCCCACTGAAAAGCTAAGGATATAGGAAATGTAAAACAAATATAGAACCAAGTAAGCAAAATTGTAATAGACATAAGGACCTAATGTAAGCTTTTTTAAAAGATTAAAGATAATGAAGAAAAAAGATAAATAAATAATAAAATACAAAAAATATACAAAAAATATAATGTCCGGTCTTATTTATCTTTCGTATTTGGGTAATGTTTTTTTTAAATTATTTTATCTTTTTTGTATATAGTATATATTCCATACAAAAAAAGATAAAAAAATAAAATTAAAAAAACAACTGTATGGCATGCGTGCGGGTGGACGGCAGCCTATCGCCCTGGTTTGACGTCAATATTGGCATCCGGCAGGGCTGCGTTCTGTCGGCTTTGCTGTTCATCCTGGACGATTGTCTCCAGAGATTAAGATTGATGGATGTTGGGGTGCGGATCGGTGATTTAGTTGTTAGCACTTTGCTTTATGCGGATGATGCCGTGCTTTTAGCCGAATCGCCATCAGAACTGCAAACACTAGTCACAATGGTGAAAGACGACTGTCAGGCGAGAGGCTTACATTTGAATGCGAAGAAAACAAAGATTATGGTGTTTGAAGGAGAAGAAACCAGAACGAATGCAAGCATGGTCGAAGATGCTATGCTGGAACAAGTGAATGAGTTTGTATATCTTGGATGTGCTTTTAGCAGGGATGGAAGGTACACCGCTGACGTAGAAAGAATAGTAAATTTGGGGAATAGTGTTTATGGTGCTTTAGGTAAACTTCTAAGCGCTAAGAACCTCAGCCGGAAGGCTCAGCTTGCCATACACAACGCGGTGCTGGTACCTACGCTCACGTATGGAAGCGAGAGTTGGGTATCGAACAGAGAGTATGAAAGTAGAGTAAACGCGGTCGAGATGCGAGCAATGCGCAAAATTTGCGGAGTGACGCTCGCGGACCGCGTTCGTAATACCGAAGTAAGAAAGAGAGTTGGTCTGAAAGAGTGTCGGGGTGAAGGTAAGGAAAGGAATGCTCCGATGGTTGGGGCATGTGGAAATAATGTATGATGAAAGAATGACTAAACAGATATACAATGCAAAAGTTGATGGATGCAGAAGTCGCGGAAGGCCACGACACCTTCCATGATCAAATTGATCGGATCGAGCGTGCATGACAAGAGCTATGAATGTCAAAGACGCAAGTGAGGTGTGTAAGAATAAGCCTGAATGGCACTCTGTTGTTCATGCCTACCCCGCAAGGGACCTGGCGTGAAGCTATGTATGTATGTCTAAAACAAATAAATAATATAAAAAAGACCGGACAAATCAGGTTCTTCCGGTGGAAAGTGAATTAAAAAAACACACGAATTTGTTTTTTTTTAAAGATAAGTTTATGAAGATTATTAAAAACCTATACGTTTTAACCAAATTGATTTAGAAAGACTTTTGAGATCAACTTTTTTTAAATTGAATATTAAATCAGTGCAAATTATAGTAATAAAGCTCAAGACTTACATGAAATAATGACTTGGGTTTGTGTATATCTCATGCAGATTGCGTGATTCTGGTCGGCTGTTTATACGGGTGAATGTACACGCTAAAAATATAAACACTACATTATGATTATTAGTCATTAGTGGCCACTTTTTCACTTATTTGTTTGTAATATAGAAAAAGTAAAAACATCTCAAGTTACTATATCACGGTTGTAACGAAACAAAATATTAAGTTAAATGGCTATTAACGACCTTCTGAGACCAAAGACAATGATATTCATCGAAATAATAGAAAATATAAATAAAAAACTATATAGTCAATAAAGTGTTTATGCTTTGAAAAAAATAACATGTATTGATGCAAAACTAAAAACATTTCTGTGGCGATTTTTTAAAACATAGATTGCTAATATAGACTTAAAAGTTAAATTTTATAATAAAAAGGGGAAAACATGACACTGATTGTCTGAAAATAAATGCGTGCACATGGATGCTGAAATATGAATGATTATACGCTTACGCAATTTTTTCAGATGGCGATCTCCATGGTACGTCATCATCAAGTTCATCTTCACTTTCATCTGCTTCTGCTTCATCGTCTTGGTGATCTGAGGCAATATTAAGATTGCTAGTGATCATATCTGGAACAGGTAGTATTGATGGCCTTCTGCTTCCTGGAACGAAATGATATTACGCTTATTTGAACTTTACAATAAAAAATAATAATAATTTTCTAATTTAAGTTCACTGATGCTTAGAAGCCTTTTCTAGTAGGAGCCAACCAGAAGCCACTGAACCTAATTTCTAGATTACTTCTTTTCTTTTGATTCTGAAATCCCTTCTCGCATGGCGCGTTTTCGTTTCTCTAAATATGGTCTCTGATCGAGAATCCGTTTATTAAACCGACTGCCAATTTAGCTCCTCAATTTAAAAAGTAAGGAGTCACGTTTTATGACGGATCACTTTGTAATGTCATCTCACCTTACGAAACTAACGGTCTGATTTATATGGAATTAGAGTAATTTTTGAGGCTTTGTTAAGGTTCTTAAGAAGTTTACAGTCTTACTCTAACTCAATATGTTCAAATTAAAATTCAAAAGTTTTTATTTAAGATAAGTCCCAGTGTTCTTCACACTTTTAATGTAAGGTCATACATATAAATTAAAATTTAATTTTCTTCTTGTTCTATGTACACCGCTTCGCAACGTGTTATTGCTGTTAAGGAGAAGAAGGGGCAAGAAACTCCCCAGCAACATGTCTAGCTAAAAATTGTTTTTCTTTGTATTTTTTATTCTATTTATATCTCAAGTTCTTTTTTTATATAAGTTTTATACAGAAGCATGTTGCAGAATTACTTTTCGATGAATTTATTAAGTTGTAGCAAACAGTGCATGCTCAGTAAAACAAAGACACAGTAAGGGAAAGCAGGATATTATTATTCTTATAATAATGACCAGATGTAATTAATTTTATTTAGCAACATATCTCCATAAATTCCTTACATGTTTGATGAAATTAAAACGTTATGATTATGACAGTAAGAGTACCTAAAGCTCTTTCTAAAACACTGCTGAGCGATATAAAATTGGTTCACCTCTCGGTTTATTCTCGGTACACAATTAAAAAATAATTAAAATCGTTCAAATTCTGAAATAAAAAATATTAAAATGCTTTTAAGAGCTTATTAAATTCGATTAGAAAATTACCTCTATGATGGTTTACAGCATCCGGACTAAGGAAATTTGAATTATCTGGTTTTGGGAGCAACAGGTGGCTATCCGTAGCGCTGTCTGTGCCTGGAGAATCCTTGAGACACCTTCTGGAGTCAGATGTAGATGCACCTTCTCCATACTTAGCTGGTAAACAAAGTTATATCAGTTTATTTCTTTTCTAATTCTACTTAATTTTTGGACACAAATATTTTGTTCTGTATCATTTATTTAAATTATTTATGGCATTTTTGCAAACAGATGTATTAGGTGCTAATTACGTAGATAGATTTTATATTGTAATAGGTACAGATTGCTACAAAGGTGAAGCTGTAGACATGTTGTCTTTTTAGATGATTAATGTAATAATATACTAAAAATATTGCAAGATACAAATAACAAAAAATATTTTACTCCAAAGTTCACTTTCACTCACCCGGCACAAAGCTATGTGAATTTAGCTATTTTAGTGTATTATATTATTAGTCTCTTAATCATGTGATACTAGCAGGAATTGCTTACAACGTAGATACATTGAAATATTTCAGCATTTACCAAAGCTTATTGTGGCTAGTGATTTAATTTTATGGTGTTTTTTTATTATACAAAAAGTACAGTAAGTTAAATAATGTGTAAAAGGAAAGCTTAGTTGTGGTACAATTGAAATCTCACGTGGAATCTATCTATGTGCCGGATGATCGAGTTTGCGCTATAATTAATTGTATAAGAAATATCCCAATTGTTTTCACGACTTATAAAAAACAACACATGCATAAAAATCAATAATATTTGGGGAAAAAAATCAAACAATAAATATTGACCTAAACGCTATGAGTTGCACAAAGCACATTCAAGCCACAGACTGATCTGACCATTTTTATTTGTGATTGACTACTGATAACAATGAAAACAGGTTTTAATCATGAAATATATGCTTGTTTGTTGTTTAAACAATGTTTTTACAAATATTATAATATACAAACTATAGAAATGTTTTACTATTAAACAGGTAAGTAAAACTGGAATTATTTTTAACGCTGAACTTAAGTTTTCTTTACATATTTCTCTCATTTATGCATTAAGTTCAGGCATAATAAGTGTTCTGTCTTCATTATAATCAGAGTAGTTCAGCAAAAACTTATTATCGAGTGAGTGAGTTTTGTTCTTTGTTTTTTGATGTGATTTTTAATAATAGTTTATATCAGAAACGTTAGCATCAGAAAACATTGAGCAAAAACGCGTGTTTATTAATAAAAAAATAGACCGAATACACTGCGATTTCTTTGGTTAAGTAGAATGAATAATGAATTCGGCCTATTTACATGTAAATCGAACTGTGACACTCACAGCTAGCAACATTAAGATTAGCGGATGATATAATATTAGCTTGGTTGATGCGTGATGGCGATGTGTTTGGTGTGGAACTCGCGGGAGCTTGCAGAATCACGCGCGGAAGTTCGTATTGAGCGACGTTACTACCGTCAGGTTTTTTCTGTTGTTCAGACCCCTCCTCAGCATCACCTGATTTCTTCTCATTTGAAAGGAAACTACACGCTGTTTGGTCTTTGGGTATTGTTGGTTTATGATCAGCTTTTTTTTCAGATACTACAAATGCGGAGTTCTCTTCCTTGGTTATACTCATATAATAACAAGTATCGGTGCGTTTCATGATATGTCTGGGACCAGGATTTAATAGTATTGTGTCTTCATAAAATTCAGGCAATTCAGCTGGACGTACACCGACAAGCGCTACGCCATACCTTAATTGGACATAAATTTTATTATATTATAAAAATGTAATGTTTTATAATTGTAACTTAAGAAAAAGATTTTCCTTACTTTCTGTGCGAGTGAAAACTAGCATAAGTAAAACTTTTCCCTTCGTATTCACCAAAAAATCTGCTGTCACCTAAAACAATGTGATAAATTTCATTCCCAGAACATTTTCCGTAAAGGCGATGCCATTCTTCTGGTGACTGTTGCCCTTCTCTGTAAAAAAAAATTATATTGCATTACAAATTGTATGGAAAAGTTATACGGAGGAAATGATTTACAACTAACTTACTGTCCACGACTTGTGTGAAGTAACAATGTAACCAAAGTTGATGCGCCTGGACATGTGCAGTTATTGGCTAGCAGCGCATATTTAAATTCGTCTTCACATACAACAAATTGTGCAAACTTTACATGTAATTTATTTTCTGGTCTAAATATTTGAACATACTGCGGCACTACCGGTGCAAAATCTTTGACGGCCCACGATCTATAAAACAACAGCTTAATCTTTAAAAAGGAAGAGTAGATTATGAAAACTTGATAAATTATTGGGATAAGCGATTTAAACAAAGCGTGCTCTTTTCATGGTTTCTTTATTACAGCAATGTCAAGTCAGTGTCAACATTAGAGTAAAATACAAATAATACAAAAGAGGTTCTAATGCCTAACACCCCCCTTCAATATTAAATTTCTTTTAAGATTGCACTTATAAACATAACATAATAGCTTTCCCTTGTAACACGTAATATTTAAAACATAACTCTCTGTACTTTCTTTTAACATATTTACAGTAATTATTTATTCTATAATTAGGTATTAATTCATATATTAATATTTACACAAGTCCCAAACTTTTAACAAAGTAACTATGTTTTACAGTTGGTAAAGACTTTGTTAGAATATCTGCAATATTCTCGTTTGTCGAAACATAACTTATTTGTATTAATTTCTTTCTGACGCAGTCTTTAATGTAGTGATACTTTATATCTATGTGTTTAGTGCGCTTATTATTTTCATTGTTCTCCACCATTTTTATAGCACTAAGGTTATCCGTTAATAGAAGATATTTGTTCTCAGTATTGCAGTTGAAATGCAACAAAATGCCTCTCAAATAAATTAATTCTGCAGTTGCCATTGCCGCAGCAACATACTCCGCCTCGGCTGTGGACAACGCAACTGTGGATTGCTTCTTAGAGAACCATGACACTAAATTATTATTGTGAAAAATAGCGCATCCACTCACACTTTTCCTATCATCTTTAGCGCTTCCCCAGTCAGCATCTGTGTATGCTATCAACTGTTGTCCTGATTTAGGTTTAGTATATGTAAGACACATATTCATTGTTTGTTTTAAGTATCTAAGAACTCTTTTAGCCGAAATCCATAATTCTTTTGTAGGCTTATCTAAATATCGGCTCAAAAAAGATGTTGTGTATGTTATGTCAGGTCGTGATATAGTAGAAATATATGTTAAACATCCGATCAATTCTCTATATGGTACATTATTAATCACTTCTTCAGTTTCATTTAAAAATCTTTGTTCCATTGGTGTCTGTATTCCTTTACATTCGCTCATCTGAAATTTCTCCAATACTTTGTTTATTAACTTTGTTTGACATATTTTTATCTGTTCTTTTTCTCTTATTATTTCCATACCTAAATACTCTTTTATCTCGCCTAAATCTCGAACTTTAAATTCTTTTCTTAGTTCTTCCATTATTACTTTGCTATTTCCCATTAATAGAATATCATCTACCCATATCAAAATCCATACATCTTTATTGACATATAAACAGTAATCGTAATACGACTGTTCAAAACCTTGCTTGACAATAAAATCATTAAATCTTTCGTTCCAACACTTTGGAGCTTCACGCAGACCATATAAAGATCTCCTTAGTTTCAATACATGGCCTTCTTTAACTCTTATACCCTCAGGAGGTTTTATATATACTGCTTCGCTTAAATAACCATTTAAAAATGCTGTTGGTACATCTAGTTGCCTAATAGGTAGATCTTCTTGTACAGCTTGACTTAGCATCATTCTGATAGTTGACACTCTAGCAACAGGTGAGTAAACATTGTATTTTGAATCTGTCTGAAAACCTTTCGCTACTAACCTAGCCTTCATCTTACCGTTTTGCTTTGTTCTGAATATCCATTTAGTATCAATCGCCTTCTTGTCATCTGGTAATTTTGCTTCTTCCCACGTGTTCATCTCTTCTAATGAGCTTATTTCGCTATCTATCGCTGTTTTCCACTCTTCACCTTTGCTAATTGCTTCTTGAAATGTTTCAGGATCTTCACTATTGTTAAATAGACAAAATGCTATGTTAGCATCATAAGAATTATCTTGACCTTCATTCTCCATTTGATAATCTTTTAAATAATTAGGTAACCTTCTCTCTCTTACTGGTCTTTCATACATATGTGTTTCTCTCTGTTCTCTCGTTACTTCTTCCCTTTCTTCAAACTGTTGTTCTGTCTCTCTATTTTGATATTCTTCTTTTTCTTCCTCTTCAAAGTATCTCCGTTGAGTTTTTTCTTTATTATGTTCTATATATTTTACATCAGTTTCATCAAACTTTAAATCTCTTGAAATTACTATTTTATTATCACTCGGATCCCACAAGCGGTAGCCGTTTGGAGCATATCCTGTCATTTTCATTTCTTTAGCTCTTCCGTCTAACTTATCCCCTTTCGGCATTGTTAATACCCACACTTTACTTCCGAAAGCTCTCAGTTTTGATAAATCTCTATCTCCAAACATAATCTCTGCTGGTGTTTTAAATTGGATTGCTGAAGATGGGCATCTATTCAGCTGGTAAGTTGCGCACGTAATCGCTTCAGTCCATAAGTTCTTTGGTAGTCCAGTTTCTATCAACAAAGTTCTCGCTCGATTGTATAAGGTTCTATTCATTCTCTCGGACACACCATTTTGCTGAGGAGAATACGGTCGCGAATATTGAATTTCGATTCCTTTTTGATAACAAAAATTTTGGAAAAATCGGTTCTTAAATTCTCCACCATTGTCGCATCTAACTTTATTTACTCTGGTCTGTTTGTTATTCTCTAATCTTCTTATATAATTAATCAAATTTGTAGCAGCTTCATTTTTATGTTTTAAAAGATATGTGTTACAAAAATGTGAAAAATCATCAATTATTACCTGGTAATAAATTTCTCCATTTATTCCAGCAGTTCTCATCGGACCTGCTATGTCAGAATAAATAATCTCGCCGATGTTTCGAGATCTTGGCCTGGGAACAGAATTAAAAGGAAGTCTGGTTGCCTTACCCATCATACATGGACCACATGGTTTCTCACTCGTAGGTAAATTCATCAAGCGGAGGCTTCTTCTGTTAAGATGTCCCAATCGCCTATGCCATAGATCATCACAGCTTGCTGCATTACACACGTTTGCATTGACATTAGTATTTAAAATATATAATTTTCCTACACAAGTGCCTTTTATTGATCTATTTGTACGACAGCAGAATATCCCAACATAATCTTTATTAAAATTGACCTCAAAGTTGTTTTGAACAATTTTCTTTACTGACAAAAGATTAAAATTGATATTATCTATTAATAGCGCTTCTAATTTTATATTCCTCCCTTGACAAATTACAACTATTTAGCTATAAGAGAATCCCCATTAGCAATATAAATTTTTATTGGTTCAGATAAAATATTTACGTTAGTCATATATTGTTCAAAATTTGAATTAATTAAATGTTCCGTACATCCTGAATCTATGACCCATTCAATTTTCTCGCTTATTTTATAGTTTACATTATTACAATAGCCCGTACTTAAAAATAAAAAGCTACTAGGATAGGGAGCTTCTGCATAATTTACAGTATTGTTATACTGATTTTGGTATTCATATCTACCATTGAAATACTGTCGTCCTGCTCCTCTACCTCTTCTTGGGTAAGTCCTACCTCGTCCTTGAAATGCTCGACCTCGTTCTGATGAGCCACGTCCTCTGTTACAATGTCTCGCAATATGTCCCATCTTGTGACATTTAAAGCACGTAATAAATGCTGTTTCAGGTTCATTATATTCATCATTGTTCTTTATTTTTAATTCAGTATCTAATAGTCTCGCCTTCACGAAGTTCATTGAAATATTTAAATAATTCATAGTTTCTATTGCCGTTATCACATTCTCGTATTGTTTGGGTAATGCGGTTAAAAGATTACAAACTTTGTCCATTTCTGTAAATTTACATCCTACTGCCTCTAATTCATTTATAATTTGTTCGAATCTCATAAAAAAATCTTGTAATTTTTCGTTCGGCTGACATTTTATGGTTAGTAATTTCTTCTTTAGATGCATTTTATTTTGTATACTATTTCTTTGAAAAATTTCTTGTAATACTTTTATCATTTCTTCCGATGTCTGACATTTTGATATGATATCGAGATATTTATCTTCTAAACATTGAACAATAATAGCACGAGCTTTTGTATCTAATATACGTTTTTGCTTATCATCTTTGATCTCCTCTTTTAAATTAATACCTTTTTCTTCTAATAATAGGTCTATTCGATATTTCCAATGGGCAAAATTACAGTTTTCTTTTAGTAGGGGAAATTTTCCTTCCGACATTTTCTTTTGTTTTTTTTTTTCGTATATCAGAATTTTTCTATATATTACTATAGTTTTCTAATAATATTACTCTCTACATTTTACTTATTCATTTCCCTACAACCTATAGGGCGTCTGGGCCCATAACCTATGAAAACTTGATAAATTATTGGGATAAGCGATTTAAACAAAGCGTGCTCTTTTCATGGTTTCTTTATTACAGCAATGTCAAGTCAGTGTCAACATTAGAAGTAAAATACAAATAATACAAAAGAGGTTCTAATGCCTAACATAGATTGCTTCGAAATACTTCGAAAATCAAACAGCCATTGAATTTTGGTTTATTGCTGATATTAGATGAATCAATCAAATGGAATTAATTAGTTTTAAAGGCACAGAACTGAAATAAAACGACGGTAGTCAATGACATTAAATTATTCAAACTTATGTTTCTATGGATTACTTGGTGGATTCATTCAAATTGAAAGACAGAAATGAACCGTCTAATATTTGCTAAATGTAGTAAATATTTTATCTAGTCTGAAATCGAATTTAAAATTAGGCTGATATCAGTTACGAAAGTATAAGTGTTTGCTGGCATCTTCTTTAAATTTAACCTAATAAATAGCACAGAACAAAAGCGTAATATCAATATTTGAAATCAGAGGGAATTCCCTGTGTATCATTGGGTTTTTAACAACCATCTGACACTATATTTATTGTTTTTAGTTTATTACACTAAATTTGGCTATAGAAATGCTTTTTATTTATTTTTGTTTGTTTTTAATACAATATTAAATCTATGAAAAAAGATTAGGTAATATTATTAATTCTATCATCGCTGTACCTTAATATTGTATGTTCATCGGCCGCTGTCTTGTCAGCGTAATTCCTTGCAGCCAGAATGAAACATGCCTCTGCTTCATACATTCGAGCTCTTATGAGATCGGTATCTTTCAAACATGACCCTTGAATATAAATCACTCTTTGTGCCCAGATTGGAACCTGGAGATTTTTAAGGAATGTCCATGATTAAAATGATTTAAACTAATGATCATTGTAAGAGTTTCAGGTTCTATGAATATTTGGATCAGTGTTTGGCAGTCCGCGTACTAGGGGTTCAGAATAAGTAAGAAACATCCCATTTCTTACTATTTGGTAAGGGAACCATAAAAACTTTTAATTAAAAATAATCTTTAAACTACTTTTCCTTGAAAGTATTTTTAAGCTCTACAAATCTTTTTTTTTAATTTTACATTTCACAGTTTAAGACTTCGAGGGACGTCGACGACAAATTTATGAGTGAGAGCTAACCTCGCATATTGATTTCATTATTATAAAAAGTCATAATATAAAATTATATCATTGTAAATCTAAACTTATGAGTTCACCTTACATAATAATCATGGCAACTTTCAGTTTCAATAAGTGCGATACGCCTGCCCTTTAATTTTTTACTGCACATTACCTGTAAGATCATTCGCATAGTATTATCCAATTCCATCGGTGATAGCAAGACAACGTAATAATCCTGAAGAAGCGGATGAGCATAAAATTCGTTAAGAAAGTCCATTATAGTATCAGAGTGCAGTGTTGTTGAGCATACGACGACATGTTTTTCAGATTGAGCTCGATGTGATGAATAAGATCCACCCAATTTTTGTCTCTCCATCCAATTGAATGCCAATTGTTCGAACTAGAAAACATTTTAAAATGTTAAAATTAATTCACATCATACTGGTGTTAAAAGTCTAAGACATGTGAGTTTCATTTAACTTGTGCCTATCTTTTTTAAATTTAGGGTTTGTGATGTCCGTCTATCTGCCCTTATATGTCAAGATCATTTTTATTAGAAACTACTGATTCTATATTAATAAAGTTAGCAGGAACGTATGATATTTGCAAGAAGTGTGTTATTTATGCTGCTAGACAAGGATGTAGTGAAACCATTAATATTGATTTTAACCTAATTTTGACAATTTTTTCCATGGGATCTGAAACCTTTTTATCAATTATTACTTTTATATAGTTCAATATATGTACATTTTTGTTTTATTTCTATATTTATTTTACTGCAAATTTGAAAATTAAATAGGTATATACTTTCTTAGTTATATTGCAAAGCCCTCGTTTTTCACTAAATTTTCTAATCCGTCCTAAGGTTGTCTGGAAGAAATTGATTTTAGTGATAAGACCGCCTATTGTTTTTGTACTTACTGTACTTCTTGAACTGTATCTCAATGTTTAGCAAAAAAGTATACTCTAATCTATACCAGCTTTAAATCTCGGTTGGGTTCAGAGTGCGGTGCCCGAGGGCCGTATTCCTACTTTTACTTTTTCACTTCTTGGGGCGTTCGGCATTCTTTATCGTGAGACCATTGGAACGTATGCCATTCTTCACGACGTCAAACTAGCATTTGTTAGGCCTACCAATTGTATCGGAGCCTTAACAGAGGCGACACAGCTAAATAAATGTGTTCCACATGACTGATAAAGCAAATGAGTATAGGATAAGTACTCTTCCATCTCTTAACAAATACAATACCTGTATCAAAATAAATGCCTAACCTGTGCGTAAACGAATAAATAAATAAAATACCTGCGAAGGTAAAACAATCAACGCAACCCCTATCATTATGACCATAAAAAGCTGCGACGGCCAGATGTCTGGGACGAAATCACCATATCCAACTGTTGAGAATGTCACCACCACGAAGTAAGTAGCTTGGAACAAATCGAGATGTCGATGTCCGGCTCGTTGGAAGTGCTGGATACCACAAACACTGAAAACATAAATAAGGAAAAAATATTAGACTTGATTGTTATATATGATTGTTGAATCAAAATGATTTTTTAATGAAACACTAGTTTTCTCAGCGGCTACTGTTACATTTACACGAAAACTAGACTTTTAAAAATCGCGAGCGAAACCGCGGAAAATAGCTAATATACATATATAAACCTTCCTTGAAATATTATTTAGCTTATGGTGAAAACAACTTAAAAATCCGTTTCGTGGTTTAGGAGAAGTTAGCGAATATACAGGCAACAAACAGGCAGACAGACGCGGAAAGAACTTTGTTCTTTTTTATTTTTGTTGGTCATGCTAGACAGCAGACAGGCAGACGGCCTACGTAATGGAAAGCTGTTACCATCGCCTATGGATATGTGTAACACCCGAAGTGCTACCAACCCCTATTGCCGGAACACAACTCAATGTTGTTATAGCACCATACTTTCGACCAGGGGTGGTAGGTATCCAAACGGACAAATACCTTACCACCTGGCTGTGGGTACTTTTGTGCCTTTTACAACAGGCCGCCCGGCCGCTAGAAATTATATTATTTCCTACACGGATAGATATATAATACAATGTAAAGAAGATTTGTAAATTTATTGTTAGGATTTGGGACTTGTCGTCAGTAAATTCTGTAAATTTATATTTTCGAAATCAGGGTAATGCGCGATTGAAAACCATTTAGGAAGCTCGTTAAGGAATTTTAAAATAACAAACCGTAGTATTAGGTTAGTAGTCCGAAGTGCTCACGTCCCAATCTAATATATTATATACATACATTATTAACTATATATAAATAAATAAATTAAGGAAATTGTCACTAAGACTGCCATCGCCAGTTCAATGAAGAATTTCTTAAGGAGAATTTAGTAAGGTTATTTTGGCGAAAAGTATTATAGTTGTGTATTTTTTTTGTAACTATATTTTAGTAAAAAATAAAGTGTTTGTTATCTATCTTTCCAGCAGTGAGACTTATAGGTTGATATTAATAATACCTAAATACGAGTAGTTACCTCGTGAAGACGAGACATAGTAATGTGACACACAATATCATTAGCTGCTGTGAGAGGGCCGATTGAGATTTCTGCATAGCTCGGTGTAGGTCATTCTGGAATGAAATATCAAAATGTAAAAAATATAACTGTTAGTCAGAAAGTATTTTTCGTATTTGCCTTAATGTCATGTGATCGACTGATAGACATAGCAAGCTTCGGTTAGTGTAAAACTATTGCAGAAAATAGAAATATGAAGAAATATTTTTTGTTATTACAAAAATCGACAATATACTTACAAACATATTTTCCAGCGATCTTTTGGCCAACCAACAATTCAGAAATACTGGTATGAATAGATTCCGGAGGGATGGAAACGGTAACTGAAAATTAAAATTTTGAAATAATTAATCATTTTCAAGGAAAGTGATTCATGAATATTGTTCGAATCTTATAATCTAATATTCTGTTCTGGTCATATTTATGGACCAATCTACGTAAAGAAGGAGCATCGTTCTCATTAGTTATAAGTAATTTTTATAATAGCAAATTTTATTAAATTTTAAGTAAGAAAGTTGTTTTTAAGAGAACCTCCCATCGCAATCTCACGTAACTTGTATCTAATAAATAAATATATATAACATGCGTAATTTCAAAGTAAATACCATAATTAAAGTGCTATTTTGACTTCGCTGATAAAAAAAGATTTTCAATTTAATTAAAAATTATTATGAATAAAAATAAAACTACAAAATAACATAATAATCTATACGAAAAAAAATATCCCAATATCGCTGTATCTTCCTTCTTAAATTACTTCTTTGTATATTCATGCGGTGTTTTAAGTTTAATATATTCTATATTTTATAGTGAACAAGAATCATTTTTGTCTAGACAACATGTATATGAAATTTCACGGAAACTTAACCATTTTTAGCTTAAAAAGTACAGAACAAGGCTGCAGATATCGGTGATATTGACGTTGGAAAGAATCGTTTCGCTAATTATTATCTAAATTAATTCAAGAAAAACTCACCGTTAGAGCAAAGGGTATCGTATTCACCATATTTAAGATGAAGTGGAATGATAATACTTGTTGCCAGATATTTCCCTGTAAAAAACGTATCAGGTATCTCAAATCGCATAAGTTAATATCAACTTTTGATTTTATAGCTATGGAAGATCACCGTCTTCTATGAGTCACCTCGAAGGCCCAATATTTTATTTATAGTCTTAAGATTTTATAGGTAAAATACAATATAACTAATAAATTACATAAACTTAAAATTAAGTTTTCTTTTATATTGATTTTAGAGATATCAATTTCGAAATACAATAAAAGTCTGTCTATAAAACAAGTCTGAAAACCGTACTTTAATTATCATAATTAATATTAAATTTAGGTACTTAATATGAAATTGTATAATTGCTGAAATACAATTCTTGTTTTCAGCTTATTGAAATCTACAGCTGGATGTAAAGCGTGCTATTTAACTTGCTCTTCGGCACGTCGTATCCATTATTTTCCAATAACCGTTTAAGTGTCATCACTTCATTTTTCTCGTTATCTAGTTTCTGATAATGTCAGTCCACTGCCACTTCAGCTCGCTAAATCGAGAAGTCGTGGCTTTGGTGCATTAGTGAATCGTTGCGATTATATAAAACATGATGTTCCAGAGATGACCCAGAAATGTTCCAAATATGGGTCTTCTACAGCTTGCTGAATGAAAGTGTTAGATCAGCGCTGTTGTGATATTTACATTTCGGGTCGATATATAATGACGGTAGGTTGAACTGGTTGCAGATTTTAATCTTTAGAGTTTAGACAGTTAGCCTTTCGTAAAATTTGTTAGTTCGTCGTCAGCCGTTTATAGTTTACTACCTCCCCAAACTTGCACCAGATATTCCGGTCTGTCCTCTTTCAACCCGTACTGACGCGACAACCTTTTAGCAGGTCGTTGATCCACCGAGCTGGAGTGAGTACAATTGCTAAATATAATGGTTATCACTAATATAAATGGTTAAAACTAAGAATATTTTGGCATATTTGTTAAGCAAGTCCTGTTATCACTATTATTACCTTGTAACCCAAGTAGACAAGGATGCTGGCTTCCGTGAAAGATATCATAGCGACTATAACTTGTGCGATCCATAGATAAAATGGCCGGTTGACCCATATTATACCATCCCAGTTAATAATAGGGTGTTCTTGAAATTCCTCCTCAGTTAAATTAGCGGAATATTCGAAATCAGTCTTATTTCCGGGCTTACAGCCGTAACTGTAAATTTGTTTATAAATCCTTACATTGTTTTATTTCTTTAAAATATTAAGGTAATAAACTAAAAACATGGTACAAGTCATCAATATGTCGATACTAAGTAAAAATGTAAACTGTCGAGGTTAAATCCTCTATCGCTTAGGATTAGGAACGTGAGATATATATAATTTAGATTACAATAATAAGGGCTGCTTACATAACGATCGCCTTTAAATATTGACAGTTCTTTAAACATATTTACCGGCAAATTTTGCGTTGTGCAAGACGCTAATTGTATTTAAGGGTGTTAAATACGTTTTGTGTTAAATTTAAGCAACCTTATGCAACATTTTTCGTTTTCGTTTGTTCTTTTATTTTTTATAATTATGAAATAGTATATTTTATGCTAAATTATACCATGTAAATACAAGTCTCCCTCTATATACTTTCATATATAATGATCAGGTAGAAACGTCATTTAATATGCATATGTTATTATATCTATATTTCTGTCTTGATTTGTGATCATGTAAGATTGATATACTCATGTATATTGATGGTAGAAGCGTCAATTTAAATACGTTAATTACGGCGAAAATCTCAGGAACTCTAAAGCAACCTGGTAATACATATATCTGATTTATTTAAATATATTGGTAACTGATACGGAATGAGAAATTCGAAATTAAAATCCCAAGGACAAACGTGTATCCAGTTCTATACAATTACAATACAATATACAATTTCACGTCTTTTATATTTATAACAGTAAATACTACACATTTACACGTGCTGTACGCATATTATGCTTTAAGTACTTATCCTATATCCTATCCTATAAATATTATAAACGCGAATCATTGTAAGAATGCATGTATGAATGTATGTTTGTTACTCTGACGCAAACACTACTGAATGGATTTTGATGAAACTTTACAGTAATATAGCTTACACATCAGAATAACACATAGGATATAATTTATATAGATTAAATTATCCAAAATATAACGATATTCCATCATCACGCGAGTGAAGCCGCGGGTGCAGCTAGTAGTAAATTAAGTAAGGTAAACGTCCTTGACGTTATGTGACGTCAAATTCTCCATACAACTGAAACGGAAGTTTTATCTTACCGATGCAACGAGGCCACTGATTTGTTTGTTTTGAACTGTTACTGGGGATTTGTTAAAGCCTATTCTATGTTCGGTAACGCTAATGCCGCTGTAAATATTTAATACGCGTAGCGAGAAGCCCTCGAGCAGTGTTTGCCATTAAATAATTTACGACCCGGTCCAATCTGGGTAAGATTTCAGACGAATGAATTCCTGATGTTTGTGCACATCCAGTTTGTATCTGATCAAAACCGGTTGATATTAATTAAATTTCCTATTATTGTTGATATTTTATTTGCAAGGTTTCGTCAAGTTATCCGGTGTAATAGTCTACTTTGCTTTAATTTAAATATATCCACCATCCCAGACTCGTAATCATTTATGTATATATGCTTCTATTAGTTAGGTACAAATACCTCGTGTCTTTGTAGTATGTCCTAATAAGAATTTTCCAGTAATTTCTAAGATTTTCCAACTTTTAATAGTAAAAGTCAGAAATTTTCTGTGATCATCGTTAATTTAGAACTTTTATCACTGATGATACGGTAAGTTTTACATCACACATAAGGTATGTTGAAAAATATAGAATGATATATCTATTACCATTGACAAAGGGTTACCAGTTCATTATTTTCTTAAAAGTATAGAATATTCATGTAATTAATGATTAAATGGATATTTGGTTCTGGCACTTGACGGCCGCTGCTGCGTTATGGCTCGTGAGTTTTGCCGTATATCAAATCTATTGCTCGGGAATGCGGACGCAGTTCTCGTCTCACGACCTGTATGAAGTACTTACATGTAAACCCAGTTCGATAGTTTGACCTATTTAAAGGGTGAATTTAATAAAAAGTAGGTTGAAAGCGTACTAAGACTATAGTAGAATTATTTTCTCCGTGCAGTTTGGGTCATAAATCAATCTCGGCCTCAGCCCGGCTAGGGCGGTGAGCATGTTGCGCGGGCGCAACGCCATTATCGATAAAAACTCATTCTTATTAAAGAAAGATTATCATTCTTATAAAAATCATTATTATCTTTTTTGCTGTTAATTTTAAACTTAGATATAAGTATTTATATTTATTTTTAATATAACTTGTTACATTCTAAACTTTTGTACTTATAGTTTTTTAATACATAGATACCTAATTAATCATTTATTTTAAATCATTATTATTCTTATTTTAATAAATACGTTGTTTTATCTATTTTTTCTTTCATTTATATCACTAACCCACAAAATGGCAAAACTAAATACACTATCAATAACGCTTATCGACAACAATAATGCCTATCACTATGCCTGCCCATAAGGCCTGTGAGTGGAAGAGAGAGCGAAATACTCGCTTAACCGCTCCGATTATTTATAACCCAAACTGCACGGAGAAAATAATTCTACTATAGATATAGTATGTCCTTTCTTAAGGTTTGTCCTTATGAAATTTGATTAAAACTGTGTTTATTGATTTTGCATCGTAGGACATTCAAAGAATGGATACTAGACAGACAATATTTTTGTACTTATAATATTCTTGTATTGTCTAATCAATTTTCACATGTACTTTTGTGTTGTGCTTTTAACAATTAAACTCAGAATTTGATCACGAAAAACACTTTTAACGCATATCCCTTATATAATGATTATGAATAAGGGGTGAGAATTTAAAAATCTTAAATTGTGAAGCACTATGTTAATTTTAAATTTAGAAGGTCAAATGTACGTCAAACCACACAGACCTATTTAAATGTTCCGCAGAGGTGACGTACGCCCACTGTTTATAATATATTATTTGGAATGTGGAAGAGAATATATTTCTTTGTTGATTTAAATGCAATAGTAATTAAAAAGAAATATTATGTTTTTTCAACACCTGACTGTTTCAACAATATCTTCTGTCTGTTACATATACGGCAGACAACCATATTTTTTTATTTGTTGGCCATTTCACTATATTGTTACGTATCAGCATAATTATGTTAGTGGCACAGTGAAATGTTTTATTTAATTCAAGTTCCTTTTTGTCCACGTTCATTTGAAATTTTATAACAATATATGTGATATTAATTATGCCTTTGTGCCAAATTGTGAAATCCAACAGGCACTATGGATACTGATAGGCCGATTATGGCGAACTGTACGTAATATGTACTTTATAACATCTTTATAAATATACCTATTATCTACCCATTTCCGCTGCAATAAACTGAATTTGAATAATTTTTATTAAATGTCATTTATATAGGTACAGGACATATAGTCTTATTCATAGAGGGTTACCGTAAGTTTGAATGCTTCTATATGGTCTTTAAAGAAGCGTTCAAACTTACTCTAACTCTCTATGAATAAGACCGCTGGTATTTCCTGTGTAAGAAAGACTGTAAAATTTATAAAAAGACTGAAAGATGGTTGGATAGGACACTATGGCACATTGCCGTAAATCCTATTTCCTTATTCACAACAGATACACGAGGTTTATAAAGCGTTATTCATAATCCTAATATTTATTATAATTATTGAAGTAACATTTCTTTATTCACATTGTGGAGAAAATTAATACGGTAGAAAAATAAAATTAGTTAGTCAATGGTTGAGTAATGAGTATACCAAAATTGGTATATAGCTATGGTAACACTGCTATATGAGGGCGAATAGATGTATATTATATATACTATACTACTTTTTGAATTATTAATAAAATCGGCCAAATGCGTGAGAGTCTATGAACTATGAAAAATTCTGTAGAGATGACAAACATCCACTATATTCGTCATTTGACTTAAATCTTTAATCTGATCACTCTAGATAAAAATAAAATGCAATGTTGGAAAGAAATTTTACTGCGTACCTGTCTACAGAAGTACATGCACACAGAATTTAATTTTTATTAGATTTAGCCGCGGGGTGAATTCTACAGCGTGCCTCTTGTTTAAAAGCAGGCGTTATACAGGTTACATTCTACTAAATTGTCATGTTAGTGTTATTTGTACCCGGAAGATTCACTTCATTTTACATCGCAAAGTATCCCATCTCCCGGCATGAAAAGTATTTTTATGTCCATTTTCTGTATTAAAACTACATTTAAACAAAATTACCGCAATACCTATCCAGCTTTCCTAGCAGTTTTTCCGTGAAAGCTTAACAGACACGTGTGTCGAGTTACTGTCGCATTTTTAGTAGATGATGAATTTTTATTATTATAAATGACAAAAAATAAAACCAGTATACTTACTGGGCTAAATTTAACATCAATTTATTCCAAAATCTATCCTATTATCTGGGATTAAAAGTATCCCTTTTCCATCCTCGGAATTAAAATTACATATATACCGAATTTCAGCCAAATCGGTCCAATGAAAGCGTGGAAGCGTGACAGACAGACCCAGCCACAGACAGAGTTACTTTCGCATTTATAATATTATTATTTAGGTATTGCATGGATATGTATAAGTCGTGCGTAGAAGGTTTGCCAATGGTCACCACTCCAGCTTCCTACGACTGGGATCGGGGCTTGTCTAAGTAGTACTACGAGGTTAGACTAAGTAGTACTAATTAGACCACGGGTCGCGGTTGTGGGAGGCGGGAGGGATTGTCACCGGCAAACCTTCTGCGCACGACTTATATATATATATATATATATATATATGTTACAGTCATAGTGATTAAATAGCTATTATATATAATGACTGGTCATTATATATATTAGCAAAATTGACTAGACAATGTGATAAATTAATCACTTTATTCGCATATTATTCATAATAGCCTGTCAAAGTTAGCCAAAGTATTAAATTGAATATTTTATTATTGTGGTAATACCAAATACTTGTATTGAATGTAATCAACGCGCAATAGTAAAACCAAAGATTAGTTAAGGCATTTTATTTTTGTTGAGATAATTTTATGTAAATAGATAGGGATAAATATATAGGTTTAGGAAAAAATAGGGAAAAAATTATATATAGTAAGGTTCTTTAGATATTAAGTTTTTTAGGATAACGAAAATGGTTTTTTGTAGTAAATTTAGCAATAAATTAAAGTTAGCTCCGTAGATATTAAGGTTAGGGAAATAGGGTTTGTATATAATTATAGAGCTAGTTTTAAGGCATGCAATAAGGTATAACACATGTATGTAAGGTTATAAGATTAATAAATATAAGGGCGGAAAGGGCTAACTCATAGTGAAAATAGGGCTTGCCTAAGGGCAAATTGGGGTCGGTAAACCCCGGTCGTCGATGCGGTATTGCCCGGGGGTACTTAAGCAAGTGCCGAATTTGCAAAATGGCATCCAGTTCGAGCAGTACTACATCGACTACAACAAGCAAGCAGTTAGCCCTGGAAGCCCTTCAAGACAAGAAAAGGATTTTATTCTCCACTAGACATGGGCGTTATCAGTAATTTTTGGCAACGGGTATCTAGCCGATATTTGGTTTCAATACCGGTATTGATAACCGTTGCCGAATATCGGTATAAAAGCAGGTTTTTAACTAATACGCCACATGCGAGCGCATGTTAAAAAAAAATCTATATGACATGACTATCGTAAACTTCGTAAAGTAATCACGACCTTATGTCTCTTGATGCAAAGTTTAACTATACTAACCTTTCATAGGTCAAACTATAATGAACGCTATTCGTCGAAATTCTAGCAACCATAAACCACCGTCACTGTTACAGTTTGATCTATCAAAGGTTATTTTTTTAGTAGAATTCGCCACAAAGGCAGGCAAAGGAATCTTAGTCCATACAGCCAAGTCTGATGTATTAAATCTTCGTATAGTTAGCGCAGTTGTATTGCAGGCTACAACCGACACCATTCAACGGAGTTTTTGTGAAAACTCGAAAGGTCACATTTGACTATACAGTTCACATTTCTTACAAAAACACATAATCACTACTCAAAAACTATCAATATCCTACAACTATTGTTCATTTTAGAGTATTTTTACACATCATTAGAAAATAAAACTGCACAGCACCACGTCCCCTTTCAGTTCCCGCCAAAAACTCCGCAAAGGTTATTATAGTTAAGCCATAGTTATATAGAAATAAGGTTGTCTTTGGTTCATAACAATATTCGTGAAATGTTGCTAATCTCTCTTTAGTCTGTGAGTTGCTGGATAATTGTGATTAAGTTAGTTGCCAAACCATAAATGCATTTAAAAAAAAATGGTGATTAAGTTGCTAGCCAATATTCGCGCTTTCTCTGTTTTGCAAGTTAAGAATCATTTAGAAAGAGAGAGAAGGCATAATTATTTTGGTTATTATCGTTCGATCGGTTGCCAACGTAGCGAAAACGGAATCACTGAAATCACTGAATAGCTATGGTGATTGTCAGTTGGTTGGCAACGTAGCGTTATCGTCAGTTGTTTGTACCTAGATATTAGATAACTGATAGCCGTTGCTAGCTGCATCAATACCGATACGGTACGTTAGAGGCATGACAACCGTTTTCAGTTACGTTTTGCTATAGCGGACACATGCTTATTCTCCACGTCGGCTACCCCCCCCTCTGCTACCCTCGCACCCCTCACCGAGTGCGAGACGTAGTACGGTACACAACGCGGCTTCGGTACGTGCATTGGCAGGGTGCACGGGACGGACGGCAACCAGCGCTAGGCATACCACGGCCTGCCCCCCCCCCCCCCGTCCGTCAAGAAAGGGTGGTTGACCCTGGTGCTTCGACCAACCACCGTCGCACCGAAACATTTATTTATTACTTGAGATATAAAATTCATTTTGGGTGGTTATAAAAAAAATAACCACGAAGACAAAGGCGCCTTAGCCTGCTAACCTATATTAAAAAAGTTCGGATTTGTGCATAATAAATAAATGTGCCGTGTACGCCACCCATAATTTTATAATCTTTACCTATACCTACTAGTTTTATTACATTATCCAAGGCTTCGAAGATATTATATAAAATTGCTAATTAATGTGATTAATTCTGTGTCAATTATCACTTTATCTAAATTGAGTAGACATTATAAATAATGGCTAGATAATATATATATAATATCCGGATTTATTACTTTGGCTGTAACATATGTATCCCATCATATTACTAAGGGAGTACGTGTTTATAGGACGTGTCAGTGCTTACCGTTGGCGATGGGGAACAATTATTTGATTTTTTACTATATCTGTATCGGAAACATTATTTATAAAGAACATTGCTTTAAAGTGTGTGTGATAATGCTTAATTAATGTTATGCATATGAAAACATTGCGTAACCACTTACCACGAAGCGGATATGGGATCTCCATCAGTACACACTCGACATATGTACAACACACAAGTCAAAAGTTTGAAAAATAAGTTCGCTATTCTAATGCGTAAACCTGAAATACAAAACAATTTATTAAATTACTTTCTTTGTTAAAGCTGGAAGTGAAAATTCTCTTTGTATAATGTAGAATTAAATTATATAGTATAATTTAGCTAAGGCGACGTTCATGGACTAATATTTATTTACCCTAGCTTTTCCTAAATCAGACTGGGACAAATTGGTTCTATGTGCGGGTTTGGATTTATAGCCAATAAATAGTTATATTACCGCTTTATATTGCCCTTAAACACAAATCAGTGTACCGCACCGGGATTTGCTTGTTACACTGGTCGTGCTTACACAGTGGCGTAACAAGTGATGTCGCCATCTTTTGAAATGTAAAGGTAAAACGTGTTTTAGGGTTCGGACACCTAAAAGTTTGTGTCATTGCAAAATCAGTAAAGGGATTTGTGGGATTCCCGGGGCACAAAGTATTACAGCAATTAAAAAAGAATGTAAGCAATCGTATTTGTAGAAACTGTGCCCGAATAAGCTAATTTTGATGCACCGAAATCACTACAAATGACTTCCGAGAATTCGTGCGGAATTCCCCGGATAAAAGCCACGCAATTTATTAAATATTCTATTGATCAGTGAAAAAATCACATGGATTTTTTTTTTTCATCTGGCCGTTTTAAATAATTCCCAGACAAATTCCCGGCATAAAAAGTAGCGCAGAGTTAAATTCAAAGGATAAGCTGTCTATCAGCGAAAACCGCATCGAAATCGGCCCTGTACTTTTACCGCAAATCCCGAACAAACAGACATAAAAAAATGCATCGTGTTCTTCATCGTTTTTATAAGTGTATTGATATTCCAGTGTTTTTTTTTATTAGGGTCAATGTGCAGAGAGAGTATTTTATGGATTTTGTAATATTATAGATTATGTATTATTACACATTATAACACATTATTTACCCATCTATCAGAAGACAGAATGGGAACAACACTTTTCATGACTCTTTTATTTATTGGAGGAGTTTAGCAGACAGGCAGACGGCCCACTTGATGGAAAGCGGTTACCATCGCCTATGGACGTTTGCAACACCAAAGGCGCTACAAATGCGCTGCTGCTCTCTTAAGGGAGACTGGAACCTGGTCACTAATGCCGGAACACAACTCAAGGTTGTTATGGCGACATACTTTAGACCAGGGGTGGTAGCCATCCAGTCGGGCAAATGCCCAACCACCTGGCTGTGGGTTGTTTTGTCGCCTCTTACGATAGGCCGCCCGGCCGCAGGAGATTGTATTCTTTCTCCGTTCCTGCACGGAAGGACTGACTTAGGAAGCTGTAATTTATCACCCATTAATTAAATATACGTACATTTTTATTCGAGTAAGATTGGAAACCCAAATATGTAACATCAGAGAATAGGATATAGTGACTAATAACAATCATATTCAGTCGGTCAAAGTTAATTGAGTATACGCAAATATACGTATCCCCGTTTTATAAATATATGTATCTACTAGATGATTCAAAAGAAGGCCAAAAATAAACAACTGTTAATTTTTTGTCCATACACGTATATATGTAACTGGACACTCGTTATACTCGTTATGCAAACGAGCTACAGTGCCCTCAAAGCGTTCAGATGCATAGTTATCTCGTTGTAGTAGTGTATAATAAAAATAACAACGGGCAACAATACAAAAGGAATAAAAAGCAATAACAGGACATTATTTACGAACTATAATTTCCGTTAAAATGTCGGATAGACAGTCTCGTCTCGAGTGGTTTCAATCAAGTCTCTCGTACTTGTTAGTTTAAATTGAATGTTTAAAACAATGTTTATGTTGTAGAACAGACTTGATAATATACACAGTTTAAGTACATCTTTTAAATTGTGTTTGAATTGTAGCAAAAAGTATCTGCAGGCGGAAATCGAAATAGTGGAATGGTGCAGATTGCATTCTCGTTGGTGATTAGAGTGTCGGTTCGTATTTACATTTTGCTCGTTGTTATTTAAATGAAACTATTAATGAGCCAACTTACTTGAACGTTGATTCTTAATAAAATATAATTGCAGTCTTTCTTTTAAAGTATTCTCGTTTACGTAATATTCCACACGAACTCTGTAACAAAATAAAAAGATATTTTAAATTTTGTTATCTACTTAACATAAAACATTAATTTTAAAAACGCATTACCAATGGTATCATACAAAAAAATATAATTAAGAAATAGGAATTACAATAGTTCAGCAAAAATATAACTCTGTAACAGCCTACTGTTCTAGAAGGCGGTGAAAGTTTTGTATCTATTGCGTTTTCTATCAAAAAAAATTAAGCGGGACTTTCAAAACATCTTATAATTTAAAATCTATAATATTCATTTCAAACATGCAGTGTCTGTCCATTGAAGCTATTAAAAAAAACTGTAATAGACTATATAAATGTCGGAGAACACGATGCAATTTTTTTAAATTTCTTGTCTGTCTGTCGGGTTGTCTGTTTGTTTGGGACTCACGTAAAAACTTCGAGGCCGATTTTGATCCGCTTTTCGCTGGGACACTTCTGGGACTGATATAAAATGGCTAGATTGAAAAAAAAATCCAATTACAATGCGAATTTTTCACTCATCCCTTAAGAGAGCAGCAGCGCATTTGTATTGATGGTAACCGCTTTCCATCAAGTGGGCCGTCTGCCTGTCTGCTGCACTCCTGCAATAAAAATAAATGATCGATACCAAATTTTATGTAATAAAATGTGTGATATTTTTTATCTTGGGAATTCCGCAGAAATTTTCTCTTTAGCTTCTTCCGACATAGTTTTTATTAAAGCGAAAGCTTACATTTTTTTTAAATGCTACGGATATCTTGTGTCCCGGGAATCCCGCGGGAATTGCAAGGCAAGCGTGGATGAAGTCGCGAACATATCCTAGTTTAAAATATTTTTAAAGAAATCTAATCAAAAGCAATTGTTGAAAGTCTAGTCGCTTACTATATCAAGACGCAAGAGAAAAAAGTGGCTTGTGGATACCTCTGCAAATGTAATTAGGATTAAGGGACGTATTCACAACTACTTTTTTACTGGGTGATTGTAGTTCTTAGTATTTTTCTTTAGACCCGGTATGACAGATAATTTATCCGTTTAAGGTTATTACAAGTAAATCCACAATTAAGCTTATTTCATGCAAGTAATTAATAATGAGTTTGAATTAAGAAAGTTTCTTTTAAAATGATTTAAAACTAACGGTAGACGTTGTCCTATCCAGAAAAAATATATAACCGGGTTCAATTGTTAATCTAAACCAGTGGTTCCCAAACTTATTTTATATACTGCCCACTTTGAGTTAAAAATATTTTTTAGTGCCCCCATTTTTTCACCTACTTAAAAACCACTATAACGTCAAATTAAATTAATTGATTATTGTGAGCTATATTAGCGGAGATTAAACATTCTAAACGAGACTTACTATAGCCCGCAAGAGTTAACTTGAGACCTAAGCGCAGTAGATAGTATACAACGGCGCTCAGGTCTCAAGTTAACTCTTATGGGCAACACCTGCCAATGAGAATGATTATTGAAATACAACTTTATAGTATTCAAACAAAGTATCTTTTCTTCAAAAAAAAACAAATGTGAAGGATGAATCTGATGCTGTTTAATAAGTTTGTTGATATCAGGTTCCCATTTACTCAAGAGCAGCCGCAAGTCGTTACGTGTGGTAACTTGCAAACGATTTCTCTTTTTAGTAAGCAGCGTTGCCACAGCACTAAATACACGTTCACATTTTTTTCCTGGGTCTCTTACCCCCCTTTAGGCCTGCAGCGCCCACAAGGGGGCGTTATCGCCCACTTTGGGAAAGGATGATCTAAACGATCTAAAGTACCACTCAAATACATAGAAAATTTCATCAAGATCCTGTAACCCGATTCCAGCGTCTAAAACCGGATCCAATTCTGCATTATGTAAACCGTCCAAAGACCCACTAAAACATTTTTTCAAAGCAGGAAGACATCTGCCAGGCTCGCTGGTTTGAAGATCTGCTTACTGTATCTGTCTCACGCACTTTTTATATTGAGATTTTTTGAAGCCAAACATTTTTACTAGTGCGTACTATTTTTCCAATATTTTATTACAATACAAACCTTTTCCTGACAATTGCAAAGATAAAAAAATTATTAGCAGCCGTTTAGGACTGATGCGTTTACTTTCAGTTGGCAAATAATTTTTATTTATATAGATTAGCAAAAGATCGTGGTTCGCAATTATTCAATATAAATTAATTAATAATGTTCATAAGTGAATTATACCAAAAGCCGGCACTAAATGCACAAAAATCGTAAGAAAGCATGCTCCAGATGCGAACGGTCTGAACACAACAGAATTTAACGCTAGAACGATAGATAGTGTTTAGAAATTTAACGGAACCTACGGAACTAATAAGTTACTGCTTATATATTAACTACTTATTCTTACTTCTTTAATAATTCAATCTTGATATTATTTATAAGTAGATAAATAATAAAGAAAATACATAAATAAATGTTTGTTCATTCCGCCTTTTTGGTCCTTCATATACTGAGATATTCCTAAAATACTATGATGTAGGTGTTATTATACTAAGTTTCCCGTCCTCGTTATCGGCCGGTTATGAGCACAAGAATTGTCTCTATATATATCTGTAATTTATTCGATCGAAAACTCCAGGAAGACTTATAATTATATTGTATGTATTATAAAGAAATATATAAATGTAAACATGTTACGAAACAGTTTCTTCCATGTTTTATTATTTGAATTCCATATTTAGCTGGATTTCATCTCCGGGCTTTGAGAAACTTTATGAATATCATTTTATACTTAAAACTATGAAGAGTGAACAACAAAAAAGCTACTGTAAGGGCTTATGCAGACGGTACCACGTCGCCTTATGTGGTGTACCTCGGATGCAACGTGGCTGCACCACGGCGCGTCAGGCTAGCGTCAGCGATGGGGGAGCTGGCAACGTTTGCAATACACAGAATAGCAACGTGGCGGCGTCTTTCCATTCTGTACACGGCCAGAACGCAAGGGTATGAAACTAAAAGCGTGATTGAAAGATTGCAAATAACTTTTTTACGAAGTTCTTCCAATCCATACAAAAGCAGTACGCAAATACTCGCGTATACTTTGTAGTAACATAGAAGTATATCTTGTTCCTAATGTAAAGCGCCAGTACGCATAGGGACTAATTTTATCCTACCTAATAAAGTTCAAATATAATTCCATATTTTACTGAATCAAAAAGCTACTCAGACTTTTAACACTCTTGTCAAGTGTAAGTAATTCAGTATAGTTAGGAACCAAGACGCGAGCATCCCCGATACAAACTATACACGATGAGTACGCAAAATTCTTGTATGCATTGTAATAACAGATTTTTAAAACAACATTACAATATATACGCGAGCAGTTTCCTATGGCTGCGTTCTGGCGTTGTATAAAATGTAAAGACGCAACGTGGCGACGACGCATCAGCGGCGCATCCGCGGTGCTGTCTACATAGGCGCTTACTAAAAGCATTTCTATAAAGCTTATTAGAAACACTCTGGACGCAAATATTTGGGAAACCTCGTTTCAAATTTACAAAATGTCCTCCCGCCCTCTGACTGGTTTGGCCAAGAATAGTTCAGTAGTTTTTGAAATACTTTTGCATTTATTACTCTTTTAAGGTCAGGTCGGGATTCTATTGCCAAATGACAAATACATTGAATATGAAAACTTGTACGGAACTTTTCATATTGCATAAAATGATCGTCAACTTAGCCGACTTTTGTTTAGTATGGTATGGTTATTTCAGAGATTTTTTATGTGACTAAGTTCCTATAAATTGTACTTATATACGTAAAATAAGCAGCACACTAACATTCAAGTACACTGAAAAAAATTATTTAGAGCGAATCAGACACGAATTTTCAAACTCGATTTTTTAAATTATAAAAGGTAACTTCATAGTCTCAGAGTGTCTTTAAAAACTGCGCAAGATTCTAACCTTTCATAATAATACCTACTACTTAATAGACCATTTTTTACTTTAACCGGTCTTCAAACATATTAAAGTGGGGATTTCCCAAGTAAAAAATTTTTTGTTCAAAAATTATTTTGGGCATAGTTATTTTGTCTTTATTTAAGTTGATTAATATTAGAAATTGAGGATAATTAACAAAAAATTGTTATAATCTTGTAGATAAACTAGGTATATTTATTATTATTATATGAATAGTGTAGTTTTAGGCAGACTTTTCGAGAAAATTATAACACTGTATAGGGTTGCACGTATAACCTTTTTCCATGAGTACTATGACTCAAATAAAGAATATAGCGTTCTCTTTCACACACCAACTGTGTTATTGGGCACCACAAAAGTATCTGTGACTTTACTTTTATGTTAAATCGTAGTTGTACAACTACGATTCAACAATTTTTATTTTTTATTTTTCTATTAAATTATTTAAAACAACCACCCATGCATGTAAACTAACTAATTTTTTCTTCTGAACGTCATTGTTCTACCCAAGATGTATATGTATGTATCTAAAGTGATTATAGTTAGTGCATAAAGTAGTCTTTGATATATGGGGTATATATCAATACTTACTTAACGGATTTTGTTCAAATAGATGTTCTTTGAAAGTATAAATTTGAAGCCTTAATAATTTTCTTAAAAATAATAGGTATAATATGATGATGATGATGGTATGATTTATAAGGTTATAAATCATTTATTTTTATTTTATTGCAGGAGTTCAGCAGACAGGCAGACGGCCCACTTGATAGACAGCGGTTACAATCGCCTATGGACATTTGCAACACCAAAGGTGCTACAAATGTGCTGCTGCTCTCTTAAGGGAGACTGGAACCTGTTCACTAATGCCGGAACACAACTCAATGTTGTTATGGCGACATACTTTAGACCAGGGGTGGTAGCCATCCAGACGGGCAAATGCCCTACCACCTGGCTGTGGGTTGTTTTTCGCCTCTTACGACAGGCCTCCCGGCCGCAGGAAATTGGATTCTTTCTCCGTTCCTGCACGGATAAAATAGGTACAACACACTTTTTATGAATGTGAAAATCTTTCAATCTATTTACTTAAATAAACGTAACATGTATGGCAGTCACTAAATTTATTTAAATATACCCAGCAGTTATTCATCAAAATGAATGTGACATACGGACGGAGGAATATAACGGTTATTTTTATGCCAAAATAGCTACTACGGATTCCTTATAGCAGAATTTTTAAAAATGGTTCTCTCATATCATTATTTGCGAACACTCAAAGCATTTGGTTATCATAATCCTCGCTTCCATTCACGGTTTTTTCAGGTCACTTAACAATACACCTACAGCTCTCGAATCCCGTTGAAACGTATGCTTTTATCTATTGGAAACAGTAAGGCTTAAAAACTGAAGTGTATTTTTCCGTACAGTATTGGAATTCATAACACTTCCATTCAATTTTTGTTGTGAATCCTGCTAATCCGCTTTGAACGAGGGCTTTGTGGGAATGGACTAAACCATTTCCCTGAAATAGTGAGGTTTATTTCAACAGAAGGACTTTTTTGTGCATAAATATCCTACATATATAGTATATAATACATAATTTATAAATCATAACTGATAAGACAAGTATACAATAAGAAATAGTTAAAATAAGCAATATATTAGCTCGGTTTTGGCTCCTGTCTTTTTCACTCATATTGAAATTCTTGTTCATTTTATGTTTTGTTGTAAAGAGGCAAATAGATAACCAAAAAAAAACAAGCTAACCACATAAAAGCATTAGGCAGATTGATGGTTAAGAAAACAATACTCCTCACTCTTTGTTAAACTGAAATTTGTAATTCTTCAATAGGAGAACTTATCATGTGGTTCGTATTCAGTCTCATAATGTAGCCCGTTTGATTCACAAAATAAAGACAAACTCACTTATATATATATATATATATATATATATATATATATATATATATATATACTATACTCATAAAATTTAAAGCTCAAAGGATACGTCGGCAGAAGTCTGAGAAAATGGCTGGTATCTACCTAAAGTATTTATTTGATTTACAGTTCCACATTGTTTCAGACACAGTGTACTACATTAAACGGCTTAGCCGTGAGCCGTTTGCGTGTTTCAATATGAGCAAGCTTTCATACACACCCATGGGGAAACAGGTGTCATTGTATACATGTATAGCTCTAATATATTATACTCGTATATTTGAATTACGTGGATGTCTGTAGGTATTATTTTTCATTTTGCACTGCTAGGGTGCAAAACATTGCTTCTAGAAAAACGCAACAAACTCGCTGTAATAACTTAAAAACCAATCTGTGGCCAAGTGATTGCTAAACCAAATCTTCTATAAAAATAAAAACAAAAACGAAGTGACGTTAGATGGTAACAATATCATTTCAAAAAGGCTGGATCCATTTACTTTGCTTCCTTAAGTGTTCGTAGTAGTCCTGCTTACGTTATGGGGTATAAAAAGATTGGAGGAGTCGTAGTAAAAATTGGAAAATTCGAGAAAACTGAACTTGTTTTTTCTATGATTGAAATTGATATCATTTATAATATTCTAGGGCTTTTGCATATACTCAATATATTGTAAAAAAATTAATTTAATTAAATTTAATTTTAACAATGAATATTCTTAATTTGTTTTAGGGTTTCGTAACAATTTTGCAAACCAAGAACTGGATCTTCATGTTTGTCCGTCCGTTCGTCCATCTGTTTGTTTGTTACAGTATTTTTTCGAAGCCTATTGGGTCATTAAAGAAAAAAAATCTTAGTAATACGTATATACCTAATCTAAATTACGGTACAATTTGCTGTATTGAATAAGGGAAAAATAAAGATCAGATAGAGGTGCCCTTCGTACACATAATTGAAGGTTAAATTTTTTCCTTTTTAATGGTATGGTATCGTCAGGCAGTTCTTGTGAAATTATTACGATGTTCGTTAATACCATTTGTATTGAATCAATAAGTAGCGAAATGTTATCTTCCAATGCTTTTTATGGGGTAGGTAAAATCAGAGGACAAAAATAATTGCCCTCTATTTATTGATACGCAATTTATTGTCTCTATGCGGGAATATTTTCTGGAATTAATCGCAAATTCAGACAAAGTCGAAAAATATAAATCTTTGTACGCGTTCTGGATCTAGTAACTGATTAGAGAATAAAGATAAAATGTAAATATGCACAAACGCGTAACAAATAAGTTACGCGTTTTTTCTATTCAAATACTTTAAACATGGTTTGCTATGCTATAATAACGACACTGACATTATTGGCAAGCATTATTAGGTAAAAAAATAATAAACAATACAATAAATTATGTTAAATACGTGCGTCATATCCATAAAAATAATGTTCAATTTTAGTGTGACGATTTACCTACTAATTATAATCAAAAAAATTACTTATTTAATTTCTGAATTAGACTAAAATAATTAAAAAATATGAAATCAAATACCTATTACGCCATTGCTAAAAATCATTGTTATGATCAAGATACCTTATGGATATCTTGATCATAACAATGTGAAAAGTTTATAATTCCGAATTTTCATGTCAATAATATTAATACTCTGCTGATTGAATAATATTGATATTCATGCAGTACGGTTTTAGTTCCTTTGCCTGACGTTTAGCAAAGTTGAGTAAAAACTTTGATTCTGATTTGATTATAATAGGTTGGCAATGGCAAAGGCATAATAGCAATGGCATAATGGCACAAAAGATTTTATAATTATTAATTATTTGGGTCATGTCATATATTTGCGTACTAATCCGAAAATTAAATAAGTAATTCGGTTTTTATCACATTTTGGTAAGTCATGCCACTAAAACTAAAATTTTCTATTGATATGTCGCACGTATTTAACGTGATTTATTGTATTGCTTATAATTTTTTTCTTAAATGATGGATTTCCGATGATTTTAGTGCCGTTTCTATACTGTACCATAGTTACAGTCTTTGAATTAAAAAAAACCGCAAATTTTCACGTTCCGCGTTTATGCACAATTAGCAGATAAAATATTAGATATTTTTATTCTCTGAAGCAGACAAAAGATTCAGGCCTACATGGTGGAAAATACATATATATCGATCGTGATTTGCAATATCAGGGCTGGTGCAAGCATGTTACCAGCCCCTAAGATGGCATAGCAGGGAGGAGAAATGTTCATCCTACCAAACACCGTGACCGGTTAATTCGAAATGATTTTATTTGTTTGTTATGGTGTAAAATTTTCTGTTGGCGTATTCTGAATGTACTTTTCTTGAAATTGAATATTCATGGCCACAATTGTCTAAGGCAATTGTTATTTTTATTTTGTTTAAACATTCCCAATAGCCTTGTCACAAATTCACAAAACGATTATAAAATTATTTTAATTCTGATAGGACAACGTCTGTCGGGTCAGCTAGTACATAAAAAAGCATATATGAATAATTTAGGTCATCTATAGATGCACTCGAGGGCACAAAATCGATTTCACGCTCGTAGACAAATATAATATTTACGTGGCGGCCTAACAATTCACATCCGTGGTAATGATGTCACTACTAGTGCAAAATACAAATTATACTATATATATACGGTCTTGCTATAATAGTATCTTTTTTTCTTTCACTTCTTCCCAATTATTTGGGGTCGGCACAATATCTCTTTTCCTTCCATACTCCTCTATTCTGACGTACGTCCGCTGTCACACCACAAATCATCTTATCATCCTTCACACAATCCATCCATCTTTTTTCTGGTCTACATTTACATTTGTACCCATCAATATTACAGTTTAACAATCTTTTTGTCACATGACTTTCATCCCTCCTCATTATGTGGCCATAATACCACCGTAATCTTCTTCCTCTCAATTTTTCAGTTACGGGTGCAACTTTCAAAGATCCCATTATGTACTCATTTCTCACCTTATTCATTCTTGTAACACTACAAATCCATTTCAACTTGCTATAATAATATATTGGCTAACAATATAACGTTTTTCTCTTCTTTTTAACCAACTTCGAAAAAAGGAGGAGGTTATCAATTCGTCGGGATCTTTTTTTTTTTGTTGCTTTTTTTATGTATGTTCGCCGATTACTCCGTCATTTATGATCCGATTTACGTGATTCTTTTTTTGTTCGACGCGGAATAGCTTCCAATTGGTCCCCTAAAAATTTTACATAGTTTGGCCCAGTAGTTTTCATTTTACGATCATTTTTTTGTTCCCGTTTCTTGGGACCTATATTTTTTAAGAAGCGCGGCATCATTTGTATGTCCACCCATACATAGCTAGACACTAAAAAGTAACAAATAAAAAATAAAAACTTCGTTTAAAAAAACCGACTTCAAAAACTAAAAAACTAAAATGTATAAAATAACTTATTTCTAAAGCTGTTAAATATTAATATATATTATCTAAAACATCTTGAAGTCGGTGCAAAGCAAAACATAAAAATTACTGTATTTTGAAAATTACTAAGCACCGACTTTAAGATGTTTTAGATAATATATATTAATATTTAATAGCTTTAGAAATAAGTTATTTTACACATTTTAGTTTTTTAGTTTTTGAAGTCGGTTTTTTTAAACGAAGTTTTTATTTTTTATATAAATATTATTTAAAGCCACCTCAGTCAAATTATATATCAAATTATTTGACAACAATGGATTCGTTAATGTCATATCGATGAATCTTAATCTATAATATTGTAAAATTGCAAACATTCCGTGTACATTAAAGTTATTAGAAAAAAAACAACTGGAATAGACCATATAAACGATGGAGAACACGAAGGATTATTTTTTTATTTCCTGTCGGTTTGTCTGTCTGTACATTTGTACATTCATTCTTAAATGCTACGGATACTTTGTGTCTCGGGAATCCCGCGGGAATTTCAAGTCAAGCGTGGATGAAGTCGCGGGCATATTCTAGTACATTACACGAATATCACTAATATATTACACGCAGTATGTTCCTACGCAGATATTAAATTTTCAGAATTAGCAACATATGTAATACAGCTTACATACCTACCTACCAACTCAGGCAAATACGCACGTAGTATCTACTTACATAGTTTCATTACGACTTATATGATCTATCCACATTTAGCTGGACATATCGAGACTTTACCGCTATTTTGTCGTAAGCGACATTACCTAAATATATTTTTGTTACAAAAGATATTTTAAACTGCTATTTTAATTTCAGACATTCAATTTGTGCTTCAGTAAAGAAAAGAAAGTCAGAAAGTCTTAAAACAAACTACCCTTTACAGAAATAAATCATTTTAGGTACAAATGTTGCTTACGATGAAATGGCGGTAATGACTCGATATAATACTTTTTAGTTACAAAGGTACTACAAAGGTTCGTTTTACTTTAGGGCAATGGATTATATATTCACCACGCTTGTTCGAGGCGGGTTGGTGGTTTACACACATATCGGTAATCTCAGATTGGGTTTCTCTCTGTTTTTTATTGTCAGTACCGAGTAATTAGAACAACATGCCTAAGCGGTAGATTCTTGTCTTACAATGAAAACCGTTACGATTAGATACAGGTGCTGTATTTACTTAGCTGTCACGAATTGTAGTCGCACTTATATACATATAAATTTTCCATCCCGAAGAAGGGATAGATTTATGTAAAAGTTATCCCAGAACGTAGGATAGGCTTTGTTTTGTGATGTCGTTTTCGTCATTTTGGTATTTTCGGTCATTTTAGTCATTTTTATAATTTTCGTCATTTTGTGCATTTTATGCATTTTGGTTATTTTTGCCGTTTTTGTAGTTTACAGATGATAGACGAGACTACACACAGGCTGGTACTTTTGTCGCAAAAATAAAACTAGAAGAGGTTGAAATAGTGCTTGACAGTTTGTATGAGAGACCAATCACTTCTCAAGTTTATAGAAATAAAAATTCATCAAAAAAATGCAATAGTGACTCGATCTGCCTATCTGCTAAGCTTTCACGTAACTAAAAAAAAAACAGTAAAAAAACTACTGGAGTACTGGAACGGTTTTGATGTAATTTTGTACATATTATGTACTTTTAATACCAAAGATGGACATAGATACTTTTCATCTCGAGAGATGGAATAGTTTGCGATATAAAATGAAGTGAATCTTCCGGAAGTAAATAGCACCATCATAAAAATTTAATACAATGTACCTGGTACAAAGGTACCTATATTTACGCTTGTTCTTTAAACAAGAGTCACATTAACCGGCATCGCAGCCGCGGGCAAAATTCTACTATTATAGATAAAACAGTACTTATTTTACATGATTTAATATAAGTTGGATTTTTACTAGCTACCCTAGAAACTAACATTCAAACATTAACGCATACATCTAATAGAATCGATTAATATTGATAAAAAATATCAGCTATTATATATTGAGTTAAACTTTATACCAACCGTTTAAAATATTCAAGACTTCATAAAATTTAAAAACTTCGTTTAAAAAAACCGACTCCAAAAACGAAAAAACTAAAATGTATAAAATAAGTTATTTCTTAAGCTATTATTATTAATATATATTATCTAAAACATCTTAAAGTCGGTGCTTAGTAATTTTCAAAATATAGTATTTTTTATGTTTTACTTTGCACCGACTTCAAGATGTTTTAGATAATATATAAATGTTTTTTTTTTGTTACTTTTTAGTGTCTAGCTATGAGTGGGCGGGCCTACGAAAGGTGCCGCGCGCCTTAAAAAATATAGTTTCCAACAAACGAAACGGAATTTTTTTTCGTAAAAGAAAAGTACTAGACCAAACTATGTTAAATTTTTAGTGGACCAAATGGCAACTATTCCGCATCGAACTAAAAAAGAATCACGAAAATCGGATCATAAATCTCGGCGTAATCGGTGTACATATGGAACGGAATGGATTTTTTTTCACAAAAAATGTTCATAAAAATATGAAAACTACTGGGCCAAAGTATATTAAATTTTTAGGCGACCAAATGGCAACTATTCCGCATCGAACTAAAAAAGAATCACGTAAATCGGATCATAAATCTCAGAGTAATCGGTGTACATATGGAATGGAGTGAAAATTATTTCCATGAAAAATGTTCATAAAATGAAAACTACTGGGCCAAACTATGTAAATTTTTTAGGGGACCAATTGGAAGCTATACCGCGTCGAACAAAGAAAGAATCACGTAAATCGGATCATAAATCACGGAGTTATCCGCGAACATACATAAAAAAAAGCAACACAAAAAAAAAGATCCCGACGAATTGAGAACCTCCTCCTTTTTTCGAAGTCGGTTAAAAAGTATTTTTAAATCATACTTATTTTTACAACATAGGGCTAGGTGAAGCAGCCACCGAGAGTTTTTTTGAATTTAGATTTAGAGCTTCCTGCCAACGGTAACCCAATCACAAAGCCAAAGGCTTTTTAGGACACGTCAATTACTGCATAGTATATTTGTAGGTAGTATATTCAATTTAGGCGCCACGTTAGACTACTGCAATCCATCAATTAATAGGCGAATACGATTAGTTTGTTACACGAAGCTCACAGTGCAGTCTGATAATAATATTTGTAAAGTTCTGAGCTTTTCATGTAATGTTAAACACTTCTAGATTTTGAAGCAAGAACTTTCAAAACGTACTAAATAAATCACAGGAATAAAATTATTTTTTTTGCTAGCTGAAATAAATTGCCCGTGATTATATAGTTTATTAAAATTTATAAATTTCTAAGTGTATGTATGTTCATGTCTCTTTAATTGCATTTTTGAAGTTCTACTTCTTTAGGCGCGTTAGGGAAAAATGATGAGAGTAAATTTTTACGATGCGCGCGCACACCGTCACACGAAAAACCTACACTATGAAGTTAGCTATAGTCAACCGACACCCTGAAGTTAGCTATAGTCAACCGACACCTTGAAGTTAGCTATGCTTTAGTCAACATTTTAGTTTTTCTATTGTTAGTGTCGTTTTTTATTAACCGACTTCGAAAAAAGGAGGAGGTTCTCAATTCGTCGGGATCTTTTTTTTTTGTTGCTTTTTTTTATGTATGTTCGCCGATAACTCCGTGATTTATGATCCGATTTACGTGATTCTTTTTTTGTTCGACGTGGAATAGCTTCCAATTGGTCCCCTAAAAATTTTACATAGTTTGGCCCAGTAGTTTTCATTTTATGAACATTTTTCATGGAAATAATTTTCACTCCGTTCCATATGTTCGCCGATAACTCCGTGATTTATGATCCGATTTACGTGATTCTTTTTTTGTTCGACGCGGAATAGCTGTCATGTAGTCCCCTAAAAATTTTACATAGTTTGGCCCAGTAGTTTTCATTTTACGAAAATTTTTTTGGTTCCCGCTTCTTGGGACCTATATTTTTTAAGAAGCGCGGCACCATTCGTGGGTCCACCCATACATAGCTAGACACTAAAAAGTAACAAATAAAATTTAAAAACTTCGTTTAAAAAAACCGACTTCAAAAACTAAAAAACTAAAATGTATAAAATAACTTATTTCTTAAGCTATTATTATTAATATATATTATCTAAAACATCTTGAAGTCGGTGCAAAGGAAAACATAAAAATTACTATATTTTGAAAATTACTAAGCACCGACTTTAAGATGTTTTAGATAATATATATTAATAATAATAGCTTTAGAAATAAGTTATTTTATACATTTTAGTTTTTTAGTTTTTGAAGTCGGTTTTTTTAAACGAAGTTTTTAAATTTTTCTTGTTAGGCCTTTTAGTGCGGAAAGGTTTTTCTAACTGTCGGAGGATCACCCCACGGCAATATAAAGTCTCGTTCGGGAAAAATGGGCAAGTGCGTAACACTACGCGTATAGGTCTGTGCTACGAGTAGGGGTTACGGTTAATGATTGGTTTCCTAAATTCGTGACCAGCAAACACCTGGCGTAGATATCAGTATGATTACTATATATTACTTGCATTAGCCCGTAACTTTGTCCATGTTAGACAGATAACAACGGAAACACTTGTTTTGCTAAATAAAAATTGAAAGGTTATTTTCAGCAGGGTAATGGATTTTTTAGTATGCCGTAAACGCATGAATCCCGGAAATTCGCGTAAAAACCGGGATAAGCAATGTTACTAAAAGCGTATACAACTACAACTGTTTTAGTAAAGATTTTATTGATCGATGAAAATTTCGCATTGGACTCATTTTTTCTCGACCTGGGCACTTTAAACCTCTCCCAACAAAAATTCCCGTAGGCTCCTTGGGATATAAAGTTTTATAGATTTTTAAGTCCGGGAATTTATTACCGATCAGCAAAAACTACACAAAAAATGTAAGAAACAAAAGACTACACTTTTATAATTTTACTAGGATATGCCCACGACTTGCCCGCGACGTAATTCCCGCGGGATTCCGGGGACACAAAGTACCGCAGCAATTAAAAACAAAGTAAGCTGTCGTTTTAGTGAAAACTGAGTCGGAATACACTAATTTTTATGCAGCCGAACGAACAATTTCGAAACGCACCCGGGAAAATTCCAAATTTCTCGGGATTCCAAAACATATGAAATACATAGTTTCAATGAAAATGTTGGGATATAAATAAAGATTATATCTTAAATATGTATTACTCCGCAAGTCTCATAATAAATGAATAGGAATATTTATATTCTACTAGCTTCTGCCCGCGACTTCGTCCGCGTGGATTTTTTTTTCATAAAAAGTATCCTATGTTACTTCTAATACCTCCAAGAATATGTGTACAAAGTTTCATGATGATCGGTTGAGTAGTTTTTGTGTGAAAGCGTAACAAACAAACTTACACTCACATAATATTAGATAGGATATTCTGTATCAACGACATCGCGTGCTTCGTATTTAATATGTGCTTAAATACGACGAACAAAATTGAGAATACGCATAGGCCGGTCAGGCAGAGATTAAAGGTAGATCAGGCAAGTTCTGTACATGACACTAAAGCCATGATAATATGGCACTAGTAGGTATAATTTACCATACATAACATACAAGTTTCGCTTGGATCGTTTGACATACAAAACTTTTTAATTTTGCGCTGATCCCATGAATATAAGTATACATAAAGGCATACGAATATAAACGTGAAACATATCACATTGTCATGGCACGTAGCGGTGGTCCAAAAAGCGCGTAGTCGTGGGCTTGGGCGCGGAGCGAACGCTCCGTTCGCAACCGGGATTTAACGCTCGTATGATGATGATGGTGTTCTATTCGCAGAAGAAAGCCATCGCCACACTTCCATGTATTGTAGGGTAGTGCCCAACAGTACAACATTGCGCTGACACGAGTAGGTTGAGAAACTATCTTATATATATTTTTTTAGCGCTCGCCATTAGCGAATCAGCGCATTTTTCCATTTTCCGTAGGTAAGAAGAATATTTCGCGAACCTTCAAGATTTGGAACGAGTTTTTTTGCATTTGTTCAGATTAGTTACTAAACTATGTTATAAAATTCCATATAGACACCGGAGATGAAAATTACTTTCTTTTATATTTAAAAACATGCTAGAGTTTCATTAAGATACCGAATCGAAGTTTACATAGATTTACAATAAATAGTACAATAGTTTTAACGAAAACTTACACAGATTTCAACAACTAATCAAACTTACTTTGTACGGCCTTGGACTTTCTGTAGCGTAATTTCAAATTACTCATTCGCATACACTATGTTTCAAACTGGACGACACTCGAGAACACTGGTCTACGTTGTTACTAGGCTTAAATTAATTACTTTGTAGGTAGTAACTTTTATATATTTTTGTCGAGGGTTTTTGAATGTACTGAATTCCACAGAAACTATTCCACGTATCGGAATAGTATTGTGGCGAATGATGGTGGAACCATCTAGTTAGTTTTAAAACTTTTAGAAAAAACTAGAACATTCTAGGAGGAAAAGACAAGGACTGATATATTTAGAAAGGGATAGACGATGAACGAAAGCCAGAGATAGATAAATGTTAGAAAGGGATAGATATATAAACGAAAGTTCCCGAACAGAAGGTTCGGGAAGGAAGAGACAGAGATAGATAGATGGGTTCTAGAAAATTCTTCCGGGTATATAAACGGCGTAAGGCGCGCCTACCGGAAAGTTTAAGAGTTGAGTTCAGTTCAAGACAGTCAAGCGAGAAGTGCGATACGAAAGAGATGGAAGAAGAGTTTAATAGAAGACACTGACGAGTTTAGTGGTCGGTTAAGTGAAGGAGGAGTGTAGCGTAGCTCGAGAGACGAACCAGAAGCGAACTACACTCGGCAATATCGGAGGTGAGCACTGCGGAACCAGGAAGTGGTCTAAGCAATATCGGCGACGGTATTGTAAGCGAGACACCTTGTCGTCGGGACTGTGCATCGTTAGTTGTACGTATAGGGGCAACCCTGCAGAGAGGTATTGCGTGCGGCTGAGTAAGTCAATAAAAGTGTTTAGTTAAAAACTGGTGTTTTCTTCCAATCCATAAGAGCGTACACACGCTCGCACGTAACAGTATTAATAAGTACCCTATATTTATTCTTTTTAACGACAGCGCGGTAGTTGATATTGAAGGTGGTGTAACAGATAGGTGCATAATTTATGGGTCATCTCTGTCGTGATATAAACTCGAGAAAGTTAACAGGACTGTATACATATTAGGCTGTCAAAGGAAGACCTGCTAAGGTCGGCCGTCTTTGGCCTAGAGATCCTATGTCCTGTCATCGGTCCGCTAAACTTAATATTTAATATCTGGTACCTGGAAGATGGGCATCAAGGTGGCAATGCGGTACCAGTATTCCCAGACCCAAGTATTTCGATTTCTAAATCGAATGAGAGATTAAGAATTAAATATTTCAAAGTGTATTTTTTTAACTGGATATTTTGAATCGCTTTTGTTGTCACTCCCTGTATAGGTACTGGATAAAGATTCTCTTCGCTTGCTTGAAATCCCTATTCCAGCCGAGGTCATATTGCCTAATTATCTGCCTGACAATTAGCCAAGTGTGATCAATCTGGCTTTAAGCGTTTTGATATTTTTTCTCAAACTACATATTATTTTGTCTCTGCATACCAAAATCTAGAAACGCTAAGTGGGATTTACTTGATTGTACCGTTTGCTGTTAAGACGCTTGAGTCGTAGGGTTCTCCGTGTACCTTAGTCAGCCTTCTTTCTGGACACTATTCATAGATGACGATGCCCTCGACTTGATAGAATATTAACGGATTATGGGCAAAATACAATATACCCACATTCATTAATTAGGATTAGATACCTATAACTTAGTTGATAAAACATAAAATATGGGAAATTTTCTCTAGATTAATTTTGTACTTATTTTTTTTATTGTTACATGAGTCGTAAATAAGATATTGACAAAAACTGCTATTAGCCATCTTTTTCCCAATATGGCGACGCTAGCAGCAACTATACGAGGTGGAAAAATTTACATTCGCAAACAGTACATCGAAATCTATAAAATTATCTATTTTCAATACTCCCCGAAAACTTGACAGGTAAACCTACCAAATGATCGTACTAATGGTTGTACGGTGTTATGAGAATGGATAAGACAAGAAACGAGTGCACAAGTTATAAATCTCACCACTGACCGAGTAGGTGACGGTAAGAGAATGAAAGTGGTATAGATAATTATATAACGACGCGGGCGGAAATTCAAGTGACAACAAATTGATAAACTGAATAAGGCCAGGTATAAGAGTAAAGGTATGCCAAAAAACAGGCAGGTGGATGGACGGATTTGTTGTGTGACAGAGGACGTATACCAGAATACAATAATGTGGAATGAACGTACACCTGCGCCGATCCCAATTTAATGATAAACGGTGAAAGAAGAAAAGTAGTTATTAGTGTTAATCTCAAGGATGTATATAATATTGAACAAGAGAGAGTGTAGCGGTTTGACCACAGATACAGTTAAAAGTTGAGAGCGAGTAAGATTGCTCCCAGTTTGACTGTAGTATGCGTTTGCATTTTTGCAAGCATTTGTATTGTCCATTGTAAGGGGGGCCAGCGCACAATAATTAAGTATTTGCACACGTAACATAAATGTAGTATATAAGACTGTAATTTTGTTAAACGACGACAATAAAGACATCATTCAAATTGAAACAATGTAGTTTTAATACTACTACAACCTCAGACTTCGAGCAGCCACCACGCATACCACAGACAGATGTTCAGAAGAAGGCGTTGAAATGTAGTATTTAAAGCTTTTACCTACAACTTTATACCGGCAGCCCGTGGGCGGTGTTTCGGCTGAAGTTCATCACTATCCTATATATCATCCAAAAATTCTTTTAGAATGCTGTTATGGTTTTCACGTTCAATTTCAATTATTGATGATAAAAACGGTTGTACCACTAATGTTCGCTATTCGTCGGAGTAGGAACAGTATTTTGACTATATGGGATATATAGTTCTATTATAATGAAGAATTACTCGTAAATCAGTGTACTCATTAAATAACAATATACTAGCATCATTACTAAACATATTTTTATTAATGGGACTATGTTGTCCATTGACAGAAAGTCTGATTGATGTGCTCAACAAGTTGCGTCTAACAGTTTCATGTACGAAATATTACTGTCCGGCTCCATTGATCCGTCATATCATATTATTTACTTATCTTTCTTAGAGAATACATAATGTGAAAATAATTTAACAAAAGGGAAACGGTAGATCGGTACATTTTATACCTTCACTAGTATATTCCTTGAGCTCTAGTATAAGCAATGAGGCATCATGACTCGTGTATTTTATAAAATAAATTTCGAATTCTAGATACGTCACAGGGACGCGAACTTGTTCAGATTGAGACCTACTTAATTACTCCCAGAGTCTATGCGATGGTCTTATATTATTAAAAGTAATAAAATTAAAATCTAAAAGATCTTTATTTACATCAAAATTACCATACATTCCGCCTTAAGATTGAAACGGTTTGTAGTTGCTAAATAACGGAGATAATTACAATAAATAAATCTACAGTGGGATCGAATTTACACAATGAATTTAAAATAAGAAACAAGTCACGGGGCTTCTGAGCAGCAGATGCCAGAAATACAACTTATAGAATATTTATCTGTTGGTTTGTCTGTTAAAGCATGTCATGAAAACTACTAAACTTATTTAAATGAAACTGAAAAAAGAGCTTTCTTATATCCCAGGTTAACACTTAGAATGCTTTTTGTCCCGATAAATGACGACGTTTCCGTGGGAACGAATACAACCAAAAACGATGGTGGTGCGGTAGTACATTTTTTTTATTACTGCCGTTGCAATTCGCTAACAAATATGTCATAGATATGGCTACGCGAACAAAGTTCAGCTGGCACGGCCTATTGCTTATATAAAAATCTAATCAAATAAATAAAAAGAAAAACATGCGGTAAATTAATTTTCTTAAATGGAAAATATGTTTAAATGTTCGCCACGATTATTGGCATACATAAATATTTGCATACAGAAAATAATAATTATTTTTGTGCCATCATTTTGTCATAACTCTTAAATTGATGTATAGGGATATATATATATATATATATATATATATATATATATATAACAATTCTGTTTAGTTTAGAAAGATAAACTGTGTATCCTTCTTGTATCTTTAGTATAAAACATTGATCTTAAAAGGAACGTAATAGAACTATGAAAAATGAACAAAGTCACGAATAAAGGCTCGTTATAATATGGTTTAGTCAGATGAACGTGCAGTTCAAAACTAGTTTAAGTTTGAAACGATTACTATTTCAAACTTCCAATGTTTATGAAGAATAAAAGAAAAGTTGAACTCAAGCAAAGATTGCTACAATGTTATTCTATTTTGTAACCCTTTGACTATATGAAAGTGGCTTTTCATTTTCCTCTTTATGATGAGAAAATAGCGTTTTTAGAGCGCCACAGCAATTTTGTTAGCTACAGAATATTTATAAAATTGTTATGTTCGTCTTTTCAACTATAAATATAATATGTAGTTTAAATATTCGTAGCTTCCATAAGATACTGTAATTGATGTTAGAGATAAATTTGCATATATTTAGATTTCAGGAAACGTCTTATGCCGTGCACGGATTTGCGAAATGTATCATGCAATGTAACAGAATTCCCATAGCGTGGACGGCTTGCGCGCACGAACCGTGCTCACTACGCGCACGTACAGAGCATTTAAACTCTCCATATATTCAATGTACTCTTTGATTTAAACACATGCGCGTCGCGATCCGCCATTTGTCGGTTTTTTGCCGAACACAAAGGGGCGCGCAGAGTGTACGGAGCGCCAGTGTGGACGGGTTGTGTATATCTGTACTGCGGAACGCGGAACGCGCGCGTGCCGGAAACAGATGCGAGCACGTAGGTGTACATGCTCGGTTAGTGCTTAGTGCGCGCCCTGCGTCCACACTTGTGAAATGCTCTTTTTATGTTACATTGCATGCTATATTTCGCAAATCTGTACACGGTATTATAATATCCCAGACATAAACGAAGACTGTCTTTCATGACCTGAACATTATATATTAGATAGATAGATAGATAACACTTTATTGCTCACCAAATATACAATTTCAAAATATACAATAACAATATTGTCAACGTAGAAACAAAAGGCGGCCTTATCGCTGATAGCAATCTTTTTCAGGCAACCTAACTTAAGGAATAACTTAATCTAATCTGGCGATGTAGGTGGTGTAAATCATTAAATATCAAATATCATAAATAAACATACTTAAACTACATAACTTATATATATATATATATATATATATATATATATATATATATATATCGTATATGCTAATAGAGGCTGGCGCTGATGCATGAAACCTCCGTGTTACACATGTCAAATCCTAAACTATACCAAATAGCCAAATAGCCAATAAATTACTCAAGGTGCCTTGGGGCTGAATTTGAGAAAAAACTATACTGTATTTATGCATCAAATCATAGTGTGGCTGGTAAGGATCAATTTCTATAAATCAACACTACTGTATCTTATTTTATTTATTTTCTATTGCAGGAGTTCAGCAGACAGGCAGACGGCCCACTTGATGGAAAGCGGTTACCATCGCCTATGGATGTAACACCAAAGGTGCTACAAATGCGCTGCTGCTCTCTTAAGGTAGACTGGAATCCGGTCACTAATGCCGGAAGACAACTCGAGGTTGTTATGGCGACATACTTTAGACCAGGGGTGGTAGCCATCCAGTCGGGCAAATGCCCTACCACCTGGCACTTACACTACTTTCAAACAAAATCGATTTTAACAAGATTCGACGAATATTTTTTGTAACATGGAGTATTTAAAATAAAAACGTTTACACGAGTAACTGAAAAGCTAAAAATAGTATTTTCTACTCAGTCGGTGCAAAGAAAAACAAAAATATTACTATGTTATGCAATTTTTTTGATTTTTCTTTACGTTTTACTTGACACGAACTTTAAGATGTAGAAACTATTTATTTCTCGCTTTTTAGTTACTTTTGCAATAGGTTTTGTTTTTATTATATTGGGATCGGGATATCTGGGATCCCTCATTAAGTCCTGGCTTGTCAACGGGACCATCTCAGTAGTATATATACACTTTCGAAAAAAAATTAAAATCGGCCCACAATTGACGCAGAAATCGCATAACAAACACACGAAAAAACATATAGTCCAATTGAGAACTTCATCCTTTTAGAAGTCGGTTGAAAACATTTCTTAAGGTTCCCTAGTCAAAGCTACTTTACTAAGGACCTACATTTCAAGGCCTACAATACAAGACCGTTTGGAAAAGTTTCTAGACAACTTGAGAAGTAAAAATATATTATATTATTACTATTGAACGTATGTAACTATTTCAAGGATAAAAGGGTCCTATATCCAACTGTAAGCACCCCTGTTACAGAAAGTAAATAAACCAAATGCCCTGACAATCTATACCTACATATATAACTAGCAACAGCGGTGCTCTATGAAGGCTCGCGAAGCTTTCTTCTTAGTAATATTTTTTAAGGTAGATCACAAAAAAAATTGTGCAGTTCAAACGTAGTAGGAGTGGAATAAATTATGTCAAGGAGTAAGAGTTAGAGTAAGAAGTAGTAAGAGTTTCTAAATTTCGTGACGTCACATTTCATATATTATATCATTATAAAAGCTTTAAAACACGAAATTTGAAATACATACATACATACATACATAAAATCACGCCTGTTTCCCATGGGGGTAGGCAGAGACTATGGATCTCCACTTGCGACGATCCTGACAAACAACTTTCGCTTCACCTACTTTCATATTAACGAAAAACTTCAAAACATTTCTAACTTTATCTGTACGAGTATAGTGTTTAAATGATTAAATATAATATATTTTATCTCATTCTCTCACAGGCTTAGTACTATAGATTTATGTGTTGATCTCTTTTTAATGTCGCTTTTTCGTTTCATCGAGTTTTAAATCATAGATCGTAGAATCGTTGATTCTAAAGAAATTTCACTTCAAAACTCTTTTAATGTATGAATTATTAATAGGGGCTTCTTAGTTCTTAGTAAGAAATTCATAGAACAAATTATTTTCAATCATTATGTATTATGTTATCGAAACAAAATCCTACACACAATAGAATTCCAATGAATAAAAATTGTTATATCTTCTTTTTTTTGTGTATAAAATAATATTTTCATGATAGTTAACTACATACACACTACTTAAAACATTTAGAAATATATTGAAATTACCATGTCAAAGCCTAAATCTGATAGTTTTTCAGGAAGGTGTACCTACCACAAAAATGCATAGATTGTGGGATAGCCTTAGATTACTGATTACTTGACCTCACTAACTGGCATATCAACGCGCAGTCCAAACTACTGGGGTTTGGACCATGTAATTTGTCACGAGATTTCTTTCTATACTATAGGCGTGCATTAAGAAAGGATATTCAATAATTCAACCCTGAAGGGATGAAAATTTATGCGAACGAAGCTGCAAGCAACAGATAGTATGCTTATAAGCTAATGGTTGTGAAAATGGAAGAGATAATAGTAAAAAATTATTTAGATCACTTAATATTGATAAAATTTTACTTTCTACGGTAAAGCGTTCGGTATGCTTTTGTAAGGTTCCCTGGGTAAGTCTCTAACGAAAATTAGCTTGGATTAAGTATACTGAATAGATTTCGAGATATGGGATATTTTTGTCATAGGTTTTATAACGGTTCCGTACCCAAGTAAATATATAGGACATGGATGCTAGTAAGAAACTCACTATATCGCCCTGAGAGGCACTTTGCCAGTTTTTTAAATATCTAAACGATGGAGTCTTTTCATTACATTATTTGGTAATTTTTTTGAAAATTATATACAAGATGAATTTAACTGACACCAATTGTTGTGGGATAAATAACTATTACTTATTATATAATATAATTATTATGTTTCTTTACTAGGATATACCCACGACTTCGTCCACGCTTGGCTTGAAATTCCAGTTGGATTGCTGGTACACAAAGTAGCGCAGCATTTAAAAAAGAATGTATGCTATCTTTTTAGTGGAAAATCTGTCGGAATAAGCTAAATTTTATGGATCTGCACAACATCAAACCGCTCCCGGAAAATTGACACATTTTATTACATTAAATTTGCTACGGATCAGTAAAAAAATCACATTTGAATTCGGCCATGTTAAATAATTGGGAGTAATTTTACATGATAAAAGGTAGCGCAGAGTTAGTCTAAGAATTAGCTGTCGATCATCGAAAACCGCATCGGCTCAGTAGTTTGTACGTGAATCCCGAACGAACACACAAACAGAAAGACCGACAAACAGACAAGAAACAAAAATTGCATTGTGTTCTCCGTCGTTTATAAAGGCTTTAATGTACAGACATGTCAAGTTTAAGACTTCATAATATTGTACTTAGAATACAAACATGGAGCGTAATCTTGTTAAACCTGTGAGAAAATTATTTCCATTCCGATGCGCGGAATACTGCCTTTTATATATGTGACAGTTCACTTAACATGATGTTACTGTATAATAAATGTCATAAAATATACAAACGTGAAAGTGCTTGTTTAGATATTCATAAATTTGATATTTTTGTGCTTGAAACACCGGCGATGAGATTACATAGGAGACTCTTTCCCGAAATTACTTGGAACCCCATGGGACACAATTCAAGGGTTACACGACAGAAGCTGTGTAGAGATTTTTAATAACTATTTTAGTATGTACTGTAACTCTTTAAAGAGCCTTATGTTCGCCTAAACACTCATACTAATGTTTAGAAGCATGGTGCTTTAGACAATCGATCAACAAGGGCCCTTGACCCATAACAGAAAACAGTTTAACCAGTACTATTTAGCATCGAGGAACTATAAGTGGTATGTAGAACAAGGAGTATGAGGAAAAGCTAGACTGCATTTTCTATCATATTCTATAGTCGTACTCGTAATAGCTTAGTGGCTAAGGCAAAGACTCTTTCTAATGGCCTAAAATTAAGTCCTGACCGAAATCAATACACCGCTTTTTGAAGTAGACGATATAAGAATAATGAATAGAGATTGTCACTCTCTGTCATTTGCGTCTCTCTGCGTATTTTACCGCCTGTACAACGGGGAGTGTTCCGAGGAACTGTTTGATCTGGTGCCAACGCCTCACTTTTACAAACGTACCGTTCGCCAGCGACGGGATATTCACCCTCATTTCCTTGAGCAACATCATCCCATCGCGGTTTTCCCTTTGCGCTATGACATGGGGTTCTTTAAGAAGGGCGTCATAAAATTTCTTAGAGATCGGCAACGCGTTGGCGACACCTCTGGTGTTGCAAACGTTCATAGGTGACGGTAACCATTTTTATCAGGTGGGCCGCCTGCCTGTTTGCCTGCTTTAGCGTATAAAAATCTCTTGAAACCATTAGGAAATTTATTGTTGCTTTTTATTGTATCCTTATCTCGACCACACACTATAAGTCCGCTTAGGCAATTTCTATGACGCAATGTGCATATTTTTACAAATATTCACGTTGTTGGTGAAAGAAAAGTTATCTGTACATCAATATGTAAAATCCACCAATCCGGCTTGAATAAGCGAAGCCGATTTACCACCCGCTTCATTATGAATTGGGGAGGCCTGGGCCGGAATTAAATGGGGTTTTTTAACAAATTTTAAAATATGTACGAGTAACTATATGTCGTTTAAGACTGCGTACTAAATAATTGTTTCGGGCTCTTGTCCTTGCTTGTTTTTGTTTGGGCTTGCATGGAATCGTGACACGGACTCTTTCAACATTTTAATCTAACTTTGACGCCACACTGACCATTGAATGCACAAGTATTTTCCCCGACAGCGTAAGACTATTAATTACTCTACTACTACTAATCATTATATTGATACGTGTAGCAAAAACTTTGTACCCCTTTTTACGACAATTGCGCGGACGGAGGTGTATGAAATTTCGCACACATAGTTTATATAGAGGAGTGCAGAATGCTAATATTAAAAGAAAAATTAAGCATAAAAGATACATTAAGGTTGGTGTGCACCGAAATTTAACCGACGGTTAACCAAAAACGATCACTGTTTTCCATACATTTTTGGCGATTATTTTATTTTAACCATCGGTTAAAAGTCGATGCACACCAGCCTAAATCAATAAAAGAACACTACAAATACTACCATGTATTTGACACACACACCCATATATACTCTTTGCTTTATTGTTAAAGACAAAGTAACAGTGTAGCCTTGGCGAAATTTATGATTGTAGAAGTATAGTCTTTGACAACAGAACCTTAATAATGTTCAAATTTATAATTTAAATTAATTATGGTTGAATTTCGACCACTGGGCGACCACTAGTTTTAAAATATTATTATAAACTTTAAAGTTGCAGTTAGTGATATCCTTTAATGACCAAAAAGGCCAAAATGACTGAATAGGCCAAAATGACAGAATATGGAAAAACGACCAAATAGGCCAAAATGACCAAAAAGACCAAAATGACCAAATAGGCCAAAATGACCAAAAAGGCCAAAATGACCAAAAAGGCCAAAATGATCAAAAAGGCCAAAATGACCAAATAGGCCAAAATGATCAAAAAGGCCAAAATAACCATATAGGCCACAATGACCAAAAAGGCCAAAAAGGCCAAAATGACCAAAAAGGCCAAAATGACCAAATAGGCCAAAATAACCAAAAAGGCCAAAATGACCATAAAGGCCAAAATGACCGAATAGGCCATAATGACAATATGCAAAAACGACCAAAAAGGCTAAAATGACCAAATAGGCCAAAATGACCAAATAGGCCAAAATGACCAAATAGGCCAAAATGACCAAATAGGCCAAAATGACCAAATAGGCCAAAATGGCCAAATAGGCCAAAATGACCAATTAGGCCAAAATGGCCAAAAGGACCAAATTGGCCAAAATGACCAAATAGGCCAAAATTACCAAATAGGCCAAATTGGCCAAATAGGCCAAAATGACCAAATAGGCCAAAATGACCAAAAAGGCCAAAATTACCGAAAAGGCCAAAATGAAAATTATCCCTTGTCCACCCTCAGTATTTAATTTACATACGTTTTCAAATTCGGTAATTTCAGCCAAATCGGCCCATTAGTTCTTCCGTAAAAGCATAACATACAGAAAGACAAATATATTTTTATCCCGGAAGATAGTTTCCGGGATAAAAATAACTTTTCCACTTTTCGGGATAAAAAGTATCCTATGTTCATTCTCGGTATCGAACACATATATATACTGAGTTTCAGCCAAATCGGTCCAGTAGTTTTTACGTGAAAACGGAACAGACAGACAGACAGACAGAGTTACTTTCGCATTTATAATATTAATAAGGATTTAATATGTTAATAGAAATATCATATGTTTTGTCTTTACATAGAATATGATCTTTTTATTTCTTTATCAATGCTTTAATCGTTTTATTGAATTTTGAGTAACCTTGGATAATAAATCAGTAGGGGTAAATACTGTTCTTTTATCTTATTAATTATTAGTAGAATGTTGACATTACTTGTAAGTAGATTTAATCAGTAGTAAGGCAAATGAATTTATAGTAAGAGTGTATAATTGTTTTAGAATAGCACTCCATTAATGACCCGCTGCTGGGATCGGGCGTCCCCATTTTTAGGTGGAGGAACGGATAGTAAATCCGCCGCCACTCTTTTCTAAGGTGCATTGGTGATTTTTACACGTTGGTTATCTTAATGTGCAGCTATCATCACGATGTTTTTTTTACTGTTAATAATTAATAACAATACGTAGGCAATTTCCAATGACATGCATGCTTTGGGCCGGAATTCTACTACGTCATTAGAAACAAGATTTTGAGACGATAGATGCAGAATTTTGAATGTATCGTATGGAGTCGTAGGATTCTTCGAGGAAGCTTTACCTAGTACCTACATAAAATGTTAGGTATGTATTTTCTTTACCTTGGTATATTGTCATAGCTGTCCGCACCATTCAGACAATTATAGGAACTGTATCTACTGGCGCCTGTCATGTCAAATGACACTCTCCTGTCGGATCTAATGGTGTCTTCTGATAGCGTCACTTTTGATTCCTGGCGGCCTTCCAGCTTGTATCACTTACTTATCGCTCACTTCACAACTTTGGCTCGTACTTCAGTACGAGATCTCAAGCACTTAGGTTGAATTCTAAATGTTTGGCCAATATTCCCGATGTAATCCAATTCAATGTAGTATAAGCGTTCGCAACTGATGTTGCACTATAAATTCGGTAAGCTCTTCGTTATTAATTGAAAACGCACTAGACAGACAAAGACAAAATCACGTGTTAGATGTTTATAATAATACGTGCTGCAAGACATATATATATATATATATATATATATATATATATATATAATAGGTTGTGTCTAGAGTGAGTGTACAATGTTGTCAATGTATTATTACATCACATTCGCACGTCAGAACATTTGATGGCATGTCGACGCACGGTTATTTTGTTCATATACAATTAATTATTAATTTACTTGAAAGCTTCAAAGTGAATTTGTGACATAGTTAATGTAACCAGTACAATAAACTGAAAATAAGTAAATCTTTGAATACTTCCTATTTTCCTACCTATGTATAATATACAATATGCAATACAAATTATCTAGATTATATTTCATTTAATTTGTATTAAGTTATCAAAGCATTCAACAATACTTAACAAATCATTGGGGTGATTTCTACTACAAACAGTTATAGTATTTAAACATAGTAAACAAATTTGCACAAAGAAAAGTAAACATCTAAATGTTATCACCATGCAACAATAAAGCTCAACACCATCACAATAGGTATTTTAATTTTGAAATTTATTAAAATAAACTAATATTACATCACACGCGGTGTAATAGTGTAAAATTATTGGAGTGTGTTGATGTTTGTCAGTTTCAACTCTGTAAAGGGATATTTTGCAAAACTCGTGTGACTACTGGTTTTTGTCAAAGTACATTGTTGTGTGTAAATTATTTCGCGAGAGCACCGATACGAGCGCGTCACCGCTCGACTGGTCTAGTCGAGAGTTCGAGACGAAAGCTCACCGAAACGTCCAGCAACTACCGAGTCACACCGACGAGTCAGCCGGGGCGTCGATCGCGCGGGCTTTAAAAGCGGTGGAAAACCTAGGGCGGGTTTCGGGTGGGCGCGTATAGCTGAAAGTCCACTGATTGCCTACAAATACTACTAAATCGAGTCGAGTCGAGTCGAATTTCTACATTCATTTAATTTTTTTATATGCATGTTATGCTATTTCTCCTTTAATTATGGACTTATTTTCAAATTGTTTTTTTTATTCGAAAGAGTGCAGAGAAAGAGTATACTCCCGAAATGGTCCTGTAGTCGCTAAGTCAAGATCTGATGAGTGATTTCCAGGGAATTCGAGAGAAACTCTCGAAAATTGTTAACCGACTTCCTTGTTACACGATATGTCCGTCAATTATGTGTGATTAAAAAAAAAACAAAGATTATATTCTTGAGATAGCCCCATCGTCTCCAAGTAAGGATCTAATCAGTGACTCCTAGGAAAATCGAGAGTAACCCTCATTAAAAAACGGCGAGTGCCTACTATCTTCGAAAAAAAGCTTGCGTACGGGTGCCAGTATTAAAATTTCTACAGGCACTAACACTAACTAACATAAAAATTACTGTATTTTGCAAATTTGTTGTTTTTTATGTTTTCATTGGCACTGACTTTAAGATGTTGTAGAAAGAAGTCTGTTAAATATTTATTTATTGATTTTGAGTTTGAAGTCGTTTTTATTGGTTTATGTCTTACCTAGGCTAAGTTAGGTAGGTTTTGTTTTTGTTAAAATAAAAATTCTACTTTTTGTTTCTTGAATAGCTTTAGAAATAATATTACTATCGCCTGTAGAAATTGTATTACTGGCACAGGTATACATGTTTTGCCTTTCGAAGAGTGTAAGCACTTGTAGCTCTTCAACAAGGGTTACTCTCGATTTCCCTGGTATCCTTCATCACATCCTGACATAATGACAATAAGACCGCCTCGGTAGTATACTCTTTCGAAAAGCAAAGAAAGAAAAAATATGAATTTCGGTCCACAATTGACGGAGAAATCGCGTAATAAACATGGAAAAAAACATACAGTCGAGCTATAAAAAAATGGAATAGACTATAGGTATAACCGATGGGACATTAGGCAATTTTTTTAGTTTTCTTGTCTGTTTGTTCGGGATTAACGTAAAAACTATTGGGACGATTTTGATGCGGTGTCACTGATCGACAGCAAATTTTTCGAATTAATTTTTTATCCCGGGAATCCCTTCGGGATTTTCTCTGGGATAATTGAAATTGGCCAGATTGAAAATTATATCAAATTCCGATGCGAATTTTTCATTGATCGGTGTCAATTTTTATAATATAAATCTAACAAATATATAGATATATACATACAGATAGATATACTACGAGTACAGATAGATGTTTCAGTAGTTTGCAGTGATGCAATCAAATGTTTTCAAAATGAACAAACGCAACTTAGCCGGGCTTTTATTTGTAACTCGCACTTATATGACGAATGTTTTCACGCGTCGTCGGAAATTTTATATGTTACAAAAGGACAAAGGGAAACGGGAACTCTTTTTCGACTGTTTTAGTACCCTTCCAAAAGCTTTTTTAATCAAACTCTTTCAAAGCTTTTTTAAAAGTATGTGCTTCGCTATAGCAGCCCAAAATGGATTTTTTATTATAGCTCAAACATGAGACTGGTATTGTTTTATTTATAAACAAGAAAAATAACTGTAATATTTGAAAAGTATTGCAATGCTTAAAATGAAGTCTGCGACTTACCCTGTTTCAGTACCCTTTTTTTGTCAACGCTGGGGGAATGCCTTTGCGCATATCCTCAGGCCCCGGTGGATGCCCCTAAGGGGTATGTGGGGCTCCCAGCTGCTGGTGGTGCACATAAGGTTCAAAGTTAGAGCTTGCATACACCGACCGCCAGACTACCCACTAAACCTTCCAGCGTCCCTCCGTATCATGATGAGGCGCCACGGGACCGTAACCATGGGTATGACTGCCGTGACCTCTCGATACAAGCCGACAAGGAGGGGTGTCCCAGAGATTAGAACACCCCACGGCACTGGGTGTGGCTCGTCGGGAGGGTCCCCCGACCCCTAAGTCCCACTAAGTACCGCTTTGCAATGGGTTATCAAAGTAAGCAAAGTGGGAAGAATTCTCTAGCAAAAAAACACCTACAGATAAATAATAGATAAATACAGTTATTTGGTCCAGTATTTGTACATATCTTGTTAGATATGCACTTTTATATTCCGCAGACGACGAGCCATAGCCCAAAGACGCGCTCAATCAGATTACTGTACCTTCTCGCTGGCATGTCACCATATATTCAACGATAGGGTGTTTCTGCTCTCTATGAATATAAAGTGCTAAACGTGTTTATACAAAATGCACTCGACGTCGAGATGAAAGATTATCATCCGCTTTGTGGCTGAGGTTGTAAAGAAATAATAGCTTTCTTTCGTAAATAGATACATTGTTAGAGTTACTTTGTACAGCGTAGTTACATGAAATAAAATTACGTTTATAATAATAATAATATAAATAATCCCGCAGGGGGGCTTTGTGGCGAAGCCTTAGGTGAGTAGCGACACCTCGTACCCGACTCCGGGGGCCAAGGCAAGGCCCCACCTCCGTACTTGCCTTAACCAGCCGGCACGGAGTGGAGATCGCTAGAGCTAACACTCAAGCTCCAGGGGTGGAAGTGATAAATGGTCTAACGTCGGAAGTAGCTTCGGTGAACCTGCAGCCCACCTCTCTACACCCCTTAGCCACTCATACCCATGTTGCCCCTACCTTTTATGGCATTTTTTGGGGCCCATGCAGGGAGTGGCGAGTCACCGTCTGCCCATTTTTTCATGTTCCCCGAACATTGCGACGGGCAGACGCCATAGTTCCCATATTCCCAGACCCCCAGTACCACTAGCAGTTCACCCCAATAGCCCGGTACTTTTTGTCCTCATTTTCCACAATAGTCCTATACTGGCCGGGGCTTGTCATTGGGTGCATTATTATATGGTGTAGACAGGGATAATCGCCGGTCAGTGTCACGCCACATTTACATTAAATTTGTTAAAGGGCCTCTACGTGTTGGTATTTCCATGGCCCCGCGCAAGCCCTCCAAAAGTCCGGGCCATTTTTATGGCCCGTGGTCTTCCAAGACATACAAGATATAAATAAAAATTAATCAAAATTGGAACCGGTAGGTGGTGCTGGGATCGGGTTCTAGGATCGTTCTAATCTTCTGAACCGATTTTTATGATTTTTTGTGTGTTTTCGTAGGTCCTCTAATGGTGTAGATTCATAATTGGTACCGGTAGGTGGCGATGGAAAGGGGTTCTAGAATCCTTCTAATCTCATGGAGGGATTTTGATGATTTTATTGTGTGTGTTTGAATGGGTCACCAGATGGCTTAGATTCATAATTGGAAACGGTAGAAGGCACTAGAATCGGGGCCTAAATAATTATTTTTTAGGGCATAACGTGTGCAGGGACCCCCTAGTAAATAATAATGAATATTATATTTATATCGTATTGATATGTATTTTTTTATTTATATATTGCAGAAAAATATTTCCCTTAGTTACAATACAAAAAACTTATGTCAAAACAATTAGTATAAAAAAATAACAACAACAAACATAAGGCAGATCTACTTACAGATACTTATTATATTCACATACAAAACAATAATTATTTCTGGTCATATTTGTAAAACATAAAATTGTAAAAATATCGTGTGTGTGTACATTGAAATGTGTTGTTATTGATTTTTACGGAAGTTTCCGCGATTCATCTATTTTTATACTTTAAAGCCAGCTGCCCCGTTAAAAATACTTTATAATTTTAAACACTGTTAAGACAACTGTGATCGTCTGCTACCCGACCAGCGTCGACGAAGTCGCGGTCGAGCAAAACCACAGCCAATATTTGAAAACTTGTGTTTTCTTTTACTTGTATACATTTTTTTGTTTGGCAGCTGTTTCTTGTTTTAAATCACTGGAAAGAAAATGTTTTGGTCAACCAGAATACTCGTATAATTATTCGTATATTAAAATTTGATTATTGTAAACTTTTAGATTTATCTTTTTAATAATAATTAATTAAATATATAATTGATAAAGTTGATAAAAAAAGTATTAATAAAATATGGTCACCCAGATTGCTGTCCGTTTGGAACATTTCCAAAACGCTGGCCGCATTTTCATGTTAGATGGCAACGCTTGCAGGTTGCAGGCCTTTTTCAAATTATTAAAATGAAATGTCAAATTGACATAAATGAGCTTTTTTGACTTTTAATCAAGGTTCTAAGGCGTTAAAAGCTTTACAGATATTTGTGCTGTTTACAGAGAGGGCCATAGCCATAGATAGCTTCTAATTGCTAACAAGTTCATAAATGGAAGATTATACCTCCTTCCTCCAAGACATAAGTATATACTGCTGGCCGGTAAAAAAACGCCAATCATTTATTAGCCATCCTAAAATTATTTCAAAATTTATAATTGTTTTTCTCTTATTTCAAGTTGTACAAATAAATGTCTTTGTAATATCATGGAAGAAGAATACTCGTACTTATTCTTTTTCCATGGTAATATTAAATTACATATTCTTACATACCGACAAAGACCGCAAAACTGCATGTTGTAAAAAGGAATTCTTTTATTTACTTCGTGTTTAAACTTTAAAAACATCTATTGTTATCGTACTTATTTTATGACTGTAATTAGTGTCGAACGAATTAATCCTTGTTTTTATTTTTATTGGATAGCGTCGAAGCTTAGCAGATGTATGTGAACGGGTGCCCCTTTGTCGGTATTATACAGTTTAGTATAAAACAATGCCAGTACGGAGGGGTGAGGCAGTCAAACGACGATTACGATACGATTAAGACGTGTAGTACTTTCGATTAGCGACATAGTGACGGACTTTGCGCGTGTTGAATTGTATTGAATCGTGCAGTGTGAACTGGTTGCATCCAGTTTTATTTTGTACTTGTTTTATACGTGTTTGTACAGTTCTAATAACCTCTATAGTAATTCCAACGGCATTTATTTTAATTCGAGTCCTGTAGCTCGTAACAATATTTTTTTTTATTTTAAAGTGCATCTGATCTCATGTAAGTTTGTTAATTAAAAATTTATAACTATATAACCTCATGCGCTTAAATATTTACTGAAACCGAATAAAAATGAAATCTTCTCCCTCAAACATGATAACTGCCAAACTTCTAACATATTACTTAGTATTTTATTGTCCAGAGCAATATATAATAATTTCCAACCTTTGCACTGATTATGTGATGATATCCTTGCTACTGCCTTTTGGGTTGTGACGTTATTTATGACGTTTAGGATCGCGTTTGATAAAGTTGCAATGGCTCCTTTATCTTTGACTTTCAAAGTTTGTTTAAGGAAGAAATAAACTTCAAAAGTTATTATATCTTATCCATTATACGTGCGTTTTACCAAAATCTTTTGAAAGATTTTGATAGGTATACAATGATTAAATACAAAATTAAATGTTATTGTTTACAAGTTCCTTTAACCTTTAAAGTTATATATCTTGTAAATAGAATATTTAATTTATTTTAGTACGACTTGTTTAAAAAAATATTATATATTTACTCTAAAACTATTTTAACTATTATGTTTTGTATTCAGATAACAAATAATAGAAAATCAAAGTTGGTCTTTGTTAGCTATTCTAGTAGAAATGTCTAGTAAATGGTAACGTAAATTCAGATATGAATGTGTTTATCTTATCGACACATTTTTCTTTACGGTTATGCTATACAGATACATAGGCGTTGAAATAAGTAAGCGTTGATATCGATTTGAAAACGACAAGTAGGTTACAGTACTGTGTTTACTACCGATAACGTTCATGCCTACGTCTGTTATCATGAAATAATAGGCACAATACCTTGAATCAAAGACCATTAGCGCTTGTTAAGTCGTCTTTCTACAAGATTTTACTCTATGCCTACTAATAAAATGTGATGATTGCTTTATGTGCTTTTATTATAACAACATCGTCAGAGATCGCGTCTCTTGGCGTTTTTATATCGTCCGTATAATAAGTGTTCCTAGGATCTATGTATAATGACGCTTTCTTCATCCTTCTACAGGTGCTCCATCTACGCTTCTTAGATGAAGTTTTTTGGGCCGCTATGTTCGTGTTTTTAATAGTAGGTAATCAAGAACTTTTCAATTGCTTCCAATCGAAGTTTTCCTACCACCTACCTATAATTTGGGGCATTTGTTATGTGTCATAAATTCCTGGCAGACAGACCGTCGGTAACACATCAGGTGTTACAAATGTTCATATCGATCATTCATATCAGTAACTACTTTCTAACAAGTGATGAATTTTTCTGACATTGTAAAAGACCATGAAACAAAAATTATAAATAAATACTTCTAAATTAAATAAGGTTTTTATTACATAAATACGTTATGTATTAGGCATAGAATGCCAACATGTTTGATCCTAAATCCTAATTTTATGGCAGGTAATATGGGAGATATATATAGGAGATGTTATGAAGCTAGTTGTTGTAATTACTCGTATTATAATGTCATAATTTAATTGATTATGTCAGGTATAAAGTTTTATCCGTGCAGGGCCGGAGAAAGCGACAAAACAACCCACAGCGAGGTGGTAGAACATTTGTGGTAAGACGCCATAACAACCTTGAGTTGCGCTCCCCGATTTTTATTATTATTCTCCTTCTCCTGACGCACACGCTTGTCAGGGTATTTGTAGCGTGTTTTATATTATTTACATCATATAATACTATATACTATTAATATTACATAACTCTATTACTATTTATTATTATATTATATATTTACTACTTTTATTTATTCTATTATACTTTCCTATATTCTTATTTATCTATTTATTTATCCTTTGTTTTGACAGTGGTAATGTTGGTAACACCTTTTACACACTACTTCCATATATTTATTTACTGACACTACTCTTATTCTATCTTATTATTATCTATGTATTATTACGTTTGTATTATATAATCTATATTATATAAACAATCCGTACGTTATATATCTTTATTTCTTTTATTTACAGCTCTAACTATTTTGATGCAATACGCCGCGCTCCCCGATTAGTGGCCAAGTTCAAGTTCCAGCCCTATGCACGAGTCCGGCAGCCCATTAGTAGCATCTTTAGTGTTGCAAATGTTTATAGGCGACGGTAACCACTTTCCATTACAGTTGGGCCGTCAGCCTGTGTAAAGGCCTGAGCCTGTTGAGACCCCGGTTTTGTTTTCGTGGACTGTACTTATTGATGAATAGAAGAATGATGAAAGTTTTATATTGATATATGGTTTTATTGATTATTATTACAATTTAATTATATTCGTATGGTGCGTGCACGCTGATGTGAGAGACTCGTTCGTAAGTGGCCGTATGATGTGTGACACCGGCCGAGGCGCCGCATCATCCCCGCCGCTGCTATCGCCCCGCGCCAACCGGTGTGCTTGCTGGCTGCAGCTGTAACACGCTCCCCAGTCTTGAAGTAGAATGCTTCAAATTGGACTGGGCGTAACTACGTTCTGAGACCTTTCCTTTCACAAAAGCGCAGGGCACATGGGAGGAGGGTGGTTTTAGTAGGTATTAGTCATTGGCCGCCCAATGTACTTGAGTCACCACACATGCTGGTCAATTACGCGCGGATTCCTACGGTAACCCCCTCGTATGCGACACCGGTCTAATCCCTTGCAAAGGACGTAACGTACGCACGTATTGTGCGTAAACAGCATTTCCCCCACCTTAAAAAAAGAATGCTTCAAATGTTGAGTGGACATAACCTGTGGGCAGTGCGAATCAAAAGACCCTTTTTAGTTTTTATTTCAGCCATTCTGGCAACTCCATCTTTGCCAGGCATGACCCTCACGATGCGTCCACTCAACATTTAAAGTATTCTACCGGTGTCAACCGGTGTGGTTGCTGGCTGCAACCCTAACAGCCTGTCTGCTGTACTCCAGCAATAAAAACAGGTATCACGAAATAATCGCTATGTTAGGCAGATGTTTATTGATCTGTTACAGTGAATAAAAAGGATTAGTTAGTGATTACGATATTGTTATATTTAACCTTTTGGTGGCATTTGTAACAGGTATTAACAAGTTGCTGGACATTTTAGATTGCGGATATTTAATTGACGGTACTTTCAAGTACTTTTTAGTGTTTAAGCGGTGTGTGAGGCGAGACAGACAAAACTGGCATCATTAGATTCACCCGTCCTTCGTGGCAACAATCCAGCCAAGGTAAAACCCCCTAGGGAGCTCCCTCGAGCAAGTTGTCCCCCGGGCTCGAGTGCCTTCGCGATGCGAATAACCCCGGTAAAGTTGTGAGGTCTACGGACCAACAACAAAGTCAAGTCAAATAAACAAAAAGCAGACACAGTGGTTTTACCATTGGCCAGACGCTGCGCTCTTCAGTAAACTGAGTAAGTGACGAATTTATGTTATCTTTAATTGTTTAATTATGAACTATCCTTGTGTGATTTGATATGTGTTTTAATTTTGAGATGACATAAATACTTTTGAAATAATAAGTTAATAACTGCTAGGCATTATAAGGGGAGGTTGGCGGTCATCGGGCTAGGTTGGGTCCATTCTTTATATCATTTTTGTAATATATTTAAATGTATATCGTGATATATATATATATATATATATATATATATATATATATATATCACGTCTGAATAGATGTTGTATAGATAACAACATCTATTCAGACGTGACTTGAATACACTGAAATTATCTGTTGCAGGAAACAGAAATGTCAATTCAACAATTTTGAAGCAAAACGTTCGTCCGTTTTACTCGTGTTAGTTTAATCTTTAGGGTTCCGTTGCTATTTTCGTAAAAAGGGGTTCTTTGATTTTATACAATCGCCATGTTTGTCCGTCCGTCTTTGTAAGTTACAGTTACTTTTCTCAGAAACTACTGCATCCAGAGATATAAATGCATAGATAAATTCAGTGTGCATAGGCGAATATGTTGATAATTAATCATACTTAAAGAATCATAAATACGTTCCTTAATAAAAAAAATTGTTTCAGTCAATAGGTAGCGAGATATTTGCTTACAAAATTATATAAACTAAACATGTATGATGTGGAAAATTTGCACAAATCATGTAGGTAGTGCAATTTTTGGAACCTTTCAGTAAATGATTACAATAAAAATTGGATTAAAAAATATCCGTGGAGTAAAAGTGACGAAAACAGTGAACATTTGTCAGGTCCACAGAACTCTTCATTGTGCATCGGCAGACACTCGCAGCATGATTTCTAAAAAAGAATGTTTTATTATAAAAACGATGTTTTTATTATATTATGATATTTAGTTGAAAGAGTAACCCAGAAGACAAAAGTGAGCCTTTGGGTAATTCAATTCACTTTGTGGCGGCCGTGACTTGTATTCAAAAGCAATTATTGTAAAAAATGCAGTACACAAAGACTCCTTTGTAGCCAGTTTTATAATTGACAACCTTGAGTTGTACTGTCTTCTACACTATCTCCGTTGCTACAGGAAATTTATTTTTCATCCGCTTTCATTTTTAAGACCTTTGATGCTTATACCTTGATAAATATAATGACGAGTTAATAACGGTGTAATTTACTATTTTTTACATGCTGTTAATCTGTTTAAAGTATAAATAAATGTGCTTATAATTAAATCATTTGTCAATTAAACAAATCGGGTACCTGCTTGGTAACAGTGCCCAACGAAAGGATCCGGAGGTGTGATAAACATCGACGGTTTTGCAGCGGAGCTCTAAAAAAACATTTGAACGAAAGTATTACAAAAAGTACTCAACGGATATTGTACAAAATAAATTTCTTTTAAAGTTGATCTCTGCCACATAATATTTTTCGGAATTTTCTACTTCATATTTTAAAAGTTATAAACTAACTAACTAACTACCAACTAATATAATTAATTTAAAAAGTATATATGAGTATTTCTCAAAATAAGTGTACATCTAACGAAAAAAAAGTGGTCCTCGAAATAGTAAACAAATTACATATATATTTTCATTTATTCATACAAAAAAATACGCAGTTGTGAAGGAAAAATATTAGTCTTTAAAATAACCAAGAATAAACAGTATACATATTATATAAACATATTTTAGAATTATTTTTTTAAAACAATGTTTTTTACCTTTCATACAAATATCAAATTGCCACCCTACTTACCTACCTGTGTACAAAATACTTCATAAAATACGATATGTCACGTTAATACTATGCATTTTTGTGTAATAAAGACCTTGATTAAATGTAGGTTCTTTATCAAAGTTATTTTTTATGTGTTTTCATAATAAAATAATAATTTAAATGTGAAAAACAAAATGGGTCAATGCAGTTACTTTTTCGTTACAACTCTTTAGTTACGTTTTATTTGAACTTCTACTCTTCTTCTATATGATTTCTCAAAGCATTCGTTAAATTAGGACACGGGCAACACTAGCTTCATTCTGATCGGTTGTTGGTCTGATGTCTCAGCCATAAGTTTTAATGTGAAAACCAGTAAAAATTACAGGACAAAAAAGTTACAGGAAATGTTATAGCTTTTTTCACAATACAGTGTCTTGATTTATTCATCTTTTTGTTATAAGTGTGGTACAAACATGTGATAAGCTTGTAACATCTGCAGTTTTAAATTATAACAAACCATTGACTTTTTAGAACACTGTTTTGTCTAATACTTACTAAAATTTCGTAACGGTTTTTATGAATTTCGTTACGTTACGAAAAAGTATAGCATAAAGCTGAGTGCATACAGTCACAGCTTGAATAATAATAGTAATGTAGTAGTATATTAATTTCTTCATTGTTCCTAATTTAACTAAGACTATACAGAAAAGAAAAAATGGTGCATTTAACAAAAGCATGTCTTAAAAATATATTTAATAAAGAATACCTAATAATACCACCTATAGAATAATTTTTTTCTTTGTAGGTACTCTTTACAATAAATCCCGCCTTGTGGTTCCGGCTTAGAATGGAACTCTCCATATTCCCGTGGGTATTGCAAGGTGACTAAGGGAAAAGGCTTCAAGTAAAATATATTTGTAGACGAAAGACTATCACCACTTACACGCCATTCCATCTTGAAACGTTTAAAGTGCGAAGTTAGCTTTCTTACAACTACATACAAGATAGCCGGTAGTTGTAGCAAACTTTCTGACCACCTGGACAGAGATTTTGGCCGTGTCGTGAGTTAAATGCATGTATATGTACAATAAATGAATGAGATAATAAATACACAAAAATAATGAATTATGAAAATTAAATAAGTAATATATTTAACCATTATGTATGAAAAGCCTATATTTACTATTTCGTTACATCCTATGACTATTTCGTAACAACTTTTTCGTTGCGTACATTTATTTTGAGAAATACTCATATCATTATTTTTGTAAGATGCAACTAACCAATTTCCACCCAACTATGTACACTGAAAAAAATTCAAAACACAAAATTGAACATGTACGGCGGCCACCTCTAATAGTCTGAGGTCCGGCTGCAATATTACTACGTTCATGTGTTATATAATTAAAATCTAGTTTAATATATAATTATATATGGTGGAATACATTTTTACTAGGTTGCCTATAAAAATGTGACTGCTAGTAGTATCCTTGATTAAAATAATATTAGTTTGATATTCATATAGAGCTAAAATAAGTTTATAGGCTTCTTTAAGAACCTGAAAGAAGCCTATCTAGTATGAATAAGATCGTTAGTAGTTTCCGAGAAAAAGATTACTGTGACACACAGAAAGACAGACAGTCGAGCATGGTAATTACATTAGCACCCTTATCACCCGTAAGTACTTAAAATAAGGCTCAAGAAGTATTTAGTAGCGCACACCTTATATAAACATGAAGAGCTTATGACCTATGTTATTTAAGGCCATATTTTCTATTTCTGATTCCATTTTTGCCAAACGGCTACGGAACCCTACATAAAAAAACAGGTGATTCATAGAACCAAAATGTTGAAATTAAATACCTAGCTTAAATCTTTCACTATACTAATTTATAAAACATAACTATTCTTAATAATAGCATGGAGTAATGTAACACGATATCAATAACAAGATATAAGATGACATTTATGGAGACATCACGTCTCCATTGTGTTCATTATATGAAAATAACTATAAATATTTTTCTTGCTGTGATTATATGTTGAAGGACAAGATAAGGGCTATTGAAATCAAATAATTTGTTGTGTTTTGCTAATAAATAATATATTCGATATTATTTTGACATAAGCCACATGATACGTAAATACGTGGTAAAACTGCTCAATTCTTAATTCGAGTATTAAAATAGAATTCGGCGAATATTGAATCCTTACATGTTTTACTGTGTGGGTAGTTTGATAAATGCCGGCAGCTTTCGTACCGAAACCAGTCTCATACGTACGAGAGGTTCAGTTCGGACGTTCTGCGTTTTTCGTGCAAAGACTAGAGTGAACTTTTGACTTCAAATGCTTCTACCTCACTACATTTTAAATAGAAGCCGTACTTGCTTTTGGTGTATGTGCTAAAATCGGAGTAATAAAATGCCACCGGATGACCTATTTATTAGTGTCGTGCATTCTAAGGAGCAGACGTAGCTGCCCCATTGAAGGTGGATTCGGAGGTTAGTGATGCTTATTACCTAATTGGTTTTTGTGCTGAATTTGGCATACCTCCCACTCCCATATATCCCTAAACTAATTACAGTCGCCTTTAAAAAAGTTTCGATTCAAGATCAGCTGTGCGGATCTTTGATCAAGTATTGCACAATGAAAATAAAAATAATTTTCGCGACGACGCATAGGCGGTTTTTCTTTTTAGTTTTTAATTACCAAAAGCTGGCAAATAGGCAGACGGCCCATCTGATAGAAAGTGGCCGCCTATGGATGTTTGCAACACCAGGAGCGTGTCAACGTGTTGCCGCCCTCGATTTTTTGAAGTGAAACTTCTATATAGACGGGGGTCTTACGATTTTTCGCTCACGAAAAAGTGTCACAGTCACGTGGTCTCATACTTACATTTTTAAACTCGTGATATCTTTCGAATGGAATGTCCGAATTGAATAATTCAAAAAGTTATATAAAGGTATTGAAGCAGTCTTGAATATGAAGTAATTTATTTTGATAAGGATTAATACCAAAATACAAATAAAGAGCCTTTTCTAGCGGCGGCATTTTAATTAATTTTTTTGAAATAAAAGAACACTTATTGTGGCATAACTATAATAGTTAGACATATGCTGTCGCGACACTTCGTAGATAATGATGTGTTCTACAAAGTCGTAGTACATTATTTCATTCTATCATCAATAGTTTTCGCAGTGCACGTGATTTTAGGTATTTTTTACACCTTGCATTACATTATTGGAATTTTATAGGATTTTTATATATAATGTAGCCTTTGTCACCCGGGGGGGGGGGGGGGGGGGATTAGTGTAGCTTGCCAACAGTGAAAGAATTTTTCAAATAGGTTCAGTAGTTTCAGAGCTTCTTCAATGCAAACAAACAATCTAATCTTTTCTCTTAATAATATTAGTCCAGATATTCATATATTTACTTTAAAATTTGCGCTAGAATTTGTTTAATAGAATTGGGACCTGGGTTGCCCTAAAAAGCGCTTTATCTATCTCCGAAAGCGCTATTGAAGCCCCAGTGAGCCGAGCGCCGAAATCCCGTAAACGAGAAAGCGAGCGAGAAAGCGAGCGCGAATATACCTCGTCCCTCTAATACCTAAAATCGCGTTCAGCGCATCGGAATGTGCGATGTTCCGAGCCGACATTAATAATAATAAATAAATAATAATAATTTTATTTGTCAGACTTGCATCCAAAATTTCTGTTAGTTACACAAGAGACTTAAAAACTAATTGTTAGTAAAATAAAAACAAGTAAAAGTAACAAACACACTTATTAATTAATGGAGGCTGTTTGGTATTAATTGAATCTATAATTGCATGTATGTTATCTGTTGTCATCTTTGTCAAACTTGTGTGAAGTCAGTAAGAAAATATACCTTCTACAACCAACACGTATTTCATTGAACAAACCCTTTAAAGTGCACAAAGAATAATAGACTTAATCACGTTCAACATATGGTACATCGAGCCGGATTACACCCATAACCAGTTTAAGTACGTGACTCAACCCGCCGAGCCCGAGTGCAGTGAGAACAAACGAAAGCGGCTATTTGTAACAAGTGAAGATTACCGACATTTATAGCGTGTTAAATAATAACATTTTAACATTTGTTTATTTTGTGATAATGTAATATTTTAACATGGCCGCTACTACGGAACAACAGCAACTTCTGTCGGTTTTGGAAGATACCGCTACTTTATTGCAAAAAACACACTTAATCTTAAAAAGTGCCCCAAATCAAGGCTTACAAAGGGGTACATAGAAGCCCGTATAAACATAATCGACGACTAATGGAAAACTTTCAAGGATGCACATCAACAACTAGTCAAGACCTAAAGAACACCTAAAGAATTAAAGGGAACGTTGCCATATTTTCTAAATGAAGAGTTTTTTATTTATGAAGATTTGTATAACGTCATGCAAGGAGACTTAAAAGATATGGTATCGTCGATGGTGGAAGCACAAATAGAATCGAAATCGATGAATTCCGTTCTAAATAGTAGCCAGCAAGGTGGAACAGTGTTACATTTACCAAGAATACAAATACCTATATTCCATGGTAATTATGAAGCTTGGCCGGCGTTTAAAGATATATTTACATCTTTGGTACATGAAAACGCCGCACTTGGGGACGTACAAAAATTACATTATTTAAAGACCAATCTTGCAGGAGAAGCAGAGTCATTACTAAGGAATATCCAGGTCACTTTCAGTAACTATTTAATTGCTTGGGACATTTTGAATAAAAGGTATAGTAATAAACGCCTACTTTTAAATTTTACAATGAAAAGATTATTCAACCAAAAGAAAATGACTATCCAATCACCCGTACACTTAAAGAATTTATTGGATACAACAACTGAGTGTTTAAATAATCTAGAAAATTTAGAAATATCTACCAGCTCTTGGGATCCGATAATTATTTTTCTTCTGGTCCAGAAGTTGGACCCAGAGACGCATAAATGCTGGGAGGAGTACGCCTATCGAGATGAATCTGAAAACTTGCCTACTTGGTCCGACTTCCAAAAATTTATTGAAACAAAGTTCCGCACTCTGGAACTTGTAACAGCAAACGCAAGGGAAGTTAAGCAAGTCAAAGAACGTTCTTTTCATGTGGCTGTTCCAGAAACTAAGAAGGTATGTTTTATGTGCAATGATAATCACACTTTATGTCATTGCCAGCAGTTTATCAGGATGGAACCGAAGGAGAGAAGCGAATATGTTAAAAACAAATACTTATGTTTCAACTGTCTATCGCCAGGACATTCAGTATATAGATGCAAACTACCAATATCATGTCAAATATGCAACAGACGTCATCATTCGCTACTACATGAGACAAAGAATACAGAACCTGTGGCTTCGACGAGCACCTCCGAGCCACTTGTTTCACAACATGTAGTAGAAGAGGAAGAAGAAGAAGTTCAAGTGAACACATTGATCGCGTCTCATCTAACGACTAGACAGGGCAAAGCACTGCTAGCAACAGCAATGGTAGAAATATCAAATGAGCAAGGTTACTCTATTATATTACGTGCACTAATCGACCAAGGTTCCCAAGCAACATTTATAAGTGAAAGAGCGACCCAGTTATTGAAACTGAAAAGATTACCGATCAAAGGAAGTGTTGCAGGCGTGGGATGTACAAAAGTAGATGACATTAAGCACATGGTACAAATACAAGTACGATCACGAGGGGACCACAATTATAGTTTATCTGTGCAAGCTTATGTGATGTCAAAACAACTGACCGCAAAGATTCCTGCTACCACAATTACTAGACAATCATGGCCACATCTTATCGATTTAGATTTAGCAGACCCCTCTTACTTAAATTCAGGGTCAATCGACTTGCTTTTGGGTGTCAAGGAGTACGTTCAAATATTAGAGCAGGGACTTATTAAGGGTCCTCCCGGTACACCTTGTGCACAAAAAACTCGGCTTGGCTGGATTCTCTTCGTAGAGATCTGTGGGAAACCAGAAGAAGACACTTACCTGGTCATGCATCATCAAATCGACGTTGATGAAATCTTAAGGTCGATCTGGGAAATAGAAACTGATTCTTGTAGATATTTAACCAAAGAAGAGAAGTTTTGCGAAGAACTTTATGAGAAAACAACCGTGAGGAACAATGAAGGGAGATATGTAGTAAAGTTACCATTCAAAACAGAGAGTCCACGAACACCAGAAGGGAACACAAAAGAAATAGCTATACAAAGATTTTTCCAACTGGAACGAAGATTCAGAAGATCAGCAGATCTGAAAAACGAATACAAAAGGGTTATTAAGGATTACATAGAAGAAAAACATTTAGAAAAAGTATCTGACAGAGAGAAAGAAACAAAAATATCAGTTTACTTACCGCACCATGCTGTGATTCGCAACAACAAGGAGACAACTAAAACTCGTGTAGTGTTTGATGCTTCTTGCAAAGGAACGAACAATATATCTCTTAATGACGAATTATGTGTAGGCCCTATATTGCAGGAAGATTTAAGAAATTTGCTCATGAGATGGAGAATGAAATGTGTAGGTTTCATTGCCGATATACAAAAGATGTATCGTCAAATACTTGTTACAAAGGATGACTCAGAAAACCAAAGAATTATTTGGAGGGAGAACGAAAATGACGAACTACAGGAATATCGCCTTCTTCGTGTAACCTTTGGTACAGCTCCTGCACCGTACCTGGCCGTCAAAACACTTCATCAGGTAGCTACTGATGAGGGTAATGGTAAACCAGCAGCGGGTCAAGCCATTAAAATAACTTTTATATGGACGATTGGTTGGATGGTGCTGATTCATCAGAGGAAGCCATAGTACTAGCGCAGGATGTCACAAAAATTCTTCAACGAGGTGGTTTCAACCTAACTAAATGGTCTTCAAACAATATAGATTTCATGAAATCTGTTGAAGAAGATAAATGATCAGCTAATGCCCATGTGGACATGAACCTCGACGGGACTATTAAGGCTTTGGGAATCGTGTGGAATTTGAGTACTGATTCGTTTCAATATAATTTTAATTTACCAAAAACACAAGAATTCATTACTAAAAGGCATATCTTATCTGACGTCCAAAAAACTTTTTGATCCTTTAGGATGGATCGCACCAAGTACTGTCATGGCTAAAATATTAATACAAAAGTTATGGCTTGAAAGGGTTAATTGGGATGAGAGTATTAGTGATACGTTAAAACAAGAATGGAATGAGATAAGAGGAGATTTTGATAATGTACATGGCGTGTTAGTAAAAAGATGGCTCGGTACAACACAGAAAACTAAAAATAAAATACAAATACACGGATTTAGTGATGCTTCTATGCGTGCATATGCAGCGGCAGTATATATTAGAATTGAAACATCGTACGGTATAGTAACCAGACTAATTAAAATCGCTAAAACAAGAGTAGCACCACTAAAAACAATATCTTTACCGCGTTTAGAGTTATGTGGCGCATTAGTGTTGTCAAAACTCATGAAACAAGTTGGTCAGGCAATGCAAATACCCACATCAGAAATGTACGCTTGGACAGATTCTTCAATAGTACTTGCATGGTTATACGGTGAACCTTACAAATGGAAACCTTTCGTTGCTAATCGTGTGGTGGAAATAATGGAAAATATGAACAATAAAAACTGGCATCATGTACAATCAAGTGAAAACCCTGCTGATTTAGCTTCACGAGGAATGTTTTTATCCGAATTGAAGACGTGTGACTTGTGGTGGAAAGGCCCACACTGGTTATCTGATAGAGAAATAAAAATCAGTAAAGAAAAGATAATGACTACAGATATGGAAATGAAAACAACAAAATTAAATACTTACGTAAACACTGAAGATCAGGACAATAGTTTCACAAAAAGATTTGAAGAATTCAATAGTTTAACAGAATTACTTAAAACAATCACCTACTGTCGGCGGTTTATTAATTATAAAAAAGGTACGTGTCAGATAGATAGTGATTTTACTACTGGTGAATTAGAAGACTCGCTTACTATTTGTATAAAAAAGGTCCAAGAGGAAGATTTTATAGAAGAAATAGAAAGGCTCAAGACTAATAAACAACTTAAAAGGAAAAGTCCATTACGCTCTCTCAACCCTTTCTTAGACCAAAAACAAATTCTCAGGGTAGGCTGTCGATTAAGATTTTCGAACTTACCTGAAGATAAAAAGCATCCAATAATTTTGGGTCACCTAAACGCGCTCACCCCTCTTCTTGTGGCCGACGCACACACCAAGACTCTTCACGGTGGAATACAATTAATGTTGTTGTATTTACGGTCCAAATATTGGATCTTTAAAGGCAAGGCACTAGTTAAAAAACATATTCACCGATGTCTCACTTGTGCAAAATTAAATGCGACTTCTAAACCTCAAATTATGGGAGATTTACCGGAACCACGGGTCACACCAACAAGACCATTTTTGCATAGTGGCCTTGATTTCATGGGGCCATTTCAAATTTTGACAAACAGGGGCAGAGGCGCCAAAACAGTAAAAGCTTGTGTAGCAATATTCATATGCATGTCCACCAAGGCCATCCACATAGAGCTCGTGGGCGACTTGACCTCAGAATCATTTATTGGCGCTTTTAGACGTTTCGTCTCCAGACGAGGCAAATGCATTCACCTGTGGAGTGATCAAGGGCGCAACTTTGTTGGGGCCAACAAAGATCTGCAGGAAGCATTCAAAGAAGCAAACTTACAATTTAATGGAAAGATAGCACAAGTGCTTGCTACAGATGGTACTCAATGGCATTTTATTCCTGCATATAGTCTGACATTTGGAGGATTATGGGAAGCAGGTGTTAAATCCATCAAGTATCATCTCCGAAGGATCTTGACTACTAATTTAACATTCGAGGAAATGACAACAATACTATGTCAAATAGAGGCTTGTTTAAATTCAAGGCCATTGTACCCAATTGAAGACACTGATCCAAACACTGTAAATGTACTTACTCCAGGACATTTTCTGATTGGAGACGCACCAATCATTGTTCCGACATCTAACATGAAGGATAGCAAAATATCCCATCTGTCACGTTGGCAGCACACCCAAAAATTACTTAACGACTTCTGGCGACTATGGCAAGATGAATATTTGTCTAGACTTCAACAACGTCCTAAATGGCTGAGAAGAGAAAAGGAATTTAACATAGGGGATATTGTTTTAATAAAAAATGATAATTTGCCTCCAGGAAAATGGTCCTTAGGACGTATCACTGATAAACATCCTGGGCAAGATGATTTAACTAGAGTCTATAGTATGAAAAGTGGCAATTCAGTTACAAAAAGAACTGTAACCAAGTTATGTGCACTACCTATAGATACTACATAGTATCAAAATCGTTCATATGGTTCGTTTGATATATTATTATTTGTAATTATTTTATATTGTTTTGTGATCATCAGTTAGTTCATTAGCATGAGAGTAATATATGATTGATTATTTTATTAAATGTAATAATTTGGAAAAGAGACTTACAGTCCTTTTGGTAGGCGGCATGTTTGGTATTAATTGAATCTATAATTGCATGTATGTTATCTGTTGTCATCTTTGTCAAACTTGTGTGAAGTCAGTAAGAAAATATATCTTCTACAACCAACACGTATTTCATTGAACAAACCCTTTAAAGTGCACAAAGAATAATAGACTTAATCACGTTCAACAGAGGCAAACTTAAGTTTGCATCGAACTATACCTCTGCTAATATTTTCTTAACTTTTTGCGCCTTGTACTCGTATACATAATAAAACTAAGTTTATTACCGCGCTTAAAACCGTTAAAACGTAGTTTTATTATCTATACCTCTGCTCTCCACGTGACTGGGTATCACTGCCACTATTTGTGTTCTATGTAAAAAATAATAATAAAAAAATAGAGAGTTTGTTAAGGAAACAAATTAACAACAAGAAAACATTGCCAACGGTTCAGTTTTTCGAAAGTAACAACAAAAGTGAACGACAACGAACGGCAAAACTGTTGACGTAAAAAAATAGTCGGTGCGTGTGTAGCATATTACACCATTAAAATGTACCTAACCTAACCAAATCATAATTTGCAGCAAACCTGCGCAAAATCGAAATGTGTGCTGGGACACATATTAGAAGTGAAACTTCAACGGACAAGTGGAAAAACGAATCGCAACGGACAAGTGGTAAAACGAATGGCAACGGATAAGTGGGAAAACGGATCGCAACTAACAAGTGACAAAATGAATCGCAACAAAATTTTAACTTGAAGTTTTACGGGCAGGTCTTCAAATTGGACACTTACATTAACAATCTACCCGTAAAATTTCAAGTTAAAATTTTGTTGCGATTCATTTTGTCACTTATCAGTTGAATATTTTCCACTTGTCCGTTGCGATTCGTTTTTCCACTTGTCTGTTTTTATAACTCATTTCTTAAATGAACCCATGTCGTAGCGCAAAGGGAAAATCGCGGCGGGAAGTTATAATGCCCGTATCAAGTGGACAATATAAGTAAAACTGCATGATTAATCACTTCCCGGTCAGTATAAAAAATGACAAGCTTATCTTGGGCAGGATAATAAAACATAGATGAACTGTGTGTTTTATGTTTTATGTTTATAGATGGAGATAGGGTGTATAATATATAGCACTTTTATTTATTTATTGAGATATGAAGTGAATTTTATAAAAAAAATAAAAACTAAGGCGGCGCCACGCGGGAGTGAAGCGAAGCGGAGCCTTAGCCTCTCAAACTATGATTTTTCAAGTAATTTTTTTTAGTGTCGTTGTCATTTGAAAAGCAATGTAACGAAATAGTGACACGAAAAGAGATAAACACATAAAATTCAATCTTATTTAATTCGATTGAACACATTTCTCTTTATCCGTTAGAATGAATTTTCAATAAAAATAAAATCTAAAAGACTTCAAATAAATTTTAGCTCTATCTTAAGATAAATATTCTTTTAACCGTGGAATAAAGCAAATTGTGCATAACAGTGCATTGAATTTTGAGTTTTATATTAGTGCATTAAAGTGTAATTTAGATTGATTTTTTTGAATGAATGAACACACACACACACACACACACAAGCACACACAAACACACACACAAACACACACTTTTGTAATGGACCACGGGCCGTTGGTCATTATTAATATATGCCGGCTAAACTAATTATTTCATTATTTAAACCTCGGCCGAAATCTCTATTTCGGGCGAGGTTTGATGAATTCGCGAGACAACACGTGACCCTTTCCTTTGTCTTACCGATCATCTTACTATCGGTTAAAATTTTAAGCTCCATACAATTAATATAATAATTACACCGATGGTTAGCAAGTGAATGAATAGTAAGAAATAGGAACCGGGGCTAAGTTGCTCGAGCTAAAAGATTTTTACGTAATGATAAAAGAGTACTACTTAGAAATGTTAGACCAGCCTTTTAAATGCTTACACATCATACAGCCATGGACATGTATGTGTGTGTAACCTAAAGAGCTGCTTGATCACAGTCCTTTAGAATTTGTCGCATTGCGAATTCTTGTTTGTGACTTTTTAGAGGCGTTGCTTTGAATCTTAGGATCGAATTTAATCAAATCGTGAAGTACCGATCACAGTAGAATAACCTCTGAATAACAAATGAATTTGCAACTATATTTTCGGGTAACTCTATCTGGTTTTAAACGTAAGCTGAATGATTTACATTTTAGATCATAGCTCATGTATGTGTCATGTACGTATGTAACGAGTAAGTTAGTAGGTAAGTATCTCTTTAAAGGGTTCCGTAATCATTTTTGATAAAAAAAAAATAGAGATCAAAATTAAATAAACTTAATTAAAGTGGAAAAGACAGGGGTCCAAACTACGTTAAGCCCTGTGTGATGGTACTCCTGGCCTTAGCCTACCATAACCGCTACCATTGGGCATTACAATAAAAGAAAAGAAAGAAGTATGTGTATGTATATATGTGTAAGAACTTATAATTACGACTGTCTGGCTGTGAGAGTATTAGTGTATGTATCTGTGTGAGTGTAAGTAAAAACTGAAAGTCTTTCCGCGACTGTTATTTAGTTTCTGAGTAGTTTTTAGTGTTAATTAGCTTTTTAGATAAGTCATAAATACGACAACTAATTTACCTTGTAGTATAAACGACTTCCTTGAAATTCAAAAAATCTTCTGAGCGCCCTAGTCTTATACTTAGCACCTCTAATTGTGCAGACGCCATAAAATCGCCTTTTAGGTTTTGGATTCTAGCTGTACGGGATAAGTGAATCAATATACGTAATCTATATAAAACCAACATTGCCATCCGTCTGTTTATGTCTGTATATGCTCAGCCTTATTTAAGTAATTAATACTGAGTCCTGTCTTTAGAATAATATTTGGCAAAAAGTAGTAGTGAATGTAGTAAAAGTATAGTGTTTCATAAAATACCAAATTGTGGTTCGCTTTCTCACTTTTTTTCTACACATGGCGTAATTCTGCGTGCTGGCGTGGTGCTCCCTTTACCCTTTCTGCAACCTGATTTTGAAAAAAATACACATATTTGATTGCTGCTACAAAATTTCGGTACATTATAGGTAAAAACGTTTCTAAGATGATGCTCATAAAACTCTTCTTTAAAAATAATGGTTCATAAAAGGGCAGATTAATCTCAAAGCCTTTAAGTAATCACTTGGTTTACTCGTTAAGTACTCCACTTTAGAGACTACACCACTGTAGGTACTGCATAGTCTAGTTACTATGGTTTTATTACTTGTTTATTTCGCGATCATACTGTCTATAGTTATATTGCGTATATCATTTTCACTAACTTCTATAACATAGAAGTAAAAACAAAAAAATATTGTACATACGACAACCTGTATTTATTGTTAAATAAACTTATTTGATTTCATGGTTATGGTGAGAAGTACTATGAAGATGATCATGGGTACTTTGCATGATTATAATGGTGATTAGTCACGGTATACAATTTTCGCAGTGGTATCAGTGGTAATAAATATTTTTTGAAGTAATCGTCTTATAATATACAATTACAAAACCGAAATAAAAAAGTACTGTTAAAATTGCCTAAAATATTACTTCTAGTGGAATGTGTGTTCAGATGAAACAAATAATGCATATGCCAAAGTTAAAATATATATGTGACTTAGTATTTTGCGGGGCCGATATTTAAACCAAGCCAGCAATGAGTTCCAGTACGCACCTTCAACTCCATATACATAACTACCTTGAAACCATTGAAAATTTTACGTACTTTAATTTTATACTACATGCAAAGCAAGAGAAGGCTGACTGTAAGCTCCTTTGAATAGCAAAGCTTATTTTCTCTATGCAAAGTATAAACCAGTACTCTGGACTTGGATGGTGTCAAAGAGTATAATAATACGAATATTAAAAAGAATCCCTGTACAGATAGCGAAGTAACTACCAATATTCATTCATTTTGCGTCTTTTTGAGTTGCTTATAACGTTAAAATCAGACTATTAACCCCTGACTGTCATTACACGGTATAAATGACGTTGGTAGAGTATATGATGCTGGTTGCGGTCTATCAAAAATAATCAGTCGTCACATCGTCAAAGGCATAAGGCCCGGTTCACACGGCATTATAATGCACGTTTTTTTGCAGTATACGTCTTAACGAATAAATAGTGGCGCATACAATGTACATACATAGAACCATTCACACGTCGTTTGTACTGCCAAAAAACTTATACTGTTGATACGTTTAAACGAATACGCAACGGACTAGTCAAGCAAATCGAATGAAGTTTAACGTATTCGGCTTGCAGTGGCGTATAGTATAGCTCTGCCTCGTTCGCACGGCACGATGTTCATACGTTTTTAATCGATTAGCATTTATTTATTAAGCAATTCTTTTCATCGTTTCTATGTTTATCGTATAAATTATCAAATAGTTTAGTACGCCCTGATTCTTCATTAATAGGATGTACCCAAAACCTTCTGCTCTGTCGGCGGCGAAACCGTTGGCGCCTTGGATTATACCAATATAAAAGGATAACCAAGCGTGGATCCATCACTGACGTCTACTCACTGTGACAACTGTGTGAAGAATGTAGCTATTCGTTTTTTACACGAATGGAAATCTACCGTGTGAACACCCGGGTGATTGTACGTTAAAAAAACGAATACAAAAAAAAGTGCAGTACAATGCCGCGTGAACCCGGCCTAAGTAATGTCTAATTATCTACCTACATTTTTAAAAGCGTATGGTTTGTCGACTTAGGCTCAGTTCGAGAAACTACTAATTTATGTCAGCCAATAACGATTTATAGGCTTTATATCATTCAACAAGGATCTTCAGATTGAATATATAATAAACAGTATTGTTAAGGTATAAAGGGAAACCATATTAGATTCAGGAATTAATCTCTGCTACTTTGAATATTCACGAAAGACGTAAGCATCATCTATGTCATAATATAATTATAATTCCCTATTTTTAATCCTTAGTTATATTATCATATAAATATCCCGTTGTTGGGGTTGAATATCTCCTTCAGTATACCCACGACGCTTGTCTGTCGATTAGCGAGTTTCACTCATGTGAAGTTTCAACGAGTAAACTTTCTTACAACGTTTTCCGACTGCTTGAATATGTAATTGCAGTATAGTAAAGGAAGTTGGAAAACTGCTTAAAAAGCGGTTTTCCTTGGTTTTAGCGGTTTACCGCCTGTAGGCGGCTATTCATATTTTGCCACACCCACCGACCTCTACAAATTATATCATAGTTCACAATCATATTAATTATTTTTTCTTTAATGAAATTGTAACTTTATAATTTGGCCAATGTCGTTGTAATTACACAACCTTTTTCCGTAATTAGTAGATTATGAAGCAGGGGATCGATGGGTGTTCCTGACATAGCTAAACGCAACTACTCAAAATGTAGAAAAATACGTCTAATTGGTGAAACATTACGTGTTGAATTATTTGTGTGGACTTAATAAGAATTGCGCCGTCTTCACCTCATCAAGTCTCATGCCACATATAAAATCTTGAATGATCTGAAACTTATTCTTAGTTCATCCAAAATGTGATCCGTGCTGCTCATCCCAAAAACTAGAAACAATACAAATTAAGTAAGGATAGCACAAAAATTGAACTTTGTGCAAAATTGTTTTATAAACTTAATAACTTCTATCTATCAAAAACCTAATCGATTAAACAATATATTATGTTAGTGTTATTTCAGTGAGTCTATTTACATATAACAATTTTATTTTATACTTTATATTCTACTTTATATTAGTTATAACTTTTTGAGTTGAATAAACGTAGCCTCATAGTAGTCCCATATAAATTTCATTCAAAATTCCATTAAAGTCATTATTTTACCTTGGACTCCGAAGTGGAAAAATCCTCAAAATCAAATAGAAAATGTTTGATTTATTTTAGGCATAACTTTTTTCTTGCTAATTTTTTTAAGTTCAGTATAGATTCAAGATACCTGAATATAAATTTCAAAGATATTTGATATTCGATTCCGAAGATATAGTTGGGAATTATTCAAAATTAAATAAATAATATGTAGCAATTGAAGTATCGTTAGGTTTATGATAATTCTAAAACGAGTACGTACTTAATTATGAGAAAGGATATGCATCATTGCTGCTGGGCTAGAAAGGCGTAGAACGGAAGACAAACAGTCTACAACTAAAATGTATTTTTTTACCATATCTTGAAGTTAGTGCATAGAAAGACATGAAAATTCGGATATTTTATTATTTATTATTTTATTTATTATAACTATTTTGTTGTTGTAGCAATAATTTCACGATATTGTATAACATATTTATTTTTTGCTTTTTAGTTACTTTTTAAGTTGGTTATTTTTTGATAGATAATTTTTATTTTACACTTTTAAGATACCCATGTCATATCCCTAAGATAGCTTTTTTTGATTGCAGAATCTACTTAAATGATACGATCAATAATTTTTGATCGAACGTTAAATGAAATGTATCCCATAAATCGAGTTGACGTTCATGCTGTTTGTCATTACAGACTTCCGTTTTACGCCTTCCTAGTTCTAGCCCAGTAAAGTACGTCCTTGCTTATAATGAAGTACCTATTCATTTTGGGATTGTCGTAAGCCTAACGATATGTCAATTGTCACATTTTCTCTTATATTTTGAGGAATAACCTGCTATAGCTTGGGTATCCAAGTTCCAATACCAATGAAATTTATATAAGACTATCTTGAATCTATATCAGAAGTTAAAGCTAAAATATCTCAAACTCCTTAAAATCAAATAGAAAATATGTGGTACATTTTCTTTTGTTGGTACATCTGATTTTAAGGAATATTCTGCTATATATATTGGATATCGATATATATATTCGAAATCCAAGGTCCATTACCAATTAAACTTATACAGAATTATCTTAAATTTATACTGAATCTAACAGAAAAAGTATTATTATAATCGCATCAGAAACAGAAGTTATGCCTGAAACAAATTTGAGTTGAGATTGAGTTGAGATGAGAGAGATTTTATTTGAGTTTAAGCTATTTTCTGCTATATCTTCGGAGACCAAGGTCCATAAGCGATATTTATAGGGAATTGTATGGAATTTTGAAGCTATGCCCAATTCAACGCATAAAAAATTGTCAAAATCGGTTCAGAAACAAAAAATATGGATGAACATATTACATTAAAAAAAATATATTTATATGACGAATTACGAGCCTCTTCTTTTTTAAATCGGTTAAAAATATAATAGTTTTCATATTTTACTTCGCACCGACTTCAAGATGTTGCAGGAAAAATATTTTTTCCTTTTAGAGTTACTTTTGAGGTCAGTTTCTTTTTCTCTAGGACATTTTTATCTACTGCCTGTTTACCGTCACCACGATGGTATTCTGTGAATTTTTGTGTATGTGTAAAACTAAATGAGGCGAAGACGGTGTTCATGGCTTGCAAGTATAATAGTTCGGTGTGCCTAGGTGCAGGAAGATACGGCCGAGCGCACGGACCAGTTTAAGGACCTGGGAATGCATGAGATCTGTACTTAGCGCGTCCAGGGCCATCGACCATGACATCAAGGCCTGTATATCAGCAGCTTGGGCCAAGTGGCGTGAGGTGACAGCTGTCATTTGCGACCCCAAATTGCCGGTTATGTTAAAAGGACACGTCTACAAATCCATTATTAGACCGATCCTTTAGTGTGGCAGTACTTGAGCGACCTAGCAGGAGCTGTGTGTCACGGAAATGAATATGCTTAGGTGGATGTGTGGAGTCACGCAGAAGGACCGCGTGAGGATCTCCTGTATCCGCGGCTGTCTTCACGTCCGTAACAGAGCAGATAAACTGCAAGAGAGTCGCTCACGCTTGCGCTGGGCGTCGAACGAAGCTCCGAACGCAACCGGGATTGAACTCTCGGATGATGATGTAAACTTTTCCATTCTTTAATATCGCCGCCCCACCGCTGACGCCAGCTATACAGTAAAAGCAAGGTGGTGGCATCGTGACGAGGCATCGGCTGCGCAATGACGATGTTGAATGGAGATGCGCTGCGCTTTTATTTCATACTAGCTGCGCCCCGCGGTCTCTCCCGCGTGGTGATTGAAAATCGTCATAATTACAAAATAAAAGATTTTTTGAAAATAAATGTAGACTGTTACTTCTTATTACATCAGCTACCTGCCAATAAAAGTGCCGTCAAAATCGGTCCAGCCATTTCAGAGATTAGCCGGAACAAACAGACAGGCAGACAGACAAAAATTGAAAAAAAAAATGTTATTTTGGTGTATGTACCATATATATATATTCATATGCATGTAGTAAAAAGCGGTTATTTCAATATTACAAGCAGACACTCCAATTTTATTTATATGTAAAGATCAGAATATAATGATTTGAATCATGAAATCAATTTTGTTTTGTGTATTTAGATAATATGGTGTGTGTAAGAAGTGAAGTTATTTCAAAACAGAAAGACAATAATATAACTGTAATTATGTAATTTTTCGTTAATACTTTTGAAATGTGTCGAGTTAAGAATAGACATTTGAGGTGAGATTGTTGAAGAATGAAAAAAATATACGGGTTAAATAACTAATGGAAATGGGATAAATTAAGATTTTTTATGTAGGATGCGACTTCACTTGATTAATCAGGAACATATAGGTATATAAATATGTTTTGTGATTTCTGTGGGACATAAAAAAAGTTAGCCCCTTTGTCGCCCCTACTCAGCTATTGGTAAATCCGCCAACTACCTAGGCCACTTAGCTATTAGACGAGCCTAATTGCAAGGTACACTTAACACTTTATCGCTAATAATAAATAATTAAAACAATACATGTTGTCAATACTTTCTTGGTATAATAGCGGTTTTTCGTTAAAAGCGATCTCTTTCAGGAATCTTAAAGGAAATTCTTGGCTAATCTGGTGGTGTAGATGTAGATGGGACAGAAAATGAATTACAGTATTAGTGTAATTATAGTGCAGATTGCAAATATCAGACAAATGTAGGAAATTGTAATTTTATCCCAATGATCGCATTGATGTATTGCTACATCAACGAATGATCCTCGTCAGGACATCACGACAAAGTTATGAAATTATTGTTTTGTCACCGGTCCTTATTATGTACGTGTCCAAATTTTCAAATAAATTTTGAAAGTGAATGAAAATAACGGTGAATGATTTCCTCACATGCATACGTGTAATGCTAAAAGCGTGTAAGATGGGACTAAATAATTTAAATACTAATATATAAACTAATTTATATTTGTTGAAAGTAATTACTTAATCATATATTTAATTAACTTGCTGACTAACAAAAATGACGCGGTCAGTGACAGCCGCCAGGTGTAAACCAGTTTGACCTGCAACAAAACATCGTTGAACCCGTCTTTAAGGGGTCACGTAACAAACACATTGCTGTGTATATATAGCACACTAATAAGTCTACCGCCCGCTTAGTACACATTAGTATTTGCTGTTGGTATGTACCTACTAGTGATGTGACTAATGTCGAATTTTTCACATTCGCGAATATGAATACATTTTTGAAATAAAGTGTATATTGTAGATGAAAAATGTTTAATGGAACTTGTTAACCAACGGTTAAATAACATTATGAATATTAGAACTTTACATACTTTCCTCCGTGTCCCATAACCGTTGGATGCCTTCTATATTGAATAATGTATTATGATTACAGTTTTATTTTTCTCTTCACTTGTTTAGTACATTCGCCAAAAATTCGCAACTTGAATGTTTGCGAATGTGGACGTTGGTTAAATCACTAGAATGTACAGAGCTAGAATGAATAAAACGCTATAATACATACACCCGTACCCTACATATTATTCGTTCGATCTGGCTCAATCATACCATGAATTATATATATAGTTTGTAAAGGCTTTACTAACAAGCTTTTACACTAAGGCACACCGACTTTTAACCGATGGTTAAAATAAAATAATCGCTAAAAATTTATGCATAAACAATGATTATTTTATTTTAACCGTCGGTTAAATGTTGGTGCACATCAGCATAAGTTGTTTTTAATACGCTCTTCTATCACAAAACAAATAAACGTATTATACAAAGAGATTATAGTCAAATAGTAAACAACAACCATAATCTACGATGGGTTGTTGCGAAGTAACATTGCCCGTGATCAGGGGCGGCTCGAGACTGTAGGCACAGTAGGCCACCGCTTACGGACTTGGCAAAATTTATGGATGTCAAAAATACCTGCAAAAAAGTCTGGAATAACGCTTGAATTATTAAAGCCCAAAAAAAAACAACACACAACATACAACAATATATTTCATTTCGTCCACTTGAATCTAGAAAATATATGAGTAGTGAAATAAGCAAGTAGTACATACAAGACGAATAGACAGGGTTCTGGGAGAAGAAAGGTAGATAGAAGACTTTTGACAGAAGCTTCTCTTTTAACTTAATTATAATATATTTTTTCTGGTTAGCGAAATTTTCATAAACTTCGGTGGAGGCGGCATTTTTCAAGTTTGGCCACCAACAGGCCAGTATATATAGGCTACGTTCCAAAAGATGCTCACTACGACCACGTTCACGAAACATAAACGATGAAGTACACAAATGTCATTGGTTGATTAAAAAATCACGCCTTTTTTAATGTCCATCGATAGAGAGAATTAATGCTCTGTGGTCAACGCCCACTTCGACCCACCTTTTGGCATGAGTCTTTGTGAGCGATATGTGATCGAAAATGATGACTTCATTAGTGACGTTTTCGCCACGACCATAACGAGCGTGGTTGCCAAATGGAAAGGCTGGCGGAGCAATTTACTACTGACGGAGCTACTAACGGAAGGCGTCTAAAGTGTATTAGTATTTTTATTTTTAGTTATTCGAAAAAAGGAGGAGGTTCTCAATTCGTCGGGATCTTTTTTTTTTGTTGCTTTTTTATGTATGTTCGCCGATTACTCCGTCATTTATGATCGGATTTACGTGATTTTTTTTTGTTCGACGCGGAATAGCTTCCAATTGGTCTCCTAAAAATTTTACATAGTTTAGCCCAGTAGTTTTTATTTTATGAACATGTTTCAAGAAAATAATTTTCACTCCGTTCCATATGTACACCGATTACTCTAAGATTTATGATTCGATTTACGTGATTATTTTTTTGTTCGACGCGGAATAGCTGCCATGTGGTCCCCTAAAAATTTGACATAGTTTGGCCCAGTAGTTTTCATTTTACGAACATTTTTTTGTTCCCGGTTCTTGGGACCTATATTTTTTAAGAAGCGCGGCACCATTCGTAGGTCCACCCATACATAGCTAGACACTAAAAAGTAACAAATAAAAACTTCGTTTAAAAAAACCGACTTCAAAAACTAAAAAACTAAAATGTATAAAATAACTCATTTCTAAAGCTATTATTATTAATATTATATATTATCTAAAACATCTTGAAGTCGGTGCAAAGCAAAACATAAAAATTACTATATTTTGAAAATTACTAAGCACCGACTTTAAGATGTTTTAGATAATATATAATATTAATAATAATAGCTTTAGAAATGAGTTATTTTATACAATTTAGTTTTTTAGTTTTTGAAGTCGGTTTTTTTAAACGAAGTTTTTATTTTTTATTCCAGTATGCAAAGGGTCTCAGCCTCAACTGCTTCAAATATATAAACTTAAATTTTGTAGGTGTATTCACGAAAATTAGTTTGAACACGATACATTGAGTGGTTTTTAAGTTATTTGGCTAATATAAAAGAAGAACGACACGCATTTTTATTATTGAAAAGCTGGGAAACAGGCAGTGAGCCCAGCTCGTAGAAAGTAGTTACTGTTGCCTTTAGACGTTTGCAACACTAAGGGCGAAGCCATCGTATTGCCAGCCTTTAGATGAGATAGAGGGGAAAGATAGGAGGAATGTGATTACAGATTGGAAGGGGTGGGATGAGGAAGATTTCATAGGGGGGGGGGGAAGTGGGCCATCGGTACTCTCACTTATAGTAGGTACGTAACACGATTTTACACGGTTAGCTTAAGGCTCGCCGTTTCACGCCTATATTCTGAGGGAGTAATCAAAACAACGTTTCTAGCATGGCTCTACCATGTATAAATTAGATACACACTAACAAATGAATCTTGATAATTTTTCCACCAGAGTAAATTTGTAATTCTTTTATTCTAAAAATTATCCATCGGTTAGTAGTTAAAATTATCGCTAAGAATTTCGATACTACATATTTTTAAAATGATATATCGCGTTTGACCACGATCACGCCCGATGTCAGTTGATGACGCAGTTGAAGATAGAGCACGCTTACCTAGATACCTAGATACTCGAGACTTGAAGACACTCGGATTGCACTTTTCGGGAAACACAAACTCTGGTAGTGCATTCCATAACTTAGCCGCAGGTGAAACGTTTCGTTCGCCCTGGTGGCGTTTCCACAGATCAGAGCGCCTTGCCCGAAGATGGAATGGTGTAGGGGGAATCAGGTCAAACAGTTCAACTGCACACTCTTCGAAACGAATCCTATAAAAAACTGATAGACTAGCAACCCGGCGTCGATGCTCTAGGTTTTGAAGCCTTGTATTGACAAGCTGGTCGCTACCAATCAACCTCTTGGGTCTTCCCTCAATTGATTGTATTTAGCTGAGCCGTTACTAAGGGGAGAACAGTACTCCATGCAAGATCTTACTTGGGCACAGTAAAGATTAAGCAGTAGCTCTGCAGTGAAGTTCCATTTCACCTTTGAAAGTATACTCAGCATTTTTTGCAGCCAGCATATTTCCTTAAACTATGCGGAGTCATAAAATTACATACTAATTAATTAGACAAAATTCGACGTAAGTAGAGTAGTTATCTTATGAATTTGAAAAAAGATAAGACTAAACTACCCTAAACATTTTCTCGTTTAGTACTACAATTACTTGGCGTAGTTTACGTGTAGATATTGTCGATTTGCTTATGTGTGTTTTGTTATAAAACGCGTCAGGTTTGGAACGCCGTAAACATATTTTAATTAACAATATATACCAATTCGTTTATTCCATAAAACACAAAAATCAGTAACCAGCGGAGCGTAAAAATGTTAGCATGTTACGTACCCATAACAAGCGGAACTCATGTGGCTTAATATTTTATTTAGACTGCAGATAATTTATGAGAGTTACAGTTAAAGTTGCTTTATTTTGTTAAAATTAACTTTTTATTATTATACTGCAATTTTATACTACTACATACAATATATTGCCTATTATGAGTGTCCAAAAAGTAATTTCTCAAGTTTTGACTCTTTTCGTATGGAGCTTATGCATTATCGGTCGTTTTATTTTGTACAATTCTGATACTTAGCCTCTAGCTTATATGTGATTTCCTACTTGTGTGAGGGAACTGAGAAGCGTGAGTATGTAAACAAGAAAATACTTACTTTTGTGGCTGCAGCTAACTAACGTTCTTGTAGGTATAGATTTCTCTTGCGGAAATGACAGGACGACCAGCGCCAGCTCGATCATGATTATGTCTTGTGTTTACATACCTACTGCCCTTATGCTCTCGCCTTTGAGCGAAAAGTCCCATTATTGTATTTCTGTTTCAATTTTTTCAATATGCTTTGATGTACAATAAACCTTATACCTATCTATACAGGGCGGAAACTTTCAGCGGGGCAGTAATGGGAAGTACCTTAACTAGCCATAAATTTTCGTGACATTTTCATACCCACTCACCTATATTCAACAAAATGTACCTTTAGCAAAAAAATGGTCATTTTCCACATAATTGAAACATCTATAATAATGTTACTGGTATGTTTATTTATACTAGTGGTAGCTCGTGGTCGAAATTCGACCATAAATTTGTTGTCAAAGGCTATAATAATTTGTTGTTTAAGGCTTCTATAATCACAGATTTCGCTAAGGCTTCACTTCTTCATTTGACTTTAACAATAAACAAAAGAGTACATATGCGTATGTGTGTGTGTCAAAGACATGGTATATTGTGTGTAATATTTTTTTATTGATTTAATGTACTTTTAATGTATAATTAAAAAAAAAAATTAGCATTCGTCGCTTCTTTTCTATATAAACTATAAGTGTGTGAAATTTCATACTTCCTCCGTCCGCGTAATTTTGGTAAAAACGGGTACAAAATTCTTAGTACACGCATTAATATATAGAAGATGTTACGGAAATTATTTATATTGAGTCATAGTAAAAGAAGCTGTGGCACCTCAGTGGCTAACGTACTCACTCGCATTTCATACAAATGACTTGAATTCAATTCATGGCCGGAGAGCACCCGCCGTTTGAGCATTTTTTGAACTTAATGTATACATTTCTGTTTTCATTACAAACGTTAGAAGACCTTGTGTATGTAATTGGCTCATCTGCTTTAGACAACCGCGATGGCTACATGTATAGTATCGAGCCCAGCAAGGATGTATGTAGTAGTAAATAGAAATGTCAATCTTATACTAATATATAAAGCTGAAGAGTTTGTTTGTTTGATTGCTTGAACGCGCTAATGTCAGGAACTACTGGTCTGTTTTGAAAAATCTTTCAGTATTATAGCCCATTTATCGAGGAAGGCTATATATCAGCACCAATGAAGAATGTTTCAAAATCGGGGAGTTATGAAAACAAATTTCACGCGGACGACGTCGCGCGCACAGATAGTATATGTATAGCGTCGCAAAGTTGTACAAGTCTACTAATACATGGATGTTATCAAATGTCAGAGTTCATATTTACATTCACCACTGTACATAATGTTTCATGACTGAAATGTGCGTATTTGCGAAAATGTTACTCGTGCTTGTTGCTTACATCCAACTGATGTTTACTCACAAAGTTGTTGTATTTAATATCTCTGCATGAGTATAAAGCTTGGCACGTTTATTACGACGGCATAAACATGAACTTTCATTAACATAGGAAATAAACAATAAGGCAAATTAAACTTTTGTAACAGATAATTCATTTAGCTGCGGCGTTTTTAATTTTCGGAATTCATAAACAAAAGTGCAACAAAGTGTTTTTTTTATTTTCTCACCTGTGGGCTAAAAGTTAGGAGTCATTTGCATTTTTTACGACTTTAGAGGTAAAAGATACTACGAAACAATGTTATGTTTTTCCATTATAGGACTATTATAACATTAAGATCATATGCCTTTGTATGTACACTATTTTTGTATCTCCCCAGTTACAAATTGTATGGTCCCTACTCCATTTTTTACTATATTGTTTGTTATACAAAGGCGTAAACAATACACTTTTTTATAAAATTTCATCGATATTACACTCTTTAAAAAAAAAAAAACTGATAGAAATAAAAAGATTAATTAATAGTATTTAAACAATTCATTAACACGATGTCCATTATACGAAAAACTGTTATGTATTAGATGCAGCAGAGCAATTAAAATGTTGTCACTAAAAGGTGCTCCCTCTTACAGAATGGATACGTCCTAATTATGCAAAGTGCTATCACGGCACTTGAAAGAAAGCTCGGAGCTCGCGGCCCCTGTGAGAGGTTTATTTCTAATACAGCCCTGTAAATTTATTGCTGAAACTACGACACGCTTTATTTTTGCTAAAATGTTACACGAATACTTAAGGGAAAAAAAAACTGTTTGTAATTCGACGTACTTATTAAATATCTTATTTCCGTATAGGTGCTATGTGTAGCGTTGTTTTTTAGTTATGCACTGTAAGTTGTTATGTTTAGTGAATTAGTTGAAATCTGTGCATTGTGAAAGAATACTTTTCGAAAGTAACGTGAGTTGATGAAGTGTATGTATTATAGTATTGTTCTATGATAATTTAATTGATGATGGTAATATCACATTAATTCACAGATTGTGTATAAAAGTGCTAACACAGAACATTATGTACTAGTGTATACTCCTTACATATTTACTGTTGTAATATAGTGTGTACTACAGTGGCCAACTTTAATCCAGACTTCACTAATACCCAGTCTAGAGCAAGTATTGTAAAGATCCTTTCTAAAAGTTATTCATGCGGAAATTGATACAGAGACCACTAGGTACAGTAGATACTTCAAGGGGCTTAAGTTCAGACCGCAAAAGCGATTCATAAAATCTGTAAAATATTATATTTGTGTATAAAATTAGTTCATAGTTTTATAATGTAAATAGATACATTTCAGGATTCCTTGGCAAGTTAAGTGATATTTTACTGTGTACTTTTATTTTAAAAAGATGTATAGTAAGGTATATTGGGTTAAAAATAAACAATAGTTCTAGGATATTAATCGTTTTTAAGAATCTCGTATTTATGTTGAACATCTCAAATGTTTAATCGAATAGGCCTTATTTTCAAGAACTCTCTCGTATGGTGTCTGTAAAAAACGCAGATCGCGTTTTGGCTGATATATTTGCTTAAAGGTTATTTAAAAAAAATGTTACTGGCTTCCTACACAGACTTTTCACACACTTATCGAAAAGAAACGGCTCAATGGGTTCAATCGAAATTCTATACATTGAAACAAAAAAATTAATTTAAATTTTCATATAATGTTCCATTTCCATATGTTGCCGAGTTCAGAAGAGCCCAATAATAAATAAAATATTTCTATTACCGTGTGAAAGAAGTTGCGGGCACAGATAATTTGTAACAACAACACAACAAGAATATGTAATTAGGGTTGAAAAATTCAGATTTATCGATTTAAAAGATTTAAACAAAATCAAAACATCTGGCCGCTTTATTTATATACATAAATACACACGCACACACACGCACGCACGCACACACGCACGCACGCACGCACGCACGCACGCACGCACGCACGCACGCACGCACGCATGCACGCACGCACACACACACACATATATATATATATATATATATATATATATATATATATATATATCTCTCTTGCTCATACGCTGCTGTATAGGTATATTTTAATGTATTCCACACAAAAATATATTTTATGTTTGCATTAGTTACTTAACTTGCGAATACGCCTTTATTATTGTTTGGTCAGATCTACAAAGAAACAAAACAAAGTTGTCTTTAATATCTTAACTGGAAATTATTTGTTCAAATGATGACAGGGACCTACCCGCTAGATTCGCAAAATAACTAATTATTTTACTAATGCAAATGTATACAGGTTTTAATAAGCTATTGAAAAGTAGAATATTTTCGTTCATACACTTTTGTAGTATTCTGTAATCAAATGACAGAAATGGTGGATGTTTGTCACCATTACGAAAGCATTCACCGTACTTCGATTGAAACGCACTTGATGGATTTTTATTTTTATAACATAATTTAAAAGGTGACCACTAAATAGCAGAAACTATTAAATGGTCCATAACAACCCAGACAGCAATTAATTCTACCAAGCTAGCAAGTACATTAAGTGCTTCGAAGCTCGCTCCATTTAGGTAACGATAGACCACCGTCACGTTAAGGTCTACACCGAAAATTATGCTGCTGCACATTTTAGTTACACAAAATATACTACACAAGTTATAGTGCCTGATTGAATTATTTGTACGACAAGCTATGATGGCCGGTTTGACGTTTGCTCACTCAGTAAATTAATAATTACCTTTGAAGAAACAAATTGTTGTTCTCTATGGTGAATATTGTGGTGAATAAGTCATAAAATTATAATATGTTTTTATAACGGCTGTACCGATTTGGTTGAAAATTGGTGGGGAGGTAGCTTAGAACCAGACGGACATACGGAGACGGACATAGGATACTTTTTATGCCGTTGGAACAGGCAGGTGGCGCTGAGATCGGGTTCTAGAATCCTCCTAATCAACTGGAGCGATTTTGGTGATTTTGTTTTTGTGTGTTTGAGTGGGTCCCCGGATGGTTTAAATCCACAATTGGAACTGGTAGCTGGGATCGGGCCCTAGATTTTTATTAATAATATAAAAAAATATTATTATAATTTTTCTAAAATAATAATATTTTAGAAAATGAATTTATAGTGAAAATAAATAAAATAGCAGTATGGACAAATCTGTTGAAATATTGTCTTTTTGCTCTGTAAATATTTGTGTGTTATGTCCAAGTAAAGTATGTATATTCATTTTCATTTCAATATTTAGTTGATATGTTCGTTTTGTTAAAGATTTTTAATGATTAGCTAAGACTTATAATTCCAAAAACTTAAAATTATAGATGCGACTCGCACTTCATTATATTTTTCTCGATAATAAAATGACATATTTCACGTTACTATTGTAATATGGTGTCAAATCGGTTGTCACACAGCTTGTCGTACATGAAATTAAATTTTTTACTATCATACTATTGTGGTATAAAAAAATCGATTCGAACAAAATCCGTCAAGAAATTTCTGAACAATGTAGTGTTCCTCTTATCAATTAAGCTCTTTTTCAGGGTTGGGCATATAATGAAATGATTGGAACTGTTGTTACCTCTGTATTCAACAGAGGTAACAACTGTTCTAACCTCTGTTGAATGTCGCTTACAGAGAACATATAATAGGAAAATGCCGCTGTGCGCAACGGTTCAGAAACTTGGCTGTTTTTGTTTTATTATGTATCAAATATTTTTTTTATAATTAGGTACTTATTATAAAATTACGAAGCTAAATAGAGTTTAATCTAAGTCGATGAATATTAATGTAATAATCTTGTAAGATATAGTACATATGTAAAAACTAGCCTTGTTACTTTGAATTAAGTTAGCATGGTTTTTTCCACCTTTCATACCTGCTACCTGTAAAACGGCTCGCTTTCAGCTTAGCGAGTATCCATTCCTTTCTAAGTTTATATTGAAACTACTGATCCTAAAAAATCATCTTTCCTAAAATCAAGAAAGTCTGGGGTGACTGGGATCTTGGATTTTATTCGTTTCTCAATTGGCCACCCTATATCTTAAACACTATTCAACGGTTATTGTTTAAAGTAATATCTATTGAAAGTATTCTTAAGATCAAATACAATCATCATTTTCAGCATTTTTCACTTTTAAGTTATAAAAATTAAGAGGTACTGAAAATTCTCACCACGTATTGACTTAAATAATAATTTAAAATAGTCACCAGCAAACATGATTATAATTTTTGAATACTTGTTTAACGAAAATCCTTGCCACGGCTATATGTTGTGTTACATGTCCGATATCCATGTTTTTATTATGGTTTCTTTACGTTATATGCCTATTGAATACGTTCACTTGGTGAACTCATACAGACTTAACAGTAAAAATAAAGTTATGTAAAATGGTAATACATTTTAGACTGCATTAGCTTGGACCAGAACTACAAAGAAATATCTCAGACAAATGGAAAGATATAAACATTTTATAGCGGTGTTGTTGTCGCCAAAATAACTACCGAACCCTAAAATATTTAAGACATACATCTATATAGCCGCGGAAGTAGCCAGCGGAAAGCCCGCGAAGGCCACCGAACGCCGCAGATTGGCCAACGAGAGCTGCTGAGAAGCCATCGCCATGCGGAGAAGACTCCAGGAGCTCCAAACCCAGTTACCGGTGGGTAGTTGCCCACTGAGTTGCAGCCGGGGTAAAGAGGTATACCTCGAGGCCCCAACCTCCTCATTACAAACCGAGGAAGAAGACCCTGGACGACATCTATCTATACAGTAAATCTAGAAATGGTTTAAGTTTGTACATTGCGTTTAAAAATGTGAAAAAAATTAGCTAAGTCGGACAAGCAGATTCCGAAAATGTGATTACCTATTAGAATTTTTCTCTGTCTGTTAGAGCATCATGTAAAAACTACTGAACGGATTTACGGATTACTGAATAAAACTCGATACAGAGCTAGCTTATATCCCGGGTCATAACTAAGGTCACTTTTTATCCCGACAAATGACGTCGTTTCCATGAGATAGACGAAAGTAGCGAAAAAGATTGCGTTGCCGTTGCATATTTTTTGGAACCGACTGAACAGATATGAATAAAACTCGGCATAGTGCTGTTGGGGGCTAAGAAGGCTTGGTTAAAGAATACGAGAGATGTTCGTTGTTCCAAGATATATTTTCAAAAGTTACTTCATCAGTGGCAGAAACAACTCAAAAGTCAGCCACACATTCCAATATTAAATTCAAATTTAATATATACAAAAAGTTTGTATATCCATCAAGTGCTAGCTTATAACCCAAGTTAAAACTTAGGATACTTTTTACCCCGGTAAATAATGTCGTTTCCATAGAATAAACGGATTACCAAAATAGATGGCAGTGTAATCGTGCAATTCACTAACAAATACGTACGTTGTCATATACAACATTTAATTCATTTATTAATTCAAATCAGGTTGGCTACGACTCGCCTCTATGTTCCGCTGCGCAGTTGCGTAGACTATAGACATAGTTCCTTTGTTATTGTAGTGAACTTAGTAATAAGAAATAGTAAAGTTTTAGCTAAAAAACCTAATTCAATTTCAATATACGTAACATAGACCTACCACCTAAAAACTCTACTGTCTAATCATGGACGTATAAACGTCCATGTGTCTAATAATAATATTTATATAGTTATTGAATACGTGGCATATTTATTTCTTAATCTATCCATTAATCTATTAAAGAGGACGCTTATTAACGATTCTGCAAGATTTCACTCGAACGGTTCTAGAAAATAATTCCACGATTATTATATAAGTACTACTTAATGTGATTACCGTGCCATGCCGGATGGGAGGGGGGGGGGGGTTTAGGGTTGGCAACCTCTTACATTCAGCGGAAGCTAAAGCTTTGGTCGAACAGCAGACGGGACGGGATGATGATTCGACGCTGGCGGGACGTGAAGAGTTGTAATATATTACTTAATATAGAATATGCCACATAGAACCGTCCCACTTGGCGCTCGACTAGCGGCCGCGTCGCCCCCGCGTCTGTCGGGAATGCAGCGGAACGGGGTGCCAGTGTTGCAGTCTTTTACGAAAATGGACGTGGAAAAAGTTGAAACACTCATCGAAATTGTTTGAGGCCACATTGTTTTGTATGATTTGAGTCATCATCAATATAAAATATCAAGTCTGAAATATGCGATTTGGGATCCATAGGAAAGGAGTCGCGATACTAGAAGTCGCGCCGAGTGTGATGGGTCGGTCGACGCGATGCCAGGGGGATCAACATGCCCGCAATGTGACACCCACGCCGCGTTGCTGCCCCGCCAGCTTCGAGTCGCGCGGACCGCCTCAACCGCTGATTGACCAAAGCTTAGTTGGTACTCTATTAAGCTCTATGAAGCTGTAAAGCCAATATCTATATTATATATTTTATTAATTAAGTAAAATATTCTAAAGAAGACAGGTGAGATTTGGAGATCTAAAGAGCGGAAGGTTATGATGTTTGAAGCTTTTACGCCTAAGTAGTCGGCGTGGTGACAAGTTGAAGGGCTCGGATGTGCTAACCACAAGGCTTAAAGCAATACGACAAGTTTTCTAATAAACCTGGGTATCTGTAGGGCGATTTCATCGAGGCTGTCGACTGGCACGCTGAGGGGTCTTTCTAGTAGCCTAGATGGGGCTGTTACTGTGTCTGAACTCATGTTTCGTCTGGAGTTCATGTTTCTTCTGTGCTTCTTCCTCGTCTCCTCGGCACGTCGAAGATTGTGAAACCGGAAGAAGAACATCGACATTATACGTGCAGTTTACATACACTTTAAGTCTGAGGTTTTGTTTCGATATAATTTAATGTCAATCATCAATTCACTGTTTATCCGTAAACGTTCACATTTCACTTATTGTGTTAATGTTTTCTAAAAATTATTGAACATAAACAAAAAGCCAATTGAAATGTTATATTCATAAGAAATTTTTACAGTACTTATAAGGCTTGTATTTAAGAACGGTGATCAATTTTAAGTCAACGCTTAAAACATTATCCGCAAATGAATTAAATTAAAACGTGGCCCTACAGCTGTCACCTTAAAGCAGCAGCCGCAAGGCTCAAGCACAGTCCATTTTAACATACAAAACCACATAGTACTTCTTCGTTATTCATGAAAAACACAAAATAAATACAGAAGCGCGACTCACATTCGCGATGGGTGTCTTTGTGGGTGTGAAAATCTCGTCTTAACATATTTTAATGTTCATACATAGTAGATAATAACTTTTAAATATGGGCATATAGATAATTTATTTTAAAAAAGCGTAATGGTTGAGATCAATCGTGATAAATTAATATTTTACAGGTATAGGTGCACATTTGATATCAAGTATGAACAAAATCGGCACTAATACTTTGATTATTCGGTGCATCACATTATTTAAATTTGTGTAGTGGCACCTATATACGAATGTTATGTGGCTAGTCTTCGTTTCAAGTATTCCAAAACACTCTTTATTTCGACTGAACTTATTTCTAGTATAAAGTAATGATTAAGTACGTTCTAGAATACAAGCCTAATTTTAAAAATAGACGATAAAAAAAATTGAAATACATATAGATGTAAATTGTTATGTAACCTGGAACCAACCCACAACTTTTGCTAAATTGGGATAAGCACACAGAACTGCAAAACGCATTATTTATTTGAGTTAAAAATATCCAAGCTTTAATATTTTTGTCTAAAAGTAGAATAGAATATTGTTAATTGCACACGTCACAAAATAAATACACCGCTATAATCGTTATGACAAGTATAACGGGCGGTCTTATCGCTAGAAACGGTTTCTACCAGACAACCTCTGGAGGAATAGAATTTGGCAGTGAAAGGTAGTGTCCCTAGCTAATATTTAATTTCGTTGCAACAAAACTACACTGCATGTAGTACAATAAACTAATTTTAGAAACAGATTTCCTTGGCTCACCTAAATACCGGTGAAAAACTTAATTATCTTAGATCATTAGTGTCAGTTACGCTTTGCTTAACTACAACTCGACCAATGATCTAATGTTTTTATCTACTGGCAATATTATACTTTATCTGTAGTTAAGGTGGGTGAACCATAAACAAAGCGAATCGGGTCTAAAATCCGCTAAGAAATAATTAAATACGCATGTAACAATACAAAGTTTCACGTGAGCGGGGATTTTTAGCAAGGATGGCTAGTGGAATTTCAAGCAAAAATATTCGATATAATTCGACGACATTTATAAAAAAAAGCCATTATATTAATTTTATAAAGGTTAGTTTAGCTTCTTTTAATCAAATAATTGTTCTGTCAACTATCACAAACGCTTGGTAAGAAAATTTTAGTCATTATTATTAAAGTAAATATGGCTATATTGACAAAATGTGTTGTACCTCATAATTAAAGCAACTTGATACTTACACAATGTTTGATGTTGTACTAAAAATTACTAGTAAGTATCGAATTTACTCTTGACCTAATATTGGAGTTGCTAGAATTTAGACAAATTTGCGAAAGTGGCGCCTCTATTAGTTTCGCTCTGTAATTTAAACTGTGCTTTAGAATTGCTGCAAGCCTAGTGATAGTAAAATAGATGAAGTTATTACATGAAACCGTTCGAAAGTATGTAATGTAATCAAACCTTTTGATGACCTACATTTCGTTTCGGAACCGTAACTCGTAGTGGGCCTACATAATTTATCTCGGCGTTCTATTCTCAGAAACAGTCCTGTACAATTTTTTATCATCAGTAAAGCCTACAATAAATACAAAATTAGGCGCCTATTATCTCCTTTCGGGTTCTGTCAATTGTAAAAAAATACTTATAATTCCGTCTTGTATTTCTCGTTTTGAATCTCACAGCCTTTTGTTTATTAGGAGGCTATTCTCACTATTAAAAACGAAAATGTCTCTAAGTATGATAGTGTAGTAACGAGTGCAAAATTATTTTTATTGCCTGAAGCGTGTTTGCCCGCTTCTGGCAATAAATCCATCAGATGGTTCATATGTATGGGCCACCTGATGGAAAGTGGTTACCATTGTCTGTAGACGTTTGCGACGTACCTACAATGCAATGGGTTCTTTGCGTTTAGGGTATGGGGGTATAGGGCTGGGCTGGCGAACCTTTATGTATTAATATGCCATTTTTTTCTAAAGAAATATTTAATGAGGCCATAGACGTGCCGTTAAATAATATTGAATAAAAGTAATCAACTTTCCACTCTTTATTTACTACAAAAAATAAATACTTTTGCATTGCATTTTGCAGTATAATAATTATGTTTCAGTTATACGCGTAATTCAAATATTATATAATAATAAAATATATTTTCGTGTGAAAATTTTATTTATTGATTTATAGTAACTTACATGGATTGTTGGTGTTCATAAAAAAATATTATATTCATTCCATAGTTAAACTTTTTGTAATTAATGTTTCTTATTTTTACAAAGGGTCTCGTCATATACGTTTGATTTAGGAGGTGGGCACTGAAAATCAGTGCTGTGTCAGACCACGCTACGGCACAGCAATATACTGAGTGCTAACCTCATTTATTTTATGAAACTGCGACATAACATTTCTGATATGTTTTCTTTTAATTTGTTTATCTTGTGTATGTATGTCGCATTTTGAAAATAAATATATTCCTTCTTTCAAATTAAAGTAACATTAGAGTGAGTGACTCTTCTTGCAGATTAGATGACAAATGACTTGTATTAAGACTGTAAGTTGTTACTTGACAGAATGCATGCTGCACTTGAGTCATCTGTAAAACGATTTCTTCGGCGTTCGTAATATAATATTTCATAGTGAACTTTGTGATCGGTGGCATGCCGAAGATATTGTGTCGCATACCCTCAATGGCACGCGTGATATTGGTTCGCCATCCCTGGTACAGAGGAAGGGAAAGTGGGCTACCGATACTCTCATTTGCCGTACAGAACTAGATTAGATCCAGACTACCCATTTCACGCCAATATTCTGTGAGAGCTTGATATTATATTAATAGAGCCGGCCCAGCGGGCAGTAATTAAGATAATCAATCTAGCATGGTTCTACTACGTATACAAATTTTATTTTTCAAGTTTTATACGTATGAAAATTAATTAGAACAAGAAAGTAGTTTCTGATGTATGGGGTCATATTCACAATTCATTTACGTGCTTTTTAGACTTCTTACCCAAATGGCAACGACAGTGGTAGTTCATCGCCACTCACACACACAGTTGGAACTCTTCACTATTTATGGACGGCGACGCACTTGGTCGGTTTTCACCTATTAAAAATGGACGAATACATATAACTACTTGTATCTATATTACAGCGTATAAGTAATAACATTTGTTTTTGTGTAATGGTGTACAATAAATATTTATCTGTCTATTAATAATGTGCGACTTAGATTAAAATAGCGAGGATATTGTTAACAATCGTTGTATTGATGATTACAAGGAAAATAAATTGCGAGGACAACAAGGATCTTTTTAAACCGTAACCCAATTCGTAGACGCTGACTGTTTTAACCATTACACATCACAACTATTATACACAGATTTAGAGACCCGGTACAGATGTTAGATTGCTCCAGATAAGGATATTCTACTCTCTTGAACTTATTACACGTTCAAATTAGAAATAGACATCTTCGTTCGTTTCCTTCAAATCAGTGTAAAAAATTAGGAAAAAAATAACTGTGTAATAAATTTTCGAGAGAAAATTTCAAGTGAGTTGATCTTTTGATACGCTCGCTCTCTATTGTTCACCTAGTCCTATATTTACCTAGTGTTATATTTGGATAGGTGTAGACATGATATTTATTAGAGCGCATCGTACTTTTTTGTACAGGTAAAAAAATATCTAATAATTTTTCCAAAACAAACACAGACCATCACAGACAGACACAACACGTCCACCATCGGTTCTACGATAGAAGTGACCGGCCTGCAGCCACTTTAATTCTGTCAATTCAATTGTAGAGCATTTGATTTCCCATAACAATATTATCGATTTTTTTTCGGGTAGCTGCTGACTTTTACATGATTTACAAAATTCCAAAATTAAACATCAATTGTATAACTATAGCAATATTTAAGGCATGGTTGTAAGGAAACGGTTCATTTGACGGAAAATTTCAATTAGACCTTTTTTGTAGAGCATACAATTTTCTTTAAAAAAATGTCAAAGAATCAATTTCGTTAAGTCAATGATTTGGAAATTCTGAGACAAAGAACCGCTCAGTAAAAAAATATAGGATAGGATTCCAACTCTCACAATAATCTTTTTTTGGCACCCAAAATAATATTTTCGATGTATAAAAAAATTGTCGATATTTTTGGGTCCAGTCACTCCAGTTTAATGAGATAAGAGTATGGGGGAATTAGGTCGTGCACTTCCATACCGCAATCTCCGAAGTGGATCTGATAGAAAACCGACAGACGCTACCCTACAGCGATGCTCAATGCTATAAAGCCGAGCATCAAAAACACAATCACCGCCAATCATCCCCATCCCTGTCTTGCGTTTTACATGTTCTTCATATATTTAAATGCATATGTGGTAGATGTATCGTATGTCACGGTACCAAAAATGTCGAACATCCACCTTCGGTACAAATATTCCAACAAATCTCAACGAAATTCGCAAGCAACTTTTTCTAAATTTCTTTCATAATTGTCCCCAAGTTGATGTAAATGCCTTTTCGCTTTTTTCTCTTTTGAGGGTAAGTCATAAATATGAAACCGTTATGTTGTTTAAACCGTATTATGGATAGGAAATATTTTTATTCACTTCATTTAGATTTCCAATATCTAAACGCAAAACTAAACTTGTCGGTCTCACTCATTTGTCTTTATGTCAAAGCTTTGTTCGTATGTGATAACTTTACATATAGTTACGTACATATCACGTTTATTACAGCTCAATATAAATTGCCTACATATTAAAACACATATTTACAGGAGAAAACTAAACGTCTTTGGCGAAGTCATATATATATATATATATATATATATATATAGGCTTTTTTTGTTGAGGCACGCGCGGGCACGCAGTGCCCTTAAAGGAAATTCCGAAAATATCGAAAAATGTATTTTTTAATAGGTTTTTTGGAGTGGAGCTACAAACAAAAAAATTTAGACTAACTTTCGAGATTTAGCGTGCCCCCAAAAAATATGTGACAAAAAAGGCCTATATATATATATATATATAGCTAGTTCGGCTATAAATACTATTGACAAAGCGTGCAATGTCATTTTCGTACAACCTGTACAATGTATATATAAAACTATCAGTGTACATAGTACTATTAAATTTCTATACATAATTATTTAAATGCGAATATAACGTATTTTACACTATTATTTTTTAAATTATTTTAGTATAAGTGAAGTTTAAGTATGGTTTTGTTTAAGTACTCAGAAGCTAGTCACTACGTATGCTTAGGGTAATTTTTCCTTAAGACCCGGTTCCTTATCTTACAGATCGTTCATTTGCCTTAGTAACGGTTACAATTTGACAATGGTAGGGCAAGTGAATGAATGATAAAAATAATAAAAAAGAAAGTCAGTATCTATATTTAGATCATGCCTAAGACTTGTACCAGGCCTCTAAATTCGTGTAGTGTAATAAGGATTTAAGCTTTCTGTAGTCATTAAGAACAGCAATCACTTGTAATGCAAAAGCCAATCCAACCCTAACGAGATTTACAACAGTTCCAGCGGTCGGTTTCGGCAAAATTAGACAATATATTTTAACAGGGCCGTGCTATCTTCTCGAGAGTTAGCCATGGCACTTACAAAACGTTGGTGAATTTAAAGTACAGTTTTTAATTTGATTCATTTAACGTTCAGCGAGCACATGTCATCTTTTCACAGAACAGACTGATCCACAGAAAATTATGTTTAACTGTTTGGCAATAAAGTTTAAAGTTATTTAGATTAAAGTTGTTTGAGTTTCTATCTTGTCTAAGAAGATTGTTCAGAGATCTAAAACTGCCTTTTATTGGTCTTAATATTTATGATAGTAATTCTAGCATATTGATTATATCTTCTTTGTTTATGATTATTAAAACTATTGTTAAGAACAGTGTCTGTCATTGTGAACACTGTATTATTCTTTTTTTCACGATTCTATATGTTATAAACGTGGCAAATTATGTCATAGTCATTTTCCTGAACAACCTACCTACTGCATCTATACGGAATGATATGTACGAAATCTGGCAGTAAGGCCATCTACGAGTATGCAATTAAAAATTTAGCTAAATCATTAAAGAATTATTAAACTTCTTTATTCCCTCTTTAATGTACTATACAACATAAAACTAGTAACACCACTGAGTAAGAGGTTAGTGCCTGAAATAGGTTAAAAATAAACCTGTAGAATAGGTCACCAGGATCCACCCGTTGTCCATTATGTTGTGCTGATTCAGAAAAAAAAAATCAGTGCACATAGGCTTTGGGGTATTGTTAATTATATTCATTGATAGATCTTTAAGAATCATATCACTTTTTTTAATGTCTTTAATTCAATGGATTACGAGATTTTTGCTTTCACAAATGTGAATACTGTTGACAGCATCTCTAAGGTTTGAAACTGAAGTAGGTTAGAACATTTTGGCAATATTGAGGTAATAATCTTGAAAAATACTTTTTTGTTATAATTCAATCTTTTCAAATTACAAAACTTGTGGAATTCATCAGTTCTACGGAACCCTTAATTGTGTGTGGAATAACACGGACTTACCCTATCTACGGACTTGGATAATGTACCTATATGAGCCGATATCTATTTCGATAGGTGCTATATCAAAGAATAAAGACACTATTTACCTCAGAAAATTGGGACGACCTCGTAATCGGGAGTTATCGGCTAAGCGTGTAAAGTCACACCGGAACACTATATACTATATAGTGTATATACTATAGCTAATAGAAGTTTGTGTTACTCTGGTATTAGAATTTGGAAAAAAATGTTAGCTTTTACAAAAAATTTAGTTGAACTTCTGCCAAAAAATATTTTGACAATAGTTTGGAAATTTAGCCCCTTTGGGGTTCAATAAGATAAAAATGTTTCCATGTAAACGACATCCCTTGTAAACGCTTATAAAAGAAATTGACATTTTATCATAAAAGAGCAATTTAGGGATCCGATAAAGGGTTAAATGTCTTAAGGAAATTTTATGAGGCGTGTGCCTGCGTGTTTTTTTTCTAAAACATGAGATACCCATTTATGTACATTTTTTTTATAAGTTCGGTTTATAAAAATATACCTAATATTGATAACATCTAACATTACACTAGGTAGAAAATGTATAAACAAAATTATAGTAAATCGTGGGAATTTCAAATTGAAAGAATATTTAGTTGGTATCATCGCCGAGATATGAGTGATTAAGACTGATTAAATCTATCTATCTCGAGTTTGTACAATGCGTTTAGAATTGTGAAAAAAATTCAGGAGAGATAATTCGGAGCAATAAGCAAGTAAAGAATAAAACGTTATACGTTTACTGGCGTAATATGTATGTATAATATACTCAGAAATAGGTTTTTAAGGAGCCTGTTCTGTAACTGACTAATGGCCTAATTGTATGGAAGTTATGTCAAGTTTTAACTGATAGTAAGGTAAATGAACGGTCGGTATGGTATAGGAACTGACCACAATGCGATATAAGACGGTAATTGATGTTTGTAAGTATTTTAGAAGACTCAATATTTCTACATAATATATATCGTGTTATTTCCATTGTTTGATTCGTTGAAACAAAACAAGTAGAACAAATTAAATAAATGAAAACTACTGTTTATAATGAAATAGATTATTAATTAATAAACAGTATATAACGGTATCAATCATATTCGAATCATCAAATTTTATATATACTAATTAAATCAATTTATACCATTTCTGGGAAAAATCTCGCGCGATTTCATACATACATACATAACTTCACGCCAGGTCCCTTGCGGGGTAGGCACGAACAACAGAGCGCCATACAGGCTTATTCTTACACACCTCACTTGCTTCTTTGACATTCATAGCTCTTGTCATGCACGCTCGTCTGTTCTTAAGGCTCCTGACATCACCTTCTGCTAATACACGATCAATTTGATCATGGAAGGTGTGTCGTGGCCTTCCGCGACTTCTGCATCCATCCACTTTTGCATTGTATATCTGTTTAGTCATTCTTTCATCATACATTCTTTCCACATGCCCGAACCACCGGAGCATTCCTTTCCTTACCTTCACCCCGACACTCTCTTTCAGACCAACTCTCTTTCTTACTTCGGTATTACGAACGCGGTCCGCGAGCGTCACTCCGCAGATTTTGCGCAGTGCTCGCATCTCGACCGCGTTTACTCTACTTTCATGCTCTCTGTTCCATACCCAACTCTCGCTTCCATACGTGAGCGTAGGTACCAGCACCGCGTTGTGTATGGCAAGCTGGGCTTTCTGGCTGAGGTTCTTAGCGCCTAGAAGTTTACCTAACGCTCCATTCACACTATTCCCCAAATTTACTCTTCTTTCTATGTCAGCGGTGTACCTTCCATCCCTGCTAAAAGCACATCCAAGATATACAAACTCATTCACTTGTTCCAGCATCGCGCGATTTCCTTGATTCAAAATATCGCAGCATTAAAAAAAAATAAGATGATGATGTTTTAGTGAAAATTGTGTACGAATAAGATCATTTTTATACGCCCTAATAAATTTATACCGGTCTCGGGCAAATTTCCACAGGATACTCGGGACAAAAAGTATCAAAGATTTTATGTGCAAAAACTTGCTATGGATCAGTGAAAACTGCGTCGAAATCGGCCCAGTAGTTTTTTCATGAACAAAAAAGCAAAACCGCCAAACAGACAAGAAATCTAAAAAAATGCACCGTGTTCTCCATCGTTCATATACGAGTAGTCTATTTAGTAGGAGTTGTGTTTTTTAAATAGCTTCAATATACAGACACAGCATCTTAAGAAGTTTATAATATTATAGACAACTTCGTAGTCAATATTTATAAGTTATTTGTTTTTGTTTAATTACATTTCAACTTGTCTTTGGATGCATTCCTATAGTATAAAGGGTTAGTGATGGAAATTACACTACACAGCCACTGCTATTTCACCGGTAAAAAATAACCACCAGATATTTTAGAAGTGACGACAAAATACCAATAACGCGACTTGTTACGGTGGTGACTACAAGTGATTATTGGAACTGTGAAATTAGATAATACGTTGCACTCTCGACTTTCGTTCACGGCATTATAAATAACTCAAGCAAATTAATGTCTAACGATTTTAAAGAATAAGATAAAATTTTACTCAAATAAATCTATTTCGTACTGTATATGTCGCTTTAACGGTTTGTCTCATGTGAAACGCTAACGCTCTGGTGAAATTTAGCAGTCGTTTCCTATTTTTGTAGCTGGAGTGAAAGTGATTTATTTTATATCATCCTTAATTAACTGGTGATCAGTGAAATGTGACATTACTAATGCTGCGTAATAGACTAGATTAGATAATAATCTAACGCTCTAAAATTGAAAGCTTGTTCAAAAAGTTATTATCATGACCCGTTATAATATAATAAGATAGAGTTTTACTGCAGGTAACGGCTACGGTTAAATAACAAATTTTTTACCGCTGTCAGCTGTGATAAATTACTAAACTTTGCAAACAAAGATATTCCTCAGGAAATAAAATTTATCGAGGATCACAGAGCTAAGAAAATATGCGCTCCTTTCAAATTAAATAAATGTAAGGTCTAAGAGGCAGTATAAAGTGAAATCTAATCCAATACCTCGCTTGACGTTATGAGGTTTCAACAGAAAACTGCGAGCGATGAAAGCCAGAGTTACTCTGAGTGGAATGCATTTATAAGAAGTGCACGGTATGTGATATTGGATGGTTTTAAAATAAAACAATAGTAGACCTTATTATATTTGCGAGCTCCCCTCAAATTGTTTGTTATGAATAAATTCAACAACAAAACTAAGGTATCCGATCCGATATATTATATAAAATGCATGAAAAACAATTCTGCTCTTGTTTGTCACAGATTAGATGTTACCTAGAGACCTAGAGAACGTGAGCCCTGATGTAGATCCCGTTTCGCTAAATGTAGCATAGAATAATTACCATCTAGTCTAGCAAAAGTAACGGTTGGTTGGTACGGGTAGGATTGGGATAATTATGTGGTTGAACGTGTTAGTGGCTTCTAGTTAGCAGGAACTGAGATATCTGATAACGGTGTCTATTATGTCAGCCTTAACTTCAACCAGCAGTCTGTGTACTTATAAATATTAGTCATACAAATAATTTTAACTTTCTCGTAAGTCATAATAAAAGGACCGATTACCAAAAAATTATATATATATTAGGATGATCCAAAAAAAAATTTTTTTTAATTTTTTTTCCAACAGGCGCAAAAGTTTCTTTTGGGTGTAAAGAAAATGCTGTGAAAAGATGAGCCCTTAATATTAATATTGTCCTCATCGCATTTTTTTAATTCCCATAAGAATAACACAGGAAAAAATTTTTTGCTTCTTCTGATTTTTGTACCGTTCAAACGACTGGTTGACTGATAAATCGCTGTTCCAATCTTTATAGAGAATTGAACGCTCTACAAAAAAGGTCTGATAACATTTTTTGATTTGTTGATTTTTGATTTTCGGCTACAGTCCGACTCACACCTTCAACACGAACGCACGACATACGTGCTCGTGTACAAACGCTAGTTTTCGCGCTCGCTGCTTGCCTTCAAATAAATACTTCTGAACTGTATTATATTTGACAAAAAAATTGATCCTTATTTTGACACTAAAACCAACAGTTTCGGTGTAATTTATAAAATTCGATCAAATTTTTGAACAATTGCACTTTGATCTTGAATAACTTTTGAACGCGTGGACAAATAAAAAAATGTTATCGGACCTTTTTTGTAGAGCGTTCAATTCTCTATAAAGATTGGAACAGCGATTTATCAGTCAACCAGTCGTTTGAACGGTACAAAAATCAGTAGAAGCAAAAAAAATTTTTCCTGTATTATTCTTATGGGAATTAAAAAAATGCGATGAGGACAATATTAATATTAAGGGCTCATCTTTTCACAGATTTTTTTTTTACACCCAAAAGAAACTTTTGAGCCTGTTTGGAAAATAAAATAAAAATAAATTTTTTTTTTGGATCATCCTAATATATATATATATATATATATATATATATATATATATATATATATATATATATATATATACCCTGTTTTTAGGAGCGGGCATTCTGTGCACCGTAACGTAAATGCAATAATACACGTTTACATGAAATAGCATTAATAATATGTAAAATTTTGTGTTGTGATTTTATATGGGTGTATGGCCTGAAATAAAGACATTATTATTATTTCACATGTATATTTATTTGTTCTTTTTTAAAGTTTTTTAATACTTATTATTATGATTATATCTCTTAAATATTTAATATTGTATTTCAAAATAAATGAATAACGTATCCAATCATTACACAATATCTAGGTTAATTAAAGGATTATAGCCACAATTTTTTTAAACAGTAAAAATACAAACTAAAGACGGAAACTAAAGTGCGTACAAAATTGGTACGCAATTTTTTATTTATTCCAAATCTCTGTCGGTAGTAAATTAAAAATATACACGATGTTAGTCTTTACAAATTTTTCGTAAGTGACGTTTTAACTACTAATCTTCTTAATGGTTATTTAATGGTGTTCATTGGATTATTTAATATTTGAAAAGACTTGTTTGTGTTTCATATATAATATACTAGCTTCTGCCCGCGACTTCGTCCGCGTGGAATATTTTTTTTCATAAAAAGTATCCTATTTTACTTCTAATACCTCCAAGAATATGTGTACAAAGTTTCATGATGATCGGTTGAGTAGTTTTCGCGTGAAAGCGTAACAAACAAACTTACACTCACATTTATATTTATAAATGAAACTTAACTATGGAAGAATAGTATTCTTTTTCCATGCTTAAGCGAAATTAATCTAAAATTGTTTTCATAAGTGATTTTTAATTATTTCCTTGAAATTATTCAATATCAATTTTTTATCTATCATTATTCAAATATAGGATCCATTGCACGTGATCCTGTAGCATTCTATCTTTTTAATTACGACGACCTATTTATATCTTCATCAATATAGCTCTAGTTTAATCATAATAGCCGATATCTATACTAATTGTATGTAAAGCTGGAGAGTTTGTTTGTTTGCATGAACGCACTAATTTCAGGAACTACAGATCTGATTTGAATAATTCTTTCAGTGTTAGATAGCCCATTTATCGAGGAAGGCTATATATCATCACGCTAAGACTATTAGGAGCGGAGCACCAATGAAGGATGTTTCAAAATCGGGGATTTTATTTAACATACTCTTTTTTAATTATTCCACGTAGACGAAGTTGCAGGCAGAAGCTAGTAGTGTGTAAAATTTAATTCTAGGTCTCTTATTTATATACCCTTCATTGAAGTCTGGTATAAAACTTGATATGGTTGTTTATTTATTTTTGTTGCTGGAAAATCGGCTGGAAATGGGATAAGGGCATTTCCAATATTGATTTCACACCTGTTCAGATTAATTTACAAAAATCAATAATTAATCTATTTTATCGCTAGTGGTTTGATATCTGTTTTAATAAATTATTATACTTGTTAGTTACTAATGATGATAGCTCGTGGGCACTTTTAATCGGGTAGGTGATTATTCTATATTGATGGCTTTATTTGTCGGTGGGTAATAATATACAATTTTTGAAGTGAAACTTCGTTATCGGCATTGGCAAAAAAATACCGTCATATTTTTCGGTTACGCTTCACATTTTTTCCGTTACGCGCCATCTTTTTCTTGCCCCTACCACGATCGATTCGACCGTAGTTCACGGTCGATTCGACCGTGGTAGGGGCTTTATTTATTTAACCAATTTCTGTAAAGTTGCATATAATAGATCATTTTTCAATTTCAATAAACTACTTATTGTCTCTTTTCTTTCACCATATCCCAATTATTTGGGGTCGGCACAATATGTCTTTTCTAGTCTATTCTGACAAACATTCTCTGTTACACTACATATCATCACATCATTCTTCACACAATCCATCCATCTTTTTTTTTGGTCTACCTTTACATTTGTACGCATCCATCCATCTTGTAGTTTAACATTATTTTTATCTTTTGTCAAAGTATTTATTGTATTTAAGATAAATATTAGCAAATGAGACTCGCACACGACCAATGTTTAAGTGAACTTCTATGTGTAGACTATGAGTAATATGTCATTTTATATACCTACATATATTCAAAATTACCAAAACGACATCTTCATGTATTATACGCTTCAGTTGCTTAAAACTCTGTATAAATATTCGATTAATCTGTTTATCTTTGACATCGTAACTTTTAAAGCGTCGATAAATTTCACTGCGTTTGTTTTTGTTGAAAGCTGATATTTGGATGGTGATGTTGTTTATCTAAGGAACGTTTTTTCAATATCTTTATATTAACACGTGAAATTACTGAACAAAAACCTACATTTAAATTCCTTTCAAGTGAAGGTTTGCGCATGAAAGACTGGAATTTGATATAATTCAAGTAAAGTCAACATTTTATCAACATCGATATTAACTGTTTATTTTTCTAACATATGGCGTTAGTATCTACTAGTAACAATATAGTTTATAGATCTAGAATTAAAAATCTAAAAATGCCGTGTTTGTACACTGAAGCTACATAAACGATTTTTATTTAGATTTCTTATCTGTTTGTTTGGAATTCACGTTAAATTACTGGGCTGATTTCGATTGACAGCAAATTATTAGACTTCAAATCTGCACTACTTTTTATCCTGGGAATCCGGTGGGAATTTTCCTAGGAATTATATAAATTAATAGAATATTTGTACCGAAGGTGGATGATCGGCATTTTACTACTTAAAGGTAGAAGGAATCTTTAAGGTAGACCTTGAGATACTTGTGCGAGACACGAGTCAGGGGATTATGACACACGATGCATCTACCACGTATGCATTTAAATATATAAGGTTGTGGAAAAAGTTTCTTCGCATTTTATATAAAAGTTCAAAAGGTTTTTGAAGTGAAACTTCTATATAGACGGGGTCTTACGATTTTTCGCTCACGAAAAAGCGTCACGGTGGTCTAATTCTTACATTTTTAAACTCATGATATCTTTCGAATGGATGCTCCAAATTGAATAATTCAAAAGTTATATAAAGGTATTGAAGCAGTCTTGAATGTGAAGTAATTTATTTTAGTAAGGATTAATACCAAGATACAAATAAAGAGCATATTCTAGCGGCGGCATTTTAATTAAAATTTTAAGCTAAAAGAACACTTATTGTGGCATAACTATAATAGTTAGATATATAGTGTCGCGAAACTTTTTGTAAACAATGATGTGTTCTGCAAAGTCGTAGTACATTATTTTATTCTATCATCAATAGTTTTCGCACTGAACGCGAATTTAGGTATTTTTTTAAACCTTGGGTTACATTATTGGAGTTTTAGTAAGGACCCCTAATTTATTTGTAAATATAATATACCCTATGTCACCCGGGAATAGTGTAGCTTGCCAACAGTGAAAGAATTTTTCAAATAGGTTCAGTAGTTTCGGAGCCTCCTCATAAAACATGAGCAAACGAAATTTTATTGAGATTTTTTTTATTTGAAATATTTTTCTGTTAACATAATTTCATGTCCGAATGAAGTTGATGACGAAAGATGCGCATTTGTTAATGTTCCGTTGTATGTGTATAATTTTAGAGTAGACTATGAATGTTTTTTTGGTTCCGGATCGAATTCAGTTTTTTGTTTGATAAAATAAAATATGTTTAAATAAAAAATGCATTCATTAAAATGTACCTAACCTAACCAAATCATAATTTGCAGTAAACCTGCGAAAAATCGCAATGTGGGCTGGGACACATATTAGAAGTGAAACTTCAACGGACAAGTTGAAAAACTAATCGCAACGGACAAGTGGAAAAACTTCAACTGACAAGTGACAAAATGAATCGCAACAAAATTTTAACTTGAAGTTTTACGGGCAGGTTTTCAAATTGGACACTTACATTAACAATCTACCCGTAAAATTTCAAGTTAAAATTTTGTTGGACGTGATCACATTGCTATAAAAAATTTGTGGCTTCTGATCCAAAAACTGCTACAGGTGGTTTTGGCAGTCCTCTCGTGATGTTAACCTGACACTGCCTAAGGTATTCTGCAGAGACCGAAACAGGTGAAAATCTGAAGGTGCAAGACCATACGGCGGATGCATTAACACCTCCCAGCCAAACTCTTGTAATTTTTGCTGAGTGGCTAAAGATGTGTGAGGTCTAGCGTTATCATCGTGAAAAACCACACCCCTTCTGTTGATTAATTCCGGCCGCTTTCTCTCAACTTTTTACTTTAATCTCATCAGTTGTTCGCAGTACGGTTCAGAATCGATGGTCCTGCCTGGCGGTTGTTACCGCTGAAGGGCATTATTCATTATGAGCTGTTGCTCATAATGAATAATGCCCTTCCAATCCCACCATACACACAGCATCACCTTGTTGCGAGTTAACCCGGGTTTCGCCACAGTCTGTGAAGCCTGACCGGCCTTTGAACACGATTTTTTTTCGCACGTTCTTGTCGTACGTGATCCACTTTTTATCACCAGTTATCAGCTTCTTCAAAAATGGTTCGGTTTCATTACGTCGTAATAAAGAATCACAAATGAGTACACGGTTCATTAGGTTTCTTTTACTGAGCTCATGAGGCACCCAAATATCGAGCTATTTTGTGTACCCAGCTTTTTTCAAATGCGCCAAAACCGTTTTGTGGTCAATTCCCAGTTCTCCAGCTACATCGTAACTACTAATATGCCGATCTTGCTCCACTTTTTCATAAATGGCATCAATTTTGTCCGTAACAGGGCAACCAGAGCAACATGCATTTTTTATATCAAAATTTCCGGATTGAAAACGCTTAAACCAAATTTGCGCTACTCTCACTGATACTGCATTAGGTCCATAAACATAACAAATTTTTTTCGCGGCTTTTGTTGCATTTACCTTTAATGTAGTAAAATTTTAAAATGTATCGAATTTTTTTCATTAGATTCACTTATTTTAACAATAAGAAAAACAAATGAAAATCACACATTTTCCTAATTTGAATTTGGAATTGTCTTCTTTAAAATTAAAACTTTTTAATGATACCAAAACCAGCCAGATACAAATGGTATAGCCAAAGAAATCTTATTACAAGTTCATACATACTATATGCGAAAAGAATTTCCCCCAACCTATTATAAAGAATATGTAAAACGCGTGACAGAGACGGGGATGATTGGCGGTGATTGTCTTTTTCATGCTCGGCTTTAAAGCCTTGAGCATCGCCGTAAGGTAGTAAGTCTGTCGGTTTTCTATCGCATTCACTTCGGAGAATGTGCTATGGGACTGCACGACTTATTTTCTCCATACTCTTTATATCATCGGATTAAGAGACACACCAGTTTGCATCATTGTTACACGGTGGACATATTATTGGTCAGGACTAAAGGTTTTGCCTCCGACTTTCTTTTGCGCACCTGCCCGTCAAGTGAAACTGTTTGGTGGAGTCTGTGTTTCTCGATTCATAGAAACATTAATTATTATTATTATTATTAAGAATTCTTTAAGACACGACCACATAAGTATGCACTAAGTAAGCGTACGGCATCCTAGATCGCATCGTCCCTTAACATCAGGTGAGATAATAAAAAAACGGGAACTCATGCCATGATAAAAAAGAGGAAACGCGGACGGCGCTTAATTCAGTTGCACGTTCTTCATACAGTAACGTGGATATATCGTATTATGCGGTCCTTTGTCTCACGTCTCACTTGCTCATCTTATCGCGTAGCTCAAAATACTTTTACAGTCTCAATCCAAAGTTTCCTTTTTTGTCTGTGTGATGTGATGATGGCAACTTCCCGAGATGCTGAATAACTTAAATATATCTTCCCAGTGGGTTGCTCTTGTCATGACACTGGACAATAAATAAAGCCATGTTCAACAAACATTTTGTCTAGACTGGTAAACGTCGATGGCTTATTTCTTAAGATTGTGCAGGAATATGTCTATCTCAGAAAAAAGATACACAACTTAGATAAAATAGCCAACAGGAAAATCCAGTTAGGTTGGGAGGCTTCTAGTAAGCTCGGTCGAGTCCTGAAGTGGAAAACACGTTTCAGTAAACTGCTCCACGTAGGACGCACTCCAAAGAGGCAGACAGACGATCTAAAAAATGTTACTAGCAGAAACTGGATAGGGAAATCGGAGGACCGTGTATGTGGCGCAAACTTGGGGAGACCTACGTTTAACAGTGGATATCGATTGTAGGAAGAATTTAGTAAATTACAATTAAACTTTTTAGAGTTTCTGTCTTGACATTACCACTATACCAAGTGCCTGATAGTGGACGAATGATAATATTGACTTATTTTTTTAATTTGCGCCTTCTCCTTCGTCATGGTTTAAGACTAATAATGACTTTAGGAAATATAGAAACTTTGTATTATGAAATTTTTTGTTTCTAATTTTTTATTATTATTAATTTATGTAGTTATATTTGACATAATTCTAGTGTTTCGCGTGTTTCAGATACGGACAAAAATATTTTACTTTAATATATATGTTATACTCAAAGGTCGATATGCAGTTTCTTCCCGGAATTACTGGTTTATCCCAGGTTTGACCAAGGCCTTTAGAAAAAACCCGAAATGAATTCCAATTTCGGCCTTTGAGTAAAGTATTCTTAGTCAAATCTATTAGTACCTAAATTTTTAGTCAAACGTCGAACGTAAAATAATCTTTTTCAGGCTTTGCCTAGTAGATCCTAGAAGCGACTAAGCTAGACTCGGTCAAACATCGTACTGCACCCAAGATCAGACTAATATTATGAAAAATTAACTGAACGAAAATTTCCGCCTACCACGATTGGAAAAACTGTAACCATTCCTATGAGTATTCATTCCATGTTTCGATAAGTCAAAGGATATTCTTGAAATGTTTGGGTATCATACAAGATAAAACAGTTGATGGTTTATACAGAGTAGGGACGAAACACGGAATAATAAACACGTTTTACTCTAGGAATCCGATACAAGAATGCAGAGATTTTTTAATTTCGAAGATGTGCCCGACGATTAGCTGTCTCTAAGAGAAATCAGTTCAAAAGATTCTAAGTTTGGTGGCCAAGGCTTTATAAAGTGCCACTGTAATAAAAAATGTTCTTCGAAATTATGTTAATGTAAAAGATCGAACGTATAGTCCAATTCAAAATGCCATAACGCATCATGTTGTCAAAATAAACACTCATGTTTTGTTTTAAATTACTGTCATCAATCCTATAAGAATAAAAAATTAATTACTTTTTCGGATTTGTCAGTTAATTATTATAATATTGGAACAATAAAACATTAAAATTTAAAAATGTCGTTCTTACAAACGAACACAATTCAATACCTAATTGAGGTCTGACTGGTCAAACCCCGATTTCATGAAACTGAGTTTTAGCGTTTGACTGTACAGTCTCTCTTAAGTAAGACAAAAATCGTTGGTCAAAGGCAGAAAAATGACATTTATTTGGACTTTGACTAAGAATTTATGTCAGACCTGAGGTTTGACTAGTCAAAGCTAGGAGTGCCAGAGCTTCGATGTTTGACTATAACATATACATAATTTCGTATTTTTCCGACTGAAGGTTCATAGAAGCTAGATTGATATACTTGCGCATAAATTATTGTAGTTATGCTTGACGTAGTTCTCGTGTTATAGCCTAGTATTAATAAAGTAGCCTATCTATTAATTATTTATTTACATTTAATTGAGTACTGGTCGTGCTTTGGAAACGCACAGCTCGTTCGTTGCAACAACCAGTTTTGGTGAATACTTGTATCGGGCGTCGATCGCACAGCGCGCGGCTAGCACCGGCAGTCGGTATCCATACGACACGCACAAAACCCGCATCGCTTGCCGTCCGTTCATCTCCATACGTTCATTCATATATTTAAGATATAGTGTACAACATTTGTTTCTTATCAGAAATAAAATACTATAAAAACATCTATACGTGTGTTTCAGGAACGGATAAAAATATTTTACTCTAATATATACAGGATTTCGTATTTGTCCGACGATAAATAAGTATTAAGATATTTTCGAAGCCAGTAAAATAACCTATTAATGTTTGTAAGAGTAGAAGAAGTACTAAAACGGTAACCTAGTTATCCGACCAATCGCGTGGCGGTCCACACACAGTGAAGGGTTTATAGATAACCTATACGGTTTGTATCATTCATATGTATGATCTTACTAAACCACTCTGTAACGACATCTATAGCATCACCTTGCTGCCAAATATTGTCCATGTAAACCCAGTAAAGTAGCTTTTCATAAAAACGACTGTGATATTCACGTACGGACAGACATAGATACCGTCACGATTTTGTAAGAGTTAAACTTTGTGCCAAACTAGTTACGATACACTGAAAACTCCAATGCCGTGTTTTGTTGTGGGATTATTCCAGGTAATGAAACATTGGCATTTCCTTCTTGATTTACCACAAGCATACGAAGTGCGTAAATGTTCAAGTAATTGGAATAATGGTATGATCAATACAATAAAGTATAAGACACACTATGTATTTATCCTAGTCTTTAATGTTGTTTGGAAGTAATTAATCCAAGATGCGTCATTGTCATTAGTGCTAAGAAAACGGAAAGTTTCAGAACAATGGATAAGAGCAGAGTGGGAAAGTACCAAGTGTCGTGTTGTCCCACATTAGTCTATTTTCGTAGTGTACAAGCTTGCCAACTCGTTGTTAAGTTTAGTTGACCTCAAAAACTTACTCGCTGCACACTTAACAACACCTATCTTTATTATTAGATATGTAAACTAGTATTGCACGAATTAATAAACAGGTAATGTATAGATAGGTTGCAGTTTACATCTTCTATTATAATAACGTACTCTGAGTTTACAATATGAGAATTATGTGGTATAGAGAATTAGATAAATATAGACATAGAAACTTTTAGAAGCAATATACATAGGTAAGTACAAACCCACTGCATCCATTAATGGAAAATATATCGTCTCTTAATTCCATTACCGTTATACGCCATCCAAAAGGTATACCTTTTCGAAAGTATGTTAATACATGTAAGCGAGAATTTTTATGCGTAAAAAAGCAGCAAAAGTTAAAATGAAAAAACGGAATACATCAGAGACGGATAAGTTTGACATTTTCAAGAGAACTTTTTACTAGGTGCGATGATTGTCTGTGGCACTGTGATGATGTTATTTTGTTGGTTCCGCGAATGTCGCAGTTGTGTTTACGTCGTTCGCGAGTCGCGTGGTGGCCGAAGGCGGCGGCTGCGGCACACGCGCCCTTTACTTATTCGCCGTGCGTCTCGTGCCGTCTGCACGGCTGAATGTGATTTGGAGCGCTGCGCCGCTGCGTTCGGGCCCACCAGAATAGGCTACCCTTTGCGGGTGAGCCTGCCTCCCTCGACTACGAATTTCGGGCACCCGCGCCCTCCTCCCGGGCCGGTCCGGTGCTCACCCGACCACCGACCCCGCATTCAGCTTATTCCTCTCTGAATCTGACAATAAACCCTTGTTCTATCATCCTTACGCACACAAAAGTCGATATGAAACTGATTTAAACCGACTTTAATCAGCTAAGAGATTTCAATCGGCCATATTCAATAAGTTTAAATCCGTGGCTTCGAAGATTTAATTAGGATTGTGGATCTAAATTTATAAGATCACAACCCGATTTGTAACAACTGTCACGTTGTAATTCCCGCTTTAATATTAACGTAAAATGTAAGTGAACATTACTAGTCCAGCCATAAGTTCTGATACAAATGAAAATGATTTTTTTATTTAATGAAGTAATGTAATATTATTAAAATTTATACCTACATATTTATTAGTCTTTTATACAGGCCTTTAATCTGTTTGGCCACTAATCTATGGAAGACGATCATAAAAAAATTACAATTAGTTTAAATGCCGACAAGTAATAAAATGTGTTTTGTTTCGGATATGCAGGTGGATTTTGTTTTTGTCGGGACCTGAGTTGTAACATACATTACCTACTTATTATTTCTGTAAGATATTTTCAAAATCGTACATTACGAACAACTATCGACTCATATCAAATGAAACTGGTGGCGAATAAAAATTTAATGTTAACACAGTAAAAACGGGAACAGAAAAGAATTTCATAAAAAAATGATCGTAAAATGAAAACTACTGGGCCAAACTATGTTAAATTTTTAGAGGACCAAATGGCAACTATTCCGTATCAAACTAAAGAAGAATCACGTAAATTTGATCATAAATCTCAGCATAATCTGTGTACATACAGGAGAGAACGGAAAAAAATCATAAAAAATGATCATATAAGATGAAAACTACTGAGCCAAACTATGTTAAATTTTTAGGGGACCAAATGGCAACTATTCCGCGTCAAACTAAAAAAGAATCACGTAAATCGGATAATAAATCTCAGAGTAATCGGTGTACATACATTTAACAAAATCATACCGGCTGAGTCGAGAACCTCCTCCTTTTGAAAGTCGGTTAAAAATCTAACATAAATCACAAATGAATAGGCATAAAAAACCAGATTTTTGATGCGTCCAAAACACCAGTTTATCTGATTTCATTAAAACCGATTTGTATTCCCTAACGTAATCATGTCTGCTTTCCAAAGGATTAGGTATGTTAAAACGATGCATCTCCACTTACTACGTATGTTGGCATACACTTTTTACTTCATCTAATTTCATGAATCCCTTTAAGTTTGCACATTTGTTTAAAGTACTATTTTACCTGACCATTTTCAAAATGTCGACGTTTTGGTCTAGTAAGTACGCGAAATACCGTCATCTATTCTGTTGTCATACACATATTTGTTTTAAGGTTTTGTTATAAAAATAGTCTCCTTCATCCATGCTTTCTGCATGCTTAAATGATTTTAACACAGCGTTCCCTTTAAATACATATTAAATTTTCAATTTTAGCGACATCTCTTATAACAAGATAATCCTTAATCATATTTCTTAAATTTTATCGAATCTTTTAATATAAGTAAAATAATAGTGAGTCTGTTTGTTTGTTATGCTTTCACGCCTTAGCTATAAGTAGCTAATTTGACATCTTAAAAGTTTACATACAAGTTGTCACGGGTACAGACAACATTTACCAGAATACCTTTTATCTGGATAAAAGACTTTTTATCCAGAAAGATGTTATCGCTTCTACTCTAGACCGGGGTAAGCGTCATCCAGACAGGCAAATGTTATACTACCTGGCACTGAGTTGCTTTGTAGCCTGTTACAAGTTTACAACAGACAGACCGCCTGGACGCAGGAATCAGTATTTTTTCCGTTCCTGATTCGATTAACGGACAACTAGATAAAGATCTTTTATAAAATGCCAATGAAACATGTAACAATGTGGTTTACTTGAAGAGATAGAAATGTCAACCAAAATACGGTTTTCTTCAAAAATGTTTGGAAACCTAATATAAGACAGTTTGAGTTTAAAAACATTGAGGTATAATGTACTACTTACTGGAGACGTCAGCCGTAACTAGCTTATTTGAGCACTCGTTATGGTCCATGGAATATGTCGCGTCTGTAATATATGCGTCGAGCCTGTTGTCCATACTTTACGTATTTGATAGAAAAGTAACTATTAAATAAAAAAATGCTTTCATGTATACTAAGGTACTGTTTAAACCACTCAAGGACTTAAATAAATGTCCAGGGGGTGACTATTCACCGGTAAGTTGGTTGTATTCTTGATAAAACATCTTATTTTAATTAAATTTTACCCGTTTTAACCCGTCATCGCTGTTGCCATGTTCAGGCGAATTTGATAAAGTAACAATTTGTGACTACGCAGATAAGACAAACTATAGTATTGATGTATTCGTAACAAATCGTTACAGACAATGAAATTATTTTAATTCCCATGAGTTGTTTTTTGAAATGCACAATTTATCCGACTACGCAAAGTAAACGATCGGGTATTTTTGTAATGACTTATTTATTATATTATTATGATCTGTTTGGATTTAAAGATTTCCTCGGCCGGACCATGAAAAGCGAGAGGAATGGATTAAATTTATTCTAACGAATCGCAGCAAAGTAGCGTGGTTACCTTCTGAGCATACACACATATGTTTCGTGCAATTAAATTGCACTGATTGACGACAAATACAACACTGAAACATGATGAGTTTACTTAAAAAAATCTGCAACAAAAAACTAACAAAGCTGTTTTTTTAGTAGATATTAAAGATTGTATTAAAAAAATATTCACACTTTGTACATATTAAATAGTTATAAAAAAAACGATATGTTGCGTATTGATAAGTTTGTTGTTATCATGAAACAAATATATGAAGTAATAATTGTAAATATATGAAGGAAACTTAAATATTAATTAATTACTACATTTTCACTGAAGTGGCACTCATAGACGCTAAAGTGCAACACCTAATTCTTTAATGTACCAATTTCTTTGATTTTTATTTAATTTGATTTTAAACTATTGTTAGTGCATTTAAAATAAAATAAACGCATAACAATTGATTTTATTTTTCTTTTTTACTTCACCATTTGTTTATTTATTTAACTACCTATTAATACATTTTGAAATAAAGTATAAATGCTAATGAAGTTTTGTAGTTACAAAAGCTGTGACACATCATTTCTGCGGTGTATAATCTATAGCGCATGTGTCCATGGCACGCTCGCCCCGCGCAGGCGCCCGCTTTCGTCAAGTTCATACTTTTTAATACGCTTTTATTAGCTTCATACCTATGTTAGTATGTAACGGAATCTTTCAAGTTAAATTTGATCGACTTCCCGGTTTCCGATTGAGCTGAAATTTTGCACGTATGTGTATATCGTTGACAATGCAATAATATGGCCATAGGAACTCCTGTACTATGCAAGATAGACCCGTCGTGTTTGGGCTCGTTTTACTTATCTTGGCTAGCACTCTGCTGCTACATGATATGCAGGATCTCAAAAGCTTGTATTTAAAAACCTTTTTAAAAAAGCTTATTTTTACATAACGTTCCATTTTATCATAAGAGTGTATTTAATTCTTTTTTCAAAGTTTCCACGGAGAAGGGAATTAAATCACTAAATAATCACTAAAAAATGAAAAATAAATAATAGTAAAAAAAACTAAAAAAATACGCTTTTATAGAAAATCCAACTAAAAAATAGAAAATAAATTTTGAAAAATTGAATTAAAAATAGTGTAAGAAAAAATGATTTTATTGTAAAAAAGCGTGGGGTGCTTTTCAGGATATTATCAAAATAACCCTTCTACTCATATCTGTTCATAAAATATTTATAACTATTGATACCATGCACACCACGCTTTTTTTACAATAAAATCATTTTTTCTTACACTATTTTTAATTCAAATTTATCAAAATTTATTTTCTATTTTTAGTTGGCTTTTCTATAAAAGCGTATTTTTTTAGTTTTTTTTATACTATTATTTTTTGTTTCGAATAGCTAGCTAGTAGGAATTCTTTTGAGGTGTTCAAATTTTTAGAAAACTTTTATCGAATCTGCAAGAATATCTCTTTCATTCTCGATACTTAACGTTTATATTCCAACTTTCATTTAGTATAAAAAATATCTTTTATTCTTATATTTATTTTAAACTCTATATGTGTGCAAACTTTCTTACTTAGCTCTAGTACTAATAAATATATAACCTAAAATGAATATAGAAGATAGATACGATACATATAAAGACTGGAGTTATATCTGAACGGAGAGTTCTGTTAGCTAAAGGAATTAGCTAACAGAACTCTAAAAACAGGCAACGCTTTTCAACAGTGTTGAGTGTGTTGCGTGTTTGCTATCGCACATTAGTACTTGTGAGGCATACATTTCTACGTAGACTTTCTCCTCGCAATTCTGCTAACACAAAATACCACGCTAGTTTATATACCCATGAATATTAAACTTTTATTTTATGACTGAAGAGTACTCGTGACTTACTTTAGAACTGAAATTTTAAAGTCTTTTTTAAAAGTTAAAAGTAAGTAAGTTTAGTTTTTTTTACAGTGCTTATCATTGTTATCTCGTTTTTTAATCCAGTTAAATAAAAGTAATGATGATGTTAGTATACTTACTTATTTTACCTATTTTATGCTTTCATAGCCCTTACAATAGCCCTATATAAACAAACTCAAAGGTCCTATCGTTTTAATTTCACGAACTTGTTCCACTAATCTGGAAATCGCTTTCGTAACACAGGTGCCTAAAAAAGATGATAAGTCCAATGTTGAGAACTATCGCTCAAACTCAAAATTATGTATATTCTGTAATGTTCTCGAACGAGTCTTTTATAATGAGCTTTCTTTAGCAGTCCAAAATCAGTTGGCGACGAAAAACACTGTTTCCTTTGGAATCGACTACCACCAACCTTGTGTAATTTTTGAAAGAGGAATGGAAGATGCACAAATAGACGACATATACACTGACTACAGTAAGTGTTTCGACCATATTGATCAAAATGTATTATTATTACCATTATTATGTACCATATTGTCAAAGAAACTTTCTGCCGGTGGAATATATGAAGACGAAGTATCGCTGGTTTTGCTCGTATATAAATAATCGCACACAGACTTATAACATGGCTACATTTCTTGTTGGTATACCAAACCTTTTGGTGTACCACAAGGTTCGTTACTGGGGCCTCTGCTATTCATTATTTTCATAACCGATATAAAATCGTGTTTTGAAAATTCCAATATTTCACTATATGCTGACGATATGAAAGTTATGAAGGAGATAAAAACTACACTTGACTCTGATTATTTACAAAAAGACCTAAGTATATTTGTAACCTGCTACGTACGTGATAAAAGTCAGGTAAATTAGCTTCGAGATGTTTTTACGTTTGTAGTAGTGTACGTTCAGCACATAAATAAATAAACTAATACATATTATATATTTCTTTAGTTTGGTACTTAATATGAAACTAAGAATATTAAATGATATTAAAATAATATATAAATATTCTTTTAATATCATTAATATTAAACATAATTTTTAATATTAAATTGTTTGTCCCTGTTCTGGAGAATGACATTTGCTTTCCGATAGCACCTTTCTGATGAAAGTCAATGAAATTCCGGTTGATTTAGCAACTACATAATTGGGCGGGAGTCATAGTGCTGCTAAATACAAATTTTCAAAATATTTGTAGTAATTATACAAAACTTCTTTAGTTTGGGAATGCAAAGGCTTACCTCGATCACGTTCCAACATCGGAACCATTTTCAATTAACAAGTTTAATATAACAACAATTAGCAACAAATAATAACACTGAACAATAAATAACAAGAATGAACCACAAATAAAATCAATTGATTAATTAATTATCAAACTAAAACCAAATAGTCAGACCTCACAATAATTAGCAACGTAAATAATAATTATTTATTGGACTTTCACCATTGACCTTTGAAATTAAATCATTTTTTATTCTTTAAAATGTAACGAACTTCTGTTTGCTGATTGTACAAATTTTAAATTTCAAATTAAAATTTCCTGTAAATATACAAATACTACTTCAAACGCAAAACCTTCTCGAAGCTAAATTTACCTATACAGCTTAATGTCTCAAAATGTTTTCCAGGCAACGAACAACAATTATCTTTAATGATAAGCTCAATGATATATATATATATATATATATATATATATATATATATATATATATATATATTGGATATTTAAACAGCACATAACTTAAATTGTAAATAAGGTAGTGCTAGGTTTCATTATTAGGAATAACTGAGTTCTTAAAAACGAAACCTCTTCCTCTCTTTGAAGAAGATTAAAATGTTATATTGCTTAGATGTACGAAGTCAATTAGAGTATACATCGCCGGTGTGGAATCCCACGTATTAATTATACATTAAGGGTATACAGGGAGTACAGACAAAATGACTCCGATATTTAGATTTTAAAAAAACATCAAAATTTGGACAATTATCTTTAGTATTGTCACTTCTTGCCTATGGAGTACAGATGGAATGTGGTCGGCATTTATTTTCTTTCTATTCAATATAGCTAACGGTTCTATCGACTGCAATGAACTTCTTTCCAATATTGAGCTTCGCACCCAACAATCGGGCATTAAGCAGAGACAGCTGCTGCACGTACCCTTTGCATCCGCTAATTACAGTCAAAACACTTTCTTTAGCGCATCGAAATTTGTCGACTTATCATCAAAATTTAACCTTAACATTTTTCTAACTAAAACCCAACACTTTTAGAAATGTAATGAATAAAGATTTTTTCGACGTAAACTAATTAGTAGATTATCCTCACTTCATTTTATAGATTTCTTCTTTCTTTTCTTAAATAAAATTAATTAAATGCGTATCCTAAGCTACTTAGCTAAGCAAGTCCAATGTTAAGGCTTGTAATAAGCAATGTTTTTATTTATATGTACTTTATTTATATGAGTGTTTGTCTGTAAGCCGTACTTAATAAGTCAAGTAAGCGTTGTAGCAGAGTGCATCAGTCTTTCAGGAACGTTCCTGACGAGAGATAGCGGTTTGGGACCAAATTTTACCTATACTTTCTCTTCTACTTAGTTTAATTTTTTGTTCATAAAGTTAGTTTTATGTATTTTTAAGATAAGTAGTTTAAATTCCAGTTTTTATTTTAATTATTTATTAGAAATAGTCTCTCTTCTCTTTAAATTACCCCAAAATTTTGTTCCAGCCTAGATAATGATTGTGAATTAATACAGATATTCACATGAATTCCCTTGTGGTCGTTGTCACCACGATTATAGTGTCTTTTTTATTTTTTTATTGAAGGAGTTCAGGAGACAGTCAGACGGCCCACTTGATGGCAAGCGGTTACTATCGCCTATGGACATTTGCAACACCAAAGGTGCTACAAATGCGCTGCTGCTCTCTTAAGGGAGGCTGGAATTTGGTCACTAAAGCTGGAACACAACACAAGGTTGTTATGGCGGCATACTCTAGACCAGGGGTGGTCGCCACCCAGTCGAGCAAATACCCTACCACTTGGTTGTGGGTTGTTTTGTCGCCTCTTACGACAGGCCGCCCGGCCGCAAGAAACTGTAATCTTTCTCCGTTCCTGCACAGATAAATCTTATCGTCTTATCCCGGTGGCGATCAGAGCGTCCGCTACGGAGCTCTGGGTCCGCTTTTCAACTCTACATCACAGAGTTCGGTACACCTTATTGTGAGAAAACTAAACTTTTATGTAGGTACAAAAGAAGGTCTAATTAATAAAAAACATACTCGTTAATACACGTTGGAAAGATTAAATATGTATATAAATATGAATAATAATATAATATCAGCCCTTAAATATACCACTGCTGGGCTCGGGCCTCCCTTTCTAGGGGGAAAGGACAGTATACCCGCCACGCTTGTCCAAGGCGATTTGGCAGGTGTGACACATCGGTTATCTCGACGTGCACCGTTGATAGCACGTGGTAATTGTAACAATATGGACATTAGATCATAAAACTGACTAATGCATTCCGGCCAGGATCGAAACCGCGCCCTTGGAGATTGGGGCACGTGCGCTAGCCATTACGTACCACGATTGAATATGTGACGCCAAGCAATTTGCGGTATATTGTGGCCATTTTTTTTTATGGTCCGTTAATAACATAGAATCTGATTAACGTGCCAATTTGTTCACCATATTTTCCTTCACTGAAAACACGTTGTAATTGTCACAGTACACTTTAGGCCAGAAGAATCATACCTACATCCTGTGTTTCGATTTGAAACTACGTTAGTCTTCTTTACATAGTATATTTTTTATTGCAGGAGTTCAGCGGACAGGCAAACGGCCCACTTGATGGAAAGCGACTACCATTGCCTATGGACATTTGCAACTCTAAAGACTACAAATGCGCTGCTGCTTTCTTAAGGGAGACTGGAACCTGGTCATTAATGCCGGAACACAACTCAAGGTTATTATGGCGGCCTACTCTAGACCAGGGGTGGTTGCGATCCAGTCGGGAAAATACCCTACCATCTGGCGAAGTGGTAGGGTATTTGCCTAGTATAAAACAAAGTCGCATTCCGTGTCAGTCTGTTGGTATATCCGCTAACTTCTCCTAAACCACTCAACGGATTTTTAAGCGATATTCACCATCAGTTAGAAAAAAATTCAAGTAAGGTTTATATATTATATACTGGCTACTATACGCGGCTTCGCTTGAGGTATATATCCTATTAGGTTTTAATGTAAGACCTCTTCGGATATTTCTAGTGTAGTATGCGAACCTAAACCACTGAGTTACCATAACTTTATAGTGATCATATACGAGTAGATGTATCATATAATAATAATACATGTTTATTAATTTAAAAATAACCAAAATTCGCTAAAATGAAACTGTTTTTATTAAAATATTATATGTAAGAGACAAAAGGTTGCCTGAAATCTTATTATAATCATAATATTGATAAAACAAGTAGAAAAAATAATATATAATAAATACTTCGTGTGATAAGTACGTAGCACAACGACGATTTTTTGACTGTTACGGGTAATATTGCAGTATTGCATCATAGTACCTATTCGATTAAACATTTTTGTTTTTGATAAAAACAAATTTAAAGTTATTAATTTAATACTAACCAAAAACTAAACCAAACAATAGAGAAGGTCTTCTAACTACGTCTTTGGAGTTTCTTAGACTTCTAATAAGGTCAGCTTTGAATTTTGGATAAAATAGCAAGGAAGGTTCATAAAGCATTTTATTACAGTTGCCCGAAGTCTGAATTTAGTGATTTAAGAGTAAAGCCCTTTTGAATTCCGACTGTTATTACGGTGCGGTCCAGTGTGCGCATGTGGACGCAGGGTCCAATACGGCGAAATGCGTCAGGCACATCTCAGGCTCATAGGATGTATGGAGCACGGCTCCTTTCTAAGAAAATAATCTTGAAGTGGTGAGTGTATGTAGAACCCTTTTTCAGCAGTATTTACTAACCTTCTTCTGACGGTCTTTCTAATATGGCATGAAATACCCAACTCTTTCGTATCCAGCACACCATGATTATTGCACCCTGTATTTGCAACCTACCCCTTCTCGCATGATTGTTTGTATGCGACCCATACAACTCAAATCAATGGTGGTACATGATAAAAGAATATTATTTATTTCACAAGCTTATTAACTGTGAAAGCTAACTACTACTGACCTCTCTTCGAAGCGAATACTGGAGCGACTTATGTCACTCCAAGCACTCATGGATCGACCACGACCTCGGTGATAAGCCGCAGCAGCTATCGTAGTGGTTGTTGGTCTTCTATCCATTTCCACTCCTGGCGGAAAGTTAACTCTTGTAGATCCTCGGGAGGAGGGTGCTTCGGCGGATTCTGCACCTCCTGATAGTTCCATTTCAAAAGCTGCGTACTCCGGCGCGTCGTCAGGCTCACCCTCGCTGCCGTCGCTGGCTGCTGAGAGCGCCTCATAGCCATAGCCAGGGCGGCCTGCCGCGGCGCCGCCACCGGCCGCGCTGCCCCCGCCGCGACCGCACTCCGCACCTGCAGCCAGTCTTGGCGACGCTTCGATTCGACTCAATGACGCTGCCTTTGCGGTCTGTCCCCTTACAGTCGATGGCGAGCTCCTCGCCAGAAAATGATTTGAGTAACGTAATTTGCTGTGTCGAAACGTTGTGCCGACTTATGAGTGTGATATTGATAATAATGTACTATCTGTCCACACTGCACAAAGCGTGAATGTGCCCTTTAACTCGACGTGGATCTACTGTGTTTGACACTCGAAATCACTTCGAATATGTCTGAGATATGCGTTTTGCAATAACATGAACCTCGCAGCATTATTGCTGAATAAAAACCATTTTAAATTCAACGCGGCAGTTGTTCACAATAACAAATAACCACAATGAAAATAATGCTTAGATCTCACTAATCGCGTTATGTGCTGGTTCGTGATCCTTGTTTGCGATACGCTTCGGGCACAGTATTCTTGTAATCCACGGTGATTGAAGAAACATTTAATAAAGAGGGAATTTATACAACATTGAAACCTGCGTCCTTTCTGAATTGAATTTTTTATACTGCCAAACATTTGGTTTTGTTAATGGAAGCGACTAAACAAAATCGTATAAATAGTATGTTTCATACATGAGGTTGTAGGCAACGAAGTAAGCGAGTGACGGAACTATTAGAGTGAAGTCAGCAACACAGTAGTCCTTTGGGCGGGGCAGATCAATGCTGAACAACGCACCCTAATTTAATTCTATTTTTTACCGCTGCAGCGCTATTGTGTCTCACCATAAATATTTTATACTCATCGCTACAAGCACACTCATACTTTTTGTTAAATATGTTGCAGCAATCTATAAGTATCAGATTTGCTCCACTAAAGCATACGAAATACATATTCTTTGATTTGAACTTTGTACGTTTGTTTGTTCCTTCTTTATGATCTTGGGAATGAACCATTTACAAATAATGAATCTGATGCCTAATATTCTAGTAGAACAGTTTTCGCAGGATGCAGGTTTAAAGTTTACGCGAATAACTCTGAATGAATTGTGTCGTTATGTTTAATACTTATACCTGTACTTTTAAAGTTATTTATCTTTAACATTATAAAATTCTAAACATGCTGTGTCTGTAAACTGAAATACACTATATAAACGATGAAGACATTTTTAAGATTTCTTGTCCTGTTGGTTTTTCTGTGTATTCGGGGTTCACGTAAAAACGTAACTATTGGGCCAACAGCAAATCTTTAGACTTAAAATCTGCGCTAATTTTTATCCTAGGACTCCCGAGGGACTGTTTCTGGAAACGACCTTAAATGGCCAAAATAATAAAAACTAAAATATATAAAGTAACTTATTTCTTAAGCTATTATTATTAATATATATTATCTAAAACATCTTAAAGTCGGTGCTTAGTAATTTTCAAAATATAGTAATTTTTATGTTTTACTTTGCACCGACTTCAAGATGTTTTAGATAATATATATTAATAATAATAGCTTAAGAAATAAGTTATTTTATACATTTTAGTTTTTTAGTTTTTGAAGTCGGTTTTTTTAAACGTAGTTTTTAAATTTTATTTGTTACTTTTTAGTGTCTAGCTATGTATGGGTGGACCAACGAATGGTGCCGCGCTTCCTAAAAAATATAGGTCCCAAGAACCGGGAACAAAAAAATGTTCGTAAAATGAAAACTACTGGGCCAAACTATGTAAAATTTTTAGGGGACCAATTGGAAGCTATTCCGCGTCGAACAAAAAAAGAATCACGTAAATCGGATCATAAATCACGGAGTTATCGGCGAACATACATAAAAAAAAGCAACAAAAAAAAAAGAAAAAAAGATCCCGACTAATTGAGAACCTCCTCCTTTTTTCGAAGTCGGTTAAAAACGAATACCAATGTGATTTTTTACTGATCGATAGACACTTTTATGTAATAAAATATATGATTTTTTTTTATTGCAGGAGTTCAGTAGACAGGCAGACGGCCCACTTGACGGAAAGCGGTTATCATCGCCTATGGACATTTGCAACACCAAAGGTGCTACAAATGCGCTGCTGCTCTCTTAAGGCAGACTGGAACCTGGTCACTAATGCCGGAACATAACTCAAGGTTGTTATGGCGGCATACTCTAGACCAGGGGTGGTCGTCGTCCCGTCAAGTAAATACCCTACCACCTGGCTGTGGGTTGTTTTGTCGCCTCTTACGACAGGCCGCCGGGCCGCAGGAAATTGTATTCTTTCTCCGTTCCTGCACGGATAGAATGAAGATGATACTTAATAAGTGATATTCCCGGGATAATATCCCGGGAATCCTGCGGGAATTTCAAGTCAAGCGTGGACGAAGTCACTGGCAAATACTAGTACTTTATATACGGATAAACGGGATAACTATAAGACAGACATCTATTCCATAATTCTGAAATATTAGACTTATTTCTCTGAAACCATATGCGAGTTAATATGCTACTAGATAAACATTAGTACCCCCGTTTTATAGTAAGAGCGCAACTAGAGCCGATTACCCTGGGTGCAAGAAGTGCGTGGCACTCGAGTGCAGGACCTAGGGAGCGCACATCGATTAACTACAATAAACAAGCAATTAAAGAACGACACTATACGACTATGTGTATACTCGTACATTACAAAAAAATTTAAGCCAGTTAAATGAGTAAATTATATATCTGTAAAGCGGTACACATCGGTGTAGTAACGTGTAGCACCATATAGACTATATCTTGCTGTTAAATTCCATTTATATAAACTCAGCAGCTTTTGAGAAAAAATACTGCGATATACAAAAACTGACAGACTGACGGACAGGCGGGCATGACATAAACTTAAAAGGCTAGCGAACTTTAAAAATGAAACATAAAAATGAAGTGCTATTTTTTATTAGTGGTTACGACCCTGTATGTACCCGAAGTGGCGTGGTGGGCTACCCACTGGCCAACCTGTGGGACTAGAAGGGCGTTTCGCAGAATCCTATTAATTATGTACCTGCTAAGGGTCAAAGTGTAAGTATAGCATAACTTTATGCAATATCTCGCCACTCCCAGTCTATTTATGTATACCTACTAGTGTATACAGAATACCTACACCTACCTTAAATTTTATTTAGTACCAGTCTATTAACATAATTAAAATCTTTAAAAATGCAATATATACTTAAAATTAATAGACCAGGGTAGATCAATTTCCACCAAATTTCGTGTTTTTTTTGGTAAAAGATAAAAATAATAAACCAAAAACTTGGTTATTTGAATTTTTCATATAAATTTTGAGGTTATGTGAAAAAAGTGTTAATACAAATGTTGTAGATCTTTTTATTTTTACCCTTTTTAATCGAGATAAAAGCGTTCTTAACCCTTAAAACTCACCCCCCCCCCCCCTTCAACTTCCCGACCTCAGATTGCCCGTAAATTATTTTTCCTTTAATTTTTGTTATATTCTCTTCCTTTTCCAATGGGTTTCATCCTACTATTATTTTTTCCTTTTTTTACCATTTTCACAGGGAATACTGGTCTATAAGCTGTATAAAAAATTAGAACTTAGTAAAAAAGGGAAAAATTATATATAAAATATTGGTCCTAAATTAAGTCATTTATCGGGTGCGTTCCCAAGAAGCTGGCGGCGTTGAGTTGAGTTGAGTTGAATTATATAGGAACGCTTAATCTGTGAGCAAGATAGAACCAGCCTTTTCGTTACATGAGATGTCTACTAAACTTTGGCGATCTCGTCTCAAAGCTTTAGAGCGTTAGGAAGTTATAGTAACTAAGTTTTACTGGAGAACATTTTTGAAAGTCATACACGTAAAAATTAAGTCTAATTACTACACCATGCACATTGCTTCTCAAGGTGTTATTGCTATTTTAAAGAGAATAATGTGATTGTTAAGAATTTTGTTGTTTTTGAATGTTACTTTTCTATAGGACCCCAAAGTTTTTTTTGCAGTTTGATATAGACTAGGCCACTGGATTTTTAAACAACATGTTCTTAATTAAAACATTACTTCTCCGAAGATAGATAGATAAGTCAAAATATTAAATTGAAAAGAAAATTATTAAGACTAAACTTTGGACATATAATCATAGATGATTTAAATAATTAAACGTTGTTTGAAATTGAAATGCTTTCTATTATATACGCAAGAGAAAAACCATTTGTGTCCTCTAGTAATGTACGATTTGGCTTTTTAAGAATTACACTTTTTATTGTAGAATAACAAACACCAATTTTTAAATACATACTAAGTTTAATGTTCCATAGAATATCATCATGGTGCTACCACACAGAATTAAGGGGCAACAATAGATTTCGAGAAAACGAAAACAAACATTCAAAAATTTCTTTGTTGTCAAAACAGTTGTTTCGAAAGTAAGCAATTGTTATGTGTACTGATTTGCCGGTACATGTGGAATTTATTGTGATCATAACACATTGAGCATAGGAGTATTTCATTATAAGAGACAGCTTCGGGCTGCGTCATTACAGTTTTCGCTTTTAACGAAATAACATGGACGAAAGAGTAACTTTCCTTTTGTGTTTTATTGCCATACCTATGGCAGATGTAAGTTAACAACCTACATAATGTATTTTACTATATAAGAACTCTGACTAGGACTGTACTGTAACTAAAATTATGAATTAAAATCGCTCATTTATCTTTCTTTTAACGTTTTAATATTCTAATATATATATTAATTGAAAAGACAAATAATAAGATTTACAGTTTTTGACTTATTTGCTTGTGGTACATATAATTTTTAAATAATAAATCGTTAATATTTTTAGTCTATAATACCCCGTTGCACCTTGTAAGGAAGGTAAATATAATTTTTAGCTGGGTCGTTGTAAAAATTACGAACAGTATACACTGAAATGGATACCGATTTAGTGTAATATATTTTATGTTCTTGCATTGTTTGAAATTAAGCTTGAACTGATTTTAAAGATTTTTTCCGTGTTTCAATATTCCCATTTAAAGCATTCATCTTCTAATTGCTTTGGATTTAGAAGATACACAAATTATTGAACTTAAAATTTTTACGGACAAGCATTATAAATGAATATATTGAGTCATTGTGTGTTTAGGTCATAATTATAGGTAGATACCACATTCTAGAAATAATCTTTAATTCGTATCTTTTTTAATTATAGACTATAATGAACTCCTAATAGTCCCCAGTACCTAAAGGAACGTTTTAAATTCCTTCGCCTATCCACTGCCCACAATTTGCGCCATGATACGTTTCGAAAACTTATGACGCCTGCACACACTTCATCCTATTACGATAATTCTTTTACAGTCTCTCAAACTTTGGAATATGCTGCCTCTTACTATCATAGAGGCCAAATCCTTACCAACATTTAGAAATTTGCTCAGAAAACACTATTTGTCCACAAATAGCTATTTCTGATTTACGGAATATAATCATGCTAAGACATTTATTTATTATAATAACTTATGTGTTATTGTATATATATGTATGTATTTGTATATTTATTTCTTAAATTAGTTTGAGTATTTATGTATCTATTCACCTGATTCAATTTCTGTCATTTAAGTTGCCTGGAAGAGATCGCTTTGAGCGATAAGGCCGCCTGTTGTATTGCCTAGAAAATATTGTAAACATGGTCTATTTTTGTAATTGTATATTTTGGTGTGCAATAAAGTTTTATCTTTCAGTCTTTTAAGCTGATATTAAATTTCAATTAGTTGCTGTTTTATCATTCGCAAAACTACAACATTTTAATACTTATTTTTTGATTTATACATAATTTTGATTTTGGTCCAAGTAAAATGTGTTTATTTGAGTTTTGTTACAACCTTACCTATGTATATCACTTTGCCCATTCAATAGCACACTATTAAAACTGGAATTCAATATGTGCTACAATTATATATATATAGGTACCCAAAATATTTTCTACTAAAGAGCAGTTTATAGGTAAGATTTTCACTAATCAGTTGCTGAGCAGTTTCTTAAAATTTAACAAACGATTATAAGTAAGGCCATAATTGTTTTAATTAGTTTTATGTGCACACATGTCCAGAAAAGCTGACAACAATACGTGCATTATTATATCTTATTTTATACATCCATAGCATAATTTTTATTAAGTCGTTTTTTTCTAGTAATTTTTAGGAAGTCTTCGAACGCTTTCTGCATCTGAATCGGTATGCAAGCATACTTTTTCCTGATTTTACTGCGTTTGCATACTAACTCGGCGTTTCTCGCTTTTGTACATACTGGGTGAATAAGAAAACAGTCATAGAAATACAAGCGTTCGGTAAGCTTTCGATGCCGCATATATTGAACATATCGGTTCGACAAATCAGAGAGCGGCCTTACCTTTCCTAATCATAAATACGAAACCTTTGACGGCACGAAGCATTTTGTTGACACCACCTACATATTCGCAAATTCCCCGTTGAACATTGTGCTTTGAGTTTATAGCGTCTTTGTACCACCGCCCGCTGTGCGTGGGAGTTCAGGTCGTCGCCATACGTCACGCCACCGCGACGCACCCGTAGTTGGGTCGCAACCGTCATTACAACCGCACACAATTTATACGCTATTGAAGATTTCTGCATCTTAATTTTAATTAGTGGGACATTTGCCTTGCCTACTGTAGGCTTGAGGCTTGACTATTGAACTTAGTGCTAAGTGTGTCTGCCCCTTACGCACCAGGGTTCGTGTCGAAGGACCTGGCCACCTTTGTGTCTCGCCAAGTTATTCAGCATCGGTAGAATCCCTGAATCAGTGCTGTCGGTGGCTGATGGTTGACTGTAAAGTAAGTGCGAGATTTTTATATTCTCCGAGCACCAGTTTGTAACCTACACATAAGCGTCTCCATATTTAGTTTGTCATTATTGATTATTATATTGTTTTTATTGATCTAATTAAACAAGAAAGCAATTAAATTAAAGTTTTCAATTTTAGGTTGTAGATTGGTCAAGTGCGTGTAGATCCCGTCACAGTACACAGTAGTTCCGTTTGGGTCTTCTAATCGTGAGGAATGTCATATCATCGCCAAAAGTACATTACTTAAATGAAAATGACTATCTCATTCGTGACCGCGTATATTTTTGTAGAAATTTATACAAACCGTCATGCCAGTCTGTATTTAATGTCTATGAATAACCACAAACATTTTTCTCAGAAATTACTAAGTTATAGTACTGTAAGTTAAAACATATACACTTTGGAAAAAAAAGGTGTATCGTATCTATCAATATACCACTGAATCGCCAGAATTTATTGTAACTAGCCTGTGGTAACGAAGCTTCGCGCAGCAATATCAACGATGTATTTGTGTATTAATTTTTTTTTCTTTTTTATTGTAGAAGTACAGCAGACAGGCAGACTGCCCACTTGATGGAAAGCGGTTACCATCGCCTATGGACATTTGCAACACCAAAGGTGCTACAAATGCGCTGATGCTCTCTTAAGGCAGACTGGAACCTAGTCACTAATGCCGGAACACAACTCAAGGTTTTTATGGCGACATACTTTAGACCAAGGGTGGTAGCCATCCAGTCCGGCAAATGCCTTACCACCTGGCTGTGGGTTTTTTGTCGCCTCTTACGACAGGCCGCCCGGCCACAGGAAATTGTATTCTTTCTCCGTTCCTGCACAGATTAAATTTAATAAAATTTAATTGCAACGGCGGCACCAAAAAATCAACCTCAGCGCCACATTTTTTGGCTACATTCGTCTATCATACCGAAATGTCTTTTATCGAGATAAAGGGTATTCTGGTAAATGTTTCCTGTACCCGTGACAAGGTGTATGCAAAATTTTAAGATGTTAGATTAGTAGCTGAGGCATGAAAGCGTAACAAACAAATAAACTCACTTATGATGTTACAAAATTGGAGAAAATTGAATAAATATGATTAAGGATTATCTTGTTATAAGAGATGCTGCCAAAATTTAAAATTTAATATATTCACTTATACAATAATATTTATACATTCCAAAAATAATTTAAGGGAACGCTGTGTTAAAATGATTTAAGCATGAAGAAATAGTGGATGAAGGAGACTATTTTTTATCACAAAACCTTAAAACAAGTATGACAACAGAATAGATCGCGTACTTACTAGACCAAAACATCGACATTTTGAAAAAGGTAAAATAGTACTTTAAACAAACGTGTACACGTAAAGGGGTTCATGAAATTAGATGAAGTGAAAAGTGTATTTCAACATACGTTGTAAGTGGAGAGGCACCGTTTTAACATAATCCTTGGGAAAGCAGACATGATTACGTTAGGGAATGCAAATCGGTTTTACTGAAATCAGATAAACTGGTCATTTAACGCATCAATAAGCTGGTTTTTTATGCATATTCATTTGTGATTTATGTTAGGTTTTTACTGTAATAATATTTTATTTTTATTTGCCACCAGTTTGATTTGATACAAGTCGATATTTGTTCGTAATGTTTGTTTTAGAAAATATCTTACAAAAATAATAAGTAATATACCAATACTCCAACTACAATATAAAATATGATTTCCATTACGTAAGCTGCGGTGACATAGTGGTTAACGCCCGCGTTACAAACTTCTTAGGGTGCGGTTTCGATACCTGAACGGACAGTATGACAGACGGACAATATAACAGATGCTAATATTAAAAGAAAACGTCGTGATGAAACCTGTACATTGCGATAACCGATGTGTCTAACCCGCCTATTTGCCTTGAACAAGCATGGCGTCCATTCCCACTCACTCTGAAACCAGCCTAAGTATATAAGCCATAGTTCATAATACAGTATTCATAGGTCGGCCATATATTTTTTTTAACCTATGTAGCTAGTTTAGTCCTAAATTTGAAGATAATAAATGCAATGATATCAAGTTCAGCGAAGCCTTTGGCGCACTGTAAGTTAGATAATGATCCATTAATCTTATGTACTGACGAGTATGTTTTACATTTCGCTCTAACTAGCTGTACTTGCTACTTCGGTTGCGCGAGTCTATGTTTTGATATTCTTATTTTCCGAAATCTGAAAGCTGAAATGAAATATCCATGAAAGTCTGAGATATAATTCTTGTTTTAGTCCCTAAAATATACATTATAATCCGTCAATTTATTTCGTGGCGTAATCGAGAAAAGGTTTCAGACAGGCTGACAGACTGATAGGCAAAATGTCTAAAATGAGATTATTTATGATTTATTGTCAGGACTGATGATTTGTTGTGAAGAATAAAATAGGTATACATATATAGAATTATTAATCCAATTAATATTTGAAAAATGGTGGGAAATTGAAAGGCTTGGTGCCGGTGTGCGGTGAATACACAATATCAGCTAAAATGAACAATAGATGTAGTATATCGATGGTTTTGAAGAGAATAAAATTGTTTGATTCAACTATTTGATGAAGATATCAAGCCAACTTAACGGGTGCGGTTTCGAATCCTGGCTGGAACGCATCTACCAGACAGGTTATGACCTAATGTGCATATTATGATTACAAAGTGCTAACAACAGTAAAGGAGAAAATCGTGATGAAACCTGCAAATCGAGATAACCAATGTATTAAACCTGTCAAGCCGCCTTGGACAAGCGTCGTGGGTATACTGTCCATTCCCCTATAGCAGGAAGCCCGAGCCCAGCATTAGGACGTTTATCGGCTGTTATTATTATATAAGTTAATATCAAAATACAACAAAAAAAAATCGTAAAACAGTACAAGACGAAACTTAGTTGGGATTTTTAGAATAGCTTTTTAGAATATCTTTTTTCACAACGACACTTGGCGTGACGGGTCAGCGTAAGAGGGTAGTGGGTGCGTTGTTCGGATACTAGCCTCACCTCTGAATGTGTAGACACGTTCAACTTTAACCATCGCTTAGTTACAAAAATAAAAGTGTATATATCGGCTGATTGATACTTACTTTAAATTTTTAACCGACTTGGAAAAAAGGAGGAGGTTCTCAATTCGTCGGGATCTTTTTTTGCTTTTTTTTATTTATGTTCGCCGATAACTCCGTGATTTATCATCCGATTTACGTGATTCATTTTTTGTTCGACGCGGAATAGCTTCCAATTAGTCCCCTAAAAATTTTACATAGTTTGGCCCAGTAGTTTTCATTTTATGAACATTTTTCATGGAAATAATTTTCACTCCGTTCCATATGTACACCGATTACTCTGAGATTTATGATTCGATTTACGTGATTCTTTTTTTGTTTGACGCGGAATAGCTGCCATGTGGTCCCCTAAAAATTTGACATAGTTTGGCCCAGTAGTTTTCATTTTACGAACATTTTTTTGTTCCCGGTTCTTGGGACCTATATTTTTTAAGAAGCGCGGCACCATTCGTAGGTCCACCCATACATAGCTAGACACTAAATGGTAACAAATAAAATTTAAAAACTTCGTTTAAAAAAACCGACTTCAAAAACGAAAAAACTCAAATGTATAAAATAACTTATTTCTTAAGCTATTATTATTAATATATATTATCTAAAACATTTTGAAGTCGGTGCAAAGTAAAACATAAAAATTACTATATTTTGAAAATTACTAAGGTAGTAAATCCTTCTATAACGTAATTTATACTGCAATTTCCAATAAAATATTGTACATATAATAGATCCTGTACTTTCTGATAAGAAAAATATTTTCACATACAGCGACATACGGACGGATATGGAGAAAATACAAGGATGCTATCTTTGCCAAAATGACTACGAAACCCTAATTGACTAATGAATAAGTAAAACAAATAATTTTTTATATTTTATAGGGTGCAATTCCAGGCGTATTCTTTTGGAAACCGCGCATCGGTATTGATTTAACGGTACCAACAACAGGTAAAATATTCGAAATAATTATTCATTCATACCAGATTTTAGTCCATACACATACAATTGGAAATTAAAAAGTAAAGTCATTTTCACATATATTATGTTAGTCCATAAACATCTCATTGCTGGACTAAGGCCTAATCTTTTTAGGGCAATAGAGATAGTACATAATATATCTTCCATACTTGTACAACAGTAATTGGCGGGTTTCGCATAATAATTTTGATGATCTGTTTGTCTCACCTTTGGGTTTTTTTTGCTTCTAGCTCGTAGTAGTCATGCAAGTACATTATATACCATCGTTTCACTAATGTATTAGAATGGACTAATATATTAGTATACGCTAATGTATTAGTATGGACAAATGTTTTAGTGTGAACTAATGTATTGTTACGTGCGAACGGGGGTACGCACTTATGGATTGGAAGAAAACACCAGTTTTCAATTTAAATGCTTTTATTGACTTACTCAGCCGCACGTAGTGCCTCTCTACAGGGTTGCCCCTATACGCACGACCAACGATGCACAGTCCCGATGATGAGTTTTTACACCCTTAATACCGTCGCCGATATTGCGTGGACCACCTCCGATATTATCGCGGGTAGCTCGCTTCTGGTTCCTCTTTCCAACTACGCTACGCACCTCCTTCACGTATCTGTCCACCAAACTTGTCACTAAATTCACCACTTAATTCGTCTCTGTCCTCTATTAACCTTCTCTAATAACTCTTTAGTATCGCACCTGTCGTTTCACCGTCTTGGACTGAACTCAACTTAAAAACTGCCCGGTAGGCGCGCCTTACGCTGTTTATATACCTGGAAGAATTTTCTAGAACCCATCTATCTATCTCCGCTTTTCTTTCCCGAACCTTCTGTTCGGGAACTTTCGTTTATACATCTATCCCTTTCTAACATCTATCTATCTCTTTCTTTCGTTTATCGTCTATCCTTTTCTAAATATATCCGTCCTTGTCTTTTCGTTCTAGATTTTTCCAAAAGTTCTAAAACTAACTAGATGGTTCCACCATCATTCGCCACAGTATTAGTATGAACTAATGTAATAGTATGAACTAATGTTTTAGTATGAACTAATGTATTCGTATGGACTAATGTATTGTTATGGACTAATGTTTTAGTGTGAACTAATGTGAATTAATATGGACTAATGTTATTGTAATACTTTCAGAATCAACGGCTCGAGTGCAGTTGCCATCAATCGATAATGTTAGGGCCGGTTTAGTAGTTCTAATAGATGGATACCAGGCGGGCATGACTGTCATATGTCTTGCAGCTGGTCTGTCCAGTGCAAAGACATATCCACACCTCAATCCCGGTTCAGCTTACTACTATACCAATGTTTATAGATGGGCGTTAAGATATCTGAGCCTGTAAGCTTATTTATTACTACTAGACTCCCTAAGCAATACCATAAGTATATAAAGACCCATTTTATTTATGTATTTGTTTTCAAATTGTTGTCTTTTCTACAATTCTACTCTATTCATCCTCCGTCATACTACAACTAGGTATCTTTTATAAAAACAACCCATCCGTTTTTTATTTTTACCGCAAATTTATTGAAACTAAGTTATTAAAGTTATAGACATATCACATAATAATGTTAAATTATAATAAATATATAATATATAATAATGCCATGTTGTTCATGTTAATCATGATATTGCTATGAATTACGTAGCACCAACGTTTAATGAATTAAAAATTATTGACGAGAAGACTATTGAGACATTATTTGTAATGAAATGGAATAGATAAATAGTGTGTCACGACATAAAGGATTGCGGTAGAAAACATGAAACTAATTATAACAGACTAGGCACGTTTTTGTTTTTATCAAGTGTTTTAATGTAAATGCTGCGTTATATTATTATTCTATTTACTGATACTATTATATCGGAATGTTTCTAAAATTACTCTAATCTAAAATAATGCACTAGTAAATTTTAAAAAATATATGAGGGACCTTTTAAAATTTTGAACTGAACCTTTCGGAAACTTATTATTTTTTGGTCTATAAAATCATACCCTAACGTGAAAAAAATTGAATAAAAAAAATAGCTTTTTGGTGATTTTCGACATTTTAAACAATTTGAAGCAACTTCTTTAAAAAAATGAGTTTGAGAATTTCCTTTGGACGGAGTTTTAAAACATCAAAAACTAACATTTTTTCACTCGAGACTCAAAAAGAAGTCGGTCTTTTTTGCGCCAAACTAATATGTATAGATTATATAGAAGGTAGTTCATTTAATATGCTACAAAAGTTAGAAGCTACTGAGCTAGAAGATACTGCATACATTAAAAAGAAAACACGTTTTTTTCGAGAAATTCCTATTCCAGCAGTAATGATGATAACGGTCCGGTAGTCCGATAGTACTACTACCAGACCTACTCCTAAGTAGGTAATAGATATAGTATATTATATGACTATTCGGATCGATTTACGGTCCTAAGCAGTTAATCAGGCAACACTCAGCACCCGTTCCAAGCATTTATTTTATTTTTGACAACTCGATGACGGATCAATTAGTAATTTCCTAATTCGTTACAGATTCAATTTATTATAAAAACTGACTTCATTTATTAATAAGTTTTAATAAATTTAACTTTCTATAATTTTTTTCTAAAAATAATATTTCGTTTAATAAATATATCTACATTTCAATGAACATATTATATTATATAAGGCATTTTTGTAATAAAGGAACAAAAAATTAATAAACTCAAATATTTTTTATTTTAAAATCAATTACTGTTGATTTGTTTACGTATAGTCGATGGTTTAATAGTCTACGTGCTGCGTGCGGTGTGCGTTACATGATACATCACTATCACGTCATCCACAACAATAACGTACGACAGTTGTATTATTTTTTTCATGTGGGCTTTACTGTGAATAAATATGTAACTTGATAGACGTGCAAGTAAAATAAACGCTTGGAAACAGTATAATAGTTACTTCCTTTCTTCAAGAGAATCTGTTTTCGTAAAGGATAGAGCTGCCATCTATCGGTACGTTAGACAATAATATAAATGCACGTATCATAAGTACAAACAAATGTCCATATTACAGTATGCATAATAATAATATCCGAGTAAACCAAGAATATTAAAGCAGCAGAGACAGTTTGTTAAGCAATAGGATAGCAATGAAATTAACTAAGGGCTCATTTTTCAATAAACGCACAGATGGTAATAAATTTCAAATAAAATGATGTAACTATAGACGTAATTTTTGTTTAAAATGAAAACTAATTTGTTTTTTATCAGTAAACGATTTAGATGCATACATACTATGACGCCTGTTTCCCATGGAGGTAGGCAAAGGCGATGTATCTCCACTTACAACGGTCCTGACAAACACCTTTCGCTTCATATACTTTCATTAATCTCTTCATATATGCACGTTTATCTGAGGTAATTTTTACCTGAAGTTTCCTCAACATTCATTCATTAAAATGTAGGCTATGTGTTATTCCAGACTAAGAAATTTGGCACAGAGATTGACTCTGTGCCAAATTTCATCCAGATCCGTTCAGCCGTTATAGTATTAGTAGTAACTTTTGCATTTATAATAATGTTACGAGTTGCGAGACTCGAACTAAAATGCCATTGGAATGATTATACAGTTTATTAGAACTATACAAACACGTATAACACAGGTACAAATATAACCGAACACAACAAGTCCAAACGTAATGCAGAAGGTCGTAATTCAATAAAACGCGCAAAGTCCGTCACTATTAGATTCCCGATTGTAGTACACAGGTCTCGCTTTGATCGTGGTTCTCGCTCGACTGCCCCTCCTTCGATCAGGCCCGTATCGTAGTCGGCATAATCCGAAACATCTGGGTAATGGTAATGGGTAAGCCGCAGCGGCCATAAATTAGTACAAAAAACATATTACTATATGACAATAAATAAGGAAACAAATGAAGACGATCATAAAAGAATTACAATTAGTTCAAATGCCGACAGGTAATAAAACGTGTTTTGTTTCAGATATGCAGGTGGATTTTGTTTTTATCGGGACCTGAGTTGTAACAATAATAATTATTATAAATAGCTATAAGATGCAACTTTAGACCAATTTAACTATATTACAGTATTCCCACGTGGCTAGGCGGCAATGGTGGTAACTTCTGCAATACACATAAGACTTGGAAAAGAAGGTTTTATTACATGGATCAATTCGTCCCCGGGTGGCTGAGGAAAGTGTTACCATTCGTGTCCAACGCTGAGTGGGCACAAGAAGAAAAAGATTTCAAAAAATTCAAAAAGTACGCCGAGCCAGCATTTGGGAAGCATTACCGATATCCAAGCAAGACATTCAGAAATTGGGCCTCGGAGAACACCAAAGAGACAGTGGAAAATCTAGACACAGATGAATCGAATTGAAACAAACACACATGTGTATTATAAACTTTTATTACGAAATAATTATAATCTGACATCAATTTTAGTTAAAGGAAGGAAATATCTTTGGTTTATTTTAGTACTGGATCGTTGAGTATAGCGTGACATACACAATATATGTATTCACACAAATTATCCATTCAATTTTCCTTAAGACTATTTAAGGCTAACTTAATCAAATAAAAGTTATCCAGTAACCAAAATATAATCTCATTGAATGCGAAATTGAAACAAACCAATGCAATCATGCTGTTGTTATATAAAAAATGTATTTTAGACTTGCAATGAACGAGCAACATATTTGCCCAAAACCGAATATTCGACTAGTATTCTGTTTGAAGCGAAGAGAAGAGAAAAATACTTCACTTCCCTTAACACAGTTACAATCATATTATCTATTAAATTTTGATTATAAATAATCATAAATAGATTTTTCGTCTAATTGCGTTATGATAATAAAAATAAATGATTAGAAAAATAGAATTTGTTTAATTTTTAAATATCACTGTTTCCAAATGTGCTGTTATTGTGTATTCACAGAATAGTAGCTGGTCGAATACTAAAAAACAACAAACATTGCAACATTACATTTTATGTTATAAATAACTTTTATCTGCAAAAAATGAGCTCACAAACGAGTAATTTACTGGTTAATGCGTACATTTTCACATTTGCTTAAAAGTAATTATTATTAAGTATAATATAATATCAATCCACATTAATTTGTAAGAAAAATTAATTATGTTTTTATAGTAATATCTTTAATTTGTCACTTCCGAAGTTACTCTACAGTCCACTGTCCATTGTCGTGTTATTACGTAACATGTTACAAAAGTTTATAATATTAAAATTGGAACTTAATTTTGTACTTATATTCGATTTGGATTTCAGAATTTTGAACAAACTGCCAAACTAAAACATTTTAAAGGATACTTAATTTAAATAGCGATTCATTTTTCTATTAAATTTATAACATAGATGATATTTTTGTTAATAAAAATAATACATTCAAAACTTATTTTACATTGAAATACAGGAGATTCTTTAAATGATAAACCACTACATTTTACATGAAGATGAATAATGGATCGTTAACCTAGTACAAACTGACAATATTTATATGGTTACTCCATTAGTGTTTTATCTATTATAAATTTAATAAGTAATAATATAATCCCGTAACGAATGTCCCACTGTTGGGCTCAGACCCCGGGCCTTCCAATTTTAAGGGGACACTGGATCGGTTAAATTCACACACTCGAAATGTCGATATGCATTATATAAGTGCACAAATATCTTACTAAACATTATTTTAACTTACTATTGGTAGAAAATTGACACGCCTGTGACATGGTTGCTATGTATGTCATGACAGGAATGTCGAATATGTTAAATTTTAAACAGTTGTAAAGTAAATGAATATATTAATATTTTACAACTACTAAAGGACAGTGGATTATTTTCTTAGTATTTACATTAGTCTACGGGTCAACGAAGGAAATCATGATGTAACGTGTTCCATTTATAACCTTCAGTCCTTCGTGGTAGTGCGTGAGACGACCAGGATGCATCAAAAGCCAGCCTTGTTTGGTATCACGCACCGAGCAATTGTATCTAAGGAACCTGCAGCCGCCACCTTCGTAGTCCACATCTGATATAAAGGAGTAATTAATATCAGTATTACTACAAAATAAATAGGGTACTCAATAATCAAACGTGTTACTCTCGCGGTGATAGCAGCTCGATTGCGGATCTAATTTATTAGGTTCGTTTAATTATAGATTATGATGATTCACGAGTAATAATTAGCCACCCTAAAGCGCTATTGTAACATGTGTCTCGAACGAATACCAGAAGGAAAATGCGGATAATTAAGATAATAAGGATCCGCTCACTCGCTTTTATATTCGAACAAATTGAGTAGTAACTACAACTACCCGCAAATACTCGTTACAATAGTACAATAATCTAACATTAGTGAAACCAGCCACAATCCGAAGTTAAATAATGAACATTTTATGTTATACGTAAATAATACAATTAGTTTAAGGTTGGCTGATAAAAATTCAGAACCAAGAAAGAAAAACAAGATTCGTTTGTAAAATTATTTTTAACAGGAATAAATCATTATAACAAATTCTATATATATATAACTATACGAACTTTTAACCAAAAAAGTATCATTAGCAAACAATATAATTATGTATTGAGATATAATGTATATAATACTTACGAGGAGTATTGAGTGCCAGATTGATGGTATACGTTGAGGAATCGTGATGGGGCCGTAGAAATGGCTGTTCGTCAGGACGGTAGCGTACCACGAAGTTCATTACAGACACGGGAGGCTAAAATAAATTTTTGTTCATAAATTAATTGAAGGTGCAATATAAAATAATATCAACGTTTTGATTTCCCCTTGTCTTCCCACAATTTGCGCACTCATTCATACGTATTGTAAGCTCACAACACCTGCACACACTTCATGCTTTAATTATAACTGATATACCGCACAAGCTGTCGAAAGTTGGAACGTATGCTTCTTACTATCAGAAAGGCCAAAACATTACCTACTTTTAAGAACTCACTCGTTTTCTGAGTAAGTTTTTAAAAGTAGGTAATGTTTTGGCCTCTCTATATACCTCATAAGAAAAAACGAAGTGTATTTCTCATTCATTGTAATTACATACACCAAAGTGTTTCTACCTATTACGCATGAGATATTACCGTCCATTAATCAAACAGCCTACAGCGACGTGTATATACGATAACCTAACCTTCCGGATGAGACGTCAATATACCAATGAACCGTCAACACGTCATTCTGCTCCCAATATACCCGGTATTTGTCAAGCGCGTATTAAAATTCAAATTACTACCGAACCGCCTTGTGTTTATATTGGTCGTTGAAAGTAATCAAATTATAAATTAGCCCTATCAACAAACGCATAAGTTGAAAAGAGGGTATTTGATTCAAGTAAAACTTCAATTCCTCATTGCAGTCTGCAATCCTTGAGTTCCGTCAATATAAACTGTGGCAAACTTGTCGCCCTAACAACGTAACTAGTAGCAGGGGAGCCCCTGCTGGATGTTAAACATGGAGTTACTCGAGTGTCGCGGGGACCTTTTGGATTGTGAAGATTAAATGCAAAAAAAGAAAAAAAAAGAGTGGCATTGAAATACTCAAACGCGTCAGATATTCAAAAGGGATGTTAAGTAAACCCTAAAGGAACTTCAATTCAAAAGACTGACGAACTGGACGCGACCAAAAGTCATCACCGATTTTTGTAAACGCAAAAAAAAAGTCATTGAAATACTTGAGCGCGTCAGTTTCATATACAGACGGCTCACCTTGATATCCTTGTCTACTGGACCATAATCGGACAATTATGTGGAGGAATTTCCTTGATCCGACGGTTTGAAAAAAAATATGGTGGGGGTACATAATAGGGTGCATGGTTTCTCCCCGTATATTATTCTGCCACGCTCAAGTAAATCCCTAAATTCCCGCTCGGCCTCCCCTACTATAGAAAAGGCAAGGGTTCGCCACGAACACTATTACACATATACTTACATTATGATAATATCCCGTGAAGACCATTTCTTGCAAAGGCCGCACGTATTCCTTGAGTATGTGAAGCCAGTGTCTATCCAAGCCAACTTGGGTCATGTGGATATCTCGTGTAGGAACTGCCTCGTAACCACTCTCCAAACGTTTATCCTGTGAATGCATCGTAAACATACATGTAATTCAATATTTTGTTTTAGAGTTTCAAAACCTCGTGTAAATTTCACATAGCACATGTGTAAAGACGGCGGGGTAAGTGTTTATTCATATTACTTGTTCCCACAAAAAGCAAAGGAAATAGCATAAAAAACTAAAGAAACTTGGTGTCCAAGCTACGTTAAACCCTATGGTAGTCCTGACCCTCGCCTTATTATTACTATAATAAGTGCCACTATTAAACATTACATTAATAACAAAGAACGAACTGTGTTGTACGTGTACAACTACAATTTTGCACAAGTAATCATTTCTTCGATGTACCTGTGTAGTAGACTAATTTTAGTAGCGCTGGATATGTCCGACAATGTGCATACGAATCGTGTAAGTGAACAGAGCTAAAAATGCATACAAAACAACACTGCCATTTACGTTTGCGAATAAAATTCACTATAGATTATTTACGTGTCGGAAACCGGTCTGCGTAAACGAAAACTGTCGATCGGACTATAAGTTATGTAAAAATGTACTTACTGTGATATTAGAAAATTTTGTAATGGACATAAAGAGTATTTTCATTTGACATCCGACTGCATGATGGCTTAAAATTTGAACCATCTCTCTTTTTAAAGTTAAGCTTTTAAAGTACGACAATAATTATAATTAGAATATTATATCTTTGTCTATAATCACCATCCTATATACACCTTATGTGAGAAGTTCTATACCAAAATCAATTTTTAACTTACATTATTTGAGCCGTCGCTCCATTGGCCAAATGCTTCCATAATCTCAATCCACTCCATGCAGAATCTCTTTGACATTAGAGGGAACCAATAAACGTCAGGACATGGCTGAAAAAACAAAAACATACAAGTCCTAATTCCACAAAACCCCCAAAAACTTTATGATAATTTTTTAATTAGCAACAAATGGCTGAACAAAGCACATTTTTTATGCATGATGAAGTATTACACAGCTTTATGGTTGAAGTTACGAAATTTGACGGGATCTCAAAAAATCTACCGAAGTATAATGATATAAAATTGTAAAAGTGTAGGCTTTTGTTTTATTTTTATATCTAAAAAATAGATAGATAGATAACACTTTATTGCCCACCAAATATACAATTTCAAAATACACAATTACAATATTGTCATGGTAAAAACAAAAGGCGGCCTTATCGCTGAAAGTAATCTCTTCCAGACAATCTAACTTAAGGAATAATTTAATCTAATCTGGCGATGTAGGTGGTGCAGATCATTAAATATATCATAAATAAACATACTTAAACTACATATTATTAAATTATTAACTAAAAAATATTATATTATTATTTTTTAGATTTTTTGTGTTTGGTTGTTTCTTCGAGATTCATGCAAAAACAACTGGCCAATTTCGATGCGGTTTTTTCTGATCTATAGCAAATTCTCGGTGTTAAAATCTGCGGTACTTTATATCCCGGGAATCCAGCGGGAATTTTCTTGAGAGCGGTCTAAAGTGGCCAGGTGAAAAAAATCTCATTCCGATCCAATATTTACACTGATCAATAGCAAATTTTCTATTATATAATGTGTAAACTTTGCTAGCAATCCACCTTGGATGAATTCACGGGCAAATCCTTATATGTTATAAAATAAAAATGTAAAATTTCATTGTAAGGGTCGAAAAACATTGGATAAAATAGAGTATTCTTTATTGCACACCATCATAAAAGAAAAAGAAGCAAGCAAGAAAACATGGAATGAAAATCTAATCATAATGGTTAGTTCCAGTTTGTTCGCTAGATGTCATTAGTTATGATTCATCACAATAACGTAGTTGACAAACGATTCAAAGAGAGTATTACAATTACAGTTTAAACGTTAATTAAAATTGTTTTATTATGATATTTTCAAAGTATAATGACAATAAATAACTTGCTTAATTGTGGAAGTGGACATAATATTTTATGCAGAAACCTATCAAACAAAAAACATGATAAGACCGCTAACAAGGCCTAAATACAAGATCATTGAACTAAAATGTTTTATTTAGATATAAATAATGCGAACTAATTCCAAGATAGCTGTCACCAGTTCCTTTTAAATCTTATTATAACACTAGGATATGCCCGCGACTGCATCCACGTTTGACACAGGTAACGTAGATTACAGTTACATATTTTGCCAGTATATAAAATTAAAGGATATTTTTAGTGGGGCAACGTCTAAAATCAGGTAATATTTCTGCAAATAAAAACACAACGTTATAATCTAATGTACAGTCGTGGTGAGAAAAGGGTCGCCAATTTACAAATTCATTCATTGAACTTTCCGCGAGCAAGTTATGTAACTTTTTCAAACTGAGTCACAGAAGAGACTGTTCCACAGAAAATTATGTTTAACTGACAATAAAGTGAAAAAATTACTTAGATCAAAGTTGTTTGACTTTCTATCGTGTCTAAAAATATTGTTTGGACTCTAAATCAATACCATTAAAATTAATTAAAAGGTTTTATGTCTGTAAACTTTAGAGGTATAGAACTTTTTTTGGTTTTAATAATTATGATAAACGTAGTGATATCCTTTTTATTTCTTATTCCTTATATCCTGTTAATTTCAGTATGTCATTGTCAACATTGTAATTTTCTTTTTTGACGTTTCTATATTTTATAAACGTAAAAAAATTACATTAATTAGAATGTCGGCAGTACTGTTTCTTGTATCTATGCAAGCAAAAGCCGACTTTAAGGGGACGAACCATTTCATTAGACGACTGTACATGAATGAGTAAATGTAGTACTGACCATTAAATGTTTCCTATCTTCATCGTAGTTACTTGGGTATTCCTCGTTGAGGTATCTGGTCTCCCATTCTAATTTATTGTCGAACAGTTGGTACACATCCGGATGAGTCCGAGTTGTGTCGTAACTTTCTGGATTAACTAAGTGACCAAAATCCATTTCGTTTGTCACATGCATGAATATACCCTGAAAATGTTATTTAGAAAAAGAATTTTTCAATTTATTTTATTTTTTATATAATCTTTAAGTTACATAAAGGAAAGGCAATCTTTGACCGAAATTAGCATCAATGTGCCGATGGCGCGCTGTATACAATCGGCATGAATGCTAAACGGATAGAATGAAAATGTATGGGAATGACATTGTATGTAGCATAAAGGTATGTCATTCCCATACATTTACTATTTTATTCGTTTAGAGCTAGGGCTACTTTTCTATAGGGTCTGATGGCGTAAAGCCGTCGCTTACACAGATTCATGTGACGAACATGACAAGTATCAAAATGAAGTGGAATTTTATGTCTTACAACTACCAATATATCTGGTCACGTGTCAATTTTACTAAGCAATCCTATAAAAGCGGCCGCTTTAGGCCCTCAGATTAATGTTTTATATTAATAATGTTAAACAAATTTTTTACTGTATCAAACGGAGGTCAGATTGATAAAAGAATAGAGATGTATTAAGTATATAAACGAAAGTACTACAGACCTTAAGCGGTCGTTGTGGGTTTACTAAACGTAGCATACTATTTCAATGTATGTGGGGTACTTTGAAGCAACAAATTTCACCTCTTGCTTGACACAAGTTTACTAATAAATACGCAGTGTATTTCATCTAACATAGCATAAAAGAAGTTGTTAAAGATGTATTCGAAGTAACGTATGTATTATAAAAAAAAAAATTTGACAGACTAACACACACATTCCATAATCTCCAAACCAAGCCAGTTAAACTTGAGGTAGGAGTAATATACAACGTACAATTCTGGGGTCATTTCAGACAATCCGACAATAGCAAACTGAAATTTTGACCTCCGTGTTCCAATTAGTAAGTAAGCCAACGCACTGACTACTCAACCACAGAGGCCGTCAACCTCAAGTCACTGGTCTTCTAGAAATAATTATAGACATATTTTTGTTAATTGCACAATCTCCTCCGAGACCTTCTGGTATAGGTTTAAATATACTTACAGCTTCACGGAGGCTTGCACAGAACGCCATATCGGGGTCGAGACCTTCTTTCGCGTACGTCAAATATTTACCAGCAGGCGATCGAAGTATCGAGCTTTTGACTACAAAGCAATTAGTGATGAAAGGCACATTCCAAACGCCTCTGAAAAAAATATAGAAACAGGCAATTAGATACTTAGCAATCTTGTTAAAACTAATCGAACAATAAAGATTGTAGTGAAGGGTTCCCTAGACGTGACGATCGTTCATCGTTTTGCCGTCTGTGTTCAGAACCTCAAAAAATAATTAACCGAAAATAGTTCATAATCTCAAAACTAAGTAACGAATCTTGTTCAAATCAATTTTCGTTGAAAATATTTTTAACCTTTTCTGACTTTATCACGACCAAATTCAAAATTTTTAAAGTGAGTATGTCATCTCCTAGACTTAAATAAAAGAGCTACTAAGAAATATTATAATCATGATGTCTGAAGAAGTGATATTTTTCCTTCCTTTCATGTTACTTTTCACTAGAATAATCTGTAAAGGCACAGACAACATATACTTTTCTACTAAATATTTAACAACTTATAAAACTTTATTAGGGGGGTAGTAGAAGATAATAAAACAATTAAGAAAAATATGCTAAAATGATTGTAGTTACAAATAAAAGTACAATTGCATAAGTAAACTAGAAAAAGATTTTTTTATAGCGAAGCTTGCAACCAAGCAGACGGCTCATGAAATGAAGAGTGAATTATAGTTGCCAATAGACGACTGCAAGCGAACGCGTTGCCAGCCTTTATGATGGGATAGACGGGAGAAATGGGATAGAGGGATGTGATAGGGATGATAGGATAGGGAGACGGGGAAGTGGACCATTGGAAAACACTCATCGAAACACGATTAGCTTAAGGCTAGCCGTTTCACGCGGATATTCTGTGAGTGTGTGGAATCACACAAATCAGCCGACCCTAAGAGCTGTAGTCAAGATAATCAGTATGGCCTACCACGTCAAATGAAAATGAACAATATTACTTTTTAACCGACTTCGAAAAAAGAAGGAGGTTCTCAATTCATCGGGATCTTTTTTTTTGTTGCTTTTTTTCGGAATAGCTTCCAATTGGTCTCCTAAAAATTTTACATAGTTTAGCCCAGTAGTTTTTATTTTATGAACATTTTTCATGAAAATAATTTTCACTCCGTTCCACATGTTCGCCGATTACTCCGTGATTTATGATCCGATTTACGTGATTTTTTTTTGTTCGACGTGGAATATCTTCCAATTGGTCCCCTAAAAATTTTACACAGTTTGGCCCAGTAGTTTTCATTTTATGAACATTTTTCATGGAAATAATTTTCACTCCGTTCCATATGTACACAGATTACTCTGAGATTTATGATTCGATATACGTGATTCTTTTTTTGTTCGACGCGGAATAGCTGCCATGTGGTCCCCTAAAAATTTGACATAGTTTGGCCCAGTAGTTTTCATTTTACGAACATTTTTTTGTTCCCGGTTCTTGGGACCTATATTTTTTAAGAAGCGCGGCACCATTCGTAGGTCCACCCATACATAGCTAGACACTAAAAAGTTACAAATAAAATCTTCGTTTAAAAAAACCGACTTCAAAAACTAAAAAACTAAAATGTATAAAATAACTTATTTCTAAAGCTATTATTATTAATATATATTATCTAAAACATCTTGAAGTCGGTGCAAAGTAAAATATAAAAATTACTATATTTTGAAAATTACTAAGCACCGACTTTAAGATGTTTTAGATAATATATATTAATAATAATAGCTTTAGAAATAAGTTATTTTATACATTTTATTTTTTTAGTTTTTGAAGTCGGTTTTTTTAAACGAAGTTTTTATTTTTTCGAACAACATAGAAGTTTGTTAAAAATCTTTTATGAAATGCAAATCTAATACTATAGGCCATAGGCTGTGAATGCATCGCCGCACATCCATCATAGTTCGACAGGCTATATTTACCGGAGTTTTTAATCAAATCGACTGTAACATAGGCAGATCACTGCGACAGAAATGACGAATTTATAAGGGTTCTGTTGTGCCAAAAAATATGTCAAATACTGTAAATGTTAAAGTGAAAAGTGGCCGAAACGTTGGAATAACATAAATCAAATAAATTACCGCGCTTAAAACCGTTAAAACGTAGTTTTAGTATGTATACAAGTCGCGAAAAACTAAGAAAATATTTTATTAAAGAAGTTTGACCAAAATTAAAATGCATTAAAATATATCATCTTAATACTCGACGTTGTATGTCCTATATTTGTACCTGTTAATATAGTTCATGGCATTACAAAAGTTTATGGACAATTTATTCAGTTCGGTTAAAATACTGTATTGTTATGTATACCGCGAATTATTTTGAATTTTTAGGTCATTTTCTAGGTTGACTAATTTTGATGAATGGATCTTAATGGTATATCACTGTTACTATTAAGGGTCATCTGCTCTCGGCCACATATCGTCATCTTCCCAGCTTTAAATTCTGATTTCATAAGGAGAATCCTTTCGAAGTTAGGACTACGATTTCCTATATTTTCTTATTTACCTTTCACGGTATATCTGTTAGGCCATTGTTACGCTGATATGCCATCACAAAGACAAACTCGTTATTTATTGCAGTAATAAATAAAGTAAAGTACATTATATCTAGTTCATGAATCAACAGTAACTTTTGTTCCTGTTTGCTGTAAAATATGCACAGTGTCTTATATTGTTTATCAGACTCGAATGTCGGTGTGATATAAAATATACATCGTATTATTTTGGATGGCGTAAGCTGGAATGTCCATTGTTTTGGCGAAATGAGTGTTTCAAAATGTAAGGCTGTACAAAGTGGTAAGTGCAACGACAAAAATATAGTAAATAATTCAACGCTTCAGAATTAGTTTTCACGTTTTTTAGATTATAAAATATATTACAGGAAAGAAAACTGAAAAAGGTTCAAACGCCATTATGCTATAGTTATAATAAAGTAAAGAAATAAAATCGTTTAACATATATTCAGTTGCTACGCAAATCACTATAAAACAATATATTAGTTTGATACACCATTATGCGGATAATTATTATGTTATTAAATTGGTACATTTTATATCAGGCAAAAAGTTTAGGTATTACATTGATAACCTTTACGTATATTTTTAACAAGATATGGGTCAGCTTTGTAACATATAGAAATAATAAAAGAACAGATTATATTGCGTAATGTAACTACATATTTTTAAAAATACAGTATTTTTATTTTTTATTCCCTTCAGAAGTGGTCTCGTCCACTTTTTAAGGGAATCGAAGTGTTTTTTAAAATTTCGTTTTGCAATAATAAGCCCACGAATTCATACTCCTTCCTCATTTGGTAACATGGCAATGGATATGACCAGGGCCGCGCCGCCCCTATGTGCGAAGTGTGCGGCGCACACAGGCGCCAAGACAATAGGGGCGCCGCCGTTGAAATTATTTTTGTTACACTTACACAATAATATAATTATTCTTTCTAGAGGAATTTTTGCAGTAACTGGCAAGCGGAAGGAAACTGGTTATACCTATTTAGGAAAATATTATTTAAGTATATAAAACCACCATTACCATTTATTTCGGTCAAAGTTAACAAATAATTTTAAAAAATACGTTGAAACATGCAGCTTCATGAAAAAAAGAGGCGCTTTATAGTTTTCGCACACAGGCGCTGTGGGGGGTTGGCGCGGTCCTGGATATGACTTTAGCAATATATGCAAAAACTGCATCTTAGGGATACGAATATCTTGCAGTAGATGTGTGGAGTCACACGGGTGGACACAAGCAACTACCGCATGCCTAGCAGACATGTTCTTGCTCAATATTCGTGAGCTTCGTCCTTTGTCCGTGCTCAAATATATGCCGAAGAGCGCACGAGTTGAAAAAAAAAGTAAGAAACCAGTGCTCGGATTCCGACGCAGTATCCCTATACGCAACCAGGATTTAGGGCTAGAAAGATATATAACGAGGACAATTTGCCCGCATTCGTTTTTTATGTAACTAAATGACAAATTTTCATAAACCAAAAAAATAAATCTAAAGGAAACATCCAGATAAATTAGACAAAATGAAATTTTACATAACTAATAAGGCGGCTGTATGTTCGCCCGTGCGAATTGTATGTAGAAATTAGTTTTAATTTCCATAATAAAGAAATTATATATTAATTTCCGTTTGCAGAACAATATCAAGATGGAATTCCATAAAAATTTGCTCATATCCAAACACACACAAAATATAAAAAATAAAAAGCTAGCTCACTCTCACAATCGTATTTTAGTAAAAATATGTAAGAATGTATAAAATTGTGTAATAAGAGTGATTCTTATAACTGAGTATTTGTCTTATGTCCTATGAAAAGAAACAAGCTATGTTCAGTTGACCGACGTTTAGACTTGAAAGCAAGTTTGAATTTCGTCGTACGAAATATGAAAGGAAATGACGCCTGTCGCACATGGGATAGGGGAGACAAGGGCCCTCCTGACAGCTCCTCCGCCACTTAGTCATTAGCCAATTGAAAGATTGGCGTGGCAGGAATAGTAGGCACTACCAGTTGCTTTCGAACTCCAAACAAGACCATACCAGAATACTGAGAAACCAAAATAAACTTAAAAAACAGATAAGAGAAAAAATCTTTCGTCAAAGATTCTTCGTGTTGCATTTTAACGCAAATGTTTTCTTTCAAAAGCAACATCTTTTTGGGGTTAATCTTACTGTATATGTTTTTAATTATTTCTTCGGAGGCAAGACGTGGGCGACCAAGAAGCAGAACAAAATCAAAGGTAATTTATTAAACAAATTTATAAGGATAGTAATCGATGTGCGAAGATTAGAATTTTTCGCGGTATACTTTTACTTTGTACAGTACACATAATTATAATTATTAATTATAATGATATATCAACTTGGCAGGTACAAATTGGATTACCGATAACAGGGAAGTACAGAGATCCAGAATCTGACCAATATTATAACAACAATGACGTAAGTGTTTACATCTTATGAAAGTCGTCTAAAACTGTAGCTAGATCCTTCTTTAAAATTTAAAAAAATATTAAATGCATTTGGAACTGGATTTATTTTACTGGTGAATGCAAAAGTAATACGAACAGCATATTTTTATCCAAACTAAGGCAGTCATTTACTATTCCATGGCTTCCTGCCTTCTTTATAGAGTCTTAAATCTTATAAAATATAATTCAAGGCAAATCTGTTTCAGTGTTAGCTGATAAAACCAAGAGGTTAGAATATAAATGAAAATGATTCTGACGAATGTAAAAAATAATATTAAATACAAGGTTTTAATAACAAATTTTTATTTTTAGGGAGCAAAAATTATGCTGGCGTCGCACTTTGATCTTGAATACGTTTTGGGCCATAAGATTGCTTTTCTGTGCATAGCCAAGGGTACTCCGCGACCGCATATTACATGGTTCAAAGACGGCGTGGAAATATTTGCACATCACTATTTACATGTATGTACGACCTTTCATAGCTATATGTACGTAACCTTAGTACCCTACCTACTTGAAGAAATCCTTTTCTGTCAAATTCCAATTATTTCGGGTGGGCACAATTTGTAAGTATGAATTAATTTCTCTTCCATACTTCTCACTTCTGGCATAAATTACATCATGCTATCCTTTCAGCAAATCCAATCTCTTTTTTGATTATAATGATTTAATTTTCATACTCCATTTCTTTAAATATAGCCTTCACAAATGTATGACTATTGAGGTCAACAAAATGTATTTAGTATAATATACCATTGCTAGTGATTATTTATATAACACATTTTCTTGTTTAAGCATCTTTTACTAGTTGAATAAGTTGATTTACAACCGATTGTAGTTTGAAGTTTCAAGTCTCTTTTTACCCGTATTTTAGAACGATATTCACACAACGCCAACTGGAGGTAATAATTGGTAGCATTTTAATGTCACAACAGCTCTGTAACGTTTAGTATTTTTAAAAGTAGTTTTTAAATTAGAAGGATTGTCATCTGAAACAGCGGTTTATCCACGATTTTTGTTCTAGAATACCGAAAATATGTTTATTGACGTAATCCTTGCAGGATAATGTATGAGATTCCGCTCGACACATGTGTTGATCACATTACTGCATTGCGTGTACGACGATTATAAATGTTTGCAATATTATGTATACATAACGGTTATTAACATATAAAATCACCGACTTATAAAATAACTTATTTCTAAAGCTATTTTAAATTATAATATCTTATTTTTAATATATATTATCTAAAACATCTTAAAGTCGGTGCTTAGTAATTTTCAAAATATAGTAATTTTTATGTTTTACTTTGCACCGACTTCAAGATGTTTTAGATAATATATATTAAAAATAGCTTTAGAAATAAGTTATTTTATACTTTTTAGTTTTTGAAGTCGGTTTTTTTAAACGATTTTTTTTATTTTATTTGTTACTTTTTAGTGTCTAGCTATGGGTAGGCCCACGAAAAATGCCGCGCGCCTTAAAAAATATAGGTCCCGAGAAACGGGAACAAAAAATGGTCGTAAAATGAATACTACTAGGCCAAAATATGTTAAAATTTTAGGGGACCAAATGGCAACTATTCCGCATCAAACTAAAGAATCACGTAAATCGGATCATAAATCTCAGAGTAATCGGTGTACATATGTAACGGAATTTAAAAAAAAACATAAAAAAAATTCATAATATGAAAACTACTAGGCCAAACTATGTTAAATTTTTAGGGGACCAAATGGCACCTATTCCGCGTCGAACTAAAAAAGAATCACGTAAATCGGATCGTAAATCTCGGAGTAATCGATGTACATAAATAAAAATAAAAAACATACCGGTCAAGTTGAGAACCTCCTCCTTTTGGAAGTCGGTTAAAAAGCAATTTTTTATACAAAAAATAAATACTAAAATAACATAATATTTTAATAATATATAAATGCTGCATGTGTCATATTTTTTTTTTACTTATACGAAGTGCAGAATTTGCATATTTATAGCTTGAAAAATCAACTATTATATTCACGAGAAAAGTTGTCTCACATTGCATTAATACATGTTAAAGCAATTCAAATAACATATGTACCTAAACGCTAACTAGACTAAAACAATATGGAAAGAATTTGCAATAATTTGCATAGTCAAATGAATATTTTATGCTGAAAGTTATGCTTACTTGATATAAAGTATTCTTGGATTTCCGAACTACGTTGCAAAACTTATCTTGATTTGGTATTCATGGAAATATACTGGATGACACGAGTGGCTATTTTGTTTACATATTTTTTTACGAATGACTAAAATATAAATGAGTTTTAAAACCCGGACGCTCATAGAGAAGATTATAGGAGCATGTATTAACATAATCGAGTACTTAGTATACTAAAGTGAAAGATTTTTAATATTAGCATTCTCAGGACTACTTGTCATTTTTTAAGATACTTTTTAAATTGAATGACTCTTCAAATAGAGAAAGGTTAGGATTAAAGCGTCACGCTTCAACCCAAAGGAACGCGCGCGATTAATCAAACAATAAAACACTGAAGAAGATTCTTCTTCCATGCTATGAGTACTTATGCCACGTTCAAGCGTCAAATAAAACAACTTTGTTACGAAATATATGAAACATAGTATTCTCATACGAAGAAACAGGTATCTGGTAAATCAGACCTCGAGTTCTCAGAGTGAAGCCGATCGCGCTGCCGTGCGTTATGAGAACGAAGTATTAAATAATAGAATTAGTACGGATAGGGGCGGAATAGTTGCCCGTGGATACATTACTATTAAACACACATACACAAACCACGTTATACTACCAAAGTCTAGGTATACAAGTTATGAAAAATTCTTCACTTCCTCTGACGCTATTATTCATGTAGGCTCCGTCTATACTCTTATTCGAAAGTCTGAGATATTATTACAATGAATAAGATTTTTCAAGTTTGCAAAATTACACTATGCAATTTAATAAAGTCGTTTATGCTGTTTTTCCTTGAGCCCAATTGTTTGAGGTCGATCCTATAATATGTTTTTTCCTTTCATGTTCTACTCAAGCATACAAAACTGTAGTAATGTATTGACAGTACTCATTCCTCGCACATTCGATACATCTCTTTTTCGCCCACCTAATATTATCACAATAACTTCTTTCTGTCACATTGTTTTCAACCCTCTGCAATGATATTTATGTAAGTAATGAATAGTAGTCGTGGTAGCATAATGGCTAGCTAGCGCACGCGTCTCAAACTCAAAGTGCGCGGGTTCGATCCTGACCAGAACGCATGCACATTGCATATTGTTACAATTAACACGTGCTAACAATGGTGATGGAAAACATCGTGATGCAATCTGCACATCGAAATAACCGATGTGTCAAACCTGCCAAGCCGCCTTGGACAAGCATGGCGGGTGTACCGTCCGTTCCCCTATAATGGGAGGCCCGAGCCCAGCAATGAGACATTTATGGGCTGTTATTATTAATGAATATTAATAATAAATTACCCGAAGAAAAAAACAACTGAAGTTATAGTCTATTCAATATATTGACGATTAAGTCTTGACACATATTCATTATTGCAATTACTTCAATAGGGGACTGGCACAGTTGTCAGCAATATAGGATCAAACGCTATTCTCAATTTAGCCATGAAAACTTTCAATTCAGATAGATTGCTTTCCAATTCACGACTTCGTGCATACCACTGATAACGGGGTTAAAATATCTTAAGTCAAAGCTTCACCTAGTGAGCTTGAACGGTGTACATGGTATGGTATCGTGAAAAAGTTGTTTTTACTCCGATCATAAAATTTAAACAATATCAGGGGCAATCAGCAATTGATACCTACGAGGCCCATTTTATTAAAGCAATCAATAGCCGAGTAGCGGTGCCACATAGACTCAATTTATACTAATTATTACTAACAGTATTATGTATGTGGTTTGCAAATACGATGCACTTATACTTATAAAACATCTATGTAATTCCAAGAAATCTCTAACGCGATCGCATAAGTGTAAATTACATGGCAATATGAAGCCGCGAATTTGCATATTATCAATCAATGTAAAGTTTATTTAGTATTTTTTTAAGTTTTCGTAACTAGTACACATAATAAAACTACGTGTTATTAGTTTTGAGCGCCGTATTTTATTTGATTTTTATTCCGATGTTTCGGCTACTTTTCACAGTAGCCATGATCACGGAAAACCAAGATCTCAAGTGTCAGTGAATGTTAAAGTTTTTATTTAGCCCACCGCCAACTTGTTCATTTTAATTATTTCGTCAAAATTTTTGTTTGTGTTTATTCACTCTATGGGAGCCTAATTAATACCTAGTTCCTAATACAAAAAGATGGCGGTAGGCTAAATAAAAAAAATAAGATTACTCATTGACACTTGACATCTTTGTCCATCATGATCAACGGGTACGGTAATCAAATAAAACCGTATAAATGTAGTTTTATTATGAACAGTTTATTGTTATAATTTTAGATTCATGAGTGGCCAATGGGTGACGACCGCGTGAAATCGAAAATTGAGATCGACCCAGCAACACAAATGGACGCCGGAGTGTATGAATGTACAGCCGACAATATGTACTCCATCGATCGCCGGTCATTCAAAACTGATTTCTCTATTGCATTTGATTAAAACACAACGTTCAAATAACAAAATAAGTATGCTTCTATTATGTAAGCTCATGTTTCATGTTTTAGAGTATATTCTAAGGCTCCTTAGTCTTAGCTATTTTAGCTATAACTGGACTCTTATGAAATCGCCATATATCCGTCCGCCTGTTTAGGTACATATATCGTAGCTATTTTCTTGAAAACTTCTGAGTGTATATGAATGAAATTTGGTACAATTATGTATTTATACAAATGCAAGTACATAACCATGAAATAATAAAGTAAATAAATTTTGGAATAGCCACTACAGAGATGTAGAGCGGCTATCCCAAAATGCAGATGGGAGCGGTTATAGGGTATCGTTAGACAGTCCGTCAGAAACCATAACAATTAAATTATGACAAGTATTTATTTTCTGACTCAGTTAATAAATATTTGCTACAAGTCGCAAAATTGTTGGCTCTAATTTTTACCAACTAGGGTTTGGATTTTTTTGAAAAACATCATTGTGGTATAACATATAAAATACTTTGAAGAAAATTGGTTTGAACCACATTCGTTGTTTACTTTTTGAGATATGAGATATTTATTAGACAATTTGGGTTCTCGTAGCCAAATGACAAAAACAGTACACGATCGTCACCTCTGTGGAACATTTCATTGTACGTGAACTGACCACTTGGCCTATTTTTATTGTATAGTGCGTCCACGATAACTTGATATGCAGAGTTACTAACTCTTAACAATGTTAACCTATAGGTTAATATTTTTAGAGCAAATGTAAAAATCCCTAAAACCGACACAACTACTTTATGGCGGTCCTAACATTAACAATTTACGTTTTGTATTCATTTTCATTTTGTAGCTATTTATTACTTATTGTTAAGTAATGTAAATTTTTGGGAGTCGGTAACCCAGCGCGTTAAGTTATCGCGAATGTACGATAACTTAATATGTCGTTCAAAATGCATTTACTTGATTAAAAATTCATGTATCCGATGTGTATAGTTTCTGTATTGTATCGCAGAATTATAAATAACACTGAACAATAAAGTATTATTGATAAATATATTGTGTTTGTTAAAATTTCTTCCATATGATAAATAAATACAATTTTGTAGTTAGAAATATTATTAAATATCCTACAAATATTTATGTTTAGCTGTAGAAATAGTTGTTTCCTAACTATAGAAATGAGTCAATATAGTATAGTATTTACGTTTAATTTCAATTTGCTAGTGATTGGCTTCAACGAGGTAGAGAGACAATTTGCGATGCAGCGTGATTAAAACATGTCCTTGAGGTCGGAAAAATAATAAGAGAAACATATTTTCCTTCCTTTATTTCGATGTTCAAGTATAAAACTTTGATATTACATTTGTGCATAAGGGATAATTTATTAATATTTAAATCTTACCTTACAACTTCATAAACAATGTCCATATAGTCTGAAGACCTAGCATAGAAGCCAGCGGAATTAAGGGCGCCCCAGAAATTGGACCACGCTTGGCCTGGACGAACAAGCATAGGCGCAATGACCTCATAGCCCGAATAAAGCAGATGTTTCAAAGTGTTACTCTCTAAACGGGCCACGCTGTCAACAGCGAAAAAGTAGTCGCACACGCTGTTGATGCATCGATCCCTAGAAATAATTCGTAATGTTAAACATATTATCTATACATAATATAGTAAAACTGTAGAGGTCGAATTTCTGTACAATGAAAAAAAATGCTAAAAACCGAGTCAGGGGGATGTAGGAAGTGAAATTTAACTAATTTAGATTTTTTTAAACTTTTGTTTCTAATCTCCGAAACGACTGGACCGATTTAAATGAATTTTTGTATGGTGGTAGCTTATATCCCTGGTCAACATACATACATACTCTTAATCCCAAAAAATTAAAGAGTTCCCGTGGGATAGTTAAAAAAACTACCGAAGCGGACGAAGTTGCGAGCAGAAGCTAATCATAACAATGTTTAAACTTAACTAAAGTTTTTTAACGTGCCTTTCTTTGCGCAAATTTCAGATTGAAACGCCGTAAAAACAATCGCATCTTTCGAGATATAAATTAATTGTATATTCATCTCATACATACATGTATACAATTTTATTATAATCGGTTCATTTTCAAAGTCGTACATGTCTAAACAAACTCGCTTTCCATATTTATTGTACAAAATAGCACAACTCAGCACAAGTATATATTCTGCAGAAATCAATAATTATGAAAACAAAAAACGCTTGGCTCACGTAAATTTTGAAGCTACTCTCGCTAAAACTAAACTAATTTTGTGGGTTAATAGTACATTATGGTACTAGTGTGTAACATTGGTGATTACCGCCGAGGCGCCATTGAGACTCGAGCCGTAGGCGAGGGTCTTAAGAGAGCCGAGGACGGTAATCATCAATACACACGTGTATCATACGACGTTTTTCAACACACTTGTGAATAAAATAACAACAAAAACTTATTTTTTTCTATAGAACACGATCTTTTTTTTTTAATAAAAACTTTTTTAAGAACAAAGCAACTCAACCAATAAAATTGAAAAAAAAATCTATAACTCACTAGTGAGTTATAATTTTTTTTAGTCACAGTTTGATTATGGGTGTCATTCTGTGCCTAATTGCGGTGACCATAGAGCCACTTTATGAGCAAGTGTGTTGAAAAAAGTATTATCTGTTCATTCGCATTTATTATCGAAATAATTTTTATGAGAATAACACACGCCTACAAAGAAAGACTAGACCCAACTATTCTTATGTATTTCAAAGCGCTCAATCCGAATCTGGGGTCAGCTTAATCCATATACTCTCAAAATTCTGAGAGTATGGATTGACTGAACTGACCAGAATCGGATTCGGCGCACCTAAATACTTAACAATAGATAGGTCTGGTCAAAAGTACGGACCACATTATTTTGTGGATTGGTGTAATCGATTAGTTCCCTAGTCTGTAAAGAGGGAAGAAATAAGATTTTATTTAAATGTGTATAAAATTAAGCCATAAAACAAATAAAATAATAAAGTAATTATAATATTGTAAGTAACTTACTTGGCTAAATTTCTAGCTTCAGATTCTGAAATAAAATCACTGGGTTTGATACGCTTAGCAGTAGCATACTCTTTCGAATGAGCTTGGAAAAAATCATCAACTTGAGCTTCATGGTATTCCACATTGTTTCTTAAGAATAAATGGATCTTATGTTTTGGATAGTCTGTCTCTAATATCTGCTCTAAGAATTCTTCTAGGAAAGGAGTAGCTTGTTCGATGAATACAGCAATCATTACAGTAGGTAACTGATCCTCCTAGATGAATAGATTAATTTAAAATGTTAAAAATTTTATTATATTTTTTTAGTAGAAGACTAAAAAAGTAACATGAAAAATATGATTCTCTTTGTTTAAATGTAACTGACTGACATCTGCCTCAGAGGTCAAGTATTGGTCTTATGTAAAAATAATACTTAGTTTATGTGTGCCACAAAATGTTTTGTTTTTAGCAGTCTGCCTGTTTATCTAGTAAATATGATGAGAGGCTATTACATACCAATATGGATTTTTTGTAGTGATTAAACTTGGATTATTACCTCAAATTTAATTTTCTTCTCTGCACACACAGTACATCCTTCTTTAATGGACCAAGCTTTAGCCAGATAGTTTCCAAAGTGATTTAATGTCGATTTAGCTGGCCCATTACCATGAACAATAAGTGGACGTTCTTTTGTAACAACATTTTCGAGGTATGGCCAATCTTCAGTAGTATTAGCTCTAAGTTGTACATCAGCTGAAAGAAATACTTTACTTAGTTGTTTTCAATATTTTAGCACCTAAATATTCTACTGCTTGGCAACAGCATTATTCTCCAAGGTATTATATATATTCTATTTTAATAAATAAAATTGAAACATTAGTCTGTGATTTCAATATAATGCCAAAATGTATGTAAAATTTGTTTTTTATATCATGCCTAGCAAATGACCATTTTTAGAATATTTTCTGTCAGCAGATTTGTCTCGATAAGATTTCAAAATTGTTCAACAAATCTCAATGACAATTTGATGGATTAAAAAAGGAATATTATGTTAACTTTTCATGTTATTTTATTTTTATATATTTGCTAGCTTTGATATAATTTCAGAATTTTGATAGCTTCATAATATATAAATAAAACAATTATAAAGCATTCAAATTTAGTCGTACATTTAACAATCATAGTATGAACTGAAATTTCCACAGAACAATAATGAAATACTTACACAATGCTCCATTCAAATTTTGAAATATAGCTGAATTATGATCAAGAGATATTTTCAAAGACTCTCTCACATTTGCATCCAAATATATTTTCGTGTAATATAGTTGATCATCATCTTTATCATTTATTGTTTTGTAATTAATGATTTCAGTAACTTCTGGCAAATAACCTGAACAGAAAGTGTAAATATTTGTAACATGTTTATAATAACAAACACTATTGAAAACATATCTCACAATAAATGTTTAACAATGTGTACAGGCAAACATTCTTTACTGAAATGAGTTTTATATGATATCATACAGTGAAACCATTAGATTGCATGTTGTATTTCTTCCTTTTTTGTTTTAGATAAACATCCAAATTAATAAACACACACATATATGACCTGACAGTAATTATTCCCAATGTGAATTGAGTCAACAAGAAAGGTCATCAATATATAAGTTGTACTAGTTTAGGGGCCAACACATAAAAATGTAAATTGTCTTATGGTATATTTGACTATCAATTTCATTTGCCTTAGTACTGGTGAAATTTTAATATCAACTTTAATATTCATTTAATGGTAATTTTTTAGTAATGGAAAGGTAAATAATAAACAAACAGTTAAATATAGCATATATAGGAACTGGGTATTATTTAATAAATAATTTCAATTTTTATTAAGTTGAATTATAAATATAATGAGTTATTATTTCTTTTAATATATTAAATTTTTTTATGTAAGCTTATTGTAAAGTATGTTACCTATAAATCCTCCTGAATTAAGATATGGATTAGGCACTTCTGTTTTAGGGTATGAAGTTGCCAACTTAGCATCGGGCCAGCAGAACTGCTCAGCAGAAAATAACACCCGTGTGTCATCAAATGATTTGAACTTCTCTATAATTGCATCTAAGCTTGATAAATACATGACATCATAACTGCAAATAAATTATATTTTTAATGGCTATCCAAGTGGATGTGTATATATAAGCTTTGATTCTGTATGTCATGATAGCTTGTGTTCTGATACTAAAACTATGTTTTAACAATTTTAAGTGTGGTAAATTATTTGATTTTTAATATTTTGCTGTTTCAGCCACATTTCAGTAGCCATGATCACGGAAGACAAAGATGTCAAGTGTTAATGAGTATTGTTAAAGTTTTATTTACCCTACCGCCAACTTGTTTATTTTAATTAATTAGTTTTAATTTTTGCTTATTTACCCTATGGGAGCCTAATCTAATTAACCACCGCTTCGCAATATGCTGTGGCTGAAGAAAAGAAGCGGCACAGTTCAGCAAACATACCTAGCTCTAATAATTTTATATTATATTAAAATGAGCAGAAGGAAAAAAATCTGTTACTGAGTTAAAAATCTAAATTATTTTATATATATCTCTAGAACAAAGATGTGTATACTTATAATCAAAATCATATTTAAATATTTTTTCAGTATATACAAAGTTATGGGTATTAAATAGCTCTTTGTCAGGAAAAATAAAAAAGTGACTTTTTATTGACATTAACTGGTAGGGAGATATTACCAAGTTGTTTCCCTTTTTCAAACCATGCAGTGAAAATTTCTAGGAAAATAAGATTAAAATAATGAGATTTCATAAAAATCTGCTCAATATTTTTTTTGAAGGTTGTTTTTTGGAATCTCCTGTTTCAAAATAGTCCCTTCATGGCATTATTTTTTATTTCACAATGCAAAATGTGCATATAACTGTTACAGATTTATTGTAGTAATAGATTTAAAATTAATACCTGTCAGTAAATAGTACTATTTTTTCTTTAGAATTTTCAGACTTGGATAATTGGTGAAGTTTTTCCTTGAGCAAGTTAACTTTTTGCCCACCCCCAGGATGATTCATATCACCTCCAGTCCACGTTTCACCCATCCCTAATACTTCAACATCTATTCCATATACTCTACATGATCTTAGGAATCTCTCCAGCCCATGATTATTTTCAGTTGCCACTGTTAAGACAACCACATCATCTGCAAAACAATTAAATCATTAAAAGTAGAAATAAAAGCATTGCTGTTACGAATTATAATACATTTGTAATAATTGCACAATGAATACGATTTTCCATATAACTCTTGCTAGATTTAGTATTTCTTCTAAAACTTCTGTATTTAAATTAGTTTTTGTACATTCCAAATTTCTTCTTTTATCATGTTTATGTTTAGACTATGCTTTGCTTTTTATAGATATTCTTCATCCTTTTAATTATAAATTAATCAACTATGTTTTCTAAATGTACACTACTTTTTCTAATAGTATCAATTTACACAACATGTTGATTAAACATTTTTTCGAATATGCAGTACTGATGTATTAATACCTATGCAAACTGTTATGAACATATAATAAAAGACTTAAAACTACAAAAGTTTGATCCAAAAAATCACACAGCATACATTATATTATAATAAAATAACCTATGCGTTTATCAATATAGACATGTCCAGAATTAGCATTGAGTAGCAAAATATGGCTAAAAGAATTATCTGGCTGGCTTAAAACTTACCTGATCCATTAATTTTATTAACAAATAAGTATAACAATCCTAGAATGTGAATAAATGACTTCATGTTGTTCGCTAAATATCTACATGCAGGGTTTAACGGACTTGGATACACTGGCACATAAACTGGGAGTCGTTAAAACTATTAAATCAGCTCCCGGGTAAAGAAAACTTGTGAAACGGTACGCTTGTTCTAGATACGTGTTCCGCTTCCGTAACAATACGATAAGCTTGCTCTGGAATATTTTATGTATTATATAGGTATATAATTTCCTCCCGTCCCGATCGCCCTACACCCGTTCGGTCACCACGAATGAGATCACTCTGGTCGAGCAACTGATGTTATTAATTGATACGCTTCATGTTATCTAAAGTATAACGCTTCATGCTATATATACGTCGGGATCGTCTATAGAATGATGATGAAAGCAAGAGTTGACAACATAGTTACTAAAAAAAGCATTGAATAAATCTTATATACTACATCATGAAATTGTAAACAAATAAGTGTCAACTGTCACCATCCCAGGAATCTCCCCTGCATAAACGTAAAATAAATAAAAAATATGGAAACTAGCGCCGTCAAGAAAGGAGAGGAATCAAATATTATAAATAGTTTCCATTTAGTGCACTTAACTTCAATCAAGATGGCGCTGTACAATATCGCTGAATAATTGTGCTGCGCTGACAAGATCTTACAAACGAAGTGGTCATATTTGATTAATCTCACACAGTTTTATATGGAGTTTTTAAGTGAAACATATTTTACTTATTTACTTTTATATGAGTATTTTAAATTAAACTAATATAATTTTATTGCCTTGCTTTTAATTTCAACTTAGAAATAAGTCATGTTATAATTATTATAACTTATAAGTCCCATTTAGTCATTTAGTGGAACTTATAGAATTATCTATTTTAGCTTTGTAGCGCCATCTAGTGAAATATATAATAGGGATAGATAATATCGCCTTTACCGCGTATCAAATCGAAACCATATACCATTGATTTCAAATATCTGATTTTAAATAATATATTTTCTGATATTACATATATTTCTGAATTCATATATTGATCGATGCGATTCAATTTTCTGATGTTGTATCGCGAGACATAAGCATCACTATTTCGTGATTTCATGAAAGTGATATGTGAGTTTTGTTGCTTATTCTATTGAAATTGTATATTGATATATTATTCAAGATTTAAAATCTACATGTATTTTCTGAATGTGACGGATGTGAAAATATTTTTTTAAGTATTTGATCGTATTTGTAATTATTTTAGTTATTATACGATTTTCGATGTGTATGATAATAAGAAGAATACAATTTCCATATTGAAACCGTCCCTCTCACTTTAAGTTGACGTGGATTCGAATCGTGGCCGAGAAGCATGCACGGCTTGCGCAATTTTTTTGACTTAATGGAGTAGTTTTTGAAAACTGGATGAAAAGGTGTGGTCTGTTGTGACTTACACAGACAGCTTTTTGCCAATTTGTCTACATGACCCTAGTAAACCGACGTGCACAAAATCATTTACGTTCTTATTCATATTGGCTTAGAGTAAGTGTGAAGACTTCTTTAAGAACATAAAGAATCCTTCAAATTTACTCTAACTCATTATGAATAAGACAGCTACGTACCGTACGACCATACGTAAGGTATAAAGATATATAAGTTGAAAGTTAAACGTTTGAAATTTTTTTCCTAATACGACATTTCACTTTAAAATATTGTCAAAAGTATTAGAAGAATATTTATACATATAAACTAAAGATTCAAGTTCACAATTGTATGTATTGTGGTTTTTATGATTTCGTCGTTTTCGTATCAAGTGGACAATTGTGCATTACACTCACCTACTCAATTCAATATTCAATTTGACAAAATCAGATTTTAAACCGTATATTATCATATGCGTGATTCCTAATATATGGTTTTTGTACAGCTCAAGATACATTATAGCAATATTACAGCAATATAAATAAAATATATACGATTTAAATCACCCACTCCTAATATATTGGAATATAATACTCATTGTAGCGCCACCTATCGGCATGGGTAAATGATATTTAAATATTTTGCACTTGAGAGACTCATCTATTTTAAGTATAGTATATTATCTATGAGTGTCTTATTTTTTATTTAGGTTTATGGCTTGGCAACTAGGCCTTTAAGCCAGATCTTAATTTACACTATAGTGTCTTCCTTTTCTTAGATTCCGACGGGAGGTGTGTTAATATGTTTTCGTCTTAATGTCATAAATCGACAAGTGTACTAGAACAATACTAGCGCGAAATTTAAAAAGCAGTATCACACTTTAAAAGGTTATTTTTAAAAATCCATATTTAATCTATATTAAGGGTGAATAATATCTGTAGAACATGAAATGCCGATGCCGTGTTACTTATTAGCAGAGAGTTCACAGAATATAATATAGTATTAACTATATTGTATAAACGTAGTCTAGGACAAGTTAGGGAAATCAACTTCGAATATTATATTTTTCTCATTCTGAAAGATATCAATTACATAATAATATAGGTACAACAAAAATACATATAATAATATATAGTGTAATATTATAAAGACAAATGATTTGTATGTTCCTAACCAATTAGCTCAAAAACCACTGCACCGATTTCAAAACTTCTTTCACCATTCGGATGCTTTTTTTTTTTTTTTGAGGCGAGGGAAAATGCTGACCGATTTACGCACTCTCTGGGCCGTCACTAGGAAACGGCACGCATCCATCGGGGGCGATAACGCTAGCAATAGTATGCTTTGTTTGCGCTCTGTCCGCGATGGCTTGACACAGAGGAGTGTGGAAGACTCAGAGCGATGCCGCACGGGCGAGCAACCTCAATACCCACTAAAAACCCCCTCCTCCCTGTCGACCCTGCGCTTTTGTTGTGATGGAAAGACTGAGATATAGAACATAGTTACGCAACAGTCGATCCAGCGCAAACCATTCGGATGCTACATTATCCCTGATTAATATAGGCTATATAAAATAGGGATCTCTAGTAAACCTTTAATAATGTAACCCATCAATCTATATATAATACTTGGCGCTGGAATCAGGTTCTAGATTTTTATTTTTTCAGGGCAGGACAATGTCTTCCAAGACCACTAGTCAGTATATAATATTTAAATGATTGTCCTATTAAATAATCTTTTCTGTTTACATTTTACAGGTGAGACGAGATCAGAGGGCTTTATGCTGTCGCTTTCGCAGATTCGTTATGGTATTACGTACACGACAAGAATCAAAATAAAGCAGTACTAAATACTATGCCTTACACCTACCAGTATATTTATGCCAGTGTCTAGTCGTCCAGTAGCCGGACGACTAATAATGGTTCCCTAATCGTACGGCTAGATAATTCTATAAATAAATTATACGCACTTGACCGTCTCGATCAATTTCGTGAAAAATTATTAAACTCTTAGTTTTAACGGACGACTAGCAAGATCCATATTTATACACGTGTCAATTAATGGCTAGTTACTATATCATATTCATACTTGACATAAGAGAGTAGAGTAGAGAGACTTAATGGAGTTTATGTCAAATTATAACTGATAGTAAGGCACATGAATGTTTGGTAAGACAGGAATTGGCGATAAAGCCTCGGTCACATACAGGGCATATTCGCTGTGAATAATACTCGCAATGACAATTCGCTGCCTGCCTGTAACACACAGTCAGTTGTATAAGGGAATTTCGACACTGTGCTTTAAATACAAATATGTCGTCTGTTCATCGCACACGTTTAAGAGGATATTTTTTTTGGTTACGGGAACCGCAAAAGGGCTACTCATTATACACTTTTATAACAGTTCTAAGTACTTAAAGAAAGCTGAGCGAAATGGCTACTTGCAACGAGTGCCCTGTCACACAGCGAATTTTCGCAGCGAGTGTGCATTCGCAGAGAGTAAACTTCAACATGGTCAATTCAAATCGCATGGAATAAATCTATTCGCAGCGAATAGCCTGTCACACAAAGAGAATAGTCGTACGGAGCGCCTAATCGCAACGACTAGGTGTTTAACTTTAGCGTTTTTGATGTCGATATCGAAGAAGTGCAGTTGTTAAAGTAAATTGAGGGTTTATATAAAATTATAACATATAACGTGGGTCTTATTCAAAGCATGTTTCAAAATAAGTAAAAGTTTCTTACCAATTCCTCACATTATATTATTTTCTTTAAAATAAATCGTTAATACATCATTCTGATGAATCTAGGCGGGGTAACACTTAATACACAAAGGCCATTTAATTTCTATTTTCGTTCATATTTTAAACTAGCTTCTGCCCGCGACATCGTTCGCGTGAAATAGTTTAAAAAAAGTAGGTAAGTTAAAAAAACCCTGCAATTTTAAAACATTCTTAATTTGTGCTCCGCTCTTAATGCTCTTAGCGTGATGGTATATATATAGCCTATAACCTTCCTCGATACATGGGCTATCTAACACTGAAAAAAAATTTCAAATCAGACCAGTAGTTCCTGAGATTAGCGTGTTCAAGCAAACAAACAAAAAACAAATTTATCAGCTTTATATTTTATATATATAAGATAAAACTCTCTCACCGACACCACACTCTGTCAAAATATCCGCTTCTATTATGTTACGTTGCAGAGAAATTACTTTTAGTCTGTTATAAGCTGTTTAAGTAATTAAAGCTTTTTAGCTATTCCACGGGAACTCTTTAATTTTTCGGGATCAAAAGTATCCTATATGTTGACCAGGGATATAAGCTATAACCGTACAAAATTTCATGTAAATCGGTCCAGTCGTTTTTGAGATTAGCCGGTACAAACAGACAGACAAACAGAGAAACAAAAAATTCTAAAAAAGTCTAAATTAGTTCTATTTCACTTCTTACATCGTCCTGACTCGGTTTTTAGCATTTTTTTTCAATGTACAGAAATTCGACCTCTACAATTTTATTATATGTATAGATTTACTAACTATAGGTATACATATAAATGAATATTTCAATACTAATTTTAGATTATAATATTATACACTATATATATTTATTTTATTCACAAAATAATTGCAACGGCTTTATAAACTAATACAATAAAAGAAAACTTAGTTACATTGTATTCTGCCTATAGTCCCTCAAGACTATAAGTAAAGTACTGAGCCTAAGTCACCGTCTTTTAAGGGTAAGGTAAAGTGCCCTTTTTATATTATTAGTCATGAATGTTGGTCACATTTACAAAATGTATATTAGGTTAGGTAGGTAGGTAACCGAAAGATCAGTAAACCGAAAGATCGAAAGATCAGATCAGTAAATTTGATCTTTTAACACCCAATGTAGAGTTCAATTGTAGAATTTAATTCTCATTAAAACTATAATTAACTGGAGAATCACATATGTATATAAAAATTCGCATTAAGTTATTTATGAAAGTTTATATTGACGCGGAGTTTTTAGGCTATCGCTGTTTCCATTTCCGATTTTGAGTTACTTTTCAATTGTTGATGTCAGCCCATAAACGTACCACTGTTAGATTCTGAAAGTCCTATTATAGAAAAGCAGACAGTGCATATGTCAGATATCATATTCTATTTTGCTGAAATGGGGAACGTTTGTTCAAGACATATGTCGCTCATCACTCAATCGATTGCAGGTCATTTAATATACAATAAGATAACAAGGCTAAGCGGTGCCTGCTCCCGAGCCAGCATACAAACCCGCCATATATAAAATTTTACTAATTTGAATAAAATTTTGATTTCACAAACGTACCTATACATAGAAAGCGTAGCTTATAGTAGTAAAAGTTACTTATATTTTTTTTACCTTTTTTAAATAAATTATGGACCTTGCATTTCTCCTCTCCTTTTGATTGACAGAATTGATCATCAGAATTTCCGTTCGCAACGACTGCAGCAATAAGTAATAGCAAAAAGCTTCGAAGTCTTGGAACCATGTTCTCAGTTAAGCTCCTAACGGTAGACTGCGATCACAATGCAATGGAGTCTATCAAAACGATTACAGTGGAACAGTGAGAGCTACTCTATATTTTTTTTTACTTTCAGAAAACTTATTTAACCGTGAAATGAAAGTGCTGACCGGTGCCGCAATGGAAAATTTGTTTCACCGAAACTGTGTAATTGGAGTTCTAAAGACACTAAATCAGCTCTGTTACTATTGATTTGATTATCTTTAAAATCTTACTTTTATCTCTTTATTATAATTTTGACTTTAGTGGTTATGTTCATAAATTATTAAAAATGCATTATGATAAATTAACATATAAATAGACTTGATTTATATGTTTATTTGTTCGTGTTGAACGGCTTTGGGAATGGACTGACTCGCATACCTAATACGTATTATTATGCACTTTCGATAACAGAGTGAGCATAGCAGCATACGAGTAATTCTTTCCTTGAAAGAAAAGCTAATTTCATCCCTGTCTTATATGTGAAATTTATCAACCAAAACCGTAAAATTATTTTGAAAGGAAATTAAAAAATATATTTTTTATAAATCCGCAAATTTTATGGGAGAAAATATATAAGTATTTATATTTTACACTTTCACGAAGCTTTTGGATATAGTTATTTGTGGAAGTTAGATAAACAGTTATAAAATAAAAATATGAGCGCTAAAAAATCTTTCGTCATCATGATAGCGTAATGGTTAGCGAACGCGGTTCCAACTGAAATGGCGGAGAGTTGTATCCTGGCCGCAAAGTATGTACCGCTTAGGCAGTTTCCTGACCTAATCCGCATATTGTAACAATTACCACGTGCTAACAGTGAGTGAGTATCATGATGAAACCTGCACATCCGTTATCTCGATGTTATGTCAAATTTCCTAGTCGCCTTGGACAAGTGTGGCTGGTATACTTTTCCCCCATAATAGGAGTGAGACGTTTATGGGCTGTAATTACATTACATAAAACACTTTATTCACATTCAAAGTTGAAATTAAGTATTCAAATTCGCACTTTCTTTACGGGGGAACTCTGCATGTGTGTGTCCGACTCGTATGTCGCATACGACCACTTGTTTAAACTGCCTTGAAAACTTAAGAAAAAGCATAAGGCATCATCTATCTTTGTCTGTCAAACGAGACCCCAATTATTTATGTTTATGTAATAAACGTGATCAAAAAATAATTGATTTCAAGTGAAAGCTATTTAGGAATTACGCCACATTCTGTTCTTTTTATTAAAAAAAAGAATTGGTTAAGTTCCTTTATCAGTATTTATGATAAAAACCTTAAAATTAATTTCAAGTAATTCAACGAGGTAACAACGTAGCCAGTCTTTTGTGCTTGTTACCCATAGAAGACTAGGTTCCTAGGTTCGTTAACAGAATACAGAACTAATTTCTACAATGAATTAGATTATAAACGGATATTAGACAGTTTATTTATGTCTTTCAAATTGGATGAACCTACTGAAGTGGTCTGTATAACCATCAACTTGGATCATTCAATATCATGTCATGTCCTTAGGTTGGGGACAAACACAAATTCTAGTTTCCATTTCGTATTCATTCGAACTCGCAGACTGGTTCCCAATTTTATTTGTTTATTTTTGATGTAGGTCCCATAACTGACCTCGTTTGTAAGGAATAAATTAGTTATCATAATAGCTCAATATAACTATAGATATAGATCGCAGCAGCACTTGTAATGATTCAGTAGACCAGTAGAGTTAATCCAATTTTTATAATATGATTAAAAGCAGCTATAGAATGCTTGTTATGGCTCATACCAGTAGTTGAGGTCCATTGTGCAACCCGTTTTTCCATATTGCTAACTTCTGGTATAATAATGCCGAAAGAAGACCCTGAAACTACTGTGCTGAAGAAAGAATTGACTGATTTGATTGCTAAAGTAAAGGTATGTATATAAAATAATTATAAAAAGGGGTATATTAGAGAGCTTAAATAGGGTCTATTCTATGTATTTCTTTGAGTAGAATGAACAGAGCGTATTTTATAGTTTCTCATTTGCTTTAGGCGGAACAAGAAAAGTTCGCAGACGCTAAATTGGCAGAAAAATGTGGGGATCTCGGAGATGCGCCCAAGATAAGATTTGTAACAAAGAAGACTCTGAAGGGGCATATTAATAAAGTGAATTCTGTTCATTATAGTGGCGATTCCAGGTATGTTTATTTAGCATCTGTCCAAACTTGACTCCAACAAAGGTGCTATTTGACAGTATAGAACTTAATAGCTCATAAAGAAAAATAATTAAAAGGGCAACAATAAAACAAAATTTACACAAGATGTTATACATTGTATAAATCCCAATATTACAAGAAAATAGATAGATAGATAACACTTTATTGTATACCATTACAAAACAACCCGTAATAAACCCAAAAATTGATTATGTATAAGTATATTCTAACTGTAAATCAATCTATTGAATGAGTTTTAATTTAGATACATAAATATATTACATGTCATTAAATGTTCAAGCTTATGCGATTTATAAATTGTTTATTAATTATTATCAGTTCTCAGTGCGAACGCTTTGCTCGAAATAATAACTCGTGTTTCTAAAACATTAATACAAGTTCCTTTTATTAAGCGAAGTCTATACATTTCAAACGTCAAGTACAGTTGGTAGCGGTCTATGGTTCATTGCACACTGTTGGCATGGTACTTCTTACACAAACGTAGGCCGGATTACACCACAATTTATCTCTTTAGTTAGCCTTTGGAATAAAAAAGTGCACCGTGTTTTTTACAACTACGTCGCAAGTTACAACATTCATAACGAAACGTGCAAACCGAAAACATAATATTTTAATAACACGTGTCAGTCTTGAAAGATTAATATCATATTTTTAAAATTACTTATTTCATTGTGCAACATTCGAATCCACTCTACACGCAGACTGCCATATTCGCAGTACTAAAAATATTAATTATCTTAAACATTAATATTTCTACTTTTCTAGAGATCGGTCTTTCCTTGTCTTAATACCGATAATTGACAAAATTTGTTAAATTTACAAATACAAGCTAACAAATTTAATAAAGGTAATTTGGAACCTTTACTAGATTTATTGGCTTAACTTAAATAGTACATACATACATACATAACTTCACGCCAGATCCCTTGCGGGGTAGGCACGAACAACAGAGCGCCATTTAGGCTTATTCTTACACACCTCACTTGATTCTTTGACATTTATAGCTCTTGTCATGCACGCTCGTCTGTTCTTAAGGCTTCTGCTAGTACACGATCAATTTGATCATGGAAGGTGTGTCGTGGCCTTCCGCGACTTCTGCATCCATCCACTTTTGCATTGTATATCTGTTTAGCCATTCTTCCATCATTAATTCTTTCCACATGCCCGAACCACCGGAGCATTCTTTTCCTTACCTTCACCCCGACACTCTCTTTCAGACCAACTCTCTTTCTTACTTCGGTATTACAAACGCCGTCCGCGAGCGTCAGTCCGCAGATTTTGCGCAGTGCTCGCATCTCGACCGCGTTTACTCTACTTTCATGCTCTCTCTTCCATACCCAACACTCGCTTCCATACGTGAGCGTAGGTACCAGCACCGCGTTGTGTATGGCAAGCTGGGCCTTCTGACTGAGGTTCTTAGCGCCTAGAAGTTTACCTAACGCTCCATTCACACTATTCCCCAAATTCACTCTTCTTTCTATATCAGCGGTGTACCTTCCATCCCTGCTAAAAGCACATCCGAGATATACACACTCATTCACTTGTTCCAGCATAACATCATCGACCATTATCCTTGCATTCGTTCTGGTTGTTTCTCTTTCAATCACCATCACCTTTGTTTTCTTCGCATTCAAACGTAAGCCTCTCGTCTGACAGTCATCTTTCATCATTGTGACTAGTGTTTGCAGTTCTGATGGTGATTCGGCTAAAAGCACGGCATCATCCGCATAAAGCAATCTGCTAACAACTAGCTCATCTATCCGCACCCCAACATCCATCAATCTTAATCTCTGGAGACAATCGTCCAGGTATAGGATGAACAGCAAAGCCGACAGCACGCAGCCCTGCCGGACGCCAATATTGACGTCAAACCAGGGCGACAGGCTGCCGTCCACCCGCACGCATGCTATACAGTCCTCGTAAGTGGACTGTACAGCACGCAGCAATTGGCCATTAATGCCATATCCGGGCAATATGTCCCAGAGGTCCTTCCGCACAACCCTGTCAAATGCTTTCTCTAGACCCACAAAACCGCAGAAAACCTTCGGGCCCATAGCCAGCTGCTTCTCCACGATATTGCGGAGCGAGAAAACTTGATCCATATATCCCCTTCCATTTCTGAAGCCCCCCTGTGCATCCCACAGTAATCCATCGGATACCACTCTGATTCTCCTTTCAACAATCTTCGCATACACTTTAGATGCTGTGCTGATCAAACTGATGGCCCTGTAGCTGGCGCACTCCATACGTGACCCCTTGCCTTTATACAAGGGCACGATGACAGCGCGCCTCCAGTCCTTGGGAACCTTTCCCGTCCTCCAGCACAAGTTGCATAAGTACAGGAATTATAAATAAAATTCCATGATAATTTGATCTTATATTTGACTGTAAAACAAATCTCATCTATAATTGATGTTTTTATTCATAACTTACTTCATCTTAATAGGCCTAAATAAAAAGAATAAGGCAAAAAGTGCAGTAGCTTCTTTTTAGGATGTATAATTGAATAGATCATAATCCAACTCTAATTGCGGTTGAGTTTAATCTGCTGTTAGTATACCAATTAGGTACTTACTATATACATATAACTATTACTGATAATCAATTTAAATAAGAGTAATAGTGAAAGTCGTCCTTCATAATAAATGTCATCTGCAGGCACTGCGTCACCGGATCTTTGGATGGGAAGCTTATCATCTGGGACACGTGGAGCGGCAATAAGGTTCAAGTAATACCTTTACGATCGGCATGGGTGATGAGCGTAGCTTTTGCGCCGTCCGGGAATTTTGTTGGTAAAGTATTCTAACATTTTATTATTCACCAAAGTAAATAATTGAAAAACGCATATTCACACAATACTTTCATGGCAAAACAATAGGCAGTCTGATCACGCTCATCACAGATAGAAGTACATATAAACCTAACAATTCTCATGACAATAGGTTTACTTTCAAGGCCGCAAAGAAGGAACAAACAAATCCCCAATTAATGTCATTTTAACATTTAGGTACGTATCTAGTATTATATAAGTACTTATCACAATTTAGCTATGCTAGAAGGTTTTGGTAAATTAAAATCTTAGAAGAATACTCAATACTGTAGGAGATTTTTCACGGTTTTCGTGGTTTTCGTATGAGTATTGTTCTAAAATTCAGACCGATCTTGAGAAGAACACCACCAACAAATCCTTACCATGTGAATATACTTATACTTAGACTTATATATGCATATTTAGTAATATTTGCTTTGTTTAGTATTAACAGTCTTATACATATCGAGCTAATGTAAGTTTGAAGGTTTCTTTAAGAACCATAAACCGTTAGACTATTGCTGTAAAATGTTAAAGAAATCTTATTAGGTTAAGTAAAATAAAATTTTCTAGTAAACTAATATTTTTACTTGAACAGACCGAAACATACTTTATTTGGAAAACGTATTTTATTATGAATCTTTCTAGTCGTCCGCTAACCGGACGACTACGGACTACGGACACTTTGTTTTAGTATTGTATAAGTTTTAATATTACACAAGGAAAATGTAGTTTCTGAAAACCTGTGACATTTTTGTTTATGTATTTTCAAGTTAAATATAAAAATAAAATAATTTTTAAAAAGGGCTTACCTTTCTTGTTATTGTAGCTTGTGGCGGAATGGATAACATGTGTACCATTTACGACGTAAATAACCGCGATGCGACTGGAGCCGCTAAAATGGTGCGTGAACTGGCCGGTTACGAGGGTTTCCTGAGTAGCTGCCGTTTTCTCGATGACACGCACATTCTCACTGGTTCTGGAGACATGAAAATGTAACAATGCTTTATTTTTATCCATCAAGTACAATCCACCACTATAGTCTTTTTAAGATCTATAGCTTGTATATCATAATAGATTATTTCGTCCAAATCAGAAATTATTTACGCGCTTTGTCCATTGATGCATTCAAAAGTACTTTCTGCTTTAATTGGTTGTTATCACAACTCTTGCATTCAATCTATACTGTAATAAATCTATAAATGGTTCGAATTTGTAATTTGCGTTTAAAAATGTGAAAAGATCAGGGGGTTAATTCGGACCGAAAATGCATTTTTCAGAACTTTATCTGTCTGTCTTTCAGTTAGAGCATCTCGTGAAAAGTGACCTCTATCCCGAATCGTAACTTAGGATACTTTTGTATCCCAATAAATGACGTCGTTTTCGTAGGATAGACGAAAATAGCGAAAAAGATGGCCCTGCAATCACATCTTTCTTGGAAATTACTGTAAAGTATATGAATAAAACTTGGCATAGTGCTAGCTTATAACCCCAGTTAACACTTAGGATACTTTTTATCCTGATAAATAATGTCGTTTCAATGGTCGTATCGATTAGCAAAATAGATGGCGCTGCAATCGCGTTTTTTCAATTTACCAACTAAAAAATACCTACATTGTCATAAACATCATGTTATTAATTATATTACTTCAAATCAGGTTGACTGCGTCTCGCTTCTATCTTTCATTGCGCAGTAGTGTAGACAACTTACTACGTACTTAGTTTCTTTGTTATTGTAGTGAACTTAGTAACAATAACCAGTCAAGTTTTAGATATTAAATTTTTATATATGTAACATAGGGCTACTACCTAGGGTTGTCCACGCGGTGGTAGCCGCGGGGAAAACTCTAATAATTATACAATTTTATGAAATTATAAGTTTCATAAAAAACACAATAATAATCTGAGTTTGTTACAAAATAATTTATTGTGACTATTCATAATAAGTCGGCTATGGAGTAGGATTAGTTTATTTATTGGGGTACCTACACACTACTTGTCGTAGAATTAATCATCCACGTTTGATTCCTATAACGTGTGCTCGAATTCTTACCGCTTAGGCAATTTTCTGAGATAGTTTGTAAAGAAACATATGAGACGTGGTAACACACACACACGTGATTACCAATATGTGAATCCTGCCAGTGCAGCTTGATCAAGCGTTACTTATACCATTTAAAAAAATGAGAATGTTCGAGCCCAGCAGTGGGATGTTAAAATGTTGATACTATGAGAGGTTTCAAAATTCATAATTCATGTGATCAGAGGGTTCTGCTTATCTCGAACAACGCATCAATATAACGATCCTCTGAGAAAACCTAGCCAGCGTTCTGGACATCTTAACCGTAAAAGACAATGTTCTAAGTTCTGTATTCTATTTATAGATAGTTTTATGGGATTATCTTTAGCCAATCTCAGTCCACTGCTGGACGTAAACGTATGAGGTTATACGTAGAATAAAATATAAATACAATAGATTAAATAGGTTTAAGGTCTCTATTTACTTATTGTATAAGTTTATAATAAAAAGCTAATTTTAAAATCGTTCAAGATGTGTTTGGGACCTCGAGGCCGGAAAAAGGGAAATGGAATTCGACGCTCACGCTGGAGACGTCGTCAGCATTTCTTTGTCACCTGGTAATTTTTTTTTTTTTTGTAAAGGTATATGCTATATACATAATATTTCTGAACGAATATACTGTAATGGTGATACTATTCGGATCAACCAAATTGAATAAATTTGGTTGAAAGGCACATAACTGAAACAACACGACTGTAATTGAATAACATTGAAAGATTCTAGTTTATATTTACACTAGCTTATCCGTGCCCACTTTCCTGGGCGTCATTAAAAAAACACATGTACCCACCCACGCACGTATGCATAGCAAGGTTAACTTAAGCTTTGTAACATTTATTTAACTCATAAACAGAGAAAGCACTCACAATGCCTCTTACAAGGATGTGCGCAAGCCCTAATCTATTTCAAAATAGAAAACATTTGTTGAAGAGTCACCGATCCTCAAAGTTTGTTTTCTCAATCTTAGTTAATACCTTTTTACCTTCCTCATTTCGAAAATCCTTCAACGAAATTTGTATAAGCATATTGTGATAAAAAATTACTGATTAAAATTTGGTAACAGTTTGATATTTTGTTGCAAGTAAGAATTTTCGTCGTTTTCATAAAGGAAGTTCTCTAGAGGCGGCGCTACTCATGGTGTGTAAAAGATTGCTCCAGCAAATACCTAATTTGCTTTCTTCCTTTCTGACATCCGTTAATAAAAAATTGAGACATTCTCATTGTCATGACAATAACCAAAATAACTGACCGTGATTTCATATAATCTAAAAGCTGAATTTTGACAGATTGACAGCAAATAATTGTTAATTAAAGCCCTGTCAATTTGCAGTTCAGCTCTAAGGTTGTTATATAGATTCACAAGTTATGATTTGGACCTATTAAATCTAGCCAACTGGAGGCCAGCACAGCGACCGTCGTTACACCAGTCTGACGAACTTAATATATGATATATATATGATTTATTTACAAACTGCATTCTCATACTAACTGCAAATTACGTGAACGTAAATTTATCAGTTCGAATTTTCTATATCGGTTGTAAACGTGTCCGCGCAGGGTAGATACAGTCTACAAATCACTTAAGGAACGACTGATTGAAATATTAGAGGTGAATAAAAAGAAGTCTTTTCAATCACATAATAATATATCCTTCTTTTTTAACCGACTTCAAAAAGGAATACGTTCTCAATTCGTTTGTACGTTCGTTACTCAATTTCTCCGTGAATTGTGATTTCCATTTTTTTTCTTTTAATCGAAGGGGTATGTATACTTCCGAATTGGTCCCTTTGTCACCATGTCAGAATCTGATTAGTAGATCCCACGAAAATTAAAAGTAACCCTCGAAATTTGATGACCGACTTTTTTGTTACACGACATCTTCGTCAATTTTGGAGCGATTTTTTTTTTAATTTGTCAGTCTATCCTCCCGAGGTGGTTGATATGTTTGTTGACGAACGTCTACACCGAAGAGTGAGATAGCAATCTCGTATACGCGTGCCAATATTATAATTTATACAGGCGCTTAATATATTAATTCTAAAGCTATTCAAGTATTTACGCAACTAAAAAGGATTTTTTTTAAATAAAGAACAACAACAAATTTCCAAAATATAGTATGCACAGAGTACATTGAATATATGGAGAATAGTATGTTTTATGTTTTAATTGGCACCGACTTCGAGATGTTGTAGAAAGAAGTCGGTTAAATATTTATTTTATGCTTTTTAGTTCGAAGTAGATTTCATTTTTGTTAAAAAAAAGGTTGTTTGGACATGTAGACATAACGCATGAAAAGAGACTGAGAAGTCTGGATGGTAAAATTGGTGCTGGTAGACCGCGACGTATTCACCACGATCAAATCGCAGATGTATTAAAGTAAAGAATGACCAGGCAAAAAGCATCTATATAATAAACATGTATGTATGAAGAGATTAACGAATGTAAGTCAATGAAGCAAAAGATGTATATCAAGATCGTATCACGTGGAAATCCATTTCATTTGTATGTATTTTGTGATTCATATGTATGTATTTACGAGTATGTTTGTCAGATGATTTTCATACTTCCTCATTATATTCTCATGCCCGCGACTTCGTCCGCGTGGAATAGTTACTTTGGGCTAAAGCTAACTTTAACCCGCGACTTTGTTTACGTAGAAGGTGAAAATATTTTTAAATAATACGTACGTTAAAGAGCTATTTTAGGTACCTTAATCACGTTTTATCAGTAAGAGTGGAACTTTAAAACGTTAGATAAAGTACTGGGTCTATAATCTTGAAACATTCTTCATTGGTGCTCCGCTTCTATTGGTTTTAGCATAATGATATATCGCTTATAGCATTCCTCGATAAATGGACTATCCAACACTGAAAGAATTTTTCAAAGCTAAACAATTGTTCCTGAGATTAGCGCGTTCAAGCAAACAAACAAACAAACTCTTCAGCTTTATATATTAATATAGATATAACTTAAGTCTTCTTCCTCTCAGTTTCAAAAGTCCTCCTTATGTACTTATTTCTAGCCTTATCCAGTCGCGTTACCTCAGACAATATTCTCATCTGGCCTCTTGTTATATCTGCTTAGTAAAGATAGCATATCAATAAATGCTTATGTTGTTTTTATTCTAGACATGAAATCCTACGTGACCGGTTCGGTGGACAAGACCTGCAAACTGTGGGATGTACGGGACGATAAAGCAAAGCAAACATTTTTCGGCCACGAGGCTGATGTCAACAGTGTTTGTGTAAGTTCTAAACTGTATACATATGTACTCGTACAAAATATTTTAAATACATCTATACTATTAAATTATACAATGATAATTCTAAAAACGCCGTTTCTGTACATTGAATCTATTACAAAATCAACTAGAATACACTATATAAACGACACTATATAAACACGATGCATTTTTCTTGTCTGTTTGACTGTGTACAGGATTCACGTAAAAACTACTACGCCGTAGTACGCTTTAAAACGACAGCAAATTCATAGACTTAAAATCTATGCTACTTTTTATCTAGGGAAACCCGCGGGATTTTTTTGGAAATGATTTAAAATGGCCAGATAAAGAAAACGAATTCCAATGTGACTTTTTTACTGATTGATAGCAAATTTTATGTAATCAAATATGTAATATTTTTTATCCCGGATATCCCGGGAGAATTTTCCTGAGAGCGGTTTGTGCATAAAAGCTAGCTTATTCCGAGCTTAGCTTTCACTAAAACGACAGCTTTCATTCTTTTTTAAATGCTGCAATATTTTATGTTCCAGGGAACCCCGCGGGAATTTTCCCGGGTATGGTACAAATTAGTTAGGTTGCATAGAAATTCGCTGATCTCGATACAATTTCACTAGAGCGATAGTTGACTGCTTTTTTCAAGTGATGCGATACTTTATATTCCTGAAATCCTTCGGTGATTTTCCCGGAAGTGTTTTAAAGTGGGTAGTATACATTAGCTGGTTTGGATCCGATTGATATTATAACAATATAATCTGACAATTTTTATTTCAGAGCTTCCTAACCACGTGACATTGAGTTTACTTGATATGAGTTTCTATATTTATTAGACATCTTAATATAGATATAGTTATGTATGCCTTTAGTAACAATAATTATCCCGGGTTTTACGGAAATCTTAGGAATTCATATATTTTTATACTTAAAAATTCGTTGTCCTTCTAAAGATACCCTCAGATTTTAAATAGTGGCCAAATAATTGAAATCTACGTTACCTGCCATACGTGCACGAAGTCGCGGGCATATACTAGTTTTTATTTAAAACACGATCGGAATGCCTTGATGATTAATAATGCTTAATTTATTTTCGAACGTAGTGTTTACTACTTAGTCATTCTGATAAGTATACATACATTATTGTATGGTTGCTTCAAGGCGTACAAGGTAGTTAATTTGAAAATATTGTTAGTGAGTTATCATCATACTACATAATAGGTCGTCTTTGTTGGCACATTATTTTTTGACATTTTGGACTCACTTAAGCTTTCCAAAACTGCCTTACTTATTGAAAATGGGTTTTGAAGAAAAAACTTCCAAAGAGACATGGTTCCAAATACTGACCGGCAAGCATTTATTAGTTTATAAAGTAATTTAATTACAATTACTTTATAAAATAATACAGTAAAAGGAACTAAGTAAGTTAACTAGTCGTATTGTATTCAACAAATATTATAAGGTGCCCAGAAGCCTGGCTACGTTTCCTCGCTGGATCGCGATACTGATCCCTCGTCCGAGGTAGGCACCAGCTCTCTGATCACCTGAAGAGCCAATCAGTCATTTTCATAATTTTGTGCAAAAGTTCTTATGGCTTCAGGACCTTACGGTCCAAGCTTTTCAACAGCAATTATGTTTATTATAATTGATACGAAATGTTACGATATAAGATTATGTAAGCGACGATTTGTTTGTCATAAGTGGCATTGTACCAAATGTACTCTGTTAGCGCGTTCCATTAGGTTCCAGATAGCCGTTCCACAAGGCGACCGCGGTCGTTGTGGTCGTGGCGAGCTCGTCACTAATGACGTCATCGTTTTCGATCATACAACGCTCACAACGACCCATGTCAAGAGGTGGGTCGAATCCGAAGACCGTTCTACTTAGGTTTACGATTGTAACGCCGGCAAGCAAGAGGAACGGGAAAAAACGAGGTCGTGAACTTGGTCCTTGTGAATCTCTAATGGAACGTAGCCTCTGTAGTTTTTTACAATTTAGATAGAAAACTCTTTGTTCACCACGTACACATAAAACAAATAATTTATTTTATAGACTTTAGTTTCGGAAGTAAATGGACACGTTTTGCGATAACTTCCATTCATTCTTAGTACATTTATTTCACAACAATATATAAATAAAACTATATTCTTTTGATTTTTGAGTCCAATCTGATAAATAAAACGTGAATTTACTAGTCACAATGTCCACAGAGTAGGAGAAAAATGTCGTTTGTGCAATGCAAGCAAGGCGCCATTCGTCATACCATTTAGTAAGTTTTAAAGAAAATACGGATTTTTAAATTGATTTTTACAGTTCCACAACAATGGTTATGCATTTGCAACAGCTTCTGAGGACAAAACAGCTCGTTTATTTGATATTCGTAGCGATCAACAGCTTGGCCATTACACTCCACCTGGCGCCGGCGGGTTCACCAGTTGCGGTTAGTAATTTAAATGTCATAAATACTCATTTGTAGTTATGGTGTGTATTAAGATAGAGAGAGAGATAACTCTTTATTGCACACCAAAACATAAAATTACAAAAACAGACCATATTTACAATATTTTCTAGGCGATACAAAAGGCGGCCTTATCGTTCAAAGCGATCTCTTCCAGGCAACCTAAATAAAAAACAAATTTGAATTAGGCGATGTAGGTGGTGCAGGAAAAAGGCAATGGACACATAAATACTCAAACTAATTAACAAATAAATATACAAATACATACAAATATACATAGTCAAGAATATAATATACAATAATATACGTATACAATAATATATTACAAAATACATATATTATTATAATAAATGTATTAGCATGATTACATTGTGTTAATCAGACATAGCTATTTATGGACAAATAGTGTTTTATGAGTAAATTTCTTAAATTTTGGTAAGGATTTAGCGTCTCTGACAGTAAGAGGCAGCATATTCCAAAGTTTGATAGCCTGCACTGTAAAAGAATTATCATAATAGGATGAAGTGTGTGCAGATACACTGGATTGAAAAAAATATAGTGTCGTAAAATAAGATCTTAACGTCAAACTACATGACAGATGTTCGTACTATACTTTATGTTAATGACACGCATAATTTAAGTTTTTTTAACCAAACTGTGTCTAGTGTTGTGCTGCCGCCTGTAAAACCTATCTATTATAGTTTCTGCACATTCTCTGTTGTGACTTATGTGGTATTTAGTATCATCTATATATTTCACCCTAACCCCCGCCTTATATGCTCTATCTCTTTTGTATTACATATTTATTGTTTTATTCAAAAATACCTTTTTTGCGTTTCTCCGTCGTGTACTATGTTACGGCAATTTGACAAATCCGGTCACTATGAATAATGAGCGGTCTGAATACACAATGCCCATATTAATCACTTTTCCCGGACAGTAGGAATAATGATAACCCTTATCTTGGGCAATATAAACTATTATTAACGAAAACCTTTAAAATATTTCCAACTCCCTCAAAAATGCTCCAGGGCCTGGGCTTATTACTGAATAATCCTACAGCAAAATTCAGGAATCAAACTTGATCGATATTTATCAAAATCTTGATATGTTTAAAACACAACTCTACATCATTTTACGAAAGAATGTCATTGTATGTTATTTAAATTGCTATACACCGGTAATGGCTCATAGGACCGCTAATAATTAAGGTTTCGGAGACAGGATCCTCCTCACAGTCCGTGCCGTATCCAGTAGTATCGGTTTCTGGATATTATCATATGTACTTTCACCCATCAATTTAGCGAGAGCCTCTTAAGATAACTATCAAGGCTCTTCGCTATAAGATCATTGATCAACTCAAATATCGAAGGCCGTTGACCCATAGGTCAAATACCAGGAAACTTGTAAGTTCAATCTATGTAACTACCTACTTTTTATTTCTTCACGAGTTTTTTGTCATGAGGACTACTAATGGCAACGAGAATAGCTTGATGCATTGATCAGGATTGATCACGTAATCAGGTTTATTGACTATTATATTCCTATCCACGGTTCTTAATCGATGCCATTAGGATATGACAGGAGCAACTGTTTTCAAGGGCTAAAGTAGCAATATGTGAATATCAGGGAAAACATGCTAGTATAGCAGCGAAGGTACTATGGGAGCTGCACTAGAGTGTTTGCCTGTGCGATGACATCCACGAGAAATATAAAGCGAAACGTCATTCAGGTCATAGTTATTCGTCTAATGTTGTTAAATAAGAGCGAAAATTTAATGTACACGGTATATATAATTCTTCTCCGTTCACAGGGCTATCACTCAGTGGCAGATACCTCCTCGCAGGCTCTGATGACAACTCTGTCCACTCCTGGGATACTTTGAAGGTGTCTCATACCGGTTGGTACAACTGATCATATCAATTGAATGCTCATTTTTGATTGTTAATTTATTTACGGCAACTTATGGGTTTATGTAAATACTTATTTTTATTTTAGTGTCTGTTGTTTTGATAATAATAATGTAGGTATAAATTGTTGACAATTAAAAACATAAATTAAATAATCTCTCTCTCATCTCATAAGCTTGTAAACGTTCTTTCAGGATCTTTAGCTGGTCATGAGAACCGAGTGACGTCTATATCTGTGGCTCCTAACGGAATTGCTATGGCCAGCTGCTCCTGGGACCAAAGCGTCAGAGTTTGGGGTTAACAAGTATATGATAACTATGGAAACAGTGCTTAAAACGTTACCTCTATACGTTCAACCATTTCTTTGACATTATTCTGGTATTTAATATTGAAATATGCTACCACCTGTTTTCAAATAAAAATATCTAAAATATATTGGTTTGTTTTATTCACTGTTAAGTAGGTATTCATTTTAATATTATACAATTATATGCCGTTTGCCGTTTGCTGTCGAGACGCTTGGACCGTGGGGTCCTGAGGCCATGAGCCTCTACCAAAATATATCGAAACGACTCATTGACTCTTCAGGTGATCAGAGGGCTGGTGCTTATCTCGGCCAACGGATCAGTATAGCGATCCAGCGAGGAAACGTAGCCAGCCCTCTGGGCACCTTACCTATAGAAGACGGTGACCTAGGCTCAGTATTCTACTTATACTTATATACTACTTCCTTTTCTCAAATTCGTCCTATTTCCATACTATCTTTCCTTTCCAAAGTCCTCGAACGCTTAGTTCATCAGCAGCTAAGTGTTTTCCTGAACCGTAATTCCCTCTTGAATCCTTACCAGTCTGGTTTTCGTCCTAGCCACAGCACCACCACAGCCCTCATTAAAATTACAGATGACATCCGGCATGGCATGGACAATGGCTTGCTAACTGTGCCATCGCTGCTCGATTTCAGTAGTGCTTTTAACTTTGAAGTGTTACTCGGCATCCTAAGCTCTATTAACATATCTCCTGAAGTTATCGACTGGTTTCATAGTTACCTGTATGGACGCCGGCAGCGCATTCGAGTTGATGACGACTATTCGTCGTGGTGTGATCTCTCTGCCGGTGTTCCACAGGGCGGCGTACTATCTCCTTTATTATTCGCTGTTTTTATAAACTCAATTTCCAATGAACTTACTTCATCCTATCACCTCTATGCAGGCGATCTACAAATTTACACGCAGGCACCGGTTGCTACACTAAATCAAGCAGTCGCAGCGATAAACTCTGACTTTGATCGCATACTGCAATGGAGTAAATCGAATGGACTTCTTGTGAATCCTGAGAAAACTCAAGTAATTATCATCGGTAGCTCACGGATGCTGTGTAAAATTGACTGGACCTGTATGCCAACTTTTCTTTTTGATGGAAAGATTATCCCTATCAGTGATAAGGTCAAAAACCTTGGAGTTTTATTTGATAGTGAGTTGTCCTGGAGACCCCATATAACGGAGTTAAGTAGGCGGTTGTTTCTCTCCTCCAGATCACTCTGGCGGCTGAAAAACTTCCTTCCCATCGCCACCAAAATTAAGCTAGCAGAGTCGCTACTTTTATCTATACTTGATTATGCCGACGCCAGCTATCTAGATTTAATCCAAGAACAACTTAATAAACTTGAGCGCCTCCAAAACTTTTCCATAAGGTTCATATTTGGGTTACGCAAGTATGACCACGTTTCTGAATTTCGAAAAAAACTCAAGTGGTTGCCAATTCGTTTTCGCCGGAATACTCACATTCTTTCATTGCTTTACAGTATTTTATTCATCCCTACTACTCCACAGTACCTTAAAGAACGCTTCGAATTTATTTCTTGCTCTCACAATTTACGCCCTTCCAGTCAACATAGACTTATTACTCCTATCCATAATACAACATTCTTCAATAATTCTTTCACGGTTAAGGCTGTCCAACTTTGGAATTCATTGCCTGTTGCTGTCAGACAAGCAAAATCCCTAACAACATTTAAGAACTTGGTCAGAAAATTCTATCTGCAATATAGTGATATGTAATTTTATATAATTAATAGATATTATATTGCATATAAGTATTTATATGTTTATTATGTTTAAATAGTTGCATATTATCACAATATCTTGTATATATATATATATATATATATATATATATATATATATTTGTATATATAGTATAGTTATATATTTATTATCAAAATGTATGTAATCGTATAATAATTATGTATACCACCATCGCCACTCCCAATCAAAATATTCTTGCCACGGGTTGTCTGGAAGAGATCGCTTTTTAGCGATAAGACCGCCCTTTGTACCCTACTATAATAATACTAGTTCGTAAGTTTTCTGTAATGGTGTACAATAAAGTGTTATATATCTATCTATCGATAGTCTTGAGGGACTATGAGTAGAATACAATACACATAGGTTAACTTTTCTTGCATTGTGTTCGATTATATGTATTAGATAATAATAATAAATTTATAGATAAGTTAAATTGATTAAAACTTATTTATAAATGAAAGAGTTATATGACATATCCTTATGTTTTCCTAGCACTGTCAGGTTAAGCAACATGGGAATCATGGGAGATAAAATCCATATTTGAAATAATTTTTAATCTTTATAGAGCGTAATTAAAAAGATATTATTCCTATAATTTACAAAGTATTGAAGAAATGTGCCACAGTTTACAAACAATTAATAATAAGAATGCAAACAATTATCAACTCCGTATTATCATGAATCTGCTGTCTTTTCATTTCGCAGAAGTGTCTTAGTGCAGTAAGTCAATCGCTTGCCAAGGTTTTTATAATTTTTCAATATGTTTACAAAAAAACACGCTACATTATTTATGATAGGAAGTATAATGTTCTTATTATTTTTCTTTACTAATACACGGTTAATAATATATTATAGTGATGGAATGGTTCATAATCACTTATGGAATACATCTGCGTTTAAAAAGACGGCAAGTAAAAATGACACTGATTTGGGTTACAACCGGAAATATATTCTCCTTTGGACAGATCCAAAATCTTTTCCGTTTATTTATTTTAAAGAAGGAACTCAAATATTTAAGCAAAAAAAGTGTAAATGGAGTAATTGTTATGTAACAGGGGATAGATTCCTTTTAGGATCTTACAGTAAATTCGATGTAGTCGTTTTTAATGGTCCTCAACTGGTTAATAATCGGAATAAAAATGATTTGCCAGAAAAAAGGACCTTCAATCAAAAATTTGTTTACGCCAATATAGAAGCAGCTTCCAATTATCCTATATGCACTAACATGTGGGATAGATATTTCAATTGGACCTGGACGTATAAACTAAATTCCGACGCAGTATGGGGTTACATGACTATTAAAGATGCAAAGGGTCAAGTCATTGGTCCTAACAGTAATATACAGTGGCTACGCGACGAAGATATGGATTCTATCAGTGGTGATCTGAAATTAAAACTGAATTCAAAAACAAAGGCCGCGGCCTGGTTTGTTTCGAACTGCGATACTCAAAGTCAAAGAGAGCAATACGTTATGGAATTACTAAGATATTTGAATCAGTATAATTTAGACGTTGATATTTTTGGTGAATGCGGAAATTTCAAGTGTCCAAGAAATATCATGGAGCGATGTCTGATAATGTTAGAAAAAGATTATTATTTTTATTTTGCATTCGAAAACTCCTTAAGTGAAGATTATGTTACTGAGAAAATATTACATGCTGTCAACCACTACACCGTCCCTGTAGTTTTTGGTGGAGCGAATTATAATAGGTAAAGGTGTATTGTTCTCAAAGTATCCGGTTACCTTCTTACTCACTCTGCTTATCACTCATATGTTATGTTATCAACCCACATCCTACTACTGCTGGGTTCGAGCTTCTTCATGCAGGGGAGCAGATGGCAGAGGGCATACCCGTCAAACTTGTCTCTGGCAAACTGATAAGTTTTACAATTCGATATAATCTTACAGTACTATTACGCTTGTTTTACAGGGAGGTTTGTACAGATCCACCTGACTTCACATAATGGACACAATCTTAGCATATACCTTTCGTTTTTACTACTTACGTTAATCTCGTTATAATCTTGATTACTTATATTAGGATAGATAGAGATACCGAGATAGATAGATATAGTGACTTTTGATTGCATACAATATTACCGTTCACCACAAATTATAATAACAAACCTAAGTAATTAAGTTAAAAAATTGCCAATAATATATGATTTATTTAGAAATAATCTGTAACTATAATATAATAGAAGTGTTAAAATATATCTTGCAATTAGATACAAAATTATACCGCAAGTAATCGTATTTTGTTATTAATATTTGTTATTTTTTGTTTTGAATTACTTTACGAATATATTACGTATAGACTTATAATATGTTGATGGAGGCTGGAACTGAAAGTCAGGACTGTGTCAGTTTTTGACACAGTATAATGCTGAGTCATTTCCGTGAATTATCTGTAATTTTTTTTAATAGTTTATATTTTCTTTTTATAACATATTTATGGTTTACGTATAAGTCCTGTTAGTGTAACCTTTTTGTTTAATGTGCTTTCATTCTCGCAAGTAAATATTTTCTTTCTTAAAATAAATTTAATAGGTATTTCCCAATAATATATTTTAAGCAAGCTAAGAATTCTGCTAAGAAACCATTCTTGAAGTAGAAGAGTTGGTAATAATTCAACAGCATTAAAGAATAGTTATTCCACTTGTAGCAAAAAATAGCATGTACGTGATTAAAAATGAATATTACAAAAATATATATATTCCTTTAAGGTTTATGCCACCTGGCTCTTACATCAATGCTATTGAACTGGGGACTGTAAAGCTGGCGAAAAAAATGGATGCTTTAATAAAAAATAAGACGGAATACCACAAGATGTTCAAATGGAAGAAATATTATTCTTATCATTTTAAGCACGAAAGCCCAGATACGGATGATTACTGTCAATTCTGTGCTATGATTAATAATAGTACTCTAATGAGCACTATGAGTGTTTATGATAATTTTAATATGTGGTGGTCGCACAAAAACGATTGTACAAATTTCTATATAGATACAGATATTTTGCGTTGGGAAAATTTTGAATAATAAAAATGACGATGAGTGCAATTAATTTATTTAACAATTATAGTATAGGATCCCGCTATACAACGCCCTTCACCGAGATGCTTATTTGATGAAACCTATTTTATACTTAATTTAATGTGTCAATAAATATATTGCATATGGGATGCCTAAAAAATTTCAGTCCAGTATATGATTAATTAATAATTTAAAAAAAATTGTCATTTCACCGGTTTGTTTATTAAACATGAAAAGAAATATGATCTTGAACATGAAAAGGATTATACCTGGCTACCCAAGAGTTGTGACCGGAAAAGAATAGGCAACCTTACATTTGCATATTCTACGGACTACATACTTTCGATTGGTATAGAATTTGTTAAATAAATAAACCGGTGGAATGTTATTTTTTTAAATTATTAATTAATCATATACTGGACTGAATTTTTTTAGGCAAACCATATGCAATATATTTATAGACACCTTTAATTATATATAAAATAGGTTTCATCAAATTAGCACTCGGTGAAGGTCGTCGTATAGCGGTATCTTAGCCTATTATAACAAAACAAATATTATTTTACATAAGAAAATATTGTTCTATATATAAAATTGCTCTTTTGTGATTTTATTTACTAATTATTAACTACCTACTATTTCATCAGAGTTCGTCGTTAATTCTCTTAGCATGGAAGTTGTGCCACAATGGCAGTGTCCCCCAGAATCTTGCTTGAGAAGCCCAATTCTCCTTCATTGTGGATGCTCCTGCTAATTCAAGATATTCTAATGAAGCTCCGCTCGTTGCGGGCTCCCATTTAAATGGAATCTCAACTGGTTTGTTCGGATTCCTAGAATATTAAAAAAGACTATAATCTTCAAACGTTATTTAATGTATGTACACTAATCAAATTTAAATATCTATAATATATAAATATATTAATAAGTGTTTTTAGAATGTTGGTCTGTTATTCTGTGGGAAAGTTTGTCTAGAATAGGCTCGCAAGCTCTCAACAAATTTTAATGAAAGTTTTAAGGATTTAAATAGGAATGTTAAGCCAATATCTTGCAATTGTCAGACAATGTGTAATTATGAAAGTTGAAGTCCCGCTCCAACGAAATGGCGGGCATAGCTATTTAAGAACCAGAATGACATAATATAACACTGTTCCTCCTTTCCTTGATCAATACCATGGAAGAACAATGTAGCCTTAGATAGTTCTGTCGTGTTTATAAAACATAGCTTATCTAGTTGAATCGTCGCATTTAATAAACAAACTAAATGAGTTGAAAAAAATATATTCATATTTTTTATTTATTTTTTTACCCACAAAAAATACCAAAAAAGTAGAAAATACAACAATTAATTTTAAAAAAATATGAATAAATGTAATTACAGTTGTGTTAATAAAACAGTTGAATTGTTCACTAAAACATTCAATCGCTTTATGGTTTAGACGATGAATAAGTTTTAAACCTGAAAAAAAATCAGCCCTCAGTCTCTTTATAATAAAATTCTTATAAATATAAATTACTTACCCACTTGTCGCAAAGTTAGTCCATAAAGTTACAATCAACTCGCTTATCTCTATATCTTTTGATGAGAACTCCTTCGTGAGAAAATGTATAGGGAATAAATGCATCAATTCATCAGCATGACAAACGCCTATGAAACAAATGTTGCGAATTAATACGTATTAATTAACTTTTTGTGCATTACTGTTGTTTCTCTCTCTGTGTGTGTTTAATTTGACAGATGAGCTTTTTTCGTTGTAATCTATATGCAAAATGTATGAACATTTTTATTTTTGAACTACGTTTTCTATATTATATTACAAATATTCATCCTCCAATGGAAGACCATGTCATACTTTTTATCCACAAAAGGGGATTTTATAATAACTAATTCATAGAAGATTATTAATATGAAAATTATTATTTCTATTCGCTTGGAATAATAATGAAACTTGAAAATTTAATTCCCAATATTTTATTTAAATCTAAAATTTTAATATTTAAAAGTAATGGTTAATGCAATAAAAGGTCGGTTTAAAATCTAGTGTCGTTTTGAAATCATAATGCAAGCAAAGAATAGACCGCTTTACAGTGGCTTTAGGTATACAGGATTTCTAGAATTACCTACACTTTGTACTCAAAATCTGTTCTACCTTATTAATAAAAAAAGCTATAGCTACCATAATCTTGTTCAGGATCGCCAAAAATTTGCGAAAAACTGTTCGTCGCTCTATACGCCAATTCGTATAAGTAAACTGGCTTCTTCGTGTAGCTGAGAACTAATTCCACCGCTTCTAAACCAGGATATGAAAAATAGGAATCCGAGTACATCTAAAACATAAGATTGTAAGTTTTAACGTTATAATAACAGAAATAAAATAGTAGTAATAACACTTACGTTCAACAGGCCCCTTTTGACTTCATTAATGTCTCCCTTAAAATAGTGGTTACGTATTTTGCGTGTAATGTAATCAACGTAGGGTGAGTTTTCATAGTAAAATGTAACTGGTGCTATTGCTTCAAAACCAGACATAAATTCATGATATCTTGTTTTATTGGCTGTAATCCCTGTAAAACATTGACGTATTTATAGAATAAGTTTTTGGAGGGCATTTGAAGGGTGGCGTTTTACTGTGCAGTTTTGATTTCAAATGATAATATGAGAGCAAAAAATTAACAATTGTTATAAGACATTCATTGTTTCTACGCGGTTATAGTTTTTGTATGGAAAATGAAAATTATTTCTCGGAATGTAACCTTTCGACTTGCGACGAGAAATTAATTGTCTGGTGCCAGTCAAACCTCTAAAATTTCGTAGACCTAGTACTTAAGCTTAATGTATTCGGCTAAAGAATAAAACCTTAAATACATTTAATACTAAAACTAAGCTCTATATACAAAATAAATTAATCAGAAAATGCGAAGAATAAAAGAGCTAAAGAATTAAATTATAATGTATATTTATGGGTCGGAGGCATAACACGGTGACAACGCTTGCATGACTACGATTATGCAACAATTTATTAATGCAGTAATGGTAAAATCACTACTTAGGTCACCATTAACTAAGATGGCTTAAGGATAAGATGCAATTATATAAAGAAAATTGGATAGCCCACTTTTACCAATACAGCTACAGTCCAACCATTTTATAGGCCTTATTTATGGTATATACATATTAACTACACATATTTAATACACACAAGAGTGAGTGGTCGATGGGCCAAAACTTGTATTTGACCTTGGCCCAGCAACTATACGCGTTCAAGCTTGTTATACGAATAAAATATTTTTTACCTTGATCAAGGCATACTCATAATTATCACAAATTATCATTTAAGTAACATCAGTATAACTAGTTTTCAAAAGGATGTCGTCAGAGGTTTTGTAAATGTGTACTGTATGCAAGAATGTGTCAGTCCATGCACAATTAAAAGTTTATAGAACTCTTAAAATCACGAAAACAATCAAAGAATACCCACTAAATAAAACAACTCGCTCTCCATACGGGCGATTGCCGCAACATCGAGATCAAAATCCTGTTTAAAAAATAATTATTAAAATACATAAAACACAAATACTCACACAGAGATTTCAAACACCCTTCGTCCTTATTTAAACCGGTCATCCAAGGCACACTGGTTGTGGTTGGTATTTTCCTTGGGTTTTTAGTTATAAATGCTCCCGACAAGTCAGGCTCCACCACGGCTTTGAACGGTGTCATTGGCTCATAGTCCCAAGACTGCAAAAAAAAACCTCAATAATTGATTAGAGCTTTTTAGTTAAGTCGCGAGTATGTTGGGATAGAAAAAGTACAAAATAAAATGTATATTAGTGACACCAACGTATAGAAAAGATTTTACAGCCAGATCAGCTGATGTCCAGCGATTAGTGTAGGAAATTTCTATACACCTATATAGTTAGACGTTAGTAGTTTAAATTTTGCAAGCGTGAAATAGGTTTATGTAGGTTATTGCCTGATTGTTCAGTGTCTAGTTGCACGCGGAAGCAACCGCCTAAATTGAGTGATCTCTCCGTAGTACCCTACCATATTGCTTTAGAACTCAAGTCAATATCACACATATATCGAGAAGTCTTTTCGTAGTACGTTACCATAAGACGTCACTAAGAAACATTTTAATTTTTCAAAAAATGTTTAACCCCACGCCTATGGACAATGATTTTATTTATCTCTCTATAACGTTTGTTTTGTAACTACAGCAGACTGACCAGTCATAACTTGATAAAATCATCGAGGTATAATGTACTACGTACGAGAAGTCATCTGTAACTAGCTTATTTGAGCACTCATTCATTATGGTCCATGGACTATGACTCGTTTAGTCTGCGCTGCTGTCGATACTACGTGTTTGAGTGAAAAGTAACCATTAAAACTAAAGTGATGTTTAAACCACTGAAATAAATTTCAAGTGCTCTTAGAATGTGACTTTTCACCGAATTGTTGCATTGTCGATGAAACAACTTATTTTAATTAAATTTTATCCATTTTAACGCGTCATCGCTGCGCCCATGTTCAGTCGAATTTCATAGAGTAACAATTTGTGCTTACGCACATAAGACAAACTACAGTATTTATGTATTCCTAACAAATGTTTACAGATAATGAAATTATTTTAATTCCCATGAGTTGTTTTATGAAATGTACAATTTATCGGACCACGCAAAGTGAACGATAGGGTGTTTTTGTAATGACGTATTATTTTACTATGTATGATCTGTTTGGATTTAAAGGTTTCCTCGTACGGACCATGAAAAGTGAGAGGAATGGGTTAAATTTGTGCAAATGAATCGCAGCGAAAGAGCGTAGCTATTTTCTGACCACACATAGGTTCCGTGCATTTTAAGGATAACGAAAATATGAAAAAAAAATAGGATGAGTTTACTTTTAAAAAAATACAACATTAAAGATATTTTTGATTCTTTTTCACCAGATAGTTATAAAAGAAACTATATGTTGCACATTAATAAGTTTGTTGTTATCATCCAACAAGATTGTAAATATATGATGGAAACTCAGATTTCATTAATTACTGCACTTTTACTGAAGTGGCACTCATAGACGCTTAAGCACCAATTTATTTAATTTGATTTTAAACTATTGTTAAAGTATTTAAGCTTAAATATACGCATAACAATTAATTTTATTTTTCTTTTATACTTTACAATTTGTTTATTTACTTATCTACCTATTAGTAATTTGTAAATAAAGCATTAATTCAAATAAAATTGTACGTAGTACATTACATATAACTCAATGGCTAAAATAGATTATATAGATAATCTACATAATAGGACACTACTGGCTCGAACATTAGCATTTTAATGTCCACAGTACGTCACAGTAGCTGTAGTTGAAATCGCTTCAGATTTGCGGTTACCATCTAACACACGACGAACACGAACACATGAAGGAGTTCTATGATACCATTTTGAAAAACTCCACGTCGTAATGGTACGGGAAATCTCGACGTACGCAACATTTTAGGTGCCTTAATTATCACGAATGAAGTAATTGTTCTTAATTAGTAAAAACACGTACATAAAAACGATATTCTGTGTTGATGATGTCGTAGCTGTCTTGTGATCGAAGGCAATCTAACATCCGTTCTGAAGGAGCTTGAGGACAATCCATAAACTTTGCTAACTTAAATGCATTTCTTAGTGCTTCACCCGGTGGTGCTTCAGCCCAAGGCACTAACGCCGTGCCGGATTCTGATATCGCCTTATGGAATAGACCTTAAAAGGAAAAACTTATTAAAAAAACTATTATTTAAAAATGTATTCGAATTTGTCGTTTTCATCCCGTTAAAATTTGGGTGGATCTGGAGCACCCTTTCGGGACTTGTGGTCTGTTTTTATTTTCTACTGCTTGTAGTCGTTCACATTCTTCATTATGAAAGCATGCGTCGCCTCCGGTGTTAAGGAAACCTTTCGCTAGCTTACCCTCTTTATTGAGCCCTGATGGAGGCGGAATGTAATATCTGTTCCACACATAACTAATCAATTTCTTTCGTAGTTGGTCTGCTTTGACTTGGACACAAAGACTACCCAAATACGGAATATCTTGGCCCGGCCCTGCCGCATAACTCTAAAAATCTAGCGCTAATATTCTTCGCGTTTATCTATACATATGTCAATAAAGTGTAAATATTTTTTTAATTTGTACACTTTAATTTCAAACACTATACAGATTGACAAATCTTATCTTCAAGAATCATAAAGATATTTTATAGTATCTGTGTGACCTCAATAAAAGAGTTACTTTACGCAACGTTCTAATATGAAGTAGGGTAGTGAATCAAAACATCTCAGATCTTTCCTTTTATGCACGTTAATCCTCGTTATAGTTTAACGACGTAGGTTTTGTACGATATATTGCATAACTAAATAAATATTTACTAATTATTTAATCTAAAATGATTTAATGAACAAATATTAAGATCAATCCATAAACGTCCATTTTGCATGGCTGTTTCCTTTTGTATGAGGGGGGATGGTATACTCACTATACCTGTTCAACGCCGATTATCAGGATAATCTAAATGAACAGATTTCCTCCTGACAGTGGTTTTAGAAATTGCTCTTGGATCACTGATAGAAGTAATAAAAACACAACGAAAACACAAACAAAATATAAGTACTAACGCCATTGGAACGGTCATGTCGCTTATGCGCGTCGAGATGGTGTGAGATGATCTACGCACATAATATATACCTTAGAATTACCTTCGCTTGTAGGTGAAATCATATGGAAATGAACACTAGCACCACCAGCGCTTTCTCCAAATATTGTTACAGAGTTTTTATCGCCGCCAAAACTCGCGATATTCTTTTGGATGAACCTTAGCGCTTCTTGCTGATCTTTAAGCCCGTTATTTCCAGGACAATGTTCGTCTTGCGTTGACAAGTATCCTAGTGGTCCTGAAGAAATTAGAGTTAAACATAAAAAAGTCTGCCAATAAAATAAACTGCTGTTTGGATTTTCGATTCAAAATCATTAACGCAAAATATTATGTGTCGGCCGCCAAGCTGTCTGTGAATTGTTCTAAATTAGTATTAGGTGCGATGTTTTTTGCTATTATTTTTAAAGCAAAATAATAAATAAAAAAATTAGAATTGTCAATTCATAAGTAATTGAATATTCATAAAATTAATTTTAAATATTTATTGAATAAAATTACGTTTTAACGAGTTTTGAGCTCGGCATTTTATTTGATTTTAATTTCGATGTTTCGGCTACTTTTCAGTGGCTGCGATCACAAAGCATAAGATGTCAAATGTCCATGGGTAACGTTAAAGATATTATTTAGCATATCCCCAACAAATATTTATACAATATAAAAAAAAAACATCAAAACGAAAACCTGTTCAAAAAGGTGGGGCTATATTGCTAATTGTATTTTATTATAAATAAACTTTTAAAACTATTTCATATTTTTAATCTTCACTTTCCACTTTCCAGCGTGCACTGTAGTGTTAAGATGTTCTTCTTTAGTCTATACTCATTATAAGAATACAAGAAAAATAAGACTTTACAAGAAAATATTGATTAAATATCTCCACTGCCGGAGAAATGATCGTATTTTAGAGAATATTTAAAAAAATGCTAATTATTTATATTTCAACTGCGATAAAAGTGTAATTTCAACTTGGCGTACCTACTAGTTTTATATTTGCTGGAACATACAATGGAAAATGAACGTAAATTTTAAAGAAGAGCTAATACGAAAACGAACAACGAAAGATGTTTGAGAGTAAGACTTCATTCAGTTCCGACGCCACTTTTATGCGACGTGAGATATACGACTCACGTAGCGTCCAACTACCGCTGACAGTAACGTGTGGAGATAAATAGCGAAATTATTATTTAGGTGGCTAGAAATATGTGCATTTAATATACAAAATACGAGTCGCTTGTTTGTAGTGTCGTCTACTAAAAGAGTCTAACTAGATTTTATTTGTAGATAAGGTCCTTCTCCGACGACACTTAAGTTTTTGTTTATCTTCTTGTTTACAAAATTTTCAATATCTCGTTTCTAAAATTGGAACTGTTAATATCAACACCGAAGACGCTGGAGCCCATAAACTAAAAAAGCAACTGAAACTCAAAAACTACTTTAGAGTTCAAACTGAATATGTGACATTATTAGTTACGATTTATTAAGCCTTACCTAAACGGTAGTTTATCGTCACGAGGATAACATCCCTATCGAGAAGAAACTCAGGACCGTACATTTCAGTTGTAGAATCCCCACACATCCAACCGCCGCCGTGAATAAAAACCATCACTGGCAGCAAGTTCTTGGTGTACACATCCTAGGATTTAAATATTTATTCAATTTTTTACTGTCAAAATTTAGAGAAAAATATGTTCTTACTATTATGTTATTTCATTCATATAGATTTAATATATTTTTAGTATATAAAATGTAATAATCAGGTGATCAGAAGGCTGATAAGCACCTCGGGCAACGGATCAGTATGGCGATCCAGCGAGGAAACGTAGCCAGCCTTCTGGGCACCTTACCCATAGAAGACGGTGATCTAGGCTCAGTATTCTCCTTATAGACTTGAGGGACTATGGGTAGAATACAATACAAATAAGTTAAGTTTTATTTTATTTATTGTACTCGATTATTTATAAATTCCTTTAGCTTATTGTAAACTCTAATAAATGTTGTTTTATAGATCTAATAATTTCCGATAAAAAATACTGTGACATACAAAGTCAAACGGGCAGATGCATATAATGAAAACAAAGAGTTTTGTTATTGCCTAATAGGTACAGAACCTTAAAAAGACTTAAAGATAATTGGTTTGAATAACATACGATAAAAAGTTTTTGAAATATTGGGTTATTAATTATTCAAAGTTCCGTGGTGAGTTCATTGTATGCCTTTGGCTGATTTTATTTATTTTTCATAGATGGTGAGAAATTTCATATCAGTCGTACAAGATCTCTTACTTTTGAACTACAGGCCGGAAAATTCAGAAAAAAATATAAATAAGGCTTAAAAATTCTTATAACGAAAAGTTCTGTATCAGAATAGCAAATGAATTTGACAAGTTAAGTAAGTTGGAAGATATAGACTCAGACCTAGTTACTAATAGTGTAGCATTATTGAGCGCAAAGTTGTCAAGTTATTTTCAAACTCGGATTTAAGTATGTACCTTATATATATGCACATTTTTTATTATTGTTTCTTTGTTAAATTTTCATTTTTATTCTATTTATTTTACTGTTATCTATGGATGCTTATTAATAGCTTCTCTTAATCTAACTTATATACATACATACATACATAACTTCACGCCAGGTCCCTTGCGGGGTAGGCACGAACAACAGAGCGCCATACAGGTTTATTCTTACACACCTCACTTGCTTCTTTGACATTCATAGTTCTTGTCATGCACGCTCGTCTGTTCTTAAGGCTCCTGACATCACCTTCTGTTAATACACGATCAATTTGATCATGGAAGGTGTGTCGTGGCCTTCCGCGACTTCTGCATCCATCCACTTTTGCATTGTATATCTGTTTAGTCATTCTTTCATCATACATTCTTTCCACATGCCCGAACCTAACTTATTTCTAGTTATTATTAATGATTGCTGTTAGCGCCCCAAATATAATAAAATAAAATAGATTCGAATAATATTGGTTGAATAGCTTTTTAGATATGGAGTAGACAGAGGTACATAGTCGAATAAATTTTTACGGAAACTTAAACTGGAATACCGAATTCTATACGTAAATTGATACGTGATTAATTATTTTAATTTCATGGAAATAGCTGTACTTTATTTGATTACTTAAAATTAATATTAAAGTTAAATAATGAGGATAGTCATTATTTACTGTACTTACATTGAACTCAACAGGTGAGTAAATATTCAAAAACAGACAGTCTTCTTGGCCTACAATATTAGCTTGCCGGATGTATGGATTCCGTTGAACACACACTGGAGTGACTTTTGTTGCGTCTAGCGTTCCTTCCCATGGTTTCACGGAAACGGGGGCCTGTGAATGGAATTTTACAAGAAAAGTAATGATGAGTACCTACTTATCTAATGCTTACAACAAATATACGACTAGATATTTCCTTATATCGTACTCAAGGATTAATAACAGCGAATAATCATGTTATAACATTTATTGAAATAGATATTAATTCTAACGATAATCCGATAATATTGTCAAATGAAAAGGAAGCAAATATACCCCAAAAATTATTTCCTTATTATATGATATGGATATGAAAGAAAATCGTACTCGTACTTACCAGCAAAAGTAATAAACAGATAGATACATAAATACTACTATGAATATACATATAAATCCCAGGACAAAGATTTGCATAAACTGGCTGCGTCAGTTGAAGGGATGAGTGTTCTAAATTTCATATTTGCAATCACAATGACATGCATAATATTCGTACATTAGACAGATTTAGGTAGACAGTTGCTCTAACGATTTCAATATGAATGATAAAATAAGCAGATCATAAACTTTCTTTGCTGGGCTTAAACCACGCCATCCCTATGGAATTAACATTACATTCACTAGTTCGTTACGGTTTTTCAAGATAGCGTATTACACAATTATACAATCTTGCAGGTCTCTCTGTTAAGTTTACCTTTATGATCATTGATAAGTGAGTAATTTTAAAACTATGGAAACATTCCTATGCGTTAAATTAGTCACGGGTATTCTAACAAAAGTTATGAAATGCGAAGCGGTTGCCTTATTCTTTGAGCCACAATGACGTAAAAAATACTAAACAATACATTCTTGCATTATTTTTTATGGTCCGTGAGAATAATTGAAAAACATACACAGTACAATAAGTATCATTGTTTGTTGTCATCATTTGCAGGTTATAATCATATCTAACCTATATATACTATAAACCTACCTACTACCTACCTAATTACATAATTATGTTTATAGTAAATAACTTGTCAATTGTTTGAATACAAAAATATTTAGTTGTCCTACCGAAAATGGACATACATACTTTTCACCCCGGGAGATGGGATAGTTTGCGGTGTAAGGTGAAGTAAATCTTCCGGGGGAAAACAACACTGACATAAAAATTTAATACAATATAACCTGTATTAACGCCTGCTGTTTAAACAAGAGAAACATAGGGAAGTTTGGCCCGTGGCGGGGCCGCGCGGTAGACTACATTACTATTATATTGAGAAATTAGATCGTCACTCTGACCGCGTCGACTGAGAGGAAGTAGTATGTTATAATTTTTATTAATTCGTTCTTCATTCTTTCATTGAAAATAGAGTGAGAATACAGAGCATTATTTATTCCTAGAATCACACGCAAAAATGCAGTCGACGTTATCCAAAAGTAAAATAATTCCAATAATACGTTACTGGTGAACTTTGTGTTTGATCGGATCCTCCCGAAGAGTTACCTAATAAATAGTTTAAAAAGAAATTATTCAATTTTTATCAATAAGTGCTTTTATTCTGTTACTTGCATGCAAAACATTTTAATAAATCATTATTATAATATAATATATATTATTATAATAAAAGTAATAATGACATTTTATTTTACGTATGTATTTGCTTATTGTAAAATTATAACATTGCGTTAATAATTAGATTAATTTATTGATTATAGAAATTTAAAAAAATATTGTTATTAAAAATATTATATATATAATTGATACAAAAAAAATAGTTTTATTGATTAATTTTAATGTAGTTTATTTATAATTTAGTTACATTTATGGTCAAAAACTTATATTTTTGATAGCGTAGACTCTACGGTAATTGACTGATTAGTCTCCACTTTACCTTTGTGTATCTATGGTGAACTAAAGACTTCAGATTAAAGAGTAAAACAACAAATTCAATCTTCACTATTGAACTGTGAACTACGTAGGTACATGATTAATTTACTTATTGACAATAAATTGTGTTAATATTGTGAAGTAAGTATAAAGAAGATATATAGTTAGGCATAAGTAAGTAGAAAGAGACTGATCTAATACTTTCTGTTCTCCTTTTGGAACTTTTACTCCGTGCAGAAACGAAAAAACAATACTAATTCCTGCGGCCGGGTGGCCTCACGTAAATGGCGGCAAAACAACTCACAGCCAGGTTGTAGGGCATTTGCTCGTCGTCATAACAACTTTGAGTTGTGTTCCTGCATCAGTGGCCAGGTTCCAGTTTTTCTTTCAAGGCTGGCAGCACATTGGCAGGACCTCTGGTATTGCTAATGTCCATAGGCGACGGTAACCACTTTCCATCAGTCGGGCCGTCAGTCTGTCTGCTGTGCTTCAGCAATAAAAAAATAAATACACTTTCACGCATAATTTACTTATTTATGGATAATTTTTATGCAACAACGTACCTGGGGCGTACAGGTGGTTCGATCAAGAATATTGTTACGAAAAAACTTTCGGCTTTATACTTTTAAACGTCACTGAATTTATTTGCATTTAATTGAATTGATTGCCTGCGAATGTATTAATGAAATACGCAACTTATATTACGTACCTACTTATTTCCTTATAGATTAATCGGTGAGACTTATGTTTTAGCAAAGTTTTAACATAATTTAACACTTATGTTATACAGTGAAAACTTGTAAAATAGTATGAATAAAAGTTACTTTAAAGATTTATTAATTGATTAAAATTTACGAAGTGATAATCGCGCTGTAATAAATCCAAACTGTCAGGCCTATTAGTCATCAAAAATATTATATATAACTACTACTAAAGTAGTTAGTAAATTTGCTTAATTTTGCAATGCACACTACAAGCAATAATAAGTGAAAATTACCTTGAACCTTAGTTGTCCTACTGGAGGCAATGCGTAAGGTATGGCGGTGAAAGCAGATACCTGTCTCCCTCCTCTAGTTTTCATATAATAACCACTGAGATTCCCTAAGGGTGTTTGAACCACTGGTTGCCCTTCGCCTGCAACACCACCCAAAACAACTAATGCAAATGCTAATTTAACAAACATCGTTCTTTTTGTTGAGATATCGAATCGATCGAGGCTGTTTGACATCGCATGCAGATGATCTCACCTCCTCGGAGGCAAAAACCGAAATGAAAATGTAAGCTTTAGTTGCTGGTTTTTATTGTCGTTTGTCGCGGTTAATAAGCAAATGGACTTAGTCTATACACCTCTCTCATTTTTTGTTTGTAATGGTACATTGCTACTTGCGTCTAGGTGCGACTTTTCCTACCACTTGTATCGTGTTATTGTTTTTGTTGAAAATTTTTATTATAATATCCGCATTTGGACTACTGAATTAGTAGCAACACGATTGTATTGTAAAGCTTGATTTTTAATTCATTAGGCAGAGGCAGGTATTTCTTTAAATGCTATTACAAATAATAAATAGTACTTAGTTGCTACATCATAACTGCTAGATTCGTGACCTCTAAATTAAAACTAAGTAGTATTTTTAACATAAACATTTTTTTTACTTGTACATCCCTTTGGAAGACCCCGGTAGTGAAATTCTAAGAGGATTCGTAAATTACATTTTAAGACACGTAATTTACATGTTACATTTGAAACAAATACTTAGATGATCTAGAAGGCCCTTTACAAATTTTACACTATGAATACTATACCGGTATGTAACGATAGAATATATTAAGATGTATGTAACATGTGATTATACCACATCGAATTATTAAGTAAAATATTAACTTAAGGAAATCGAAGACAGGAAAATCCTTACTAGGTAATCAAGCTCTACCCGCAAGGTATGTCTCGTGTATAATTTGATTTAGGGTTTTTACAATAACAGTTGTGTTCCTAACTATATTAAAATGTTTGGATAGTACACTCTTCTCCTACTAGTGACAGATGTACTTAGGTTGCGACCGAACTTTCTGCGGTCTGTTGAAGATTAAAAATGCTTTTCTTCTTGTTAAATTGATTTTGTTTTTGTTATATATTTGCAATAATATAAAACAACTCATATACGAGAAGAATGTAGGCTTGTTTTTTTTTAAACCTCTTAGTTCTCTGATATGAGTTATGGAATGTAAAGGGATATATTGCTAGAAATGACAATAAATTCTTGTAAAATGTATCTCATCACTAAGCATTTTTTGAAGATCGTAACTATATATGTATTATTATATACGTAGTTATATATGTAGTTTTTTTTAGATGTTTCATATATAATTCAGATATTAGTACTAATATAAACACCTAGACAACTACTTATAAATAACCCTAATTATAAACTTTTTTATGTAGTATATACCTACTTACTTTAGTATTTATAACGCTTCGCAATGTGTTATTTAAAACTAATAATTATTTCTTAAATCTAAGAACACAATTTTTTTTTTTAAATAGATTAAGAGTTATCTGAGTTTTTCTGAATTTTCCATCCTTTAATTTAAGAATAAGAATTTTGAGGGGCGGCACTATTTACTAGTACCTAAGGAAGCGAAAATTTCGCCATCTATTGGTTTAAGTCAAAAATAAAACATTAAGGAGCTTGCTATAAAGTTCGTTCTCGCTCGAAGATTACCACATTTGCTGTTACTATCTCGTCAAAATCGCCGCACAATATCGTCTCATTCGTAAGGTTGCCTGATTTCGGGATAATGTTAATTCCAATGGCGTGCCCGTGCTACACCACTCTTATCTTTATAAATACACTAGCTGTACCCAACAGACGTTGTCCCGCCTTTAAAAAATAAAAATCTTGAACCCGATTCCAACGCCATCTACCGGGACCAATGTTAATCTAAACTATTCTCAAATCCACCTGAACAAACATTTTTATCAAAATCAGGCCCACCGTTTAGGAGGAGTATCGCGGCGCCACCTACTGGGTCCAATCGTTAATTTAAACCATTCCGGGATAAACTTGAACACATAGGTACAACAACAAAAAACTACCTAAATTCTGGTACTCGATTGCAGCGCCTTCTACCTGGTTCAAATTTGATTCTAAATCATCCCAGAAGAAAATTATTAAAATATAATATTGCTATTAAAAAATAGTGGTTAGTGGTAGGATGAACATTTTGGGTTGAATGTATTTTTAATTCCTAATCATAAAACTATCAAAATAAAAAAAATATTTAGGGGTGGGTCACCCTTTTCATTTAGGGATATGAAAAATAGATGTCGATACATCTGCGTGAAAGGGACACTAACACTAGCATTATCCCCAGATGCAGCACAGGGATTATACGTTGTACGTAAAATATCACAACATCAGATGGCACATGTTTTTATAATATATTTTAAATTAAAAACCAATTTCCTATTTATCAACATAAACCATTTTAATTACTTGTCAAGGTTCAATAGCTAGTTTGGTAAAATTGGGGCCCTTATAAAATCATAAACTCCGTCCATCAGTCATTGTACCTATGTCACGATCATTTTTCCAGACACTCCTGGGTGTATAGGTATAAATGTAAATTGAGTAAGGTGTAGTCTATATAGCGCTATATAAATTCGAGAAACCATAAATACAATTAGGGGAGTTTTTTTTTTCAAGGTACTACCACACCTACCTATATGACTATATAGGTAGGTGTGGTATCAATAGTCAGATCTTGAAAACACAGCAATCACAATGTTCCTTATTAACTTTATAATAATGTCAACAAATGGCGAGATGTAAACTGCAAAATTTAATTTGTGTCCCACTTCTCTAATTTTTAAACAATGACTAGATAATATTGAAAAAGATGTAATAATTTAATGTAAACTTTGAAAAATATTTCCATAGAAAACTATTTCGAACGATTTCTTTTAAACTAGTTCGAGATATTTTTGATTAAATACTTTTAATGGTTCCGCAGGTAAAAAACGCAACCATGGAATGCTTGTAATCTCTACGAATTTCTCCGACAGTATGAGATTCACCGGCTGTTCTGCCGGAATACCCACTAATCTATCCGGTGCTCCTCCAATTGTCATATGCTGGGGCCGCGGGATCCAGCTGTGGCCTACGCTGCTGCCGTGGTTACCGTGGAATTAATCCCGTCTGCGCGACCACTTACATCATTTATTAATTAATATTAATTGAATGGTAAAGGTTGTTACATACATCAACAGTCAACACACGTCAGCATGCCTTAGAAAAGTTAGTATAATTTAGGTTTATTTTTGTTTCCCCTGCCTGGTTGTGGAAATGGACCATTTACCAGCTACGTTTGTCCCAGGCAATCTCTAGTATATACTATATATATACGTGGGTAGTTAAAAGGTGCAAGTTTCTTCACTATATTTTCTTCATTGTCATAATGATAATGATAAGTTATAGTCGTAATGGCTAGCGCACGCGTCCCAAACTCAAAGAACGCGGGTTCGATCCTGGCCGGAACGCATGCACCACTTAATCAGTTTTCTGATCTAATGCGCATTTTGTTACAATTACCACGTGCTAATAACAGTGAAGGAAAACATCGTGATGCAACCTACACATCGAGATAACCGATGTGTCAAATCTGCCAAGCCGCCTTGAACAAACGTGGCGGGTATACCTACTGTCCATTCCCCTATAATGGGAGACTCGAGCCCAGCAGTGGGACATTTATGGGCTGATATATTATTATTCATAATGATAATTGTAACAACATTGACTAAGACCAAGAAAGCTATATGTCGCGAAGATTTGATTTCTTAAATCCTGATGTGGTATGTGAACCCTGATAATTTACGATTCATTCCCCTGATCTAAATTATCTGCGAATCACAGCTAGCTAGGTAGTTACAGGAACTACATATTTAGCAATATTATCTATTAAAATATTAAATGATGGGGTCTATTAGCGCATAACAAAATATTTTTTATTGACATAAAAAAAATATAATCAAATATTTGCTAAAGTGGATGACGCTTACGTATATATTTTTACAATTTTTTAAATAAATATCATCGAATATAGTACAACCACTTATGTTACGCATTATTGCATTCTGCTAATTATCAATACTTAAAACTTTACGTTTAAAAAAACTTGATTGTTTTTCTAAGTTAGATTATTTCCTTACCTTACCTTTAATTCCGCATATTCTTCTATATAAAATAAAAATCAAAACTTCATAAATCGTTTTCATAAGGCAGATGCTCTGGATACTACATATTTAGTATAGTTTAAAATAACCTACTCTCCAAACCTACAACTGTCTTTTTTTCAAAATAAAGTACGAAATCAGAAACTCTTTGAAACTTTCGTAAAACAATTGTTATACGTTTATTGATATTATTATATTATTTATGCTGTTTCTCCTTAACACAGGTTATTTTATAGCCTAGCTAGGAAGACAGCGCCACTTTCAACAACTCGGGCAGTATAAAGAACAGGCTCAAAATTGTAAAATTGTTAATGTCGATTACATACGTACTTATAATTATGATATAGTCATTATAATGTAGTTATTTATGTTTCTTACGTTTAGTTTAAATTAAGTATCATTGTAACTGTAAGTATAATTTGTAACATTTTTCAGTTCAATAAAATTTATTTATCATTATTTATTATATCCTTTCATCTGTAGTTTTTATATATTTTAACTTTTCCAGATCAACCCATAGAGCAATCAACAGTGACATAATGACATTAATTTGTGATAACATTATCATGTAATGTTTTGTTAAAGCTTAGTTTTTTTACATATTTTTCTAGGTTTAATGTATTTTAAGCATTTGGAAAAATAATTTATAAATGTAAGTGTTTATCTAACCAGAAGCTTCGTATGTTGTACAATTACGTAAGTTTCAACTTATCTGCCATAGATGCACTATATATTTATCTGCCCTGTGCTCAATTTTTGAACTTAAAACATCAATTGGATTCAATTTTTTCGTAATATTTTTGGTCCTTTTCTGCTTATATCTACTTCCAATACTTGAACTGTGGGTTTTGAACCTATTTATATGGCTTTATACATATTATTTACAGCAATGTACTGACGAATTAATATTAATTGCCCGTTTAGTTTCAGAATGATTTGCTCCCGTTGTCGAAGATTCTTACGGCGTAATGAAGGTCTTAAGTGTGCAACCTGCGAATCAAAATGTCACACAAATTGCGTGGCAGACTCACATAAGGACCATCAGGAATCAGCTGCAGGTGACAGGGGCTATCAATGGAAGTGCACTCTTTGTCAAAATCACGGCAAGAAATTGCAAGCTGAAAAGTCAGAATACAAAGGGAATGTTCATCTATTTTCTGCTATTACATCTTTAGGTGAGAAGTTCGAATTGGTCAACAAAATTCAACTGCCTAAGATAAATAGTGACTTGACACATATTAAAACTATAACTGATAGCTTAATGAAGCAAAATGCCGATATTATACATAAAATCGATGATATAGATGCTATACTGAAGAATAAAGAAAAACAGGATTGCGTATTTTTTCAGAGTTACCGTAAACGAAACATAAAACTTAATTCTAACTCAAACAATGTGAAAAGCAACGAGTTTCGTCCAATTTTACCAAATACAGAAAAACCTTTACGATACAGAACACGAAGGCGTTCGTATGTACTAAATAAAATGTTTAGACTGTTAAACAGAAATTTAACAAAGCACATGTCTCGAAGGAATTAAAAAATGTTCAAATATCAAAATAACTTATTTTTTAACATTACCAGCATAATTTATCTGAGACACAGTAGCAGCATGGAAGAATGTAGCAGTATATATTACGAGATGCTTCCTTTACTATATAGATCCTTTACTACCAGTTTGATAATTATCCAAATATAATTATGCTTAGTTAATCACAAAACTGCCTGAGGTTTAAGTCATCTCAATGGCACTACATTGAGAATTTCCTGTGTATTGCTGTGCAATTTTTATAATACAAAACTAGGGCTTTTACCGGGGATTCGTCCACATGACCCATATAACGCGCAGACTTGCAAATAATAACAAAAAATATAATTCCAAGTATCATATGAATAATTTAAGAGACTTGAGAAAACTCATAAATTCCTTGCGAAACAGCATAAAGTAATTAAGTAAACCCTACTTTCAAATAGATTCAACAGTTTCAGATAAAAACAGAATCAATAGAATGCCACAAAATTGTATTTATCAGTTTGGCATCAACCCTTCTATATTACAGACATCTTCCCAACACTAAGCCGTGTTGGAAAGATCAAATCCATGCAAGTCAAATTAAGCAAACATCTAGAAATAAGACAATGATCCAATATTTAAAAACAATTGTATATTTACCCATTAAAAGCAAGTCAGCTATACAGAACCAGATAAAATGTAAAAATCAGCCCTTTAAATTCTAAAAATTACTAAAGTAATGAAACATCATCATATAAATATATATAGACACAATAAAATAATATAAATAATAAAAATTAACATAGTAATAAGTACCATGTTTCCTACAATTAGTTACTATATACTTGTACACCTAAATATTATATTGATATTTTGATGTTTTGTATGTATAATAGCACCCCATTTCCAATTTTATATTTTTGTTACAAGTTAGCATGGTATTTCTTGTAAGGTGCAAGGCCAGCTGCAATCTTGCTTCCAAGATCAGGGTGCACTTGAGTGAAAACTTTAATAGCTCTCTCTTGAAGGAAGCCAGCAGCACCTTTCAAGTGGTCAACAATGTTATCCACAACTCTCTTCTTCTCAGCATCATCCATTACTTGCTTATACAGTGCGGTGGCTTGGGAGAAGTTGTCTTCAGTTTGACCACTGTCATATCTATCCACATCGCCACTGACATTGTATCTAGGCTGCAGGCGCTGGGCACGCGGGCACTCTTGCGGTCCAGAGAAAGAGTTAGGGAAATAGTTTGGACTGCTGTCTTGGTTGCACATATTCTGAGGGCCATCTCTCTGGTAGTTTGCCACAGTAACACGGTAAGGGCAGTTGACAGGTATCTGCAAGTAATTTGCACCCAGTCTGTGGCGATGAGTGTCACTGTAGGAAAAGAGACGTCCTTGTAACATCTTATCAGGTGATGGCTCAATTCCTGGAACCAGATGAGCTGGGCTGAAAGCAATTTGCTCCACCTCAGCAAAGTAGTTCTTTGGGTTTCTATCTAGTACCAATTTACCAACAGGAATAAGTGGATAGTCTGCATGTGACCAAACTTTAGTCAGATCAAATGGATTAAATTTGCAGGTCTCTGCTTGAGCCATTGTCATTACCTGGATATAGAAAGTCCAAGTTGGAAAGTCTCCTTTAGCAATAGCGTTGTACAAGTCCCTGATGGAATAATCTGGATCAGATCCAGCCAGTTCATTGGCCTTTTGTACAGGCAAATTTTTTACTCCCAAGTCAGTTTTGTAGTGGAATTTAACCCAGTGACCAACTCCTTGTGCATTTACTAGTTTGAAAGTATGAGAGCCATAACCATTCATGTGTCTATAGCCATCAGGAATACCACGATCGCCAAACAAATATATAATTTGGTGCATAGTTTCTGGTCTCAAAGTCAAAAAGTCCCAAAACATATCAGCATCCTTTAAGTGGGTTGCAGGATTTCTCTTTTGTGTGTGAATAAAACTTGGGAAAAGAGTAGGATCTCTAATGAAGAAAACAGGTGTATTGTTGCCAACAAGATCCCAAATGCCATCATCAGTGTAGAACTTTACTGCAAATCCCCTAGGGTCACGAACAGTGTCTGCAGAGCCACTTTCACCACCAACAGTTGAGAACCGTACAGCAATTGGTGTCTTTTTTCCAATTGACTCAAATACTTTTGCAGCAGAATATTTAGTGATGTCATGAGTAACCTCAAAGTATCCAAAAGCACCGGCACCTTTAGCATGTACAACACGTTCTGGTATGCGTTCTCTGTCAAAAGCAGATATTTCATCTAAAAAGTTCACATCCTGAAGCAAAGCTGGACCATTTTTGCCTACAGTTTGAATTGCAGTCTTTACACCAACAGGCGCACCAGATTTGGTTGTAATGTAGCCAGTAGAATCCTGAAAAAGAAAATATTTTATTTATTATTAATTAAATACTACACAATTAGCAATTACGCAGTCAGTTTTGTGATTATGCCTCCTGACTTATGGTAAATGAACAGGTATTTAAATAAATTCGCTATGTGATAGCAGTATCAGCTATAAGCTCATGGTAAATTTCAAAGTCCCACTAGAATAGCTACAGAAAGCTATAGAAATTTATAATTTGAAAGAAAACATATTGCAGTGTGGATATGAGACACTTTTATTTATTATTTGAGATATAAGGTGAATTTTGGGTGTTTACAAAGAAAAATAACCACAAAGGCTAAGGCAGAAACTGTACTTCGCTTTGCTTCCCACCTTACCCTTCTAACCTATATTTAAAAAAATTGAATCTGTTCATAATAATTAAAATATGTCCCATACCTATACCCGCAGTCTTTATATCTATTGCGCAATCATTTATTGTTGATTAACACCAGACATAGATTGCCATGAATTATAGTTATTTGAAGAAGACAACAATCTAAAGTACAAGTTGCTTAAAATATTTATAAGCTTGAATATTGCAGTATTTTAGTAATTATGAATTGTATAACATCTTTTTAATTACAATTGTCATATCGAAAAAGTATTCAATGATAATATAGGTTCAAAGGTCAATTTAATACTCAGCATTGTTAAATATACACAAAGCATAGCAGAATCTCAATTAACATAAAAATATTATGAAATTTTTGATATCCACTAATGACATTGAAGAACTTCCTATCAGCATAACACAATTGTTATTTATATGTAACAAAACAAATTCTAAATCTGAACATGTGCATAAATTAGCATTGTTCATCAATGTCATAATAAATACACATATTAAAGTTAAACCAGGTACATAAATTGTGCCAATGATTATTCCACATAGGGTTTAATTAGACTTTTAAGATATGCTAATTGCTCTATGATGTGACACTTTTGATTTTCGGTTGAAGTATTGAGATCATTACTATTATAATTGTACTTACTTTAAGGCCTTTCTTAAAGTTGACAAGTTGATCAGAGGCTGGGTCCCTGGAGTCCATTTTAATTGATGTATATAAACCAGTCAGCTAATATAACACGGAGCGACACACTGGGCGCGTACCGTGATAACAAATACCACTTCAATGCCTTGCAGCCCCCTTTATATAGAGTTCGCCGCGATAAACAACTATCATGACAAGCAAGTACTAAACCGGTGACCGATACAACGCGTGGCGTACGTACTTGATTCACCTATATGTTACCTACAATATAGGTATATTACAAAGTTCACTGCTTTTCATTAGTTTTTCGTTATTTGTATTCAATTCACGCTCAGTAGGTACAACTAGTGATAGAAAGGCCTTGAAATAGATATGTACTACCTATTTCTAAGCATAATTTTAAGTCTGTTAAGTTAGAGTGTTAGATGGTAGTTTTTCACTTGTTTGAACTCAAGAAAATAAGAAGAAGCCTGCCTACTCAGCCCTGCATTTTAACATTATTTTGTTTGTTTACTTGTGTCTTTTGAAAATCAAATGAAATTGAATTGAACAAAGATAATAATTTTTAACTTATTTTATGAATAGCGTATGGCTTCGCCCAGTTACCATTTTTGACCAAAGTAAAGTTATAATATAAATATCCCCAGATTCGTGCAACCCCAAACAAATACGACGACATTTTAATTTTATATAACTTTTCAGTGTGTGAATTAAATCGTGATCCCGCTTTATTTGGTTATTATATGATAGTATTTTAAGTTTAAAGTAACAAAATATTTTATTGTTGCTTTTATTTAATATATTTATTTCATTTATAAATTAAATATTACACAAGTACAATTAGTTTTATTAAATTTTTTAAGAGACCATGGGCTATAAAAATAGCTCGGACTTTTGGAGGGCTTGCGTGGGGCCATAGGAAGGCCAACACGTAGAGGCCCCTTGACAAATTTAATCTAAATGTTATGTGACACTGACCGGCGATTATCCCTGTCTACACCATATAATAATACACCCAAGAACTAGCCCCGGCCAGTGCAGGCCTATTGTGGGAAATGAGGACAAAAAGTACCGGGCTGTTGGGGTGAACTGCTAGTGGTACTAGGGGTCTGGGAATATGGGGACTATGGCGTCTGCCTGGCGCAATGTTCAGGGAACATGGAAAAATGGGTAGGGGGTAACTCGCCACTCCCCGCATAGGCCCCAAAAAATGCTATAGAAGACAGGGGCACCATGGGTGTGAGTGGCTAAGGGGTGTACAGAGATAGGCTACAGGTTCACCGAAGCTTCTTCTAACATTATGATATTTATCACTTCCACCCCAGGAGCTTGTTCTTAGCTCTAGCGATCTGCACTCCGTGCCGGTTAGCGAAGGCAAGCACGGAGGCGGGACCGAGGTATCACTACTCACATAAGGCCTTTCTTTCTTCATTTAATTTAATAATACAGATATTAAACTAATCAGTAAACAAAACGCTAATAAGTATTCAATTTCTTAACATCTATAAAATCGTTTATTTAAAAACATGGTAATTTTGTAGCATTAGACTTTTGGAAACACGAATCAAGTTATTAGATAAATTATTGTATTTATTTATAACATAGAATATTTTTCAATTAAACCAACTTTCAAAATAGCGACATGTGCATTATAGAGGATAGGGGCGGCACTAACTTCCCTCCATAATGTGCAGCCTCCTTGCCTGACACATTCCTAAGAACTATAGATAAATAAGCTAGATTTTGTATGAATTTAAAATTTTGAAACCATAGGAAAATCGTCAAAACATGGAAATGTTAGTTCAGAACGATGAGGTATAATGTACTTACTACCTACGTACTAGATATAGCTCAATCGTTCAGACGTAATTATATTTTCCTATTATGAAATATTTATCAGACTCTTATTGTATTTACATGAAATTATTTGTACCGAATACAAAAATTAACCTATTGGCCTGAGATAATAACAAATCTTTAATATAATTATCGTTATCGTTAATGTTTTTAATTAAACGATTAACAACATTACAAGGGCTTTCCCTGCTGCTTCACCCGCGTAAACTTGAAACACAACAGTGAGAACTCTTAAAATGTTGGTGTTAAAAGTATCCTATGTTAGTCGCCGGTCTCTGAAGATCATCCGTAGCATGCTTTATTAGTCCCAAATAAGTTCACATGCATGGCTCTCTCTTTACAGGTACAAACAAACTAACGAATACTTTTATATAAATTGGTTTGATGAGTGTAAGTTGATAAAACTGCCTTAAAAGAAACCTACGATACAATTCTAGTATGATCCATATTATCGCTTTTTTATTCAATAGAGAATTCATATCACATGGCACTAAAATACACCTACACATTGAGTACTGTGATATTTTCTTGACTGCCACATTGCGCAAGAGGAATCCGGTTTCGTACCGGGAAAGGATCTAAGAGAGAAAATCCTTTTATGCTGGATTATAGCGGGCAAGTTAATGGAACACCTGATTGGATGTGGTAACAATTGATTAAGGGCATTTGCAATATGAAAGCGTTGCCGACTTGCAAGTAATAATAATATACTTTCTTTAAAAACTCCATTTCGTAGTGCTCAGAGAAAACCTCAACTGAGTTAATTGCAAATACCTAGTGTGCGCACGAAAAACGTTCTTGAAAATCGTTGCTTACACGAGTGTAATCGCCCATTTTACCTGCAATGCGTTTTACAGTCAACACAAATTGTATTAGTTGTCTTGTGGACATGGTCTACAGAAAAGTATAACTTAATTGTGACTATGGTCCAGCTTAGAATTTCACATCGTACTATATAGCATCATTGAATCTTTATTCAAAACTTTTGGAGTTGCTTAGAAGCGTTCAACAAGGATGCATTCTCTAACCCCTTCTCTTAAATGTACAAGAACAGTAAGTCATGAGCATACTTGCAACAAGACGCAACCTTCGTTCCATTGCTGGGCTCGGGACACACCATTTATATGGAAACAAAAAATACAACCGACATGCTTGTCTAAGACAGATTGGCGGTTTTGACATAATATCGTTAATCTTGACGTCTGTGCCTTGCTTGTTGTTATGAGATTTCCTTATATCGTCCTCACGTAGTGATTGTAACAATATGATTGTTTTCTGCTTGCTGCAACTCATTAACTCTTCGTGAAGTCGTGGTAGCGTAATGGCTAGCGCACGCGCTGCTAAATCGAAGGGCGCGGGTTCGATCCTGACCGGAACGCATGCACCTCTTAGTCAGTTTTCTGATCTAATGTGCATATTGTTACAATTACCACGTGCTAACAACGGTGAAGGAAAACATCGTGATGCAACCTGCACATCGAGATAACCGATGTGACAAACCTGCCAAGCCGCCTTGGACAAGCGTGGCGGGTATACTGTCCGTTTCCCCTATAATGGGAGGCCCAGCAGTGGGACATTTATGGGCTGATATTATATATTTATTTATATTAATTCTTCGAAAAGTAATTGGATAACATACTTCTGTATTTATTTAAAAAATACAAGCCGACAGAGATAAATATGAAGAAAACTGATAGCTAAATGTGCTGCTGGTGTACATAGAGTAGAGGAAATGGATTAAATTTTAACTTCAGATATTATGATGTTCAAAAAATGTTCTCCAATGAAACTTTTTGTTATAATTAAATTGCACATTACATCAGAAAAACTGTCTGAGCGATGTATAATTACCAGTTTGGGTTCAACCTATATTTAAATGAGACACAGCTACAGCGACTCGGTTACCTAACACTGGTACAAAGTGTTAATTTCACACTTTTAGTATATATCGATAATAATTAGTACGAGTGGTATACATGTATTATATTAAGTTACCGTTGCAGTGACCATTTTGTGAGGTGTACATAACCTAATCCTATACTGACGAGGAGATTGGTGTGTTAACTGGTACCTTGGACTTACTAAATTACTTTTAGATTTAATTACATTATTATTATCTTTCTTTTCCAAAAAACAGTTTTAACTTTTTTATTGTACAAGATTGTTTGTATTGTATATTGTACGAGAAACGTATTTATTATGAGAGATCTATCTTCTGATATAAATATTATCGGACTTATTTATATTGTGTTAGAATAAGTTTGCGGGCTTCTTTAAGAACTTAAAACTTACTATTACTAAACTACTACTCAATATGAATAAGACCGTTAGTTAGTGTGTAAATCTGTTAGCATGAACCGAGTAATCATCATCACAATATAATGCTAACATGTAATCCATATACCTAACGTATTATTGAAGACAAATATTGCAAGTTTAATCCATTGAAATCTTACAATTTAAGGACCGAATATTACATTTATTAGAGGACGCAATTTTATATTGGGACATGTGTGGGGGGTCAATAGAAGCTTAACCTCAAGTTTGTGGGGTCGCCACCCTTGTCCCTCGGCCGCCATCTTGGAAAAAGTGGTGAAAACACTTTTTTCGAAATATCTCGGAAACTATGCGTCTTACAAAAAATTTGTGAAGTCATAATTTGTAGCAAATTGTTTTGCCTACAAATATGTTTATATAACTTTTTGCACTAAATTAAAAATTAAAGAAGTTATAAGCAAAAAAGTGAGATTTTTTTTTATTCATTCTTAACTCTTTTTTTTTACCATATTACCAAATTTAACTTATCGAATGTTAAGCAGGTAGAAAAGGTCCCCCATTTTTCCCGCCACCTATGAGGTAGAGTCCGTAGGCGCATTTTTTTTACGTGGTATCCCCAGTAGGCCTACTCCACGGACATCTTGCTTATAAGGTAATCCTCGACATCATAATATTTTTAATCACTTATTAGCTAGCTACTCTAATCGACTTCTCTTCGATGGTCAAGGCTGTGGCTCAGAATCTAAATCAACGTCAAATGTGAAAGTTTGAGGAATGACTGGAGTTAAAATTGGAGTCATAGTTGGAAGTTAATCTTCAAATTCATTTTTTTCCATTAACTTGATATCTTCATAATGTCGCTGCATGTTTCGACAGAACATACATAAAAAAACGCGCCTACGGACTCTACCTCATAAGTGGCGGGGAAAACGGGGGACCTTTACTACCTGCTTAACATTCGATAAGTTAAATTTGGTAAGTTCTATGGTAAAGAAAAGAGTTAGGAATGAATAAAAAAATCTCACTTTCTTGCTTATAACTTCTTTAATATTTAATTTAGGGCAAAATTTATATAAATATATTTGTAGGAAAACAATTTGGTACAAATTATGACTTTACCAATTTTTTGTATGACGCATAGTTTCCGAGATATCGCGAAAAAAGTGTTTTCACCCCTTTTTCCACCCATAAGATGGCGGCCGGGGGACAAGGGTGGCGACCCCACAAACTTGAGGTCAAGCTTCTATTGACCCCCACACATGTCCCAAAAATAAAATTGCGTCCTCTAAGAAATACAAAGCTCATGTAAAATTTCAATGGACTAGTTGTAATCATCATGACAATGTTTTTCATTCTTGGTTGAGGAAATTTGTGACATATCATTTAGCACATTATGAAATTCTTATTTATTTTTAAAATGGGAATGGCTAGAACTGCTTTTGATTTGTTTTTTAATGAATTCGCACGGCTTGTCAATTGCGCCATATTATTTTCTCCATGTTAACGTCCCGGCCACAGCCTTGCAGCTTAGCAGCGATAGCTAAGTACGTCGCGACGGACGACAGTATCCAAAGTTTTAAAATGTATGAGACAGTGCTACTAGTTGTCGCGCTTGACCTTTACCTCCGACGTGCTACTCGTCGCATCGCGTCGGCTGTCGTTAAGCATAAAGTCGTGGCCAGGTCCTAATGTTGCTTAGACGGAATCGCTAGTGATGACCGTTCTTTGTACCTAATTCTAAACTGTACGCGTGATCCCATTAATTTAATTGTATATATAATAAAGTATATTTTATTTTAATTGAATTTAAATTTTTCTCTATGATGCTTAGACCATAAATGGTCTAAGCTATGAGGTGATAAATTGATAACCTCAACCGTCGTCGGTTTGCGGAAAAGTTTGTTCCACTACTGATGTCTTGAAAAATATTCATGCGGTAACCACGTAAAAAGCGAGTATACTGCCTAATGTATTCGAATGTATTCCGTTTACACTGACGGAGTCGCATTATTTGCTCGTAAAGTACCTACCTGCATACCTAGTAGATAGACTTTTATACAGGTGTTTGGGAGGTTCTAACTGGTTTTTGAGAAGTACTTTTGCAAATTAAAATGTATAAAATATATTTTTTAATAAATTGAAGATGACATCTTATACTTCTTAGATAAAAGTTAATTTAATAGGAATTTACGAAAAATAGATGTAAAATAAGTTTAATTTCTGGACTTAATTATTTATATTATGGTTAAGTAACAAATTAAATCGTTTTATCTGTAAAACATATATATTTGACGGCCTCTGGTTGAGCGGGCAAAGCCTTTGCCGGCCTACCTCACTGCAACGCAGAGACTCCGGGTTCGATTCCTGGTATAATAAATTTCGGAAACGTATTTTCTCCGTTATTTACTATAGTTTGGGTGTCTGGGATCGGCCCCAGAGTAGTAGTACGTTGTATATTACCCATAACACAAGCGTAACTTGCTTAATTTGGGGATATACAATATGTGTGTTTGTCTGCCTATTATTATTATCTGCATGTCTTTGAAGACCACGGGCCATAAAAATGGCCCGGACTTTTGGAGGGCTTGCGTGGGGACATGGGGAGGCCAACACGTAGAGGCCCCTTGACAAATTTAATCTAAATGTGGCGTGACACTGACCGGCGATTATCCCTGTCTACACCATATAATAATGCACCCAAGGACAAGCCCCGACCAGTGTAGGACTATTGTGGGAAATGAGAAGAGAAAGTACCGGGCTATTGGGGTGAACTGTTAGTGGTACTAGGGCTCTGGGAATATGGGGACTATGGCGTCTGCCCGTCGCAATGTTCAGGGAACATGGAAAAATGGGCAGACAGTGACTCGCCACTCCCTGCATGGGCCCCAAAAATGCCATAAAAGACAGGGGCAACATGGGTGTGAGTGGCTAAGGGAGAGGTGTAGAGAGGTGGGATGCAGGTTCACCGAAGCTACTTCTGACGTGATGCCTTTTATCACTTCCACCCCTGGAGCTTGAGTCTTAGCTCTAGCGATCTCCACTCCGTGCCGGCTGGTTAAGGCAAGCACGGAGGCTTCACCTAAGGCTTCGCCACAAAGCCCCCCTGCGGGATTATAATATATTTATTTCCGTTTCTTTACACCTTATGAGAGAACTTTAAGTTTTGCTGGCAGGCTCAGCTTATATACGATATGGTGCTTATATAATCATTAGGTACTGCAAGCGACAGCTCCAGATCCTTTACCTATACTTGATTCGATTGTTAGAATCATTTCATTTGCCTCCAAACCCACCAAAGATCCGCAATTACGTAATGACAGCCACTTACACACACACATCCTACTTACACATCTTGTAGGACTTATATTTCTTATAAACATAACTAACACGACGATTTTGTTTGTGAAATACTCCGCACATAGAGTAACGTGAGTGTCGGTAGGTATTATAAGAATATTTGGTAGCTACAATAAATGTGCTAACTGTGTTATAGAAAAATGTGGCTAAATCGTGAGATATCAATTAAGTACTTATTTTATTTTCTATTCAGAAGTGACATGACAGACATGAGTGATTTTTTTCTGAATTATGGATAACAGTCCACAGGGTCATCTAGTGCCGTTTGTAAAGTAAGAAGACCATGTATGTAATGATAAGCCTCGAAGTTGGGACTACTTATTGGAAGTAACTTAGGCTTTCGAGATCCAGTCATAGTTGATGGTTCCGAATTTGCTGTTCGGTGTCTAATTCCATGTTAATCCCCAAATTCTTCAACCTGGTCACGGCGACCGACGATTAATACGGTTCTAGCAGGATACGAAGAAACCTTTGAACTACCGTTTCAAATTGAAGATCTTTCGTGTACCTGTAATTCCGGACTTAAAAAGATATTGATTTGCATCTGTTTTTTTAACACCCTCTCTTCGACGTTTTTGGATTAAGCAAGTCCTATACAGCAAGCTAACTGGGAGTTGATGTCAAGAAATAAAATATCGGAACCTTAATTATGGCATGGAGTTGAAAGAAAATTTTATGGTGGCATGTATATTAGATTACAGAGAAGGTTAATATAGGAAATCGAGTAGGTAGGTATATTCTTTAGGTCATATTATGTCTAATGTAATAATAATATATTTGTAAATTACCAATTGTTAGCAGTAAATGGGTTAGTATGTTAATATTAGGAAACACTAAAGGTGATTACTTAAGAGATATCACTTATAAGAAAAAGTGATTTAGGTAGTCGATGTTGTACAAAACAAAACGGAAGACAAAGATGACATTTGTCAAACGTGTATTGTCAAAGTTTTTATTCAGCCTACCGCCAACTTGTTCATTTTAATTATTTAGTTTTAAATTTTGTTTATGGATATTATTTACTCTATGGGAGCCTAATCTAATTTACCACCGCTTCACAACATGTTGTGGCTTGAAGAGAAGAAGCGGCGCAAGAAACTCTTCAGCAAACATGCCTAGTTCTAATAAAAAAAAATTATATAATATTAAAATGAGTGGAAGGAAAATTACCGCGCTTAAAACCGTTAAAACGTAGTTTTATTATATAAAAAAACACATACACTATCCTATATATCTATTACGGAGACGTTCCCTAGCGGTAGTGTCCATAATGAATTTACACCTTAAAATTCTGTTTTATGTTCTAATCATCCAAGAGTTAAAAGTAAAATAATTGTTATATGACAATAACACTTACCTTAATTTTAATGATAAAAGAGTCCAATCTAGTAACAATTATAAATAAATACCTACGTTATCATTATGAACTACGTAACATTAAAAGTATGAAAAGAAATAACTAATTTACGATAAGAACTACATTGTCACCACGCAAAATCTGTAAAACTTTTGTTGTAAACACTTTTAAAAAGGTATGTCAATGATAACACAGGCCATGTTTTAAAAACAATCGTATAAAATTATACTTATATGGAATTATGTTATGTGCAGTTGCAATCTATACAACATACAGCTATCTATAGGTAATAATATATATCTATACGAATAGCATGAATTGCTTGATGTTAAAAAGTCTAGAATAATAATGCATATAAATGCATAATATTAATATAATATTAGCTCTTAAACTGTTACATTACATGCAAGTAACTCCGTATCAAATCCAAAAGCAAACTGTGTTTGACCAAGGAAGATTTGTGGGACTGGTACATCGCTTATATTAATTGATGTTCAGGTTCAGGTTTTTACTCAGATTTTTTTTATCCATTTCATACACACAATACATATAACAGAAAACAGAGTCAGCGAAAACCCTAAGACCAAGATTCGAATCTTTGAAACTGTAAACAGGCGGTTACGGTTAAGTATTAATAACTTTAACTAATACATAAAACGACCTTTTAATTGATAATTAAAATACCATCCAAATTACTATCGGATACATGGGGCATTTCTTAGAATAAATGAATGAATGATTATTTGCAGTTCTTATTCAAGTTTAAGGCTGCCTGTCTATTGAAGCGGAGCTAGACTGCGGAGCGGAAAAACGGAGAAATAGTAAACAATAGGATTGGATGCCATGTTGTAATATTTATGCAATACTATTGGGTAATAAGTATTTCTTCGTTTCTCCACTCTGCAGCATCGCTCCGCTTCTGTTTCTTCTCCACTGCACGGCTTCGTCATTCTTTATTAACAGACCGAAGGAACGCGAAGCTAGCATATCGTTGGCCTATCCCTTCCTATAGGAATTTTTCATTTAAATTAATAAAAAAAGGGGTTATTGTGAACTAGTTCAAAGTAGTAAGCCTTAATAAATACTTTAAGAAGAAAATCGGATTAAACAAAATATGGTGGTAAGTTCTTAAGATGAGATGTAAGAATTTTTCTGGGAATGATTTAAAGTGGTCAGATTAAAAAATTTGATTTTTTACTGATCGATAGCAAACAGCGGTTTGTAATAGTTCGGGTGTATAAAAAAATGCTTAGTTCGACACAGTTTGCATTAAAGCGATAGTTTACATTCTTTTTTTAATGCTGCGGTACTTTGTGTCCCAGCAGCCTTTTTACTCCAGCCTTTGAATCCTTGATAGAGTGTGGTACGACCACACGCTTGGCGGGTTTTTTAAAATGCGATTTTAAAATATTTTATATAATTATATACTAGTGAGCCCGACAAACGTTGTGCTGCCCTGAAAATTAAAGTTGTTAGTTTAAACTAGAAATTTCCCCGCGGCTACATCGTGCGGATCAATCCCTAGTAAGTAGCTCTATTTTACTTACATAGAAACTTTATTAGGTTTTTATATAATATGACTAGCGAAGCCGTGGGCAAAAACTAGTGTATCTTCCTTGAAAAAACCGTTATGTGGTTTAGGAGTTAGCGGATATACGAGTACAGTCAGGCAAACAGACACGAGACTTTGTTTTATACTATATAAAGGCTAAGATTTTCCTAGTAAAGTTTCTAACATGAAAGATGATTTTGAAGGAAAATAACTCACTTGAAGAAATATTTTTTTTTAAATCAGACAATAAGTATATACATGATAATATACGATAACCTTGAAATGCCACTGTATTTACGTGTTTACCACCTTTAACGCAGCCCGGACCACTCCCGTTGTTTGCCATTTAAAACCTTGAATTTTAATATGAAAAAAAAATAGCCAGGATTTATATACTTTGCTTTCATTAGCTCTTCTTTGTTGCTCCCTACGACTGTTTCTATTTTATCAGACTTTAAAAATCTGTTATTTTATTTATCTTTACTTTTAAATTATACTTATTGTTTTTGTTACATATGTATTTTATTTTAGTTTCTAAGTAACTTAGACAATTCTAATATTTTACTTACAAATACATATGGTACGCTACATTATAGATAATAATAATATAGGTACTGTATATTATAGATACATATCATCTATTTTCATATCGCTCATGATTCAACTTGATTTTAACATAACAAAATATACCAGGTCTCTCACAATTGCGATAAAAGTTTCAATATATGAGAGACTGGTCAGTTATAATCTATTTTGAAAATATGATTAATATAACTAAAATTAGGTACGTTCTACTAATTTAAAATATCGTGTCTCGTTAAAAAATGGATCTGCCCCGGGAACATTTACGCTCTATGGATTGAGTTCTGGATTTATCACTACGATACAGAAACAAACGCCTGCCAAAGTGAAGCGATTTAGAAGCGGGGGGAAGATTTTGATTGCTAGTTTTTTTTCTGTTTGATTGGCTACTTGGTGTTAATTCCTTTACGGAGCTAAGGAAGCATTAACGCCGCAAATTGTATACTACAAAATGATTGGCAGAAGTTTTCTTTGTTGTGGGCAATAAGCGACCAAAAACACTAAACTAGGAACCTTTTAAATTGAAGGCCGCGATGATAGGGCTAATCTAAAGCAGTAAAGCACTCCCCCAAATATGAAAGATAGTACATACCCAGATACCTGATATTGATAATATGAGATATGGATGCCAGCGACGTTTTATTGTTAATTTACCAATTAACGTAATATTGGATATGATTTAATTTGAATATGTTGAGTGAAATAATGCGCCTTATTATATAGAAACGGTGACAAATAGAAATCATTGTCTTAATATAAGCTGAAAGTATCTACTGATCTACTTACTTATTTATAATTTACATTCCTGCGCTACGGGGCGTTTTAAGTCACATAATAAAACTTCCATTGTAGCGACACGAGGCCTATTAAGCCCTGTAACGTTTTAAAATCTAAAATATTTATGGCTTATATCTATATATATATACAGACTGGACCAACTTTGTGTTTTTTGTTTTTTTGGAATTGTCTTTGTACGGAATAGGATAATAAGCATTAAAATATGATATTCATCAATAAAAAATATTATCACTAAAAAAACATTAGCCATTCATTTGTTATGATCTTTCCGGGCCGATTTCAGCAATAGTGACTACATTTAAACTCACTTTCATTTGTCTGATCTAGGTGAATTATTTTAGTGTGTGTCCAAGTGGATCCCGTGATGGTTTAGATACACGATTGGACCCTGGCGCTGCTAAACACCTTTTTAACGGTGGGACCGATTTTGATGATTTTTTTTGTTAAAATTTTCAATTAATTCGAGAATAGTTTAGATAGGTAAACAATAGGTCCCGGTTGATGGCACTGCAATCGGTTTACTTTTTAAGGGCAAGACAATGTCTGCCGGGTACAGCCAGTATAAAATAGTTTATAGATTTTTGTTGTGCGATACTAGGTCAAGGTAAGTGGCGTGGACTTCATAAAACTCCGTTCCCTATAGCATTAATACCTCTAGGAAACTAGCGACTAGCGACCAAAAGACCGAAAGCGCTGTGCATTCATTGGCGTTTACACGTTCTGTTCAAGCATATCCTCACTAGTGTCTCTATAAATTAACTAGTAAACAATAGCTTGAAAGTGGCATAAATTTATTGGCGCCCACGTTTTTTATTCGTGCATATAACTGTAACTATCTCTTTACGCTCGGAGGCTGTACCACACGTATTGGATGAAAATAGCAACTCATAACCCGATCGGGCACCGAATTTTGTGTCAAAATAAGCGGTAAAATTGAAAAACTAAAAATAAAAATTCAGATAAGAAAATACATCGCGAGTTAGATGTTTTTATTTAAAAGGGTAAGTTTTAATAAAAATGCATGTTTTTTTAATCGCCTTGTCGAAATTCCACCTCACGATACTGGTAGGAATACCACGGAATTGTGGTTTAATAGCACATCTTAGATATATATTTATCTTTTTTACACTGAACCAAATTGCAGTCGCGCCCTCCGCACTACAGAGAAGTCTATGTATTCCTTAGCCGTGCCGCAAGTAAAACACATTCGGGGCCACTTAGACCTCGTTTCCCAGCGAATGTGTTAAACGTATGCGAAAACAATATAATCTTAGCTTAAATCTTGTTTGCATTCGGAGGTTCTACTTTCTTACATACTTATTTTTTTCTTGGCAAGTTCGTCAACATACCTAAACGTGAGACCATTGCCCAGAGGCGTAGGTACCGCCGTTTCAACCGTATCAATAATGTAAAACCCTCAAGCTACATCGTGCCCAACATATATATAAAAATAAATCATAAAATTTTATTCACATAGTATTCTTATTGTCAAGGGAGGGCTATAATTATTCTCCACAGAAATTAAAAAGCTTCAACTTTAATCTATTATAATAACTTATTTTATTAATGATAGTGTTTTCATTATGTTGTACAAAATGGTGTGGAATTCGTGTTGTGTTAGCCCCCTGACACGTATTTAATTTCTAACAATTTCAAGTCTGTATTTCTTAGGCCTACTCTTCTACCTGGGCCTGGTTGAAGCAGCATCTCAAAACTACGACATCGTGGTCGTAACTACGTTCTAAGTCTCACGCTCTCCCTACCATAAGCGCGGGACACATGGGAGGAGGGTGGTTTTAGTGGAGTATTGAGTTGGGTGGTAGGTTTAGCATCGAGTCTCCACACAAGCCGGTTGATTAGAGTTTGGCAGCCCCATAGGGGATTGCCTCCATAGTCAACTCTAGTCTAATCCCTAGCAAAGGACCCGGTACGGTGCGAAATGCATTTCCCCCGCCTTAAAAAAAACGCATCTCGAAACTAAATAATTGGTTACACCATACACACGGCATAATATTCCACTCACCAATTTCGCTAGTGAAACACATACGGACAAACGGTGAACCATGTTGTTTGATCTTGTAATAAAGTCACTGACCTTAACATTATTTATATTGGACATACGTACACTCAGTTTATAACAGTAGGGGCCATGTAGGTTGAAATTATTATTTTTTCATAATCGATATAGCTAAAGGCTTTAGATAGATACGTTAAATTCAGTTGGTAATCTATGAAACTCGCTTATAAATTGCATGGCCAAAGATGGCTTTCATAAAAAAAAATAACGTTGCACAAAGAACACTATTATTACTTATTATATTTTTACTTAATATAACAGGTGAATTTTTCAAGTGGACTTTCAGGGCCATATCCTAAACTATACCAAATAGCGAAAAACATTCAAAGGAGTCTCGAGGTTGGTTTTGATGAAAGCTAAAGTGGTAACATTTGATTTTAAAAATCAATTTGTATAGTATTTTAAATGATTCTAACATTACATACTATTGAATATATAATCATCAATTACCCTACCCAGGAATCGAATTAGCGGACTAAAAAAATTCACAAGCCTGTATTATTATACCAAATCATACATAGTGTAGCTTATAAGTATCAATTTCTGTGAAGGCATCAGCACTATCCCCCCGATAGTTCGTGACATGTGTGTAGGATTCGCCAGGTAGAGGTGACACTAGTATGTCCAGTCAGAACTGGAGCCATGCTATTTGCCAGTCGCCAGTTAGGGATACCCACTAAAACCCCTGGGTATTCCGTCCTCCGCGTTATGCCAGGGCTACTGGAAAACGGGAAATGGTCCCAACTCCGCGATACCCTGGCAGGCAGGGGCCACACACACAGGCCACATCTACTGTCGAGGGACTACTTTTATCCCCCGGCATAGTCTAGGTCTAATTCGGACGCGTTACAGACCGCCGTCTGTAACGCGTCCATGGGAGGAGAGAAATACGCACGCGGAACACTCGCGCTCTAATCTCGACTGCATGTGCAGGTGAGTAAGAAACCTTATACCCCAACCCCTATACGCCACCCGCGCCGCGCGCTTGCAGCGGCCGAAGGTCGAATCCCGCCCTCCGATATCGGCGCGTCCTCCTTTGGGGGGAGTGGAGCAAGGACGTCCATTTACGCTTCCGCTCCACCTCCTCCTTCGCAAACATGATATGCTCGTAGAAGGAGGAGACGGCGCCTTACCTGGTGCGGCTCCCGACCATGGTGCGAACCACGGCCGGGAGAGACAGGTCCGGCGAAGGCAACGAGGTCTCGGTGCTTGTCGGTCCATGTAGGACACTACTGGAGTGTGTGCAGCGACGTATCCTCGTCGATTGTGTCGCAATGATGTCAACTCTGACGTTGGCCCGCGGCCAAAGCGACACAGGTACCTCCCGAAGCAGCCGTGCGGGAACGTCAGGGTGCAGTGTTTTCGTCCGAGCCATTCGTGCAGGATGGGCCTCACCGCTTCTATGGTGCCCATTGCCAAGGCCTTTTTGCGCCACTAATACAACGACGCGAGGACCTTGTCTTCCAGGTCCCATGAGGGGCATCCGGCGGGTAGCGAGGCCACTTTAAATGACATCCACTGCATGCCTACGCCACTGCCCCGTGTCGCGGTGCGCCGATATCATACTCTCGGTTCAACGTTATTTTACGTAGACTATACTTATATATAATTTTTATGTTTCATGGTTTTACTTGTAAATTGTATAACGGCTTATAAAATACACATCATGCAAATTTAATTTACTGAGTTCCAATATTTTTTACCAAATTGTCTACGGAACCTTAAAAAAATATTTCGATCAGCAAGTTTTTTTATGATGTTTTCATACACTGTCAGCCCGCAGTAATAGCTCCAGTATGCAAATTAGGGTTACCGATGTGGATATTATAAACCTAACGAAATATAGTCTAGTTTGTTTTACTATATATACTATTTTTTTTAATATATTTTTTGATTACGTGTTTGACGTCTTATTTTTAAATTTATCTACTCACAAAATATAAACTTTCTTTTGAGAGACTTAGAATATTTATAGTTATAATTTATATTGTCGCCGAATGTACGGTATTACGAGGATGGACAGTCTTAGTAATATGAGTAATGACTTAGGAGGAAGTGGAAAACATGGATGTAAAGATAAAGGTGGGATAAAATGAGATACTGGGATTGTGTGAACGATAACATGCATGTTGGTGGCGTGACAGAGAATCCATGTCAGGATAGAGGAGTATGGAAAAAAAAGATACTGTCCCGAATAATGATTTAGAAAATGTAATAGAAAAGGTAGGTATGGACTATGGTATAAATTATACACCATGTCTCATAAGCCTGATATTTTGTTGAAAGTATGTATCTGATATCGTTATCATAATGTAAGCAATGTATGTTTTATAATATTTATGAATGTTCCTTTGACCCTTATATCATGTTTTCATGTTTCTTTTAATTGCTATAATTAATGTCATTTTTAACCATCATAATCCACTTTAGACCAGACGACTAAAATTGTAATAATCATTATTAGACTAGTAAACAAGTGCCTTTTGGACCAATTTTTTTCAGCAGTCTCCGAAAATTATAAATGAGGTGTCATTCGATTCGGAATGGCATCTAGATGATTTTTGAAAAATGTGAAGTTCCGCTTGTAAAATTATAAAAGTTATTAACAATTAACTAAAAAAAAAGGGGGTTTAGTTTTTTGCAAATATCTCAAAAAGTAATAAAGATTTTTCAAATTTGAAAAGAGGAGGAAATTTCCTAAAAAAAGTCTCGACTCCCCTAACTGTTAGATCAATATGTATAATTTTCCCAGAGGGATGAAAATACGGATGAAAACGGGTACTCTGGCTTACGCAAGTCACACCCACATCGGCCCTTTAATGAATAAATATTATTTAAACATACTAAATATGAAAATAAAAAATTGAAAAAATTCAGGCACTAACTGAATAGATGAATGAACAATAATCTGCTTGAAAAAATTTTTTATAACAATTTTTCATTTAGTTATTCAATAGTTATAGTTAATTAATAACTTTTTTTTGCTTGAACATGAACATTGCAAGTGTGATAATAGTTAAACTATAAATTTAAGATTTTTTTCCTTTCTTGGAGCAATTCTTGAAAGGCTTTAGAATAGAACCCCGTTGTAAAAATTAGGAAATGTTTATTTTTCATTTTTTTATTAATAATTTTCGTTGTTATAAACTTTTAAATTTGTAACAACGAAAATTATCAATAAAAAAATGAAAAATAAACATTTTCTAATTTTTCCAACAGGGTTCTATTCTAAAGCCTTTCAAGAATTGCTCCAAGAAAGGAAAAAAAACTTAAATTTATAGTTTAACAATTATGACACTTGCAATGTTCATGTTCAAGCAAAAAAAAAGTTATTAATTAACTATAACTATTGAATAACTAAATGAAAAATTGTTATAAAAAAAAATTTCAAGCAGATTATTGTTCATTCATCTATTCAGTTAGTGCCTGAATTTTTTCAATTTTTTATTTTCATATTTAGTATGTTTAAATAATATTTATTCATTAAAGGGCCGATGTGGGTGTGGCTTGCGTAAGCCAGAGTACCCGTTTTCGGCCGTATTTTCATCCCTCTGGGAAAATTATAAATATTGATCTTATAGTTTCGGGAGTCGAAACTTTTTTTGGAAATTTCCTCCTCTTTTCGAATCTTTTTCAAATTTGAAAAATCTTTATTACTTTTGAGATATTTGCAAAAAACTAAACCCCCCTTCTTTTTTTAAGATAATTGTTAATAACTTTTACAATTTTTGCAAGCGGAACTTCATTTTTTACAAAAATCATCTAGATGCCATTCCGAATCGAATGACACCTCATTTATAATTTTCGAAGACTGCTGAAAAAAGTTGGTCCAAAAGGCACTTGTTTACTAGTGTATATGTAGCTAGATAATATGAAATATATTTTTTTATCTAATAATACGCAATCTTTTAATTAATCATAGAGCCCGTACTAGCTTCCCTCTACGAAGTAAATTGAACCTAACATAAAAATCTATTTTATAAGTATAGCATTAAAATAGTTGTAGAGCTATGCTGGAATCATAATTCGATTACAGCTCTTAGGGTTGGTTCGATCGAGGTGACACCATGCTCTCACAGTATATCGGCGTTAAACGTTTAGCCGTGTGCTAATCGTGTTTCGAACGATAAGTGATAGTTCCGATGGCCCACGTCCCGTAGCCCTATCCCATCCCCCTATTCCAATCTCATATCCTATCCCTTCTAGCCCATTCCTCTTGTCTGATCCCTCTTTCTCTACCTACTCTTTTACGCCATCCTAAAGGCTGGCAATGCATTGGTTTCTCTCCTCTCCTCTCGTGTAGCAAACGTCATAAGCGACCATTCACATAAATGTTATAGGTAATCACTTTCCGTGAGCGGGCCGTCTGCCTGTATTCCAGATTCGCAATAAAACAAGCATCTATTACCATATATAATACTTCCCGAGAAGTGAATAGAAGAAGTAGAATACTAAAATAAGATGTTCATAGTTGCATAATTGGATCGTCAACTGCAATACTACGAGCTCGCGACATGTACCTATTATTTCTGATCTTCGTAAGCCAATAGGAGCTTTTAAAATAAAGTTTAGCGCCGCTCATACAAGCTATTTCATGAGAAGAAATGCGCTGAATGAAGAACACACCCGGCTCTACTTTTCTGTCCACAGTTTCTCCCTCGCGAAGCTCTAAAGGAAAATCATAAGGGTAGTGGCTTAGTAATGTTACCGATTATTACAATCACATGCACGTAATTCACAGGTCTTACAAAACCAACAAAATATAACTACCGTCCAACCGTAAGGTACAAGATCGTAATAAAGTAATAACACAAAACATACCAAGTCCGTCGAAGTGAGATTCTCATTCCGAAAGTACACTTAGTAATGTCTCGATGCCAGTGAAATAAACTCTGTCTCACCGGGCCAACCTTATATATTCGCAGAAAAAACAAAGCAATAAGCATACCCTTCATTGCAATGTTAGAACTTGTGAGATTAATCTGAAACAACTTGGCTTTTAAAAGTTTGCGGTATAATTTAAACAATAAAAACAGTTTATGTCTTTTTCGCGGGCCGGCCATAGCACAAAGAAAGGTATTAGCTATTAACAATAGACAGTTAATTTTCAATATAGAAAATTAACGCGAACAATTGACTGTGAATAATTAATGCAACTTAAAAGGATTAGAGATAATTTAAGTAACAAGAGTAATAAAACACCTGGTTAGTTTTCAGCTTCTCTGAATACTCTATTAGTCTATTGTAACAATAATAACACATTTGACCTCACCGGTCAAGCTTGAAAAATAATTCGTTGTCCAAGATTAAAGACATGATGTTATCAATATTTTAAAACGTTTTCTCTTGTCATTCGTATGACTTTGTTATTAAATGATATTATTAACTCTTTGTTCGTTTACATTGTCTGTTAAGCTAATGCTCGGGCGTCGGTCACATGCGTCTTATTTATAGCGTTAAAAATAACGTCTATTAACGAATAGCTTTTTTATTGCAGGAGTTCCGCGGACAGGCAGACGGCTCACTTAATGGAAAGCGGTTACCATCGCCTAAGAACATTTGCAACACCAAACGTGTTACAAATGCGCTGCTGCTCTCTTAGGGAGGACTGGAACCTGGTCACTAATGCCGGAACACAAATCAAGGTTGTTATGGCGACATACTTTATACCAAGGGTGGTAGCCATCCAGTTGGGCAAATGCCCTACCACCTGTCTGTGAGCTTGTTTTGTCGCCTCTTACGACAGGCCGCCTGGCCGCAGGAAATTGTATTCTTTATCCGTTCCTGAATTCCTGAACGGATAAAATATTAGCTATAGCTACATTAGCATATATTACCCGCAAAAATGGAAGGGCATTAACAATCAATAACAATATCACAAATTACGCATTAAGCCCATCGTTACATGTGCGTAAAACGGTCAATAATTGGACCTACTTAAACAAAATGGAACCAACCCACATACTGACAGTTTTGAGAGAAGCCGTTTTTATCAAAATTTTGCAAAAAATATATTTAGAATATTATATATTCTAATGTACAATATTCTAAATATTTTTTTCAAAATATAGACACATCATTTGTATGCAAAATTTTCATAAAAACGGCTTGTTCTCAAAACTGTCAATATGTGGGTTGGTTCCACTTTGCATAAACAGGTCCAATTATAAAATTATCTGGATGAAGCATACAATAATAGATAAAAATCTATCAGGAATAGCCACTAAAGTCTGAATATCGCGATACGCAATAAGCGCCTAAGACAAGAGAATTTGAACATTCATCATCATTCATTTCATCTTTAGATATCAATTTTGTTCCGACGGTCTAACCGTTAAAAACTCGTTTAGATCCAATAAAGCGAGTAATAAAATATTCTTAGACGGGATGTTTTATTTTGGCTAGAGGAGCAGGCACGCATACTAATCGCTCTTGGAGTGTTTTTTTTAGAGGCCTCATGTATAAACCAAGGAATGCCTACACCCTAAGATGCATAAACACATACAACTGATTTGAATCACTTTTTTATTCGAGTATAATCTAAATGTTTTACCATTGCTTTTTGTTATCTCGATACGCCCCAGACATCACCATGCAAAATGTTTCAGCCATCATGGAGGCCAACGTAGAATAACACAAAAAATATATGTTTACAATGTATTTACACTATAATAAATATGTAAGAGTTTTACAAGGAATTTATCAAAAAAAAAACATCTGAAGGGACTAATTTGGACCAACACATTCGCAATCGGGTTTGTCTGATTTCGGTATTCTGTTAACACCGCTCCATATATTTATAAGCGAAAACTTGCGAAGTAAATGTTAACGCCAGTTCTGTTAACGGTAATACAATTTTTATGCTATATGTTTTCTGCCGCGACGGTATCGAAAAGATATTGTGGATTTAGTAGACTACGAGTTTTCGTCACTATGACAATGGAATCGTACTTTGTTCTTTGAATATCTTTGCAACGCCTAGATGTTGAAACAGCAGAATTGACCCCCAGGTAGGTCTTAATCATTGGTGGGAAATCGAAAGATAATGTTTTGGCGTGCAGGTTTATGTTTAACCGACTTTAATAAAGAAGGAAGTTCTGAATTCATCTTATATTATTTTTTATGTATAATTCAGCTATACTGATCATAGAAACACAATGATCTGTGTTCAGCTATAATATAAGTTGGATTCAGTAGTTTCGAATTAGGACTTTGGGTTCCGAACATATAGCAAAAAATTCATTAAAATCAAGCAAAAATGTGAAATTTAGTGGATTTTAACCGACTTCCACAAAAAGGCAGGCTCTCTATTCGTCTTTGTGGTTCTTTTTTGTATGATCGTTATTCGATTTCTCCGTCAATTGTGGATCGATTTTAATTATTCTGAATATCGGTATTAAATGAAATGAAATTCGGGAGTATAACTTTCCAATATACTCCTGAATAAGTCCCAACCAACCAAGTCAGGATCTGAAAGAGTACATCCCAGGGATATCGAAACTAGCCGTTATTAAAGAACGCCGAACACCTAAATTCTTCGGTAAAAAGATGTTACCTAATTTTTTTGTATGCATCTTACGCGATTTCTCCGTCAATTGTGCGCCGATTTTCAAATTGTTTTTTTATTCAAAAGAGTATAGTCCCGAGATGATCCCAAAATCACCAAGCCGCTATCTGATGAGTGGTTCCCAGGAAATTTGAAACCTACTTTTTTGTTACACGTTATTTCAGTTATTTATTGTCGACCAATTTTAATTTTTTTCTTTATTCGTAAGTGTATACTCACGAGGTATTTATGGTCAACAAGTCAGGATCTGAGTAGTCGCAGAGAAGTCGTGCGAAACCCTCGAGAATTGTTTGTTACGTGTTTCTCCGTCAATTGTGGAGCGATATTCAATCTTTTTTGTTCGAAAGGGTATACAGCCCTGGTGGTCCCATTGTCACCATGTCAGGATCTGATAATTGGATCGTAGAGTAATGGAGAGCAATTTTCAGTGACGAGCGTCTACGCCGAATAATGAGGTAGCAAGTGACCTTATATACACGTACCAGTAATACAATTTCTACAGGCGCGTAATATATTATTCCTAAGTCTATTCAAGTATTTGCGCAACTAAAAAGTTAAAATGTACCGACTTTAAACTACAAAGCAAAAATAAATATTTAACTGACTTCTTTCTACAACTTTCTTCTTGAAGTGGGTGCGAAGTAAAACATAAAAATTTAAAATATATAAAAATGTTTTTTTTTATGTTTTGGTGTGGAACCGACTTCAAGCTGTTGTAGAAAGTTTTCTTTTTTAATTTAAATTCGTTTTTGTTTTTGTAATAAAAATACTCGCTTTTTAGTTACTCTTGAAGTCGGTTTTTTCTTTAATAAAATACGTGCAGATGTAAAATTAATCAAAAGTGGACCAAAGTTCTAAGGTAATTACTGTTTTAAAATAAAACCTTCCTGTTACCGTAGAAAATGTCAATCGTTTAGTGAAATGGGTATTTTTAATACGAATTACACGAAAACTCGTGTGGCCACAATAAGTCCGTCGTTTAACGTTTCCGTGGAATTTCATAACAGTCGTAAAAAAGACATACAAAAATAAAATATATTAGTTGTAAATTTTATTTTGCTATATTATATTACCAACGATCACGATTCACGAAAGCAATCCTTACATAATTGAAACTCTAAGCGTAGGTACGACGAAGTTTTGCTGGTACAAATGGTATTTTATATGTATTTTCATGTTTGTAATAGAACAATGAATTAGTGTACATAGCAAAGTATCGCAGGCTAAGAATTATGTATTTACTCGTAAAATACATTCCAAAGGCCTATGGCCAAGTGGTATAACAAATCTAATCAACGTAAGCGGATGATCGATAAATAAGTAGATAATAAATAGTATACTTTTAACATTTTAAAACTTAGTCCTTCAATATGTTATAATCAAGCGGTGTTTTTATACCTAACAAAAATGCTTGAGGAAAGAAGAATACCAAAAAAAATGCCTATACTTTATTGTCTTACCTTTTTTGTTTGCTTTTAGGCTAATGGGCAAGCGATCCACTTGGTGGTAAGTGGTTACTGTATCCCATAGATATCTGCAACACAAACCAATATCTGTTTACGTCCTTTTTGAAGAGCACCATATTGTAGAATGTAGAGAAACTTTGGATAGTCTTTTGATCTACCTTGTCTGCCCAATTTTCCTGTTTAATTTATTCATCGTTATTTTCTATCATATTATTGTACCTAGCATTTGTGGTAACTTTTTACTTTATTATTGATTACATATTATTGAATACAATGTAAGAAAACTTAACTTATTTGTATTGTATTCTACCCATAGTCCCTCAAGACTATAAGTAGAATACTGAGCCCAGATCACCGTCTTCTATGGGTAAGGTGCCCAGAAATATAAAAATATAAAAATATATAAATAAAAATACTTTTTACTTATATATTTGGTACAGTTCTTTTTTAATTTATTGGGGGCGATCCACAAATTACGTCATATGGATTTCATGTTTTTTTGACCCCTCCCCCGTCCTTATCACAGCTGGTCACATTCATGAAACTCCTTCCTCCCTAATGTGACATCACATTTTGCAATTTTATATCGCGAAGCTATTAAACTAAAACAGCAGTTCTGTGATTAGCTTAATTATATTCGATTTATTGAAAATGTGTCATCACGAAATTTAGAACTCGTCCCACTCTTTATCACACATAATTTAGGTAGTGTGGTCACAATTACAGGTTGTCACATCATGCTAGGAAAAGTACTAATTATTTTCAATTATTCGTTAGCACAGTTGTGTTAATAGGTTAACGTATGTGAATGTGTGTGCGCATGCGTGTGCGTGTGTGTTATTTTTTTATTTGTATGGTTAATAAAAACACGTTGAGTAAAATAACCATTGGTTTTAATGTAATGTAAATAATACATATTCTCAATATTAGATAGCAGGAGATGAATTATTTCTTAGTCCTTCAAGTTTGTAGCTTTTTAGAAATACCTCCAGTACCTGTCTTGAACGACTCTCAGTTCCATTCTTCTTCCATAATATTGTTGAATTGAGCCAACTAAGGTGACGGCTTATTAATTAGGTGCACTCTAATACCTGAGTAATCGCAAACAAATTTACTGCTTTGCGAGTCGAAACCAATATATTACTTTATCATGTTTTTGATAAAATTGTTGAGTAAGATAAGAATAAAATTACACGATAAACACAGTATGACTTCCTCATGTTCACGAGCGCTGTATTATTATAATTACAATGCTTGTAGGTACACCTTATAAAATGAATCTGTGCTGTCTGAATGAAGAAAGTAAATTATAAATAATTAAAATATATTATAGACAGATAAACACACACATTGTATATCTCTTAAAATAAAACAAGTTATGTTGCGTGTAATATACAACGGACCATTCTGGAGCGGACGCCAGGCACCCAGACCATAGTAAATAACGGAAAGTTCGTTTACTAAATTTACCATTCCAGGATCGAACCCGGAGCCTCTGCATTGTAATGAGGTCGGCAGGCAAAGACTTGCCATGTCAACCATAAAGGCTGTCAAGTTATCATTATAAAACCTGAGTAACGTTCTAAATAACAAGACACACAAGATCTTTGTTTAATAAAGGGAAATCCGAATGCAGACTAACCATCGCGGGAAAAGTGCGGTGGGAGCGTTTGGAATTGGACACTTTAGCGTGGCACTAGTGCTCCCGAGGAAGTACTATTTCCGTCCTAGTTGAGGATACCCACTAAAACCACTTGGTGTTGTGTCTTTTGCCCTTGTACCAAGTCATAAACTTACGGACCAGCAGTTCCGTAAGCCCTGGAAGAGTCAGTTTAACTTACATGTTGTTGCCATCATTAAGTGTTTTGCTACTGGTGGTGACTGATGGTAATAATTAAGGGGGCCCACTCACTATCCTGCATGACGGTTCGCCTAGCCACACGCCGTGTAGTGCAGGATTGTGAATGTTGTGCAACATCATTGCGTACCTCTATTGTAATGGCAACGCCGATCAGGATGCCTCTTGAGCCCTGCAAGCTCTACCTGCCACAGGACTGCCTGTAGGATAGTGAACAGACCTCTTTAGAGGGAGGCACACAATTTTCATTACTTTGTGAGCTAATATCTGTCTACTTATTGACATTGCTTTATTTTTTCTATGAGGAGCATTGCTATATTTTTCTATAAGGAACATTGCCACGCCACCTTTTCCGCCATTTTATATTTATTATTTTTGTAGGGCCTTATAGACTTTAGGGCGGCTTGCATGACGTTCCTTAAATTCGTTTAAGAAACACAAAACGCATTTAACACCCTTAAGGGCGGCTTGCATGACGCTCCTTAATTTTATTTAAGAAACATTAAACGCATTTACCGCCCTTAAATACGATAAGCGTCTTGCACAACGCTAAATTTACTGGTAAATACGTTTACAGAACTGTCAAAGTTCCAAAAATGGCTATTTATAATTAAGGAGTTATAAACATTGTCACTCGTGTGTCTTTATGAAATTGTCACTTATAAAAAGTCAATTACAGATTGTCAATCGTATATTATTTGCTTTAATTATTTATCTCAATTCTAAATACCCATTATTAGTCCAAACTAACATGGAAGCAGAGTAATAAAGTTAAGGAATTGGATCCAGTAAAGATATTTTAACTAGGAAAGAATAAATACAATATTCTAGCATTGTACTCGACCTGACGTTCACAATGAATAAGGCGATCGCAGAGGCTTCAAGGTAAAAATAATGCACCTAGATGGTAAAAATTATAAGCCTTGGCGGTATCGTATTGAGACAACGTGCAGGGCAAGGAAAACTTCAAAAGCCCGATGAGCCTGCAGCATCTGATGGTGCAGATGCTAAAGCAAAATATGATATAAATTTACAACAATTTCTAAGAATTAACTGTGTCTTTATAACTCTGATGAAGACAAACATGACGGATGAGATTCTAGAACAAGAACGCCTATATAATGGAAGCAGCAGCAGAAGACTTATGATCTTTGTCTCAAATTCTTTGATTATAAAAAGGACCCTGAACATGAGATGGGAAAGGAAATCTGCATTAAACAACATTTCAACAACTCTTTTCAACAATTCTTTTCTTCCATAAATTAATGTTTATTATTCTTTATGTTATTGTAAGTTATTAAAAAGTCAATTACAGATTGTCACTCGTATTTTATTTGCTTTATTTATCTCAATGCTACTAAATACCCATAAAATCGAAAATAAAACCACACAGCAAAAGATCATTCTTCAGGTAGCCGCCAAATATTCCGAAGTAAACTTAACCAAACGAACAAAATTTCAAATGTCAATTTGAGATTGGCCAACTAAAATCCTTTTTACGCAGGAAATAACTAACATTAAAGCTAAATTTATATTTAGGTTTAGGTTTTGTTAAACGAATCTGAACGAATCGATCTAGTGAACGACTCATATTTTTCGAAGTGACCCTATCGTTCGCGCGAATCTTGAGACGCGACTTGAAACGACCCGGCGTTTGATTCGTTCGTTCGCGAACGACACATATGTAGTTAAATAGCCTTTTTTGGATGATTAACTTTGACAGTTCTGTAAACGTATTTACCCGTAAATTTAGCGTTATGCAAGACGCTTATTGTATTTAAGGGTGGTAAGTGCGTTTAGTGTTTCTTAAATAAAATTAAGGAACGTCATGCAAGCCGCCCTAAATGTAATTAAAAGTAGAATAATTTCATGTTTATGATTTGTAATTAATACGACAGACCATAGGCCTAGGCCGCACTACGGTTTTTTCCCGGGAGCGGTTAACCGCTATAACCGCGAAACCGCTCGAGACGTACACACTACGATTATAAACCGCGAAACCACCCGTGATTTTCACAGTGTGAAGATGAATTTCAAAAGAGCAGCATGTATATTGTTGCTCTTGTACAAGAAATAGAAAAAATAAAAACTTCGTTTAATAAAACCGACTTCAAAAACTAAAATGTTACTTTACACCGACTTCAAGATGTTTTAGATAATATATATTAATAATAATAGCTTTAGAAATAAGTTATTTTATACATTTTAGTTTTTTAGTTTTTGAAGTCGGTTTTTTTAAACGAAGTTTTTATTTTTTATTTGTTACTTTTTAGTGTCTAGCTATGTATGGGTGGACTTACGAATGGTGCCGCGCTTCTTAAAAATATAGGTCCCAAAAAACGAGAACAAAAAAATGTTCGTAAAATGAAAACTACTGGGCCAAACTATGTCAATTTTTTAGGGGACCATATGGCAGCTATTCCGCGTCGAACAAAAAAAGAATCACGTAAATCGAATCATAAATCTCAGGGTAATCGGTGTACATATGGAACGGAAAGGAAATTTTTTTCATAAAAAATGTTCATAAAATGAAAACTACTGGACCAAACTATGTAAAATTTTTAGGGAGCCAATTGGAAGCTATTCCGCGTCGAAAAAAAGAATCACGTAAATCGGATCATAAATCACGGAGTAATCGGCGAACATACACAAAAAAAACAAAAAAAAAATTGAGAACCTCCTCCTTTTTTCGAAGTCGGTCAAAAAAGACTTCAACGAAAATTTCGCAAATATTGGGTCCATCCACTCACTAACCGTAGATTTGAGAAAGGTTTCTTTCAGAAAAAGTATAAAATTTTAAGAGAACATCCAGAGAAAATTTTCAACTACTTTCGAATGCCAGTAGCCAGCTTCGATAAAATTTTAATTACATTGTAACATGACGACCACACAACTATTCTTCGCGGTGGTCGGCCGAATATTAGCCAAAAACCGCCCGCGGTTAACGCATAATGCGTGTGCGCCCACTAAGTTCTATGGATTACAAATTTTGCTACGGTTTTATACCGCGACAATTTTGTAACATTTCACAGTTTTAAAATCAGTCGCGGGTAAAAACCGCAAGTGCGGCCGCTTGTATTCGTTTTCGTGTTTCATAAACTCACACGGTTAATAAACGCTGCGGTTTCACCGTAATGCGGCCTAGGCCTTAGGGTGGCTATATTTTCTTTAAAGCTTATTATTATTTGTGGTTTGATTAATTTAAATCGTCTACGTTGGCCACACTGCTTTGTGTAACCAACAAAGGCAAAGGGACGCACATGCGCAGAGTGCACAAAATGGCGGAGTTTCCTTCATTCAACCAATAGAGAAAAGTACCACGTTGTCGTTCAAAGCTTCTCATTGGCTTGTTAGTAAATTAAACTTCTGTCATACGCAGTGACAGGAAGCGATTAGTGATGTTTCTAATGAATCTATTGATATTAGTATAACGTACGATGATGTCAATAGCGGAATATGAATTTGGACAAATCGATACTTATTATTAACGATAAATCATTTTACTTCAATATTACTGAAAAAAGGTTACATACATATAAGTCCAATGAAAACTATCACAAAATACAAAAAAGATTAGTCATGTTGTTTAATTAAATTGTTTATAAAATATATTCATTTTGCAAAATAAACATAATTCAAAAATAACGATACTGTATTGTACGTTGTTGTTTGTTTGATGTATTAAGAAAAATTGTTGTAGAAAAATCGCTTACTGAGGTACTAGGACAACCTAGTACCTCAATAAGGGATTTCTCTTAAGCCCCAGAGCAGTAGCCCCAGATTCTGTTTAAAAAACGTTCAATGAATACCGAAATTACAAATAGGGGCAAATATAGCATTGTAAGTTTATGAAACCCAGGAAACAAATTTGATTTCATATTTTGAAAGGTTATATTTTTATACAAGTTATAAGGGACTAAACTAACACAATGATGACAATAACGAATGAAATAAAAAAATATATTTTGCAATTTGTATGTATCACTTCTTGCTTTAATGGTCCAAAGGAGACCCTTTTAGGTCTCACATGGCTTTATCATCAAACATCACCCTAAAACGTAGACCGAGAATTCTCTGTCTACACCCTAAAACTTAATTTGAAACTCTGTATCTGCAGGGCCAACGACGGCTAGTAAACGTTTGCCGGGTCATCTATCGTGGAAGGTAACTAAGATCACAAGAATCGATATAACTAATCTAATGAAATTGAAATTGATGAAATTTCATGTATCACTAGTTATACGAGAGATAATACTAACAAACAATTTGTTACAAATCACTAACAGTAATTTGTAACATTTATTTCCTTATACACCGCATAATTGCTATGTAACGAATCAGTGATTAGGAATTACCGATTACAGGTGGGTCAAGTATTTGACAAAACAATAACATCATATGCCCTATGATGTTAAAATACTCTAAATGGCAAAAGTAGGACAGAAAATAAAGAAAATTTAAAACAATAAGGCTCAGTAACATTTGTGATTACTTAAATGTGATTTTTGTAATAGTAAATCGATGTTATGAAATATCGAATTATAATAGACATCTCTACCACTACCAGTGACATGGCCCGCCTTGTTCATAAGTTGTATCGACGAAGTGCGGTGAACATCAAGGAGAGGTCGTGGAGGATTTTTACCATCTAGCCACCATCGCCGTTCGCCAATTACACCATGGCTGATACCGAAAAGGCGCCCCAGCCGCAGCCCCAACAGCAGCAACAAGATCAGCAACCTCAACAAGCTAAAGCGGCTAAACAAAAGCAGGTCGTTGGTAAGTAACGCTACGCCATCTTATTTATGCCGGGCATGAAAATGATCAAAAGCACATGTTTTAAGATTCATGCAATCTTCTATTTCTTCTATTTGAAATGCTATAAAAATGTTATGGGAACACATACTGCGAGTTCTTTTAGTGTAAATATGAATACTAATTAATAGTATGTGATGCGCGTTGGCCGCAGTATTGATCGTATGTTGACCCCGGCCAGGCTGTGCATCGTGTCACGCGGCATAAATCAATACTTGCGTTGAGAATAATCATTGCAGCGCTCGTTTGTCGTCATATTGCACATATATATATACACACATAACTTTGAGATAGTTATTTTAAAAAGTAGCTTTATTTTTAAATATTTTCAAGTAATGAAAATGAATTACTAGCGATACAAGTGCATAGCTTTATGGCGTTCACCTTAGTACGTCATTAAGTATAATCCATACAAATGTTTGTAATATGAGATGCTAGCTTTGCAAATGTTTGCTTTATTAAATAATGCTCAGGAAAATGATATATTTTATACCTATTGTTCTCTTAACTTTAAGGAAAATGTACCTTATCATTAGTATTGTATTCAATACTGGAACATTCTATGTATGTGCCAGCACCCACATACACTTCACTTTCATGTTTTGTATTAAGTAAGCCAGAAAATGCATAGTGCTTTATACAGTAAGGGTTGGGTTTACATATATATCCCCGGATGATTTTAATGGTTAATGTGTTTAGGAATTTATTTAAGACTTATTTATAACAACTGAAGTTGGTTTTGAGTGGAAAAAATACATATTCAATTAATTATCGAGGTTTGAAATTCACAACAATGATCTGGTAATTTTGTCGCCGAGACGTTTTTTACGTTTTTTGACGGGATTTATCGAAATAAGAGACTGTATGTATCCGAAAATTTAAATATGTGGAGTTTTAAACAGTTGGTTAGGTTAGGTTTTGTGTAGACCAAAGCCAGAACCGACTGGTAACCATTCACTATTTATTTTATATATTAGTGAAAAACAGAAGTGAGGTTAGATTGACAAAAACATTAATAACTCGGGAACTATACATTTCCGGCACATGGGAGTTGCAGAAGGGGTACATTAAAACTATAATCCAATGTTAGCTCCAACCTGTTATATAATTACCGTAAAATAGACAAATCAATCAAATAGCAGTCACATTATTTTTGAGCAGACTTAATATATCATCGAATGCAAAGGATATTTTGCGGATGTAAATGGTTTTAATTATTTTGGAGAATTAGGATCTCATTTATACATAACATTACATTATTATAACAACATGTCATGCAGTGGTCTCGGTATCATAATGGTATTTTTTCATACAAAAAATATTGTTGTAATAGAAGAATTGGGGCCCTCTTTAATTGTATAAGAGTGTCAAATTGTCTTGTTCACTCAAGTCTGCGTCGTAGTTCAAGTAACATAGAACTGTCCATTTATAATTTTAATTGACATATTGTCTGTATTATATATCAGTGCAATAAATTGGGAATATAGATTATAATGATATTATTTCAGTCTATTTCAAGTAAGAGAAATGAGTATTTTTATATAATTAATTTAAATTATATAAAAGGCACTAGAGCTTTCCCCATAATCATATGGTGGGAAAGTTTCTGATAATACTACAAGTTACTTTTTATGGATTTGTTAGACACCTGGTTTGAGTTAAGGTATGACCTCTTATTCATATTGAGTTAGAATAAGTTTGAAGGCTTGTTTATGGTTCTTAAAAAATACTTCAAACTTACTCTAACTCAATATGTTTGAGACAGTAAGTGTTTCATATAAAAATATTATAGTATGATATATTGTTGTATTTTTGTTTCAGCGGAAAAAGTTTCTGGGACTGTAAAATGGTTTAATGTAAAGAGCGGTTACGGCTTCATCAACAGGTATAATATTTTCAACTCTTTCTTTATTAAGAGTCTGAATAATGAAAGTAGTAACTAAAAAAGTGCAGCAAATTGAAGAAGCATCAGTATATCAACAAAACGATCATAGATTATTTATACAATACTTTCACAATTTTCATTGTATTCAATCTCTTTCTTCTGTTGCCTTATCTCAAATTTAATTATCATGTAAAATTATAACTTTGGTATTTTACTTTTAAAGGTTTTATTCTTGTTTTAAGGTTGTAAATGCTAAAACAAGAACTAAAATAACAATTATTATAAAGTAATAATGCAAATATTTTAGTCCAATGACATTGACTTTATTATAAATAGCATTGCCATGTTAAAAGTTTATGAATAATTTGAGTGTTTACTTTCATTAGCCAAACCCTAAATTAGTTTATTTTATTATAGGTCAAATTAGTAATTAAACTGGAACTTGTATAATTGAAGCAGAATACCAAGAACCTCAATTGTCCACTAAAAATACTACCTTGAGCTCATAAATAATTACATGACTTAATGATTGTCACAGGTTATTCTCCTAGCACTTTTTGAAGATATCATCTGAAACATTTATTACACCAAATTGATTATTATTTTAAAAGCTTAAATTTCTTTTCAATTTCATTTTCACGATAGTGTATTTGAATTAAAAAAAAACTTATCTATGTAAAATTATGAATGACTGTAGTAACACCTGAAACATTAAACTACTGGGTTTGTTGTTTGATATTTCACCCTTGTATGTAACTTCAGTTCCATATCTAGTGAATAATTATCAATTTTGGTTGTACATGTTTGTACATTAACTCAAGTTGCGGGTCTTGCGAGGGGGCATCCCTTGATGTTTCTTTACCATTTTGGCATGCATTTTTACATATCAAATTGAATGTATATTGAACAATTTTTTATATTTAAAGTATTGAAAAGGGGTCAGATAAATTAAGTTTTTTATCTTAGTATAATATTATATTTGTATGATTAAATGTGTTCCTCTTTAGAAATGACACCAAGGAGGATGTATTTGTACATCAAACAGCTATCGCCCGGAACAATCCACGCAAGGCCGTGCGCTCGGTCGGTGACGGAGAGGCGGTGGAGTTTGCAGTGGTCGCCGGGGAGAAAGGCTATGAAGCGGCCGGAGTGACTGGTCCCGGCGGCGAGCCGGTAAAGGGCTCGCCATACGCTGCTGACAAACGCCGCGGCTTCCATCGCCAGTGAGTTCCTGCCTGATTTATTTTATTCCCAGTTGTTGCCAGGATCTGTTTTCCTACTTTCTCAATTGTTATACACACAATTTTGTTATACTTTTGAACTCACCACCATGCAAATCAATTGTATTATTCTTTTTTATATGGGGTATGTTTACACAATTACAATTTTGTTTGCTTCAGATACTACCCCCGTCAAAGTGGCGGACGTGGCGGTGAAGGCGCTCCACGCAGAGGTGGCATGGGACGCCGTGGACCCCCGCCCAACCCAGGGGGTGCGCAAGGGGATGAGGGGCAAGAGGGAGGTGGTGCACCACCACAGCGCAGGTGAGCCCTTTTTGAAGTGAATTACTTTGTGTGCATGTCAATATAATAATATTACCCTTATAATCTATAGATGTATCCAAATAGCAGTAAGTATTGTAAAAACTGTTTGTTTGCAGTTATTTCCGTCGCAATTTCCGTGGTGGGCGGCGCGGCGGCGGACCCGGGCCGATGAACCGCGGCGGTTTCCGTCGCATGCGCCCGCGCAACTATCAGCAGGGGACGCCGCAGAACCAGGGGCAGCCCCAGGCAGGCCAGCGCCAGAATGGGCAGGAGGGAGAAGCTCCGGATTCCACTTCCTCCCCGCAGCCACAGCAACAGGCAAAGCCTAAGAACAACACTAAGCCTGCTGGCACCACCATTGAAACAACTACCAATGAGAGCCAGGCCTAAACATGGCAGGGCTGCACCATGTGGGACACTTTTGTAGCATTTTATTCTTATGTGTCACATGTATATCAAACTTTGTCTTGTCTGTCCCAATGAAAGTGTTTCAGTTATAATTGATCAATGTTTTGTTAATTTTTATAATTTTACAATGAAATTTCAAAGTTATCAGTTTTTTGTGCGTCAATAAACAAAAATTATTTAACTTGGATCATTTAAGCACTAAATAGATTTATGATTATGACATTTGATTTTGATTCCATTAAATTAATCCATTTTTTGTTAATTATAATTTTCAAAATATAATTTCATTGTAATATTCGGATTTCTAGCCTCAATAAACAAAATTATTTACCTTGATTCATTGAAGCACTAAATAGAATTATGATTTTGATATTTCATTATTTATTTTGATTCCGTTATTACTGACATTAAAATCTTATGTGCAAAAAAATTGTTTTATTTGGCGTTTGAATTTTGAATAAGTACAGATTTCTCAGGGAGTTGTGTCAATAAGATGTTCAGTTGTGGTTGGTTCCTATATTTTACAGACCATTCAACTGCCGTACTGTCGTTTAAAATTTGACAAGTAATGTCAAAATTCAACCGGTGCGATCAATGTTAAGTAAATGAATGAAGCTGGAGTGGAAACTGGAAGACGTCCAGATGGGTCACGCGTAAACACGGGACCCAAACGTACAGGTTGAAAGATACTTGCCGGGCATAGGTGCACAGAGTACATTGAATATATGGAGACATAGGTGCTTCGGCATATAGCTGCATCGTATTGTACGGCGTTATGCCACCATGTTACGGTGCGGTGCGACCTTCGCTTCGGCGTTTCATACGCTGAAATACTCCGCGTGGGGACCCCAGAGGTTCCTACTTCAGAGGGAGATAGAGCCGATAAAGTGTAAAAAGTGAACTCGTTGAGGAGCTTGGTCGAGGCTATGATCCACGGCGATTTTCAGTGGCAGGCGGATTCCTCCTTTGCGAGTCAGTAATAACTCAAAAGGAGTCTACCGAGAGAGGGGAGAACGTTGCAAGCGGCCTTCGTCCCCCGTCAACAGTTTTGGGGGGTTAGAGACGCTGTTATGCACTGAATAAACTATAATTCCATAGCAGAGAGACACTGTTTACGGGAGTATCACTGGACCTTTATCTCTGCTTTACGTAGTAGTACAGCCCTGCTTCCCTGGATTTGTACCAATATTTCACAGTGCAGTGACTGTCGTATACATCCTGTGTTGTTCTGAATGTTTTCTTTCTTCGGCACGTAGGTAGGTTTAGTGAGTAGTTTGACAATCTTATTCCTTCATTTGAATAGAAACCAGGACCGTCAGGTATGACAGTCCCACACGCACTCGGTCCAAGTGGAATTTGGCCTTACTCCATATCCCGAGCCCGAGTGTGTCGCAAGAAAAGACGTTACCTGCGTTAAAAAAAAGTAAATAAATAGTAAGGTATATAATTTAAACCGGCATAAAAGCTTTTAAGTTGGCCTCTACCGTTTTATACTTACGTATTGTGAATGATTTGAAGGCCTTTGACAAATATGAAGACATTAGATAATGTAAGAAATCTCGTAAATATTAGTTACACGAATCTGCAAAAACTGCCGCTCTAAGCCCCCTGACACGCACTTGTTCCATCATATATGTTACTAGGGTTCTCTGCATGGCTTCACCCTCGAAAAATTTCGATCCATATCCCACACAAGCTATTACATTTTACGGATCAAATAGATGTACTTTTTCGAGAGCAAGCATTCTGACTATTTCTGACAGATTACATTGTTTTAATTTTTATCTAAGCGCGTTTCGCCCCTGGAAAATCCGATCAGTTCGGCGAAAATTATCCCATTCTGGTATAAAAAAGTAGCTTATGTCCGTTCCTGTATTGAGACCACATATATATCAAGTTTGAGCAAAATCGGTATGATGATTATTCTGTGAAAGCGTAACAGACTTATTATACTTTTTTATTTTAATCTAAGTTGGCAAACAGGCAGACGTTCCAGCTCATGAAAAGTGGTTACCGTCGTATATAGACATCGCTATGGGCGAAGCTAGCGTGTTACCAGCCTTTAGGATGGGATAGAGGGATCAGACAGAAGGCGGCTTGTTCTCAAAGTCATCAATTTTGTTTAAAAAAGATATGAATTCCCAAACTACTCAAAGAAATTTATATTAAAAAATACTATTTTGATGTCATAAAGTACTCAACGTAAAAGTATTATATAATTAATATGTTGATGTTGAGGATTTTTATATTTGATGACTGAAAAATACCCTAGATATTGGTACAAGTTACGTTCTATGGGACGTGTCAGCCATATGCCACACCATCGTATTTGAGACAGAATAAACAATAGTGTATTTATTCATTTGACCGCAGATTGAGTTCAGCAAACTTACTTTCACATCAGTTTTAGCATAGCAGTTGGATAGTGAATCTGGTAGCGATGTCAATATTACGCATGCAAGTAGCGAGCGCTAACGCCTTGACACGGCTAACAAGTCGACGGTATTACACCTGTACTCTTGGTGGCAGCCAACGGCCATTCGCTAAAACACCTCGGTCTCGCCGACAACCGCACAGTGAAGGCAACATAGTGCCAGAAAGTGTACAGTGTTGATCGTTAAAACTTAAAACTATAAAACTTTTCAATTATTTAAAATTCACTTATAATTATATGTAATATAAACTTATTTCATAGGAGCTAAAGGTAAGCGTAAATAACAACCGTAGCGATAGTTGTATGAGTATAGAAGTATGATAAATCTATCGATAAATTTGTCGTTAATAGCCATACATGAATTTATTTAGTATATCGTCTAAGTTTACTCAAGTGACAATCTATATATATAATAAAATTGTAGAGGTCAAATTTCTGTACAATTCAAAAAAATGCTAAAAACAGAGTCAGGGGGATGTAAGAAGTGAAATAGAACTAATTTAGATTTTTTTTAATTTTTTGTTTCTCTGTTTGTCTGTCTGTTTGTAACGGCTAATCTTCGAAACGACTAGACCGATTGAAATGAAATTTTGTATGTTGGCATCTTATATCCCTGGTCAACATATAGGATACTTTTGATCCCGAAAAATTAAAGAGTTCCCGTGGGATAGTTAGAAAGCTTTAATTACTTAAACAGGTTATAACAGACTAAAAGTAATTTCTCTGCAACGTAACATAATGGGTGTGGTGTCAGTGAGAGAGTTTTGTCTTATATATTTATAATATATAAAGCAGATAAGTTTGTTTCTTTGTTTGTTTGCTTGAACGTGCTAATCTCAGGAACTACTGGTCTGATTTGAAAAAAAAATTCCGTGTTAGATAGCCCATTTATTGATGAAGGTTACAGACTATAAACCATCACGCTAAGAGCAATAGGAGCGGAGCACCAATGAAGAATGTTTCAAAATCGCGGGTGTTTTTTAACTTCCTTTCCACGTGTACGAAGTCACGGGCAGAAGCTAATCTTATATATAAAAACGAATCGCAAAATGTGTTGGTAAGCGCATAACTTGAGAACGACTTTACCGATTTTGATGAAATATTGTGTGTGTGTTTGAGTGGGTCCCGGGATGGTTTAAAACCACAATTGGAACAGGTAGATGGCGCTGAGATCGGGTTCTAGAATCCTCCTAATCACCTAGACCGATTATGGTGATTTTGTTTTTGTGTCATGAAACAAAGTCTTTTAGGAATTCAGAAAATATGGCGGTACGAAGTTCGCCGGGTCATCTTATCTTATATATAATAAAAAAACTTCGTTTAAAAAAACCGACTTTTAAAAACTAAACAGTGTAAAATAACTTATTTCTAAAGCTATGTATTATTATTAATATAAATTATCTAAAACATCTTAAAGTCGGTGCTTTGTAATTTTCAAAATATAGTCATTTTAATGTTTTACTTTGCACTGACTTCGAGATGTTTTAGATAATTTATATTAATAATAATACAAAGCTTTAGAAATAAGTTATTTTATACTTTTTAGTTTTTTAGTTTTTGAAGTCGGTTTTTTTAAACGAAGTTGTTTTTATTTTATTTGTACTTTTTAGTGCCTAGCTATGTATGGGTAGAACTACGCAAGGTGCCGCGCTTTAAAAAAAAATATAGGTCCCAAGAAACGGGAACATAAAAATGTTCGTAAAATGAAAACTACTAGGCCCAACTATATCAAATTTTTAGGGGACTATATGGCAACTATTCCGCGTCGAACAAAAAAAGAATCACGTAAATCGGATCATAAATCTCAGAGTAATCGGTGTACATATGGAACGGAATAGAATTAAAAAAAAAAAAAATGGACATAAAATTAAAACTATTGGGCCAAATTATGTTAAATTTTTAGGGGACCAATTGGAAGCTATTCCGCATCGAACAAAAAAGAATCACGTAAATCGGATCATAAATCTCGGAGTAATCGGTGAACATACATAAAAAAAACATAAAAATAAGATCCCGACGAATTGAGAACCTCCTCCTTTTTTTGAAGTCGGTTAAAAACGAATCGCAAAATGTGTTAGTAAGCGCATAACTTGAGAACGACTTGACCGATTTTGATGAAATATTGTGTGTGTATTTGAGTGGGTCCCGGGATGGTTTAAAACCACAATTGGAACAGGTAGATGGCGCTGAGATCGGGTTCTAGAATCCTCATAATCACCTGGACCGATTACGGTGATTTTGTTTTTGTGTCATGAAACAAAGTCTCTTAGGAATTCAGAAAATATGGCGGTACGAAGTTCGCCGGGTCAGCTAGTTTAATAATAAAGTTCGTCCATAAAACTTATCCAGTGATTATGGAGTTATGTTAAAAAATGTTTTATATTCTTGCTTAAACTATTTGTTGGCATCCCGATATTCTATAGCATTTTTAACCGACCTAAAAAAAGGAGGAGGTTCTCAATTCGTCGTGTAAATATATCTTTTTATCTATGTCCAGCCATAATTTTTATGTTTATGAATGGATTTTGATGATTCTTTTTGCGTTCGATTGAGTAAAGCTTCGAAATGATCCCATATCAATTTTATTACTATCACATTTTGGGTTGCGAAGATATAGCGGAAAAATTCTTGAAATCAGGTAGAAGTTGCAGTTTTTCAGCTAAAAGTTTTTGTTTTTGAACTGATTTTGGTTACTTTTTTGCGTTGAATTCAGTATGGCTTCAAAATGTTTCCGTATACATTTCATTGCTATAAAACCCTGAGTTCTGATGATATAGCAAAAAATCCTCAAAATCAAATAGAATAAATCCTAACACCAGTAGGTACCTAGTTATGATCAATAACTCAAAAATAACTTGGCGATCGAGCGAGGAAACGTGGCCAGCCTTCTGGGCACCTTACCCATTGAAGACGGTGATCTGGGATCAGTCTACTTATAGTCTTGAGGGACTATGGGTAAAATACAATACAAATAAGTAAAGTTTTCTTACATTGTATTCAATTGTATGTTAAAGAAAACCTAAATTATAGAATAACTAGGCTCGACTACAATAAGGAAGGCGTATAATGGAAATCCATAACGATAAACGGTACGACAGCGTAAATTGAGTTATGAGTTCCGTCGTATTTAGAAAACATCGACGATCAGAGTTAAGATTCAAATTTTATTTAACAATTTTCAACAAGTATTTACACCAAAACAAAATCAGGGTGCGAGACGACGCCGAAGGTCGCGTCGAGTAGTTAATTTTCTGTAAACTAAAATGCACAAGCCGTGCGGTGGCAGTACCGATTAATATATTATATTTATTTTCTGACTAGCACATGCGAAACTTCGTTTGCGTTACCATGATAAATACGTGTTTGCTAGTGAAATATAACTGCACTCTACATATGAGAAGTTACCTTAATAGGGATACCATATACGTAACTTAAACTGTAAAATCAAAATTTTCTTTTATAACAAAAAACAAACCGACTTCAAGAATAACTAAACAGCAAGAAATAAAATTTTCTGCACTATCTTGAAGTAAATCTCTACATACATTTGTCGTCGTCGTCGTCAGCCATTCACAGTCCACTGCTGGACGTAGGCCTCCTCAAGACGGCGCCACTCATACCTGTCCGCAGCCTTTCTCATCCAACGCCTACCGGCGACCTTGCGTAGGTCGTCGGTCCATCGGGCTGGAGGGCGTCCGACACTACGTTTACCGAGATGCGGTCTCCACTCCAGGACTCGTCTGCTCCAACGGCCATCGGTCCTGCGACAGACGTGACCGGCCCATACATTTGTACAACAACAAAATATAGTATTTTTTTGTTTTTCTTATTAGCACCGACTTCCAAGTCTAGAAAATTTTATTTTTTACTTTTTTCTACTCTTGAAGTTGGTTTTTTTTTAGAAATTTTTTATCCATTGTCGAGTGCGTGACCTTAAAGCCATAGTATCCTTCTTCCATGGCCTTGAGTATTATTTTTAAGTGCACCGCAAATTGTAATAATTCTCACGAGCATCGCGTGTATTTTAAAAGCTTCGTGATAATTTATGTACTACACAGGCTCTTTAGTAAGTTAGTAAATCAGTCTTTAGTAAATCAGTACGTTACTGTAGGTAGTCATAAAGTCGCACGTTACGGCTACGCTCCAGCCAGGGCCAGCACGGACATTCGGCCGCTGTAAGCGGGTGGCGCGGATGGGGCCCCATGGGGTATAGGGGTTCTCACTCACCTGCATGAACTCACCTGGATGAAGTCCCCTGGCAGTGGAAGCAGCCTTGCGAGGCCTACGCCTGCCAGGCTTGCGGGGAAGCTAAGTTATATACCCGTAGCCCTAGCAGAGGGCGAAGGACAGAACACCCAGCGGTTTTAGTGGGTATCCCTAACCGGTGGGTGTCAATAGCATGGCAGCAGTTCTGGTTGGGCATGATAGTGTCACCCCGACCTGGCTTATCCAACAGACGGGTCGCGAACTATTTCTGGCCCAAGGTCCTGCCCTTGTCGCGGTCTATGGTCCTCAAACGGATTTCCCCTGGCTAAAAAAAAGGTAGTCAGAAAGTAGTGATGCGATAGTTCTTATGTTTCCGCCACAAAAAGGCTTTTTGCGAAACCATTTCGACGTTCAACTTTGAAGCGGGAATGCAATGCTAGAATAAGATCCTATTGGTTTTTTAGATGTTTTAACATTTTTAAATTGGAAACTTATGAAATGACGTGATGTACGTTCTGCATTATTTAAATTTTTAAAAATAATGGATTTACTTAATATTATAATATCGGGTGGCGCAATAGAACGTGCATATTTAAAATATTGATTAAAAAATAAATACAAAAGGTATAGTTAAAATAAAACTGAGGTATTATTAAGAAATAACTGAAGTTTATTTTTTAAAAATAACATCGTCTAAATGATGGCCCTCTCTACGACGACACTCCTCTAATCGCAAACGGAAGTTATTGAAAACTTTCTTCAGTAATGCTGGTGTAATTGCTGCCATTTCACCACGGATATTCTCCTTGAGCTGATCGATGTTTTTCGGATTATTGCTGTAGACTTTGTTCTTGAGGTATCCCCACAAAAAAAAGTCAGGAGGCGTCACGTCTGGACTACGTGGGGGCCATGGGATATCACCTCTTTTCGAAATCAGTCTGCCAGGGAACATCTGTTTCACAACCGCCATGGAGTCATTTGATGTGTGACAGGTAGCTCCGTCTTGTTGAAACCAAGTCCTAGAATTCACTATTCTTGAATTTTCAAGCTCTTGAGCCAAAAAACCTTCCAACATCGCAACATAGCGTTCGGTATTAACAGTGACGTTTTGCCCCCGCGCATTTTCAAAGAAAAATGGTCCAATTATTCCTCTACCAGAGATTGCTGCCCATACTGTCACTTTAGGACTATGCAGTGGTTTCTGGTGCTTGAGTTTGGGATTCTCACTGTTCCAGTAACGACAATTTTGACGGTTTACGAACCCATTGATATGGAAGTGGGCCTCATCTGAGAAAAGGATATTGTCAAAATTGGAAAATTGATTAAGCATTTCATTAGTAAATGCGAGCCTTGCTCCGAAGTCAGACTCTTTCAATTCTTGTGTTAACTGCAGCTTGTAAGGATGCAGTTTAAGATCCAAGTTTAAAATTCGTTGCAAACTTCGTCGCGATAAGTGTAAGACAGACGATCTCTTGCGAGTAGACATTTGTGGATCTCCTCGTACAGACTACATAACTCTCTCAATATTGTCGTCGGTCCTAGATGTTCTTGGACGACCGTTTGCTTGTGGTTTAAACGTTGAACCAGTCTCTTCAAAACGCTGTACCCATATTTTAATTAAATTAGCTCTCGGAGCTTCACTAATTTGCCTTAGTCCATATTCAGAACAATATAAACGCCTAATAACGATGTATGAACGAGAGTTCTCGTAAAATGCGCGCACGCAAAATGCGCGACGCTTCCCGTCGATGTGACTCATAGTGACTAAAACTCCATGAGCCCGCCTACCCAACAATGCAGGCTCCCCCCGCCCGCGCACTTTCTGCCCCGCGAAAAAAGATGATGCAATATGCACGTTCTATTGCGCCACCCTGTAGTAATATTAAATAATTGCTGTACGGCTTATACGGCTTCATCTCAGGCAAACGGCTCCTACAGGAATTTGTTTATTTAGGGACAAGACAATAGGGCACAAGTAACTCTTTATAACATAGGCATCTAAGGTTGGTCTTTGTTTTCAAAAGTAATTAAACTCTCTCTCAAGCAACTTCGGTTAAAGCGATGCTTAAGTATTGTTTTGTTAACTAACCCACTAATTTTCGAGCCAGTTGTAGTTTCTCCCCATGCATGTGTCCTAACTACTATTTGAGCCAAGAATGAAAAAACTTTTTCCATATACTTAGGTACATATTAATGGCCGGTTCCTATATCTTACTATTCACTCAATTGCTTTACCAACGGTTGAATTTTGAAATTACTTGTTTGGAGCTTATGTCAAGTTTTAATAAAATTTTGTCGGTAAAATATAGCAAACAGGTCTTAGGGAAGTAAACAGTGGAATAGTCGGATCGAAATCGAGGTGTGCCAAAACATTTGTCACATGTACTTGGGTCAAACACGTGAGACCATTTGAGTTTATTATCACGTACAGGTACAACTACACTCCTTTGCAAAAAAAGACAGGTATGTTACAGTCGTTTGCTGTTCTATGGATAACATTAATATTTGTAGTATGGTAGCTTAGATGACTATAAATTTCTTAGTGTTAATGAGAATATAGTTTTTAACACTTAAATCCTTTAGTAGGTGTTTTAGTCAGAGAGAGAGATGTAAACAGAGAGCTGTGTTAAAATGGATATTTTTATGGGTGTAATGATATTAAGCCTACGAGTATTCTTGTGGTATTTTAATAAAAAATACATTAAAAATATAAATTAAGAACGAGTATGACCTCCCCTTGCAGTGATTACGGCATGTAAAAGTCTTGCTACGCTTTTCACAAGGCTTTTGATGGTTTTTTGTGAAATAATTTTCCACTCAACTGAGACCACACGTTTAAGCTTCCTGATGTCTTGTGGAGGTCGTTAGACAGATCGTTAAGGTCGGGGCTCCGCGCTGGCCAATACAAACGACGAATTCCGACCGCTTGCATATAAGCAACTACGTCGCCAGAACGGTGGGCCTGACCATTATTGTCCATGTAAATGGCATAATTACCAATTACAATCGGTGCGGGTTATGCATGTTGACAAAGGATTTCTGTATGTACCTTTGCGCGTTATTAGTGAGTCATTTTCAATCAATACTATCTTGATACCATACCTGGAAGTTACGCCCGCCCAAAACATAATGAACCCTCTACCATAAGGGGTTTCTTCAAAACACACATGGAGTAACTTGGGGGCCCGCGCTGGTCGTCGAGTGCGTATATCAGCCGCTTAAAGCCCCCTTCACAGTCCATAGGCTACTTTGTGCTCCTCGTACCTCTTCAAAGTTTTATTTGAGGTCTATGTAACCGCATTTGCGGTTCCTCAACTCCTAAGTCACTAGAAAGTGGTTGTCTTGTGGTTTTGTTCAACGTTTTCGACTGTAGTGGGTAGGGGGAAGGTATACTTAACATTTTTGCAATCGCTGGGTCCGGAGTTCTTGAAATATGTATTTTTGGTAAACATAACCTTACCTTTTTTAAATACGCTTTTATTAGCTTCATAGGTACGTATGTATGTTAGGATGTGACGGAATCTTTCAAGTTAAATTTGATCGACTTTCCGGTTTCCGATAGATCTGAAATAGTGCACGTATGTGTATATCGCGTGACAATGAAATAATATGATAGAGTCGGAAGGTGGCCATAGGAACTCCTGTATTAACAAGATAGACACGTCGTGTTTGGGCTCGTTTTACTTGTCTTGGCTAGCACTCTGCTGCTACATGATATGCAGGATCTCAAAAGCTTGTATTTAAAAACCTTTTTAAAAAAACTTATTTTTACATAACGTTCCATTTTATCATAAGAGTGTATTTAATTCTTTTTTCAAAGTATCCACGGAGATGGGAACTAAATCACTAAAAAATCAAATATAAATAATAGTTTCAAAACTAAAAAATACGCTTTTATAGAATATCCAACTAAAAAATAGAAAATAAATTTTAATAAATTTGATTTAAAAATAGTGTAAGAAAAAATGATTTTATTGTAAAAAAAGCGTGGGGTGCTTTTCAGTATATTATCAAAATAACCCTTCTACTCATATCTGTTCATAAAATATTTATAACTATTGATACCATGCACCCCGCAAAGCGTACGAGCTGAGGCAATAAGGCAAGATTATGCGTCAAACATAAATTATTCTACTAAAAATAACGACAAGTTAGTTTTAGTTGCCTGATAACCTTTTAACCGCAAATCCGCGAAAAGTAGTAAGTAAAAAGTAACAAACTGGATTTTTTTTTTTTTTAAATAGAGTTTCGAATTTGGAATTAACTTTTTTCATAACGACACTTTATTGAGTGTCAGTAACATAGTCTGGCGATTAAAACCTCTTTAGAACTAAATTTTTACCAATAATGTAGAAAAATCCAAACCGCCCTTTTTTTTTGCTAAGGAGTTTATATCAATGTATTTATATCAATAGAGATTCATTTATTCACTTATTCACTTTTGGTATTTTAATAAGCTTGAGAAAATATTTGGTTATATTTCGGTAGTCATTTTAGCAAAAGTATGTCCGGTCTATTTATTTCACAGGTATTTTTCGCAACAAGTGGATCTAAATGGATGAAGTAGAAATATATACGCTACTGCACAAACGTCTTTGTAGAGCTGTAAAATCACGAAATTTGATTTGAGCAGGATCCATTGTGTAGTTTTGGGGTTTTTTTTCGTAATTACGCTACGCCATTGTATAGCTGGTCATAGAAGAGACACTTTCCTCCATTTATCAACTGTAGGTACAATCCTAATGTTGAGTGAAGACTATGTCATAGGGACAGACAAATGGGCAAGCGAACGGATTATAAGAATTCAGTTTGTGCCATTTGGGTGATTATGTTTACATTTTCGGATGGCGGAATCTATTTATTATCTGAGCTTGATGGTTGAGGAGGATTTGGATCTTTGCTTCGTCCAGACATTAATCTTAATTTCTCCTGAATCTTCTCCGTCATTGATTTTATTGTTGTTTTACGCTTTGGTGCTTCATTGGGTTCCTAAAAGTAAGAAGCCAAATTCAAAAATGTGTCATGAGCTGAACACTTAAAGGTTCCAAATAGCCATTAGCTGTTGGTGTTTGCCACGCTTCGACTCGCTCGCTTTTTTTGTGTGCTTGGCTTCCTACAGCCTTTGGATGCTCATCCCGTTGAGGTATAATGTAATAAGTATATATAACTCAATGGTTCATCCCAACTTGTACTTCGCCTTTATTAAATGCACCAATGCCGGAACAAACACATATACCTATAAGGGTGCAATTTGGAAATTGTGAAGTAAGACCGATTTTTAGAAATATTAAAATGAAATAACAAGTTTTATTAGGTATAGTAATAAAGTAAGTGTAATAAATTAATCCATTCATATGCCTAATTTGGATATGACTAGTTTAGTTACATAAAATTTTAGTCTTCGAGTGTGCAAATAGGTCTAACCTAGGTTAAGATATAAATTGGTTATTAATAAATTAAAAGACGCCAATTGTTTGACAAACTTTGCTAACAATGTTCATTTAATGAATACTATAATAAACTATAAGGACTACATTTGATAATAACTACTTGTCAAAAACATGTACATGTGTAAAAACTAAACTAAAAATAATTATAATTTCAATTGTATTGTTATTTAGATTTCTTGCCTGACCCTAGACATTATTAAATAAACCTACTTGCTTTGATATTTGACTATTACATATACATATAATATTATATAATGTATATTATACTACTACCTACTATCGAACCCGAAACTTACGGTAATTAAAATTATAAAATGGCAACATTAAAATTACTTACTATAACAGATGCCTGGTTTATAATGTTCATACCATGTACCACTGTATCAGGGGGTAAAATATCAGGAGATTCGTTTTCAGAAGAACTAGATGGAACCTGTAAGAAATATATTGCTTCATAATGAAATTAATAAAACATTGAAGATTATAGAAACTAGGATATGTCTGGGACTTTGTCCACGCTTGACTTGAAATTCCCAAACATAATGTAAGCTATCGTTTTAATGAAAACTGTCGGAATAAGCTGATTTTTATGCAACCGAACTACTATAAACCGTTCCCGAGAAAATTCCCGCAAAATCACATTGGCATTAGACATTTTTTCCTGGCCATTTTAATTCATTCCCAGAAAAATTACTGCGGGATTCCTGAGATAAAAAGTAACGCACATTTTAAGACTAAGAATTTACTATCGATCAGCAAAAAGCACATGTTAGTGTGCTATTTTATTGTAAATGATTTGTATAAAATGTTATCGTTAGCTAAAATACAAACCGGTATAAGAGAAAGTCTTTTGGCAGCTTCTACGTCATATGCGACTTGTCCTTGTGTTTTAAACACGGGATCAATGCAGAGCCTGTTGTCCTCATTTGCGTTGAATATAAAGAATGAATTAGCTAGCGGTGGCAAGCATCGCAGTAAGATATGTCCAGCTGCTATCAACGCACAAATTACTGCAGAAATGACAGCTATAACAGGAGCATATCCAAGACGCTCCACAGGCAGTCCACATGAAGATTTACGTTCATCAAACCTGCCATCAAATAGAACCGAGAAGTGTTTAAGGTTAATTCAGGAGAACGGATGATAGTTATGTAACAAAAATGGTTAACTGGAAGCCAAGAAATATATATATTTATATATATATTAGGGTGATCCAAAAAAAAAATTTTTTTTTCCAAACAGGCTCAAAAGTTTCTTTTGGGTGTAAAAAAAATTATGTGGAAAGATGAGCCCTTAATATGAATAGTAAGATTGTCCTCATCGCATTTTTTAAATTCCCATAAAAATATCACAGGAATATTTTTTTTCTGATTTTTGTACCGTTCAAACGATAAATCTGGTTGACTGATAAATCGCTGTTCCAATCTTTATAGAGAATTGAACGCTCTACAAAAAAGGTCTGATAACATTTTTTGAATTTTGAATCATTCTAAAAATATATATATATATATATATATATATATATATATATATATAGAAACAGCTGGTGATGTATTTGCTCCATAATCAAGCAAAGCACCTCTCAATTTTGTAACTATTTTGAAAATTCTCAAAACACGGAAATGGTTAAATTCAAAAATTACTTTCTATAAAAGCACAAGGTAACATCGTATATATTATTTAATAATCTTATCTCTTTCATGAATTGCTTTAGTCACAGACATGTAGTAATTCAAGATCATTAGTCTTAGTAAAAGAATCTTTAGGCAAGAACAATAAAACCAAATTTATAAAAACGTTCTTTTTAAACGACTTCGAAAAAAGGAGGAGGTTCTCAATTCGACGGGATCTTTTTTTTTGTTTTTTTTGTGTATGTTCGCCGATTACTCCGTGATTTATGATCCGATTTACGTGATTCTTTTTTTGTTCGACGCGGAATAGCTTCCAATTAGTCCCCTAAAAATTGTACATACTTTGACCCAGTAGTTTTCATTTTATGAACATTTTTATGAAGAAAATTTCCTTTTCGTTCCATATGTACACCGATTACTCTGAGATTTATGATTCGATTTACGTGATTCTTTTTTTGTTCGACACGGAATAGCTGCCATGTGGTCCCCTAAAAATTTGACATAGTTTGGCGGCGTAGTTTTCATTTTACGAACATTTTTTTGTTCTCGTTTCTTGGGACCTATATTTTTTTAAAAGCGCGGCACCATTTGTAAGTCCACCCATACATAGCTAGACACTAAACAGTAACAAATAAAAAATAAAAACTTCGTTTAAAAAAACCGACTTCAAAAACTAAAAAACTAAAATGTATAAAATAACTTATTTCTAAAGCTATCTATTATTATTAATATATATTAACTAAAACATCTTGAAGTCGGTGCAAAGTAAATCATAAAAAAAGACTATAATATTTTGAAAATTACTAAGCACCGACTTTAAGATGTTTTAGATAATATATATTAATAATAATAGCTTCAGAAATAAGTTGTTTTATACATTTTAGTTTTTTAGTTTTTGAAGTCGGTTTTTTTAAACGAAGTTTTTATTTTTTAGATACATGTATTTTAGTAGGGATATGCTGTCTTCTTTCACCTTATCCCAATCATTTGTGATCGAAATAATATGTATTTTCCTTCCATAATCCTCTATTCTGGCATATGTCTGCGGTCATAACAGAAATCATATTGTCATCAATATCACACAATCACAGCACCTGTTTTATGGTCTACCATATGGTGTCTAAATAAATAAACTGAAGTTATTAAATTAGCTTTGCAAGCCTTTTTATTAATAGACTTATATCTTTTGTACCTGTTTATTACAGATCTATAATTTCATCAAGCTTAAATACCTAGATCAAATTATGTTTAAAAATTTGCATATTGTTTGTTCTTTCGAGGTCATAAAACCGGTGTTACTGCAAACTTAAAATACTTAAAAGTAGATAAATTATTTTTGTTAATGCTGATTCTGATTGTAGCCAGTAATATCTATATACATAGTTTAAAACTGCATTGAAGATATTTCTAAAAATACTATTTGGGTTCAGGTCGTATATATATGATCAATATAAAACATAATTTCCCACAACGTATCCCACGTATGGCCAGCATTTTGGGAATGCGAAGAAAATTATGAGGGCGATTTGAATATGGTATTCCTTAGTCTGACGTGTATTTTTATCACTGGAATGCCGAAGGAATTTAAAAATTTGGCTGTCTTTCTTCTTAATTTTATCCTAATCAGTTTTTAATTTATGCTTTTTGAATCATTGTCAGCTAATGTTTATTCGGCTTCAAAGATAAAATTAACTTTATTAAGTCTTACTTTTATTATGTAAAGCTATGGTTTTGATTACTAATCACTTAAATTTTCCAGATTTTCCAGAATTCCTAATTTCGAGCTCAAAAAATACTGAAAACTCACTTTGAGGTTTCTCAGCTTATTAGATTTTCTAACTTGCTGCAATATTTATAACTACTATTATGGCATTGTCCCGAACGAAATATAATATGATCACGAATTCTAAAATAAGCTATATAATGCACAGGCAATCACATAATTTGCTCCAAAACCAGAATTTACATAGCGGTCAAAAAGTACATTGAAATAGCGGTCGTTGTCGCGGTTTTATAAAGTTTTATTATAGTATTTTCTTCAACGTCGCACGGATGTTTGATGTTCCAAATGACACTTGTCCTAGATATGTCTGTCTATTCATCGAGTGTACTTCAATTGGTCTCACAAGGAACTGAGGCAGAAAACTTTACAGAGCACTAGTTCGATTTAAGCGAGTTTGACCTAACTTTATCAGATATATCTCACCAGTCATTAACACCGCAGTTTTTGATTCCGTCACAGACAACTCCACTAGTGAAGCAAAAATCCGCGTCGTTCATTGAGCAAAGAGTCTCATTTTTCAGGTTGCAGCCATTTTTCGGTTTTAACCTTGCTGAAGTGGCTGTCACTTGATATAAATGGGCCTGAAATATTTGTTTTCTAAATTTGGTTTCTGCCGTGATAGAGCCATGCTAGAATCGTTATTTTGATTACAGCTCTTAGGGCCGGTTCGATCGGTGTGATATCACACTCTTACAGAATATCGGCATTATTAGAGTGCTTCTTACGATGAGTTTCAATGGCGACATCCCTCTCCGCCTATCTTATTTCCCTATTCCAGTTCTTCCCATCCCTGCTATCCCATCTTAAAAACTGGCAACGCCACAGGTGTTGCAATCGCCTATATGCTACGGTAACCATTATAAATTACGTGGGATGTCTGCCTGTTTGCCAGCTTCGCTATATATTATTATATAAAAGATATTGTTTTTAACTGTGATATGTTGATGCGCGATTCCACAAAAATCGTGCGCAGCATATGTATATACGTATACGAGGAGGTTTTCAATTCGTCTGTATGGTTTTTTTGTATCTCCATTACTCGATTTCTATTCAACTTTTTTTAAATCGAAAGGTTATAATCCCAAATTGATGTCATTGTCACCATCTGATGAGTGCAAGGAATTAGAGAAACTCACAAAAATTATTAATCAACTTCTTCGTAACATGATATCACCGATATATTATTAATATAAACCGATTTTCAAATGTTTTTCTTTACTCGTAAGTGTATACTCCTGAGATAGTCCCATGGTCACCAAATCAATATCTGATTAGTGGATCTCAGAGAAATCGAGAGTAACTCTTATTAAAAACGCCGAGAGCCTACATTCAAAAAAGATTTTATACGCATGCCAGTATTACACTTTCTACAGGCGTTTAATTGTGGAACGATTTTCAAATTGTTTTTTTTTAACTCCCGAGGTGGTTATATAGTAACCAAGTCAGGATCTGATTGGTCGATCGTAAATTGTTGAAGAGCATATACACCGAAGAGTGAAATGGATAATTTGTATACGCGTGCCAGTTGTAGAATTTCTACAGGTGCTTAATATATTATTTCTGAAGCTATAAAGTATATGTGCAATGAAAAATTAAAAAATATATTAAAAACAACCAAACGTACTTCACACTCTAAACCAAAAAGTAATATTTAACCGACTTCCTTCTACAGCATCTTGAAGTCAGTGTCAGGTAAAACATAAAAATTACTATATTTTGTTTTGTCGTTTTTCTTTTGTGTTTTACTTGACACCGAGTTCCAAATGTTGTAGAAAGAATGTGATTAAATATATATATATATATATATATATATATATATATATATTTGTTTTAAGTGTGAAGTCAGTTTTGTTTGTGTTAAAAAAATTGTAAAAATTTTGTGCAGTTTTCTAGAGTAGTGCATGCAGTACTTATGGATCCAATTTTCAAGGCGCTGTTAAGTTCACGCAATATTTAGGTTCTTAGTTGAAAATCTGTTGGCGGATACCTTTATAATAGTGCAGGGAAAATAGCGACAATATTAAAACAGGCTAATCGCCATACTGAGGGATGAATGAAAAATTCAGCTTTTTAGATTTACTAAAAATAATTCAAGACCTCTGTAATAAACAACACAGATCCTAAAAAACATAGCGCATTCAGTCTCACATTTTTCCAACATAATATAAATAAAGTGGGAAATGTACGCTTCTAAACTATTAAATGTGTGTTTCTTCTTTTTTGACCTCTCTCTCTTTTCTTGTACTATAGGAAGAAGCTCTATGGTCTTAAAAGGTATGAAAAAAGATTAGTGAAAAGAAAAGTCAAAATTAATTGCTTTAGTATCTGTCCAGTAATTTTTGATATAATTATAGGATATTTCTTTCCAGTTACATACTTTCACCGTTCCGTATTCAATTATTATCGAAGACGGTAATTGTCGTCAATATCAAAACCTTTACTGTGCATGGACAAGCATTTGGTTAACTAATAAAAGGCAATAAGGCAATGGTACTCCGCATGAAGCTAGAGTAGATATTACATCATCTGATAATCTTTTTCACACTATAGTGTATCTTATGAGATGTACTAAAATATTTGAATGATTAAAAGATAAAATTACTTACGTTTATATCAGTGTTGATGCTGCTGTTACTGAGAAAACTAAAGCGGATCCGACCTTTTACAGTGAATACGTAATAGGGCGTTAGTGTACCCCTTTCTTCGAGCAAATCACAAAGATGAAGACATTTTTTTTTTTTCATCACTATGAAGGCATCTCTGTTCGAGGCGCAGTTTGAACCAACGTTGCTTGGAAATCTTATCACTACTATTATATAAATATTCTCTGAAACGGTCACTACCTCGACTAAACATTCATAATCGATTTCGCTTAGCGTCCGAAATACCTGTAATCAGAATGTTACGAACGTATTTTTAATATTTCCATCACTTCAATCAATCGATTTAAACCTAAATTATTTATTTACATACAAAATACAATTTCGTTTGACTGAATAATCTACAATATTGGTATTTTATACACTATCGACTCGGACTTCGCATGCAAGTAAGGAAACTCCGTGTATTAGATTTTAAGTAAGTGGAAATTGTAACGATTTATTATATACCCATTCATGCACGTTATACAGAATCAGTATAACTAGCTGGACACCATTAACACTAAGCTTAATTGAGTTATTATTATAATGGTATAATAATGTAAAAAAAAATCACTGAACCAAAGTGATAGTATCCGACATTCCCATGCCGAAGGACAGGTCATATCTCAAACGATGTGAGAATGCGCAGTCGTTGGTGATGTCTCGTGGCCTGTAGAGAAGTAACAGGCCTTTCCCCAGTACTCCGTGAAAACAAAATATTATTATAACATAAATCTTAACACTTCTTAACATTTTGCAATGTCATGTAGATCTATGTGGTTGCGGTTTAATTTTTTTTAGCACTATGTCAATATGTAATCAAATAACAAGCTTTTTGTGAAGTTTTCGTATAACCACAGCAATAAAAGTATAATAATAAATTTAAACTACACTAATGTAAACAAAAATTGCATCAGAGTGCAGGAAAATATATGCACACATGCATAAATATTAGCATAAATTTAAAATCTCTCTTTTTTATATACCTAATAAAATAATTTTTGATCAAACTTAATCCTCACTAGAATTAGAAATGCAAAGTAACTCTGTCTCTCTGTCCATGTCACTTTCACACAAAAATCAATTTGGATTTTATTACATTGTAAGCTGTGCTGGGTGACCGCTTGCTCTCAAAATAAACTAGAATTAATACTAAAGTCTACATCTAAAAACATAGTACTTTATTATGATATCTAATTATTTAACAAATAATTACATATCATTTGTTTGTATTAGTTTGGATGTTGGATAATTTATAGTTTTTGTTTGGAAGTAATTTTGCACTTTGATGCAATTTATGTGATTATTTGTCCGTCAGTAGGTAGATATATAATATTATAGAAAACTCAACCGTATGAATTAGTGTGACGTGCTTGATGTGCAGTGATTCATAAGCAATTAAAGTTGTTTGATTTTATTGGATTCGACCTGCTTTGCCTTCATATATAAATTCGATTTTAGAAAAGTAATAATAATTATCACTAAACAATTTAACATTTATTAAAATTATTTAGGTATCATATTTGACTAGTTTGTATTAGGAATCATTTATTATTTTATTGGAACAACATACAGCTATATTATTAAAATTAAATACAAAATTACAACTTTAAATATGAAGTAATTTGCACGTTGCTCACAGAGAGTAAAGTTAACGCTTTTCAAAGCTTTGTACATCTCTCTACACGTGCAGTCTGTGGGCAAATTATTCACAGATAAGCTACACGGCCCTTCGTGTCCAATACAATAATGCGTTCAGGGCGGTGTTGGGGCTGCCCCGCTACTGCAGCGCCTCGGGCATGTTTGCCCTGACGCGCACCGATTGCTTTCAGGCCACCATTAGGAAGCGGTGCGCGTCCCTGGTGCGCCGGGTGCGGAGCAGCACCAACGCCGTCCTGGCGATGATTGCCGATAGGGTAGACTGCACCTACGTTAGGCACTGCTGCGCTATGCATAATAGTATAGCCAAAGTATAACTTGTGATATATATATGTGAATAAGTGTGAATGTGTGTATGTGTAACTTTTTAAATTGTGTATTAATTTTAATCTGAATAATGTAATTTAATATGTATTAATACTATGGGACATGTTCTCCTGAAATAAAATTATAAATAAATAAATAAAATAATGCAGCCTACAGCGCTGTCCACAAGTTAAAAAATAAATTGCTAAAGGGATTTTGGTAATCGTTAGGATTAATATTAAATATTTGTTTATAAAAGGAAGGAAAAGAAAGTTAATAATAAAAGAAGAGTAAGGAGAAAATAGAAATGGAATTATGATCATCACTGAGTTCGTCTTTTGTGAAGCAGGAATTTGAATTTGGAAGGTGAGTTGGCAAATAGGTCTCAAACAGTTTATTATGGCTGTCCACCATACGCGTGAGAGGAGGACGAAGGCCAGTTTGTGCTTACAGCAAACAGTCTACCTTTTAATTTCATAATTTTATAATTAAAACAACAAAGAAAAAGTAGATTTTTACACCAGTCGTGACAGTGACCTATTTGCACTAATTAGGCACGATGTTGTTTGGTGCACGAGCATAGAGAGGGCTCTAATAGTTCAAGTGCCTAAATAGGTGTTTCACCCAAGGTTAATACCCAGCTTTTCATTTCGAATGTAAGGAAAATAAATAAAAACTGATTAGTTTTGCCAGGTGGTAGGGTATTTGCCCCACTGAATGGCTACCACCCCTGGTCTAAAGTATGTCGCCATAACAACCTTGAGTTGTGTTCCGGATTAGTGACCAGGTTCCAGTCTCCCTTAAGAGAGTAACAGCGCATTTGTAGCACCTTTGGTGTTGCAAATGTCCATAGGCGATGGTAACCGCTTTCCATCAAGCGGGCCGTCTACCTGTCTGCTGAACTCCTGCAATAAATAAAAAAGTTAAATAAGTTACAAAATTGATGATATTTTTTTTAGTTAAAATTTTTATGTTGCGATTCACCGGTGGCTCTACTCGTATACCTGTGATCAGGTAACTTCAAGCGTATTTATAAAGTATGAGAAATAAAATTTTTGTTTTCAATCCTATTTATCTCATGTCTATAGATAAATATCGTTGAACGAATTAAATAGCGGTACAAATCAAAACCGAATATTTTGAGCATTAATGGAGTCATGTGATAAAGAACCAAACATAAATAATATATTTACTTTATAAAGTATGCTCGGAAATGGGCGATATTAGCGTAATCACATGACTCAAAACTTTAACATGCGATTTCTCAATTTATTATATATAAAATAGTTATCTTGCGCCAGTTTTGAATCATTCAAGTAATATAGAATTGGATGAAGGTCGTCGTAATGGAGTCTGTTGTAATCTACATGATGAAATGGCTGTCTATATCCTGATGTGTCAGGTTCTTCGTACCTTATGTTTAATTTAATTATATAAAGTTCTAGAACTGAACGGCTTGTGCCACAACGATGGCAGGAGATGGTATGTCAGTGGTGCCCTGGAAGATGGGTCACCCCTTAGTGTGGGACGCGTTTGCGTCAATACTTTGACGGCCTCGCATCTCCCAACCAATAGCATGACTGCCGGTACATCATCTGCACAACAAAAGGCCCTAAGATGCTGCAAACACTCAGCCACCGGAAATGTCTACATATTTGCGGCTTTTGGGGTCGAAACCCTGGGTGCAATGGGGCCCAGGTGCAGAAACTTTATCGAGACATCTGGTAGATGTCTCACGTGACCAAAAGACTGGTTTATACCTTGGGCAAAGCATTAGCGTTGCCAATCAGCGAGGCAATGTGACCAGTCTTTTATGCACGTTTCCACTACTACAACATGGGTACAAGATTTTATAGTTTAATTTTAGTTTGTATATAGTTTATTTTTAGTTTAATTCATAGTATAGTTTAATTTATATATAATTGCATTTATTTTTAATATTTAATTATATATTTTAGGTTAGTTTAATATAAACTATTTATGAAAAAAAATATCAATAAATTATATACATACATACATAACTTCACGCCAGGTCGCTTGCGGGGTAGGCACGAACAACAGAGCGCCAATAAATTATATAAAAAATCATATAAACTTATTTCCGTCAAATAATCAAGCACCAAAACTAAGGATGTTTTTGCTGTTTAACAGGTTCACGGCCTACATCATGGAAAGTAGTTAGCGTTGCCTATGAATAACTTTGGCCCCTTTTTTAAAATAAAACCCTATTTTGTAGTGCTAAGGTCTCTGCTGGGGGGGGGGGGGGAGAGCACCTTAATAATCTTTCAGTTTCCGCGTCTGTCTGTCTATATAACCGCTAACGCCGCATTAACCAGTTTTTACCATTAGCCAGTTAATTTTTCATTGAAAGTTATATACTAAGTATAATTAAGTTTTTTAGTAAGTAAAATAGAGCTTAATAGGGTTAGACCAAGTGGAAAACTGTAGTTTATTGATATGTAAATGAATAATCAGTAATACACACAAACCTGAGGCACACCAAAGCGTTACTGGGCTTGATATTGAAAGGCTGATAGGTCTATTGTTCATAGGCTATTAGTATCAAATACTTGCTAAGAATTAAAATATAGGTATAATGTTTTGTTACGAGTTTCGAGACTCGAATTAAAATGCCGTTGTAATTATTATAGAGTTTATTAAACTATACAAACAAGTATAACACAGGTACAAATATAACCGAACACAACAAATCCAAACACAACGCAGAAGTACGTAATTCAATAAAACGCGCAAAGTCCGTCACTATTAGATTCCCGATTGTATACACGTCTCGCCTTGATCGTAGTTCTCGCTCAGCTGCCTCTTTCCATCAGACCGTCGTTTTATACCTAACAAATCTGTCCGAATCGTAGTCACCGTAATCCGCAACACCTGGCTAATGATACAGCTGCAAGCGGCCGTAATGAATACAGTAGAACGATAGGCCGTTCTCTAAAAACGTATGCTAATAAATAAGTAAATGCCGACAGGTAATAAAATATGTTTTTACAAATTAGGAGTGGAATTTGTTTTTTTGTCACAATTACATATACTCAATTTTTCATATTTTCTAGATGACAACCTACAAAGATAGAACCACGGCCCCCAGCGATTTATCAGCACCATCAAGACAATACACATACAATAAAGATTTCCGCACTGCCTTGCCGCAGTTTATAGCAGTTAGTGTCAAAAATTTGTTACTTTTAGGTAAGTGACTCATACCTTTTTAACCTACATTTTGATCCCATTTTGATGCTTCTTTTTATTGCTATATGCTTTTGGGTTTTCAAGATATAGCAGAAAATTTATTAAAATCAGACAGAAAAAGTCGTTTCTGCAGTTTTTATGCCAGAATTTTTTGGTTACTTAATCGATTTTGACACCTTTTTTTTATTGGATCCAGTAAAACTTCACTATAGTTGCAATTTTTTTTTTTTTATAGGCATAGTCATATTTTACGTGTGTTTATGTATGTTATTTATGTTGTCTCTTCATAAAATTAAGTGATAGCATGTTATTCTATATTAAAAAATACTAAACTAAATGCTAGTAAGAAACTAAAGCTAACTTAAAAAAATATAACTTAAAATAAAATAAGTTATAAAAAGTACACGTGATTTAATAATAGCACTATATTTTAGTATAAAAATATTTCATGAATTCAGGATATGGCATGACATTGGGCTTCCCTACGATATTAATGCCAGTAGTGGAACATCCTAAAAAAGACGAAATTTTGCATTTACAAAAGAGTGAAATATCATGGATCAGTAAGTAAATTTTTACTTATTTTCACAGCATCACAGCTTTAAACAACCCTGAAACTTTAACGTTGACAAATTGAAATCAGTGGCGGATTTACCAGTAGGCTGAGCAGAGAATTCGCCACTTGATCTTGAGATCAAAAAAATATTTTGTCTTACAGGTATTCAAGGTTTAAAAAGACAATAAAGATTCATATTTATTTTATTCTGTTTTAAATAATCTTAGAATTAGGAAGTTTTCAGAGATTTTTAAACTCAGCGATTGTCCCTCCAATTCTTCTACGACCTCTGTAGTTAAATTGTTTAAGCCTTTGCCCACTTAGCTGACAAGAACGCCGTCTGCCTGGGGGTCTATTCCTGATATGGTAAATTTCGTAAACAAACTTTCCATTATTTTTATCCGCCCCAGAGATGTTTGTTGTATATTACCCATAACACTAGAGTCATTTGTTTAGCTTGGGGATGTGTCTACGAAATTTGTCTACCGATTTTTTTGTTCTACGTTATAGATATATCTACCTAGTCATCACTAACGATGACAATATAGTTGTCTGATATATATAGGAACAGGTTTGCCTTCGATGCTGCAGTAAACACGGAACTGTTTAGAAGAACATTCACATCGATTAACATGCATTCATCTATAATTGTGGATAAGTATTTTATTCAACCTCGATCTTTCAAATCCACCACACAATATATAGCCATGGCAGACGACTATTGCAATTGGCCATTGGACGGTAAAATGCAACTTTGAAATTCTAGATAACGCCTAATGTGTTTCTTCTCTTGCTTTTGGAATTTTGTTAACTAAAACATGTTTTTCAAACCACATTGGTAAAAAAAAATATATATAAAAAATATGAATACAAAATTATTTTCAATTCTTATTGTTTAAAATACGCTTTAAATAATAAAACTTTAAAACGTAAATAAAGGATGAGATGAAGTGACATCTATTCATGTAGGATTTAGGAGTTTTCAATGACCAGTCATCCTATGTCATCCCTAACTATTCCACATCTCATTTTCCTGTCTGGTCCTTCCATCTCATCTCCTTTATCCTATCTCTATTTCATTCGCGTATTCCATCCGTCCTATCTCATTCCCTCCATCTATTCCTAAAGCTAGCAACACGTTGGCTTAACACTTAGTGTTGCAAACCTGCCTCGTTGTAAATATTCTTCTTCTTGTATAAAATGACTCTCGTCATTATTCTAAAGGTTATTATTAATAATGACTGCGGTCATTTGAATACCATTAAGTCACCAATTCGTCATTACTCACAATGCTTAATTATATAATAAAATTCTAAACATGCCGTGTATAAATAATAATAATTATTAGAAATAATAATAATGTCACGCCACATATTTACATTAAATTTGTCTAGTGGCCTCTACGAGTTGGCCTCCCCATGGCCCCACGCAAGCCCTCCAAAAGTCCGGGCTATTTTTATGGCCCGTGGTCTTGAAAGACATACATGTATAAAAACCAAGTAGAATAGACTATATAAAGGATGGAGAACACAAAGCAATTTTTTTAGTTTTCTTATGTATTTCTCTATTTGCTGGGGATTCACGTAAATACTACTAGGCCGATTTCAATGCGGTTCTCGCTGATCGATAGCTGATTCTTAGACTCTACACTACTTTTTATCCTGGGAATCCCACGGGAATAGTTTTGAGTATAATTTAATTTTTGTTACTAATCGATAAAAGATTTAATGTTATTGAATGTGTGATTTTTTATCCCAAAAATTCAGTGGGAATTTTTCCGGGAGCGGCTTGAAGTTTTTCGGATGCACAAACTTATTCCGACACAGTTTCCACTAAAATAATAGCTTACATTCTTTTTTTACACCCTGCGATACTTTATGTCCCGGGAATCCCATGGGAATTTCAAGTCAAGCGTGGACGAAGTCGGGGTCATATCATAGTTCATATAATTATAGTAGTTAAACATATTTTTGAGCAATTCAGCGAATAATTTTAGATCTTTTTTACATAGATATATCTACCACTTTGCATCAATCTTGTCACAGAATTAATAACGAATACGTGGTATAACTGATATTACTCAGTACATTATAATGCTTTGTTTATTTTAGGTTCAATAAATTTCATAGTAGTGCCATTAGGATGTGCTCTCTCAGGAATAGTATCATCTCCATTAGGCAGACGTAGGGCTATGCAATTGGTTAACATACCATTTTTCATAGCTTGGTTGATGTTTCATTTTTCGACCAGCATAGGACATTTATATGGAGCACTGTTCTTAACTGGGTTTGCTGGCGGTCTTCTTGAAGCACCTGTAAGTGAAATTAATTTTCAATGTTACAATTATTGATTAATAAACCAATTTTAAGAAATATATGCTGTTTCCGACTAAAGTACATCACACACACAATAACACATATATCAGTTATATGTAATTTTAAGAACCTAATTTTAATTTCTGCTAAGCAATGAAGTTTTTTCATCCATACGCTTGCGTCGATTTTAGCTATCCATGTAACTTTCTAGAAGCAATTACATCTATTCTCTCTTTTCTTTCACCATCACCCCAATTAATTGGGGTCGGTACAATATGTCTTTTCGTTCCACACTCCTCTATACTGACATACATCTTCTGTCACACCGAAAATCATCATATTCACGCAGTCCATCCATAGTTTTTTAGTCTACCTTTACATCTGTACTTAACCATCTTGTAATTTAACATTCTTTTAGTCACGTGACTTTCATCCTTTCTCATTATATGCCCATACCAACTTAGTCTTCTTTCTCTCAATTTTTCAATCACGGGTGCAACTTTCAAAGATTCCCTTGTGTACTCATTTCTCACCTTATCCATTCTCGTAACACCACACATCCATCTCAACATTCTCATCATTCAAGTAATTATATCTACTATTTACCCATATTTACATTTTAGAAAAGGAGAGAGAATATTTATTCGTAGCCGTCTAGGTTTTTTTTTAATAATCTGCTTGGTCTATGTTTTTAGCTGCCTTCACCATAATCTTTGCCGCCCAGGAATGGTGCTTAAGCCTCGTAAGTCCCTTCTCCGGCCAAGTTCTTACCATTTCGGAACATACTTTCTGCTTCTTCCATAACCCCGCCAACTATCGCAATGCTTATAAGAACTTTTGTTAATGAAACTATAATTCAATGTGGATATTTTGAATGCAGTTATAATACAATATTCATTGTTATAGCATTCGTTCTATTTATTACATACGACTATAAATGAAATCGTCGCCATACCGATTTAATGAAAACTAGAGCAGGCTAAATAATGGAAGTTGTGTGTGTTTTTTTATTTCAGGTATTAACGTATGTTGCTGAAATCACACAACCACATCTAAGAGGAGCCCTGACTGCAACCAGTTCAATGTGCATAATCCTCGGCGTTTTTACTCAGTTCTTATTTGGCCTATTTATGTATTGGCGGACTGTTGCCGTCGTCAATATTATATTTACAGTAATAATAGTTTACTTATGTTACTATACTTTATTCTACAATAATTCTGCAAAAGCTGATGAATTTGACAGTGTCCTAGGGCAACTACCCTATACCTATGTTTTGTATGTGCTCAATTATGAATACCTACTAAAAGTTTAATATGCTTATACATATGCTTATCCAACTATTTGAAGATAGCTTTTAATGTTATCTCGATGTTTAGGTGTCATCTCAATGTTTTCTTTCACCGTGGGCACGATCCTTAAAGCTAGTACAGTCATAATGGCACAATCAACAAAAAAAAAATGGAAATTCGTCCTCTAATTTGTTGCTAATTAGGTTCCGCAATTAGACGTTTTATGCTTTTTATTAGTAAATTGAGCGGCTGTGCCTCGCCTAAATATTCTGGCAATTTTAACAATATGTAAATTATTTGGTTAGAAAAATGTTCCATCTTTTTCGCTAAATTCGTCTATCTCATGCAATACTACTTCATTTATTGGGATAAAAACTATCCCAAGTGTTTACCGGGGATATAAGCTAGCTCTGTATCGGATTTCTTTTAAATCCGTTCCATATTTTCCACGTGATGCTCTAACAGACTAACGAAAAAAAATCTAAAAGTTTTACTCAAATTTAACCTGTTGGTCCGAATATGGCCCCGATCCTTATTTCACATTTTAAATTATCTTCAGATTCGTTATATTTATTATAGATAGGTTAAAGTATCAGTATATGAATATAAGATTTTATTACAAATGTGGAAGGAAAATGAAAAATGTAACTCTGAATAGCTCTTAAATCATACGTACTTGATTAATTGGCATCAGAGGTTGATTTTGTCGTTTTATTTCATGTATAATACGAAAAAAAAATACTATTTGCCAAATTATTCAATCCAAACATTGGAAAGAAACGTACTGTAAGGCGAAATTTTGGCAAGGATCGTACGATGACATGATGCGTTCTTATCTTTTCGGGCGATTAAAATGGTCGTACGTTGATTCAACATTGGTGTCCCAATAGATCGCGCGATGTTCGCCATGCGGTGCTGTCGCGCAACAACCTCGCGCCACCATCAACCATACAGCGTCATTTTAACAATGCCTCTTTACAGAGATGCACAGCTTTGGCTGTCGGGCAATATTAATTTAAAAATTGCAAATCCTCGCGTTGATAAGCTAGTCTGACAACTGGACATGATTGGATGATCAAATCCTTCGTACGATCATTATTAAACATAACCTAAGCTCGCGCGATGGCTTCCGGGCTTCTATTAGGACAATGAAGAAATCTGTATGTTTCACTCATTATGCGTCGAGAAAGCATCGTGGCATCATACGATCCTTGCCAATTAGGCCGAAGACTATGTTTTTAATTTTTTCTCGTTTTTGTCTAATATGGCCTAAAAGAATATGATAACAAAGTAACAGTAGCTGTACAACCTGTAGTGCTATCTAATTACGTAATTTAGACGCTTGTTCTAATACTTTTGTACTATATTCTTCTCCCATGATGGAAATCAATATTTATTAAAAGCAGTCCGTTTCTTTTTTAGGTTTTAGCTGTAATTGCATTATTTTTTATTCCGGAATCTCCGCATTGGCTGGTCTCCAGGAAGCGATACGATGAAGCCAAAAAGGTAATAAGTGAAAATCGTTACTATGCCAGTTGTACGAGTATACTCAGAATTTCTCTTCTCCCTTCATATCTAGTATCAAAATGCTCAAATAAAATAAGTACATGTTTAGAATTTACAAAAACGAAATATCTTTAATTATAGGAACCAAATGTTAAGAACTCCGTAGGAATCTTAGAAAAAATAATACTTATAATCATTTACTTACTTATTACTGTCTGTCCGTCCTAAAACTACTTACAAAGATTATTTGAATAAAATTGGCAGGATGGTATATTCTTTAGAGCTTACACAATGTTATATGGAATACCCGCATATCTGTCTGCATATCATCCGTGCAGGAACGGAGAAAGAATATAATTTCCTGCGTCTGGGCGGCCTGTCGTAAGAGGCGACAAAACAACCCACAGCCACGTAGTAAGGTATTTGCCCAACTGGATGGCTACCACCTCTGGTCCAGAGTATGCCGCCATAACAACCTTGAGCTGTGTTCCGGCATTAGTGACCAGGTTCTAGTCTCCCTTAAGAGAGTAGCGGCGCATTTGTAGCACCTTTTGGTGCAGCAAATGTCCATAGGCCATGGTAGCCGCTTTCCTTCAAGTGGGCCGTCTGCCTGTCTGCTGAACTCATGCAATAAAATAAAAACTATATATAATAAAGATGAGAGCACATATAACTCAATGACGGACCTGATTTGACTGTACTTATGCTTGTGAAGGCAGGTGTTTGTTTTATATCCATTTATCTTTATTTTAGAGTTTACAATGGTTGCGCGGTTGGACCACTGCTGATGCCGTAGAGCAAGAGTTAAAGGATATCCGAGCTTTATTTAACAAAGAGAAGGGTAAATATTAAAAAAAACACCTAAGTCCTTTTGTAGTGTATCTTAATCATTTTGGCATAACTAAGGCATTTAGTGTATATGTGTGTGTGCGTGTGTGTGTGCGTGCGTGCATGCATGCGTGCGTGCGTGTGTGTGTGTGTGTGTATAATTGAATGAATTATTTTTGATGTATCTTTAAACAGATCATGACTAAATAATAATAGGTGAAGATATATTCGCTACCGAAGTCCAACTTTTAGACAGCATCCACTGTCACGGAAAATCCGAAAAAATCAAGATGTTAGAGCTTATTTATTTTTAACTATTGCATTGAACAAGATCTTTAGAGTAGCTTTTAGTTATGGGGTTTTTGTCAATAAAGGTTCTTTTGGTTTGGGTGCAAATAACTATTCAGTAGCCTAGACTTTCATCACCTCTAGTAACTTGCTTGTGTGTGAGCTGAACGTTCTTGGTCGATTGATATTTAAAATTTTCGTTCTAGATGCTGAAGACGTAGAAGAGAGTTTAAAGGACAAAATAAATCACTATTTCAGGAGAAGTTTTTTAGTTCCGTTTTTTATAATATCATTAGCTTTCTTCGTTGGTCACTTTAGCGGAATGACAACACTTCAGGTACCTATTAAACTTCATTAGATATTACTCACAATGCTAGTTCTTTAGGAACTATAAGAAATTAGAAAAATAACTTTATTTACTTTTAGTTGACATTATAATTTTAATGCTGTTTAAAGTGCATCATTAATAAATAAAGAAATTCGAAAAGCGGCAATATAAAGAAATTAAGTCCAATCACTGAAATCAATTATTGCGAAAAGTACACAGCATTTCCAACAAATGAGGTTGACAACTTAGTTTATTGATTTGCTAAAAGTTCATGTAAAGGGCTGCTGCATACTCTAGACCCGGGGTGGTGATTATCCATGCGGGCAAATGCCCTACCAGCTAACGGTGGGTGGTTTTCTCGCCTGTTACGATAGGCTGCGATAAGTAAATAGTACTTGTTCATTTTACGTCCTGCACGGATAAAAACATATTATTGCTGATTAGCACAGTACAAAAGTATGTATTTTTAAATGGTAACGAACAAAGTATTTATTCAAGTATAAGTATATTGTATTCTACCTATAATTTTTTAGGTCTGTAAGTAGAATACTGGGCCTAGGTCACCGTCTTCTATGGGTAAGGTGTCCAGAAGGCTGGCTATGTTTCCTCGCTGGATTATAATAATTTTGAGGTTTTATTTTTTGAGTAGTGAAAAACGTAATGCAAAAAATTACCATTGATCCATTTTTATTTTTCATTATTTTTTTTCACATGGCAGACGTATGCAGTATCCATATTCCAGTTATTAGACGCCCCTTTGGACAAATACTACGCTACTCTTATATTAGGAATTATCCAAATAATTGGATCTGGAATGTGCGTGTTGTTAGTTCATTACACTGGGAAAAGACCCCTTGCACTGGTTTCTACAGCAGGCGCTGGTATATGCTGTCTTCTTGTAGCGTGCTACGATTTATATTTACAAACGGTAAGTAGATGTAATAATTATTATTAATAATAATAATAATCGGCAGACAAAGACATAGATTGTATATCCCCAAATTAAGCAAGTTACGTCTGTATTATGATACAGCTTTCACTAAAAGGATAGTTTACATTCTTTATTAAATAGGTACTTTGCGTTCGAGAAATCCCTCGGGAATTCCAAGTCAAACGTGGATGACTTTGCGGACATATTTTAGTACTTATATATCTTCGTATTACTTATATAATATGTTTGTATATATTTCAATTATGAAGTAGTTTAAGTGTATGTATTTAAGTTAAGTCCTATTTAATACCCTGCAGCACCTTCATCGACAGATTAGTTTAATATATTTATTAAGTTAGGTTACCTGCAAAAGATTGCTTTAAGCGATGAGGCCACCTATTGTTTTTAGCATGACAATTCGTGCATTTTTGTAATTGTTAGTGAGCAATAAAGTGTTATCTATCTATATTTTTTCTACTTACATGTGTATGTCACTCAACTCCTAAACCTTTGGACTTCGAATTTAATTGTTAGAGTCACAATAGGACGAGGTAGGTAGCACTGCAATCGAATTCTAGTTTTTTATTTCTTCAGAGAGGACGTCTGCTGGTTCCGCTCATTAAAATTAAAAGTCCTAATAAGTTTCTTTTAAATTATAGACTGACCTAATTGATGATCATCTCTACAAGAAGGACCCTTTATTCTATTTTTATTACTGATATACATTGGCCTAGTTAACGACTCACCTGATGGAAAGTGGTTGTGTAAGAAATGTTACATATCAGGCCGATTTTAAAAAAAATTGGCATCATAAAAATAGTTAAATAAACAATAATAATTATATTTATATTTTTCAGAACATCTTGCCAAATACAATAAAGGAACCAGCCCTAAACAGCTCTAACACAAATCTTACAGATATAGGCAGCGTTGACGTAAGTAATATAAGAACGAGCTTCGTATATCTTATACCGGATAAAACAATCTCAAATAAAATAATATAAAACAAATCTTTGCTTAATTGGCATAATCATAAATTTAGTCTGATGTTGTTCCTGTTACTCAAACGATTCTGTCTGACCCCACTGCTGAAATACCCCAAACGATAGTTTGATCGGAGTCCATCGTCAGTGATTACAATTTTTATAATATTGTTTAAATAGAGTAACGACAGTTTCTCTAAATTGTACTCTTACAATGTCTATAAGACCGATCAGTAATGGATACTGAGAGAAAGTCTTGTAAAACTTAATAGCGATTTAGGTTAAATTGCATCATGCATGTACATACATACATACATAACTTCACGCCAGGTCCCTTGCGGGGTAGGCACGAACAACAGAGCGCCATACAGGCTTATTCTTACACACCTCACTTGCTTCTTTGACATTCATAGCTCTTGTCATGCACGCTCGTCTGTTCTTAAGGCTCCTGACATCACCTTCTGCTAATACACGATCAATTTGATCATGGAAGGTGTGTCGTGGCCTTCCGCGACTTCTGCATCCATCCACTTTTGCATTGTATATCTGTTTAGTCATTCTTTCATCATACATTCTTTCCATGTCATCATGCATGTAAGTACCTATAATAATAGTAATTAAACAGAATGATTAATTTTTTCAGCAACAAGCTTATTCCTGGATTCCGACAACACTACTATTTCTTTTAGCTTTTGTCACTCACTTCGGTATTCGGCTTTTACCTTGGATTTTAGTAGGAGAAGTAAGTATTAAAGACCGATTTAATATGGATAATTTTATCCAGGGACGATCCCTAATTTTGTATAAAAAATATCTTTTCTTTCACCTTCTCCCAATAATATGCCTCTTCTTTCTAGTCTTCTATTCACACAACCTACCTATCTCTTTTTTAATCAACTTCCAAAAGGAGGAGGTTCTCACTACGTCTATAGAGTTTTTATTTATGTATGTTACTCGATTTCTCCGTCAATTGTGGATCGATTTTCAAAAAAATAAGTATTTGAAAGGTTTCAAATTAAATCCCCAATTGGTCCCATTGTCAATATTTCAGGTTCTGATGAGTGGGTTTCAAGGAATTAGAGAAACCCTCGAAAATTTGAAACGACACGATATCTTCGTCAATTGTAAACCGATTTTCATTTTTTTATTATTATTTAGGAGTAAATAGGTTATACTCTTTGAGGCGGTCCCATGATCACCAAATCAGGATGTGATTAGTGGATCGCAAGAAAACCGAGAGCAACCCTTGTTCAAGAGCATATATATCAAAGAGTGGGATGGCAATTTTATATAAGCGTTCCAGTTGTACAATTTCTACAGGTGCTTAATATATTATCTCTAAAGCTGTTGAAGTATTTGCTCAAATAAAAATATTTTTTTGACAAAAACAAAATATTTAACCGACTTCTTTCTGTAACATCTTGAAGTCGGTGCCAAGTAAAATATAAAAGAACAAAAATAAAACAAAATATAGTATTATTTACGTTTTACTTTATTTTAGGTTTTTAGCGTGATGTCTCCTTAGTCTTTTTATAATGTCGTTCTTAATTAACCTCACATAGTACATAGGTAAAACCGTGGCGGGGAGTTCCCTGCATATCATTGTTGTACCCGAAGTGAATGTTCTAGTGCGTATGTATGGGAATACACGATCCTAAATTGAAGTCCTGTAGTGTGCAGAGCAGGACTCAAGAGGCACTCTGTTTGGTGTTGCCGGACGCAGTGCAGGGCAACAACATTCTGGTCTGGCATTGCGCGGAGGACTGCTAGACGGACTGCTATTCAGGACCGTGAATGGGCCTCTTGACGAATATATCAATGTATACCTCATCTGTAACTTTTATCAATATAAAATATTTTTTAGATTTTCAATGCAAAGACCCGATCTGGTGGTGCAGGACTTTCGGGTGCAATTGGATACATATTTGGATTTCTCACAAATAAAATGTATATCAACATGGTGGATACTTTATCGATATGGGGGACTTACGGCTTCTACAGTCTAGTTTGGTAAAAAAATTACTACCTACTTTATTAGTGTTCATTAACCATTTTGGTCAAAACGTAACTTATATTTTTGTTACGTTAGTTATTTCTGTCTGTATGTCTGTCTTTGTATGTGAGTATTTTTTTGGATATTACCCGGGATACAGATGTGTCAGGAAGGTGTAGTATATGGCGCTTTATGAATTACAGACGTGAAAAAAATTAAAGCTACAACCTCAAGCTTAAGCTCAGGAAATAGTTCAAAGGAAAATTGTGCTAAGAATAACTGTTAGGTAGCTTTCGAGATATGGGGAACTGTTGATTTAATTAGTTTTTAAGATTTTATAACTAAATGACGAAAATATATTTGTCACTTCATAGTTTTTGAACTGCCAGGATGTAGGTTGTTAGATTTTTTAAATCTTAAGCGGATGATCAAGACCGGCCATAACTATCTAGTCGCCTCCTTTTTACCAGAGGATATCCGCTTGAGGACAAACCACTGCAGGGGAAACTGCGGAGGAGTTTATATCGTCGGAGTGGCACCAAAACCCTTGCAAGAATGCTATTGCCACGCTACGGTTGGAGATACCTCTGGCCGATCCTCGTACTCCCCTTGTCCAGGCTATGGGATCGCTCGCGCATTCACCTCTAGCCCGAACGTAATCAAGCAGACCCGGATGGCGGATGCATCTGGGGGTGCCAAATGCATCCGTTTATATCCTACTAATATTATGAACGTCCATGAAAGTTTGTTGTATGAATACCTGTTTGCCTCTCCCACGCAAAAACTTCTGAACGGATTTTGCTGAAACTTCATAGTAATGTGGCTGATAGGTTATCAGATATTAAGCTGACTTGCGTGGCGCCGACACTAAAGCCGGTACTGCGAGTGACAAACGGGCGAATAAAGTCGCTGAGCGTAGATACGCATAATCGCACGCCTATCACCTACTCTATAAATATTCTTTTTTGTACACTGAATCTTTTTATTACAGTTTTATTGGATCTATAATTTTCTACTTTATCCTACCTGAGACAGAAGGAAAGAAACTTAACGAAATTGAGGATCATTTTGCTGGTATAAGAAAGATGTCAAATGAAGTTTACCGTTCTAAGGTAAAATAGTGCTTTCATTTAATTTTGCCCTTTTAAAATCGATTAAATAGTATTATATAATACCAGCTGATGCCCGCGACTTTAATTTTTCGGGATCAAAAGTATCCTATATATATCCTATTTGACCAGGGTTATAACACCATACAAAATTTCATTTAAATCGGTCCAGTCGTTTCGGAGATTAGCCGGTACAAACAGACAGACAAAAAGAGAAACAAAATTAAAAAAAAATCTATATTAGTTCTATTTCACCTCGTACATCCCCCTGACTCGGTTTTTAGGTTTTTTTTTTTTTTTTCATTTTACAGAAATTAGACCTCTACAGTTTTATTATATGTATAGATTAGCCCATACATGACCCACTGCTTGTATTCAGCCTCCCAATTTTATGGGAATGTACGGTATAACCGTCACGCTTATATAAAACGTTTCGTCTGGTTCCACACATTTGCACCATCGTAATGCGCCCACGTGGTAATTGTAACACATCACAGAGTATTGAAAGTTTACCGCGCCGGTCGCTAGACGGCACAACAATTTTCTGGGCTCTGTGTAACACATAACACAAGACATGTGGTAGGTATACAATTGATATAGGACAAAAATTGCAACGAAATAACAGAACCATGAGAGACGGAGATGCTGATACCTCAGCGTATAAGCTAATCACTTGTATAACAATTAGTCTTTTGTTAACTTTAAAATTTTCTCTGATATAATAGTGTTATGTTTTATTTTCTAGAAAAAACCGAAAGTCAACGCTTCTATTCTGAAGCATCTTAAAGGCACTACCAACCCGACTTTTGAAGATGATAGTGTTAAGTAAATATAATATTTAAGTTATGTGTACAGATTTAAAGATGTCATGATGACAATATACATAAAAATAAACCTGTTTTTGTTATTCACATATTCTATAGACAATATATAGCTATTATTATAATAATTACTATTGTTATTTTAACTTATTTTTATATTTTGACGGCCGCTGTGCTAAATGTTATGATTCTATTTGTCTTTCTCGCTGGAACGCAGATTTCACTGTTCCTTTTCGTGGCATACAAATAAAACAATTCTTCCGCTATTTATCTACTATTGATTGGATCTCTGGACTCGGTCTCAGAGTAATCAAATTTTTTTTATTCAAAATAAATTCCATAGGAAAATACTTTTTGAAGTCGTACATGTAAGTCAAAATTTATATCTACTTCCTATTCGTTGTACACCGCTTCGAAATGTGTTATCGCTGTTCAAAGGAGAGATAAGTCAATTGTCATTACCCACAAGTGTAACTTGCCTAGCTTGGGGCACGGCTTGCGGAGATGCTTAGATCATACGTTAGGACTAAATAAACACTAGTACCTACCTTCGCCCTCATACGGAATGCGATTATTTTTGAGATAATTCCAGATTATGGAAGTTCGCTGCACCGGTCTGATTTTATGTGCTCTGTGGGAAAAACAGAGAAAAAAGACGTATCTCGAAGATTAATGTCTTATGATAAGTCTTTTAAAACATTTTAATATAATATGTATTATCGATTTCCGGAAAAAGAAGTTATATTTCCAGTACAAAAATAACAAAAGGCACATAAGCACTCTTAGGCCAGTGTGCATAAACATTCAACCGATGGTTAAAATAAATTAATCGCTATGTGGCTAAACAGCGATTATTTTATTTTAACCGTTGGTTAAATGTCTATGCACACCAGCCTTTATAGATTATACATAACTAATGTTAAAAATGCATTGAATTCAAATAAGCGAGTGTTTCTATGGGAAAATTTCATCGGGCTTCCCGGTATAAAATTACAAATTTCGGATCTGCTCTATCGATCAACGAAGACCGAAAACAAATCTACGCAGTAAATTTTACAAGAAATAAAATAAAAACTTCGTTTAAAAAAACCGACTTCAAAAACTAAAAAACTAAAATGTATAAAATAACTTATTTCTAAAGCTATTATTATTAATATATATTATCTAAAACATCTTAAAGTCGGTGCTTAGTAATTTTCAAAATATATAATATATAACTTGAAGTTTTACGGGCAGGTTTTAAAATTGGACAACTACATTCTCAATCAATTCAAAAATCAATAATTATATAATTCAATAATTATAAATTTTATAATTCGGACCGCGGTTGGCGACACTACACCTTTCCCTATAACCGTAAGAGTGCACCAGGGATCTGTCCATACCCCATTTCTGTTCACCGTGATATGAGACGAAGTGTCGAACCGCATCGGAGATGCACATGAGCAACCTCCATGGTTGGCGGAGATATGGTCGAGCGCACGGATCAATTTAAAAACTTGGGAACTGTACTTAGCGCGTTTGGGGATATCGAATTGGGCCAAGTGGTGTGAGATGACAGGTTTCATTTATAACCCCATAATGCCGGTTAAATTAATAGAACAGGTCTATAAATTTATTATTAGACCTGTCCTGTATGGCAGTGAAACGTGGCCTGTACTTGAGCGAATCAAGGAACAGCTGCGTGTCACAGAGATAAATATGTTGCGATGGATGTGTGGAGTGTGGAAAAAACCACGTGAAGAACTCCCGCATACGCGGCAGACTTCATGTACGTGATGTAGCAGACAAACTGCAAGAGCCGCTTACGCTGGTACGGTCACATTTTATGGAGACCGGCTAAATATTTAAGGAACAAATGTCTAGCCATGCCGCCTTCGCCAAGTCCTGGTCGAAGGGGGAGGCCCAAGAAATGCTGACTTGACGTTGTTAAAGATGACACGCGAACGGCCTCAATGGTCTCAAAACGGGAGATGCTGAAGACCACGCACATTGGAGTAGAAAAAGTGGACCCTGGGCATCGGAGCAAACACCCCGAAAGCAACCGGGATTTAACACTCAGATGATGATGATGATGGTCTAACGTAGAGAATCTATATAACGATTTCAGGTGTATGAGGATATTTTATATAAAACTCAGTGTTTTTCAGAGAGAAATCTCTACGTTTTGAAGTTGATAGAATAATATTTTGAGAACAGCGATTCTATAATTTATAGCAGATTGTCGATAAATTGTAATGGTACGAAACCCTGGACCACTCAATGCCAGGTTTTACAGTATTACAATTATATGTTTTTATTAATTTTTGTTGCGAAGCTAGCAAACAGGCATATTTCTTGGAAAGTAGTTACCATCGCCTATACCTATTGGAAACGCCAGAGGAGGAGGAGGAGAGAGAAAGAGGAGGAGTGATAGAGAAAGATCAGACAAGAGGAAGGGGATAGAATTAGCACAAGGCTAACCGTTTCACGCTGATATTCTGTGAAAACGTGGTATCACACCGATCAAGCTGTAATCCAGATAATGATTCCAGCATGGCTCTAACACGTGAAAAATATTTTTCACACCGGGTGTCAAATTACGAAAATTCTTCTAATTGTTCGCTAGCACTGATAAGTTATGCGACGATTTCGTTATGCCTACTTTCACAGCAACATGCAGGTAAGTGGCGAAATAAACGGAAAGCGCGAGTATGTAAACAAAACATGAATCAAACCTAGCATATTCATGTTGTTCACATTCCTCGCCGCTTTCCTGCTTGGTACTGTGGATGTGGAAGCGTAATGTAAGTTAGGTGTTACAAAGTTGTTAATCAAAATTAAATACATCCAGTTAAAAAACATCATTAGTTTGTGATTGGATCATAAACTTTACAAGACAATGTACATATTTATGTTACCCAATTGTATTTATGATACCTGCTCGTTAAATTAATAATACCTATGGTATTACAATTATTACATTACATGCAATATTGTGAATCTTCATCTACAGGCCAGTGTTTGGAGACTTGCTTTGAAAGCAAAGAATGGATTGTAAAACGCGGTCGAGTGTCACATCGTGCCGTAGATTAGATTGAAACCAAAACGACTAATCGTGTTGCGGCAGCTACCAGTATGTCTGAGATAGTTACCTATGTAAACACGAAATCGTGCTCGCGCTACCCGTATTTATCTTTTCAAGTGATTAGAATTTGGATTGAAAGTTTTTTTTTAATATTCATGAATATCCCAGCGATATTCATTCTTTTATATAGAGATTTCTAACATCGATTCATTTAAAAATACTAGAGCTTGGGGCTCTGACCACCGTAAACTTAATAGCATAATGTATTTTGTATTCTATGTTCACTTCTAGAATCGATTCTCATGAATACACTGGTAGTGGTACTATAGTCTTGCCATCGAAAGTTGAACCTAGAATTATTTGCAAACTTTTTACATGGCAACTATAACACGAATGTCAACGTCAATTTTGACAAACAAGATGGCGGTTTTCGTTTGGTTGCGAGTGGATTTGCCTGTGTCGATACTTTGGCGGAGTCCCATCTTCCGGACATAGCCTTGTCAGCCGGGGCTGCTGCTACACACCAGGAGGTCCTGAAATGTTGCAAATATGTATCCATTGGTAGTGGGTACGTATTTATTACGTACCCACGTATTTAGTACGCTTTTGGGTCGAGACTATGGGGCCGTGGGGCCTGAAACTCATCATTTTGACCGTGACCTCTTAACGCGTCTAATTGAGGTCTCGCGTGATCAAACGACCCACTGCTGGGCTTGCGTACCCCAGTTTAATAGGGGAGCAAGAGACAGTATACCCTCCACACTTTTCCCAAGGCAGATTGGCAGGTCTGACACATTGGTTATATTGACGTGCAGGATTCATCTCAGTTTTCCAGCACCGTCAATATATACATTTATAACGATATGCACCTTAGGTCAGAAGGCAACCTAAGTGGTACATGCTTTCCAACCATTAATCTACTACAGCTTTGTGTGGCAATGAAAATGAAAGACATAAGAAAATTTAAAGCATGGAGACTCTAACTAACTAACTCTTTGTTCTTGAATGTACTAATTTATAAAAACTTGTATGTACGTGTTTAATATGAATAGTATCACTATCATAATTGTTGGAGTCCACAGTAAACTCATGGGAGATGGCCTCCAACCAAATTTGATCTTCAACAGGTGGGCTAGGTGGCAAAACTCCTCCACCAGTCATTGTACTCGCTCTTTTAAAAGCCAACTCAGATTTTAAATCATTTACTATAGAACTGTTGAAATCTGATTTTGATTATAGCGGATAAAACTAAGTTTTTACCCAATATTGCAGTTTATTTTTCAATACATGACTACTGATTTCCTGCTACCTACCGGAATTAAAAGTAGATAGTCTATATTCTATTGTAGGTCATTCTAGATTCGAGATATAATGATTAGTAATAAAAAGTATTCCAAATTTCATTAAAATCCGTTCAGTACTTTTGGCGTGAATGAGTAACAAAAACATCTCACAAAGTTTCGTATTTATAATATAATTATTAGAAACGAGTATAATTTATCAATTGTCACACATAAAATACACAAAATAAATAATTAAATAACTACCAAGTATCAAAATAAGTTAATCCAAATTTTTCATAGTAATTTTGATGGTGCCATACATATATTATTTAAATTTGCCGCCATTTTCCATGTTCGACTTTCGTTGGCCAGACTATATATATTCATAGGAATATCGATTCTACACCGATAGAGTTTGGATATACGGCCCTACTACCATAGATTCTATAGCATAATATGTCAAAGTACTCTGTGCTCTATAGTCACGACATTGACATATGAGTATGACATTTAAACAAAAAGCATTGCAATTTGGCTGAGTGTGACGCGTCCAAACTAACACGAAACTTGACATTTTAAATTAATGAACTAATAATAATTAATGACATACTATAATTTGAAAATAATTTATTGTTATATTGTATATCTTTATTTATATAATTGGATTTAAATACTAGTCATTGATATCAATACCTCACGTTTAAGACTTCGGTGACAGTCACGTTTGTTTATTGGTTAACATCCGCCATTTTGTACTGTCGTTTGTTTAGTGACTGGATCTTTAGTTTAGTGATGATAGCAATAATCACGTCGAAATATATTTTGTGATTTTATAAGTGGTGTACAATGTTTTTACTAGAAACGTTGTTTTCAAGGGGTTCATATTAAATTGTGTGACTTGTCAATTTGACGTCAGTATACATACCGTCTACCTGTGTGCCGGATGTGTCCTACAATCGGTTAGGGCGATTTTACGTGCCACCTTGAGTGGTGTACGTGTCCCGATATCTATGCTGCCAAGAATATGAGTGGCAACGGGAATCAGGTGCCATTGGCACCCAGTCAGCGCGGGCCCGGACAGTATCCTTTTTGTTAAAATTAATATTATTACAGTTTTATTGTTATATTTACGTAATATGTGCCACTTCAGCATCTGGTTGTGCCGCAACTGCGAATAATTGTTGTTTTTGTAAGTTTGCTTATGTAGTTACTCATTTTCTTTAGTTTTTCCATATTTAAAAGTTAACAGAACTTTTATGATATCCATTAACAACTTCATGATACTTTGTTTACTGTAATAGGAATTGTTAAGACTCATGTTTAAGTTGTCATGAGTTTAGGAAAATTCAAAATACTGCTTTTTTTATTCAAAAAGTTAATAAACCATCCCAGATTACTAGAAATGTCACATGTTTTGCAGTTGTACATTCTATTGCTATGTTAAAGATGATTTTACTGTAACTAGGATTATGAACTGTTTAGGTAAATATAGATTTGCTGTTCAGGGACTTTTTGGTCAAAAATGCTTTTTGTATAGTATGATGGAATAGAGAGTTCACAGAAAACTAAATTTTTTACTTAAAGGCTTCAAAATTATTGAGAAGTATATATTCAATTTAAAATGATTAATTAACCTACTTAGAAGTTTGTAAGTTTAGAAACTTATTGCAAACAAAGTTTATTATTGGAGATGTCGTAATAATTGGTGTCTATGGAATCTGCATATTCTGCAGTTAATTTTTGTTTGTTTTTTTAAGTGCTTTCTGATTATAGCTAAAATATCCTTTGAATTAGTTTTATCAATTATTATTTTCTGAAAATAGAATTACACCAGAAAATATCACTCTTTAAGATCCTGCCAAAAATACTCCCTATGTATGTCGTTTACATTGGAGAATACTTCAATATTGCCAACAAGCAATCAAAAGTAAATAAATGGAAGAATCTAATATAGGTAATTAATTGTTACATTATTATTCTGTTGTTTGGTAATTTTGGAAAAAATATAGATGTGTCTATGATAAAAAGCCGCCACAGTTCACATTGTGTTATTTTTTTATTTTATTTTATTTTTAGGTATACTGGTCAATTATTCAAAGATTATAAGTCATTTCTAATACTTGCTAGGTGCCATACACCATAATTGCTCAGTTACATTATTAGGTCATGTCATGAGCTTTAATATCAAGCAAACCTCATGCTCCTAAGAACCTTTGGTAGAGGAATAAATAATAAAATATATTTGAGATTATTGAAATGATACACATATATATATATATATATAATATATATATATATATATATGTGTGTGTGTGTGTGTGTGTGTGTGTGTGTGTGTGTGTGTGTGTGTGTGTGTGTGTGTGTGTGTGTGTGTGTGTGTGTGTATCATTTCATCATGTTTATGTATATAACTTATGTGTATATTTGTATAAATAATATATTTATTATTAAAATGTGAGTTACCATACAATAATTATGTATACCACCATCACCACTCCTAATCACTAATCAGCAATACTCTTACCATGGGTTGCCTGGAAGAGATCGTTTATTAGCTAAGACTGTTAGACTGCCCTTTGTACACCATTGGAATAATACTAAGTTCAGAAGTATTCTGTAATGGTGTACATTAAAGTGTTATCTATCTATATACATTTAAAGTTACTTTATAATACCACTACTATAAGCATCTGTGAATTGGTCCCCTTTGGAAATTTGTTTTTATGTTTACTTGTAGGCAAACTGGCAAACAGATGCACTTGATGGCAAGTGCCTACTGTCACCCATGGACATCTGCAACACTGAGTTGGTGTGTTGCCTACCTGGTTGAGACTTTAAAGCTGCTCATGCCTGTTTTGATGAACCCCATATTGTAGTGCTCTGTGAAAACTGCAAGGCAGTTCATTTGAAATCTGGAATGGACATCAAGACAAAACAAATTATTTTATTTCACATACCTTAGCCCATTATGGAAGTGATGTAATTTTATAGTAATCACTGGGTTTTCATCTGAATCTTAATAGTATACATATTTTTGTTATATTGAAAACAGTAATTGTAAAACCAGCTGGGGTATTCTAGCAATGGGGTACTTTACAATGCCTTTGAAAAAATCTAATAATACAAATATGATACTTACCACAAAAAAAACAGAATATGTTGATTTTAATTTATAAAAATGCAAAATAATATGTAATTTTAAATATTAAAATAATATCTCTTCCTTAAACATGTGAATCATTAACTATGATAATGAATTATTCCTGCAGAATATCATACTATAAATAAAAATAACCTTTATTGCTGAAAAAAAAAACAAATAAGAAAACCTAATCCGCTAATGGGTATCTAGTTTTGTCTCCCTCTCAGCTTGTCCTTCGACAAAGGCCTCCCACAAGCTGTTTGCTTTCCATTTTTCCATGTCTTTGCAGGTTCTGGACCACAATGTTCCTGCTGTTCATTTAAAATCGTCCTCCCATCTCTTGTATTGTCTTCCTCTTCGCCTTTTGCCGTCTCTGGGGTACCACTCAGTTATTTTTCGTGTCCATTTGTTTTTATTATCTCTCAGTCCAGCCCAGTCCCATTTCAATTGTTTAATTATTCTTGGTACTAATTTTTAGACACTCAGAAATCCTTGTGTTTAATATCATGTAATTATGACATATTAATAATATGGAATACATCGGAATCAGAGCTTTTGGGATGCTTTGGATGCTCTGGAAATTAATGAGATGGTGAAAACATTGATCTAAATTTTGTGAAGTTGTAAGATGAGGCTGATGTGGTGATATCTACATGTCTAAAAGCCTCTAAATAAATTAGATTATATTTTTTTTAGAATTGTGTATAATTGGCAGTTAAATTGTTTATTATCAAGGGGTGTAATTAACACCAATGGCTAGCTAGCATTTTCGATCGTCATTATATTATATAAAATTTTCATGTCATATTAGAGCATAACAATTTCCTAAAATTGAAATAATAATTCTAATAATTAAACCATATTGTTGATAAAAAAATATGTTGCATTTTAATAATAAATAAAAAGAGGACACAATTGTCCAACATCCCTTTATTTTTCAACTATACCTCATACATAGACTTACAATCCTTTTATAAAAATTCTAGTGGCTTCACCAGAGCACCAATCAAAGTTACAATCCAAAAATTATGTTAATACCTTAGTAGGTAAGTTACTCTCGTGATTTCAAGCACTATTCTATTGCGATGATACACAAAAATTTATTGTAATTAATTTGATTATATTTTAATTTTGTTGCTTAAATTAAAAAAAATTAAACAACTTTTTTGGAATCATTCGACGATAACCATTAATTTCCACTTTGATAGGGAAAGAAAATACGCATAAAAAAGGGAACTTTAAAAACACTTAAATTTATAAAATATGTATATTAAGACTTTTAATTTATAACTTATACATTTCTAAAGAAATGTGGACTTAAGAATAGTGTAAATAAAAGTTACTCGGAATAATGTATGTCAAATCGTTTTTGATGTTGGGAAACTTTCAAATTTACTCTATTTTTCGAGTTCCGTGGCCAAAATGCAAAATGATTTCTGTCAGATTATACTATTGAACCCTTCATATTCTTTGTATTGATTGTCATCATTTCATGTAATAGCTTAGCGAATGTTTTTTACGCCTTTTATCCTTGCAAAGCGATTTTCTTTATTCACAAACACTTTAATGGAGAACTGATAATTTTTACTTATAAAATGTTATAATTTTAACATTACTTGTAATAAATGGAAGCTTCATTAATTATGTTCATGAGTTGGCTGATAATAATATTGCAATTTGTAAAGTTAATTAAAGCTACGTTTTTAACCGTTTTCAGCGCGGCATTTTATTAGATTTTTGTTGCCGACGTTTTGGCCTCTTCAGTATCCGAATCACGAATCAGTAACAGTGGTTCTTGCGCCGCTTATCTTCAAGCCACAACGTGTTGCGAAGCGGTGGTAAATTAGATTAAACGCCCATAGAGCAAATAATAACTAAACATAAACAAATATTAAAATTAAATAATTAAAAAAACAAATTGAGAGTAGACTAAATAATAACTAAAACATTACTCATTGTCTTTTGATATCTTCATGTTCAGTGATCACGGCTTATGAAAAGTAACCGTAGCGTCGGAATAAAAATCATTTAAAACACTGAGCTTAAAACCGTTAAAGTGTAGTTTTGATTAAGTGTACTAGTCGCGAAAACTTGAGACAATACTTTGTAGTGTCTACTTTAAATATGACAATATCAAGTAGGTCGCTGTTAAAGACAAACATACGGTCACTATTAGTATTTCAATATTTTTAATATACTTTATTAACTTATTCATTTGTATTATAGTTTTGGTGATAAAAGTAATAATAAAAAAACAATGACTGGTTGATGATCATGTCGTATGAATTTTTAATTTTACTATGACTTAATCAGATGAATTACAAGAAATCAGTTTCCAAGTAGTTCAATGTGAAGTGACTAATATGATTTTGGTTTAAGCTGACCCGGCAGACATCGTCCTGTCCGGAAAAACTTCCGATAGGCCGACAGTAGCGCCACCTAGCGGGTACAATTGTGAACCAATTCAGAAACCTTCTTTGGCTCATGCACAACAACTTGGCTAAAGCTCATCACATGATCAAATGTATAGTTTACGATTATATAAAGGACATACAGACAAACATTCATTTGTATATATCACTAGCTGTCCCGACAGACGTCGTCCTACCCGGAAAAGCTGCAATCGATATGCCGACGGCGGCGCCACCTACCGGGCCCAATTGTGAACCAACTCAAAAACCTTCTCTGGTGCATGTTGCACAACAACTTTGCTAAAGATCATAACATGATCAAATGTATAGTTTACGATTTAATAAAGGACATACAGACAAACATTCATTTTTATATATAAGAAGAAGAAAGATTTCTCGTCCTCCCCTGATATGGTTAAAGAGCTTGTTGCGTTTCATAAAGCAAATTATAATTGTTAACGGTATATGTGTGCCGGCCGACGTATAACAATCTCGAAACAAATAGTGTTTAACAATAGTGATAAACAAAAATCAAGTGACATGTGTGCGATCAGACTTGCGGATTGAGGTTTTTTCTATCATCTCTAATATAATGAGTCTGTAGAAGGTTCGAATTCGTAAAATGCGTCTAAAAATATGTGAAAAAGGTTAGGGGGTCTAATTAGCACCAGCAGAATCCGAAAATGAAACATTTAATCTGTCTATCTATTAGAGTATCACGGGAAAATTACTGTATGGATCGAAATAAAACTACACAAAGCTAATTAAAACTACTTTTAACGATTTTAAGCGCGGCTATTTGTTTCTCATTTTGTATTATTTATACTAGTCGCGAAAACTTAAGAAAATACTATACTATACATAGTTCTACTCTGGTTTTTAATTACCTAGACTAAAATGACAGCTGCGATAGACCTTTTTACATGTTGCAAGCTTGGAGCAACTCACCACTGAGCTAAATCTTTTAGAATTTCTATAGAAATTCTGTAGGATTCAACTCATTGTGGTAAGTTGTTGATTCAACTCACACAACTCACTTATGAATCAAAAAATGTCGACCTCAGCTGTTATTGTAGTCCAGGTAATTAAAAATCAGAGTATAGCTTGTAATTAGCTATTAACACTTGAATATATTATAACACCGTCATCATGGGACCGACGCAAACGAAGTAGCACTAGCACATGCTAGTATAAAGTAAAATATGTATATTACATTTTATAATATACAAATCAAAACATTGTTTTTTTTAGTATTCAAGTTATACCAGTTACGAGTTGGTTTCATCACTCGTCCAACGCTTGCATTCAAGCGACAAACGTGTCATAGAGTGAGATCCCAGGTCATACGTGATTTTAGGAAAGACTAAACTCTCGCTCTCGCGCTTCCACGCACGGCGGAACTTTTAACGAATGATGTTTGGCCTGTCAGATTTGTCTGGCTCATTGGAAAATATTTTAAAATATTATACTTGATAATAATATATATATAATTCAGCCTTCCTAAAATGACGTATTTTTCCACATTTTTTTAAAAGTGTCTGTCAAAAGTTATGGCCCACAGGAGGTGTCTGGCAACTGTATAACTTTGTTTATAACACTATCATATATGACATATGTAATAACTAGCCTTGCTACATTGACGTAAGTCAGCATGGGTTTTTTCCACCTTTGATACTTGCTACCTGTATAACGACCCCGCTTTAAGCTTAGCGAGTATCCATTCCTTTCTGAGTTTATGTTAAACTACCGATTCTAAAAATTTCATCTTTCCTAAGATCACGTAAGTCTGAGGTGACTGGGATCTTGGACTATCAGTAAAGTGAAGCGCTCATTCCTACATTTTAGATATATTTTTTGCAAATCGCATAAATGTAACATGCATATGCATTTAAAAATGCTGTAAAATGTAAAAATATTAATAATGAATACGTAAAGGGAATTTGTATTTTCTTTACGAGGGGAAATCCATTTGCGAATTATCCTCTGCGGGAAATACTGCGGCACTAGCACTGCAAGCAGAATTGCTATTGCCAAGCCACAGTCGGGGTTACCCACTAAACCCCTTCGGTGTTACTTCCTTGGCGTTATACAAAGGCCACGGGTACATGGTCTAACCTCACCGCGTGCCCTGCCAGGGAAATCTTTGTAACCTGATTTAAGCGTATTACGCGCACAGAGATTTGGCATAGTTGAAGTTTATAAGTAGACCATTTGCAGAAAGTTGATCGTAGAGGGTTGAAAATTTAGGGCTGTCTGTATCATAAATTTTAAAAAATTATCTAAAAATTAATAACAAAAATTAGGGGTAGACTAGCCTTTACATTTAGGGGGATGAAAAATAGATGTCCGATTCTCAGACCTACCCAATATGCACACAAAATTTCATGAGAATCGGTCAAACCGTTTCAGAGTAAGTAACATTGTGACACGAGAATTTTATATATAAGATTATGTGTATTACTAATAAACAAAATAAAATAATCGTTATATCTGTTTGAACATATGGAAAACATAAGACATAAAATGAAAATTATCGCCAGTCACCCTTTAGTTAAAAAATCCTTAATAATATTCAAACTAAAAAGTAATACATTACAGTCGATTTTTGATCACTAAGCGTCCACTAATAGGTATAACGTACGCGGAATTAGCCAACTTATTTCGGTATAACTGTTTCTACATTTTTCACAAAACCTGTTAATATATGGGACATTTTATTTATCGTTAAAATATAGTTTAAATGTAAAAACTCTTCTGGTTTATTTGCATTTTTAGACTGGTAATACTTGGAGATAAGGGTAAGCAATGGTAATTTTTATACTATTGTAGTTTAACTGAAATAATAAAAACTAAATAAAAATATTTTACGTTGCATTGATATCTCGCAGTGATATTGGTTAACATTAACATTTTAACTTTCCTATCCGACCCTTTTTAAGTATTAAGATTATTTCGTGAATTCGAAATTTCATATATTTATATACTGAAACTGATTTCTATAGGGCAAAATTTCAAAACAGTCAATATTAGTTCTTAAAGAAATCGGTTGTGACGAACGGTCAGACTGACATCGGAGTTAAATGATAAGCATTTATTTTACTTTAAAGTATTGCAACCCTGAAATAATATAGAAATTTCATATGAATTGCACAAGCAAGAAAATTTTGTTACACATTTGATGATGCTTATTCTTGCTTAGATTAGTGGATTAACATTGATATTACGCGTGTAAAGCGCCGATATGTGAAAGTGTAAATTTGTACCTAATCTGTAAACGGTAATTGAAGGTTTTTTTACCTTAAAGGTTTCAGAGCCCTAAGATTTTTGAATTTGTTCTGTAAATTTGCACCCAAAAGTAGTGATAAAGTTAGGGTACGTGCACATTGGGCCCCTAGGCTTTATGCTGTCGCGATAGGGTTGCGACGTATTCGGCGCCCGCCCTTTCTTCCCGTAGGGCGCGTTACAGACCGCCCCACGCAGCGAGAGCATAATGTCGCCAGGGGACAAGTAGTTCCCCGGCAGTGGATGAGGCCGATGGGCCATCGCCTACCAGGGCCAACGGAGAAGCTAGGCCATTTACCAGTGGCCCTGGCATTAAAGGCGAGGGCCGGATTACCGAGGGATTTTGGTGGGTATCCTTAACTGTGGTATGGCAATAGCATCTTAAGTTTTGGTTAGAGGTGCTAGTGCCACCCTGAATTTCCCCAGTCACTGTGCTGATGGCCCTCAATCGGATCTCCCCGCGTAAAAAAAAGCTACGTGCACATGTCAAGTGCCTAATGCCTATACTTCCGTATCGGTTCAGTTGCGCGCGCAATTTCAATGCGGCAAGATGTGCCTTTGTGATTTTATTATAAAATACTAAAAATACTGTGTGTGTACATTGAAGCTATTAAAAAAGCAACTGGAATACACTATATACACGACGGAGAACACAATGCTATTTATTTTAGATTTCTTGTCCACTTGTCTGTTTGTTCGGGATTCACATAAAAACTATTGGGCCGATTTCGATGCGGTTTTCGCAGATTGACAGCAAGCACATTATTAGACTTAAAATATTTTGTCCCGGGAATCCCGCGGAAACTGTCCCGGGAGCGCTTTGTAGTTGTTCGGGCTTATAAAAATTAACTTATTCCGATATAGTTTCCACTAAAAAGCTTACAATCTTTTTAAATGCTGCGAAACTTTGTGTCTCGGGAATTCTGCAGGAATTTTCTCGGGTATGGTACAAATTAGTTAAATTGCACAAATATTAGCTAATTTAGCGATACGATTACACTCTATAATTAATAATGTAGTCCTTTTTTCGAGTGAATCGATATTTTATAATTCGGGAATCTTGTGGGAATTTTCCTTGGGAAACACACCAAGTGGGCAGTATGTATAAAAGTTATCGGATTCGGATCTGATTGACACTAAAACAATATAATCCGGGACTTATAATTCCCGGGATTTCCTAACTTCAAAACCACGTGACATTAGCCCTTGCTCGATATGACAGTGACTTTATTTATTACACATTTTTAGTAGAACAGATGTAGTTATACGAGTATATGCCTTTAGTAAGATTACTTGTCCTGCTTTTTTACAGGAATCTTCAGAATTGATGTGTTTTCATACTAAAAAATCCGTTGTCCTAGCTAATGATATCATCCTTTGATTTTAAATATTAGCAAAATGACTGTAATCTACTTTATCTGTGGAACGTGTACGAAGTCGTAGGCGTACCCTAGTTTCGAACAGATCTGAATTTGATTTCAAAAATAAAAGAAATTTTTTTGGAAAAAAATATTTTTATCATATGAATGTCTGAATTTTTTTTTGGTGAAACATTTATTATTGGGATTTGTGTAATATAAGATTTGTCGTTCCCGCTAAAGTAATAACTAAAATACTAAACTGTCGTTTTATTGTAAACTGTGCCAGAATAAGCAAATTTTCATAAGCCCGAACAGTTGTTCGGGCTTATAAAGCTTTGTAGTTTATTTATTTATATTAATTCATTAACAAAAAACATTTGTGTCTGAAATATACATAAATAGTCATAATTACAATTATAAAAATTTCTAATTTACAATAAACATTGTTAACTTTACAAAAATATGTCACTCGAAAGGTATTTTATATAATCATATTATTATTTAAGCACAAAAATAATCGTCAACTGAATAGAAAGTTTGTTTAGTTACAAAGCGCTGCTTCAAAAATTCCTGTGGGATCCCCAAGATAGAAAGTAGCGCAGATTTTAAGGGTAGTATTAAGGCATTTGCTGTCGATCAGCGAAAATTGCATCGAAATCGGCCCAGTACTTCTTACGTAAATCCTGAATAAACAAGCAAACCGACAAAGGCAAGAAATCTAAAAAAATGCATTGTGTTTTTCCTCGTTTATATGGTCTATTACAGGTTTCTGAAGCTATTAACTTCAACGTACAGTTTCGGCATGTATAGAATTTTATAATATTATAGAAGATATTCGTAATTTTTTTACCGAGATTGTAAGTAAATTCTGTTCATTTGTATCTTCAAAATAGCGACTTCCATTTAGGTACGCCTTAATCGATTGTCGTTAATTGGTTTATTTCTGAGGCCTTGAAGAAGGAACAAATATTAATATTATAATATCCAAATAGTCACATTCGTATATTGTACTGATCGGTAAACTGACAAGGAATTCGTGTGACCCTAAGAATGAAATATCGAGATAGATGTGGTAACCTTAAGTATGCCTTTAGTGCAGTTTATCATATATACTAATTATATAGTATATATTTACCTACATATATGGACCAGCTTCTGCCCGCGGCTTCGTCTGCGTGGTGCGGTTTTTTAACTATCCCACGGGAACTCTTTAATTTTTCGCGATCAAAAGTATCCTATATGTTGACCAGGGATATAAGCTACCACCGTACATCATTTAAATCGGTCCAGTAGTTTCGGAGATTAGCCGGTACAGTACAGTAGAGAGACAAAAAAATTGAAAAAATCTAAATTAGTTCTATTTCACTTCTTATATCCTCTTTACTCGGTTTTTAGCATTTTTTTCATTTTACAGAAATTCGACCTCTATAGTTTTATTATATGTATAGCTATTGGTTAATATATTATAATAGTTACAAACGCGTACAATCACAAAAGTTACACTATAATATTTATAGATTTTAATCGTCATTTTTAATATGAAAAGACCGACGTTAATTTAAATTTTATCGCTTTTACATATTTTCTCAATAAGTTTCAACAATAACAACAACTTACAAGTTCCGAAGGTTTTCGAATTAGAGTGCGTATAAGAAGTTTTAACTTGGCAATCTTCACTTCATTCGGTTCGTCGCTAACTTAACTGTAGATATAAGGGTAGGGTGCTAAAGAGAATTTGGTGACGCCCCCCGAAATTGTAGCGCTGGGTTAAAAGTACCTATGTCTCTTTCTTACACTTAGCTCGTTTATAGATGTCCAAATAAATTCTATTGCGTGGACATTCACTTTCAAACAATTTTCCTTGAGTGATTACATAATTATTAACAATATTTTTTTGAGTGTTGATGCAATGTTAGAGCCTTTAAGTAAATGTTTATACTATTGTTGGTGTCACGGAGGCATTAAATTAGGCGCGAGTGGCAAGCGATGTAGCATGTAGCGCGCCGTTCCTTTATCGATTTTCTCTATGCTGCATTAAATTCTATTTAAATTGTGAATACGGATTACAAATAAATTACAAAATGCGCTTTATCAATGTGATGCGTAACTGTTTAGTTTATATTCGAAGATGATTATGATATACCTCATTAAAATTATATATGAATATATTAAAACAATAAATAATATTTCTTTAAGTGATACCATACATCAGTGAGACAATCAGTTTTTTGACATAAGCTTATAATTAAATATTCTCAGTTTTAGGAATAGTTTAACGTTAGGTTCATTAGGTTTTTGAAATTTTTGTATGATGAAGTTAAAATGGTGACATTCAGAGGAACGAGTAATACGCTAAATAACTTATCTTACACATGTGGCAGCTATGGGAATTATTCGCAACAGAGTCCAGTTGATGTGGTTCAAAATGTACAAATACCGCGGAACATACCGCAAACCGTGGCGCCACGGTTTATGAATGCAAATCTAATCAATTTGCAGCCTTTGAATAACGTTTCTTTACAGTTTACATCACAGCAAAATAATTCTAATATCAATAAGTACGAACAAACATTGTCTCGCTATACCAAATCAAATTGCACGTTGCCTTCGCATCACACTTCATACAGACGATTCAGTCAAAACAGTAAGTGGAACTTACAAAAATATGACTTAGTGTTATAATTTTTTCGCTATAATGAATATACTTAAATTTTATTCTTACAAGTGTGTTAAAACAATATCTTATATGTGATATTGTTAAAATAATAATAATTATTCATAAGCTCTACCAGATGCTGAGGTGGTATTGCTGTTACCATCTGATAGGATAATTAATAGTAAGTTTTTACCTATATATTTTCTTATAAGTGGTTCAGATATCCACGGACATCAACTCCACACAGTGAGTCTATACCAACAGATGAAAAAGAAATATTTTATTTATATTTACGAACCAATATATTTTTTATTTCATATGTTATATACATGTTTTGCAACAGGAGCAGTGGATTGTTACCATCCAACAGGGGCAGGCGGGGGCTCGTTCATGCAAAATGCAGCCGGCGGTGCACAGTCCACACAAGCGACGCTTAGAGTTCAGCCGACGCCACAGCCCTCAGCACCGCCGGCGCCTCAACAAGATATGTCAAAAAGTTCTATGGTAATTTTGTTTCATTATCATAATAAATAGTCGGCGTACAAATACATAGTAATGGCTGCATTTTATGTGAGTGTTCAGCTCTACCGAAGGATCAAGTACTTTTTCGAAGGTGTGTTATTATGTTTAAAACATCAAATTCTGACCGTTGTAATATACAGCGGACAATCCTGGATACGATCCGAGACACCCACCCACACTACTATTTAAATACGGAAAGTAATCAGAAATGAGTCTGTTTTCATTCTAATTTATATAAGTATCTATGATATGGTATCTATATCTATGGTTGTGATTGGAAATGAGGATACAGGTTTTTTTTGTATTTTAAACTGGCAGTCAATTACGCGTTATCTACGTACCACATTTGATAAAACTAATTTACTAACGAGGGAAATGAATTAATTACAATGCCAAAGTAATATAACAATGACCGCACGAACTTTTACGATAACTTTAGGAGAACTAGTTACATTTCAACTAAAGAAAACCTGGAATTGTCAGTGTGAATACCAATAGCGGTGAAAAGTCAATTGATCTTTTAATTAATTCGGAGATGTGAATAAAATATTGAAACGAAATAACAATGTAGATGGAGCTGTTGCTGCGTCAAAATATACTATGTATTTTTATAGGGAACATGCACGAACTATATATAGGTTTCATATTATTACAAGATTTAAACTAATGTTGCAATTGCTTGCAGCAAAAAATATTAGTTTAATGGTATCAACGCGGTACAAATTGATTTTCGCACCCCGGCTCCCAATATGAGTTAGATGGTCCTGGACGGCGGTACTGTTTGAAAATTATCGCCACATATATTAACGAAACAAACTTTTCGATGTGTAACCCGACTGATCGCCCTGATCGACTGATGATGAGCCCGCTGAGTGGCTTACACCAACAACCTAACTAGATATCAATTATTCGACATAAAATATATTTTTTATTGCTCGATTTTAGCAGACGGGCCATCTGGTGGAAATCGATTACCATTGCCTATAGCCACTTGCAACACCAAAGGTGCTACAAATACGGTGCTGCTCTCTAAAGGGAGACAGGAACCTGGCCATTAATACCGGAACACAACTCGAGGTTGTTATGGCGGCATTAGTCTAGACCAGGGGTGATTGCCATTCAGACGGGCAAATACCTTACCATGTGGCTGTGGGTTCTTTTGTCGCCCCTTACGACAGACCGCCTGGCCGCAGGAAATTGTATTCTTTCTCCGTTCCTGCATGGATAATGGGGCATATTCATAGGCTTGTGAATGGCTCTTTATAAATTATTATTGTAATACAATCTAGGAGAATGTAGCCAACGACTGTATATTTGTATACAGTCAGTAACATTGTTTTCAAGAATTATTGATAAAAATATGAATGTTGTTAATGCGAAAAGGAATTACTTCTACATAAGCACTCAATAGTTAATATAAAAATTTGTTGTGGCAGATTATCCATTGTCATGTTTCCGTTCCTGTTTTAATTTATTGAATTGTTATTTATAATTTCAGACGGGTCATAACTTTGTATCACAAAATCAGACGCCACAACCTCGACCACAATATCAAAATTTCCAATTCAGAGCGGCGCAGCATGGAACGAGGCCCAACACGCATACAAGGTGTGTTTGTATAATCTACTGCCTATATAATCAGACTTCGTCCACATTTTTTAGACTACATAATTATGGCCCTTAAGAACCAACAATAGTTTAAAGTATCCATTCATTTAAACCTGCCCAGAGGGAATGTCTAAGTCCTGGAGGTGGATTAAACAATGTCTCTGACATATCGGTGAACTCAAAAGTTTGATCTTATATTCCTTTAAATAAATAACCAAACTATAACAGCAGACAGAGCAGCGGACTTCGTGCGAGTTTTTTTACTATTAAATATCGTTCTAGTTAACGTAAATTTCTATGGTAATGGTTACCTATATCTTGCCATACAACATTTCGTTAATTTAAATGTGATCGATTAGTAAAAAACTCGCACTGAGTACAGTGGCCATAAAAAGCTTTTACCTACATCTTGAATAGCAATAAATTATACTATTGGCTCTTTTTTAGTATCAATGTTGTACGGGCTAGCAACAACCTTACATTGCCGTGTCAGCGGTTTACGCCGACACGTGCATTTTAACATATTTAAATCAGTACTCATTTAGCACCGTACTCGGTCAGTTGGCAAAACAGCCACTGATCTTAGCCTAATTATATATACTATGATTACATAAGCACTATCATTTCATTAAAATAATTTAGCAATAAACAATTAACATCTACAAACCTCTATCATTATCATCCCAAGTAGGAAAACCCTCCTACAAATGTAAAGATACTATATTATAGTAAAATAGTTTAAAAGAACGAATGAATTGTGAATGAAACAGACAATGTTTTCATGTAAAAAGCACTAATTGAAGTTTAGTTGATTTTTAGATATTTACTTGAATTGAATTGATTGTCTGATGCAGGTCTAAATCATAGATTGAGGTATCTCGTAGATTTCGAAATCCATTCCTTAAATTGCGTTATTGGCTTATGTAGGGCATCTAAAGAGAATCCAATAATTAATTGTTATTATTATTTTATGTATGTATTACATCCTCTGTCCATTAATAGGGCGCTTGGTTGTTAATTTTGTACGCAGACGAATAAAAATATAGATGGAGCATATGTAGCGAAGTGAAGCAATTTTACGAATTCTAGTGCGTAAATTTAGGTAGTATTCATCACATAAGTTGTCTCTATGTGGGCAATAAAATGTTGCCACCGGAAACTATTCCACTGTAATTGCGTGCTAAATTATTAGTATAGTGAAACTTTTATTGGTTGATATTAATAATGTGTAGCCATGCAAATAATTGCTTTTTTTAATAAATTTCAGACAGCAGCCACCTTATATTCCTGGCAGTGCTACAGCGACAACAGGACCTGTCATGTATCCAGTCGTGTTTCAACCTCATATGGGATTGCAAACATATCAAACGCCACGATCTAGTACACCGTAAGTTTTATAAGGGTTATATAACTATGAATGAATCCGACTATTAACTATAACTAAGGTCTTCTCAATATGTCATAAAATAGCTTCTTAGAGTGTTATAGAATTTCTTTTATGAAAATAGCATATTCGTAACACTTCAGTATAAACGTTCATAGACGATGTTAACCACTTTTCGCCAAATGTGTCGTCAGAATGTCTGTCCTCTTTCAATACTATACGAAAAGTCGATGAAAGTTGTAGCATATTTATGTAGGTACTATATAAATCCGGCTACGCTTTCTGTGGGTCAACATAAATATACGAAAGCTGGTATGTTATATGCACCCATATTGGAAATCATTATGAAACAAAATAGTTGGCAAATTGATGCAAGTATGACCAATATTTAATATGTCATAAGCATATCAGCAATTTGAATCGCAACTGACATATTCATTATTGGTTGAAGATGATGACATCATAATCATTGGGATCTGTTACCAGAATGGTAAATCACAGATTGTAAATGCAAACAAATGCTGGTAATACTTTATATTTATTTTAAAATCTGGAGCTTTCTACTTCCGTATTTTGGTAAAAACATTCTTTTTCCCTTAACTTGTTAAATTTGAATAAAGTTTTTGTAAACTGGCATGACTAACTTCAAGTGTAAAACCATCCGTACTGGGATGATTTATGTTAGATCTTCCGGGCGTGATTTGTGCCCCATGCGAAGCTAGAGATGAGGCATGGACTCAAAACTTCAAGGACATTTTTATAAAGCAACTCTTATTAGTCCATTCGACGCAGGCATCCTGGCCATGTCGGGCACCTACATAGTTCTACAGGGTAGTACCCGCAACTATTCTGCAGTCTGCAGTAAATCATCCTGTAACCTGGATCGTCACTGTCTCTGTTTTATTCCAACAATTTAAAAAATCCCATACAAAACCAAGGAGACTGAATTTTTGATGTATTTTTTACATAGCTGCGATACTGTAGACAGGTTTGTGGCCCACTTACGGCCATTTCCTATATCTTACTTACCATTCATTTGCCTTACTATTGGTTAAAATTTGACATAAGCTGTATACAGCTTATGTCAAAATTCAACCGATGGTAAGAGGTCTGAATGAGTAGTAAGATATCGGAACCGCCAATTAATGTAAAATGATTACCGTCAGTTATGGGTATTTGCAACAGCAGATGATGCTCTTGGCCTCAAAGGAATTTGATGAGTTTTTTTTTGTAACAAACCCCACACCACTATGCTGTGCGAAAACTTCAGCTGGGAGATAATTCCAAATCCCTAAAGAGATTCAGATCAATTCCCGCTCAAAAAATAATATTTATATTATATTTAATATGGTCAATCTTTGACTTAATATTTATTGATTTTTGTACTTTTGATAATCAAGTACCTAGCGATGGGACCTTGGATTTTTTTATTGCTTGAATTAGACATACAACAAATAGATGACCCAAATGATGAAAAGAGTTTAACACTGGCTATGGATGTTTTAAACCCCTGGAAGTGTCGATATGGTTTTTCCGGAATGGAATAGATTTATGTTGCCTTTCATAATTAAGCCCATGTTGTACACATAGTACACAAGAAAGACGTTGATGGGAAGTTCCCTTCAGATTATTTTTATTAACAAAATTAAACAGTACATAATTACCGCGTTGTTTTCTGTCTGGCTGTACAGTTGTAGGCAGAAAATTGTTTGTAAAAATTGTATAATTCAATATAGGCGTGGCGTAGGTGTTTGAATCTTGACAAATGAATTTTACTGGTTTCCGCCAAACGTGGCCGTGCTACCACATACATTTAGTTATTTATGTATTATGTGTTTACATATAACATGTACATTTATGATTATTTACGTACTTTGAGATTACTTGTTTAATTAAAATAAGTAAATATTATAAATTACTTTTTGTAGCTTACTTACTTAACTTATGAACTCATACTTAACTCATGAACTTACTTAACTCGTGAAAATATTATTTGGGGTTCCATAGCCAAATAAAAGCAGAGTTGTTGTAATTTAGTTGTATTGTGTCTGTGTCTGCCCATGTTTGTCTCAGTTCTTTAGGAGTCGGATACCTAAAAGTAAATAACTTGGTTAAGTGTTCAGTTAAGGGATCAAGACAGCAGGATTGGGATAGAACGTATAGAAATACAGTTTGGCGGGTTCGACACATCGGTTATCACCATGTGTAGATTTTATGACGATGTTTTCTTCCAACGTTAGTGTATCAATATTCACTTTAGGTTAGAAAACAGTTTAGAAGTGCATGCATTTGCTAAATAACACAGAATAAATAAGATGTATTTTTAGGCATAACATTTGGCGGTCTTATCGCTTACAGCAATCTTTTCCAGTCTTTTCTTTATTTTTCTTATTTGGAGAATTATGGCTCCAACAGTCCAAGGCAGTCTGTTCTTTAAAATGTTGTTAAGGATTAGTTATTTTTATGACTTACTAACTTTTTAAAGAAGAATGTGGGGGTTAATGACAAGGCATAATGTCTCAAATGTCTTTATTTAAGTGTCCTATAGATGCGGCAGTAGCGTCTGGACGCTGTATGCGACCGACGACTATTTATTATGAACATGAACCGCGTTCATATTTCGTAAGCCGCGTCTGCAATTATTCTTGAACGTTCCATCGCAAAGTTCTTTATGGTTCTTAAAGAAGCGCTCAAACTTACTCTTACTTTGTATGAAAAATTTTTGAGGTTGCTTAACAAATCTGTCCAATCAGAGTGAAAGTGCACGGAGAAAACTTACGCGGGTTAAGGTGCAATTCGGATGGCGGGCGGCAGACTGCAGCAGTAAACGGCCATTTTCCGTCGTAGCTATGCCGAAGACGCAGTTTCGATGCAATATTACAAGCTTTGAGATCATGTTTTCGCTATACAGTTCGTAATCATAATCAACTGCTGGAAGTTTTATTGCTAAACGAAGAAGCATACCATGACGAGTTATTATTGTATTAATTCCATTTATCCATTCTTCAAAAGTCATTCTGTGACATACTTCTATATAAAACTTATAAAAAAAGAACTTGAGATTTAAATAGAATAAGAAATATAAAGAAAAACCATTTTTAGCTAGACGTGTTGCTGGGGAGTTTCTTGCCGCTTCTTCTCCTTAACAATAATAACACGTTGTGAAGCAGTGAACATAGACTGGGAAGTAAAATTAAATTTTAACCTATATGTATGACTTCTTGACTTGTCTTCAAATTTCAGTTCAGTTTGAATTATTACTTAAGATAAAACCTATTAGGCCATTGTACTTAATGAGAGTTGAAGAAGACTCTTATGAATCTTTAATAAAAAAATATTTTAATGATGATGAGGAAACTTTCAGGAGATGTTGCGTTTAAATAAAAATCAGTTTAGTTGTGTAACCTCTTTAATTTATAATTATCTTGCACCAAAAACATCGCGGGCCACAAATTCATTGGAAGAATAATTATTTTTGTCATTATTCGTCTTCCAACAAGTCCATAGTGTCAAACTGCAACAACGAGAGTACTTACTGTGCTTGCGCGGATATGCCGTCTGCCGCCGCGCGTCAAAACAATTCAGGACCTGACGCGCAGCAATTGAAGACCAATGTTGGAATCAGTTTCATACAAATTAATAATACTGCAAAGTAATGCTGTCTGCAGTCGCGGCACTTGCCGTTGCTGTCTGCTGCTTGCCGCGTCCGTTGGAATTGCACCTTTAGACGTTTCCGCTTTGGCCATGGGTATAACGCCTATCCAACCTAGAAAGCAGCATTCAATGTTAACAGACGGAGGGCCTAAGTGGATGAGGCGTAAAACAAGTCTACCGTATTAGCAACACATTTATCCAGAGCAAACCTTAGTTATCCATTGCCGAATTTCAATATTTTATCTACCCATTTATTTGTCTTACTTTTTAAAATATAATATTACTTTTATAAAGCTTATGGAGAGAGAGATGCTATGCTTGGATAGTTTTTCTAACTTATTATTATACCCTTTGTAACAATCACCACGTGCTGACGATGAAGGAAAAAATTTCGATCTTCTGATTCGCCTGAAATGGGTATACTCGAACCCGGCTCTGGGACATTAGTAGGGTGTGATTATATCCTCATAAAGGGTGGATGATATTTGGGAAAGCGAACCCGAATAAATCCGCTTGTAATTTAAAAAAAACAGCGAAATGGCAATTTGGAATCGCACATAAAGAGGTCCTCTTTAAAATACATTACGTATATTAAAATTCTTATTCAAATCAAATTTATATTGTTTCTTGACTTGTAAAATTTTAGTAACAGCTATTGCGGATCATTCTTACACACGCTGCTACTATATACGTTATTCTTGCTCCCATCGTGCCCCTGCTTTCTGATGCGCTTATTGAAAGTCAAAGTATGTTAAAAATTTGAAATAATAATATTAATTTATATAAATATACATAATCTGCTCTATCTCCACCGTATAAAAGTTTTTTTTTTGCAATCAAAATATAATGTGGGAATACTTTGGATATTAAGGGGACGATCATTTTATGCACTTTTACATTGATGAAACTTGTGAAGTGAAGTTTTAAAAGGAGAAAAGAGTTATTTCATTTGATGCCCTTTTGACTATATCGCTAAATTTAAAACTTCAGATTGTTCTTCCCAGCTTCTTTGAATAAAAAATATTTTCGTTTATTTAATAAGACATAATTATGTATAGACAGACAGTCTTGTAACTTTATTAAGTTGCACATTTGTAGCTACGGTAATTCCTGGGGTAATTAGCTGGAGAAATCAGAAATATAGTATCAATGTTCTAACTAGGTATTGGAACCCCATAATAAAATACAACATTCAAAATAAGTTTATTTTTATAGGTATCACTATCATCATCAATACGTGAGTTATATACCAGGTTATAATACTCCTCCGAGCCACACTCCACAATGTAAGTATATTATATTCTAATTTAGTTTATAAATTGAAATATAAATGATTTTTTTTTACCAATAAATACAATTGAGTCGTAATTTAATTTTGATTTGAAGTCTCAATAAATATAATTAAAGTCCAAGTCTAATTTCAATATAAAACCATAATTTAAGTGAAAATTGCAATTTATAAGGCGTGGAATCTCATATTTTTAAGGCATTTTTAGAATTTTATCTGTCCGAAAGTTTGAATCAAACATCAGCAGATTTCAATGAAAAGTTTAGGCCTTAAAATAATTTATTTCAAATTTTCGTGTATATTCTATTTCAATATTTGCAGCGTTTAGAAGACATACTTATAAATATTAGTTCCACGTGAACAAAGTCGCAGGCTTAACTTCTTTAATAATATTATAGAAAAATAACTACAAAAATTAATGATAACAAATTAAAATGGAAGCAAAGCAATGAAGTAAAGTCAAAGTCTATGCGAGCGATTTTCTGAAATAAAAATAATTATTATTGCGTTCAAAACTACATTTAATAGCCAAGTAAACTACAATGAACAATTTTTTCATTAATGAAACTGTGTATAATTGCATATTTTGGATAATTTTACTTATATTGATCGAAGCATACCACGATATCAAAATAGTAGTTTGGTTACTGGTTAGAATTTTGTACGTGGTATAATTAACCACATTCCAGGATAAAAGAGAATATGTGTAGCTCGACTACCTACTATGGTTTGGAGTTTTAGGCGGTCACTTGAATCTACATATTTTACTGTGCATTATATTGCATGTGCAGTATATTTAAAACTGTATTGATTAAAATGAAAACTATCTGCTATGAATTTAAAAAGTCGACTGTTTAGTGAAACGCAAATTTTTTGAGCTCCTACAAAAACTCGGGTACTTCTTTTATATCTATCCGGCTTTCGTCTGGTACCTATTTATTTCAAGTTATTTTTTTAAATTACTCATGAACAATATCTACGATGTCAGGACAATGAGACAGTGCACAGCTTTTCTTTAAAAAAAAGAAGTTCAATCTGTATCTTTTTTCTTCTTATCCTGCTTTAGTTTTTATATTAAATACTAATATTGTCGTTCCTCGTCAATAGTAAAAATCAAAGGATATTTCCAGCAGAGCATTAGGTTTTTTTTTGCATGGAAATACGTGAATCCTGGAAATTCCCGCAAAAACCCCGGCCAAATAAGGGCCCGCCCATCTATAAATTATGTCACACGAATTTCATGATTTCTTGACCTCTCGCCCGTCTTTTTCACAGCTGATCACAACCGTGAGATATCTGTATCTCTCCCTAGGCTGAGCGACATCACATACTTTTTCAATTCTTAAATTATTTTTTAATAATTTAACAATTTCCTTATACAGATAGAGTTGGAAATATTTTGAAGGTTTTCGTTATGGTTCAATTTTCGCGTTTTAAAACGTAAATATATTTAAATTTGAAGTTTGGACGCTTCTTTATGGTTTTTAAAGATGAGTTCAAACTTACTGTATATAAATATAACTCCAAAAATATACCAGGAAAAAAAATGAAATAAGAACTTAAGGTATCTTTCTAATGAATATCGTATCTGAATTAGCAAACTTTTATGCTCCCAAGCCATTTTTAGCTACTCCCGGGAAAAATATTGTGGATTTTCGGGATACGTGTACCGCCGATTTTTTAGAAGAAAATAAGCTATCTACGAGAAGTTTTATCGGAATTAGCTAATTTTTATGCACCCATCCAACTTTAAAGAGCTCTTAAAAAAATCCGCAAGATTCAAGGAACATAAAGTACTCGTATGGCAGATTTTGAAAAATATCGTATAACGTTCACGCGGAAATTTCATTCAAGTCAGCAAATTTTTGTACACCCTATCCATTTTAAACCTCTCTCGCCGCGAAAAAATTTGCTGGATTCCCGGTATATCGCAGATTTAGTCGCAAAATTTTGTATCGAACCATGAAAAGTTCCCATCGGAATCAGATATTTTTCCACTCTAGATATTTTTAATCACTCCTGGAAAAATTCACACGGTTTTCCTGGGATATAAAGTACCGCAGATTTTAAGTTGAACAATTTCCTATCGATCAGCGAAAACCGCCCAGTAGTTTAGCTGCCTGCTGCAACATGATTAGGTACCTGCATCCCGAATAAACCAGACAAGAAATCTAAAAAAAATGCTTCGTGTCGTCTATTGTTCATATGGTCTACTCCCAGTTGCTTTATTCCATAAAATAAAATAAAAAATCGGCAGACAAACAAACACACATATGTATAAGCAATCTACGCTTGTGTTATGGATAATATACAACGGACTACTCGGGGGCCGATCTCAGACACCCAGACCATAGTAAATAACGGAGAAAATAGCTTCAATGTACAGACACGGGACTTAGATATAGAATTTCACTAGAAGTAGGGGATGGATAGTGTAATATAGAGTGATTATAAAATATCATATGTTCTTATTTTTAATAATTATGTTTTATTCTATCGACCTCTTCAATAGTTCTCTTACATAGTTTAATAATATTGTATTTAGTTTCCTATACTGTAAATATTTTTATTAAACTATTTACGTATTATTCAGTGTCAGCACGGGTCACGTATGGTGGGTGCAACGTATTGAATAATTTACTGCTTTAGTTCAATTTTGAGTCAATTTCAATTGGTTTTAGTTGAGAATCAGTATTGTGCCTAACGTGCAGCGTTTCGCGCCCTCGAATCCTTGCTACTTCTTTACACAATTATTTATGAATTTTTAATTTATCTAACAAGAAGTAAACAACGAGTGGTAAACGGTTTTATTAAAGTAACAATAAAATCGGCAAACAAACAAATACGTATATTTTCAAGTTATCGTAATACACGACAGAGAACTCTGGGGCCGGTGCAAGACACGCGAGCGAAGCTACGAGCACAACTAGTAATATTATAAAATTTTCACAGATTTTTACACGCCAAATAGTCAACAATTGTCTACACAAAACACGCCTGCTAATGGACCTGGTAGAAGCAATCCCACAACACTGGTGGGGCCGCAAAATGCGCAGGAAACGCCTGCCGCGCCGAATGCCACGATGCCCCATCCACAGGCCGCGGCACATTTACACCAAGCAATGCCTGGTAATACATCGATATTATGATATTACTAGAGTTTTCTACGCGGCTTGGCTCGCGTGGGTTTCGGGTTCGTATCCCTCGAAAATTATCCTATTTTCCGGCATTTAAAGAGTTCTATGTCTATCCTGGTGATCGAAAGTATAATTCAGCATACACAATTTTATGATGTACATTGTACATTAACAAGGTTGTGAAGATGGAACAATCATACATACTGATATACATCTGTTCAGACATTTGCATTTTGGTATTGATAAGTCCATCACTACGACTTTGCCAATCGATTGGCTGACGTAAATTGAAAATTTATCTAACGTATGATTCCAATAAATTAAAATAAACTCAATATTCAAAGTACTTCGTTGCAATAGTAATTTTACTTAAATTATTAAAAATAAATTTGACAGCACAGTGAATGTATTTGGACGGCAGTGCTAAAGATGCGATTTAGGGCCGATTGTTAAATAATTATGGTTCAATCACGCCATGTTTATTTGAGCTGCCAACTACTAGCATCCCCGTACAGGTGCTTTGGCAACAATTCTCAAGAAACATTTATGGCAACAAGTTTTAAATTATCTTAAAGTTAAAATGAAATTCTCTGCGAATTGTGTGTAGAATGGGGAAGCGTTCTGAGTAATTGTTAGATCTGTATGTACCACTTGCCATCTGCGAGATGTATTCCGTTATTTATTTGAGCTAACACGCTTAACTAGGCGAAGTTTCTCTAGAATGTTTATTCCGCATAATTATACTGGCTTGGAGGGAACTTTCTGGCTGAGGTTTTCTCTTTGCGCTATGACATAGGGCCATTTAAAAAGGTTGCTGGTGTTGCAACGTCCGTAAGCGGCTGTGATAATTCTCTACCAGATCGGCCGTATGCCTATTTGACAGCTTTTTCCACTAAAAACAAACAGGTTGAGCTTATAAACTTTTATAAATAAGTGCTTTCACCTCACATATATTTTAAACGAAAAATAAAAGGTTAAACCGAAATTATTTTTAAGTTTTTTTTCTGAAAATCGCAAATATATAAATTAAAGTTCAAAATGTTTCAACTCTATTGATTAATACTACAATACAATTTCAACTTTATTGTATAATATTATAAAATTGTAAACATGCCGTGTCTACATAAATAGTTGAGAACACGATGCAATTTTTTTTAAGATTTGTTGTCTATTTGTTTGTTTGTTCGGGATTCACGTAAAAACTGCCAGGCCGATATCGATGCGGTTTTCCCTGATCGACAGCTAATTCTTAGGCTGGTGTGCACCAAAATTTAACCAAAAATAATCACAGTTTTTCCATACATTTTTGGCGATAATTTTATTTTAACCATCGGTTAAAAGTCGGTGCACACCAGCCTAAGACTTAAACAAGGCGTTATTTTTCATACCGGGAATCCCACGAGTGTTCTTCTTGGATTGATTTAATTACCAGATTTAGAAAAGCCGAATTACAATGTGTTTTTTTTTACTGATAATTGCAATTGAATGTAATAAAATGTGTGATATTATTTGTCCCGGTAATGCCCCGGGAATTTTCCCGGCAGCGGTTTGTAGTGGTTCAGGTGCATAAAAATTAGCTTATTCCGACACAGTTTTCACTAAAACGATCGCTTACATTCTTTTTCAAATACAGCTGTATTTTGAGTCCTCTGGATATCCCGCGGGAATTTTAAGCGAGGACAAAGTCGCGGGCATATCCTAGTTATAAAATAATTTTCACCTTTTTACAATCCTTTATAAGAATTTCGTTGTTTGAGTTATTTCGAGATAAAAACCTGTGAAATCAAAAATAAAGGAGTATTTATGTGGTCTTGTGCACGCGTAGTTTATTACCGACAGTAGATAATATCGGCCGCGTGGGCTGTATCTGGCATCGCATTGCACACAAGAACTTATATCCTTGTTGTATTTTATACACCTCTATGGCAAATTCAACTCAACAAGCCACTTTTACACAATTTTGTAATATTATAGATAATAATTATAATTACACACAATTTTATAATGTTATAAATTATTTTATACTATATAAATATAAAATTACACTCAATTTTATAATATTATACATTAAGCATTTTATTTGGATTGCACTCGATCCTAGCATAGCCTGAACTTGTTAACGCAAGATAGAACTCTAAATATATAAAAAAATTAGTTTCTGGGACTGTATATATGTTTTCCTTGTTTTAAGGTTTTACACGTGATTTTCATAATTTTTTTTTTCTAGGTATACGGACACCTGTACAGAAGCGTAGTCGTAGAATTCCAATTATTGATCCGGAAACTCGTAAGTGATATAATTTTGTTCAGGGCTAGGGTAGTTTTTGTTTCCATGCCTATATCCGTAGAAATTATATATATATATATATATATATAAGCACAAATATATACATTAGTCGCATGATTTTTAGGGTTTTACATCCCTTAACCTAAAACGGAGTCCTTATACAATCGTGACGGGCCCTAATGTGAGTAGTCAGTTCGAATTTGCTTTATACTACTCGGTTATATGTATGTAATTCATATATTGTTACTCATAGGGTCTTAATCAGCCGTTTTTGGGGAATCGTTTTTTGAAATTGACATATGTCTAAATACACTGGTGGGTGTAAGATATAGCATTCTTTCTTTTGATACTTGGTCATGTTCATAAAATGAAGCTGGAAAAGCGGTCGTTTTAGGCCACAAGTTGACAGGGATATTTTCGCTTTCAAAGTAGTAAAATGTGTTCATCCGTTCCCTTTAACTTTTGAAACAGTTCAAGTTAGTCTAGGTTAAAAATACAATATTTTATGGATATCTATAAGGCGTAATATGCACCTACAAATTTCGTAAATAATGCCCACCTCCGCTTTAAGCTTTATACCTTTTTACCCGATTCTTAGCCAAATGTTCAGAAAGGGGGACATTTTCGTCGTTCGTCACCATCGTCGAAACGGTCACTATTAGTGGCTCGATGTGTCCTTTAAGATTTTCCAAAACAAATGTATTGACCTTCGCCATTAGGTGCTTCATATAAAAAATTTAAGACATACGTTTGCATTTTTTGGCCATTGTTTCATAGCCCAAATTATAACGTTTTATTATTCAATAAATAAGTACAGTTTACAATATTTTACTAAACTTTCCAATTTATTTGCAGAGCAAGAAGTATTCTCTGAAGGTTCAAATGATAATTATTTAAGTGGTGACAGTAATGATAGACAAACTCCACAGCCCGTGAGTATTTCCGTCTTTGGTTTAATAAACTTATGACTAGATAATGCAATATTAAAAATATGATTTATATTCCTTGTGTTTAGGAGCCAGCGCATAGTGTCATCGAAGAGTTTAGTAGGAAAATTAATGAAGTTGCAAATCAGCCCTGTGAGAGTGCATTGAAATTAAGCTATGTGTCAAAGAATGTGGAAATGACAGTACCTGTTATGACGACTACGAGTTCCATGCAATCGCAACCAAATGCAATAAGTTCTATTAATATTAATAATAATAATAATAATATTTTAAAGTCTGACATATTAAATATAAATGACATAAAAATTTTGGGACCAGATGTTGCTGAAAAAGCAAGTGAACCCCCTGTAGTTTCAGCAATATCAGATAGTCCTGTTATAGTGCCTAAAATGCCTATGAATAATAAGCAACTCCAAAAGAATAGTGATCACAATGTTCAGAGTTTAGTTTTAGATACAATTAAGAATATACCACCTAATAAGCAATTAAAAAACAAAAATGTGCCTCAAGTTGAAGAATTAGTGAAACATTCAGATATCATTAGTTGTAAAATAAACACAATCCTTTCTTCGAATTCTTGTACCGGTATTCCGCTAAATACTCAAGTGCAGCCTTTCGTAGCTACGCCCTTCCACGGGTCGACGCAGATGCCTCCTTCCACTCAGTTAATTTCTTTGTCGGGTGCATCGGGGCAATTTATGGACACAACGCCTTTTGTGGCACCAATACCGCCCCCGTCGGTGGTAGCAATAACGCCGGCATCGGTAGTGCCCCTAACACCTGCGCCGGCGCCCGCGCCCGCGGCCGCGGCCGCGCCCGCCCCTCTTCCTCCAATGCCTGCCTTAACTACCTCAACCCACGCGCCCTCACCGTCACCTGCGCCTGCGCCTGCGCCTGTACCGACGTCGACGCTTGCTCCCCTCACTGCTGCACCATTACCACAGCAGACGAGAGAATCTATAGAAAATAAGAAGTCTGAAGAAAAAGAAATAAGCAATACACTCGACGTATCGGAAAAAGATGTCGAGACTGAGCCAAGCAAGCCTAACGGCCCTACGCTTACAATGGGTATGTATCCACCATTTGTTTTTTATTAATTCCAATATTGACGTTCTTATTGCTGAGGCTTCATCTGCGTTAGTGTTAAAGATTTACGGTCTTATTCGTATTAAATTAGAGTCAGTTTTGTAGGGTTCTTTAAGGTTCTTATGTTTTATGCGTTTTATTTAAAACGTTTAAAAAAATAATGCTGTTGGAGCATAACCACATTAGTGTACACACACACACACAAGCGCGCGCACGGACATATATGTGTGTGTGTTTGTGGATGTGTGGGTGGCTGTTATCTGTCAATGTTTAACGTAATTAACAAAGTCGCATCTCAAATTGCGCGTTAGACCCAGTGCCACATCTGCCGTGAAACGACCTATAACTTTTACTTAAACTCAGATAAAGCGCAGCATCTTAAAACACACTAGTTTAAAGTTACTCTTTCCTCATCTTTACTTCGGAAGTTATTTCTAGCGGGACTTGAAATGTCAATATGTTAGACTTGTAATTAGGGAGTCTTGCTTTCCAAGTTATCACTTTGAAACAGAATATAATTATCATATGATATTATTTTATACATAGAAAGGTTATAATTATTGAAATAGAACTTGACAAATTATGCAAAAGGGCTTTAGGGAAAGAATGTCGTCTATATTAACTCAACCAAATATGTACTTTTCTTTTATTAATGTACTTATTAACTTATAATTAACACCTGTTTCGATTTGAAATTTTAAATGGACTACGAAAAGGCGCCATTCCGAAAATCGCCATTTTGTGACGTTAATACCAAGTACGATGACAGAAACTGTGTTCCCGTTGGTAAAAAGTTAGTCGCTAGTTTTTGTTTAAAAATTCCGCCAGTTATTTTAAAAAATTATATATAATTCATTGAAAATTTGCTAAAGTAATTAAGTGTATAAAAAGGTCTACATATACATAAGCTATACATATTTGCATAAATAGAATATTATCTGAACTTCGAGACCCAGTTCCTATATCTTACCGACTGTTCATTTGCCTTGCTATTGGTTAAAATTTGACATAAGCTCCATACACTTAATGTTATAATTTCACCTATGGTAGAGCAAGTCAATGGATACTAAGATTTAGGAACCGGCCATGAATGTTCAAATCCAATCGGATACTGTTAGTATTGTTACGTGCGAGCGGGGGTACGCACTTATGGATTGGAAGGAAACACCAGTTTTTAATTTAAAAGCTTTTATTGACTTACAAAGCCGCGCGCAGTACCTCCCAGTAGGGTTGCTGGGCTTAAACACACGGCCAACGATGCACACTCCCGACGATAAGTTGTCACACCCTCAATACCGTCGCCGATATTGCGCGGACCACCTCCAATATTATCGCGTGTAGCTCGCCTCTGGTTCCTCTCTCGAACTATGCTACACAGCTCCTTCGTGTATCTGTCCACCAAACTTGTCAATAATTCACCACTTAATCCGTCTCTGTGCTCTATTAACCTTCTCTGATAACTCTTTAGTATCGCACTTGTCGTTTCACCGTCTTGGGTTGAACTCAACTTTAAACTGCAACTTTCAACTCTAAAACTGCCCGGTAGGCGCGCCTTACGCTGTTTATATACCCGGAAGAATTTTCTAGAAACCATATATCTATCTCTGTCTCTTCTTTCCCGAACCTTCTGTTCGGGAACTTTCGTTTATACATCTATCCCTTTCTAACATCTATCTATCTCTTTCTTTCGTTCATTGTCCATCTCTTTCTAACATCTATCTATCTCTTTCTTTCGTTTATCGTCTATCCCTTTCTAACATCTATCCGTCCTTGTCTTTTCCTTCCAGAAATGTCTAGTATATTCTAAAAGTTCTAAAACTGATTTACGCTGCTGGGCAGTTCCACCCTCGGTCGCCACAGTATAAAGAAAAATCTAAATAAAATAATAAGAATTAAAATTATATATTTTTAATTATCTGCAAAAAATTAGTGTTAAAATCAATATATACTATATACTCTATGTACATTATGTATATTTATATAAGTATACAAAATGGCGAAACGACAAGTAATGGTATCAATAGATTTTTGAAAATTCCATTACCATTGTCAGAATGGAATCGGCTGATTTTGAAAAAGTAAACCCACCTGTATTATTATACCAAATCATAGTGTAGGTTGTAGGAATTAATTTCTGTAAAGGAATATCAAACGGCAAACTAAGAGAAAGGGCTGATTTTGAACAAAATGTTCATAATGTATCATGACATCGCATTTCTTGTTATATTAGTGCGAGGTCTGCATTGAAATGTTTAATCGAAGTAATAACTATATATTGACGTTAATGACGCCGCCGTGAACCCTCCGACTGCGTCAGTAATTGCAAATAATATCCATAGTGGTACAAGTTGAGGTTCTTCAGAAAGAGTGCAAACAGATATGTAGTCTTGACAAGATAAGCAACGCATCAGCTCCTTTGTAGTCTGCTCCTACTTCTTACCGACCGGTGCCGTTTATTTGTCTTACTATTGCTTAAAATTTGACATAAGCTCCATACAAGTAATGTCCAAGTTCAACCAATGGTATGGAAATCGAATGAATAGTAAAATATAGGGACCGGACATTAATATAGCAGTTTCTATGGGCGACGGTAACCACTTACTTCTCTCTTTCAGAAATTCTTCTTTGTTCAAAATAAAGTTATAGCTTTCTTGTTATACTCACCGCTTATTGCTGCATTACATCGACTTATCTCGCTCAACTTATGCATTTTAGTTTAGAGGTAACCTAGCCATCATCAAAATTCTTGAGAGGAAGATCAATAGCCACTAACTAACCTTATGTTATTTGCCGACTATCTCTCCAATACTATGGAAAACCATTTTCAATGCAACGCAATTTATACAGGTTTTAGTAAGCCTTTGGACAAAATTGTCCACAAGTTGTCGCGAATAAAACTTCTTGCCTTAGGTATAAGTGGTGATTTACTACGCTTGTTTTCTTCTTAGGTTTTGAATAGATTTCAAGCAGTAATTCTTTGTGGATTCACATACTCGTGGGTTGAAATCCCTTCAGGAGTCCCACAAGAATCACTTTTAGGCCCTCATCTATTTTTGATATTTATCAATGACATCAGTACATGCATACAACACTCGAAATATCAATTATGTGCCGACGATATGATAATTTATTACTAGTCCAGTCGATGCATCACTCCTTCAGGAAGATATCTTGCGTATATCTGACTATTGTAAACATAGTAATTTACACTTAAATATATCTAAATATTCGGTAATTTCGTTAACTCGCAAAAATATTTGACTAGCGAGAGTCAACGTCATACGTCACTAGATTCATTAATATCAAGTTCAGAATACCGCGAAAAGGTCAGATTTGAACCCTGTACAGTTTTCAATATCCTGCTCCTTAAACTTCGAAAAAATATTACCGATACGTCGTATATCAGCAATTTTTCTTCTAACTTTCTTGGTGAAAATTACTCAGTCAACAATTGACTGTGCTACTCTCATCGAAAAACTACATTTGTACGCTACCCTAATATTGTACGCCATAGGAAATAATTCGCCCTTGGTACGTACAGTTTTCAGACGCCACTTATTTTTTGACGGAATTTAACATATTTAACAAACACAGCAAATCTGATGTGGAAATTGACTTGTTTGTGGATAGGCTAGCATCTGTCAGTGCGAAGTTAGTCCAACTTCAATTAAAATTTAATAATACTAATTTAATACACGTTCACAAATTTTACATATTCTTCTTTTTTCTAAAACTATTCATTTTTTATAATTCTTCTGTCATCTGTGGAGGCTTATAAATATCTAATCTTTACTTATCTCTGTAACTACAGCTGTTAGCCCCCCCCCCCAGATAAAATAAACTAAAAAATAAAATTAAACGGGCGCCTCTGACAACTCGATAAATATATTTTGGCATTTAATATTGTTTTTCAGAATTGTAAGTAGTCGTAGATAATTATAATCTGTTATAATATACGAGTAGTTGATAGTATTGATTACCAGAATAAAATATGGGGATAACATTTATTTATAAATATATTAAACCTTCACTTCATCGACCATTTTATAGACTGGTATCACTAACTAGTAACTACTCCAATCATGGTGTCCTTTAATTCCAGTTCCAGTGCTCGTATATTGCCTTCTTACTACAAGCACAACTAAATAAATACCACAAAATACACGAGGTACAACTTTCTTTCTTTCACACATTGTTCCGAGTGAAACATAGTGTTTTATACTACTACACTTACGAAGAAATTGAATAAATCGGCCAAGTGCGTGAGACCAACGCAAATTATGTGACGAACAAACGCAGGCGGACGGACGGATATAATGATTTTATAATAGTTCTGTTTCGCAAAAATGCCTACGGCACCTTCTATCCCATCCTAGATTATATCCTCCTGACCTAACTCTATAATCCATCCGCCGATTTCATCTCCCTATTGAATGCCGCTATCTTATTCTTTCTTCTACCACATCTCACTATATTGTACCCCTATCTCGTCCCAACTATCCCATACTCTGTTCTATCCTACCCTCTTTAGCCTAGTCTCCTATCCCATACCATCTATTCCTTTCCCCGTATTCCATCCCGCTATCTCGTCTTATCCTCATAATCCTCCTATCCCATCCCCACCATCCCACCTCCTATCGACATTTGTGAATAGGGTGCACCTATCTCATGCACCCTATTCACAAATCTCGTTACAAACTGGGTTTGCTTAAAACAAAATCGCACAAGCTGTGTCGCGGCAATGGCCAGCGAATGCCAGAACTGCTTACTATCCATTAATTTTCCTTACTTGTTAAAAATCTGACATACGTGTTAACTATTTACCGTTGTTAAGATAAAAGGATATTTGAATAGTAAAGTTACAATTAATCCGATGTACCAATTCAATATCAAGCAGCTTTGTAAAAAAAAGGACTAATTGGGGGTCTAAAGCGGCCATTTTTGGAAATTTGTACGTTGCATTGCATCGCACATGAAATAGACATGTCTGGATTGCCGGTTCCTATATTTTAGGCCCGGTTCCTATATCTTACCTACCGTTCAGTTGCTTTACTATACGTTCAAACTTGACATTAGCTTCATATAACTAATGACAAAATCAAACCGATGGTACGGCAAGTGTTTGAGTGGTAGTTGGTCGCCCTGTTTCCAGGGGTGACCAAAGCTTGATGCGCGGATGAACATAGGAGTAGCTCTGCTCTCGACCTAATATAATCTTCCAACACAAGCGCGGGCACATTGGACACAGGTTCAGGATTAGCGAGGTATTTGGGAACAACCAGAGTCCTCGCACACACAGCACGGCACTTCTCGCCGCGCGTGGTCCCTTTCCCCATATCAAAAGGGACTCGGTATCGTACGAAATATATTCACCCTTCTTAACAAAAAAAAGTGATTGATTAGTTTGATTAGCTATGGTCAGTTGTAGACATAAACATAAAATTCTACTTTTATTTCAATACTTGATATTTTCATAATACGAATATGCGAAATGGGTAGCTTTAGGCCACTTACACAATCATTTACACATTATATTTTCTCACTGTGTTGTTGGTTGTTGGCTTTAAGTTAGTATTTTAATTGATTTTCAATTAGCTCTCGATAACTGACCGAAAATGAATGAGAATGTATAAAATAAAGATTTTTGTATAGCAAATAAATATGGTTACTATATGTAGTAAGAAATTTACTATCAATAGTTTTAATTGCAATAATTTGTTAAAGTTAAAAAAGCTTTCAATAAATTGACACCGCATGATGGCAAGTAGTAGTTTTGCATGAGTTCACTAGACAAGCAGATGGCCCATCTGCCTACTTGATTACGGTTTTGATCGAATTTGCTCCGTCGACACGTATTTAATAATTATACAAACAGGTATATTTGGTTACGTTCGTAGTTTAATAAAATCTTAAAACTTCTCGAAAAGTAAAATTTTCTCTTAATTCCTCGTAAATATTTAATAAATAAATGTTAAAAGTTCGTTTTGTATTTTTATGTATCGAATAAATGTTATATACAACTATTCGATAGTTTTTGTAAATCGATTCATTGTGCACTTGCGCACAACACTAACTGCTCTACGCCTGCCCGCATGGAACGATCCAATATGGCGGCTCTTACTTCACAGTCACGTTGATTATGTCTACGTTTTAAATATTGTTAATAAATGTAACGAAAGCGTTTTTTTTTACATAAAATTGAATCTTGTCAGTCTTTTTAGCGTTAAATATTGCTTTAAGTTTATAATATAAGTAATGTGGTTTCAGTGTAAAGAATTCTAAATCTTAGCCATTCTAGATCCTTGAGTGACCTTTTGGATAGACTTTCTTTTACCATATTGCGCTACGTTACGCGATCCTATTTCTATTCAGTGAAGTTTTATTAAAAAGTTATTGGCTTTGAAGACTGTGTTATAAGTTCCGTATAGGTGCCTCATAATAGTAAGATTCAGGTACTGTGCAAGAACTCCCACGTGGAAATACCTCTCGCCTCTATTTATAGAATTACGAACTTGGTACAATTCTGTAGTGATAGGCGAAACTAAAAATCACCTAGAACACTTTGTTCTTTGGGTTTTGTTTGTTTTACATTTCATTTTATTACCAGTATTCTTAGTCCTTATCGTTTCTTTCACAGCGACTATAATCTTTATCTGACTTCTTCATTACCAAATTCATTTATATTTTTATCTTGTATTATACGAAATTATTATTTTTTATCTATTCTTTAATATATGTAATGAATGTTTAAATTGCTAATAATTTCATCTAACCTTTGCTTTAGTAGTAATAATTTAATACCATGTATCTAGTTTCTAATCACAGCACAAGGTAGTAGTCATTCAGATTGTCTATCTAAGCATAAAAATGTGAATACATGGTTTATTCAAATAATTCCTGCTGATTAAATGATGGTATGCTACTAACATGCTACTGTTGTCATTTTCATTGCTTAGGCCTGTTTGCGTTCACATGACACATTCACTCACCACTACAGCATCAAATCACACTTATTTTTAATGTATTTATTACATAATATGTAGAAATATATTTTCACAATATATTATTAGGAAAAATACAAGTGTGCCTTGCAATGTCTTGCTTAATTACAAGTAATAACATGATTTGGAAAAAATCTAAATAATATTTGATAAAAATAGTCTCCAGTAATTTATTCATAACTATTATTAAATATTGATAAAGATCTAACTTTTGTCATATTTAAATAGAACTTTCATCATTCAAGGTGGAGTATAAGTTCAAATGAAACTATTATTTATGTTTTATATGTAAAATGTGAATTAATGTTTTTAATACCTCACTGATAACACAAGATTCTCTGCTAAATTCCAGATCTTAAATTACACTGATTATTTCATAAGTAATGTGATGGTGTAAGAATTAATGTGTTCAGCTTTATATATTACAGCCGATTTTTTTGTGTGTTATTCTATAACGTATGATCATGGATCATGCTAGGCTAATTTTACAATAGGATTTATAAAAAAAAATTAAGTTCGGATACATTATGTTAAAAAAGTAACACTTATGGGAGTCCTCTCCAAAGAAACTTGCAATTCTTGGATATTGGAAGAGTATTATTTTATAACAATATTATAGATAAATGGATGGATATGATATGTTATAGAATATTACTTTATAACATGATTATGGATCATGAAAGATGATGTAGAATATGAAGCAGCAATGTAGTAGTTTAGTAACATGACAATAATATGGGGACTTATGTGTCTAATAATTATGGCATTTTACATGCATGTATTGCTCAATAATGATAAGATCTGTAATTTATTTATAGCTGCTTTCCTTGCTTTTCATTTTTCAATAAATTTTCATTACAGATATTAAATAAAAACTTTTTATCCCTTTTTACGAAAATTGCATGGACAAAGAACACACACATTTAGTTTATATAGAGAAGGAGTGCAGAATGCTAATATTTTTTAATAATTATGTGTAAAAATTGTTTAATCAATAAAAAGCATTACACACACACTTATATACTTTTGTATATTGTCAAAGTCAAATTAAAAGTGTAGTCTTGGTGAAATATGTGATTATAGAAGTGTAGTCTCTGACAACAGAACCTTAATAATGTTCAAACTTATAATTGAAATTAATTATTATGGTTCAATTTGGAACACGGGCGACCACTAGTAAGATATAAATGCACCAGTGTAACTTTTCTGTCGTGTGATTCAAGGGTTTATGGTAATAAAACATAGTCACATTTACATGCAAACTTTGTACACCTGTAAGCTTTGCACACATAAGCCTCTAAGGCTAAGCATGTATTATGATTTATGAATACTGGACTTCCTGTGAATGTATGAGTTACATATTGAATAACCCTAGAGGCTTACATGAGCAAACTCACAGGTGTACTGTAGTGTAGATGTAGGCTTAATTATGTTTATAAATGTATATAATTCGCATATCTATGTAAATGATAAGTAAGTATTAATAAGTAAAAATGATATATTTATTATAAATACAGATTATATATACAGTAAATGACATCCAAGATTCATAAAACATTTTCAGTTCTTACATTCAAATTTCAAGCATTTAATTTGGTCAATTAGCTGGTCTCCATCCTTTCACTTGTATTAAATTGCTGTCTCACTCATTATTAATAAAACTTGATGTTTATTTTATAGCATTTACAAAAAGCAGGTTATCTAATGCAAAATATTTTTAAAAATAAAGTGATAATTATCTAGCACAACGCCATAATCTAACATCTGTTTATGATTTTAAGTCAAACAATGACAAGATATGATAGAATTTCATTCTGAAATTTACCATTTTGCTAAAGTGCTTGCTTAACTAAAAATATTAACATGCTTGTCCAGACTACACATGTTAATCTTAGAAATAGATGAAAAAGGTTTTACTCTCATGTGGATTTTTAATAAGGGGTTCTTTACAAAAGGGCAGAAGAGTTAAAGAAGAGAGAGAGAGTTAAAGAGTTGTATCTATGTAATACAACTCTTTAGTTCTGCAGATGTGTGGTGCTATCCACTAATCCTATGGTAGACTGGTTGTTGCAGCATTTCTTACCTGGAAACAAAAAATATTTTAAGGGATTTATATTTGATACAAGAACCATATTGAATCTAATTGTTTATATGTAATCACTAATTACCCCATTAGATTTTATTGCTTGCCTTTCAATAAATTGATGAGTAGGATTTTAACAGTTTTTGGGTCAAGGCTAATTATATAACTTGCCACTGAACTTGTTAAATGTGCAGAGCAAGCATATCTACACAACACCTAAGGAAGCATTTTGTTCATGTAAGCTCAATTTTGCTGCATTCTTAAAACATGAATGAATTGCATTCATTATAATTTATTGAATGAAAGATTATTATTATTGCCTTAATCCATATTATTTAATATTATAAATGCAAAAGTAACTCTGTCTATCTGACTGTCTGTGCAGTTATTTCGGATAAACTACAGGACCGAGCTGAAACTCGGTGTATATATATATATATATATTGTTGATGTGATGAATGAAAATAGGATACTTATTATCCTGGAAAATGAGTGATAGTCCCCTTTGTTTGTTATTCTTTTCTGGAAAGACTATTGGATGAATTTGGCTGAAATTCGGTACATGTGTAATTTTAATACCGAGGGTGGCCAAGGGATACCTTTTATCCCATATAATGGGATAGATTTATGTAAAGGTTATTCCGGAAACTAGGATAGGCTTTATGATTTTGTCATTTTTGTCTATTTAATGCATTTTATTCATTTCATTAAATTCATTCAGTTTGTCCATCTCATCTATTTTGTCATTCTGTCCATTTTGACTATTTTGTTATTTTTGTCAAGCAAAGTTTAGTACAATGTAACCTGTACCGCCTGCTCTTTAAACAAGAGGTATTCACTAGAGGTTGACCCACGGGGTAAACTCTAGCTAAGTAATATTTTCTATAATCATTATTTTCTTTAAGGTATATATTTATATAGGAATATTTATTTCTATAAAATATATTTCTTTATATTTTTAAAAACAGAATGCGGCTATATAAGAGGAAATAATAGAATTAGGTTTTAAGTCATACACTTACTTTAGTAATATGGATATATCTTTTTTTCACCATTTTTGTATCATTTTCCAACCCTTTTGACTTTCTTAATTAGATAAATAAATATAGGCTTAAATGAGTAGTAAATTGATTAGTTTACATTTCAAAAAATTGTTGCAGCTTTTAGCTCTGAAAATATAACTGATGTAGTTAATCCTTCAACTAGTCAAAAGCAACAAAAAGCAATACAAACAGCAATAAAAGGTCAAGCAATACAAAGAACTCCAGTAACACCAGAACTAGAGAAATCTGTTCTAGAAGAAAGTAGACTGGAAATATTGAATAAAAAAGATTGTGTTCCTGAATTACTGCCAACTGCCACAGAATTGTTGTCGGCAAGTATTGAGAAATTAGCAAAAGAAATATTGGACCAAAAGGACAGTGAAGTCAAAGAAGCATCTAGTGCAATAGAAGCACAGGTGAAATTAACACAAAGTTTATCAAGTGTACTGAGAACCAATCAACCTGAAACTAAGATGAAAGATATAAACTTAAACAATAAATCCACAGGTTTGTATACATTGCATATTGTAGTAATAATCAGCTACTGCATGATTACAAGTAATTAAATTAACTATTTTAACTTGAAACTAATATTTTTGGGTTTCCTGAAGATTGTTATGTTTATTTTTCAATCTGTTTGTGTTTGCCACTAACATTGCAACAGCTACTAGGTCTATAAGTTTAAAACTGGACAGGAATACATATTCCATATAATGCTACATAATGGTTTAGTGAAGCCTGGTTAAAAAGCCAAGGCTATATTTATGACTTTATAGTGCTAAGTGATTGCTCAAATACTTCCTAATACTGTTGCATTAGTAGATGAGGATGAAACCACATGATATGACGTTAATCAGTGCTAGGGGTTGCTTGTGAACAGCAGTTCAACTTAATGTCACAAATACCACTCCTCCAAGCATTCCTTTGCCTTTACAATATCATCATAGGAGAAAATATGGTTCATAAAATGGTAGTGTTCAATGTAAACGGGACTTAACATGAATAATACTAATTCTGTATGAAAATGTTCAAAATTATCAATATGGAGTAAACTAAAACTCATTCTTGGTAATTTATATACCATGAGATTTATTATTTGATTTTTTATATTTTGCCCAGACACTGATGCTGCCAATGGTAATACTCCTGAAGTGACTAAAACTGTAACTGGAAAAGAAGATGTAAATAAAAACGAGAAAACTGTGAAAAATACAAAGAATGCGAACAAGAAATCTGCTAATAAGACTACTAAAAATGAAACGAATGTAAAAGTTACAGAATCATATGAAAATGGTAAAGATGAGACTGACAAAGTAGTTAATGTAGACAAACAGTCATTTGAAGCACAAGATGAGACACCGGAGAAGGCGACGCCTGTGGAGGAAATTGAAGCAATTCCCGCTGTTGCTCCTGTATTCGTACCTAAATACAAATACGGCGAAGGTACAGCATACCCAAACTTTTATAATCATGCACAAATTAGTGTCTATAATTAATAATAATTGTTATTACTTTTGGTAATTAACACTTTTCACTTGCAGATCAATGGTCGCCACTAAACAAAAGTGGCAGGAAATGCTATGACATTGGATTACTGAAGCAAATCAAAGATGACCCACTGAGCAGGAATAAACCCAATGTACCTCTACTAGAAGCTTGTAATATCATGAGGGTAATATTTTAAATAATCTAATGCTAATTTAATTCTCATACTTCAGTTCCACTGCTTAAAAATAAGATTTTGAAATAATGATATATTTCAAATTTATATTCCAGAGTACGCCCCTACAAGAACCTCAGTGCTTCACCCCCATCTCCAGGCCTAATGATACCTCCTTCTATCCATTTGCTAAACCTGTTATTGGTTCGAGGAGCAACACGGCTCGTGATGCAAAGAAAGATGCCAGGAATGTGACACCTAGTGGTAAGCAAATATAACAACTTAAGGTCAAATGCTTCAATGGAACAAATTGGTGTTTTGTTTTGTCCAAAGATAATATGTCACCTTCGTTATATGTTATAGGTTGTTATTAATGAGTAGTTGATAATTTTCTTGGTAATCCTAGTATAGGCTCTGATAGAGTACTGTTTTGTATATATTACTTCTATCCAAATTATACTTGATTGTCAATCAGTATCTTCTACATACTTTCACGTCACAAATAAATACTGTACATCCTCCATTTATCTAAATATCCTCATAGTTTCTTGATAGACAGACAATATTTTGTATGTCACTAATTACTACACTCTAAAATATGTATTAAATGCAGGTAAAGGAAGTGCTAAGCTGGCAGCGAGTTCCAGCGGTGGTAGTACTCATAATAAGCCACATATAATACATGTGTCACTATCTTTACGTGAAGAAGTCAAACTAAGTGAAGTAGATTCAGCTTGGAAACCAACAAGATTTAGGAAAGAAAATACCACTGAAGAAGAATACAAGACACAAGTAGGTTAAATTGAAATATTTTACTTTTTTTAAATTCATATCCAAATATTAATTACAACTGTTAAGCATAACATTTCTTTTTTGTTATATAGGAGTTATATAAAAAGTTCAGAGGTATTTTGAACAAATTAACTCCAGAAAAGTTCGACACTTTACTTGATAGAGTTAAAACCTTGGAGATTAACAATCAAAAACGACTTGACGGTGTGATAGACTTGGTATTCAAAAAGGCTATAGATGAACCTAACTTCTCTGTAGCCTATGCTGCAATGTGTAATAAATTATCGACACTTAAGGTAAGAAGTTTGTAATTGTAATTATAATCTGTTCTAAATAGCATAATGTGGAAGACACATTATTAAAACGTTATTTGTAGCATTATCTTACACTTACAAATAATTATAGATTGTAATTATATAGGAATAAATTCATGGTTCATATTTTTTTTGTGTTTTCTTTAGTTTTGTATTATATTATTTATTCAACAATAGAACATATCATACAAAGCTCATTTTAGCCAGATGCCGCAACACAACTTAGGGTTGTTATAGCGGCATACACTCAACCAGTGGTAGTGGCCATCCATGAGCAAATACCCTGGCAAGATTTGTAACTATTTATATAAAAAAATATTACTTATATCATTCATTCAGTTACAAACATTTTAAGGGAATTTGTTGTTGTTTGTATTTAGAAATAATAGTTTAGTGTTGTGATCTCGTGATATGCAGTTGGTGGTCTATTCTATTTTACTTTTGTTGTTGCTGGCTCCAACACAACATTGATTTTGCCAATGTGATAGTAAAAGAGGTAGGTAATAATAGATGCTAAAATATCTGGCAAAATTGAGAAATTTTGATAGTCAATAATCTTTTCTGGAGACCGGAGGACAAGACTACTTTATAGAAATATATTATTAAGTGGTAAAGATTACATAGAATAAATATTTGCTTATTGTAACCTAACTTGAGAAGGAAAATAATATTAAATGGGCAAGGGATATCAGGGGCAGGGGTGTTTATAAATTTGGACAGTGAAAAAATGTATGTTTGCAAACAACTTTCAACAATGTCAACGACCACAGTTCTTGACAACTCTTACTGTCATATTTTAAAAAGACAATGACATAATTTTATGTTACAGGTTCCTGCTGATAATCCTACAAATCCTGATCAATGTGTTAATTTTAGAGCACTTATTATCAATAAATGCCAAAACCAATTTGAGACTGATAAAGTAGATGAACAAGTGTTGAAATTAGAAAAGGAACTAGAAGAATGTACCGATCCAGTGCGTATTAACAGCAAATTCCTATGCAATAGTGACTTTCAATATTTAGAGAAAGAACAATATTTAAAATTTGGATATGATTGACTTGGATGATATGCAACTTTCTTCATATTTTTTATATCCTCAAGTTGTAATAAAAATTTGTAAAACATGGCTATTCTCCCTTAATTACTATATACGAATTGAATCCAATGTAGCTCAAAATACCCAACTCTTTTTTTACCTCTTAAATTTAAGAGCCCATTAAAATCTTATTATACAAGTTTTGACTTGGGTCTATATTTCTATATCTTAATATTAGTGTTTTTAAGAGAACCTAGTCATTTATGAAATTTAGATATTATAAATTTACAATGTGCTGCTGGTATGATATCAAGTCTGACTAGCAAACAGCCCCCTGTTGGGAACCTGAAAGCTTGTACCCAATTCGGAATGTGACCCCACAGTTCAGTACCAACTCCAAAATAAAGTAGATAGATATCATATAATAGAGCATCTATTGAAGTAACTGTTTCATTTCTTTCTGAACCTTACAAGCAAAAATCAGAAACTTTCAGTTTTCACACATTTTACCAACATGATTTTCGGTTTAGGACACCATTATTGTTTCAATATATTTACGTAAATTTGTATATTATATTAAGTATAAGAAATCGTTATTTATTTATATCCTTAATTTTAGACAAAAAAGAAAGAACTTCACCTAATGCTTCAGGAAGAAAATCGTAGAGTCAGGATGAGATCCGTTGGAAATGTAAGGTTTATTGGTAAGTAAAATTTGTCTTACTACTTTTGTTTCAGGTGAAGATAGAGATAGTGCATGCTTAGCAAAAAATATATTTTTTATCAGCATATAAATATTCCACATAGCAAACAATGACAATATAGCACAATAATTTAAAAATACGACAAACATACTAAATTAAGCTAAACACTCATCCATAAACAGCGAATGTCTTTTTGTGCTTGTTTTATTTCCAGATATTAAATATAATATATTGAATAAGTGAATGGTCGTCAATTTCAAAGATTTACTCATCGAATGTAAAAAGCCGGTGACCTTTAAAATAATCACATCCATCCAATTTATCTCAAAAACTACTTTTTTGGCAGAAAGGTGTGCATAAAAATGATAGATTAAATATCAGTATACATAGGCGTATGGTAACATTGTTAGTAACACAGATCTTAAAAATCACAAGTCCTTAAGTGACCTTTAATTTAATTTAAGTAACCTTTTAAATTAAATTAGACAACAATATACTCACTTCCATAGTCACATATGTGATTATGAAAATTCATGAAAATGAAGATTAATAAAATTTTAAGTTTGAATAAGATATATTTTAGAATTTTTGGGTTTAACGCCAATTATAACAAGAATAGTGGCCATTTTTATTAATTTTACAGAACCAATTTATAGCACAGTGGTGTGACATGCACTTAGTTTTTTTTTTTTACTTTCATGCTTATTCAAATATTTGTATTTTGTTGTATAATGTTATATTTTAAATAAATGCTTGCTTGCGGCTATTCATTATTATATTTTTCTTTAAGTGTTAATAAAAAAATAAAAAACTAGCAAATGCGAATATCAAGGTTATAATTAATTACCATTCTATTAATTGTACAAGGAAATATATTTTGATATAAATATCATATAATAATAGATATATCACTGTGTGGTCAATTTTACTTGCGTCTAAAGGCATTTAACAAATTATATTTATATGTAATAATTCGGATTTAATATATGAGTATTTGCCACTAAAATATTGTAAGAACCATAATTTTTTACTATAACTTGTCCCATTATCAACCACGGCGAAATTGTGAATTAATCATAAAATGTAGATGATTAATTCACAATTTCTACGAGTACTAACATATACATTCTTATTCATATTATTTTGTAATCATACCTTGACAGCCTAAAAACTTGTGCATATTCATTTATGGCCGATTCCCATATCTTACCGACCGTTCGTTTGCTTATTATTATTGATTAAAATTGAACACAAGCTCAAAACAAGTAATGTCTAAATTTAACCGCTGGTAAGGCAAGTAATGTTATAAAATATAGAAACCGGCCATTAGTCGATTTCTGTAAACAAACATACACTATGAACAAATAGCCCGAGTATCTAATGTTTAAATAAGTTGCGTTTACATATTCGCGCTCTGCACTTCCCTCGTCACTTTCCAACTTGCTGCCGTGGATGGGGACATAATGTAAACGAAGTATTATGGTTATCTAAAGAATCATAATATGGGGCTTAAAATCTTCTGACTGAATGCGTTATTGGAAGAGCGTGATTTTTGTTGGAGTCATTACTCGAATTATATATTCAGGATTAGATTTGTAACTTAAAGGGGAAGAGAAAGTCGCGAGGAGCGGCTGAAGGTCGTGACGAGCGGTAGTTTTGCTTTAAACTAAGGGGCATGAAGCATGGCTACGGCAGCGGCCGGGGACTGTCAGAACCTCCATTTATTTAGTGATTAGAACTCATAAAAAAGTAATAACTAATACTCATTGTTCAGTGTCTAATAAGAGTCTCTGACTATTAAAATCGATTTATAAGTGTTATAACACTACCTAATTATCGAGATAAACCTATGCTACCTACTTACAAACGTAGACAGTGACAATTTCAAATATTCGCAAGTAAAATCGCAAAAGACTGCAGCTTTTGGTATGTTAGTGCATATTTGTTAACAAACTAATAGCTGAAGATATTATCTGATAGCTAGACACAATTCGGTAGTTGAGAGTATGAAAAATATAGACTGATTTTAATATATATCGTAGATTACGATCTAAATATGACAAAAATAAATTGTTTTAACTAAAATATTAAATATTAATTGATATTTTTGAGAAATAAAATTGTTATATTGCAGCCATTAGCCACGTGACAATGAACGCCGATCAGAGCGCGTGACGTCATAGTGTGCAATACACAAGAAGTTATCAATGACTTCTCAGATAACACTTCAATGAAACAGATGTTTGTTTTGCACACTGTGACGTCATGCGAGACGCCATGACAGCTTGACGCGTTTTTGTGACGAAATGTCAAAATATTTATAAAATTGCTATATTAAATATGTTAATGTTGTTTTTTACTGAAATATTAATATTTTGGCTAAAATAAACCATAAGGCTCAAAATAAACCTGTTTCTCAAAAATTGTCAACTACCGTATTAATTTGTAACTGTTTGAAAATTTAAGAATGATAATATTAATAATAATAATGATAGTGATAAATAGAATTTGCCTAATTCTCAAAGTATCTTAGTTTATTATTCCGCTACATCTATTATAAACCACTGGTTCTACAATTAAAATATGTTAGTTATTCTCATACATTTTCGCATAGTAAAAAAACTATTTTTTTGCGGTTTTAGACCGAAGTGAAGCGAAACATGGAATAAAAATTAAATACCGCTCTCAAAACCGTTAAAATGTTGTTCTATTATATATGCATTTAAAATTATTTCACTACTCAAAAACTTTATTTAACTCGAATGTTATTGAATACACGTTAAGCTTTTGCCAACTATTGAATAGTGTTAATATTAATGTAGTAGTCAATGAATCATTTTACTAATAAACCGATACTTACTAATTTTAATTGTTTCAGGTGAACTATACAAACTGAAAATGCTTACTGGCAAAATTATGGACTATTGTATGAAATATCTGATTGATAAGGTTGAAGAAGAGAAGCTTGAGTGTCTTTGTAAATTGTTAACGACCATTGGTGAACAAGTTGAAAATGAAACGACTAGTCAACTTGATAATATATTCAAGAAAATGCAAGATATTGTCGACCGAAAATCGAATAAGATTAGCAGTCGTGTCCGGTATGTTCCTTGTTGCACTAAGTTATAAATAAACATTTGTAGCAATAAATTAATCTTGTATTAAAAATAATGTCCCTTATAAACAGATTTATGATTCAAGACGTCCTTGAACTGAGGAAAAGGAAATGGGTCGTCAAGAGTGTTGTAGATTCACAACCAAAAACGATGAATCAAATCCAAAAAGAAGCAGAGCAGCAACAGCGACATATCGAGGTAAATAATTTAATAAAATTATGTTTAATTTAATAACTTATTTGCTACTAGGATTTGCCTCCGACTTTGTCCGCGTTAGACGGGTACTAATGAAGATTAGTTATTTTGCCAGTATTTAAAATCAAAGAGTATTTTCAGCAGGGCAATAGATTTTATCAGTATAAACATACGTGGATTCCGAAGATGTCGTATAACCGGGGATGAATAATGTTTTTAAAGGCATACATAACTAAATCTGTTCTACTAAAAATGTCAATAAACCTAAAAATAAGCAAGTCCTGTTATCATGTGGCTTCCAAGTTAGGAAATTCCGGGGAATATAAAAACTCCCAGGTTATATTATTTTGGTATCAATCGGATCCGGATTCATTCATTTTGTGGTTTATAACTACTTTAAAATACTCCCGGGAAAATCCCCGCGCGATTCCCGTGACACGAAGTACCGCAGCATTTAAAAAAATAATTTAAGCTATCGTTTTAGTGAAACCTGTGTCGGAATAAACCAATTTCTATGCACCGGAACATTTTCAAACCGCTCCCGGGAAAATTCCCGCTGGATTCCCAGGATAAGAAGTAGCGCAGATTTTAAGTCTTTAGAATTTGCTGTCGATCAGCTTAAACCGCAACAAACTCGGCCCAGTAGTTTTTACGTGTATCCCGAACAAATAGATAACCGACGAACAGACTATTACTAACAGTTTTGGCTAAAACGATAATTTACATTCTTTTATAAATACTGCAGTACTTTGTGTCCCACGAAAAGGACCTCTATAAGAAAAAAGAAAGGTTTTTAACAATGGTGTCTTACCCTGCATAAGATATGGCTGCGAAACTTGGAGCCTTACAAAGAAAAGTATGCAGAAAATAAGAGTCTGTCAAAATTCAATGAAGATCAATGAAGCGAATTAAGAGACAGTGGAACTAAAAACAATAATAATAAAAAATAATTAAAATACTCTAAAAAATTAAAATGGCGACGGACGGGTCACATGATCAGAGAAGAGATACCTAAATGGACAAAATCTATAACAGATTGGTACCCAAGAGGTCATTGACAAAAAGAGGGAGATAAATTAAACGACGGGAAGATAACAAAGACTGGAGGGAGATTATGGTTGCGAAAAGCAAGAAATAGACAAACATGGCCTATTATGTCAGTCAATGGAAAATTATAATTAAGGACAAAACAGTTATTGCAGTGCAGTGATTATAAAATAGTTAAAAATATTGTAAATAATATTAATACAAATAAAGGCCATATATATTAAAACAATATTGTCTAATATTAAATAGAACTAAACTATCCCTATTAATATTATAATTTTTCGCATTAATAATAACTCTGTCTGTCTGTCTGTTCCGTTTTCACGTAAAAACTACTGGACCGATTTGGCTGAATTTCGATGCCGAGAATGAACATAGGATACTTTTTATCCCGAAAAACGGGATAGTTTCCGGGATAAAAATATATTTGTCTTTCTGTTTGTTATGCTTTTACGGAAAAACGATCGGACCGATTTTGTTGAAATTCGGTATACATGTAATTTTAATACCGAGGGTGGACAAGGGATACCTTTTATCCTGGATAATGGGATAGATTAATGTAAAGGTTATCCCAAAAAGTAGGATAGGTTTTTTTGTGATTATCCATTTTCATCATTTTGGTCATCTTTGTCCGATTTGTCCTATTGTCCCTTTTGACCTATTTGCCCTTTGTATCATTTTTGCCCTTATTGTCCTTTTTGTATTTTTGTACTTTTTGCCTTTTTTGTCCTTTTTGCCCTTTTTGCTCCTTTTGTATTTTTGCCCTTTTGTCATTTTTGCCTTTTTTGTATTTTTGTCCTTTTCGACCTTTGTGCCCTTTTTATGCCTTTTGGCCCTTTTTGTATTGTTACCCTTTTTGTACTTCTTGCCCTTTTTGCCCTTTTGGTCCTTTTTGCCCTTTTTAATTTTTTTGTCCTTTTCGTCCTTTTCACCCTTTTGTCCATTTTGTCCTTTTTACCCTTATTGTCATTTTGTCCTTTTTGCCATTTTGCCTTTTTTGTATTTTTTTCCTTTTTGCTCCTTTTGTATTTTTGCCCTTTTGTCCTATTTGTCATTTTTGCCCCTTTTGTATTTTTACACCCTTTTGTCCTATTTGTCCTCCCTTTTCTATTTTTGGCCTTTTTGTCTTTTTGCTCTTTTTATCCCTTTTGCCCTTTTTGTATTTTTTTTCCCTTTTTGTCCCTTTTTGTCATTTTGAACTTTTTGCCCTTTGCACCCTTTTTGTCCTTTTGCCCCTTTATATTTTTACCCCTTTTGTCCTATTTGTCCTTTTTGCTCTTTTAATCCCTTTTGCCCTTTTTGTATTTATTTTTTTGCCTTTTTTGTCCTTTTTGTCATTTTTGACCTTTTTTGTCCTTTTTGCCCTTTGATCCTTTTTGCCCTATTTTACCCCTTTGGTCCTATTTGTCGTTTTTGTCCTTTTTGCCCTTTTTGTATTTTTTTGCCCTTTATATCCTTTTTGCCCTATTTTACCCCTTTGGTCCTATTTGTCGTTTTTGTCCTTTTTGCCCTTATTGTCCTTTTTGTATTTTTTTGTCATTTTCGACCTTTTTGTCTTTTTTGTCCTTTTTGCCCTTTTTTGTCCTTTTTGCCCCTTTTGTCCTTTTTACCTTTGTGTTGTTTTTGTCTCTTTTTGCCCTTTTTATCCTTTTCGTCTTTTTTGTCCTATTAGTCATTATTGTCATGTTTGTCTATTATGTAGTTCACATAGAAATTGAAATAAAGAGAACGTTTGGATGAGACCAATTATTTCTCAAGATTATAGATATAACTAGAGTTTACCCCGCGGCCGCGCCGCGGGTTAACCTCTAGTGCGTGTCTCTTGTTTATAGAGCAAGTGCTACAGGTTATATTATATTACATTTTTAAGTATTTGCGCACAGAAGGTTCACTTCATTTTATATCGCTAATATATATACCATCCCCCGTCTATCTGTCAACAAAATAAATTACAAAACTTGACCAAAAAGGCCAAAATGGTCTAAATGACCAAAAGACCAGCGACCGACATGGCTAAAATGACGGAATAGGCAAAAACGACCAAAAAGGCCAAAATAATCAAAATGGTCAAAATGACCAGAGGCCAAAATGACCAAATAGGCCAAAATGACCAAAAAGGAAAAATTACCAAATAGGCCAAAATGACCAAAAAGAAAATATCCCTTGTCCATCCTCAGTATTTAATTTACATACGTACCGAATTTCAGCCAAATCGGTCCAGTAGTTTTTCCGTAAAAGCATAACAAATAAACAGACAAATATCATGTTATCCCGGAAACTATCCCATTTTTCGGGATAAAAGTATCCTATGTTCATCCTCGGTATCGAAAATATATATATACTGAGTTTCAGCCAAATCGGTCCAGTAGTTTTTACGTGAAACGGAACAGACAGACAGATAGAGTTACTTTCGCATTTATAATATTAATAGGGATAATTCGTCGTCTATAAAAAATGCGATAGTAACTCGATATGTCTTTCCGTTAAGCTTTCACAGAAAACTACAAGGAATACTGGATCGGTTTTGCTGTAATTTTGTTTAACTGTAGTTTTAATACGGGAAATGGACATAAACACTTTTCATGCCGGAAGCTGGGATAGTTTGCGATATAAAAATGAAATTAATCTTCCGAGTGGAAATATCACTAACATGAAAATTTAGTACAATGTAACCTGTATTAACGCCTGCTCTTTAAACAAGAACCACGCACTAGAGATTGACAAGCGGCGTAGCCGGGGGTAAAACTCTAGTATTATATATGTGTGAACTATTCTGCATACATACATATATGCAGAATAGTTCACATCAACATAGCTGGTGTACAGCATGAGATATAGTTTATTTCGTCATTGAAAATGTACAAAACTTCTAGATGTTATCTGCATATTAATCAGTTATTATTCATAATTTTTAATATGATAAAATTATAGCTAACTAGTTCTGATGCATTAAGATAACTATTACCATATGTTATCAGAATTCTTTTATTTTTCTTTCAAGTTAATGAATGCGAACCCAATGGGCGGTAACTTTCGTCGCGAAGAAGGCGGTGGCGGTGGTCGCAATAAACGTGGCGATAATAGAAGACAACATTCTAATAACTCTTTTATGGATAGCACTTGGAAAACAACAAGACCTAATTACTCAGTAGATACATCCAAGTTAAAAGCAGCGACTCAAAAGGTACTTAGCCTTTTTGTTTAACTTATGTATGTTGTGTAACTTTTCTTGTAAAAAATATACATTTTTAAGATGGTATGTTTGTAATAGATTTTATTAAACTATTTACAAATATATCATTTATAAATATACTTTCTAGTTAATAGGCAAATAACGTTAATGTAAAAAATTGATAGGTAATTTATTTGCATTTCATGGTCAAGGTACTTCAGGAGCAGAAAAACATTTCAAGTTGAGATTTATTCTGTTAATGATGACATTTTTTATTCAATTCTCTATATAGAGAAGAACTAAAGAACTTTTAATACCCCTTTATAAAAAAAAAGTAAATTTATTTTTAATAAAGGTATTAAAAGTTCTTTTTCACATAGAATCAATACCTTGATTTTTTTACAGAATTTGAGCAATATTAAATTAGCACCGACCATTTCTGCTTGGAATCATGGTTCTGGAACTAAAAACACTGCACAGACGGCCAGTAGTAACTCTATGATCAGTCTTAGTAAGAATCAGTATAGCGTTCTGGAAAATGTACAGACCGATCCCATATCAATAAGAGGTAATATATATCAATGTGATTGCATGTATTTTATTTTGATAATTTAATTCAGGGTTAAATATTGGTGTACTTTTTCGTTGGCTACCCACAAGTGGGGCGTAAAGACATTTTCTGTGGTCGTTTCCACCACTCGTGGGAGGTACCAGTGATATAAGCACTACATTATAAACTTTGACTTACATTTCTTTTTATTTCGTCAGTGAAGAGGAATCTACATAGAAATAGTATGCTGTATATCACCTGAGTTATCGCTTAGATAACCCTAGAATCAAAATAAACCCTAAAAGAATGTGTTTGCCAATATGTCTATGAGATGTTTATAACTAATCATATTCAGTCTACATTAAATTATGTGTTAATTGATACTACTACTATTATCTAAATTCTAATGGATCTTCTTAGATCATTATCTGTTTTCTGACATATGATTGTGACACTTATCTTACAGAGGTAGAATCTTAAAACTAAGTTATTAAAATATTTTAAATGTTGAGCTTAGATCTTTGTGTCATGTAATTCTAGTGGTGTAATACTGCAAAAACCATTAGTTGTCATTATATACTCATAGCTCGCTAGCTTAATGTTGATCTGATATTACAGCAAATCGAGATGTAACTCCAACTTATCATTCAAAAGGTGCATCTATTGAAAGATCTACATTCAATTCTAGAAGTGATTTCGGTGAGTTTTTCGGTATTGTTATAACTGAAGTACTGCTTGCCTTATAAATGTCTAATTTGAGTTTGAGATGTATTTAACAAAAAACAAGACTATTCATGTTCACTGCCCTTAATGAACAATGTATGTTTGACTTGTTTATGTGACTTCATATAACTATTGAATATATATTTTATATAACTAGACTTGGATGTTTGTCAGGTACATGAAAATGTACTTTTTACATTGTATATTATTTACTTTTATTGCCTTTGGCAGGCAAATAAGTACACGGCCAACTTGATGGAAGGTAGGTTACTTTCGCCAGTGGACATTGCAACACCATGCGCGTTGCCGACCTCTATGGAATTTTATAACGCCGTTCTTAAACAATCCCATATCATAGTGTAGACGGAAAACCTCGTGAAAAAAATTGTGATACTCTCGTCCTATACTCCTTATTGATTTAGTGTGAGCACGCATTTCACAGGATATGTGGGGAGGACTGGGGTTAAATATTTCTTAGGCGGCAACGGTGGATGACATTAATTCTCCATTAATTCTTCAAAAGTCTTTCTGTAACATAATTCTGTATAAAACTTAAAAAAAAAGAACTTGAAATATAAAGAAAAACAATTTTTAGCTTGACATGTTGCTGGGGAGTTTCTTGCCGCTTCTTCTCCTTAACAATAATAACACGTTGTGAAGCAGTGAACATAGACTAGGAAGTAAAATTAAATTTTAACCTATATGTATGACCCTCAAAAAGTGTTCTCCAGTGGAACTTATTTTGAATAAAAACTTGAATTTGACTTGGACAATTGAGGATCATTGAGTTTAATGTTCTTTAGGTGGCAATACTGGAAGATCTGGATCAGTGAGTGTTGCGCGTTCGAATTCGGGTACCCGTAGCACTAGCGCGGAGGCACCATTGCCTTCAAAAGCAAGCGCGCCCAGTGGCGGCAGCGAAGCTTCGGCTCCTACGCCCGCTGTGGAGCCCGCAGAGCAAATGCCTCTCGACAAAGCCGTCAAGGACCTGATCGACAAATATTTACATAACCATGAGGAAGAGGAAGCCACTTCTAAAGCCAAGACTCAGTTCTTAGCACAGGATCATGCTGTCGTTGTTGGCGAAATATTCAATATTGCACTACAAAAGTAAGCAACAATTTTAAAATATGGCACAAACAAATAATGAAATCCTTATTAGTAATACATAACTAAAAATGTAATTCGAGTTTAATAAAAAAACTAAATCATAGTGTTTTTATGATGATGCTTTGCTCATTTATCTCTTTAATGATTTTGAAGGATCATTGCCTTAGCTATAAAATAAAACCTAAATTGAAGAAGTAGGTATCACAATACACAATAAATATTATAATTATAATTTTATTCTATGATCAAAGTTGAATTGTTTTAAATATTTTGTGTTTCAGAGCTCCAAAGGACGTTGCGTTGATAGCGAAATTATTGATGCATTTTGTTTCGACGGGTATAATTACACCCGAAAATTTATTAGCTGGCATGAAAGAGACATTCGAAATAGCGCCAGATTTACATATTGATATTCCAATGTTGTACGAGTTTTTAGGTAAATTCGTTGCTCCACACATTGAAAAGAAAGTAAGTTAATATCATCAATAATTTTTAAATATAGATTATACTTATCAATTTAATAGCTGCTCAGCTTATTTAATAAATCTTATTTATATTTTTCAGCACATCACATTTGCTCAGATATTTAAACTTTGTGACGTAATTATTTCCTTCAAACATGGACACTTATTCCTAAAAGCTGTAATAAAAGAAATTATTGAGAGTATGGGCCCCACTTTTGTCAAAAATAAGTGGCTAGAGTCTGAAATGCAATTGAGTGACTGGATACGTGGAGTCCAGGTAATTAATTAAAAATTTGTCATATAACAAAGTAGTTATATTACAAATGTGTAATGTAAATTGATTGAAATAAATATTTTTTACAGGAAAATAAAATAGATGTGTAGTGAGATGCAAAAATAAAATATATGTCAAAATTTCATAATCCAATTTTAATTATTCACAGTATATTTATACATTTTACCACTTAACACAGCCTTATTTAAAAATCTATTAGGAAAACACCTTAATGATGCATATTTGCATTGTCAATTTTATTTCATTGTACACATGTAATCACGTTTCATACAAATAAAGATTTCATACAAATAAAAGACGACCGCCTCTAATGTTTAGGCTTTTCACACTTCCCATTGTGTCACTGTGTAAGAAGATGCCTCACAACTTGCATGCGTGTCCAGTCAAGTCTTAAGAAACAAAGTTATTTACATTGCCATATTGTTACACGCCGACAAAAGTGAATGCACACCTGCAGTTTATTATCCTTTCTGCATTTGAACTTCTTTTGTTTACTTTGTGTTTAAAATTTGTAATTAGAAAAACATCCTATTTTGTATTTATGGTAGTCATTAACTAGGTGTGATTATTAGATTCTATTGTTATGCGTTCGAGCATTGTGTCAAGACATATTGTATAGTTTAGTGTAAAACAATGCCCGAACGGAGGGATGAGGCAGTTAAGCGACGATTACGATACGAGCAAGACGTGGGTACATTCGATACGCTATATAGTGAAGAACTTCGCGCGTGTTATTGAGTCGTGCATCACGTTTGTACTGGTTGCGTCCAGTTATATTTGTACCTGTGTTATGCGTGTTTGTATAGTTCCAATAAATTCTAAAGTAATTCCAACGGCGGTTTAACGGCGGTCCTGTAACTCGAAATACTATATAATCGAACTGACAAAACCAAAATTATAGCATTTCATTTTTATTTCTTATTTACGGAACTCTTAAAACATTTCAACTGCTATTGCAGATTTATTGTGAGAGATGGGCTTTCAACTGCGTCCTAAGCGAGAAAACTGCCCTTTTATTGTATCATTAATTATTATATAGAAATTAAGTCTCTTCAATGTCTATTTTAGGTATCAAAATGGTTAGAGGATAATAAATTCGAATTCTTGGAAGGATGTGTAAACACTAATGAAGACGCAAAAGTTTCACTGTCACCAGCTGAAACTCAAAGCAAATTGTTACAGCTCATGAATTCCGATGAAAATTGTGAATGCATAAAAGGCTGGGCTCAGGTAATTAAAAACGACGCGAGTTCGAATCCTGCTGGGAAAGAATACACCACTTAGCAGTTTTCTGACCTAATATGCATATTGTTACAATTACCATGTGCTGATGGTGAAGGAAAACATGATTACCGATGTGTCAAACCTGCCAAGTTGCTTTGGACAAGTGTAGCGGGTATACTATCCGTTCCCCTACAATACAATGGGCTGTTATTATATTATAATATATAATATTCTTTATACTAGACAACGCCATTCCCTATATTTGATAATTATATCATGCTAAGAGACAATAATTTAACTGCTCTTCGCTACAATGGCAGGCAAACGAACTGATTCTATCCAGCCTAGCGGAATGTATTAATTATTACTTACTATTAGTTATTTTAAACTGAATGTCTTCAAGTGACAAAATGTAACTTATACATAAGCTTTAATTTATAAATATATATAGTTAAGGTGGTCAAAATATAACTATAAGTAATAATCCCGTGCGAAACAATTCGCGGACACAGATCTTTATGTATTAATAGTATATTTATTCATTAATCTGTTTTCTTTATTATTAAGGATAAATTTGGTAAATCATCAAATGAGGATTGGTTTATGCGAGCATTGATTCAAGCTATATGTGAGCACGCACTTTTTGGGTCTGATACACGTGATGTGCCACATTTTAATCAAGATCGTATGAACAAATATGCTAGTCTCATACATGAATTTGGGGAAACGAAGCAATCAAGAGAAGCAAGTTGTCTATTTGGAATACAAAAATTAATACATAGGCTAGAACATCCACAAGGTAAATTATAGTTTCAAATACTCAAATGGAAGTAACCATTAAGACTTAAGATCTATATTGGTTTTGGTCGAATAATAAGATTTATTTCATCTGCATGAACCCCTACTAATCAATATTGACATTAAAACATGTATAAAATGGTATTAACATTTAAAATATATAATTATGTGGCTTTTATAAAAATACACGAAAATAAGGAAGCAAGTTACCACTTTCACATCACCCGAAAGTGGTAAAAGTGATCAGACTGCTTTTATCACCACTTTATTAACAACTTCTTTTTAGAAAGCCCAAGAGGTAATTTTTGTTGCTGAATTGACACTTCACCATATTAATTTAGTTCAAAACTCAAATGCATTGGAACTAAATATGAAATTCATAGTGAAGATTACACAACCTAATTGTAGTTAACTTAATTTCCTCTCTGACTGATGTTAGAAGTGTGACCGAATTTAATTTGACAAAATTTGTAAGCAACAAGGGGCTTTATTTTCATAAAGTTTTATTGGATATAGCGATTTGTACTAATAATTTCAGAAGGAAAAATGTTTTTTTTTTTTTTAACAATTAATGAAATTATTTAAAGTTTTTTCTACACAAAACAAACAATTTCATTGTCTACAATACATAAAACAGTATTTTAATAACTGCAGCATTATGATTATCTAATTTTTTTTTTTCTTCAGGTATAACATTAGACATATTCCAATTTTTACATGACCAGTATATAATTTCATTGGACGGATTTATTGAGTGGGAACTATCAGAAAAGGAACCAGAAGGCAAAGGTATGTTTAATTTTTTTAAATTGCTATATACAAGTGAGTTGCCATTGTGGCTTCCGGGCACAAAATCGAAACTGAACAAAATTCAATTTTTACATTTTCTTAAGATCCATGGCGGCAAACATGAACTTAACTTCACTCGGCTTAATAATATTAAAAATAATTATTTTTAAAATGAATCTTTGTAAAACTGGTTAACCGAAAATGACAACTAAAGACAAATAGCGACAATATTACAAATTGTATTGTTAAGGGGCTCATCTGGGATAATGCTACTGTTATAGACCATTTCACGCAGATGGCGATGGGTGTATTACATTATTTGTGATGCGATTTTTTATTATTATTAATAATGTATACTACATATTGAGAGATATTCGGCAACAGTCAACATCTATAACATTATCCCAGATTTTCCTAGAGGACCTTTATTATGAGGGCGATGATCTGTAACTGTATCTCTGAAAAAACGATAAATAATATTTTCAACACACTTGCTCATAAAGTGGCTCTATGGTCACCGCAATTAGGCACAGAATGACACCCATAATCAAACTGAGTAAAAAAAATTATAATTCACTAGTGAGTTATAGTTTTTTTTTTAATTTTATTGGTTGAGTTGCTTTGTACTTAAAAAAGTTTTATTAAAAAAAAAAGATCGTGTTCTATAGAACAAATAAATTAATGTTCCTATTGCTTGCTCATTTCATGCAACTTCTTATTTAAATAGATAATTTTAACTCGTACGTGTTTAATAAATAAAACTTTCACTCATATATAACTTTTTTTTTCTCTGTAATAAAAGAGAACTTTAAATTCCCCATTTTGTTCGTGGCAGAATAGGCGCAAACTCTATGCGCGGAAAATAAAAAAAAACCTCATCCCTTTAGTCTGTGGCCGATCGCAATGCGCGCGCATAGGAAAACTGTTATCTACTAAATAAAATGAGTTTTTGTTGTTATTTTATTCACAAGTGAGTTGAAAAACGTCGTATGATACACGTGTGTATTGGTGATTACTCGGCTCTCTTAAGACCCTCGCCTACGGCTCGAGTCTCAATGGCGCCTCGGCGGTAATCACCTATGTTACACACTAGTGTACCATAATGTACTATTATTCATTCACAGTAAATCAGGGCCTTATAACCGCATGATAAGACTGGGACTCACTTTGTGACCTCCATGCTCTTATAATGTATAATGTGTAGTATCCTCTGTTAACTCATGATACCGAGCGGATGTTTTATGCGGAGTCATTTTCTATTGGTCGATAAGGTGGAATGCGAACCTTGTAATGTAAGAAATGTCATATAGAGGACGTATGCGAAAAGCGTTTTCATTAGTTGTTGGGGCTCACCTTCGAAGTACTGCAGAAATTAGTAACACAATCGGTTGTATTTGTTCCCACATAACGTCTATTACGCCTTCAGAAACACTCGTGATGGCGGCCTGAGTTTGTGGGTACTCACTATGCTTGAATATCAAGCAAAATTTTTTTTCGATCATACATTACTTGCGGGGTATTCAACTAAACGGCGTATCAACCACATACTGTTTTTTGCCGCATGCCGTATGCTACAGATCGAACGAGTTATCGAAAAATATTACTGCACTGTGATCTTTTGTAAATGATGTGATGCGTTCATATTGCAATCTACATACAGCACAGCATGTGCATATAAAATATCTCATAAAAAAACCGTAATTGTAATGTAAGCCTTTAGAAAAGATTTGGCCTGCGTAATGTATTTTTTTTAATACCTCACAACACACTACATTTTAATCTCGTAAAAAGGTTTATAGTCCAAAAGAATATAGTGGTGAAATATAAAGAAATGCAAAAACTGATTTATTGGTTATACTTATAAGTTACCTTAGCGGTTGTACATATGTTTACGGCTAGCCGTAGTCTGGTCAGCCATTTAGTTGCCTACAGTATGCGGGTAGTGTCTAGCTGAACGAGTGGGTGGCTTCGCGTGCCCGTATGCACAAATGCAATCGTAACCGGGACACGCGGTTAGGTCAAATACCTGAACCACACATTACATATAGTGTGTAAGACTGACCGATAATAGAACCGCAATGCTTTGAGCTACCCGAATGGTTCTCGACCAGCCGCAATATCCGCAACTCCCAATTACAGTAGTCGCATGGTGCGGATAGTCATTAGATAACTCGGTTTAATACGAGAAATGGCCCTGACACATTTCGTTAATGTGCATGTTGTTTGACACAGGTGTAATGATGAAGGCATTGACGTCGTTCTTCACGAACATAAAGGAAGCGGACAATGAGGACTCTTGTAGCGAGGACTGACGCGCGCCATTAGCGCACGCGCTTGTCTTAACACCCCTATACAATGTCTTCTATATTTTTATATATTAGATTCATCTTAAGTTTATAAATATTAACTTGACAAATTTTAAATTTAATGATTAAAAAGAATGATATAATATTTATTATTGCTATGCTACATACATGCAATAAATTTCATCTTTCAGTTTGTTTGGCGATATGATCAATAATCATTAAAAGTATTTGGACTGTGCATGCAAGCTATGCAATCATTAACTTCTATATTTTTATACATATGTTAGGTTCATTATAAGTTAATACATTTAGACTGGATGAATCTTACTTTAACACATATTTACTCTTTAAATCTCATTATAATTTGTTCAGCAATACTATTAGTTATGTCATAATTCATTAAAGTATTTGGATGTAGATATATAAACCAAATATGATGACAGTTTGGCATGATTAAGATGTTCAAAAAATGCTTTGTAGGAACGGCCACTGCAACATGTTTATTATAAAATTTAATAAGCAACATTAACACACATACGACGCGTGATATGTAATCGTTCTGTGTACTTAACTCAATTTTGCCAAAGTTTTGGTTTGCATAACTACATCGATTTTGTTTATTATACTAAAATAGCTGTTAATATTATTTGTATTATAAATAAATTAAAACTGTTGATTTCATAATTTTTTGACAAAAGAAGTATCGTTTCAATTGGAACACGAATTATTTAATTGTTCAAAAACAGCTAATATTATAAATTTGTCTTCTGCTTGAGAGACAACACAAGTTAGAAGAAAGCACGTGGCAGCTTGCGAGTCGGACTCATGCCTGAAGGATTCCTCTATGAATACAGTTAGTAGATATTAAAATTCAATTAATTGAATTTATTGAATAACATTGAACATGAATAGCTTAATTTATATAAAATGTTAAGTGTTGATAATGATGAATATAGTTAGATTTCAATAGGTGCCGGCCGCTGTCACATGCCTACGCCAGGAAAATATTATTATACCTAATATATTTTGATGATATATATTAAATTTACTACCCAGAGCAATTGACATGTTATTCATATTTAACCAATAAAAAAAAATGTATATATATTTAGAAAGGTACTGTTTGTCGTTCAATACAAATCCATTAAATTTAATAAGGGTGGTGTTCGTTTCTTGCAAAAGTGTTCATTAACATTCGAAAATTAAAAACTAAAATAAACAGTTTGTGCAAATATAGAACTTTAACTTGCTTCTTTCGGGTCCGTTTTAAATATAAAAAAATATCCAATTTTATATTAAACTTACGTTGATGCACAAGAATTCTGTTTCAATTGCATGAATTAGCTTTTTAACATTTACGTATTTTATTTTATAGAGAAATTATTATTGCGCGAGTTCAACTTTGTTAGGCAAGTATTAAATAGTAAATAGCCACTTGTTTTAGAGTATTAGAGCAGTACCTCTTTTTGTGGTTGTTCTCTTTCGACCCCAGAGGAAAAGCGACATTGCAAATCTGAGGACAGCGGATGATGGAGAACTATGACACCTTGACCTACTACGAACTAAGACCTACTTGCCCGTCCTTATACAGAGAATATCCCGAAGGTCGACGCGGACAATATTAGTACGGCTCTTGATCAACTTAAAACCGGTAAAGCTCTCCGGGTGATGACGGAATCGTAACTGAACTCTTCAAAGCAGAAGAGATGCAAATACTTAAAGCCAGTAAAGAACTCATTAATTTCGTTATCCACCGGGTCACTCTACCAACTGGTATTTTAGACATTCCATAGAACTTGGTATGTATATATGTCTATACAACGCTGCATGAATAACCGTCCAGATCCTATACCGGAATATGAACTGTATGTAACTACATGGCGAAGTGCGAAAGGGGAATGTCATACTCTCGAAACATCATGAAGTATGTCTTCAGAACTGGTATGGAATGGACGAGGCAACAACATAGGCTAGCGTATCTGTTATCTTCGTTTTGCTAACGATATCGCCGTCTTTGCAGAGATTTAAGGAACTTACCGAAGTTATAGGCAGTTTAAATTGAGTTGTCTTTTTATATGTAGAGACCAAAGTTCGATGCACATGCCACGCCGAGACCTGTACACAACAATGAGGCTCCTTTTGAAGTTGTCCAGGATATATATATATATATATCTATTTTGGACAAAAGATCCAGGTAGGCAGGCACAACTTCAAGACGGAAGCCAGTAGGAGAATTCAGGTGATTAGGGAGGGACCTGGGGATTATGGTCGGTAAGTTTCGCAAAGCCTTTTCGTCGACCATTCCGCAGTACTTCAAAAGACAAAACTCTTCTAGAGTAACCAGTAATGACTTGCGGTCGTGACCTGCATGCTGACGGTATGATTCGTCTGCAAATTCTAAGTAATTCAACGAATAATAATTGCGAGTCTCGCATTAGAGACTAGATTTCTGTAAAGTTATAATGCCCTTAAACCCAATGGAACATGACCAGCACAAGGTTACGGATATGCGCTGGATGTGGGTAGGGGACCGGGATATGTGGCGTGCATTCACCAGTGAACTGCCATTTGCGGACGATGCACCCCGGGTACTATTGAAATAAATCCGTGCGACACATTTAAAATTTATGTATAAACTTACTTATTTTTTTATAAACTATTGCTTGTCCTGTTTGAACTAATAATTTAACAATGGAATGAACACCAACCATACCACCCATGTGACTCATAAAATTTTGAAGCAATATAATATATGCAATAAGCTTTTATTTTTTTAAATGAAACTTTGAATGACGTATTTTAATTCACATTATAATTAATAAACTTACATTTTAGAAGTGATTTTTTTATACAAAACTATAAGTTTGTTAGTAAATACAGGATACCACATTAATTACAAGAAAGATATTTATACAAAATACCTCCCTCTGTCCTATAATAAAAACTGTTTTTCTTAAATATACAATTAATTAGTATAAATAAATACATGTATAATAGTAGTTAATGAGACATGGAACTCGAGAAATACCTAGTATAAAAAAACTAGATTAAAATATAGAATAAAAATGTTCCGCTCAATTTTCATATTGTGAGTCTAAAGATGTCCTATATATGCACTTGTTACTATTATTATGGGACATAGAGAACGTACCAATTTCATTTAGCTCATTCAGGGCCGTCTTTACTTGGGGTGCACGCACAAAGGCTGCGTGGCACCCGGGTCCAAAGACCTGGGGTCTTAAGTCGCTTACTATGTACCGACATACACATACCACGGATAATTTGCTTGTTTTAAACAGAGTATATCAATAAAAACCAGAAAATTTATTCTTATGTCTGGAAATATATCTAAATTTATTATAAGTAACATTTTTATTTATGGTAAGCTCAGACTGATTTCACACTGCGGCATCCATTGTGGTTAAGACGCCTCTGATCACAATTACAATGCTCAGAATTGGATCGTGGGGGCCTAAAGCGGTCGTTTTCGCAGATTTATTACGAATATAACAAATATCAAAATTGAACTTTCTGCTGTATTTACACCTATTAGTATGTACGCGTTACTTTCACTAATCAATTCTCCAAATGCGGCTGTTTAGGGCCCCTAGTTATGCCAAAATGTACCAAATGCCCTCCATTGCTTTCGAAAATATTATTTATGCAGTTGAGTTGTAATAATTATTACTTACTTATTAATTACTGCCTCATTTGGTAAACAACAATCAACGAATAAAAAAAGAAATTTTGTGAATGGAATACGTGTGCTCTTATTTCATACATGTTTTCATATATATATTTTTTCAGATATAAATAGATCATAGCTAGACTCTTGTTGAGTACTAATGTAACACGTTCTAATCAGTTAGATGTCAGTATTATGTATATAATTTGCGGGTTGGTTCATTTTGGCACAACCGATTTCAATTACGAGTGGTATCCTGTATTTACTATTTCAATAAATGTCTTATATTATTATTAATTATAGTATGTCGGTTGTCTCCAGTGTTAATCGTCTCAAATCTTTTGTGAATTCAATATTTGGGAACGGGGCGAGTTTCGCGCAGCGATTCTTAAGCCGCTGGCTCGTGGCCAGGCCCTGGAGACATCGCGCGGTCTGTTCTCAAGCGAGAGCAAGCGCTCTGGCCGCCAAATGTGGCCAGCACGATCGCCTAGCTTTTTACCACGCCGCGCTCATCGCCTTTACTTTTCCATTTAGATTCACCGTCTTATGTTATTGATTTTAATTATTATTATAATGTTGTAAAAATCTGATTTATTAATGGATTATTAAATATTATGTAAATAAACTTTTTGACAGAAGCTAATGTTTGTTTTAATTTCATTAATTGCTAGTTTTAGCTTGTGACTTCGTTCTCCCAGGTGAAGATTTATAGCCCGTTCATATATCTTACCAACCGTTTATTTGCCTAACTATCGGTTAAAAGACTTAAGGTCCATATATTATAAGTTTTGTCAAAATTCAACCGATAATAAGGCAAGTGAGTGATTATTAAAATATAGGAACTGGCTATAAGTCGTGTCAACAGTTACGGCCGATTCCTATAATCATCTTACTGACCATTCGTTTTCGTCATTATCTCGGTTAAAATTTGACAAGCTCCACACAAGTAAAGTCGAAATTCAACCGACGCGATGGTAAGGCAATTGGAAGATATAGGAACCAGCCCTTAAATGATGACATTGACAGTATCGAAATATAACTAATACAAATATTTAGATAACTTATAATAGATTTCTGTATGTTCGGGATTCACGTAAAAACTACTGGGCCGATTTCGATGCGGCTTTCGTTGGTCGACAGCAAATTTTTAGACAAAATCTGCACTGCTTTTTAGTCTGGAAATCCAGCGGGAATTTTTCTGGGAATGATTTAAGAAGGCCAGATTATTAAACCATCCCAATTATAATGCAATTTTTTTACTAATCGATAGCAAACTTAATAAAGGGTGTCCCAAAAAGGACGCAAGATTTGAAATTGATAAAAAAGACATTTTTTTTCGTTATAATATATTTGTATATAAAATCCTTAAATACATAAAATAGGGTTATTTGTGGAATAATATGTCCTCTTAGACCTTGCTGGCACATACGCACTATTGTCAAAATTTTCTATGACCATTTTGCATAGATGCGGCTGAATTTCTCCGATGCAGCGTCGAATTTCCTCTTTTAAAGCATGAGTGGTTGTGGGCTTACTGGCATAGACTAGACTTTAAATAACCCCATAAAAAGAAGTCTAAAGGCGTTAAATCGCAAGATCTAGGGGGCCAATTCTGATCACCGAATCGACAGATCACACGACTAGGAAATGTTTCATGCAGTAATTGCATCGTTTCTCTGGCTGTGTGGCAAGTGGCCCCGATTGTTGAAACCACATTGCTTCCACATCGATATCCGCTAATTCGGCTAGAAAAAACCTTGTTATCATGTCGCGATATCGAGCTCCATTAACAGTAACTGATTGGCTGGCCTCATTTTGAAAAAAATATGGTCCAATAATGCCTCCAGCCCAAAATCCGCACCAAACAGTGACCAGTTGTGGATGCATTTGTTTTTGAACAATCACATGTGGGATCTCTGAGCCCCAAATGCGGCAATTCTGACGATTAACAAAGCCATCGAGATGAAAATGTGCTTCGTCGCTAAAGATGATTTTGTTTGAAAAATCTGCATCCCTGTTTTGGCGGTCGATAATCCATTCAACGAACTCTCTTCGCTGTCCATGATCATGAGGCTTCAGTTCTTGTGTTATTTGAACTTTGTAACCATGGAGATACAGATCTTTAGTGAGTATACGTTGGAGAGCTTGAAATTTGCAATTCTTGTTCACGATGCCTAATGGATGTTCCTGGATGTTCACGGACATTCTGACGAACTGATTCGATATTGCCATTTGCACGGCTGTTTTTGGACGACCAGTGGAATGAACATCATGAATTGATCCACTCTCCCTGAATTTTGCAACCACTGCTCACAGTTGATGAAGTCAAGTCAATATTCCGACCATATTTTGCACGGAATTTTCGAACCGTGCCCGCCAAACTTTCATTACTTTTGAAATATTGTTCAATAATAAAATTAAAAACGCGTTGATCTTTCGTATAACCCGCCATTTTTACAAACCCTAAACATTCAGCTGTCAAATTGTTTTTTTTTAAGTTTATTCATGACCATAGAATCAAAGTCTTTCAGTCGGAAACATGTTAATTAATAGGTCTTCGTATAGTAGCGCAGTTGTATTGCAGGCTACAACCGACGCCATTCAATGGAGTTCTTGTAAAAACTCGAAAGATCACATCTGACTATACAGTTCACATTTCTCACAAAAACACATAATTTCTACTCAATAACTATCAATATCCTGCAACTATTGTTCATTTTAGAGTAATTATACACATTTTTACAAAATAAAACTGCACAGCACGTCTCCTCTCAGTTCCCGCCAAAAACTCCCTGTCAATGGGGTTATTGACACTGGTAGAAATAAAATATGAAACTAAGCTAGAATGGTAGATAATATTAAAAGAGAATTTTCAGTATTTTTTAATATAATAAAAATAACCTGTAAATATTTTTATTTTGATAAATAAAATTATGATTTTTAACCTATGTGTCACGTGACTTGAAAACCCAATCACAGTGCGTGACGTCAATTCCTAGTAACGACAACTTAAGTTGCTCTAATTTTGACACATGACATTTAACAAAAACAAAACAAACTTTTCTTTTTACAAATATCATAAGTTAAAATTACTTTTAAACTAAACTATCCACATTAATATTTAGAACTATGCAAGCAGGATAAACAAAAGCGGATAGAGCAAATTTGCCCAATATCAATGCGGTTATAGTAGCAAGTTTTTTTTGCATCGAATTCAAATTTTAATGCAGCGGAATTCCAAATCCAAAACGATAAGACATCTTCGTAAGTATTTCTATATACAATGAAAGAACTTTTAAATGTGCATTTGCAATAAATTTTGTATAAAGTATCCTGTGAAATATTTGCATCACATTTGAGGTTATGACTAATATTTACGAATTCACTTATCGTTTGTTGTTTAGTATTACACAGGTATTTGATCTTTTGCAGATCATCAAGACAATCTTACGGTGATGATGCGATTGGTTGTGTACATCTGCGACGAAACTCGCATATGTATACACTAAAATGCAAAGTTTGTCCAGAACATCGATTACAGTCTAAATTATATGCAGCAACCATGGTGGTGGATGAGAAGGAGAGTAAAGTAGTGAGTGTGCAATGTTATGATTGTGCAGCATCTCAAGGTGGATGTAAGCATGCGGTTGCATTTTTGATGTGGGTTCACCAAAGAAGTGAAGAACCATCATGTCCTGCAGTAGATTATTATTGGTAGAAATCCACACTGTGTCAAGTAGGGACTAGTTTAAAAATGATATTGGGTAAACAACTTTCAAAAGCAGTTCCTACTACTACTAGAGCACAAGACTCTCAGCCTTTGTTATTAACAGAATTTGTTTGATGTTAAAACATCAACCAAGTTTTCAATTACTGGATTTGGAAACACTATCTATCACTATCTACATAATTTAATTATTAAATACAGTGAGTGATTGTACTACCTTTTTAAATAATAAACATATATTTACCTAGTCTAGGATAGATAAACTTGAAGAAAATGCACAGGGTCAACATACAAGTAATTTGTGGCAAGAAATGTGGTATGGTAGAATCACAGGCTCTATTGCACATGGTGTTTGGAGATGCAAAACTAGATGATTTCTGATGATTATTATGAGAGCCAGGACAATAGATGCAAAAGCTATAGGACAAAACTTAAAAGAACAAGTAAAAAAACTTGTTTCAAAACAGTTATACAAGAAAATCATGTGGATTGATAATATCTAAAAAGTATTCATACATTGCTGCAACACCAGATGGAATTTGTAATAAAACAATTGTCATAGAAATAAAGTGCCTCTCTTTAAAAAGACTTTTAGAAATTATATAAAGAATAACAAGATTACTGAGATATATATTTATGACTCAAATACAAGTGCAAATGTTTGTTTCCAAATTAACGAAGTGTTACTTTTGAGTGGCTGAGAGGAATTTTGAAAATAGTGGAGTTGTCCACATATTAGTAATTGATTATGATCAGGCATATGTAAAAAGCATTATTCGAGACCTTAAATTGTTTGGGATTAGTAATATATATCCTTTACTGTATAAAAGCATTGAACAAATAAAACAAATATTTATTGCAACAATTTTTTTATTGACCATGAAAAATTACGTCGATAATATTGTTTACAGAATACATATTTGCTGAATGTGATGCGGCTAAAATATCTATGCAAGTGGCATCCCATACCAGACTTACCAAAACACTGAAAGTGTATACAAGACACCTCAGGATTTTAGTTAAAGTAATGGATGCATTATCCATTACTGTAAACTACTCAAAACAAAATAGGGCCCACCATTTTTTATTAATGAATTTTACATTCTCTTTTTTCAATTTTTATGATTATAAATGAATAAATTAAGATTTTTGAAAGTGTGAACAGAAACAATAGTAAGTGTTACTAATTTTATGGTATTTAGTCAAAATTTACAGTTTTTAGGGAACTTTACAGAAATTATTGATTTAAGTAGTTTGATTTATATATTTTTTCTTGACTAAATCAATGAGTTTGAAGGTGCTTAATAGCAAGTAGGTCCTCCTCTGTTCCGTATGCACTCTCCAAGTCTCTCTGGGACACTTTCAATCAAGTGGGTGATGTTTTCCTCGGGTATTCACTCCCAACACAATTTTAGGGCATTTATAAGCTCTTGCTGATTAGTCACATTACTGAAGTTCAATTTGAGGCTTCTTTTCAATTGGTCTCATGAATGTTCAATGGGGTTAAGATCGTGACTCATGGCCGGCAAGGTAAAACCGTAATATTGGCTTCAGAGAGAGCTTTCTGAGTTGTTCGCGCTGTATGTGGGCGAGTATTGTCTTGCATAAAGACGAAGTTTTCACCCATTCTTTGTGAAAATGGGATGACATGGGGCCGAATTACTCGCTAGACATACTGGGAGGCAGTTATGGAGCATTCTTCCAGAATTACCAGCTCAGTTTTTCTTGAAACAGATTTATTTTTTGACTTTAAACTACAGCTGATTGTGCACTACTTCTTGATGGCTGTAATGTTCTTTTCCGAGAAGATAGACAGTCAAATTTTGAAGGGACACATCCAGGTTTCATTCTGTTTTTTTTTACTGAAGTCATAATTCCATATTCTATGTGTGTTCCATATCTATGTATTTTTCATGTCGTCAGGCAGCTGAAATATTAAAATTATATTTATACAAAAATTATATTATAAACAATATTATATCAGTCTGTAATCTTATAACTTCAAAGTGTAAGCATAAGCTGTATAAAAGTTTCCTCAGTTTCTCACAATAAAAGTTTATTAAGATGATACTTACATCAAATTGGTCTTCCCAAAAATAAATCAGTGTTTGACATAAGAGAAGCATCGTATCTTCCTGCAAGTTTCAACCAATTTCTACGTATTTCAGCTTTTGGCACTACACACCGACGACATCTTTTTCGATCCATATTATCAAAATAATTTGGTAAAACAATTTAAATACAAAGCTGATTTACTGGGGACACTCGACTAATATTAAGTTAATTAAGTTTTATTAAGTAATATTTGTTTACATAGGCCATAGGGATTAGACACTTTAGGTTTTGGGAAATCGATTTTTTTTGAGCAATATTCATTATTTCAAAATCTATTTAAATCAAAGACTTAGTTCAAAAACCCTTCGAATTAAACTGAAAATTGATCGTTAATGCCATAATTTCTGCAGCAACGGAATAATTTTACTTACTATAAGATAACAACAAATTGTGTTACAAATTGATACACAAATCGAATCGAAATCAAAATCGATATATCTGGATTTAATTAGACACATGCTTAATGAATTTAGTTCTGTCAAGAAACTGTCATAGTAATTACTATTGACGTCACAAAAAGGCATTCGTCATTTTGGCGCCTTTTTGGCACGTTATTCAAAATATGAATTTAACAGGGGTAAAAATTATTCTATAAGTACGCGGATAAAAGCCAGAGTATTTTTTTAAGTTAATATAGAACACATTTTTTAATTTAAGCCCTTTTCAAAAATTTGTCAATTACCCCATTATTAATTTTTTTAGGGTTGCCAGCACTAAAATACAAAAATGGCGGCAAATTGAAATCTTGCGTCCTTTTTGGGATACCCGATATAATATAAAATGTGTTATGTTTTATCGCGGGAATTTTTCTTGGAAGCGGTTTGTAGTTGTTTGGGTGCGTAAAAATTAGCTTATTCTAACAGTTTTCAATAAGACGATAGCTTACATTATCTTTCAAATACTATACTGTTGTATTTTATATCCCGCGAATACCGCGGGAATTTCAGTTTTAGCGTAGTGGGCATGTTGCGGACAGAATCACCCCGCTGACCTCACCCCCGTAAAACCCGTGCGCCCACGCCCCGCCTACCGCGGAAACGTAGCTCGCTCCGTTAGCTGCTAAGCGTCTGCATTTTTGTAGTACTTTAGTAAGCGCGGAGCGAGCCTACAGCATGCATTCGTCAGTCGAATATATACACACACAAGAAGAAGCAATACAAGGAAGACTAAGAAAATCAACAAGCATTCAGAAGACTTCAGCCAACGTGACTACGTGGATATTGTGAAACCACCAGTACATCGTGACCAGTGCCGCTTGTATTAATCATTGTGCCTGAATGTACCTATTGCTGTTGCGGCGCCTATATACAAATAAATACAGTCAACTTGCTCAGAGGTGTTTTCATTTAGGGCAATACCTGCCCCCACACCTGACAAGTTTTGGTCCTTCGAGCCGGATAGCAACAACAAGAGGAGTGCATCAAGTCAGCCCGGAAAGTGACAGTGATAAGTGTATAGTGTTTTCTCGGGACTGAAACTAAGATGCCGAGCACAAGAAGCAAAGCCGCTGAGGAAAGAAGACAGAAGGTTCATGAGGAGCCTCCTGCGTCACCATCGGTACACATCTCTGCGTCCGCATCTGCGCCGATTGCGTCAAGACCCGCGTCGCCTGGTGTACAGGAGACGACGATCGCGCCCACACACATCGTGCATCGTACCGAACGCCGATCACGATCCCCGTCTGTGCGATCACACGTGAGCGCCGCCGACCAGATTAGGCAGATGGAGTTAGAGGCAGAGGAACAGATCGCCGCGCTTGCGATCCGCCGAGAAGAGCTCCAGCTGCAGGCCGCGCTTATACGGAAGAGAACGGCTGCGAACATAGCCGCTCTACGAGAAAACTCAGACAGGGCGAGCATGTGTGGAGACGAAGGCATGGATACAGAACGCCATATCACGGAATGGCTGAAGAACACCCGCATACGGGGGGAGTCGCCGAACGCAGGTGAGAGGTCGACGCCCAGAACGAGAGGCGCCGAGCCACGACCACCACGTGACGTCGTAGAAAAGTCGACGGAGTTTTATGGGGACTCACGTGACCGGTCTGCAGAGATCAATGACCGGACCGCCCACGTGACCTTCCGGACGCCGCGAACAGCGAGATCACCGACACCGCCGAGATCAAAGGACCGAGGCATCGACCGTCTGGCAAATGCGTTGGAGAGGATTATACGCACCAGACCGACGCCGCGACAGTGTCAAGACCTGCCAACTTTCAGTGGAGCTCCTGGTGAGTGGTTGCCATTCAAGGCAGCCATGCGCGAGTCTACTGTTGTGCATGGGTTCTCGGCCGCCGAGAACTTGGGGCGTCTACGTAACTGCCTCAAGGGCGAAGCCAGGGAGCATGTCTCAGGCCTGCTGTACACAGCTTCGGATCCAACGATGATTATGAAGACGCTGGAACAGACCTACGGTCGCCCGGAAATTATAATCGATCGCGCGCTAGAGGAGATCAAGAAGTTGCCGCGATCGGGCTCTTCCGCAAGTGAACTGAATACGTTAGCCACGAAGCTGCAGAACATTGTCACATCCATCTCGTGCGTTGACAATAGAGGCTACTTGTTGAACCCTATGCTTGCGAGACAGGTCATCGACAAGCTTAGCTTGCCTCTGCAGGTCAAGTGGTGGGACTTCGCCGAGCAGTCTACGGGCGACGGTGAACCAGAAATTGTGAGGCTATCCAAGTTCTTGATGGGTGAAGCGGACAAAGCCATGCGACACTCCTACTCGACACCAACGAGGTCTACGACGGATATTGATGTCGCCAGAGAAACCAGGGCAAAGCCGCCACGGGTTAACGAGCGTCGTCGCGTGTATGCCACATCAGAGGAGAAGAAAGACATATGTTACTGTTGTGGCAAAGGACACTTGACCACGCAATGCGGCAGACTGGCAGAAATGACGGTGCCCGAGAGATGGAAGTGGGCAAAGGAAGCAAGGATGTGTTTCTTGTGCCTACGCAGCAAGCACCAACGGTTCCGATGCGGGGCGAAAAAGTGCGGGGTAGACGAGTGCCGCGAGCCGCACCACGCACTATTACACCTGCGGAAGGACGCGGAAGCCGTTCATGAGCCGACCGAGAGGAAGGAGTCGGCAGGAAAACCGACCAGGAACGAGGAGTCAGTAATGACCGCATCGGCACACAGGACAGACTCAAAGGAGAAGGTGTTGTTGAAGGTGTGCCCGATCACCGTTAAAGGACGTAACGGTGAAGAGGTGAGCACATACGCGCTTTTGGACGAAGGATCAACGATCACGTTGGTGGATGAGGAGATTGCCGCGAAAATTGGAGCAGAGGGCCCGAAACGACCTTTGAACATCCACGGGATCAACTCAAGCCAGCGTGAGGCAGAAAGCAAAATGGTGAGTCTGGCGGTTCGCGGAAAGGGGCAACCGCACTACCACCCGATAAAAGCGCGCACGGTGAAGAAGCTCACTTTAGGGAACCATTCTGTGAGGCGAGAAGTCGTGCAACAACTACGCCACTTGAAGACGCTGCGACCAGACGATGTGTGCTTCGAGAACGTCAAACCACGCGTGTTGATCGGAGCTGACAATTGGCACCTGATTGTCACGAGGAAATTGCTGGCAGGTAAGAAGAACCAGCCAGCCGCCTCCCTGACTCTCCTGGGGTGGACCATCCATGGAAATGCACCCAGGGGAGTGGTGATGAGTCAAGGAATGGACAGAGTACTTCATATTCGCTCGTGTCAAGTAGATGGGTCACGAGATGAGTTATTCGAATTCGACATGGATGCACTTGGCATAACCAACAAGAAGAAGCCCGTGGCCGAAGAAGAACGGGCTCTGAAAATCTTTTCGGACACCGTCAGGAAAGTGGATGGACGTTTCGTGGTGGGACTACCCTGGCGAAAGGACGTCGTCTGCATGCCGTCGAGCTACGACATGGCCATAAGACGTCTGCGAGGCATCGAGAGGAAGATGGACAGGTCACCGCAGTTCAAGGAAGCGTACACAGCACAGGTCAATAAGCTGCTGGAGAAAGGGTACGCCGAGCCGTGCGAAGAGGGCCACGTCGTGAACGGACGCACGTGGTATATACCGCACTTCGCTGTCACCAACCCGAACAAGCCCGGGAAGGTAAGGCTGGTTTTCGACGCCGCAGCACGCTCAGACGGAGTGTGCCTTAACGACGTACTGCTGGATGGACCAGACTTACTACGAGCTTTATATGGCATCTTGTTCCGGTTTCGCGAGGGAAAGATCGCAGTGACGGCAGACATAAGAGAGATGTTTCTCCGCGTGAAAATCCAGAAAAAAGACCGGACGGTGCAGCATTTCCTGTGGCGAGGAGACGACCGCCGCGGCATACCTCGACGATACGTAATGACGTCAATGATCTTCGGGGCACGGAGTTCACCATTTCTGGCACACAGCGTACGCAACAGGAATGCGGAGGACAACAAGGAGACGCATCCACGAGCGTATCTGGCGATAACCCAGAACCACTATATGGACGATTGGGTGCAGAGCTTCACGGATGAGACAGAAGCAGCCCGAACGATCGCCGAGGTAAGGGAAGTGCACGGGAAGGCCGGATTTGAGCTCGCCGGTTGGGACTCGAACCGCGAGCATCTCATAGCTGACATCCCAGAAGAAGACAGAGCTAGGCAGCCCAAGGAGTTGGGAGCAAACGTACACCCTTACGGGAAGACGTTGGGTGTTTTGTGGGTACCGGAGACAGACGAACTGGCATTCAACACCATGATTCCCAGAGTCCCGGAGGACATCAGGGACGGCTTGCGGATACCCACCAAACGGGAAGCTTTGGGTATGGTAATGTCGTTATTCGACCCCCTGGGGTTGTTAAGTCCATACACCATAAGGGCAAAGATTACGCTGCAGAAGCTCTGGCGGATCAAGCTGGGATGGGACGAACCTTTGCCTGAAGAGGAAGCGAGGGAATTTGCGGAGTGGATCCAAGACTTGGATTCCATCAAGAAGCTACGGCTACCACGGTGTTACGGCAGGGATGAAGATGTCGTTAACACAGAACTTCATATCTTCACGGACGCCAGTGAACAAGCCTACGCGGCAGCAGCGTACTGGTACTTCGAACGAAGAGACGGGAGCGTCAACGTCACGTTGATAGCTGGAAAGGCGAAAGTAGCCCCAATGAAGGCTCAGAGCATTCCACGGATGGAGCTGCAGGCTGCTCTGATTGGGGCAAAACTGGCCGCGGAGATACTAAGAGAGCATAGCTTCGACCCACGTGACGTGACGGAATTTCAAGTCAAGCATGAACAAAGTCACAGGCATGTTCTAGTAGTTATAGTTTTCAAAACTCGTTATGGGTTACATATGCAAGCAATTTCCATTTTTTTTTCTCTTACCTAGAACTGGAGTGTCATCTTGTAACTCCATCAACACTTTCCCTGACAGAAATTGACCAGGAAAGTACAGTAGGGATGTGTTATCAAACACAATTAGGAATTTAAGCAGCTTACGCGGCATTTCGTCTGTTCGAAGGTATCGTTTTTAAAACCGCCTATAAATAGTAAATTAATTGGAAAATATATTCAAACAGGTTTACTTTAATCAACTAACATTGCATAATGCACTGCTGAATTCCTTACTTAAGTTTATGTCATAGGACATAACTTAAAGTAGTAAGATCAGCGAAAGTATTAATTCAGATTCTTTGCCTAATAAGAATATTTTAACGAACCTTGTAGGCTCGAAAGGTACGCCCACGAAGACGTTATCCTCAACACTTGTCGCACCGTGGGTTGTATAATATTCTATGTTGAGAAATATCTTAAACGAAGGCCATAAAAGACCTCGAGACACAACGCTTGATGTTGCTTAGTTCAACATCAGTAATTTATTAAAAACAACTTGTTTATGCAATGCTCAGATATGTACAACTAGATTAAAATATATAGTTTGGTTTAAATATATTTGTAAAACGTTAACATAAATAATTAATATACTAGATAAACTTGGGGATAAACTTATTAGGTATAAACTGTAAACCAACAGTTTAGAATAGATATTTTTGACGTTTATTCCACAAACTAATATAGATACTACGTATCAGACGGTTCACTTCGAACAATTTTCTAACAAGCTGATCTGTAATAATACTTTCAATATTGTTTTTTTTATTTGCCTTTTTTTTTAAACATAGGTACCAAAAATTTACCTATTTTTTATCAGACGAAGACGATCAAAACCGTACTACACTTTTTCTTTTTAAATACATTATTAATTGGTTAAACATCTTTGGTGTTGCAAACGTCTATGTGGGTGACCAAACGGTAACCACTTTCTGTCAGGTCCGGTTGGGCCGTCTGCCTATTGGCCAGGGTCGCAGTAAGAATGGAAGTAAACAGGTTTTGATTTTCAGATATCCATCTTACATGAACAATGATCTTATAAGTCTTGTCGCGCCTCTCATACCGACGCCGCGGTTACATTTTCTTATGACTGGATACACGCCACTCACTGCCGATCATGAACTTAATACAGTAAGTTTAATTTAATTAATGTTATTTCTTTAATTCAGATTTAATATTAATGTATTCTGAACTCTGTAAAATATAGAAAAGAAACACATCAAAATTGAAGTTAAAATTGCTTATTTAATACCTATTTTCATTGTAATCTGTTGAATCATTTTTGAGTCTATTTAAGACAAACAGCCAGGAAAAAATCTAAAAACATTTATGATTTAAGTATTAAATAAATATCATTTTTTTTAAACCAGACATTTCATATTCATTCAATAGATAAGCAGATTAATTCTCAAAGAATTATTATTACTACCTGTACGCAGAAGGTTTGCCGATAGCCTCATAGTCAGTAAGGTTGTCAAAAACGGGTACATAAATAGTTGCAATAAATTTATTATTGAACATACTTTACATAAGTATATACAGTAATAGTAAGTAATAAAATACAATATTAGTAAGTAGTCATCTGCAAACCTGCACGCGGCTTATATCGTAGTATGAGCGTGATAACATTTCAATATGTGGCAGTTTAAATGTATATACTATATAAAGAAATTGAATTTTAGTAGTTGGGGGAGGTGTAGCAGAACATAATGACTCTCGATGAAATATTAATAAGTTCCTATTCTGTTTGTTGCAGGCACCGAAAATTCGTAAGACAACAGTTTTAGACGTGATGCAAAGGTTGTTGCAGCCAAAGAATATGATGGTATCACTCAGCCCAGACAGAACAAATCAACATTGTTATATATCAATACTCAATATTATACAGGTGAATAGCTCTATAAGCAAATTAATGTTATTTCTACAGTCTATGCGTCTTTTATTATCTGCCCCCTTATACAAGTGGCATTAGCACTAAACTAATAGAATAGATAATGTATGGGTCAAACACAAAAAAGTTTTACATGTCTACAGGAGATGACTACAAATGTTGGAACACAATATTCTACTAATATATAAAGCTGAATAGTCTGTTTGCTTGAACGCGCTAGTCTCAGGAACTACTCGTCTGATTTGAAAAATTCTGCCAGTGTTAGATAGCCCATTTATCGAGGAAGGATATAGGCTATATATCATCACGCTGAGACCAATAGGAGCTGAGCATCAATGAAGAATGTTTCAAAATGGGGGGGTATTTTTTGTAACTTGCATTTTTTTTAAACCGAATGAAGTCGCGGACAGAAGCTAGTATTTACATATTTTGATTCGCAAACGTGGATTGCTATGTGAAATGTTGTTTAATTTTTACATGTTTCTATAATTAATTAATTCTAAACATGCCGTTTCTGTACATTGAAGCTATTAAAAAAAAAAACTGCATTAGACTATATCGGGTGTCCCCGAAAGAATGGGTAATCTTGAAACACCTCATAGTAGAGCTATTGGGGATTCAAAAAAAATAAAAATCTCAGGTAGTACCCAAATTACGTATTTAAAAAAAGTTCATATTTTCCATACTGCTGTGCGTTTCTGTGATATAAGGAAAATAATGCTTTTTTTCTGAATACGTAATTTGGGTACTACCTAAGAAATATGTTTTTTTATTTTTTATTTTGAGTCCCCAATAGCTCGACTATGAGGTGTTTCAGGATTATCCATTCTTTCTGGGACATCCTGTATAAACGATGGAGATCACGATGATTCGTTTATGTTATAATTCGGTATCAGGGCGAGGTGGACCCGTCGCAGGTGCACAAGTCGCTGCAGCGCAACCGCGAGCGCAAGCTGGCGTCGTTCATCCCCTGGGGGCCGGCCTCCATCCAGGTGGCGCTCTCGCGGCGCTCGCCCTACGTGCACGCCTCGCACAAGGTCTCCGGGCTGCTGCTCGCCAACCACACCAACATGTCCTCGGTGAGTTTCTTTTTTATCGCACGAGTTCAAGAGACAGGTCAACGGGGCCCACTAGATAGAAAGCGGTTACCATCGCCTATGGCCATTTGCAACACCAAGGGTGCTACAAATGCGCTGCTGCTCTCTAAAGGGAGACTGGAACCTGGTCACTAATGACGGAACACAAATCAAGGTTGTTATGGCGATATACTTTAGACCAGGGGTGGTAGGCATCCAGTCGGGCATATGCCCTACCACCTGGCTGTGGGTTGTTTTGTCGCCTCTTACGACAGGCCGCCCGGCCGCAGGAAATTGTTCCTGCACGGATGAGTTCACGCGCAACAGTGTAGACCACCTCTCGGGAGGCGCTCATAGACCACGGTTAATGTGGTTCGATCCAAACTTGAGATCAGCCCTCTTCTGGCTCGGTTCTGGTTGCACTCGGGAACAGCGGGCACTATGGTTCAATTGAGAGCTATCACTTTGTACACAGGTTAGGTCTTAATAAAGGTTATTAGCACAGCCAGTAATTACAATTTGTGAATTTTAAAAACAGACGAGCGCACGGCGCGACGTCGTTGAACGTTGACAACGAATTAATGTCCAAAATGGCTGCCCTTACCTTGCTGTATATTGGCCGTCGCCTCACACAGATAGAGGGTAGACAGCAAAAATTGACGGGCCGATGTTCTACCTACTTTTCACTAGACAAGGACCGAACAACATCTATACTATAAAAAAGTGTGTGCTTTAAACAAGTTAAGACAACACGAAAGAAGTGAAAACTTTATCAAGGCAACTATAGCAGAGGCGAGTTGACTATATCTCTCTCACTACTTTAGACGACTCGAGCCGACTTTACCCGAATGAGCGTTACAAAGCTAAGCGTGACGGCTCAGTCTCATTGAATACCCAGGAAATGAAATACTCAGCGCGCCTACAGCAGTTTACACATCAGAAATAGAAATCAGTTGTTGAATGTGCGCAAGCGCATAATTTCATAACGACTGCACCTATTTGGCTAATTCTTTTTTTTTTGTGTTTGTTATAATTGTAAGGACAAGTTAGACAAGCCTAGAGCATCGACGCCGGGTCGCTAGTCTATCGTTTATTTATAGGATTTATTTCGGAGAGTCTGCAGTTGAACTGTTCGACCTGATTCCCCCTACACCATTTCATCTTCGGACCACAAGGCGCTCCGGTCTACGCCATCGTTTCACAATGAAAACAGTACAATCCGGCTATCTTCAAGTCTCGTGTGAATCGGTACTATCTCGATAAAGCGTGCTCCTTCTTCGACCACATCATCGTCTAGGATTGGACGTGATCGTGGTCAAACGGAAACCTGTTTAACCCTCTAAGACGGAACCACCACAAATGCGTGTTCGAACTGTCGCACATACTAATTGGGAAGCACCACAAAGTGGTCAAATACAGATAATTGAAACGAACATTGAACTCATGCTTTCTCCCTCTAACTACATAGAATTTGTATGAGAATAAAAGAGACGATATAATTCTCTTGGTTTTGGCGAGGCAATTTTGATGGCAGCTGGCCGATTATGGACAAAAATAATATTAAATTTGGCCACCTTCAAGGGTTTTTACATATAAAAATAAGTTTTATATGAAAGGAGTTAGTTAAATTTGCAATGTATTTTTTCTTGCAATCTAAATACTTACTTTTCACTTAGGCTAGTCAATAACTTAAGAGTGAAACAACAGGGTAAAATTAATTGTGTGATATTCCGTTGCAGCTGTTCGACAGGTGCGTGCAGCAGTACGACAAGCTGCGCAAGCGCGAGGCGTTCCTGGAGGTGTTCCGCAAGGAGCCCATGTTCAAGGAGTCGCTGGAGGAGTTCGACGAGGCGCGCCGTCGTCGACGGGCTCGTGCGCGAGTACCAGGCCGCCGCCACGCCCGACTACGTGCACTGGAACCCAGGTATTATTTTTTATTTTATTTTTTAAGGCGGGGGAAATGCTGTTTGCGCACAATACAGGGCCCTTTGCAAGGGATTAGACCGTCATCTCATATAGAGGCATTCCATTAAAGGCAATCCAAACATAATCGATCAGCTTGTGTGGAGACTCCGAGAAGTTGCACGGGCAACAACCAATACCCACTAAAACCACCCTCCTCCCATGTGCCCCGCACTTTTGTGTAGGAAAGGCTGAGACTTAGAACGTAGCTACGCCCAGCCGGGAACCCAGGTATTTATACAAACGACCAGCAGGTTCTAATTAATGGCGGCGCCTCACTTGACATGGCGTATTTGACCAACATTTACTGTATTATCAAACTTGAAGTAATTTATTTTTTAGAATAGAAAATAATATCATTTTATTGCATAAACTGTCACATACCGATCTACTTATGCAAAATGGAACCAACCCACATACTGACAGTTTTGAGAAAAAGCCGTTTTTATTAAAATTTTGTATATTCTAACGTAAAAAATTCTAAATATTTTTTTCCCAAAATATAGACACGCTATTTGTATGCAAAATTTTAATAAAAACGGCCTTTTCTCATAACTGTCCGTATGTGGTTTGGTTCCATTTTGCATAAGTAGGTCCTCCATACATAATATAATTTAAAGATAGAGAAGATATTGAATTCTTTGTAGGAACAGCAGTTTGTCCATGGTTGACTTGAAATACCCGCGGGATTCCCGGTATACAAAGTATCGCTGCGTTTGAATAAAGAATGTTAGCTATCGTTTTAGTGAAAACTGTATCGGAATAATTTTTATGCAACCGACTAACTACAAACCACTACTGAGCAAATTCCTGGGAAAAAAAATATCTAAAATTTTCTGTCGATCAGTAAAAAAATCACATTGCACTTCGATTTTTTTTATCTGGCTAATTTAAATCATTCCCAAAAAAATCCCGCGGGATTCCCGGGCTAAAAGGTGGCGCAGATTTTAAGTTTGCTGTCGATCAGCGAAAAGCGCATCAGAATCGGCCTAGTAGTTTTTACGTGTATCCCGAACAGACGGACAAGAAATCTAAAAAAAATTACATGCTCTCCATCGTTTATATAGTCTATTCCAGTTGTTTTTGTTTAAATAGCTTCAAAGTACAGAAACATGTTTAGTTACATAGATTTGTAAATTACACAAACACAATTTGTCTTATTCAAGCATCAAAAAATAATTTATGTAATTCAATTTGTACTTAAATACAACCGAACTGAATAAATATAATATTCTTTTTATATGTTCCAATTAAGTAAAATAGTAAAAAAAAAAACAAATTGGTTTTTGTGATATTTTATTTTAAATTTAACAAAGATAGCAAATGATCAATACTTTTTTAAATATTTACAGAAAGCAATCAAATATAACATCAACTGTGAAACTAATCTGGAAATCGCAAAAATATGAAGAGGACTTACTTGAATGCATATACCAAATATGGTGATGTTGAGTACTGAGAATATACCCGTAGTGAAGTTTTTAAGTTTAATTAAAGTGCCATTGTATTATAATCTCATTAACAACTCGAATATTATTTAAGAGCCGTTCTCCTAATATTGCAGGATTGGTTAAATCATTTACTATGACATCAAACATATAAAAAAATACTGTTGCAGTGTTGTTACATCAGTTTTGTGTTGAATAAGTTACAGAATAATTATAATAAACCGTAAAGGCATATACACATTAACGAATCATTATTGTTCAAATATTCTTTTTTATTTTTTAAAGGGCATTATAACATTTTATGGCCGCTATTCACACGCTCATGAATCGAGACAAATCCCGAATATGATAAAAAATACGAATGCGACATGCGCAATGAGGAATCGTTACGACAAATTGCCTTGCAGCCATGTGAAACGCGATTCTTTTCTGGATAGATCATTTTTTAGAATCCGTTTCATTTCGTGTATGGAGGGTAGAGCTAAAGACAATCATAGTTGTGTCCAGGTCCAAGTGTCCAGTTGTAATTTGTAAATAACAGTTCAAAAACCGGCCACAATGGCACTTGTGTAGACAAAGGGTATGGTATGAATGTAGCTGTTGTAGACAAATCGAAGTATGCAGAGTTTAAAAATTAATCTTTGACGACTAGAGTAGTCGGTGACGGTACACTAATAAAACGTCAACTATTTACGAGTACAAAGTAATTTACTAAATATAACCTGAAATAATTGTTATATGAAAAAGTGAATAGTGGTTTTATTTAGTGAATTTCGAATAATAATACGCTTAGTGATTTTGTTATATTTAATTTTATAAAACTAAAACACTATATTTAGGAATCAGAAGTGGAAAATAATAATAAAAAGTAGAATCGTAACTAATTTAGCGATCAGGAGTGGAAAATGATAATAAAAAGTAGGAAAAGGGGGATCGTAAATAATTGTTTAAATTTTTAGAGCAAAACTGATAGTTTGATTATAAACAAACAATGGCAAATGCGTCCCAATACCACGCGTCGCTCCGTTTTGTACGAGTTTTTTTTTTGTTTTTTTTTTTTGTTTGAGGCGAGGAAAAATGCTGACCGATTTACGCACTCTCAGGGCCGTCACTAGGAAACGGCGCGCATCCATCGGGGGCGATAACGCTAGCAATAGTATGCTTTTTTGCGCTTCGTCCGCGATGGCTTGACACTGAGGAGTGTGGAAGACTCAGAGCGATGCCGCACGGGCGAGCAACCTCAATACCCACTAAAAAACCTCTCCTCCCGTCGACCCTGCGCTTTGTTGTGAAGGAAAGACTGAGATATAGAACATAGTTACGCAACAGTCTATCCAGCGCAATAAAGTGCCTGGAGTGTGCCCTGGGAGAACACACCCCACTTCGAAACGGGGGCTGAATCCCTTGCGTTGCCTAGTAGCAAGGGGCCCCTCGTACCGGAACCTAACTCAGGGAGGGAAGTAATGCGCGTACCTGCCTCTCCGGGTGCTAGCTGAAGGCCGGCGACCTCGGGAGACATTAGCACGCGCTGCAGGACTTCGCTCCCTATCCCTTTCTGCGGCCTCTTTTAGAGACATAACCGCCTCACAGAAAGAGACCGCAGACTCCCAGCGGTCGTCGCTGTGCAACATGGCCGTTACCAAGTCGCCAAGCGATCGGACGGCTCCTACGTGTGTCTCGAGCTCGAAACGCTGAGGCGTCCATGCAGCGCACTCAACAAGCGTGTGTAACGCCGTATCGGGTGCGCCGCATTGGCGGCAGTCCGGGGAAGGCAAGCAGCCCACAATGCGAAACAGATACTGGTCGAAACAACCGTGTCCGGTCAGTATCTGAGTCGTCCTGAAGGTCAGGGTTCCGCTGGTGCGGGTCACCCATCTCTCCAGCTGCGGCCTGATTGCATCCACCGTATAGCCGCCGGCCACAGGGTGTTCGAGGTCACGAGACCAGGCGACGAGGCAGGAGGCGGTTTCCCGCTTCCTGACCGTCTCTAATTCGACTTGACAGAAGGTCAGTCCTCTAGCTAGGGCATCCTGCTGGGCGCGACGAACTCTGGACAGGACGTCTGCCTGGAGAGGCCAGGGCAGCTCGCCTGCCAAGAGAGTCGCCGCCGACCACGACACTGTGCGGTACCCCCGTATGGTCCTCACGGCCAGAACCCGCTGCGCGCGGTGCAGCAGGGTTCGGTTGTGGCGGTGAAGCGCATCGGACCAGACGGGCGCACCGTAGAGTGCCATACTCCTCAGGATGCCGGAATAAAGCTTCCGCGTCGCACCCCCCGGCCCCCCCACGTTAGGAAGAAGCCTGGAGAGTGCGCCCGCGGAATTCAGAAGTTTGGGAACTAGCTGCTCAAAGTGCGCTTTGAACAGCCATTTCCCGTCTAGGACTAGCCCAAGATATTTCATCGTGGGCCCTACTCTAATCGCCACCCCCTGAACTGTAACGGACAAGTCCGGGGGAGGATTCCGGAATTTCCTATGGAACATGACGGCCTCCGTTTTCGCGGGGGAGACCTTCAAGCCCAGCCTAGCTATTCGATCTACGACGATCGCCAGCCCGTCGTTGGCGACGTCCACGGATTCCGCAAAAGACGCGGCGCGTGCCGTGAGTAGGGTGTCGTCCGCAAAGCAGATCAGCCCTACTCCGGGCCGGACCGTCACCCGAAGGATCCAGTCATAGCCTACGTTCCAAAGGATAGGCCCGAGGACCGATCCCTGTGGAACGCCGCACGCGACACGTCGCCGACCTAGCACGTGGTTGGCGGACTCACCACCCTCCCAAAGGATGTGCCGATCTCGCAGGTACTCGCCCAACAGCCTCGTGAGGTACGGGGGGACTCCGTGCGCGCGGAGCCCTTCCCTGATCGTCTCATGAGGGAGGCTGTTAAAGGCGTTCGCTATGTCTAGCGACACTGCAAGAACGACGTCCTTTGCTTGGACGGCTTCGTCCGTCAATGTTCGCAGCGTCTCGAAGGCGTCCATCGTGGAGCGCCTCCGCCGAAACCCAAACTGCGTATCTGATAGCCCCGGCTCCACAGTGTCTAGATGCTTCACAAGCCGCTCCGCCAAGATCTTCTCGAAGACCTTGGCGACCTCGTTCAGCAGCACTATGGGCCTGTAGGCGGACGGATCGTTGGGAGGCCGACCTCCCTTGGGAAGTAGGCACAAACGCCCCTCTTTCCATTGCGACGGGAACCTACCTGCGCGAATACAGGCTTCGAAGAGGTCCCGCAGCTGGCTGCGTAGGTGTTTTGCAGCCAGGAAGAGGAGTCGACCTGGAACCCCGTCGGGTCCCGGTGCCGTCTTCCTGCCCCGGAGCCGGTCCAGGGCGACGTCTAGCTCCCCCTCGGAGATGGAGTGAGGCTCCTCGTCCGTGGGGGTGTCGGGAATGGGTGGACCCATACTGGGGGGAGTGAAGTTCCCCGGATCCGGGAAGAGCCCATCGATAACCGACCGGAGCACCTCGGGTTCGAGCGTTTCCGTGACCGTGGATGTGCAAGGCCGCAACTTGTTGCGGGCCCCACGGTACGGGCGCCCCCAAGGGTCCCGATCGAGCGTCTCGAGGAGCTCGGCCCGAGCCCGGGCTTTCGATCGCAATATTGCAATCGAAAGGGCCTTTCTGGCCTCTCTAAACTCGCCCACGAGTCCATTTTCCGCGACGAAGTCCGGAGGACGGCGCGCCCTGCAGCGTTTGAGCCTGTGGCTGATGATGCGAACTGCCTTTCGCATCTCGCCCAGCTCCTCGGTCCACCAGTGGACCGATTGCTTGCACGGAGGCTGCCGCTTGGAGACGCGTGGCATCGCAGCGTCGCAAACCCTCGTCAGGGTCTTGCGCATGTGCTCTGCCTGCGTATCCAGATTCGCGAAGTCGGCTGGGTAGGCCCAGCTTTCCGAGAGTGCCCGCTCCTCGGCCTGCTCCGGATCGAGCTTGGTAAGGGCCCAACGCGGGAGGAGAGGGGGGCGACGGTGAACAGGGCTCGGACCGGAGGAGGGGGTCGTGAGCTCAAATCTGATGTACCGATGATCAGAGAGCGACTCCACCTCCTCCAGCACCCTCCATCCGGTCACTCTGCGGGCGGCCGCATGAGTGACGAATGACAGGTCGATGATCGATCCACCCCGCGCGCGCACGCAGGTCTGGACCGACCCCTGATTCAGTATGGTCAGGCCGGCTTGAAGAGCCCAATCCTCGACCGCCCGACCCCTAGCGTCCGTGAGTACGTTTCCCCAGGAGAGGTGCTTTGCATTAAAGTCGCCCATCACGAAGATCGTTTTGGGCGACAGTCTGCGTACGGCAGCCCCGACGGCGTCCAAGTGAAGCTCGAACTCCGCCACGGGGCGGTTGCGCGAAAAGTAAACGCCTATGACGACGATACTCCCGCTCTCCGCCACAGCATAGCCCTTTCCTCTTTCGAGACATGTAAGCGGTGTGCCGGACCCGGCTCTGGCCACCACCGCTACCATGTCATCGAGATCGCCCACCCAGTTCCCAGAAGGAGGGACGTAATAAGGTTCACTTATTACGGCTAAATTCGCTTGCCACTCCGCCATCGCCTGCAGGCACAAGTCCTGAGCGGTGGGGGAGTGGTTTACGTTAGCTTGGAAGAACGTTGTTACGGGCGTACTAGGCATTGGATGTGTCCATTGTCTGTACTCCCGATTTGCCGGTACGTGGTCTCGCCCGCGAGTGGACGAATTGGCCCCTCACGTAGGGAGGTTGGCAGAACCTCGCCAACGTGGGGTGGGCCGCGTTCAGTCCCCCCGCCGCGCACGCCGCGCAGTGGGGTTTCCGTGCCGTGCAGTCCGGCATCTTGTGTCCGCTTTTACCGCAGCGGAGGCACAAGTTAGTCCGGTCCGGGCACGTGTCCGGACAAGTTTGGGTGCCATGACCGACGTTGAAACATCTGTAACAACGTATCGGTCTGGCTTCCAGTGCCTCGACCTTCGCCGAGGTGAAGCCAACCAGAAGGTAGCCCAACCCGACGATGGTCTTGGCAGCAGCGACGGGGCACAGCACGTATGATGCGCCCAATCCGCCCGGTCCTGCACCGATGTGCTTCGTGAGCACGTCGTCGCGCCGGCAGTTGCCTGCGCGCGCGATCGCGTCACGAAGCCCATCGACCGTGACTGAGTCGTCCAGCCCTGAGACGTAAAGCTCCCCACGCTTTACGGGGCGGACGACCTCAGCCATCCCTTCTAGGGCCCCGCGCAGGGCTTCGGCGACGCGGTCCGCCTTGGCCACGCTCTCGGGTCCCGGCTGGAACTCGAGGAGACGCGCGTCCCTGGCGGTCCGCACCACCTTCAGCCCCTCGCGGAGGCCCATGGCGGTGATGTCGACCACCGTCGAGGCCTTTGCGAAGACCTCGCGATAGCCGACACCCTTCGCGGCCGCTGCCGGCAGCAGTCTAATGATGACTGCGGCCGACTTCGGTTCACGGAGAACGACGGCAGGCCTCGCGGCCTGCTTCCGCGGTTGCTGCCTCCACCCCGTCGGTGGGGCAGCAGCTTGCGCCTGGGGGGGGGGAGGGGGCTCGTTTGCCCTCGCCCCCTTACCCTTTTTCCGCCCTACGACCGTGGACCACGCCCCCCCCTCGTGAACGGGGGCGGGGGCGGGGGCCACGGGCGCCGGCGGCGGCGCGACGTACGGGGCGACGTGACGGGCGCGCGCCACGGGCGCCGGCGACGGTGCCACACACGGGGTGGCACGACGGGCGCGCGGGACGGGCGCCACTGATGGCGCGGACGCGGGGGCCATTTGTCGCCCAGAGGCCGAAACTATTGGGGCGGGCGCCGAAGCGAAGGCCGCCGAGGCAGCGGCGGCGGCGCGGGCCGCCTTTCTCCGCTTTCGGAGCGTTCGCTTCACGCCCCCCCTGTGTTTTTTCCTCGCGGGGGGGGGGGGTCGGTGGCAGTGGGGAGTCTGCCACCCCGGCGGCCGGGGCCGCCACCACTTCCATCGGGACCGGGGTACTTGCTTCCCCCAGACCCCGACGGACTGCAGCGGCAGCCGAGGCCGGTTTAAGCCCCCCGGTGGCCTTCGGCAAGGACGCACGAGGAGTCGGTCTGGGTGCCGGCACCTTGCCTCGGTCGGCCGCAAGCGGTGGACGGAGGATCGGCGCGGGTCCCAGCCTGTCCTCTATGGCGGCGAACCTTGCGTCTAAGAGTGGCGCGACGGCATCGAGCACGACGCGCACGAGCGCATCGTACTCAGCGCTGCCGCGCCCGAGTGGGACGGACGGCGGCGCCGCGCCTTCGGCGGGCGCCGCGGCCGGCTCCGCCCCGCTGGCGGGAGCCGGTTCCGACCTCGCCACCGCGGCGGGGGTCGGACGCGATTTTTTAGTCGCGACGGGCGCGGCGGGCGATTCCGAAATCGCCGCCACCTCCACCGCGACCGCCCGTGCCTTCCGCTTGATGGGCACGGGGGGCGGCGCCGCCACGACGGCGGGCGCCGGCTCCACGGCCGGAGCAGAAGCCTTAAGGGCCTTGCGCATTTCTTCAAACTCTTTACGGTAGGAGAGATTTTCCTCCCGCAAAGAGTTTACTTCCATGCGCAAACGCGCATTCTCGTTGCCGAGCTTCCATGCCTCGGCATCCGGATCCCGCGTGACCAGAGTGTCGACAATGTCCGACACTCTGTTCGCGGCATCCTTCAGCCGACGCACGTAGCCCCCCTTCAGATTGCCCGACGTCTGGGCGACCTGGAGGATTTCGGCCACCTGGGCGCTCGCCGCAAGGCGCAGCTCCCCGGGGCCGAGGGCAGTGATGTCCCCTACGAGGGCGGCGCACTGGCTAGCCGCGACCAATTTGGCGTTGGTTGCCTTGCGCACCTTGCGCCCCTTTCCCCCCCCCCCTCTGTGCGGAGGAAGGCCTCCGCACCCGCGAGGACCGACGCGGCCGATTCGGTTGCGCCCCACGTGGGGCGCAAAGGCGAGCGCGCGCGCGCTGGGGTGGACGCACCTGACGTAGGGGCCGAATCGGCGCCGCTGCTCTGGGACCGGTCCCAGAACCGTGACCTCGATCCGGCCGCAAATACCGGAGCACACGAAACAGGGGGCACAAATGTCCCCGAAGACGTAACCCGCGTCGCCGAGCCCGCCGCAGAAGACGACGAACCTGTGGACGCGTACGAAGTTGTTGCCGCCGCCGAAGACGAAGACGTGGACGTGGACGTCGCCGCCGTCGCTGCAGCCGCTGCACACGCAGGCGCCGACGCCGCGACAGCGACTCCCATCCCAGTAGGGAAGGAAGACGAAGGGGTCGTCGCTGTCGCGCCTACAAATTCCCTATCTACGAGCCCGGTCGATAGCGCAAGTGAAGCTCGCGCGACAACCGGGGTCGTGGAACGGCCGTCCCCGACGTTGCGCACCGTTAGTTCGCAAGCCAGTGGCATGGGCGCAGGTGAGGCCTGCGCGCTGCTTGCCACCGTCGTCGTGGGGCGACCGCCCCCAGCCGCCGCTGTTCCGGCCGCCGTGTAGACGATTTGTCCACAGGCAGGCGAAGCAGAGCGGGAATAATTAAACGCGCGAACGACACCGTCAAGCGCACTATCCAGAGACTCTGGAATGCTACCTGACAGCGGCGTACAATAGCCATCTTCGTACCCGTCGCTCCCCTGCACAGGTGAGGCCCATGCAGAGGTCGACGGCGTCCCGAAGGTACCTATATCTATATTGCTCGCGTCGCTCACGGCCAGGCAAATAGCCGAGTGCGACCCGAGCAACGTGCTCCTAACTATATCCAGGTGTGCGGCATTATTTGCCGCACGGCTGGATGGGGGCCTACGCGTCACGGGACCTTCCGGTGGCCCCATAACGTTAGTCCTACGAGCGGGGGCATCCGCGGTGAGGTCCACCACGGACGCCGCCCTTCCTACCGAGACAGGCGCCTCAGGTGCCGCCGTGATAACGGCAGCAGCCGGGCAGCCTGGACGTGGCCCGGCGGCAGATTTGCTGCGCCGGGCGATGGACACTGTCGGGACCTTTTTCCTGCGCGTCTCGCCGAGTTCCGCAGCCTGCCAGCCGTCCTTGGCCTCTAGGTGGCCCCTCTTGCAGGGCGCACCCGAAAGCCCAGGGGGTGGTTTTGGGTCCTGGGCATCCATTACTGGATGCCCGTTCCCTGTGCGAAACCAGCGACGCGCGCCGGTGTACTTAATGTACAAAATAAACCGTTAAATGTTGCGCAATGCGCCAAAGCGCGCGAAAAGCAAGCAAAGAGTA